>OZ012735.1:341539343-342839410 GCA_963859935.3 Lathyrus sativus | reverse complement strand
ACACACACACACACAGATATATATATATATATATATATATATATATATATATATATATATATATATATATATATATATATATATATTATATATATATATATATATATATATATATATATATATATATATCATCCAGTATGATTCAACAACATAAGACATGTTTAAATGTATCACAAAAGAATCATTAACATCCTAGCTACTCGGTGCTACATATCAGATCCGACCGACCAAAAGAATGAAGACACGCTTCACAAAAGACCTCCAGCAAACCTACTCTGCAATGCCTCATAGAGCACCATGAAACAGCAGAAGGGTGAGAAATATTATCATAACAACAATGCATATAATTATATATATCATAGCATAAAATAGACATATTCTACATTCTTACCACAATTCATCACAATTCACTCATATACATCATAATGTATATATAGAGATATAGAACCAAGCATATTCATCATGCATACTTTCATAATTCTTATCATTCCACATAAACATACACATTTATGTTTATTCACCAATGCACCATTATAAAGATGATAAATGCAAATCATAGAGACCGACTCACGACTTTATGCAAATGTATTGCGGTACCGACTCAATCATCTCAAGTTCACTCAAGAACTTATTGGAACCATCGCTCGTTACCAATGTAACTCCCGTCGGGCCTACGATGTTCACCCATTGCTCACACCTCACATAGGCACACAATCCGATTGCTCACACCTCACATAGGCACACATTCGTTTGTAATCATCATTCACATCTCACATAGGCACACGATTGTCGCTACTGCGAAAAAAGGTGCCAGCAAAGACAGAAGAGTCGCCACCTTTCGTTATTTATCCCACAGGAGGGAAAGGAAACGATCAGAACAAACCTAGCGAAAAGGAAAAGACAAGGTCATCGCAACCAAGTCTGGGTTCGGGAGTCGGTTACGCAAGGGGAAGGTATTAGCACCCCTCATGTTTGTTGTACTCAATGGGATCCACGCTTGTTGTGTTTATCTGACGGGTTCGTTATCTATCTACCTATCAAGGCTGGCTCAAAGGAAAAGAAAATTGACTCGGCAAAGCCTCGCAGCTTCGTGCCTACGTATTCTCGTCTGAAACGAGAAATTAGAGTCAACATAGTTCGGCTAACTACGGCTAATGGGGAAGGTTGCTCGCCAAGACATCGCGTTTTATGCCTACGTATTCTCATCAGAGAAATCAGAGCGAACGTAGTTCGGGCTAACGAAACACAGGTTTATTCATCTGTTTTTACCTGAGTAAAGTTAAACAACAGTTCCGGCAGTTAGGGATAATGCCTGTTTGCGGTAGAACTGGAACTTAACAGGACTCTTTTCGTCAGAAAAGGTTTTCCTTGAATTATGGGCCCACGGGGCAAAAGGTTTGAATGTTTGTTTTTGTCTTTTACGAAAGAAGCATTTTTTATGAATGTTTGTAATTCATACTGCACTAGAGACTATGACTTAAGAACAAATGCGTCGCATATCGTCCAAAAGACGCATACTAAACACTCTAGACGATTGAGAGGAGACCGCTCAATTATCATTTCCCAAGTGGCTTAAGGCTCGTAACGTACGGTATGAATTTGCCTTTATTACGTACTTTACTATTGTTTTGGAGATGAGAAGGAGAAAGAACTCTACAAGGGAAACTATCAAGCATCCTACTGTTGTCATGCAATTGATTCATCCTATTTTTGAGTTTGAAAAGGAGTCTACCCTAATGTTATCATGCATGGATTCATCATAAAGTCTATCATAACCTCTCTTGAAGAAGAGAGGTTAGAGATCCTAAGGGAACATGTTAAAGGGGAAACATAAACAAAGCAAAAATCATTAAGCAGATGAATACAGCTATCAAGCTACTGAAATAAGAACATGAACGGATATGCAATGCATCAGCACAAGCAGAAGGAGGAAACCTCAACTTTTAATGCAAACATAAAAGAAAACAAACAAACAAGCAAGGGAGGATCACCTCAACCTTCAATGCAAACATCAAAGGCAATTATGAAGAAAATAAGCAACCAAGAAAAGGGAGGACCACCTCAACCTTTCATGCAAACAAGCAAAGGGAGACCAGCTCAACCTTTCAATGCAGTCATGCACCTAAACAAAAGTCTCTACTCATGAAAATCTATCCTAATGCAACAAGAAAATCAATCAAATAGGAATGAGAAGTGTAACCAAGATGAGCAACAGGGAAATCATCCCAGGCCACATCAGGCTGGATGTGTATCAACACAAGAGTCTATCATGGGCTCAACCTCTTGAGGAATGCACAGAATCCAACCAAAGGAAGGATTAGGCTCTCTCAAGAGGGATCTTATGTTAATAGGACAGAGAAACTGAGTGTTGGTCCTAGATGTCAATCTAAGGTATCTGGTTAAGGTGTATCAACACAGAATGTCCATCTAAAGCTCAACCTGTTGAGGAATGCACAGAATCCAACCAAAGGAAGGATTAGG
This sequence comes from Lathyrus sativus, assembly GCA_963859935.3. NCBI lineage: Eukaryota > Viridiplantae > Streptophyta > Magnoliopsida > Fabales > Fabaceae > Lathyrus > Lathyrus sativus. Next base: position 342,836,929 of record OZ012735.1, on the reverse strand, counting down.
CTCTCCCAAGAGGGATCCTAAGAAAGAGACTTGGAGAAAGAAGATAGTATAAACCAAAGGAATATACTATGCCATTGAATGTCAATCTAAGGCTCGACCTCTTGAGGAATGCACAGAATCCAACTAAAGGAAGGATTAGGCTCTCCCAAGAGGGATCCTCATCATGACTAGGAGGAGGAAGATAGTGCAAACCAAAGGAATGTACTATGCTAATGAATGCCAATCCAAGGCTCAACCTCTTGAGGAATGCACAGAATCAAACCAAAGGAAGTATTAGGCTCTCCCAAGAGGGATCCTTATCAAGACTTGGGGAATGAGGATAGGGAAAAGCCAAGCAAAGAAACCACACAGGGGAAAGAAGCCATCACAGAAACCTCTAAGAAACCCTACTATCTAAGCACTAGAGGATATCTATCCTAAGGGATCTATGAACACTATCAAGCATTGAAAATTCTTCCACAAAGGTATCAACCTATTCTCTATACTAGCAAGAAGGATTGAGGAATATAAAGTTGGCTAAAGATCACTTTTGGAACCAAACTAGTTGATATGCTAAGTTAGGGTCATCCTAAAAACAGCCACCATGTAAAATCTAATTAAAATAGGAAATCATCCCTAAATATTCTACCAAAAATCCTAGGTTCTCCTAAGGTTGTTATGAGCCTATGGTAGAAAAATCAGAGCCTAACTCTAAGTTTAAGGGTACCATCTAAATGCTAAACCTAAAGGTATGCTTAAGGGAATCCACAAGGTAAAGGTCCTAGAAATCTATCTCAAACCTATACCAAAAATTTTCTAAAAAACCAAAGAAAAATCATAAAACTCTATCAAGATGTCTAAAGCAATCATGCAAAAATTTAGATCCTAAATCATAACCATGATCTAGTACAAAAATCAGAAAGCCAATCATACATTTTTAACATTTTTAATCATCTAATAAAATGGAAAAATGATATTAAATGGAAATTTAACCAAAAATTCAATTAAATTGCACACAAAAATAAAGGACCTGGCAAGAATCACTCATGATTTTTTATATAATTTTCCAACAATTATTTCTATTTTTCTTGAATTAAAACAAATCAATGCATTAAAAGAAAAAAGAAAATGAATAAAGAAAAAAAGAAAAACTGGAAAGTAACACAGCCATCAGATTGCAGTACCAATCAACCTATCTAAAGTGAAGGTTTATGCCACGTATGCACTGAGGGTGAATAAATGAAACGGTGCGTTTCATTCTTGATCTCGTGTGGCTCGTTTGACTTCAATACACCATGCACTCTAATCTCACTCATTCAGAAAGTAGTTCAATCCAATGCTCTACAATATGCCACGTCATCAGGTCAATGGTCTACATCCTTCAGAAGCAATCACACGCCTTGGATCCAATTACCTAGTCAACTAAGTCATACTCATCTAACGGTTAATATGTCATCTTCTTCGTTCAAACTGGTTAGAAAAGGGGGGAATTCTCACGGTGCCCGGAGAAGATTCCGGTCATCTTCTCTGGTGGCATCAACAGTGCCAGATTCTCAGACATCACCAAACTCAATGATTCTTACATCAATATACTCCTCTTTCCACACTGATCATCATGATGCAATTCTTTTTCATTTTCCCCAAGGAACAAGCTAACACGAAGCCTAACAGAAAATGCACACTTCCAAGAATCATCTCCAAACTCTAAACTATTTCCACTAATCAAAACTACACCTCACACTGATCATAAACCTATGTTCAAATCTTGATATCAACCAAGAAACAACCATAACTGATCCATCAAAGATTTTGCTCATCATCAAGAAACCTCACAAACGGTTCCAATATCAATCCTAAATCCATCTAGGACCTAAGTTTTACCTAACCACATACAAAAACTACTCTAGTTCATCATCAATTGAGAGTAATCGTGAAAAGAAGAAAACCTGATAAATGCTTCAACAGTGGATGATTCAGCCACCAATCCTTGACCACAACTATGCAGAATCGCTCAGTGCTGATGGTAGATGATTCTTGAACCTTCAATTTCTTCAGAAATGGCTCCAATGGTGAAACTCGAATTTCAATTCTAACTATCTTTTTTCAACTGTGTCTTACCTGATCCTGCTCAATCCATCACCAACCTTCATCTGGATTCATTCATGAGCTTATATAGAAACTTTTTGGGCTGCAATGGAGGCCCAAACTTGATTGAGAGTCCAATTTCAATTTTCAATTTTTCCTCCAAAACTCATTTGTAACAGTCCATGAAAATGGCTTTGTTTGCCCTCCAAATGTGCTCAAATTCGCTGCTGGTATTGCAAGGAGGATGAAGGACTATGATTCATCCCTCAACTTCAATCAATGGTTGGTATTGATCATGTAACTTCCTCTTGAAGTAACTTCAAATTTGACCATGAAATGTAACTCAATTTGAAATTCTACCAATGCCAATCTGTTCCAAATATCAAGCACACTCAAAATATGCACAAACTTGCAACATTTTGAGCCAATATGAATTATTTTGGATTTTTACTCATTTTATGCCTTTAAATCTCTCTTTGTCAAATTTTCTTCACACACTTCTCATTCCAATCCATGTCAATGGATTCTTAGGGCTTGATTGGACAAATAGCATCATTTTGAACAACTTTCAAGTTGGACAAATATTCATTTGAGGTATGTATGATGGTGAAATGGACCTATAATCCAAAATGACTTGTAATCTCAACTTCCCAAAATGCCCCTATCTTGCAAACAATGTATCTTGAGTTCAACAAATCCAATCAAGGACTTCTAGTACCCTTTGGAAAGATAATAAGATAAGTAACAACATTCATGTTGGCTTGAAGTTGGGGAGAAGCTTCCTTCTAGGTCAACATTGGCATGGAAGTTGGTTGACTTTCAAGTACCAAAATCACATTCATCTGAGGACCTGTAACTTGTCTGCCTCATAACTTGAGTTTTATAAACCCTATCAAGGACTTCTAGTACTCAAATTAAAGCTATGATCATGCTCTACAACAATCATGTTTGGGTCAAGGTGAGATGAAAATCACATCTTGAGTTATGTGGTCTTGAAGTTAGGCACCAAACCAGGGGATTTTGCACTGTCAAGCATAGGAACCCTAGCCTAGCAACTCCTCACACTCTTGATTCATGATGAGTTAGTCTTGGAATCATCCCTTGTGTGTCTCAAAACATAATTCCATGGTCACATGGCCTTGAAATTAGGTCTCAACCTTCTTCAAATCATTTGTTGACCTAGGGTCGACCAGGTGAAACCCTAGTTGCACCAATCTTGGTTGTAGCTTCTTATACCTTACATAATGACTTGTCCAAGCTCATAATGACTATCAAGACACCCCATGAGCTCTCTAAAGGCTCTAGGTCTTCTCCCATGGATTCAACATCATTTGAATAGCACTCCTGCCTGTCAAGTTAGGAGTCATGCTCATATAACTGTCTAGCCACTTCTCTGAGGATCTTTGACTTGTTTGATGAGGATATCAACCCTTGGATACTTGAATAAAGACTCTTAGATAGCTTCATAACCTTGGTAGCCTTTTGTTGGTAGTCATACCTCTTGATCTCCTGCACACATGTCAATGCAATGCAGATGATAATGCTAAAATGAATGCAATGAAACACAAGCTAGGTAAAGAAAAAGGTTTGGCAAATTTTGGGGTGCAACAACTGCCCCTATTCAAATGGCTTGGACCTGACTGGGTGAGAAGCGAACGACTCTCAAACAATCAAGGTAAAAGACGGTTGAATACCAATAAACCCGGAAATTTGCCAACCGCACAAGTAAACGATACTCTGATTGGTAGGAAAATCTACGGAAACTGAAACGATAGTTGCACGGCAACTTGCTGGTGAATGATTAATCTCAAATCTCCGTCAGGATGATCGTCTGATTTCGCTATAGAACTTCTTCCTCAAGTCATCAAGGGATCACTGGTTACACTGTAACAGGTGAAGGATAGTAGATTATGCTGTCGGGCATTCTGCGTCACAACAGAAGAATTCCTTAATGTCACCTCCGGACTCGTCAGGTCATTGGAAGTTTGACATTCCAGTCAATTATGCCGTCGGGCATTCAAGGAAATTCTCGGGCATCAGCCGGACTTCGTTATTCAGTCGGAAATAAAATCCTTAGTCAATCATGAACCAATAAGGATATCTAACTTTTGCCTTCAGGCACTCTACGTCAGCTAGAGGAACTCTTCGACATCACAGTCGGACTTCATCAGTAAGTCAGGGGAATAGAATCCTTAATCAATCATGAACCAATAAGGATCTCTAAACTTATGCCGTCAGGCACTCCACGTCAACTGGGAGAACTCCTCGACATCACAGTCGGACTTCATCAGTAAGTCAGGGGGAGTTTGGCACTGCTGCCGGACTTCAATCATCAAGTCTGCAAGGGAAATTTCAACTTCTCTGTTTGAAAGCTGCTGGGGATGACACATCTCTGCTGGAGATTATAGAGAACTATCAAGTAGCTCTGGGGATTCAGGAATCATCCTGGACGAATAAACTCTAATGAGGAATTCAAGAATCATCATGAACAAACAACTCTGCTGAGGAACACCTGCACACAAGAACGGTAACGACCTAGCTCATGTTTCACATGCATATGTTTGAAAATGGCGTAATGCTCCATACGATGGAAATGCTACACGTTTAGGGTAGATGCTATGCAATCATGCAAAATGCTACAGAACCAAATCAGCAATATAAATGCTGAAGAGGAAACCCTCCTGTCAAGGGGAAAGAACCATCCTGATGGGGATAAAGAATCATCCTGCTGAGGAGATAAACCACACCAATTTCAATTGGACTTAACTTGGGGAAATGAACCTCAAACGACTTTCCACTAGGAAACAAAGTTCTACGAGAACCTGTACTTGCTCAACTGGGTATACGAACCATAAACTTTTGAGAAAACGATGTCAATTGCAGAAATAAACTGCACGACCTTCACAGATAGAATCTTCCTGGAGATATGGACTCCGACGGGGAAGTATAGCAACAGCTATTCAAACGCTCCTGCCTGCTGGCGAAGACAAACGATGGCTTGAACGACTTCCAAGGACTCGGGTCTCCTGGAGGACTGCAAACTCGGTCGAGGATAGACAACAAGACGCTGGAATAAATCCTACCTGCCGGGGAGAACCCAACTCTGTGGGGAATTCAACTCTGTTGGAGACTTCAGTCTGAACCATCGAGAGCTGAACACTTGTGGAGAGTCTTTTACGAGAAAAAATGCATGTAGACTCATTGCTGGGAACGAGTATACGTCTCTGCGCACGACTCAGCTGGGGAAATGATGATCCTGCCTAGGATGCATCTTGGCATACTGCCTGGAGGGTGACGGCCCAGCAACAAAGTGAACAAACAGACGAGATACCCTTCACAAAGGGACCTATCAAGGTTATCATCTGTGACAATGTTCAAGTAATTCAATGTTGTAACAATTATCGGCCTAGGCCAGCAAGTTTATGTATGCGCATTTTAACAAAAACATCGGGTGTTTTTTCCGCAAACAAAACAGATAAAAGCTAAAACAAGCAAACAGAAATACTGAATAGTATATGTTTATTGATAAACGAGCCTGTAAATAGGCGAAATGTTTTACAACGGATGCAAGCTCCTGAAATAAGGAAGTTGCACAAGTATATACAGAAATATACAACAATATATACACAAATGTCGGCAATGTTGTGTAGACGAACACCATGGCTTGTCCCTTTATGACCCACTCGACTTCGATACTTCTCTGACGCTTCAGCTTTAGAAGAGATTGATTTGGATAAACGGATCTCAGGTCTCCCCAATCCACTAAACAATGAAAGTTCACACGTGGAACGCAGTCATTTGCTTTTTTAATCCCTAACTTTTGCCTGAACCGCCCTTTTGGGTTTTCGATTCACCGAGATACCCTTTTTTGCCAAAGCCGCCCTTTCAGGTTTTCAACTTTGCGGGTGTACACTTTTTTCATTTATATCCCTAATTTTTGCCCGAACCTTTTATTCCTTTTTTATGGTTCGTCGGGATGCCCCATTTTTGCCTGGATATTCTTTTTTCTTTCCAGCGGGTTATTTTAAGCAAAGAATTTTTTAACTGCGTCTGCGTTCTCAGGGGACGCAAAATCTTCGCCATCCATCATGGATAACACTAAGGCTCCTCCCGAGAAGACCTTGCTAACGACAGATGGACCTTCGTAGTTAGGAGTCCACTTGCCCCTGTGATCGGAATATGGTGGGAGAATCTTCTTCAACACAAGGTCGCCTGTCTGAAAGCTTCTAGGACGCACCTTCTTATCATAAGCTTTCTTCATTCGGCTCTGGTACAAACGACCGTATGCAATCGATGTTAATATCTTCTCATCCATCTGGCTCAACTGATTCAATCTATTCTTTATCCATTCTGCCTCATCGAGTTTCACGTCGACCAGAACTCTCAAAGAAGGAATCTCGACCTCCAACGGTAGGACAGCTTCCATACCGTATACCAGCGAGAAAGGAGTTGCCCCGGTTGATGTGCGTACCGTCGTACGATAACCGTGCATAGAAAAAGGCAGCATCTCATGCCAATCTTTGTACGTGACAACCATCTTTTGCACTATCTTTTTGATGTTTTTGTTGGCCGTTTCGACAACGCCGTTCATATTCGACCGATAGGGCGATGAGTTATGATGTTCAATCTTGAAGTTCAGGTATAACTCCTTCATCATCTTGTTGTTTAGATTCGAACCATTGTCAGTAATGATCCGCTCGGGAATTCCATACCTGCAGATGATGTCCTTCTTTATAAATCTTGCTACCACTTGCTTGGTAACGTTAGCGTACGACGCTGCCTCTACCCACTTGGTGAAATAATTGATAGCCACCAAAATGAAGCGATGTCCATTAGATGTAATGGGCTCGATCTTGTCGATCATATCGATACCCCACATGGAGAACGGCCACGGGGATGACATGACATTCAATGGGCATGGCGGCACATGGATTTTGTCTGCATAGATCTGGCATTTGTGACATCTCTTCGCGAATTTGAAACAATCAGACTCCATCGTCAGCCAGTAATATCCTGCTCGTAATATTTTCCGCGTCATGGCATGCCCACCGGCGTGCGTACCAAATGTGCCTTCATGGACCTCTTCCATAAGCAAGCTTGCTTCTCTTTCGTCCACACATCTGAGTAGCACGAGATCGTGATTTCTCTTGTACAGAACTCCATCAGGATTGAGGTGGAAATTTCCAGACAGCCTCCTCAGAGTCTTCTTATCCTGGGTTGACGCTCCCACGGGATACTCCTTAGTCATAAGGAAGTTCTGGATATCATGGAACCATGGCTTGCCATCGGAGGCTTCCTCAATTGCAAAAACGAATGCAGGCCTATCAAGGCGGGAAATGACAAATCTTGGAACTTCATTCCAAAAATTGACTTTGTATATTGAAGCCAACGTGGCTAAGGCATCAGCCATCTGATTTTCAGCTCTAGGCACATGATGGAGCTCCACTCGATCGAAGAAAGGAAGCAGCCTTCTGGCATAATTCATGTAAAGGGACCAAATTCGATTGACGAGTCTCCCACTCCCCTTTTATTTGGTTAACAACGAGTGTCGAGTCCCCGTATACATCCAGGTTCTTGATTCTCAAATCAATGGCTTCTTCTAAACCCATGATGCATGCCTCATATTCCGCTTCATTGTTGGTGACTGGAAAAGTCAATCTGGCAGTGAACGGGATGTGGGATCCCTGGGGAGTCGTAATGATTACCCCGATACCACTTCCATAGGAATTAACTGCACCGTCGAATATCAATTGCCACTGAGACTTCCTATTTGGCCCTTCATTTGGCAGCGGTTCCTCACAATCTTTCACTTTGAGAAACATGATATCCTCATCAGGGAATTCGAATTTCATCAGCTGATAGTCTTTGATAGGTTGTTCGGCAAGGTACTCAGACAAAACACTTCCCTTGATGGCCTTCTGGGAAACATATTGAATATCATACTCCGTCAGTACCATTTGCCACCTGGCAATCCTGCCTGAAAGCGCTTGCTTTTCGAAGACATACTTGATCGGATCCATCTTTGAAATTAGCATGGTCGTGTGATTGAGCATATACTGTCGTAAACGTTTGGCAGCCCACGCGAGTGCACAACATGTTTTTTCCAGCATTGAGTAACGGGACTCACAGTCTGTGAACTTTTTACTCAAGTAATATATGGCATGCTCTTTTCTGCCAGTCTTGTCATGATGACTGAGAACGCAACCCATGCTATTCTCAAGAACCGTCAAGTACATAATTAGAGGCCTTCCATCCACTAGGGGAATCAAAATTGGAGGTTCCTGCAGATACTGTTTTATCTTGTCAAATGCCTTCTGGCAATCCTCGTTCCAGATAATCGCCTGATCTTTTTTCAACAGCTTAAACATTGGTTCGCATGTGGCCGTGAGTTGAGATATGAATCGAGCAATGTAGTTCAATCTCCCCAGAAAGCCACGAACTTCTTTTTCAGTCTTTGGCGCTGGCATATCTTGTATTGCTTTTATCTTTGCAGGATCAACCTCAATGCCTTTTTCGCTCACAATAAACCCCAGTAGTTTTCCAGACTGTACTCCGAAAGTACATTTGTTAGGATTCAGCCTCAACCTAAACTTCCTAAGCCTCTCAAATAGCTTCAGCAAATTGACCAGATGTCCCTCCTCCGTTTGGGACTTCGCTATCATGTCATCCACATAGACTTCAATCTCATGGTGAATCATGTCATGAAACAAAGTGACCATCGCCCGCTGGTAAGTTGCCTCTGCGTTCTTCATACCGAAAGGCATTACTTTGTAGCAGAACATCCCCTATGGTGTAATGAACGTGGTTTTCTCCATGTCTTCCGGCACCATCTTGATTTGGTTATAGCCGGAGAAGCCATCCATGAACGAAAACACAGAAAATTGAGTAGTATTGTCGACCAATACGTCAATATGAGGGAGCGGGAAATCGTCTTTAGGGCTCACCTTATTCAAATCCCGATAATCAACGCACATCCGCACCTTACCGTCCTTCTTTGGTACAGGTACTATGTTGGCGACCCACGGAGGGTAAGTAGTCACGGCCAAGAATCCAGCATCCAACTGCTTTTGGACCTCTTCTTTGATTTTGACGGCCATGTCTGGTCGTGTCCTTCTAAGCTTCTGCTTAACTGGAGGACAATCTTCGCGCAATGGTAGATGATGAACCACTATGTCAGTGTCGAGCCCGGGCATATCTTCATACGACCAAGCAAAGATGTCATTATACTCTCAAAGCATCTCGATCAGTCTTTGCTTGACGTTGCTCTGTAATGCAGCCCCTATCCTGACATTTCTGACAACTTCCTCGAACCCCAGATTAATAATCTCAATTTCTTCCTCGTGAGGCAGAATGATCTTATCTTCTTATTTCAACAATTGTGCCAACTCTTTCGGAAGGTCTTCATCCTCATCAATCTCTTCTTCAGCTTGATATATCGGGCAATCAAAGTTGAAGTGAGTCATAGAAGGTTCAGGGTCGATGTCATTTGTAGTGTGAATCCTGCAATAAAAATGGTTAAGCTTAAAAAGAGGATATGCAGGTCAGCACTAACCATATTGCCATTTTACTGTTTTTCAAAACAAAAAAATAAAACAAGAATAACAGAGATCACAAAATTTGGATGCAAAGAAAACGCCCTTTGATTTATTGATAATATGTATATGTATAAGCAATCAAGACCCTGACAGTAAAACCGTTATGCCCCGGGTAGAGCATAAGGTTGTACAATAATTGGAAAAAAACAAAGCATTACTCTTTACGCATCACTTGGATGACATCCTGAATGGACCAATTGTTGAGGTTTTGCCCTGGTTTGCACGGATGAATCCAGAAGTCCAAGTCACAGTCACTATCCTCGTCGTCTTCAGACACGACATTGACATTCTCAAATATTACTCCACCCTTTGTGAACTGAATCGGCCCCTTGATGCACAGCGTACCACGAGAGGATGAGGCATCAGAAGAAGGAGAATACCCTAACCCAAACCTATCTTGCTTGTTAGGGATGTCCAGGACTTGCCCCCAGCCCTGGGAAGAACCAGCTTGAATCACCGCTTGAGCTTCCTTGAAGGAAGAGAGGGTCACCTCAGGTTTTTCGATCATCGTCGGAATCGTATCCTTGACTTTAACGGCCTCAAACGCATAGCATAAAGTTTCGTGGATCTCGCCATCCACCTCAACATACTTAAAAGACGACAAATGGATTACCATTATGTCGTCTTCTCCACAGACAGTCATGGTGTTGCCACCCACAGCATACTTCAGTTTCTGGTGCAATGTAGAAGTTACTGCGCCCGCAAAATGGATCCAAGGCCGGCCAAACAGACAACTATAGGCAGGCATGATATCCATGATATAGAAAACCGCGTCAATGGTTTCTGGCCCAACCTGAATGGGCAGAGATACTTCTTCAAAGACGGACCGCTTAGTCCCATCAAAAGCTTTCACCACCAGATCACTAGGTGTACATATCAGCCCTCTTGTATCCAGCCTCATCAGAGCTTTTTTAGGCAAAACGTTGAGAGATGATCCCGTGTCCACGAGCACATGGGACATGACCGTCCCTCGACATTCTATCGAGATATGCAAGGCACTATTATGGTTCCTACCCTTCGGTGTCAGCTCGAGGTCAGTAAACCCTAATCTATTCCCAGCGTTGACATGAGCAACAACTCCCTCTAGCTGGTTGACGGAGATCTCTTGCGGTACATATGTTGCATTCAGAACCTTCAGCAAGGCATTGCGGTGCGCCTCAAAACACAACAACAGATTCAGAATAGAGATCTTAGACGGCGTCTGATGAAGATGATCAACTATCTTATAGTCGCTTTTCTTGATCAGTCTCATGAATTCCTCGGCATCTCTCACAAGCAGGTCTTTTTCTACCTCATGGGAGGTTTCTTCGACGACCTTACCTTTACCTCTGTCAGTCTTCTCGGCCTTGTCAGCTCTGTCAGCTACAATCTCCGATGGAGAGAACACTCTTCCACTGCGTGTTATTCCCCCAGTCCCAACTAGGTTGTCAACAGATTTCCCGGATGGATCTAACTCCAACTTCTGTCCATTGCAGTAAACCTTTGCCCCATAGTGCCATGGAACAACATTAGTGCTCTTGAACAGTATAGGACCAGCCTTCGTGATAGTAATCGTAGGTGGCCTTTATGCAGAAATGGTAATTGTTTTACGGGGGATGGTGATAGTGGCAACCTCATCCTTCTGCTTGAGTACTACTTCTCCCAATTCATTCTCAGTCTTCCGACTGAACTGCAGAATTCCCTCGTTCATCAAGCTCTGGATCCCCCCTACCAACTGATCACAGCCGTCTGAGTGGTTAGCACAATCCATACAGAACTTCCTATAGCCCGGGAAAATACCTTTCTTCATCAACTTGGCTTTAACGAAACTAAGTGGTGTTTTCAGGTCTTTGACATCTGTCAATAAGTCTGAATCCTCCTCTTGGATGATGGCGCTAACCCCATTTCCCCCGTGGTTAGGCATAAGGTTCTTCGTAACATTCGGAACATTATCAGAAAAGTTGAATATCTTGGCATCAACCATGTCCTGTACCTTGTGCTTAAATGCTTTATAGTTGTCAATCGAGTGGCCAGGTGCCCCCGAATGAAACTCGCATCTCGCATTCGCATCGTAGCCAGGTGGAGGTGCCCCTGTCAAGGGAGCCAAAGTTCTCTTCTGAATCAGCTGCAACTGAAGCAATGTCTGCAATAGCTGGGCGTACGACATAAGTGGGGTTTCAAGGTGACGACATGACAACGGTGCTTTACCCTGGTACCTCCGGTACCCTTGCTGGTTCTGTTGCTGCTGCTGCTGAGGTTGCTGGACAGCCAGAATAGTAATACTAGCGACCTGTTGGCGCTGGCCTTTTCCTTTTCCTCGAGCACTAGACACTGAGCTCGTCTCACCTTTGCGTCTTTTACCATTGAAAGGCTTCTTTCCCCCTCTAGCTGAAGGTACATCTACACCCTGAATCTTTCCGAGTTTGATGCCATTCTCCACATGTTCTCCAGTGATTATGAGGTCGGAGAAGCTTCCCGACATACCACTAACAAGCTTCTCGTAATAAACACCTGGAAGGGTAGCCACGAACATCTCGACAAGTTCTCGCTCAACCATCGGTGGTTGAACTCTTGCTGCCAGTTCACGCCACCTCTGGGCGTACTCCTTAAAGCCTTCATTATTCCTCTGAGACAAATTTTGTAGCTAAACCCGGTTGGGAGCCAGATCACTGTTGTACTGATAGTGGCGCACGAATGCTTCAGCAAGGTCTTTCCAACTGTGTACACTTGTGGGCTCCAAACCCATGTACCACTCCAGCGAAGGGCCTGACAGGCTGTCTTGGAAGAAGTGCATCAGCAACTTCTCATCGTCAGAATGTGCAGACATCTTTCGATAGTAAGACCTCAGATGGACACGGGGACAAGTGGTGCCCTTATACTTCTCGAAGTCGGGTACCTTAAATTTTGGAGGCACCTTGAGGTCTGAGATCAGCCACAGCTTGGTCATATCAACGCCCATGGAATTCAAGTTCTCAAAACTCTTCATCTTGTCCTCGAGCGCCTTGAATCTTAAACGAGCTTCAGAATTCAGTTCGCCCTCGGCCCCCTTCATCGAGAATAAGTCCTCTTGACGATCCTCATGCCAAGGGTGATGGCCATTACCATGAGCAAACCCAGCAGCATCAAGACCGTACAGATTACCAACACCAGCGTTCCCAACATTACCCATTCCACCAGTATTGCCATTGCCCATACCAACATTACCATTGGCTTCAAAGTTGCCATTTCCGGCTCCAGTCGTATTCCCATTAGCTCCAGCATTAGCAACAACATTACCATTGCCACTTCCATTCCCTCCAGTAACAGGGATGTTATCATGAGGGGTCTCAACAAGCAGAGGGTTTGTAGCACTCTCACCGTGCAACACACCGTTGCTGTCAATGCGTGCAATCAAAGGTTACACTAGATTCTTGAGTTGTTCCTGTCCATTGGTGACCACTTGCATGAGGTCCATAAAATGATCCATCCTCTCCCTGAGCTCTTGAACGTCAGCTTGAACCTGTTCCATTACTCTGACCTGATTTGCTCTGGTAGAATACCGTTGAATCTGAATTCGTTCAATCCTGAAACAAACCTGATAAAACACAAGGGGTTAGATAAACAAGCTAGAGGCACATGCTATGCGAAATGATTATGCAAATGCAAACGTGTGTCTGTGCCTTGGGGAAATTCCCCCCGATTCTAGTTTCCAGGACAAATAAAGTCTAACATCCAATCATGGAAAGAAATCCTCATATATATCTGAAAAAACCCACGCGGGAAGCGTACAACTGTAATCAAATACAACTGAAGCAACAAGTGTGACCCCAACCAACAAGCCTGGTGGTGGTTGTTGCACCCCAAAATTTGCCCAACTTTTCTTTACTTGGCTTATGTTTCATTTCATTCACATTAGCATTATCATTTGCATTTCATTGACATGTGTGCAGGAGATCAAGAGGTATGATTACCAATCAAGGGCTATGCAAGACTTTGAGGCTAGCTAAGAACCTTATTCAAGTGTTCAAGGGTTGATATCCTTGTCAGAGAAGTCAAAAGATCCTCAGAGAAAGTGGTTGAAACCAAGTGTGTGTGCCTCCTAACTTGAGAGTTGTGGGAGCTCCTCAGATGATTCTGAGCCAGGAATGTGGACTTGAAGCCTTGAGATAGTTCATGAGATGTCTTGAAAGCCATCATGGGTCCTAGATAGGTCATTATGCAAGATTAAGAAGACTCAACCATGAGTGGTGCAGTTAGGGTTTGACTGGGTCAACCCTAGGTCAACTGATGATTTGAACAAGGTTGAGACCTAATCCAAGAGCCATGTGATCATGGATTGATACATTGAGATGCTATAAGGATGATTCCAAGTTAAACTCATCATGATTGAAGATTTTGAGAAGTTTCAAGCTAGGGTTTCTAAGGCTTGACAGTGTAAAATCCCCTAGTTTGACCCCTATCTCCAAGGGAGTTTAGCTCAAGATGTGATTGTAATTTCATCTGGCCCCCAACATGAATGTTGTAGAGAGTGCTCTTAGCTTTAATTTGAGTAATAGAAGTCCTTGATAAGATTTGTAGAACTCAAGTTATGACTTTGACAAGTTACAGGTCATCTGAGGTATGTGAATTTGGGGGCTTGAAAGTTACCCAACTTGCATCAAACGTTTGCCAAAGAAGGATGATTCCTAACAACTTTTGGTCAACATGAATGTTGTTCCTTATTCTCTTAGCTTTCTATAGAGTACTAGAAGTCCTTGATAGGATTTGTAGAGCTCAAGTTATGGCTTTGACAAGTCAAGGGCATTTTGGTCATTTGGAGATTACAGGTCATTTCAACCATAAGGCCATAACTCCTATTTCCAAGCTTCAAATGGAAAAATGTTCAACATCAAACTTGTTCAAAATGATGTTTTAAGGCTAATAAAGAGGTCATGGGATGTTGGAAATGCTTGTAGCTCAAAGTTGCAAAAATGACCTAAAATAAGGGTATAAGTTAAATGAACCAAAGTTGGAAATTGATATTTTCAATCTACACATCCAAACCATGGCATATAATATATCATTTTGACTCTAGAAAACATTTTGAGAACATTGGTTTAGCCACATGTTTGAGTTGAGGTCTAATTTGTGGACTTGCTTTGAAAAGTGATTACTTACATCACAAGTAACATGTGCAAAACCTAGATTCAAGGCATGAGCAAAGTCCCTTGCAAGCCAAACACTTCCAAAATGTCATGATGGGAGAAATTGGAAGGAATTGAGGTTGGTTTCAAGTTGTTTGCAGGGTTGTGCATATCATGATATGTGATTGAAAATCTCATGGCATGAGAGATTGAAACTCTCATTAGAAGGATCTAGAGGGTTCTAGATCATCAAAACATCATCTATATATTGAGTAGAGGTGATCCAATGCAGAGGTTGGTGATGATTGAAGGAGAGAGCATAGATTGAGATTGAGATTTCTTGGCTTGCAATTGGATTCGGTTTCACCAATTTCTTCACTTTCCATCCACTTTCTTGATTGAAACTTCTTCCATGGATGCTAGGGATTGAATCCAGATCATAATCCAAGAGAATCGGTGGCTGAATCGTGTATGAGCAATTGAATTTTTCCACCTGCAACTCACCATCGGGTTTCAAAATTCAGGAGCTTTCAACCAGTTCTATTGCATATAGAATCAAGGAAAGGGTTCATTGATCGTGTCTGAAAGATTAGAGAGCTTGATTTGAAGGTTTAGTGCATCTGTTCATCCAAGATTTTCAGTGACCAATTTAGGGTATTACCATTTTCGGTTGAGAATTGGTTATGGCGAATCTTGAGGTTTCAGAGAGAATAAAGGGTATGGATGAATTCGTGACAAAATTTGGGACAAGATTCATGTATAGACCATTTGCAATGGAGGATCCTAGAGAGAGTTAGGGTTGGGGACGATGACTTGAGCACCACTGGTGGTGGTCGGAGCTGCGCGCGAAGTTCAGATGTTCAAAAGGTAGAAGATGACTCTAGAGCCATTGGATCATGGTTTGACCTTGGACTAGGACCCTCATCCAACGGCCACGTTTTAATTTCAGTTTGTGAAGGATCTGAATTAATGAAACGCATCGTTTCACTTGAGTGTTGATGCTGGGCTTAGTGAATTGGCTGATATTCACACCCCCCTGAAGGCCCAATCCATTATTTGAACTGATTCTGGTTACTATCCACACCGTGCATTTATCTTTTTATTTGGATTTCCTTTTATTTTCCATTTTGTTTATGGTTCTTGAAAAAATCATATAAAATTGAAAATTAATCCAATTAATCCCATTCTTTTTGCATTGTATTCATGATTGGATCTAATATTTTTTAGAGAAAATATATTTTTATTTCATGCATTTTCTGATTTTATGGGAATTTTATATTTTAATTGATATTAAAATGGTTATTTTTGATACATAATTTTGTGGAATTTTGTTTGATCATGTGGTGATGACTTTGATCCTGATTTTTTGTGTGTGATTAGGTTATACATGTATGCTCCCATAGAATTTTTCTCACATTTTTGTGATGAACCTAGGTGGTAGTTTAGGTTGAAGCCTTTAGAAGCTCCATTTTTAGGGTTTAAGGTTGATACCTTAGGATTTAGGACTTAATTTTAGGGCTTAATAGATGATTTAGTCCCTGGTTTTTGTATGAGGCATTCTTAATTGAATTAGGATCCCTTAGGAATTTTTGTAGAAATTTATAGGATAGTTTCTATTTTTGATTGATTTTAGTTTAGGTGCTAGTTTTAGATGATTCTAAGACACTAACTCAAATAGATTAACTTCTTTAGTCCCCTTAGATTAGGGTTTTTGTTTTGTTTGCCTTTGGTTTAGATTTAAGACAAGTTGAAGACAAGGTGAGGATGCTTGAAGTTGCTTGAAATTGCTTGGAGCTTGGATTTGCTTGTTCCTGAAGGTGTCTGATGAAGATTTAGGAGGTAGGAGACCTAGGGAGAGCCTTATAATTAGAATGACTTCTTTCACAAATATGGAAAGCATCTTGTGCTTCCATTCCTCCCAATGACTAAAAGTCCTTCTAAGATATTCACATCCCTCCTTTGGAGGGATGAGTGGCTTTATCTGGGAAGTAGAACTTTGAGGGAACCAGTCTCTCATAATGATGAACCCTTACAGGCTTCCTTTGGTTGTCAATAAGATGTTTATCATTTCCACTCATTCTGTTAAATCAACTGTCTTCTGGTCTGAGTATCTTGGAAGATGTTGGACTTGAGTTTGAAGATGAGGACTTCATTGAAGAGTGTGGAAGAGGATGATTCCTTGAGCATTGCCATTGTAGTTGCAGCTGAAGAGCAAGAAGAATAAGTTGATACTTGAAGGCCCAATGGAGATTGAGTGAAGAGCTGAGGCTTAAAGGATTGAAGGATGAAGTTGACACTTTCATGTGATTGAAGATTACTCTGAGAAGCTGAAGCTTGTAGATGAAGAAGACCAAGTTGATACTGGTAAAGCAAAGAGGGCTGAAGCTTGAAGACTAAGTTGACACTTATGAAGAGGATTCAATTGAGATTAAGTATAGAGCTGAGGCCTGAGGAATAAAGGATGAGCTGATACTTACATTGATGCATTGAGAGCTTGAAGGAATCAAGTAGACACTTGTAGTTAGGAGTGAAGCTTGAGGGTGGAATTGACTGAAGGGCTGAGGCTTGAAGAAGAGAGAACAAGTGGATACTTATGTTTGATGGATTGAAACCCTGGAGAAACAAGTTGATACTTGTCATGGAAGATGATAGCCTTGAAGGGTGATTGAAGTCTGAAGACTGGGTTGCTGTTAGAAGAGCTGAAGCTTGGAATTGAAAGAGGGGTTGATCTGCTTTCTTTCTTGTGTGTTTTCTTTTCTGTGCTGATGTGCCTTGTTTGACTTGCTTGATGCATTAGAATAAGTTCATATCTAGGCTGACTTTAATCTAGGAGCATGATTGCACTAGAGGTTGAGGTGCTCCCTCTGCTTGTACTTTTACTGTATGGCTTTGCTTGCGGGTATTCGGTAGAGCCCAGCTCCCTTGCCCAGGTGGTTTGTTGTTGCTTGATAGCATTTTATTTCATTTCTTCTGTATAATTGCAGTCACTTAAATTCTGCTTGATAGCATGTCTCGTCTGTATGATTGCAGTTATTCATATCTGGCTTGAGGTTGAGATGAGCTTGTGGAGGCTGTTGCCCCACACACATTTCCTCCCTCACTTGCATTGCATGCATTTTACTGTATATCTGTTTAAGATGATGCTTTACCTGTTTCTGTATCATTGACATGATCCCTTAGGAATCTCACATCCTTTGATAAGGAAGTGATGATAGAACTTTAGGTTGAAACCTATGCATGACAACTTCTAGGAGTTCCCTGTTTCAAACTTCAACCATAGGATGAATCCTTGGCATGACAACATTAGGACTTGATAGTCTCCCATTAGCTGAGCCTATTCTCTTCTCATCTCAAAACAGCTTAAGATACAGTAATCATGAATGATTTCTTTTGTACGTTACGAGCCTTAAGCTATCTGAGAAAGGATTGTTGGAGAGCTTCTTTTCAACAGTCTGGATGTTTAGTATGGCACGCTTTGGGTGACATGCGACGCATTCACTCTCAGGTCATAGTCTTTAGTGCGATTGAAATTGCAAACACAATAAAAAACACTTCTTTCGTAAAAGACAGAAAAAAAACTTCAAACCTTTTTGCCCCGTGGGCCCATAATTCAAAGGAAGCTTTTCTGAAGAAAAGGGTGTCGTTAACTCCTAATTCTACCGCAAACAGGCTTTGTCCCTAACTGCTGGAACTGTTTGTTAACCCTACTCGATAAAACAGATGAATCTGAATCCCCGTAATCAGTGTTAACCCGAACTACGTAAGCTCTGATCTCTCATACCTGTTGAGAGTACGTAGGCGCAATACTGACGTATTGGCGAGCCACCTTCCCCGTAACCCGTAGTAGGCCGAACTACGTTGACTCTGATTTCTCATTCTCTGATGAGAATACGTAGGCATAAAGCGCGACGCTTTGCCGAGTCATTTTCTTTTCTTTTTAAGCCAGCCTTGATAGGTAGATAGATAAAACCAACCCGTCCAATAAACACAACAAGCGTGGATCCCGTCGAGTACGACGGACGTGAGGGGTGCTAATACCTTCCCCTTGCGTAACCGACTCCCGAACCCAGACAACGGTTGCGATGACCTTGTCTTATACCTTTTTCGTCAGGTTTTTCTGATCGTTTCCTTTCCCGTTCTGAGGGATAAATAACGAAAGCTGGCGACTCTTCTGTTTTGCCGGCACCTTATTTTCGCGGAAGCGACAGCTGGCGACTCTGCTGGGGATCGAACCCAGAATCTCTGGTTCTCCGGTTCCCTATGCGAGTCAATCCTAGCGCTTGTATGATTACTTGTTGGGTTGTGTTTATTTATCGCATTTTATTTCCCGCACTTTATTTTCAGTATGATATGATTATATATGCTGTTGTGGGAGGGGCATTCTGATGAGTGAGAAGTCAGACCCAGGCTTGAGTGAACATAACATTAGTTGTGGAAATTAATGGGCGCGTGCTTGCTTGGCAGGCACTAGTGTCTCATGAAATCCACGCTCAGACGAGGTTCTCCTGGTTGACTTCTTTTTCAACCCTTTGGGTTGAGGGGGTTGTTGGTTTGGAGGATTGTCGACTCTGGGGACCGATCATTTGGAATTCAGCCGAGTGAGGTCGCTTCATGAGCTGGTGATGCCTCACCTTCTGGGTATCGTATCACCCCTCTTGAATGTCTGTGACGCTGATGACTGCATAGGATGCCGAACTTGAGTCAGTTTAGGTCCGTACCTGTGAGCAGGGTTGGGTTTGTTGCAGGAAACTTTGACCTTCAGACTACCTGGTTTTCTTGATAGTGAATCAGTTTTGTTGGTACCGGAGGTTCTCATCATCAGATATATGATTGTTCTTGACAGAGCAGAGCTTTGGTCCTGTATCAGAGGACCTTATACTCAGAGATGTGTATTTTTTCTTGATAGAGCAGGTTTTGATTGGGATCTGAGGATCTCCTCTGCAGATGCATGTTTGTTCTTGACAAAGCAGAGTTTTGGTCCTGTATCAGAGGTCCTCATTATCAGATGTTTGTTCTTGAAAGAGCAGAGTTTTGGTCCTGTATCAGGGGTCCTTATTATCAGATGGTTGTTCTTGACAGAGCAGATTTATGGTCCTATGTGTGTGTGTTCTTGACAGAGCAGATTTGTGGTCCGATACTGGGGTTTTCTTATTATCAGATAGTGGTTGTTCTTGACAGAGAAACATCATGGTTTTGTTGATACAAAATCTCCACCGCACAATTGCCTTGATCTCCTGCTGCATGATTGCATTTTACATTGCTTTCCATACCCATTTGCATTTCATTAACGTGTGTCTGTGTTGCAGGTACCGTTTTCCCCGATTCAGGATTTCTTGCCTCCTACTGTATTAGTATGGGTTCTCTGAGGAAGACTGTGGCTTACAAGCTCCCCGCGCCTGATGTGGTTCAGCTGACTGGTTTGATTGCTTTAGTAGATGATTCTGTGAGAGATGAGTTCAGAAAGTCTTACGGCAAATTGATCAGTTTGGTTCGTAAACCTTCTGCGTTTGAGTTGAATGGGTTGCACGCCTTCTTGCAGTTCTACGATCCTCCGCTGAGATGCTTCACTTTCCAGGACTTCGTTCTCGCACCTACACTAGAGGAATATGTTGACTTGTTAGGTGTGCCTATCAAGAGGCAGATGCCTTTTGTTCATATGGATGTTGAGCCTAATCTGGCTAGTCTAGCTCCTTCACTTCATCTGGATGCCTCCGAGTTGGTCCTGTCTAGTTGGAACAAGGTTCCCGGTTTCTCCTTGCAGTTCTTAGTGGGAAAGGCTTAGCAGTGCGCCAAAGACGGATGTTGGGTCGTGTTCAACGCCATCCTCGCTCTGTGCATATATGGCATCATTCTGTTCCCCAATATGCCCGATTTTGTAGACTTCGACACCTTCCGCATCTTTGCTTCAGGGAATCCAGTCCCTACCTTGATAGGAGATGTCTACCATTCCGTCCACTACAAAAACGAGAACAGAAGGGGCAAGAATGTCTCGTGTTGTGTGCCCCTGCTTTATAAATGGCTTGATAGTCATCTACCCAAGAGGGGTCCCTTTATTTCGTTTACAGCCACATCTGAGTGGTCCGAGCGTTTGATGAGTCTATTGCAGAGGATATTGACTGG
This sequence comes from Lathyrus sativus, assembly GCA_963859935.3. Classification (NCBI taxonomy): domain Eukaryota; kingdom Viridiplantae; phylum Streptophyta; class Magnoliopsida; order Fabales; family Fabaceae; genus Lathyrus; species Lathyrus sativus. The sequence goes on along the minus strand of OZ012735.1, from coordinate 342,816,069 downwards.
TTTGACAGAGATAGGTTGGGTACCGAGATCATCTTCAGCTGCAGCGGGTTTCCGAACGTGCCTTTGATAGGCAGGAAGGGCTGTATAAACTATAATCTGTCTCTGCTGGTCCGACAGTTTGCCTACGCTTTGAGAGCTCCGCCGAAGGATGAAGAGGTACAGGAATCTCTGTACCTCACTGATCTTCTAGAGGGGGATATGTTATCTAAGCTTCAGCACGCTTGGAATGGTATCAGTAAGAGGGGGAAACCATTGCTGGGGAAGAGTAATAGTCAAGCCTACGCTCCATATGTGACTTGGATCAGAGCAAAAGCAGATGCTATAGGGATGTCGTTTCCTCCTGCCAAGCCAAAAAGCCCTCCAGTGATTGAAGAGCCTACTACCGTGCCCATTCAGCAACATAATCGGGTGTTAGCTGAGAGAGATGAATTGAAGAGGGAAAATGAAGAATTGGAGAAAGAATTGGTTCAACTCAGAAGTGAGAGGAACGAAGCCGTTCATTCCTTCAAGAGGCAGACCGAGCTGGTGAACCAGTTGGGGACAGATTTGACTAAGCAGATAGCTGAGCGTGAGTGCATGGGTCGAGACTTCAAAGCTGTCAACGATGTACTGGCCACGAAGAAGCAACACTTGGATGAAGCGTATCGGAGGATATCCAAGTTTAACCAGCACTGGAAGGCCTCCCTAGCCAACAGGAAAGAGCGGGAGGATAAGCTGATGCAACAGATCTCCAAGCTGAAAGCCCAGGTGAAGGCTAGTGAGAAGAGGTTTGATGAAGAAACCGCTCGCCGATACGCCGCCGAAGGCCAGCTCAACAGGGCTCTCGCTAACCTGAAGGAGCGCAAACTGACGTTTGAGTCCAAGAGGCGGAAGTTAGAAGATTTTTTCGGCGAAGGAGCATGGGAAGATTCGGTCGAAGGTCTTCAATACACCATGATGTAGAGGGAGCTACTCGTCGAAGGGTTACTCACTCGGCCTGATCATCCAGAAACGGAGGGGTTGCTAGAAGAGTTTCGCGCCCGTGGCCGTGCTTGACTATTTGTATTCCTTTTGTTTTGATTATTGTTGTATGCTGGCCATCACCAGGCTTGTTGGCTGAGGTCATGCTAGTGATTCATCTTGGACTCACTGATGTTGTGTACTGCCTTGATGGGCTTTCTTTATTTGAGATGTTATTTCCATGATTGGACTCGGACTTCTTGTTATCAGCAATGGCACTCAGGCACTAGGATCGGGGGAAATCTCCCTAACGCACAGACACACGTTTGCATTTGCATGAAGCATTTGCATAACGAGCACTTTGTCGTTTTTTCCTAACCCTTTTAGATTTTCAGGTTGTTTCAGGTTGTTCCAGGATTGATCAGAGACCTATCCACCGCTATCCGACCAGAGCAAATCAAACCAGAATCATGGAGCAAGTGCAAACTGATGTTCAGGAACTCCGCAAAAGAATGGATCGCTTCATGGAGCTCATGCAAGCGGTCGCCAATGGCCAGGATCAGCTCAGAACCTTGGTTCAGCCTCTGATTTCAAGGGTCGATAGCAATGGCGTACTCCATGGTGGGACCGTGCCTACCCCTCCACCAGTTGAAACTCCTCAGAATGGCGTCCCCGTGACCGGGGGGAATGGCAGTGCCAATGGCAATGTGATAGCTAACATGGGACTCAATGGTAATACGACGGGCGTCGGTAATGGGAATTTTGAAGCTAACGTCAATGTTGGGCTGGGCAACGGTAATGTAGGTGTCGGGAATCTGTTCGGGCCTCAGCCGTGGTTAGAAGATCGTCAAGACAATGTGTTCTCTCAGAGAGGTGCTGAAGGTGAGCTGACTGCTGAAGCACGTCTAAGGTTCAAGGCACTCGAGGATAAGATGAGGCATATCGAGAACCAGAACACCCTGGGCGTTGACATGTCCAAGTTGGGACTGATTGCTGATTTCAAGGTGCCTCCTAAGTTCAAGGTACCTGACTTTGAAAAGTACAAGGGAACCACTTGCCCTCGTGTCCACCTAAGATCATATTACCAGAAAATGTTCGCTCATTCTGAGGACGAGAAGTTGCTGATGCACTTCTTTCAAGACAGTCTGTCCGGACCCTCCCTCGAATGGTACATGAGTCTGGAACCTACCAGTGTACGCACGTGGAAGGACCTTGCTGAAGCATTCGTGCACCACTACCAATATAACAGTGACTTGGCTCCGAACTGAGTCCAACTGCAGAATTTGTCGCAAAGGAACAACGAAGGGTTCAAGGAATACGCCCAGCAGTGGCGTGAGTTGGCAGCTAGAGTTCAGCCGCCGATGGTTGAACGTGAGATTGTACAGATGTTCGTAGCCACCCTCCCAGGGGTTTATTATGAGAAATTGGTCAGCGGTATGTCCGCAACCTTCTCAGATCTCATTATCACGGGTGAGCACATCGAAAATGGGATCAAACTGGGGAAAATTCAAGGTGAGTCATCCTCAGCTGGAGGAGGCGGAAAGAAATCTTATGGTAGCAAAAGACGGGAAGGAGAAACGAGCGTCGTGACCAACGCTCGAAGGAAGGGTAAAGGCCCTCACCAGCAGGTGGCCAGTATAACTATCCCGGCAGTCCCACAGCCACAGCCGCAGCAGCAGCCGAATCAACAAGGGTACAGAAAGTATCAGAATCGGGCACCCCTGTCGAGCCGTCACCTCGAGACACCGCCCATGTCGTACGCGCAACTATTACAGACTTTGCTTCAGTTGCAGTTAATCCAGAAGAGAACCCTGGCTCCCTTGACAGGGGCACCTCCGCCAGGTTATGACGCGAACGCAACTTGTGAGTTTCACTCAAGGGCACCAGGCCACACAATAGAAAACTGCAAAGCCTTCAAGCACAAGGTGCAGGACATGGTGGACGCCAAGATCATCAACTTCTCAGATAATGTGGCAAATCATAGGGGAGGTGGAGTAAACGCCATTATTGAAGACGAGAGTTTGGATTTGTTGACTGACGCTAGAGATCTGAAGACGCCGCTTAGCTTCGTTAAGGCTAAGCTGATGAAAAGAGGTTTCTTCCCAGGTTGCGGAGAGCTGTGTATGGGCTGTGCGATAAGTCCTGATGGATGTGAACAGTTGACAGAAGGAATTCAAAGTCTGATGACTGAAGGGATACTACAGTTTAGCCGGAGGGCCGAATGTGGATCGGGAGAGGTAATGCTGAAGCAAGATGATAAGGTTGCCACCATCACCATCCCTCGCCAGACGATAACTATTTCTGCACCCAGACCGCCCATGATTACCATCACCAAAGCTGGGTCGATACCCTTCGAAAGCACTAATGTTGTCCCATGGCATTACGGGGCCGAAGTCTACTGCAACGGACAGAAGTTGGAACTAGAACCGTTTGGGTCGTCTATGGAGAACCTTGCGGGAATCAGCGGAATTACTCGCAGCGGGAGAGTGTTTGCACCACCTGAGGTCGTGGCGGACAGAGCGGACAAAGCTGATGCAACTGATAGAGGTAAAAGTAAAGTCGTTGAAGAGATCCCTTGCGGGGTAGGAAAAGACTTACTTATTAAAGACGCTTAGGAATTTATGAGGTTGATTAAAAAGAGTGACTACAAGATTGTGGATCATCTCCATCAAACACCCTCGAAGATTTCCATCCTGAATCTGTTGTTGTGTTCTCAGGCACACCGCAACGCGCTGCTGAAGGTGTTGAACGCCGCATATGTACCACAGGAAATATCGGTAAACCAGTTGGAAGAGGTAGTAGCCCACGTGAATGCTGGAAATGGGCTAGGTTTCACTGACCTAGAGTTGACGCCGAAGGGGAGGAACCACAATAGCGCCCTGCACATCTCGATAGAGTGTAGGGGAACGATTATGTCGCATGTGCTGGTGGACACGGGGTCATCACTCAATGTTCTTCCGAAGAAGGCATTAATGAAGTTAGATACTCGTGGAGTGATTTGCACACCCAGTGATTTAGTTGTGAAAGCGTTCGATGGAACCAAACGCCATGTTTTCGGGGAGGTGACGTTGCCAATCCAAGTCGGTCCGGAAACATTCGATGCGGTATTTTACATTATGGACATCATGCCTGCCTACAGCTGTCTCTTGGGCCGGCCATGGATCCATTCGGCGGGTGCCGTGACCTCCACGTTGCACCAGAAGCTCAAGTATGCTGTCGGAGGTAGCATCGTGACTGTGTGTAGCGAGGAAGACATAATGGTGAGCCATTTGTCGTCCTTCAAATATGTTGAGATGGATGGGGAAATCCATGAAACCCTATGTCAAGCGTTCAAAGTTGTTAAAGTCAAGGACGTAGCTCCTATAGTCACTGAAACGCCAGAGATGACTCTCTCCTCCTTCAAGGAAGCTCGGGTCGTTGTCCAAGCCGGATCTACCCCAGGCTGGGGGCGAATTTTGGAGATACCTAACAAGCAAGACAAGTTTGGGTTGGGATATTCTCCTGCGGCTGAAGCCTCCTCTTCTTCTAGCAGTGCGTCGCGAGGTAAAGGGCCGATCCAGTTTACCAGTGGCGGGGTGATATTTGAAAGCATCAACGCATTGTCTGAAGACAGCGGAGATAGCGACTGTGACTTAGACTCTTGGATCCAGCCAAGCAAGCCAGGCGAGAGCCTCAACAACTGGTCCGTCAAGGATATCATCCAGATGACAAGCGAAGAGTAATGATTTACTTTTTCCAATCATTGTACAACCCTATGTCCTACCCGGGGCATAGTGGTTTTATTGTCAGGGCCTTGTTTGATTATGTACATGCATTTTATCAATAAATCAAATGGCGTTTTTCTTCGTGTTCAAATATTGTGATCTCTGTTATTCCTGTTTTATATTTGTTTTGAAAAACAATAAAATGGCAATGAGGTTTGTGCTAACCTGCATATCCTTGTTTTAAGCTTAACCCTTGTTATTGCAGGATCCACATAACAGATGACATCGACTCTGGACCTTCTACGACTCACTTCGACTTCGATTGCCCGATCTATCAAGCCGAAGAAGAGATTGATTAAGACGAAGACCTTCCTGAAGAGTTGGCCCGCTTGTTGAAACACGAAGAGAAAGTTATTCTGCCTCATGAGGAGGAGATCGAGATTGTGAATCTGGGTTCTGAAGAACTAGTCAGGAATGTCAGGATAGGGGATGCGTTGCAGAGTGATGTCAAGCAGAGATTGGTCGAGATGCTAAGAGAGTATAGTGACGCCTTTGCTTGGTCATACGAAGATATGCCCGGACTTGATACTGACATCGTGGTCCACCACTTGCCGCTGCGAGAAGATTGCCCTCCCGTCAAGCAGAAGCTTAGGAGGACGCGACCAGATATGGCCGTTAAGATCAAAGAAGAAGTACAGAAGCAGCTTGATGCTGGCTTTTTAGCGGTCACTACTTACCCTCTGTGGGTCGCCAACATAGTGCTTGTACCGAAGATGGACGGTAAGGTACGAATGTGCGTCGATTATCGGGATTTGAATAGGGCAAGCCCTAAAGATGATTTCCCGCTGCCTCATATTGATGTGTTGGTCGACAATACAGCTCAGTTCTCCGTGTTTTTGTTCATGGATGGCTTCTCCAGTTACAACCAGATCAAGATGGCGCCGGAGGACATGGAGAAAACTACGTTTATCACTCCCTGGGGAACATTTTGCTACAAGGTAATGCCTTTCGGTCTGAAGAATTCAGGGGCCACTTACCAACGAGCAATGGTTACTTTGTTTCATGATATGATTCATCATGAGATTGAAGTCTATGTTGATGACATGATTGCGAAGTCCCAAACGGAGGAGGGACATCTGGTCAATTTGCTGAAGCTTTTTGAGAGGCTTAGGAAGTTCAGGTTGAGGCTGAATCCTAACAAGTGTACTTTCGGAGTACGGTCCGGAAAGCTACTGGGGTTTATCGTGAGTGAAAGAGGCATCGAGGTTGATCCTACGAAGATTAAAGCGATACAAGAAATGCCAGCGCCAAAAACCGAAAAAGAAGTTCGTGGTTTCCTGGGCAGAATAAACTACATTGCAAGGTTTATTTCTCAGCTCACGGCCACGTGTGAACCGATGTTCAAACTGCTAAAGAATGATCAGGCGATTATCTGGAACGAGGATTGCCAGAAGGCATTCGATAAGATAAAACAGTATCTGCAGGAACCTCCAATCTTGATACCCCCAGTAGCCGGACGACCATTAATCATGTACTTGACAGTTCTTGAGAATAGTATGGGGTGTGTTCTCGGTCAGCATGACGAGACGGGCAGAAAGGAGCATGCCATTTACTACTTGAGTAAAAAGTTCACAGACTGTGAATCTTGTTACTCGATGCTGGAGAAGACGTGTTGTGCACTAGCCTAGGCTGCCAAACGTTTACGATAGTACATGCTCAATCACACCACCATGCTAATTTCGAAGATGGATCCGATCAAGTACGTCTTCGAGAAGCAAGCGCTTTCGGGCAGGATTGCCAGATGGCAAATGGTGTTGACGGAATATGACATTCAGTATGTTTCCCAGAAGGCCATCAAGGGAAGCGTAGTGTCTGATTACCTTGCCGAACAGCCGATCGAAGATTACCTGCCGATGAAATTTGAATTCCCTGATGAGGATATCATGTTTCTCAAAGCGAAATATTGCGATGAACCGTTGCCCGACGAGGGTCCAGATAGGAAATCCCAGTGGAAATTGATATTTGACGGGGCGGTTAATTCTTACAGAAGTGGCATTGGGGAGATCATCATGACTCCCCACGGATCCCACATCCCGTTCACTGCGAGACTGACGTTTCCAGTCACTAATAATGAAGCGGAGTACGAAACATGCATCATGGGTCTAGAAGAGGCGATTGATTTGAGAATCAAGAACCTAGACGTATATGGTGACTCGGCGCTTGTGATCAACCAGATAAAAGGGGAGTGGGAGACTCGTCAATCGAATTTGGTGTCGTACATGAACTATGCCAGAAGGCTACTTCCGTTCTTTGATCGAGTGGAACTCCATCATGTGCCCAGGGCCGAGAATCAAATGGCTGATGCCTTAGCCACGTTGGCTTCGATGAATAAAGTCAATTTTTGGAATGAAGCTCCAAGGATCGTCCTTTCTCGTCTTGATAGACCTGCATTCGTCTTTGCGATCGAGGAAGCCGCCGACAGCAAGCCATGGTTCCATGATATCCAGACCTTCCTTATGACTAAGGAGTATCCCGCGGGAGCGTCAACCCAGGATAAGAAGACTCTGAGAAGGCTGTCTGGGAATTTTTATCTCAATCCTGATGGAGTTTTGTATAAAAGAAACCACGATCTCGTGCTACTCAGATGTGTAGATGAGAAAGAAGCGAGTATGCTCATGGAAGAAGTCCATGAAGGCACGTTTGGTACGCACGCCGGCGGGCATGCTATGACAAGAAAGATCCTGAGAGCAGGATACTACTGGCTAACGATGGAATCGGATTGCTTTAAATTCGTGAAGAGGTGTCATAAATGCCAGATTTATGCTGATAAAGTTCATGTGCCGTCGTGCCCGTTGAATGTCATGTCCTCCCCGTGTCCATTCTCCATGTGGGGCATCGACATGATAGGCAAGATCGAGCCCACCGCATCTAACAGTCATCGCTTCATTCTAGTAGCTATCGACTACTTCACCAAGTGGGTGGAGGAGCCTCGTATGCTAATATGACCAAGCAGGTGGTGGCTAAATTCATAAAGAGGGACATCATCTGTCGTTACGGAATTCCCGAGTGGATCATTACGGATAATGGTTCGAATCTGAATAACAAGATGATGGAGGAGCTGTGCCAGAGTTTCAAGATTGAACACCACAACTCATCTCCTTACCGGCCGAAGATGAATGGCGCCGTTGAAGCGGCCAATAAGAACATCAAGAAGATTGTACAAAAGATGGTTGTGACCTACAAGGACTGGCACGAGATGTTGCCATTCGCATTGCACGGTTATCGTACGACGGTACGTACGTCTACCGGGGCAACTCCTTTCTCCTTAGTGTACGGTATGGAAGCTGTCCTACCGTTAGAAGTGGAGATCCCTTCTTTGCGAGTTTTGGTTGATGTGAAACTCGACGAGGCAGAATGGATTAAGAACCGACTAAACCAACTCAGCCTGATGGACGAGAAGAGGTTAGCACCGATTGCGCATGGTCGTCTGTACCAAAGCCGAATGAAGAAAGCTTATGATAAGAAGGTGCATCCTAGAAGCTTTCAGACGGGTGATCTCGTCCTGAAGAAGATTCTTCCTCCACATTCCGATCACCGGGGCAAGTGGACTCCTAATTACGAAGGTCCGTACGTCGTCAGCAAGGTCTTCTCGGGAGGAGCTTCGTTGTTATCCACGATGGATGGCGAAGATTTTGCATCCCCGGTGAACGCGGACGCAGTTAAAAAATACTTTGCTTAAAAACGACCCGCTGGAAAGAAAAAGAATATCCAGGCAAAATGGGGCATTCTGGCGAACCATAAAAAAGGAAAAAGGTTCGGGCAAAAATTAGGGATATAAATTGAAAAATATACACCCGCAAAGTCGAAAACCTGGAAGGGCGACTTTGGCAAAAAAGGGTATCCCGGTGAATCGAAAACCCGGAAGGGCGATTCAGGCAAAAGTTAGGGATTTGAAAAAGCAAATGACTACGTTCCGCGTGTGGACTTTCATCGTTTAGTGGTTTGGAGGACTTGAGGGCCGTTTATCTGAATCAATCTCTTCTGAAGCTGAAGCGTCGGAGAAGTATCGAAGTCGAGTGGGTCATAGAGGGATCAACTCATGGTGTTCGTCTACGCCTCGTTGCCGACATTTGTGTATATACTGATGTATATTTATGTTTTATTTTTGCGCGGCTTCCTCATTCCAGGGGCTTGCATCCGTTGTAAAACATTTTACCCATTCAGGGGTTCGTTATCAATAAAATGTATACTATTCAGCAATTTTGTTTGTCTGTTTAGCATTTATCTGTTTTGTTTGCGAAAAAGAACGCCGATGTTTTTGATAAAATGCGCATACATAAACTTACTGGCCTAGGCCACTGATTGTTGAAACAATGAATTACTCGAACTTTGTCACAAGATGATAACCTTGATAGGTCCCTTTGAGAAGGGTATCTTGTCTGTTTGTTTGTGTTGTTACAGGTACAACATATACCAGGCGGTACGCCGCATGCGTCCCCAAGCAGGATGATTCCTTCTTCTCCAGCAAGTTCAGCAGCCTCTCCCCGTGGAGTTTGATCGTAGACATTGATATGTATCCCCAAGCATAGAAGATTCTCTTCCCCCAATCAGATGCATCCCGAAAGATCGTCATCTCCCTAGCTGAGTCACATACTGAATTATGCATCAATCGATAGTTCAAGACTGAAGTCTCCAGCGGAATCGAGATTCCCCACAGAGTCGTACTCTCCCTAGCAAGCAGGATGATTCCTTCTTCCCCAGCCAAGTTTGCAGTTCCCCAAGGGAGCCGAGTCCTTGGAAAGCAGTTCGGGCCATGATTGGTCGTCCCCAGTAGAGTGTTGAATAGCTGATGCTGTATTTCCCCACTGGAGTCGTTACCTCCAGGAAGGTTGGCTGCAAACGCCGTGCAGTTTATCTCGGCGATTGACATCGCTTTCCTCAGTAGGTCTGGGTTCTCGTAGAGCTTCATTCCCTTGCAGCAGTCAACTGAAGTTTGCTTCCCCATGCGGAGTCCGATTGAGATTGGCGTGACCTTCTCTCCTCGGCAGGATGACTCCTCCTCTCCACCAGAGTGGTTCTTTCTCATTGACAGGAGGATTTTCCCTTCAGCATTTATTTTGCTGATATGGTCGTAGCATTTTGCATGATTGCATAGCATTTACCCAAAACGTGTAGCATTTCCACCGTGTGGAGCATTGCGTCGTTACCGAAGCATACGCATATGAAGCATAAGCTAGGTCGTTACTGTTCTTGTTTTGCAGGTGTTCCTCCGCGAAGCCGCTGGCTCGAGATGATTCTTGGATTCCCCCAGCAAAACGGTATGATAAAGATGATTCTTGAATTCCCCAGCAAAGTCGTTTGCCCAAGATGATTCTTGAATTCTCCAGTGAAGGTGTTCGTTTAGGATGATTCTTAAAATCCCCTGTAAAGTCGCCAGAGAAAACCGCTTAAGATGATTCCTGAAATCCCCGGCAGAGTGTTTGCTTGGGATGATTCCCGAAATCTCCAGCAGAGTTATTAGTCTCGGATGATTCTTGAAGTCCCCACGGAGTTATGTGTTCAAGACGATTTTTGATTTCCCCAGAAGATATGACTCACCCAGAATGATTTCTGGATCCCCGAAGCAGAGTTACTTGATAGTTCTCTGGAATCCCCGGCGGAGATGCGTCATCCCCTGCAGGTTTCTGAATAGCGAAGCTAAAACTTCCCTTGAAGACTTGATGATTGAAGTCCAACCGTATTGACGAAGCAGTTCTCTCAGCTGATGCGGAGTGCCTGATGGCAGAAGTTTGGATGTCCCCAATTGGTTCATGATTGACCGAGAATTCTATTCCCGACTTACTGATGAAGTCCGGCTGATGCCCAAAAATTGCTTTGAATGCCCGATGGCATTGATTGTTAAAAGTTCCCAATGACCTGACGAGTCCCGAGGAATTCTGATGCCTGACGGCATTATCGACCATGTATCATTGGTTACCGTGTGACCAACCCCCCAGCTAGTTGTCGTGCAGCTAATATTTCAGTTTTCGAAGATTTGTCCCCATCAGAGTACCATGTACTTGTGTAGTTGGCAAATTTCCGGGTTTATTGGTATTCAACTGTCTCGCACCTTGATTGGTTGAGAGCCGTTCGCTTCTCACCCATTCAGGTTCAAGCCATTTGAATAGGGGCAGCTGTTGCACCCCAAAATTTGCCCAACTTTTCTTTACTTGGCTTATGTTTCATTTCATTCACATTAGCATTATCATTTGCATTTCATTGACATGTGTGCAGGAGATCAAGAGGTATGATTACCAATCAAGGGCTATGCAAGACTTTGAGGCTAGCTAAGAAGCTTATTCAAGTGTTCAATGGTTGATATCCTTGTTAGAGAAGTCAAAAGATCCTCAGAGAGAGTGGTTGAAACCAAGAGTGTGTGCCTCCTAACTTGAGAGTTGTGGGAGCTCCTCAGATGATTCTGAAGCCAGGAATGTGGACTTGAAGCCTTGAGAGAGTTCATGAGATGTCTTGAAATCCATCATGGGGCCTAGATAGGTCATTATGCAAGATTAAGAAGACTCAGCCATGAGTGGTGCAGTTAGGGTTTGACTGGGTCAACCCTAGGTCAACTGATGATTTGAACAAGGTTGAGACCTAATCCAAGAGCCATGTGATCATGGATTGATACATTGAGATGCTATAAGGATGATTCCAAGGTCAACTCATCATGATTGAAGAGTTTGAGAAGTTTCAAGCTAGGGTTTCTAAGGCTTGACAGTGTAAAATCCCCTAGTTTGACCCCTATCTCCAAGGCAGTTTAGCTCAAGATGTGATTGTCATTTCATCTGGCCCCCAAAATGAATGTTGTAGAGCATGCTCTTAGCTTTAATTTGAGTACTAGAAGTTCTTGATAATATTTGTAGAACTCAAGTTATGACTTTGACAAGTTACAGGTCATCTGAGGTATGTGAATTTGGGGGCTTGAAAGTTACCCAACTTGCATCAAACTTTTGCCCAAGAAGGATGATTCCTATGAACTTTTGGTCAACATGAATGTTGTTCCTTATTCTCTTATATTTCTATAGAATACTAGAAGTCCTTGATAGGATTTGTAGAGCTCAAGTTATGGCTTTGACAAGTCAAGGGCATTTTGGTCATTTGGAGATTACAGGTCATTTCAACCATAAGGCCATAACTCCTATTTCCAAGCTTCAAATGGAAAAATGTTCAACATCAAACTTGTTCAAAATGATGTTTTAAGGCTATTAAAGAGTTCATGGGATGTTGGAAATGCTTGTAGCTCAAAGTTGCAAAAATGACCTAAAATAAGGGTATAAGTTAAATGAACCAAAGTTGGAAATTGATATTTTCAATCTACACATCCAAACCATGGCATGTAATATATCATTTTGACTCTAGAAAACATTTTAAGAATATTGGTTTAGCCACATTTTTGAGTTGAGGTCTAATTTGTGGACTTGTTTTGAAAAGTGATTACTTGCATCACAAGTAACATGTGCAAAACCTAGATTCAAGGCATGAGCAAAGTCCCTTGCAAGCCAAACACTTCCAAAATGTCATGAGGGGAGAAATTGGAAGGAATTGAGGTTGGTTTCAAGTTGTTTGCAGGGTTGTGCATATCATGATATGTGATTGAAAATCTCATGGCATGAGAGATTGAAACTCTCATTAGAAGGATCTAGAGGGTTCTAGATCATCAAAACATCATCTATATATTGAGTAGAGGTGATCCAATGCAGAGGTTGGTGATGATTGAAGGAGAGAGCATAGATTGAGATTGAGATTTCTTGGCTTGCAATTGGATTCGGTTTCACCAATTTCTTCACTTTCCATCCACTTTCTTGATTGAAACTTCTTCCATGGATGCTAGGGATTGAATCCAGATCATAATCCAAGAGAATTCGTGGCTGAATCGTGTATAAGCAATTGAATTTTTCCACCTGCAACTCACCATCGGGTTTCAAGACTCAGGAGCTTTCAACCAGTTCTATTGCATACAAAAGCAAGGAAATGGTTCATTGATCGTGTCTGAAAGATTGGAGAGCTTGATTTGAAGGTTTAGTGCATCTGTTCATCCAAGATTTTTAGTGACCAATTTAGGGTATTACCATTTTCGGTTGAGAATTGGTTATGGAGAATCTTGAGGTTTCAGAGAGAATAAAGGGTATGAATGAATTCGTGACAAAATTTGGGACAAGATTCATGTATAGACCATTTGCAATGGAGGATCCTAGAGAGAGTTAGGGTTGGGGACAATGACCGGAGCACCACCGGTGGTGGTTGGAGCTGCGCGCGAAGTTCAGATGTTCAAAAGGTAGAAGATGACTCTAGAGCCATTGGATCATGGTTTGACCTTGGACTAGGACCCTCATCCAACGGCCACGTTTTAATTTCAGTTTGTGAAGGATCTGAATTAATGAAACGCATTGTTTCACTTGAGTGCTGATGCTGGGCTTAGTGAATTGGCTGATATTCACACCCCCCTGAAGGCCTAATCCATTATTTGAACTGATTCTGGTTACTATCCACACCGTGCATTTATCTTTTTATTTGGATTTCCTTTTATTTTTCCATTTTGTTTATGGTTCTTGAAAAAATCATATAAAATTGAAAATTAATCCAATTAATCCCATTCTTTTTGCATTGTATTCATGATTGAATCTAATATTTTTTAGAGAAAAGATATTTTTATTTCATGCATTTTAGGATTTTATGGGAATTTTATATTTTAATTGATATTAAAATGGTTATGTTTGATACCTAATTTTGTGGAATTTTGTTTGATCATGTGGTGATGACTTTGATCCTGATTTTTTTGTGTGTGATTAGGTTAGACATGTATGCTCCCATAGAATTTTTCTCACATTTTTGTGATGAACCTAGGTGGTAGTTTAGGTTGAAGCCTTTAGAAGCTCCATTTTTAGGGTTTAAGGTTGATACCTTAGGATTTAGGACTTAATTTTAGGGCTTAATAGATTATTTGGTCCCTGGTTTTTGTATGAGGCATTCTTAATTGAATTAGGATCCCTTAGGAATTTTTGTAGAAATTTATAGGATAGTTTCTATTTTTGATTGATTTTAGTTTAGGTGCTAGTTTTAGATGATTCTAAGACACTAACTCAAATAGATTAACTTCTTTAGTCCCCTTAGATTAGGGTTTTTGTTTTGTTTGCCTTTGGTTGAGATTGAAGACAAGTTGAATACAAGGTGAGGATGCTTGAAGTTGCTTGAAATTGCTTGGAGCTTGGATTTGCTTGTGCCTGAAGGTGTCTGATGAAGATTTAGGAGGTAGGAGACCTAGGGAGAGCCTTATAATTAGAATGACTTCTTTCACAAATATGGAAAGCATCTTGTGCTTCCATTCCTCCCAATGACTAAAAGTCCTTCTAAGATATTCACATTCCTCCTTTGGAGGGATGAGTGGCTTTATCTGGGAAGTAGAACTTTGAGGGAACCAGTCTCTCATAATGATGAACCCTTACAGGCTTCCTTTGTTTGTCAATAAGCTGTTTATCATTTCCACTCATTCTGTTAAATCAATTGTCTTCTGGTCTGAGTATCTTGGAAGATGTTGGACTTGAGTTTGAAGATGAGGACTTCATTGAAGAGTGTGGAAGAGGATGATTCCTTGAGCATTGGCATTGCAGTTGCAGCTGAAGAGCAAGAAGAACAAGTTGATACTTGAAGGCCCAATGGAGATTGAGTGAAGAGCTGAGGCTTAAAGGATTGAAGGATGAAATTGACACTTTCATGTGATTGAAGATTACTCTGAGAAGCTGAAGCTTGTAGATGAAGAAGACCAAGTTGATACTGGTGAAGCAAAGAGAGCTGAAGCTTGAAGACTAAGTTGACACTTATGAAGAGGATTCAATTGAGATTAAGTATAGAGCTGAGGCTTGAGGAATAAAGGATGAGCTGATACTTACATTGATGCATTGAGAGCCTGAAGGAATCAAGTAGACACTTGTAGTTAGGAGTGAAGCTTGAGGGTGGAATTGACTGAAGGGCTGAGGCTTGAAGAAGAGAGAACAAGTGGATACTTATGTTTGATGGATTGAAACCCTGGAGAAACAAGTTGATACTTATCATGGAAGATGATAGCCTTGAAGGGTGATTGAAGTCTGAAGACTGGGTTGCTGTTAGAAGAGTTGAAGCTTGGAATTGAAAGAGGGGTTGATCTGCTTTCTTTCTTGTCTGTTTTCTTTTCTGTGTTGATGTGCCTTGTTTGACTTGCTTGATGCATTAGAATAAGTTCATATCTCGGTTGACTTTAATCTAGGAGCATGATTGCACTAGAGGTTGAGGTGCTCCCTCTGCTTGTACTTTTACTGTATGGCTTTGCTTGCGGGTATTCGGGAGAGCCCAGCTCCCTTGCCCAGGTGGTTTGTTGTTGCTTGATAGCATTTTATTTCATTTCTTCTGTATGATTGCAGTCACTTATATTCTGCTTGATAGCATGTCTTGTCTGTATGATTGCAGTTATTCATATCTGGCTTGAGGTTGAGATGAGCTTGTGGAGGCTGTTGCCCCACACACATTTCCTCCCTCACTTGCATTGCATGCATTTTACTGTATATCTGTTTAAGCTGATGCTTTACCTGTTTCTGTATCATTGACATGATCCCTTAGGAATCTCACATCCTTTGATAAGGAAGTGATGATAGAACTTTAGGTTGAAACCTATGCATGACAACTTCTAGGAGTTCCCTGTTTCAAACTTCAACCATAGGATGAATCCTTGGCATGACAACATTAGGACTTGATAGTCTCCCATTAGCTGAGCCTGTTCTCTTCTCATCTCAAAACAGCTTAAGATACAGTAATCATGAATGATTTCTTTCATACGTTACGAGCCTTAAGTTATCTGAGAAAGGATTGTTGGAGAGCTTCTTTTCAACAGTCTAGATGTTTAGTATGGCACCCTTTGGGTGACATGCGACGCATTCACTCTCAGGTCATAGTCTTTAGTGCGATTGAAATTGCAAACACAATAAAAAACACTTCTTTCGTAAAAGACAGAAAACAAACTTCAAAAGAAGACCGCACTAGAGACTATGACTTAAGGTTTGAACGTTTGTTTTTGTCTTTTACGAAAGAAGCGTTTTTTATGAATGTTTGTAATTCATACTGCACTAGAGACTATGACTTAAGAACGAATGTGTCGCATATCATCCAAAGGACGCATACTAAACACTCTAGACGATTGAGAGGAGACCGCTCAATTATCATTTCCCAAGTGGCTTAAGGCTCGTAACGTACGGTATGAATTTGCCTTTATTACGTATTTTACTATTGTTTTGGAGATGAGAAGGAGAAAGAACTCTACAGGGGAAACTATCAAGCATCCTATTATTGTCATGCAATTGATTCATCCTATTGTTGAGTTTGAAAAGGAGTCTACCCTAATGTTATCATGCATGGATTCATCCTAAAGTCTATCATAACCTCTCTTGAAGAAGAGAGGTTAGAGATCCTAAGGGAACATGTTAAAGGGGAAACAGAAACAAAGCAAAAATCATTAAGCAGATGAATATAGCTATCAAGCTACTAAAATAAGAACATGAACTGATATGCAATGCATCAGCACAAGCAGAAGGAGGAAACCTCAACTTCTAATGCATACATAAAAGAAAACGAACAAACAAGCAAGGGAGGATCATCTCAACCTTCAATGCAAACATCAGAGGCAAGTATGAAGCAAATAAGCAACTGAGCAAAGGGAGGACCACCTCAACCTTTCATGCAAACAAGCAAAGGGAGACCAGCTCAACCTTTCAATGCAGTCATGCACCTAAACAAAAGTCTCTACTCATGCAAATCTATCCTAATGCAACAAGCAAATCAATCAAACAGGGAGGAGAAGTGTAACCAAGATGAGCAATAGGGAAATCATCCCAGGCCACATCAGGCTGGATGTGTATCAACACAAGAGTCCATCATGGGCTCAACCTCTTGAGGAATGCACAAAATCTAACCAAAGGAAGGATTAGGCTCTCCCAAGAGGGATCCTATGTCAATAGGACAGAGAAAATGAGTGTCGGTCCTAGATGTCAATCTAAGGTATCTGGTTAAGGTGTATCAACACAGAATGTCCATCTAAGGCTCAACCTGTTGAGGAATGCACAGAATCCAACCAAAGGAAGGATTAGGCTCTCCCAAGAGGAATTCTAAGAAAGGGACTTGGAGAAAGAAGATAGTATAAACCAAAGGAATATACTATGCCATTGAATGTCAATCTAAGGCTCGACCTCTTGAGGAATGCACAGAATCCAACCAAAGGAAGGATTAGGCTCTCCCAAGAGGGATCCTCATCATGACAAGGAGGAGGAAGATAGTGCAAACCAAAGGAATGTACTATGCTAATGAATGTCAATCCAAGGCTCAACCTCTTGAGGAATGCACTGAGTCAAACCAAAGGAAGGATTAGGCTCTCCAAAGAGGGATCCTCATCAAGACTTGGGGAAGGAGGATAGGGCAAAGCCAAGCAAAGAAACCACACATGGGAAAGAAGCCATCACAAAAACTTCTAAGAAACCCTACTATCTAAGCACTAGAGGATATCTATCCTAAGGGATCTATGAACACTATCAAGCATTGAAAATTCTTCCATAAAGGTATCAACCTATTCTCTATACTAGCAATAAGGATCGAGGAATCTAAAGTTGGCTAAAGATCACTTTTGGAACCAAACTAGTTGATATGCTAAGTTAGGGTCATCCTAAAAACAGCCACCATGTAAAATTTAATTAAAATAGGAAATCATCCCTAAATCTTCTACCAAAACTCCTAGGGTCTCCTAAGGTTGTTATGAGCCTATGGTAGAAAAATCAGAGTCTAACTCTAAGTTTAAGGGCACCATCTAAATGCTAAATCTAAAGGTATGCTTAAGGGAATCCACAAGGTAAAGGTCCTAGAAATCTATCTCAAACCTATACCTAAAAGTTTCTAAAAAATCAAAGAAAAATCATATAACTCTATAAAGATGTGTAAAGCAATCATCCAAAAATTTAGATCCTAAATCATAACCATGATCTAGTACAAAAATCAGAAAGCCAAACATGCATTTTAAACATTTTTAATCATCTAATAAAATGGAAAAATGATATTAAATGAAAATTTAACCAAAAATTCAATTAAATTGCACACAAAAATAAAGGACCTGGTAAGAATCACTCATGATTTTTTGTATAATTTTCCAACAATTATTTCTATTTTTCTTGAATTAAAACAAATCAATGCATTAAAAGAAAAAAGAAAATGAATAAAGAAAATAAGAAAAACTGGAAAATAACACAGCCATCAGATTGCAGTACCAGTCAACCTATCTAAGGGAACGATTGCGCCACGTATGCGCTGAGGGCGAATAAATGAAATGGTGTGTTTCATTCCTGATCTCGTGTGGCTTGTTTGACTTCAATACACCATGCACTATAATCTCACTCATTCATTCAGAAAGTAGTTCAATCCAATGCTCTACAATATGCCACGCCATCAGGTCAATGGTCTACATCCTTCAGAAGCAATCACACGCCTTGGATCCAATTACCTAGTCAACTAAGTTATACTCATCTAACGGTTAATATGTCATCTTCTACGTTCAAACTGGTTAGAAAAGGGGGGAATTCTCACGGTGGTCGGAGAAGATTTCGGTCATCTTCTCCGGTGGCATCAACAGTGCCAGATTCTCAAACATCACCAAACTCAATGATTCTTACATCAATCTACTCCTCTCTCCACACTGATCATCATGATGCAATTATTTTTCATTTTTCCTCAAGGAACAAGCTAACACAAAGCCTAACAGAAAATGCACACTTCCAAGAATCATCTCCAAACTCTAAATTCATTCCACTAATCAAAACTACACCTCACACTGATCATAAACCTAGGTTCAAATCTTGATATCAACCAAGAAACAGTCATAACCGATCCATCAAAGTTTTGCTCATCATCAAGAAACCTCACAAACGGTTCCAATATCAATCCTAAATCCATCTAGGACCTAAGTACTACCTAACCACATACAAAACTACTCTAATTCATCATCAATTGAGAGTAATCGTGAAAAGAAGAAAACCTGATAAATGCTTCAACAATGGATGATTCAGCCACCAATCCTTGACCACAACTATGCAGAATCGCTCAGTGTTGATGGTAGATGATTCTTGAACCTTTAATTTCTTCAGAAATGGCTCCAATGGTGAAACTCGAATTTCAATTCTAACCAACTTTTTTCAACTGTGTCTTACCTGATCCTGCTCAATCCATCACCAACCTTCATCTGGATTTATTCATGAGCTTATATAGAAACTTTCTGGGCTGCAATGGAGGCCCAAACTTGACTGAAAGTCCAATTTCAATTTTCAATTTTTCCTCCAAAACTCACTTGTAACAGTCCACGAAAATGGCTTTGTTTGCCCTCCAAATGTGCTCAAATTCACTGCTGGTATTGCAAGGAGGATGAAGGGTTATGATTCATCCCTCAACTTCAATCAATGGTTGGTATTGATCATGTAACTTCCTCTTGAAGTAAATTCAAATTTGACCATGAAATGTAACTAAATTTGAAATTCTACCAATGCCAATCTGTTCCAAATGTCAAGCACACTCAAAATATGCACAAACTTGCAACATTTTGAGCCAATATGAATTATTTTGGATTTTTACTCATTTTATGCCTTTAAATTTCTCTTTGTCAAATTTTATTCACACACTTCTCATTCAATCCATGTCAATGGATTATTAGGGCTTAATTGGACAAATAACATCATTTTGAACAACTTTCAAGTTGGACAAATCTTCATTTGAGGTATGTATGATGGTGAAATGGACCTATAATCCAAAATGACTTGTAATCTCAACTTCCCAAAATGCCCCTGTCTTGCAAACAATGTATCTTGAGTTCTAAAACTCCAATCAAGGACTTCTTGTACCCTTTGGAAAGCTAAGATGATAAGTAACAACATTCATCTTGGCCTGAAGTTGAGAAGAAGCTTCCTTCTAGGTCAAAATTAGCATGGAAGTTGGTTGACTTTCAAGTACCAAAATCACATTCATCTAAGGACCTGTAACTTGTCTGCCTTATAACGTGAGTTCTATAAACCCTATCAAGGACTTCTAGTACTAAAATTAAAGCTATTATCATGCTCTACAACAATCATGTTGGGGTCAAGGTGAGATGAAAATCACATCTTGAGTTATGTGGTCTTGAAGTTAGGCACCAAACCAGGGGATTTTACACTATCAAGCATAGTAACCCTAGCCTAGCAACTCCTCACACTCTTGATTCATGATGAGTTAGTCTTGGAATCATCCCTTGTGTGTCTCAACACATCATTCCATGGTCACATGGCCTTGAAATTAGGTCTCAACCTTCTTCAAATCATCTGTTGACCTAGGGTTGACCAGGTGAAACCCTAGTTGCACCAATCTTGGTTGTAGCTTCTTATACCTTGCATAATGACATGTACAAGCTCATAATGACTATCAAGACACCCTATGAGCTCTCTCAAGGCTCTAGGTCTTCTCCCATGGATTCAACATCATTTGAATAGCTCTCCTGCCTGTCAAGTTAGGAGTCATGCTCATATAACTGTCTAGCCACTTCTCTGAGGATCTTTGACTTGTTTGATGAGGATATCAACCCTTGGATACTTAAATAAAGACTCTTAGATAGCTTCATAACCTTGGTATCCTTTTGTTGGTAGTCATACCTCTTGATCTCCTGCACACATGTCAATGCAATGCAGATGATAATGCTAAAATGAATGCAATGAAACACAAGCTAGGTAAAGAAAAAGGTTAGGCAAATTTTGGAGTGCAACAACGATGTTACAATGGATTCTCATTAGAATCCCACAACACAAGAATGTACATCATTATGCCTCACATACAAAATGACTCAAGACATTCTTGAAATGCATACATATTCACAATATATTCATGCATTCATCTCATACTATCACATACAATCGATATACATTCACATCAATTACGCCAAACGGCAACGAGCACCGCTTTACCACCTAAACGGCAACGAACTCTATCACAATCATCATGCATTCACAGTTAATTTAAACAATGCATTTATTTGCCAAAAGGCCACAATTCACAATAAATTCAACCATCTAGGATTCACGCCATACGGCTACCCGCAGCATATCATATAACAGCACACAAGCTACACATTTCGGGAGAAGGTTGATCACATCTGAGTCGAAGAATCGATATTGGATGGAATAAAAAGAAAATGTTATGTTGTCATGCTCGCTAGGTGAGCAGAATGGTGAGTTCTTCGCTGCTCCACTCGCTCCAGCGAGTTTGGGTCTTTTAGGTTCTGCCTAAGTCTGGGAGTGTTCGCTGGAAGCTCGCTATGTGCTCGCTTAGCGAACACTTCGCTACCTCACTCGCTAGTGATTCGCCTAGCGAATACTTCGCTACTCAAACCCTCCATTATCCAAAAATATCATAAAGTCACAAAATCACCTGATTTAAATCAAACAAGTTCCAATATTCTCGGCCTAACATTCCTCGACTAAACTATACAATTTATTTCGAATTCTAACCGTGAAAACATCCCACAAGGGCACACGATCGTTTCTGCAGATCCTCCTAGGGATCAAAAATAAACCATCGCTCACACCCCACAAGGGCACACGAGGTTTCTGCAGATCCTACGCGGGATCAGACACACAAGAATGCAATCATGATGCTTCATATGCAAAACGACTTCATACACTTTTGAAATGCATACACGTTCATAAACATACTCATGCATTCTCCACATCATACAAATACATACAATTATGCACATTTACATCAATCTCATCATGCATTTTTATTCAATTCAAACAAATGCACAAAATTGCCAAATGGCCACAAGTCACACTTCACGATTCACAATCTAGGATTCATGCCATACGGCTACCCACAACATTTCATATCACAACATACAACTGTGCATAATAAGAAAGGATTAATCATACTTGAATCGAAGAATCGACATTGGAGTGAAAAAACAAGAAAACAACAAGATGACACGCTCTCTACCTTGCTCGCCTAGCGAGTACTCGCTACCTGTTCGCCTAACGAGCAAGCTCGCGAAGGCAAACAGAAGCCACTGACTTGATTCGCTACCTCACTCGCTCAGCGAAGGCCTAGCGAATGCTCGCCACCCCCTTCGCTACCAGTAAAGAACACCAAAACCATTTTGTCCAAGTCTGGGACCATTCGCTATTGGCTCGCCACAGCGAATGCTCGCGACCTGCTCGCCTAGCGAACTTGCTAGCGAGGGTCTGCGAACTCAGAATTTCCCACTGTCCAAAACTCCAAAATTCCTCAAAATCTACCCGATTCAAATCCAACTTGTTCCAGTAGCCTTAGCCCAACATTCCTCGACTAAACTTTACCACTTATTCTCATTTTTAACCGTTAAAACTCGGTTTCTACCGATTAAATCAAATTCAACCTAAAAATGGAAAATGAGCAAAACTCTCCCCAATCCAAAATCAAACCAATAGAAACATACATAATCATACACATCGAAAGAATGATAAAGTTTCACACCCTTACCCGATTAAATCGAAGCTTAGAAGTTGATTCTTGGTGATTCTAGGTTTTCTCCTCTTCCTCCTCTTTTCTCTTCTCTTTTCTTCTTCTTTCCTTTCTATTTCTTTCTATCTCTTTTCTTTTCTCTCTATTTCCACTTATACTCTTTCTATTCTATTTCTCTCAAATATCCACTAATTAAGGATTATCTAAAACACCCTCTAATTAATTCCCAAAACTCTCTGAATAATAAAATAACATAATATGCACACATAACATATTAATATTCAAATTCCACAATTAAAAGAATAATCAATCAAAATAAATCAAAAGACTCAACAAAAATGGGAAATCAGAATCGGGGTGTTACAACTCTCCCCCACTTCAGAAATTTTCGTCCTCGAAAATATTATCTGATCCAAACAATTCCAGATGCGACTTCCGCATCTTACTCTCCAATTCCCAAGTCATGTTGCCTTCTGCAGCACCTCCCCATGCTACTTTCACAAGCGCAATATCCTTGCCTCTTAGCTTCTTAATTTCACGATCCAAAATCCTAATCGGTATAACTTCAACCGTAAGATTATCTCTTACTTCAACCTCGTCCATAGGAATCACATGTGACGGATCCGGAACATACTTTCGAAGTTGCGAAACATGGAATACATCATGCAAATTCGAAAGATTCGGAGGCAACGCCACAGGATACGCCACAGCACCCACTCGTGCAGTAATCTGATATGGACCAATAAAACGAGAAGTCAACTTCTTCGACTTCAAGGCACGACCCACACCCGTAACCGGTGTAACTCTCAAAAACACATGGTCGCCCTCTTGAAACTCAAGATTTTTCCTTCTCTTGTTATGATAACTCTTCTGCCTAGCGAGTTTGGGTCTTTTTGGTTCTGCCTAAGTCTGGGAGTGTTCGCTGGCAGCTCGCTGTGTGCTCGCTTAGCGAACACTTCTCTACCTCACTCGCTAGTGATTCGCCTAGCGAATACTTCGCTACTCAAACCCTCCATTATCCAAAAATGTCAGAAAGTCACAAAATCACCCGATTTAAATCAAACAAGTTCCAATATTCTTGGCCTAACATTCCTCGACTAAACTACACAATTTATTTCGAATTCTAATCATGAAAACATCTGTTTCTATCGATTTAACCAATTCGACCTAAAACGGAAAAATGTAGAAAAACAACCAAACAATCCAACCAAACACATACATAATGATATACATTGATGAGATAATAAGATTTCACACCCTTACCCGATTAAATCGATTCTTAGAAGTTGTTTTGAAGATTTCCAAGTTTTTCCTCTTTTTCTTCTCTTTTCTCTTCTTCCTCTTTCTTTCTCTCCTTTTTCTTCTTTCATTTTCTTTTCTCTCCTCTTTCCCTCTTATATCTTTCTATTCTAATTCCTTTCTATTATTTTTTTCTCTCAAAATATCTAATAACTCATTTTCTCACAAAATATCTAACTTAATCATTAATTAAGAAATATCTAAAATACCCTTCAACCTAATTTCCCCGAAAACTCTCAAAGACGATAAAATAACACAATATGCAAACATAACATATTAACACGCCAAATCCACAAATAAAATAATAATCACCCAAATAAAATAAAAGACTCAACAAAATGGGAAATCAGAATCGGGGCGTTACAACTCTCCCCCACTTTAGAAATTTTCGTCCTCGAAAATATTACCTGATTCAAACAACTCCGGATACGACTCTCGCATCCCACTCTCTAATTCCCAAGTCATATTGCCTTCCGAAGCGCTTCCCCATGCTACTTTCACAAGCGCAATATCTTTGCCCCTTAGCTTCTTAACTTCACGGTCCAAAATCCTAATCGGTAAAGCTTCAACTGTAAGGTTATCTCTCACTTCAACCTCGTCCATAGAAATAACATGTGATGGATCCGGAACATACTTCCGAAATTTCAAAATATGGAATACATCATGCAAATTCGAAAGATTCGGAGGCAACGCCTGTAACACCCTTCTAAACCCCACGGGAAATATACGAATAATCAGAGTAAATTTTCATGCATTCACAAAAGGGCGTCAGACATAACTTTCAAAACATCAAAAAACACCTTTCATTCTCATTAACACTTATAATAATTAATCATGCTTCTCACAATTTCACTTTGGATGTAGCAGCGGATTCATTTTATAACATAATTCTCTTAACAGAATATTCAGATTCATCACATACTTCAACATTACTTAGGCACCAAGGCCAACATCATAATACTCCAATGAATATGAAAACATAACATAGAATACATAATGTATCTCTAAAATATAAATCAAACGATCCCAGTGTTACATGACCAGAGCATGACTCGACCCAATATAACTAAATTACTGAATGGCTACACCAACAACGACCATGCAACTACGAGCAGCTCTACTCTTGATACCTGCACGATGCCATATAGGACATCATTCTAGCAGAAGGGTGAGAAATATTATCATAATAACAATGCATATAATCATATATGTATACTCAAGCATAAAATACACTTATTCCACATTTTTCTCACCACAATTCATTATGATCATCATATACCTCACAATGTTTATTTAAACCAATATGGATAATCATCAAGTGTGTTCATCATACACACATCCATAATCCTCATCATTCCACATCAACATACTCATATTATGTTTATTCACCAATTCACAATTACACATTCACAATACAGATATAAACAGATATGGATAATTACTAAGCATATTTCGTCATGCCTACATCCAAAATTCTCAATCCAACAATTCACGCACATATGCATACTTTCATACAACAATCACATATTCATCATTCTCAATTACACAAGTCATGTACATACACATATGCATAACTTCACACAACAACCATATATTTATGCCATGAGACTCAATGCAACTTATGCCATGTGGTACCAACACTTGTTATTATTTTTCGGTTTTTACATTTAAACCGGGTCCGTCCTCTAGACCGATAACAATAAAAGCCCGTCCTCTAAGCTTTTAAACCCACTCTTCTAGGTTTGGGACAAGTCACTAGTCTCCACGAAACTAGCAAGCATTGCCTTTTGACCAAATGATGTGTATGCAATCAACAACCAAATGCACTTAAGACCGTTCTCGCATCTTAATCTCATGCATTCTCAAATAATTCATCACACAAGAATTATATCATGATTGCACACTCACACATCATATCAAAGTATTCATACTTTTAACATCATCACATTTATCAAGCAATGCACACATATTCACAATATGTTCTCATGCACTATTCACAACATTGCATACAATCAATATGCATTTCACAATATCGCGCCAACGACAACGAACTCAACCACATTCATCATGCACTTTTAATTAATTTAAACAATGCATATATTTGTCAAAAGACCACATTTATCAAGCAATCCACACATATTCACAATATGTTCTCATGCATTCTTCACATACAATCGCATAGAAATCATTATGCATTCACATCATCGTGCCAAACGGCAACAAACTCCATCACAAATCATTATAAATTTTTAATCAATTTAAAAAATGCATTATATATGCCAAAAGGCCACATTTTACAATCGATTCCATAATCTAGGATTCATGCCATACGGCTACCCACAACATAACATATCACAATAGTACACAAACTATTCATTCCAGATCAAGATTGAATACAATTGAACCAAACACTCCATCATTGGATGGAATCTCAAAGAAATAAGGATGTTGTCACACTCGCTAGTTTGCTCGCCTAGCGAGTTCCTAGGGAACACTCGCTTCCTGTTCGCCTAGCGAACAAGCTCGCGAAGGCAAACAGAAGCTACTGTAAGGCTTCGCTACCTACTCGCTGGGGCTTCGCCTAGCGAACCCCCCCCCCCCCCCCCCCCGCTACCAACGAAGAGGGTCAATTACATTATGTCCAAGTCTGGGACCACTCGCTACAAGATCGCTACAGCGAACACTCGCGACCTGCTCGCCTAGCGAAGGTGCTAGCGAATGTCTGCTGTAACGCCCCATATTGCTTTCAGGATTACCGACTGACCCCACAAACCAACACGGGTCTTTTCAGCATGCTTTGTCCTCAATCACACGCTTTCTAGGAAACTTCCCAGAAGGTCACCCATCCCAGAATTGCTCTAAGTCAAGCACGCTTAACGGTGGAGTTCTTATGAACGGGCTACCAAAAAGAAGATGCATCTTGTTGGTATAGGTAGTACCAATTAATCATTATAAGCCTTCATTCAACCATGCAATCTCATACCTGCATAGCCTCAAGATCCCTCTCATTCGGATGTGAATTCGGTTTTTGTCATGCCTCATGACACCGACAACCACTCCCTCGCCCACGGGTGTTACATGTAACCACCGTCCTCTTTCACCTCAGATGTTACATGCCCACCAGCTTCCGCTTGGTTCGTCCCCGAACCACATCGTACTGGGAGAGGTATGGCTCTGATACCATTTGTAACGCCCCATATTGCTTTCAGGATTACCGACTGACCCCACAAACCAACACGGGTCTTTTCAGCATGCTTTGTCCTCAATCGCACGCTTTCCAGGAAACTTCCCAGAAGGTCACCCATCCCATAATTGCTCCAAGTCAAGCACGCTTAACTGTGGAGTTCTTATGAACGGGCTACCAAAAAGAAGATGCATCTTGTTGGTATAGGTAGTACCAATTAATCCTTATAAGCCTTCATTCAACCATGCAGTTCCATACCTGCATAGCCTCAGGATCCCTCTCATTCGGATGTGAATTCGATTTCCCCCTAGAAGCTACTAGGAGTGTCTCATTGTCATGCCTCATGACACTGACAACCACTCCCTCGCCCACGGGTGTTACATGTAACCACCGTCCTCTTTCACCTCAGGTGTTACATGCCCACCAGCTTCCGCTTGGTTCGTCCCCGAACCACATCGTATTAGGAGAGGTATGGCTCTGATACCATTTGTAACGCCCCATATTGCTTTCAGGATTACCGACTGACCCCACAAACCAACACGGGTCTTTTCAGCATGCTTTGTCCTCAATCACAGGCTTTCTAGGAAACTTCCCAGAAGGTCATCCATCCCAGAATTGCTCTAAGTCAAGCACGCTTAACTGTGGAGTTCTTATGAACGGGCTACCGAAAACAAGATGCATCTTCTTTTCGGTAGCCCGTTCATAAGACCTCCACAGTTAAGCGTGCTTTACTTGGAGTAATTCTGGGATGGGTGACCTTCTGGGAAGTTTCCCGGAAAGCATGTGAGTGAGGAAAAAGCATGCTGAAAAGACTCGTGTTGGTTTGTGGGGTCAGTCAGTAATCCTGAAAGCAATATGAGGGTGTTACAAATGGTATCAGAGCCATACCTCTCCCAGTACGACGTGGTTCAGGGACGAACCAAGCGGAAGCTGGTGGCCATGTAACACCTGAGGTGAAAGAGGATGGTGGTTACATGTAACACCCGTGGGCGAGGGAGTGGTTGTCGGTGTCATGAGGCATGACAATGAGACACTCCTAGCAGCTTCTAGGGGAAAACCGAATTCACATCCGAATGAGAGGGATCCTGAGGCTATGCAGGTATGGGACTGCATGGTTGAATGAAGGCTTATAAGGATTAATTGGTACTACCTATACCAACAAGATGCATCTTCTTTTCGGTAGCCCGTTCATAAGAACTCCACAGTTAAGCGTGCTTGACTTGGAGCAATTTTGGGATGGGTGACCTTTTGGGAAGTTTCCTGGAAAGCGTGTGATTGAGGACAAAGCATGCTGAAAAGACCCGTGTTGGTTTGTGGAGTCAGTCGGTAATCCTGAAAGCAATCTTAGCCTAACATTTCTCGACTAATCTACACCATTATTTCCAGATTTTAACCGTTCAAACATCGATTCTACCGATTAAACTCGTTTCTGCCCTAAAATGGAAAATGGAGAAAACATCCAAACAATCCATACAATCCATACATAATCATACACATTGACAAGATAATGATATTTCACACCCTTACCTTGATTAATCGGAAGCTAGAAGTCGTTCTGATGATTCCAAGCTTTTCCTCTATTTTCTCCTCTTCTTTTTCCTTTCTCTCCATTTCTATCCTTTTCTTTCCACTTTCTCTTATATATCCTTCTCTTTTATTTCTCCTCAATATATCTCATCTTATCATTAATTAGAGAAGATCTAGTAAATTCACCTTATTCTACCAAATAGAATAAATCAGTTAAATCCGTTAACTCATATAAATTAAATAGATCCAATAATTCATTTAATCAATTAATTAGTACAAATAATCAATTATTGAAAATTGGGTTGTTACAACCCTCCCCCACTTTAGGAATTTCCGTCCTCGAAAATGTTACCTGATTCAAACAACTCTGGATACGACTCTTGCATCCCAATCTCCCAAACTACCCCCACCAAAGGAATCCCTTTACTTCGAAGTTGCTTCTCCTTCATCAACCTGAACTAGCAATGCCTCAACAGTCAAATCCTCACTCACTCGTACACCATCCATCTGAATCAATGTACCTCCTCTGCTTAGACACATGAACATATCATGCAATTCCCACAAGTGACAGCGGTAAAACAGTCTAACTTGCTATTTTCCCCACGATTCCGCTGCGCCAGTCTGATACAGATCAACAAAACACAGTGTGTGCTTCCGAGACCTCAGCTCGACCAACACCAATTACTATCGTAACTCTCAAAACACGTCCTTTCTTGGATCTTTTTGATCTTTTCAATCGTCGCTTGCATAATCTCAGGTCCGAGTACAACACTCTCGCTGGACACACATTAACACAAAGGAGTCCTACACCTCCTACCCTACAAAGCCTCATACGATGTCATTCTGATACTAGAATGATAGCGATTATTGTAGGCAAACTCAATCAGCGACAATTAGCTACCCCCTGATCCATCTTGATCCAACACACAAGCATTCAACAAAACTTCTATATACTGGATAGTTCTCTTTGTCTGCCCATCCGTCCATGGATGCTAGACAGAGTTCAACTTCAATCATGGTACTCAAGGCGTCTGCAAGCTCTCTCAAAAATCTCGATGAAAACTTAGATTCCCATCTGACACAATATTCGACGACATCTCACGGTGGTCGGAGAAGATTTTGGTCATCTTCTCCGGTGGCATCAACAGTGCCAGATTCTCAGACATCACCAAACTCAATGATTCTTACATCAATCTACTCCTCTCTCCACACTGATCATCATGATGCAATTCTTTTTCATTTTTCCTCAAGGAACAAGCTAACACAAAGCCTAACAGAAAATGCACACTTCCAAGAATCATCTCCAAACTCTAAATTCATTCCACTAATCAAAACTACACCTCACACTGATCATAAACCTAGGTTCAAATCTTGATATCAACCAAGAAACAGTCATAACCGATCCATCAAAGTTTTGCTCATCATCAAGAAACCTCACAAACGGTTCCAATACTAATCCTAAATCCATCTAGGACCTAAGTACTACCTAACCACATACAAAAACTACTCTAATTCATCATCAATTGAGAGTAATCGTGAAAAGAAGAAAACCTGATAAATGCTTCAACAATGGATGATTCAGCCACCAATCCTTGACCACAACTATGCAGAATCGCTCAGTGTTGATGGTAGATGATTCTTGAACCTTTAATTTCTTCAGAAATGGCTCCAATGGTGAAACTCGAATTTCAATTCTAACCAACTTTTTTCAACTGTGTCTTACCTGATCCTGCTCAATCCATCACCAACCTTCATCTGGATTTATTCATGAGCTTATATAGAAACTTTCTGGGCTGCAATGGAGGCCCAAACTTGACTGAAAGTCCAATTTCAATTTTCAATTTTTCCTCCAAAACTCACTTGTAACAGTCCACGAAAATGGCTTTATTTGCCCTCCAAATGTGCTCAAATTCACTGCTGGTATTGCAAGGAGGATGAAGGGTTATGATTCATCCTTCAACTTCAATCAATGGTTGGTATTGATCATGTAACTTCCTCTTGAAGTAACTTCAAATTTGTCCATGAAATGTAACTCAATTTGAAATTCTACCAATGCCAATCTGTTCTAAATGTCAAGCACACTCAAAATATGCACAAACTTGCAACATTTTGAGCCAATATGAATTATTTTGGATTTTTACTCATTTTATGCCTTTAAATTTCTCTTTGTCAAATTTTCTTCACACACTTCTCATTCAATCCATGTCAATGGATTATTAGGGCTTAATTGGACAAATAACATCATTTTGAACAACTTTCAAGTTGGACAAATCTTCATTTGAGGTATGTATGATGGTGAAATGGACCTATAATCCAAAATGACTTGTAATCTCAACTTCCCAAAATGCCCCTGTCTTGCAAACAATGTATCTTGAGTTCTAAAACTCCAATCAAGGACTTCTTGTACCCTTTGGAAAGCTAAGATGATAAGTAACAACATTCATTTTGGCCTGAAGTTGAGAAGAAGCTTCCTTCTAGGTCAAAATTAGCATGGAAGTTGGTTGACTTTCAAGTACCAAAATCACATTCATCTGAGGACCTGTAACTTGTCTGCCTCATAACGTGAGTTCTATAAACCCTATCAAGGACTTCTAGTACTAAATTTAAAGCTATTATCATGCTCTACAACAATCATGTTGGGGTCAAGGTGAGATGAAAATCACATCTTGAGTTATGTGGTCTTGAAGTTAGGCACCAAACCAGGGGATTTTACACTATCAAGCATAGTAACCCTAGCCTAGCAACTCCTCACACTCTTGATTCATGATGAGTTAGTCTTGGAATCATCCCTTGTGTGTCTCAACACATCATTCCATGGTCACATGGCCTTGAAATTAGGTCTCAACCTTCTTCAAATCATCTGTTGACCTAGGGTTGACCAGGTGAAACCCTAGTTGCACCAATCTTGGTTGTAGCTTCTTATACCTTGCATAATGACATGTACAAGCTCATAATGACTATCAAGACACCCCATGAGATCTCTCAAGGCTCTAGGTCTTCTCCCATGGATTCAACATCATTTGAATAGCTCTCCTGCCTGTCAAGTTAGGAGTCATGCTCATATAACTGTCTAGCCACTTCTCTGAGGATCTTTGACTTGTTTGATGAGGATATCAACCCTTGGATACTTGAATAAAGACTCTTAGATAGCTTCATAACCTTGGTAGCCTTTTGTTGGTAGTCATACCTCTTGATCTCCTGCACACATGT
The DNA here is from genome assembly GCA_963859935.3 of Lathyrus sativus. Taxonomy (NCBI): domain Eukaryota; kingdom Viridiplantae; phylum Streptophyta; class Magnoliopsida; order Fabales; family Fabaceae; genus Lathyrus; species Lathyrus sativus. The sequence goes on along the minus strand of OZ012735.1, from coordinate 342,784,653 downwards.
CAATGCAATGCAGATGATAATGCTAAAATGAATGCAATGAAACACAAGCTAGGTAAAGAAAAAGATTAGGCAAATTTTGGAGTGCAACAACGATGTTACAATGGATTCTCATTAGAATCCCACAACACAAGAATGTACATCATTATGCCTCACATACAAAATGACTCAAGACATTCTTGAAATGCATACATATTCACAATATATTCATGCATTCATCTCATACTATCACATACAATCGATATACATTCACATCAATTACGCCAAACGGCAACGAGCACCGCTTTACCACCTAAACAGCAACGAACTCTATCACAATCATCATGCATTCACAGTTAATTTAAACAATGCATTTATTTGAAAAAAGGCCACAATTCACAATAAATTCAACCATCTAGGATTCACGCCATATGGCTACCCGCAGCATATCATATAACAGCACACAAGCTACACATTTCGGGAGAAGGTTGATCACATCCGAGTCGAAGAATCGATATTGGATGGAATAAAAAGAAAATATTGTGTTGTCATGCTCGCTAGGTGAGCAGAATGGTGAGTTCTTCGCTACTCCACTCGCTCCAGCGAGTTTGGGTCTTTTAGGTTCTGCCCAAGTCTGGGAGTGTTCGCTGGCAGCTCGCTATGTGCTCGCTTAGCGAACACTTCGCTACCTCACTCGCTAGTGATTCGCCTAGCGAATACTTCGCTACTCAAACCCTCCATTATCCAAAAATATCAGAAAGTCACAAAATCACCCGATTTAAATCAAACAAGTTCCAATATTCTCGACCTAACATTCCTCGACTAAACTATACAATTTATTTCGAATTCTAACCGTGAAAACATCCCACAAGGGCACACGATCATTTCTGCAAATCCTCCTAGGGATCAAAAATAAACCATCGCTCACACCCCACAAGGGCACACGAGGTTTCTGCAGACCCTACGCGGGATCAGACACACAAGAATGCAATCATGATGCTTCATATGTAAAACGACTCCATATACTCTTGAAATGCATACACGTTCACAAACATACTCATGCATTCTCCATATCATACAAATACATACAATTATGCACATTCACATCAATCTCATCATGCATTTTTATTCAATTCAAACAAATGCACAAATTGCCAAGCGGCCACATTTCACACTTCACGATTCACAATCTAGGATTCACGCCATACGGCTACCCACATCATTTCATATCACAACATACAACTGTGCATAATAATAAAGGATTAATCATACTTGAGTCGAAGAATCGACATTGGAGTGAAAACACAAGAAAACAACATGTTGACACGCTCGCTACCTTGCTCGCCTAGCGAGTGCTCGCTACCTGATCGCCTAGCAAGCAAGCTCGCGAAGGCAAACAGAAGCCACTGACTTGATTCGCTACCTCAATCGCTCAGCGAAGGCCTAGAGAATTCTCATAACCCCCTTCGTTACCCGCAAAGAACACCAAAACCATTTTGTCCAAGTCTGGGACCATTCGCTACTGGCTCGCCACAGAGAATGCTCGCGACCTGCTCGCCTAGCGAACTTGCTAGCGAGGGTCTGCGAACTCAGAATTTCCCACTGTCCAAAACTCCAAAATTCCTCAAAATCTACCCGATTCAAATCCAACTCGTTCCAGTAGCCTTAGCCCAACATTCCTCGACTAAACTTTACCACTTATTCTCATTTTTAACCATTAAAACTCGGTTTCTACCGATTAAATCAAATTCAACCTAAAAATGGAAAATGAGCAAAACTCTCCCCAATCCAAAATCAAACCAATAGAAACATACATAATCATACAGATCGAAAGAATGATAAAGTTTCACACCCTTATCCGATTAAATCGAAGCTTAGAAGTTGATTCTTGGTGATTCTAGGTTTTCTCCTCTTCCTCCTCTTTTCTCTTCTCTTTTCTTTTTCTTTCCTTTCTATTTCTTTCTATCTCTTTTCTTTTCTCTCTATTTCCACTTATACTTTTTCTATTCTATTTCTCTCAAATATCCACTAATTAAGGATTATCTAAAACACCCTCTAATTAATTCCCAAAACTCTCTGAATAATAAAATAACATAATATGCACACATAACGTATTAATATTCAAATTCCAAAATTAAAAGAATAATCAATCAAAATAAATCAAAAGATTCAACAAAAAAGGGAAATCAGAATCGGGGTGTTACAACTCTCCCCCACTTCAGAAATTTTTGTCCTCCAAAATATTACCTGATCCAAACAATTTCGGATGCGACTTCCGCATCTTACTCTCCAATTCCCAAGTCATGTTGCCTTCTGCAGCACCTCCCCATGCTACTTTCATAAGCGCAATATCCTTGCCTCTTAGCTTCTCAATTTCACGATCCAAAATCCTAATCGGTATAACTTCAACCGTAAGATTATCTCTTACTTCAACCTCGTTCATAGGAATCACATGTGACGGATCTAGAACATACTTCTGAAGTTGCGAAACATGGAATACATCATGCAAATTCGAAAGATTTGGAGGCAACGCCACACGATACGCCACAACACTCACTCGTGCAATAATCTGATACAGACCAATAAAACAAGAAGTCAACTTCTTCGACTTCAAGGCACGACCCACACCCGTAACCGGTGTAACTCTCAAAAACACATGGTCTCCCTCTTGAAACTCAAGATTTTTCCTTCTCTTGTCATGATAACTCTTCTGCCTACTCTGAGAAGCTTTCATCTTTTCCCGAATAAACTTCACCTTCTTCGTCGCTTGTTGTACCATCTCCGGCCCAACAACCAACTTCTCACCAATTTCATGCCAACACAAAGGTGTTCGACATCTCCGACCATACAAAGCCTCAAATGGTGCCATACCAATACTTGAGTGAAAACTGTTATTGTAGGTGAACTCAATCAATGCTAAATAACTATCCCAAGCACCACCTTGCTCTAGCACACAAGCACACAACAAATCCTCCAACGACTGAATCGTCCTCTCGGTTTGACCATCTGTTTGCGGGTGATAAGCCGAACTCAATCTTAGCTTAGAACCCAAAGCCTTTTGCAAACTCTCCCAAAACCTTGAAGTAAATCTAGGATCTCTATCCGATACAATACTCTTAGGGACTCCATGCAACTTCACAACCACACGAACATAAATTTTGGCTAACTTCTCTAAAGGATAACTAATATCAATCGGTACGAAATGAGTAGATTTAGTAAGCCTATCAACAATAACCCAAATAACATTATGACCACTTTGCAGATTCAGTAATCCCGTAACAAAATCCATCGATATACTATCCTATTTCCACTCTGGAATATCCAAAGGTTGCATTAATCCACTAGGCTTCTGATGTTCTACCTTAGACTTCTGACAAGTCAAACATGCATACACAAACTGAGCTACATCTCTCTTCAATCCGGACCACCAAAAGATTTTCTTCAAATCTTGATACATCTTATTCGCTCCCGGATGAATACTTAAGTTACTCCGGTGTCCTTCCTCCAATATCATCCTTTTCAACTCTACATCATCGGGAATACAAATACGACCACAAAATCTCAAAACTCCAAAACCATCAATCTTGAAATCCTCATTCTCATTTGTCATCAAATCAACGAACTTCAAATCCGACTTCTGCTTTTCACATACGGTTGCAAGAAAATCATTCGTAATACGAAGCATACCAAGTCTCACACTTCTCGGCTTCATTTCACAAACCAAACTCAAATCTCTAAAGTTCTCCAAAAGTTCCCATTCTTTCATCATCAATGTAGACATGTGCAACGACTTCCGACTTAAGGCATCGGCCACCACATTTTCCTTACCCGGATGATAATTCAAACCAAAATCATAGTCTTTCAAAAGCTCTAACCACCTCCTTTGCCTCATATTCAATTCCTTTTGATCAAATAAATACTTCAAGCTCTTGTGATCACTTAAAACTTCAAATCTTGCACCATAAAGATAATGCCTCCAAATTTTCAAAACAAACACCACGGCCGCTAATTCCAAATCATGCGTAGGGTAATTCTTTTCATGCACTCTCAACTATCTCGAAGCATAAGCCACGACTTTTCCATCTTGCATCAAAACACCACCTAAACCTGTCAAGGAAGCATCACAATAAGCCACAAAAGGTTCTGTAGGATTCAGCAAAATCAAGACTGGCGCTATTGTCAATCTTCTCTTTAACTCAATGAAACTCTCCTCACAACCAGCATCCGAAATGAAAGCCTTTCCTTTACAAGTCAATTGCGTTAACGGAAGTGCCAACTTCGAAAATCCTTCAATAAACCTCCGATAATAACCTGCCAAGCCTAAAAAGCTTTGAATCTCCGTAACCAATTTAGGAGTCTCCCATTGCATTACCGCATCAATCTTGGATGGATCCACACTAATACCATTACCGGAAATAATATGCCCGAGAAAACTCACTTCCGACAACCAAAATTCACACTTTGACAACTTAGCATACAATTTCTTCTCTTCAAAATCTGTAACACAACCCTTAAATGCTCCTCATGCTCCTCTTGAGACTTAGAGTAAATCAAAATGTCGTCGATGAACACAACCACAAAACGATCCAAATGCTCATGAAAAATACGATTCATGTATTCCATAAACACACCCGGCGCATTAGAAACTCCGAATGGCATCACAGAATATTCGTAATGACCATACCGTGTCCTAAAAGCCGTCTTTGGAATATCCTCCTCTCTCACACGAATCTGGTGATAACCCAATCTCAAATCAATCTTGCTAAAAACACGCGCTCCAACCAATTGTTCCATCAAATCATCGATTCTTGGAAGTGGATACTTATTCTTAATTGTGACCTTATTCAACTGCTGATAATCAATGCATAACCGCATACTTCCATCCTTCTCCTTTACCAACAATACCGGCGTACCCCAAGGAGAAACACTTGGCCTTACAAATATCTTATCCAACAAGTCATTCAACTGCTCCTTCAGTTCTACCAATTTCGATGCCGACATACGATACGGTGCCATCGAAATCGGTCTAGTACCGGGAACCAGATCAATAGAAAACTCAACTTCCCTTTCCGGAGGTACATCCGTAATCTCCTCCGGAAACACTTCTGGAAAATCACATACCACTGGAAACACATCAAGCTCAACTTTGCTCTCCACAGACAACGATGCAAACAAGCCAAACAACAAAGCTTCTTCTGCTAAAAGTTTCTTCAACTCTTTAGTGGATAGAAAACTCTCACTTTCATCTTCTTCCAAAGAAGGAAACCTTACCAACTTGTGATAGCAATCTAAATGAACTCTATTAAATTGCAACCAGTTCATACCCAAGATCACGTCTAAACCCTCCAACGGCAAACACACTAAATCCATAATGAAGTCTTTACCATACATGGTCAAAGAACAACTTACACACACCAAAGAAGTAGTTACCGATCCCGAAGCGGGATTCTCAATAACCATGTCTCCACTCAAAGAAACCATGCACAAACCCAAACGCTTAGCACACTCAAGAGAAATGAACGAATGAGTCGCTACAGTATCAATAATAGCAACTAAAGGCATATTATTAATAAAGCATGTACCTTTAATTAAGCGATTCGCATTAGTAGTGTCTGAACTTGCTAATGCAAATACTTTTCCATCCGACTGAGCTTGCTTTGGTTTGGTACACTTGGTACTAATATGACCAACTTCCCCACAATTAAAACACTTTACCACATTCCTTCTACAACCAGAAGTGGCATGTCCAAGACTTCCACAATTAGCACACTTCTCCATAGACTTCCCACATTCAAAAGACTTGTGGCCCATCACGCCACACTTGTAACATTTGACCGTACCAGAACTTCCTCCTCCAGGTCTCCTGTCAAAGTTTCCCTTAAACTTACCCTTATCAACAGGTGTCACATAAGGTCCACTCCTTACTTGCTGCTTGCCTTTCTTCTCACTCAAACTCTTATAATGAGTAGATCGAGCCCTACTGTCCTCTTCAAAAATCCTACAACATTCGGTCAAGTCCGAAAATCTTCGTATTCTCTAATATCCCACTGCTTGCTTTATCTCAGGACGCAAGCCATTCTCAAACTTAATGCACTTAGAGAACTCTGCCGTAACCGCTGCATAATGAGGATGAAATTGAACTAATTCCACAAACTTAGCCGCGTAGTCCACCACAGAAATATTGTCTTGCTTCAGCTCAAGAAATTCCATTTCCTTTTTCCCCTTTACACTCTCAGGATAATACTTTCTCAAGAATTCGGTGCAAAATAAATCCCAGGTTATTTCTTCGTCATCTACCTCAAGAACTTATCTCATACCGACCCACCAGTCGTCGGCCTCTTCTCTCAACATGTGAGTTCCCAGTCTCGCCTTGTTTCCTTCAGCACATCCCATAACTCTAAAGATTATCTCAACCTCCTTCAACCAGATCTGAGCACCATTCGGATCAAACCTCCCCTTGAATATCGGCGGCTGATTCTTTCTAAACTCATCATTAGCGTTCGTATTCGGTGCACCTTGCACCACCCTAGCCATAGCCTCCAACGCTGCAACCATAACATTGTCATTACGACCAGCCATATTCTGATGATTCCCAAAAATAACAACAAGGTTAAACAACCGTTCAACCAACACAACAACAAGACAGACACAACTGACTCAACATTGGCTCTGATACCACTTAATGTAACACCCCCTTTCTATACCCCCAAATAAATAATTAAATCATTTAGGCACTTAATAAAAAATTTCATCAGAGTATAAATTAACACATGGTATAAAAGAGGCACGTCACATTATCCAGGAAATTCAAAACACATACAACACCTGCTCATAAAGATATGCAACAAAGGGTTAATCACCACAAAGGAACTTAGTCCTTAAAACCCACATATCAATATTTAGAATAAAAACGGAAACATCTAAACATTGAATCACTTCATTCATATAAACATTATACACATCAACAGTTTAATTCAAGTCATAAGTCATGTTTACAAAACATTCACCAGCAAATACATACACAGATGTATCACAAAAGAATCAAAATAATTCCTAACTACCTGGTGCTATATATCAGAGCCAACCGACCAAAAAGAACGAAGCCACGCTTCACAAAAGACCTCCAGCAAACCTACTCTGTAATGCCTCATAGAGCATCATAAAACAGCAGAAGGGTGAGAAACATTATCATAACAAACAATGCATATAATATATATATCTATATACACCAACATAGAATACACATAACACATTTCTCACCGCAATTCATCACAATTCAATCATATATACATCGCAACACATATATAATTCACCAAGCATATACTCACCATTCATTCACATACATCACAATGCACATTTCATAACTAAGCATACACATCAATCATACTTCTACCATTCACATCATTTACACATAAATATTTACAATTATGTTTAGTTCAACACTTCACATAAACATACACGATTATGTTCATTATACCAATAGATCATATGAAGATAATAATGCAACTCATAGAGACTGACTCACGACTCTATGCAGATGCAAATATGGTACCGACTCATTCAGCAGGTTCAATTGAAGAACCAAATGGAACCATCGCTCGTTACCGAAGTAGCTCCCCGTCGGGCCTACGATGTTCACCCATCGCTCACACCCCACATGGGCACTGTTGCACCCCAAAATTTGACCAACCAAATCCTGTATTTGGCTTATGTTTCGACCCATTTCTACATTTTGCATCTGCATATCGCATACATTGCATTTTTACAGTCAGATTGACTTTATCGGGATTACAGCCTTTTCCTGGCGTTTCAGGCAGTTCAAACCAGTTCGAATAAGCGGGTTTTGTTGTGGAATTTGTGCTCGTCCCGGTGTTTTCAGCTTTTGCTGTTATTTTTTAGGATATTTCGGTGTCCGGTTTTTACCGTTTATTTCGCTATATTCTCGCATCTTTTTTAATTGGTTTAATTGGCTTTTATTGCATTTTCTAGATATTTTTTCTTAATTTCTAGAATATTAGATAGGTTTTAAATAGTTTCTAGATATTAATTGATTTGTTTTTCTAGAATATTAAATAGATTTTAATAGATTAATTGTTTTTCTAGAATATTTTTAGATATTATCAGACATTAATAGTTTTTTCTATTTTTAATAGATTTAACTCTTTTTTAGATATTAATTGAATTGCTTAGAAATTAATAGGTTTTACTTTCTAGATTTAATTCATTTTAGATTAATTGAATTGTTTAGAAGTTAACAGGTTTTACTTTCTAGATTTAATTCCTTTTAGATTAGTTGAATTGTTTAGATATAATAGGTTTAGAATTTAATAGATTTTAATTTCTAGATGTTAATTGGATTTTAACATTTTAATTAGTTTTAATTAGTAGTTTTTGATCAATTAGTATTGATTTTTGTTTAACAAATTAATTGAGTTTTTTAATCAGGTCTTAATCATCATTAGTCATCATTAATTGCAGTATTAATTGAGTCTTTTTAATCATGTTTTAATCCATTTTCGTGGGCCAGATGTCCATTTTTGGGGGCCCATTGATCCAATACATTGCCACATGTCGTCATATAAATAGCCCCACGTATCCTTCTCTCTCCCCAAGGACCCACACGCGGACACCTCACTCTATCATCCCTCTCTCCGCGCCACGTCACACTACCATGTGTCTTCCCCTCAGTCACCGCATGCAAACACAATGGGAACTCGCCGGAGAAATCAAACTCACCCCAAATCTCCACCGTAACCGTTACTGGAGATCCAACTACCCACCGAAAAACTCATCTTTGCACCGGAATCTTCATCCAACTCTTCACAGAACTTCATCCTCATCTCCCAGAACACCCATCACCTTCATCATCTGTTCATCAGATTTCTCAGCTTCATCAAGAATCTTCAAACAACTTCATGAATGTTCATCATTTTCCAGAAACTCCTTCAACACCTTCATCGAATCTCCAGAATCAAGAACATTCAATCATCATCCAGATACAGTTCATCATGATCTTCATCCAATCTTCGTCCAGTTTCTAGAAACGTTCATATCTCCATTCAATCTTCATGAATACATTTCCAGATTTTTATTCAACGATCTTCAGATCTTCAACCTAAATCGTTACTTCAAACACACGATCCAACATTCAATCTTCTCACAAAAATTTTCAAGATATTCATCCAAGTTCATCCGGTGTTCATCTTTTCCCAGAAAACTTCATCACAGTCATCCGTGTTTCCAAATTTTTCCAAGAATCTTCATCATGTTCACCATGAATATTCATCAATGTTCATCAGGTTTTGTCAGATTTCATCAAGATCCATTGATCTTCATCGCACCTTCAAGAACTCATCAAACCTTCATCCTATTCATGAAGATCTTCCATAATCACCAACATGCAACTCCAGACCTCATCATCTTCCACCTCCAAATCTCTTCCAGTTCCGATCCAATCAAACTTCAACTGAGACAAGAACCAGACCCAATCTCGCAACGTCATCTTGAAGAGCAACTTCGACAACTCGTCTTCAATCTCCTCAAGACCATAGCGCTCAACAAAAAATGGAGGAAGAATCACCTGGATTGGCTTGTTTGTTGTCATTTGGTAAGTAATGATGGTGTTCGAATAAGATGAAGCTAAGCTGAAAGGGTGAAAGGTTTGGTTAAGGTCGGAAGAAGAGGAGGAATAGACAGAGAGAGGTTGAGACGGCGAGGAATAGATGGATGACAGCGGCGAATCTGGAGAAGAAGGTTCTAGGGTTTCTGATGGGAGAAAGTGAGAGAAGGAAGAGGAAAGGTCCTTTTGGGCCGGTTTGGTTGAGGGGCCTTGGCCCAACGGTTTTTTCCAGTCTACACCCCTTTTTTCCTTTCACACCCCACTCTGCTGCTAGTCATTGTTGTGTTGTTAGTGTGGGCTGAGCTAAGCCCAATTGCTTTCCTGGACCTGCACCCCCGTGTTTCCGTAACACCCCCCCATTTCCCCTTGTTTTTTGTTTGTGGCTGATGTATTGTGGGCTCAAGCCCAATTGCGTTTTTGCTGCTTTACCCCCTGTTCTGCTGATGTACCCCCTTTCCTTTTATTTTTGTTTTTTGTATTGGATGTTTGCTTGTAATAGATTTTAGTTTATTTTTTCTATTTTTCTTCTTAGGAATTATAGTTTAGAATATTATTACATATTTTTAGTATAGATTTTATATTTTAGAATTTATATTCTATTTTTCTTTTAGGATATTATAGAGTTTTATGTAGAATTTCCTATTTTTCCTTAGATATTATTTCTTTTAATATTGTATATAGAATTTTCATTTCTATTTTTCTTATAGAATATTATGGGGTTTTTAGATAGATTTTCATTTTATTTTCTGCATGCAATTTTCTTAGAATTTCTTTAGAGTATTTTCTATTAGAAATTTATTTTCAATTTTAGGAGTAGAATATTATTTGTTGTTGGATCTCTCTCCTCATTTCTCTTATGCTATCTGATTTTATTTTGGATTTTATTTTGTGTTGGCCGTGTGACATGATTCAATTGGAGAATGATTTTCGATATCATTTCTCTATCTTGTCTTTGACACAGATATCAATACGCTACCTCTTAGAGTTTGATTTATCGTATAAGTCAAATCATGACGGTTTAGCATTACATTGGTTCTGATTCGAACGTCATCATCAAGGATCCAGAGAGGAGAAGATTGGAATGGAGCTTGCGCACATGTCGAGGGCCAACGGGGCCACTTCATTCGATAACATCTTTCTTGTTCAAGTCTTCGTGCAACCGTCGAGTGTTGTGAGCCGTAGCGTTAGATACGTAGGAAATGGTGGTTGAGGGGTTTCCTCTCAATCGTCTAGAGTGTTTAGTGTGGCACCCTTTGGGTGACATACGACGCATTTGCTCCTACACCTTAGGTTCTTGTGTGTGTGTCCCGAGTTCCTTCCCGTTTAGGCGTGTTAGGCCTGCTTCCTCTTTGTTCTCGCCCCGCGCGATCGAAACCCTTTTCTCTCGCATTCAGGCGATTGAGACCCCTTCTCTTGCCCCTGTGCAATCGAGACTTGTTTTCTGTAGTGAGCAGAACTACGTTTGCTCTGATCTCTCGTACTAGACGAGAGTACGTAGGCATAGGATGCGATATCTTAGCGATCTCCCTTTTCCCTTTTGGTGTAGTTAGCTGAATTACAGCTGCTCTGATTTCTCGTACCAGACGAGAATATGTAGGCATAGGATGCGATATCCTAGCGAGCACACTAACAACTAACTTCTCTTTTCTCTCGCTGTCGTGTGATCGAGACTTTCCCGCTGACGATTGATGTTCCCTTTCTCTTGCCCTAGCGCACTTGAGACCAGACCGTAGTTCTAGTTCCCGTAGGTTCCCATACCTCTAAACCCCGACATACTACGTCCGTTCTACCGCAAACAGGTAACGCCTAAGTCTCCAATGGTCGAGCAACATACACCTAACTGCTAGAATACGTACGCTAGTATCGTCAATCCTTTCTCTCACCCCTGTGTGATTGAGAACACCTTTTTGTCCCGTAGTTAGCCCGAACTATGTTTGCTTTGATCTTTCACGCCGTGTGAAAGTACGTAGGCACGAGATGCGATATCTCGGCGAGCGACCTTCCCCCTTTCCCCCCCCCCCCCCCCCCCCCCGTAGTTAGGCGAACTATGTTGACTCTGATTTCTCGTTCCAGACGGGAATACGTAGGCATAGAACTGTTGTGTTATGCCGAGTCATTTTCTTTTCTATTCAGACCAGACTTTTAGCGTAGATAGATAAAACCAACCCGTCAGATAAACACAACAAGTGTGGATCCCATCGAGTACGATGGACGTGAGGGGTGCTAATACCTTCCCCTTGCGTAACCGACTCCCGAATCCAGACATGGTTGCGATGACCTTGTCTTATACCTTTTCGTCAAGTTTTTTCCGATCGTTTCCTTTCCCTTTCTGTGAGATAAATAACGAAAGGTGGTGACTCTTCTGTTTTGCTGGCACCTTATTTTTGCGATAGCGACAGCTGGCGACTCTGCTGGGGAATGCGATGGTTTCCTGGGGATCCAACGTCCCCTACGAGAGTCAATCCTAGCGCTTGTTTGCTTGTCTGTGGGTGTTTATTTTTGTGTTGTATTTTGTATATTACTGTATTTACATTTCCCGCACTATATTATTATCTGTTGCTATTGTGCTGTTGTGGGAGGGGAGCTCTGATGAGTGATAAGTCAGACCAAGGATTGAGTGTACCTAGCATTAGTTGTGGAAAGTAGTGGGCGCGTGCATGCTTTGCATGTACTAGTGTCTCATAAAATCCACGCTTAGACGAGATTCTCCCGATTGACTTCTTTTCCAACCCTTTGGGCTTGAGGGGTTGTTGGTTTGGAGGATTGTCGACTCTGGGGACCGATCACTTGTGATTCAGCTAAGTGAGGCTGCTTCAAGAGATGATGATGCCACACCTTCCTGGGTATCGTATCATCGTTTCTTGAAAGTCTGTAACGCTGATGACCGCATAGGATGCCGAACCTTTGTCAGTTTAGGTCCATACCCATGAGTGGGGGGGGTTTTGCAGGAAACTTAACTTCCAGCCTACCTGGTATTTTGGTTTTCTCTTGTCAAAGCGAACTTATCCCGTCAGCAACGCAGCAGTATTCAGAGCTTTGTGGGGGCTGTGATCCCGTGTTTGTTGCATTTTGCATTGCATTTCATGTGCATCTCATGCTTGCATGTCCATCCTCGGCCGGAATAGAAAGCTTACCCGTCTTTTGTCCAACTCGCAGTTGATTTCCCGGCATTCGCATTGGACTTGAGTTAGTTTCTGGAAGGATCATGAACTCTATAGAGCAGAATCAGGTTGTTACCAGGGCAGAGTTTGAATTGTTGAAGAACCAGTTGAGTCAGTTCATGGAAGCCATAACAATTATGACTAGAGGAGAGGACAATGTTCAGAGGACTCCGGTGAATAATGTTGCTCAAGCCCAGCCTGTGCAAATTCCTGTCAGAGACAAAGATGCATCTTCTCTCCATGACACAGACTATCAGCATTTCACTTTCCCGGTGCCAGATCCTCAAAGGATTGCTCCGAAGGTTAATACTGAGAACCCACGGACTGTTGAGTATATGAGAAGATTCCAGCTGTTGGAAGATTAGATTGCTACCCTGATGAGTAAGAATACTCTTGATCTGAATGCTGCGAGCATGTGTCTGGTGCCAGGCCTTGTGTTACCTCCAAAGTTCAAGATGCCCAATTTTGAGAAACACCAAGGGGATAGTTGTCCAAAGCTACATTTGGTTATGTTCTGTAGAAGAATGACTTCACATGTTACCAATGACAAGCTTATGATTCACTGTTTCCAAGATAGTTTGATCGGAGCATCTTTGGATTGGTATATGCAGTTGGAGAGTGATAGTATCAAATCATGGTCGGATTTAGCCAATGCCTTCGTGAAGAAGTACAACTACAACCTGGATATGGCTCCTAGTCACGTGCATTTGCAAGAATTATCTCATGCGGAGAATGAATCCTTTAGGGGGTATGTGCAGAGATGGAGAGAATTGGCTGCTCGTGTTCAACCACCGCTTCTGGAGAGAGAAATGGTTGACCTCTTCTTGGGTACTCTGAAGGGTCGTTATTATGACATAATGTTCAGTTGTACACGCTTTGCGAACTTGATAAGAATAGGAGAGCTTGTTGAGAGAGGGCTCAAGAATAGAAAGATACGAGATACTCCTTATATCCCAGTTGATAAGAATGAATCAGTTGTCAGTTCCCAGGAGGAATGGGAAGGAGGAAGTGATGTTGTCTCAGAATCTCTAGCATCTCATGCTCAATTTTCAGACGCTTCAAGTGTTCAAAGTCAACAGTCATATTGTCGTCATCTGCGTCAGCACGCCCGACGAAGACCAAGGAAACCTGAAAGGCAGTTTACTCAACTACCGGTGTCGTATAGTCAGTTGTTGCCACATTTGGTCAAAGGTGGGCTGATAGTGCCGAAAGAGACTAATCCAATGATCCCGCCTTACCCTCCAGGTTTTGATGCCAACGCCCGCTGTGAGTACCATGTTGGGGCACAGGGGCATTCAACAGATGACTGTAAGGTGCTTCGAAGCCAAGTTCAAACTTTGTTGGACTCTAACAGGATATCAATCACGCCTCAGGGTGTTCAGATTAACGACCTTCCTTCATCTAGTCAAGTGGGTGTATCAGTTCATGTTATGGGAGAGTTCACTGAGAGCAGATGTTCAGAAGAGTATCAGGATGACTTCGACGATCAATTCTAAAGATGGCTGGTTCAGCAGCAAATCAAGTTCGAAAATCCCGGTTCCCAGAAACTAGCAATCTTTGTTTTATCATGTCATTTCTTTGCATTTGTAGTTTCTTTTCTGTTAAAGCGCAAATTGCATTCGTAAAACTTGTATTGTTTTCAATTGATATTGATAATGAAATGAGTATGCATGTTTTGATTTAATTCATTCGTGTTCACTAATTGTTTAACAGATATCCAACGCTTGGTTAAGCGGAATCCGGGGAGGATGACGAAGTTTAAAGATGCGCAAGCTTCTGATTGTATGCTTTTGAAAATAAAACCTGCTGATGATGTACATGCATTGTTTCAAATCCCTAAACACCGGAGTTATAAGGAAGATAATCCCTTGTCAACCCCTTTGAGCCTAGTAGTAGGAGTTTCTTTCGGAAAACGAAAAACCCTCGATCTTAATGATAACGCGAAAACATATATATTAAAATGCCATAATTTCATGTTATTAACGGTCGATTTCACCCCGATTTTGCACCATACTCGCATTGTTGTTTAATGTTTTGCAGGTTTATGAAGTCAATGTTCAAACGAGGCAAGATAAGTGAAACAAGCTCAAAAGGACTTATAACAGAAGAAAAAGAACGAGAAAAGCAGCAAAATCCAATTATGCTGATATGACGATCGTCATGGCCTCACCATGACCGTCACATGCGTGACGAGCGTCATGGTTCCCCACGACCGTCATAGGCACATTTTCTGCACATTGTCCACTTTCAGAGACGTGCAAACAGGAGCCCAAATTAAGTGCACGACTCCCTGGATTTTCTGACCCTCGAAGACACTTCCAACAGCAGTTCACATAGCATTTTATACACTATAAATAGAGGGCTTTGGGACTGAAATAAGGGAGCCGCATTGAAGACCACGAAGTGCTGCCGATTTTAATACCAGAAGATATTTTCCTGCTTGTTTCTTTTCTGTTTTGTTTCCCTCCTTTTGTTTCCTTTCCAGAATTCCATTGTTATTTCTGTTCTTAATTTTCCGTACAATTATTCGTCACAAGAGTAATCCTGCCGACATTTTGGAGGATTATCCAAGTGCCGAATCAGAATTATTTACAGGTTCCGTTATCAGTATTAATTGATTTTATTTGCTTTAATATGTATGTTTACATGTTCTGTCTTTTAAATTTAATTATGCATGCCTTAAGCTTTATGTCTAGCTAAAACTGCATCGATCGGTATATAATGAACTAGTAGAACGAGGTTCGATAACAACCGGTGTAATCTTTCTTTTTCAAACTTGTTTCTGGCTCTAGTTTTTAAACCAAAATTGTTAAACTAAACTTTGTCGCGACAGCGAGAACTTATTTAAAACAATCTAGCCACGACAGTGGGAGATTAATTATGGTATGAACCGACATGTGAAAGCTGAGGGTAGGACCAGATAGTAAAAACTGAACATCTATTTTAAACATAGCGAAAGCATTTTAAAAGAGATTAGAACTTAATGGTTTTCAAAAATCAATTTTAACCCCGAACGGGATAGCGAAAGCATATGTTCCGCCTTAGAGTTGTGACTAGCGTCAACAACCATCGCGAGACAAAAGTATTCAAACCGTTATTTTCTTCTGAAAACCATTTTGGAATTTATTAAGCCACGCTGGTAACTTGTCGAAACCTCGAAGCACTATGTCATTATATATCGATCTCTCGCATTATTATTCTAAGAAAACCTTTAGCCTTTCTTTGGTTTAGCCTTTAGTTTTGCATATCTCCCCTTAAACCATTATCAACCTAGCTAAACACAGTAACATCCAAATATACTAGATTGACATCGAGTCCTTGTGGGTTCGATATCTTTATTACTACGCGATAGACTGTACACTTGCAGTTAATTCGATTAGACTCGGAAAGTCGCGATCAAGTTATTGGCGCCGTTGCCAAGGACCCGTTTAGTCAATAGTGTAATCCCTTGTTACACAGTATAGACTAGGTTAACTATTTTCTCTCCCTCTACTCGTTCGTCGGTTGTATGCCAAGTACTCTCTCACAAGGCGACATCTTACAACCTACAATCGCTGAACTAGAGCGCTTCTTACACTTAAGAAGGCGCATCCTTGAATATCAACGAAAACACAATATTCCTAATCTTCTAGCTTATACTCCTGTTGAAGAATCAAAAATGGCTGAAGGACCTCAGAACAAACCGCTGAAGGACTATGCTACCCCATCTCAGCTGGAGCCTCGAAGTAGCATTGTTTCCCCCGCTATTAATCGGAACAATTTCGAACTGAAACCATCATTGCTGTCAGTTGTACAACAACATCAATTCTAGAGAAATGCAGCTGAGGATCTGAATGAACACTTAATGAAGTTTGTTCAATACGCGGACACAGTGAAGGCAAATGGAGTAACTCCAGATGCAATAAGACTTCGTCTCTTTGCTTTCTCTCTTAGGGATAGAGCTTGGACTTGGTTACAATCTTTACCATCCAACTCCGTTACAACATGGGAACAGTTGAAGAACGTTTTCTTAGCGAGATACTTTCCGCCAAGCAAAAGTGATATGCTTAGAGCTCAAATCAACGGATTTCGACAGAAAGATGTTGAATCTCTCTATGAAGCATGGGAAAGATTTAAGGATATGATGAGAGCATGTCCTCACCACGGTTTGGAAGACTGGGTGACGATTCATACTTTTTACAATGGGCTTCTATATAACACCAAATTAACAGTAGACGCCGCCGCGGGCGGTGCACTTATGGATAAGCCATACGATGAAGCCTATCAACTTATCGAAAACATGTCTCAGAACCATTGCCGATGGGGAGGTGAAAGAACTCCATCAGAGAAACCCGCAGCGAAAGGTGGGATGTACGAGATCAGCAGTCTGGAAAAGTTCAACGCTAAGGTGGATGCTTTAACGCAGAAAATCGACAGTCTAACTGTAACACCACCTGCAACTGTAGCCGCTGTAACTCCAAATTGCGAGTTATGTGGAATTGCCATTCATAATGCGCCCGAATGTCCATTATTGACAGGAATTCCACCAGACCAAATAAACTACGCTCAAGGTAACTCTTACGCAAATACTTACAGCCCAGGATGGAGGAACCACCCAAACTTTTCCTACAAAAGCGATAATGCTCTGCAAGCACCGGCTGCTCCGCCAGGATATCAGAAACCGGCCACAGCTGCCCAGACTGCCCCTAGGAAATTAAATCTCGAAGTGATGATGGAAAAATTCATAGCTACTCAAGTTCAAACAAATAAAGAATTCCTGAATCAAAACATACACACTAGCGAGAAGATTAAACAGCTGACCGGAAAAGTAGACGCTTTAGCCACCCATCACAAAATGCTTGAAACGCAGATATCACAAGTGGCTCAACAACAAGCTTCTGCAGCCGCACTAGCTGGTACATTTCTGGGTCAGCCAGAACCTAATCCGAAAGGACATGCAAACGTTGTCATATTAAGAAGTGGAAAAGAGTTGGAAGGGCCTACAGATCCTAGGAGCGAAAATTCAGCCATGCATCAGAAAACCGATAAACCAACAGAAAAGGAGTCTGAAACCCAAAAGAAGGAAGATAATGAGCAAGAGGCCGCCAAAGATGAAAACTCATATATGCCTCCACCGCCATATAAGCCACTGATTCCTTATCCTCAAAGATTCATAAATTCCAAAACTTCAGGACAATTTAAGAAATTCGTTGAACTTTTGAAACAACTGAATATCACTATTCCTTTCACAGAAGCGATAACTCAAATGCCGTCATACGCTAAGTTTCTTAAAGAAATTCTGTCTAACAAAAGGAAAATCGAGGATAACAAAATAGTTACACTTACTGCCGAGTGTAGCGCAATCATTCAAAATAACATGCCTCCTAAACTAAAAGACCCATGTAGCTTCTCCATACCATGCATCATAGGAAAGTTCGTCATAGACAAAGCTTTATGCGATCTAGGAGCCAGTATAAGTGTTATGCCCCTATCTATATGCAAAAATCTGAACATGGGAGAACTAAGACCAACTAAAATGTTTGTGCAATTGGCTGACCGATCAGTCAAATACCCCGTCGGTGTGCTGGAAAACGTCCCAGTACGCAGAGGCCAATTCTACATTCCAACCGATTTCATAATCATGGATATCAAAGAGGACTCTGTTACCCCAATTATATTAGGAAGACCCTTCCTAGCAACAGCCGGAGCTATTATAGACGTGAAGAAAGGTAGGCTAACATTCGAAGTAGGAGAAGAAGAGATAGAATTCATCCTTACTAAGTTCTTGAAGGTACCAGCCATAGATGACACATGTTATCTAGTAGATGTCATCGACAAATGCATACGAGAACTGGAAAAGGAAAAAACTAAATATTCTGAAATCATGAAGATCCAAATCCCGGATATTCATGAAGATGACAATTGGCGTGCGCCATACAAAGATGATAGTATGAGCGAGATCTTAGCACTAACTCCCAATCACATGCCAGGTCCGAAAAACCCAGCTTTAGAACTCAAAGAATTACCTAAGACCCTCAGGTACGAATTCTTAGACACAAAATTCAAAAGACCAGTAATAGTCAACGCCAATCTAGGACAGTCAGAAACTAAGAAATTACTAGAAGTCCTAAGGAAATACCCAACTGCGTTAGGCTATAATATAAGCGATCTTAAAGGTATAAGTCCCTCCATCTGTATGCACCGAATCATGCTAGAAGAAGACTGCAAAACATCAATAGAACATCAAAGAAGGATAAATCCTATCCTAAGCACTATGGTCAAAGACGAAGTGAAGAAGTTACTCGACGCAGGAATCATATACCCGATCTCCGACAGCCAATGGGTCAGCCCGGTGCACGTCGTGCCAAAGAAAGGAGGCGTCACTGTAGTAAAGAACGCGAAAGGTGAATCGATAACCCAAAGAGTTGTAACCGGAAGCAGGATGTGTATCGATTACAAAAAACTGAATAAGGCCACTCGGAAAGATCATTTCCCTTTACCTTTCATAGACCAAATATTGGAAAGACTAGAGAAACATTCATACTTCTACTATTTAGATGGTTACTCGGGATTCTTCCAAGTTCCTATTCACCCCGAGGACCAAGAAAAGACAACATTCACCTGTCCCTATGGCACTTTTGCTTATCGCTGAATGTCGTTCGGACTCTGCAATGCTCCAGCAACCTTCCAAAGATGCATGATGGCAATATTTGTGGTTTTCATAGACGGCATCATGGAGGTGTTCATGGATGACTTCTCTGTATGCGGACAAAGTTTTGAAGGCTGCATGTTGTCGCTATTGCGAAAAAAGAGGTCGGCAATGACTAACAGAGTCGCCACCTATCGTTATTTATCCCAAGGAAGGGAAAGGAAGCGATCGGAAAAAACCTGACGAAAATGGGAAAAGACGAGGTCATCGCAACCAAGTCCTAGGTTCGGGAGTCGGTTACGCAAGGGGAAGGTATGAGCACCCCTCACGTCCGTCGTACTCGACGGGATCCACGCATGTGTTGTCTAGCTAAAGGGGTGTGTAAACTATCTACGCTAAAGGCTTATGGACAAAAGAAAAAGAAAAGAGAAACTGACTCGGCAGAGCATCGCCGCTCTGTGCCTACGTACTCCCTCGTGCAATGGGAAAGTCAGAGTCAACGTAGTTCGCCTAACTACGGCTAAAGAAGGGGGGAAGGTTGCTCGCCAAGACATCGCGTCTTGTGCCTATGTACTTTCGTCTATTACGAAAGATCAAAGCAAACGTAGTTCGGGCTTACGAGAACATAGGTTGTTCAAAAGTTTTACCCGAGTAGGGTTAACAGACAGTTCTAGCAGTTGGTGTATGCAGCTCGACCTTTGGAGACTTAGGCGTTACCGTTTGCGATAGGACTGAAAGTTAACAACACTCTTTTTTATGAAAAGAGTTTTCCTAATTAAGACCCCAAGGGGTGAAAAAGAGTTTGAGTT
The DNA here is from genome assembly GCA_963859935.3 of Lathyrus sativus. Lineage (NCBI taxonomy): Eukaryota > Viridiplantae > Streptophyta > Magnoliopsida > Fabales > Fabaceae > Lathyrus > Lathyrus sativus. The sequence goes on along the minus strand of OZ012735.1, from coordinate 342,764,460 downwards.
ATTTTTGTGTTTTTTAAGGAAGAAGTGTTTTGAATTAGAGTGTTCATAATGTATGTTGTAACAAAGTCTAAAACCTAGGATCGAATGCGTCGCATATCGTCCTAAGGACGTATACTAAACACTCTAGGAAATTGAGAGGTAACCACTCAATCACCATTTCCCAAGTACAAGGATCATGGCACAACACTCATTATATTTATTAAGTGAATTGAAGTTGTTTGAAGATGAGAAGAGAAAGGGGACAAGCTAAGGGGGACTAGTCCAAACCCTAAAAGTTGTCATGTAAGATGGTCCTAAAGTTGAGTTTGAAAGGGGACTACCTAATGTTATCATGCATGGTTAGAAACCTAATGTCTATCATAACCTCTCTTGAACAAGAGAGGTTAGAAATCCTGAGGGAAGGAAGACAAAAAGAAGAAGAAACAATGCATATGAAGAATGCAAACACAAATGCAACAAGGAAGACAAAGATGCAATGCAAGTGAGGGAGGAAATATGTGTGGGGCTGGAACCTCCACAAGCTCATATCAACCTCAATCCATGGTATGAATAGATTCAAGAGAAAAGGAGAAGAAGATGCATCACAAACAAGCAACAAAACCAATGAGAAAAGGTCCTCATGGATTCATTACTTTAGGTAGGCTTCAAGTTCCTCCTAAGGAGGGACCAAGCAACCTTAAGTAGTATTCCAAAGTCATAGGACAGAATTGGGATGAGGAGAAGAGATCTCAAAAGTTAAAACACAACATCACAAGCAAATGCAATCAACGACATCAAAGGATGCAAGCAAACACCACATATGGAAACACAATATGCAAACATGAAAGTATGAGATCAAATGAACAACTTATGCATAAGGTAAAGACCTATGAATTATCACACAAGACCTATAACAAGCCCCTAACATGAAACAATCAAAATTAGGTTCATCAATAATGCACAACCAAGCTTTTGGAAGTAAAACAAAACAAGTACACCAGCAAAGATGCATAAACAAGAAGCAATTGCAAAATACATGAAAAATATGAAAATGCATCTAAAAATGCCAAATAAAATCTCAAAGGACCCCCAAGGTATTAGGAACCAGGGGTCAAAAGGGGATATTGAAAATCAAAAGGGAAGTACCTCAACAGAAGGCAAACACTAAGAGTGTCCCAAACTAAGGCAGAAATGGAGAGGGAACAAAAAGCAATTTAAACCACATGTAAACAGCACTTAAAAATCATGAAAAAAATATCCAAGGATCAATCAACATGTTAACACAATGCTCAAGAAAAATTAGAAGTTTAATCCATGTCATGAGCAAGAAATAAAATCAACAAGACAACACATATTTTTCACATCTTTAAAGGACTATTTAAATGGAAAATATGAAAATAAATGGAAAATGCATCAAAAAAAGAAATTAAAAATGCAGAAAATTAAAAGACATGCCAAAGTACGTTCATGATTTTTTTTAGAATTTTTACATTTTTTTGATATTTTTCACGAATTTTAAAAGAACAAGCAAATAAAAGAAATAAAAGGAAACAAATAGAGAAAATAAAATGCAGGAAAAAAACACAGCCATCAGATCAGCATACTGGTCAAACGATCCAAGGCACCAGAGCGTGCCACCTAAATTAATGAATTGAGGTTTTGATATGGTGCACACAAGCTACAGCAGACCACGGTAGGTCTTATTTTCATGCGCATGATCAAAAAACCAACGAACGGACGAATATGAATGCGACACGTCATCATCGTCTCCTTCCTTGGAACTCCGGTCACCGGAAAAACGCGTTGGTCATCTCCTTCATAGCTCTGGCCGCCGCGAGCTCCTTCCCCCACTGTGGTGGCTTCATCAAATCTCAACCGTTTTCCACAAACTTTAGATGAAAATTCATCTACTCGCCGCGAGGATCATGAATCCAACCTTTATTTCCATTAATTCTCAACAACAACTCCAGAAATCAAACAACAAGCAAAACGTGCAAAAAATAAAGTTCACCAAAACACAAATTAAATGGTCCAAACATCATCTATATGTTTCAAGGAGTAAGAATCCATGAAAATTAAAGCAAAACAACACGAAAATTCATCAAAATGAAACAACACAACTTGGTGCTCATAAACTCAAGCAAAAATAATCCAGAAATGATCTATGCAACTCAAGGGTTCAAATGCAACAAAAATGGTGGAAAACCATGGAATATTAAGAGTGTCAGGTTGAAAAAAAGTTTACCTAGTGGAGAGCCTCCACTGGGCCTTGAAATTGTGATGAAGCTTAACAAAAAATGTCCAGAATCACTCCATGAACTCCAATTGAGGTGTTTGAAGACTTGATTTGGTTTGAAAGTGGTTGAATCTGAGAATTCGTTTTTGAGTTTTTCACCACTTTTTCAAAATGTGTAATGGTTGTTCATGCACGAAAATGACCTACTTCTGCTCCAATTTTCATCTAGAATACTTATATGATGGGTTTGTGATCAAATGGGGCTTTAATTCAAGCTAAACAGCCCATTTAAAAATTTCACCTTTCACCACTTTTTCAAAACGTCATACACGATTTTACCACTACACCAGCTGGTTTTTTGATCTAAATCCACTACAAATCAGTTGTGTTGATCAAAGGAATGAAATTGGAGGCTTAATTTTGATCCTATGGTTGATTTCCACTTTGTTGCTTCAAGAGGAAGAAACCATGAAAATGGCCCATTTTGAGACTTCAAATTTCCAATGTGAAGATGTCAATGTCTTTGAATTATTATTTGCAATCGAAAACTGCACAAACTTGCCTTGAAAAGTTTAAAATCCATTAATTCTCAATTTCTCAATTTAAGCCTCCTTTATGAAAAATTCAAACCCCAAATTCTCAATCCAAGCCTCCACCATGACAAGATATGATTTGGTAGTGCAAATGGCCCCATTTGAAGCAAGTTTCATGTTGAAAAAATTTCCATTTGAAGTGTGCAAGTTGGTGAAATGGACCTATAATTTTATGACCTGTAATCTTACTTTCCCAAAATACCCCTGACTTGTAAATCTCATAACTTGAGTTCTACAAATCAGATGAAAGACTTCTAGTTCAATTTGGAAATCTAAGATCAAGACCTACAACTTTCATGTTGGCAAAAAGTTGAGGAGAAACACCCTTCTAGGTCAAAACTGGCTTGGAAGTTGGTTGACTTTTGTTGACCAAAATCACATACCTCAAATGACCTGTAACTGGTCCGGATCATAACTTGAGTTCTATAAATCCAATCGAGGACTTCTAGTACTCAAATTAAAGCTAAGAACATGCTCTACAAGTTCCATGTTGGCCAAAAGCTGAAATGAGACTTGTATCTTGAGGTAGGTGGTCTTAAAGTCAGACACTAAATAGGGGATTTTACCCTGAGAACCCTAATTTAGTAACTTCTCACACACTTAACCCTTGATGAATTGAACTTGAAATGATGTCTCATATGTCTTAACACAACATCCCATGACCATAGAGACTTTGAATTGAGTTTCTATCTTCTCCAATTGCACAGTTGACTGAGGATTTACCAGATGAAAACCCTAACTGCAATACTTTCAACCGTGGCTTGTTCCACTTCACACAACCACTTGCATAAGCTCTGCAATGACCCTCAAGGCCCTCAATAAGATTTCCTTACATCTCATACAAATAAAAATGGCTTCACAAACCTCTGATGCCCTTTAGTCGGCCTCCAAGTTAGGAGCTGACCCACACACATCCATCTATTCTTTCACAATAGATTGACCATTTCAAGATGTCCCAATGACCACTCAAGCTTGAGTAACAACCCCTGCTTAGGCTCAAACCTCTGAGAAGACTCCTCTTGAGGTGCACAAACTCTTGATCCCCTGTTCAATGTAATATGCTATGCAATGCAAATGCTAGAACAAAATGAAATGAAACATAAACCAAGTTAAGAGAAGGTTGAGCAAATTTTGGGGTGCAACAGCTGCCCCTATTCAAACGACTTGGACCTGAAGGAGTGAAAAACGAACGGCTTTCACGCAATCAAGGTAAAAGACGGTTGAATACCAAAGAACACGGAAATTTGCCAACCGCAGAAAATCCGAATATAGCAGAATTGATCTCAAAGCCACCCTATTGGGGAAAGAGAAAACAACATCAAAAGCGGCGCCATGGTCTGGATACCATATTGGCAAAAAGTAACAATCCAAGTTACCGGAGTCTAGATACTCCACAGAAATCAAAGCCTGAATGCTCAAAACATAACTTTGAGTCTGGATACTCAATAAACGAAGCCTAATTGCTCAAAGAAACAAAACTGAGTCTGGATACTCAAAAAATTAGAGCCTGGATTCTCGATAAATACAAAACTAGAGCCTGGATGCTTAATAAACGGAGAACTAGAGCCTGGATGCTCGGTAATAAATCTGAGTCTGGATACTCAATATCTGGAGCCTGGATGCTTGATGAATCGGAGCATGGATGCTCAAAGAACACATCTGAGTCTGGATACTCAAAGAACACATCTGAGTTTGGATACTCAACGCAATCTGAGCCTGGATGCTCTATGCAAATAACCTGAGTCTAGATACTCGGTTAATAAATATGAGTCTGGATACTCAATGATTGGAGCCTGGATGCTCGATGCAATCTGAGCCTGGACGCTCTATGTAGAAGAAATATATTTATCAGGATCTGGATATCCTACGAGTTCGAGTCAAACGACATTGCTGGGAAACAAAATTAGTCGTGGTCTGGATACCACATAGGCCGAGAAAACATTACGTGCCAAGGTCTGGATACCACACGACGATAGGAGATAACCACAATTACTGTGATCTGGATATCACGGAGCATCAGATAAACTACCATGGTTTGGATACCATAACTTCCATCACCGGAGTCTGGATACTCAACAGAGAAGGTACAAACAAGATTCCTCAGGGTCTGGACACCCAACTGACTTTACCGGAGTCTGGGTACTCAACGGAGAAAACATAATAAAATGAGCATACGCCATGGTCTGGATACCATAAGGCACAAACACACTTGCTGTGATCTGGATATCACAAAGGAATTTGACCGGAGTCTGGATACTCAACGGATCAAGAAAATACATGTTGGAGAAAATACCGGAGTCTGGATACTCAACGGAAAAAGCAAAATAATATCAGTCACCGTGGTCTGGATACCACAACCATCTTTACCGGAGTCTGGATACTCGACGGAAAAAGGAAAACTTCATCAACTGGGTATGGGCCGGAGTCTGGATACTCAACGGGGAGAGGTGATCATCACCATACTTATCATGACCCATTCAAATCCGAAGATACTGCTGGGGAAAAACATGTGCCAGGGTCTGGATACCACGTGGGCTAAGAGAGATCATATGGTCTGAATACCAAGGGAAAATCAAACCTCCAAAGAAACATCTGAAACAAAGAGATAACAACCTGGTCTATGTTTCACATGCAAATGTTTGAAAATGGCGTAATGCTCCATACGAAATGGAAATGCTACGCGTTTGGGTAGATGTTATGCACACATGCAGATGCATCGGAACTGAAACAGCAAAGTAAATGCCAGGGAAAAAGAAACCATCCTGTCAGGAACAACAAACAACCCTGCAGGGAACGGCTTACCCATGGCAATAACTATTGGACTTACACCAAAAAGGCCTCGAAAGGCTCACCCACCGGGGATAAAGTTCATGCAAGAACAGAAAATCCAAAACTCAACTGAGGATGCAGATCACCATTTGCTGAGGTAAATGTCCGGGCTGACTCTTCGGAATACAAAACCTTCTGAAGAACAGATAACTCACCGAGTACTTAAAACCAACAGGCCAAACAGCCTCACTTACCTGATAGAGAGCAAAGCTTTTATCGGATGTCTCAGTCTGTACTGCTGAAAGTTGAGTTTCTTCAATCAGACTGAGTGAGAGGGAGAAATACCAGGCCACTGCCGGGGAAAACTTGGCACCTACTCTGTGGGGATACGCCCGAATCTCGACTCGCTAGGGAGTGAACACAATCTCGTACTCCGCAGGGATTAAAAGCGCACTGGAAAACTATTAGGGACATGCTAAACACTGCATGTAACTCTATTGGGATAGAGATGCAACCTCGATTGCTGGAGAACAACACTGTCTGGGGGCAAAGACGAATCCAATCATACTCGTAAACCTTGCCCCAAGGGTAACAACCCTGCAAAAGACAAACAGACAAGACAATCTACACAACAAGACTATCTTGGTCATCATCCGTGACATTGTTCAATTAATATCAAAGTTTTAGCAATTATTGGCCAAGACCTGCAAGTTTATGTATGCAAGTTCATCAAAAACATCGGGCATTTTTCACAAACAAAACAGTAAAAGCATAAAACAAAGCACACAAACAAAGTACTGAATAGTATATGTTTATTGATAACGGCCTGTGAATAGGCAAAGTTTTTACAACAGATGCAACTCCTGAAAAGAGGAAGTTGCGTAAAAACTACAAATATGCATAAAAGCAAATACAAAAGTGTACACTTAAACAAAAAGTACATCAATGTCGGCAATATGGTGCAGACGAACACCATGAGCTGATTCCTCTATGACTCGCTTGACCCTGACGTTTTCCCGAAGCTTCGTCTTCAGAAGAGATTGATTCGGATTAAACGGCCCTTAGGTTCTCTCAATCCACTAAGAAATGAAGTTCATACGCAGACCGCAGTCATTTGCTTTTCAATCCCTAACTTTTGCCTGAACCGCCCTTTCGAGTTTTCGATTCACCGGGATACCCATTTTTGCCAAAGTCGCCTTTTCAGGTTTTCAACTTTGCGGGTTTACATCTTTTTTTCAATTTTATCCCTAATTTTTGCCCGAACCTTTTTTCCTTTTTTATGGTTCGCCGGGATGCCCCATTTTTGCCTGGACTTCTCTTTTTGTGTCCAACGAGTCTCTTTTAAGCAAAGTATTTTTTAACTGCGTCTGCGTTCACAGGGGATGCAAAGTCTTCGCCGTCCATGGTGGATAATACTAAGGCTCCTCCAGAGAAAACCTTTCCTATAACAAATGGACCTTTGTAATTGGGAGTTCACTTGCCCATGTGATCTGACTGTGGCGGGAGAATCTTTTTCAGCACAAGATCGCCCGTCTGAAAGCTTCAAGGGCACACCTTCTTATCATAAGCTTTCTTCATCTAGCTCTGGTACAAACGACCATATGCAATCGATGCTAGCCTCTTTTCGTCCATCAGACTAAGTTGATTCAATCTATTCTTGATCCATTCTGCCTCATCAAGTTTTACGTCAACCAAAACCCTTAAAGAAGGAATCTCAACCTCTAGCGGTAAGACAACTTCCATACCGTACACTAGTGAGAAAGGAGTTACTCCGATTGATGTGCGTATCGTCGTACGATAACCGTGTAGGGAGAAAGGTAACATTTCATGCCAATCTTTGTATGTAACGACCATCTTTTGCACTATCTTTTTAATGTTCTTATTGGCCGCTTCAACAGCGCCATTCATCTTCGGCCGATAGGGTGATGAGTTGTGATGTTCAATCTTAAAGCTCTGGCATAGCTCCTTCATCATCTTATTGTTCAGATTCGAACCATTGTCAGTAATGATTCGCTCGGGGATTCCATATCTCCGAATGATCTCCTTCTTTATGAATCTTGCCACCACTTGTTTAGTCACATTAGCATACGATGCTGCCTCTACCCACTTGGTAAAGTAATCGATGGCTACCAGGATAAAACAGTGTCCGTTGGAAGCAGTGGGCTCGATCTTTCCAATCATATCGATGCCCCACATGGAGAACAACCAAGGGGATGACATTACATTCAACGGTCACGGCGGCACATGAATCTTATCAGCATAAATCTGGCATTTATGGCATCTCTTCACGAATTTAAAACAATCTGACTCCATTGTTAGCCAAAAATAACCAACTTGTAGTATCCTTCGAGTCATGGCATATCCGCCGGCATGCGTGCCAAAAGTACCTTCGTGGACTTCTTTCATAAGCAAGCTTGCTTCTATTTCGTCCACACACCTGAGTAATACCAGATCATGATTCCTCCTATACAGCACACCATCTGGATTGAGGTAGAAGTTTCCAAATAATCTCCTAAGAGTTTTCTTATCCTGGGTCGATGCCCCTGGCGGATACTCTTGGTTCTTAAGGAAATTATGGATGTCATGGAACCACAGTTTACCATCGGAAGCTCCTTCAATAGCAAATATGAAAGCGAGCCTGTCGAGGCGTGAGATAACAATCCTTGGAGCTTCATTCCAAAAATTGACCTTGTACATTGAAGACAGTGTAGCCAAAGTGTATGCCATTTGATTCTCCGCTCTTGGCACATGGTGGAAGTCTATACGGTCGAAAAATGGTAACAGTCTTCTTGCATAATCCTTGTAAGAGATCAAATTGGGTTGTCGAGTTTTCCATTCTCCTTCGATCTGATTAACAACTAGTGCTGAATCGCCATATACATCAAGATTCTTAATCCTCAGATCAATAGCTTCTTCCAAACCCATGATACATGCTTCGTACTCGGCCTCATTGTTGGTACAAGGGAAAGTTAATCTGGCAGTGAAAGGGATACGCATTCCATGAGAAGTTTTGATAATTGCCCCAATTCCGCTACCATACGAATTAACCGCACCATCAAATATCATCTGCCATTGAGATCCCCTCTCTGGTCCTTCAGTGGGTAATGGCTCATCACAATCTTTTGCTTTCAAATACATAATTTCTTCGTCCGGAAATTCAAATCTCATCGGTTGGTAATCATCAATTGGTTGTTCAGCAAGGTATTCTGACAGAACACTCCCATCTGGCAATCCTTCCAGAAACTTCCTGCTTTTCAAAGATATATTTAATCGGATCCATCTTCGAAATTAGCATGGTTGTATGATTGAGCATGTACTGTCTTAAATGTTTGGCCACCCAAGCGAGTGCGCAACACGTTTTTTCAAGCATGGAGTAGCGGGACTCACAATCTGTGAACTTTTTACTCAAGTAATAAATTGCATGCTCTTTCCTTCCTGTCTCGTCATGTTGACCAAGAACACAACCCATACTATTCTCCAGAACCGTTAAATACATGATTAATGGTCTTCTAGCCACTGGGGGTATCAGTATCGGAGGCTCCTGCAAGTATTGTTTTATTTTGTCGAATGCTCTTTGACAATTTTCGTTCCAGACCACCGCCTGATCTTTCTTTAATAGCTTAAACATTGGTTCACATGTGGCCGTTAGATGAGATATGAACCGAGCGATATAGTTCAACCTCCCTAAGAAACCACGGACCTCTTTTTCAGTCTTCGGTGCTGGCATTTCTTGAATAGCTCTTATTTTTGCAGGATCTACCTCAATTCCTTTTCTACTGACGATAAACCCCAATAGCTTTCCAGACTGAACTCCGAAAGTGCACTTATTTGGATTCAACCTCAATTTGAACTTCCTCAACCTCTCAAACAGTTTCAATAGATTGACCAGATGTTCTTCCTCTGTCTGGGACTTCGCAATCATGTCATCAACATAAACCTCGATCTCATGATGAATCATATCATGAAACAAAGTCACCATTGCCCGCTGATTAATGGTCTTCCGATTGTGAGGTTTAGAATGAAACCCTTTAAATACTACTTAGGGTTGGATCCAAAGCAAGTAGGGTTGGAAAGTTAGGTTTGGAATATGGATTGGGCTTTTGGGGGGAATTTTGAAAATTACAAGGTTCTAGATCCTTCCCTCTTGTGAAATTTGAATTTCAAATGATCAAAATAGGCCCCTAAGTGCAATTTTCTTGAAACTTCACGTGCAAGGCAAAATCTTCTTTGGTTAATCGGTTAACCATATGCGTTAACCGATTAATACTGCTGAATTTCTAAATCTGGGTTGTTTTTCAAGTGGTTAATCGGTTAACCATATGCGTTAACCGATTAACGCTTGTAAATTTTGACTTTTGGCGCCTTTTGGTGGGAAACTTGCCCGTTTGCCCGCTTCTTGCCGTTTGGGGCTCTGCTTAACTCCTGAAAGTCTTTTTCTGAATGCTATGATCATGAGAGTGCTGAATGTAGCCTGAATGTTGCTTCTGTACCTGCAAAACAAAAATGGGAAAAGGTCGCCCGACCCCCAGGGCAAAATAAATGTTGGGGTCTCTGACACTCGCCGTTCATTGTTGTGCCCCCTAAAATGGAACTTGAGTCACGGGGTTGCCTTGATCCCCTGTCAAAAATAAATGTTATGCAATGTAGATACTAGAACACTGTAATGAAACGTAAACCAGAAAAAGAAAAGGTTGGTCAAATTTTGGGGTACAACACATACACGTTCATAAACATACTCATGCTTTCTCCACATCATACAAATACATACAATTATGCACATTCACATCAATCTCATCATGCATTTTTATTCAATTCAAACAAATGCACAAAATTGCCAAATGGCAACATTTCACACTTCACGATTCACAATCTAGGATTCACGTCATACGGCTACCCACAATATTTCATATCACAACATACAGCTGTGCATAATAAGAAAGGATTAATCATACTTGAATAGAAGAATCGACATTGGAGTGAAAACACAAGAAAACAACATGCTGACACGCTCGCTACCTTGCTCGCCTAGCGAGCTCCTAGTGAGTGCTCGCTACATGTTCGCCTGACGAGCAAGCTCGCGAAGGCAAACAGAAGCCACTGACTTAATTCGCTACCTCAATCGCTCAGTGAAGGCCTAGCGGATGCTCGCCACCCCCTTCGCTACCAGCGAAGAACACCAAAACCATTTTGTCCAAGTCTGGGACCATTCGCTACTGGCTCGCCACAGCGAATGCTCGCGACCTGCTCGCCTAGCGAACTTGCTAGCGAGGGTCTGCGAACTCAGAATTTCCCATTGTCCAAAACTCCGAAATTCCTTAAAATCTACCCGATTCAAATCCAACTTGTTCCAGTAGACTTAGCCCAACATTCCTCGACTAAACTTTACCATTTATTCTCATTTTTAACTGTTAAAACTCGGTTTCTACCGATTAAGTCAAATTCAACCTAAAATGGAAAATGAGCAAAACTCTCCCTAATCCAAAATCAAACCAATAGAAACATACATAATCATACACATCGAAAGAATGATAAAGTTTCACACCCTTACCCGATTAAATCGAAGCTTAGAAGTTGATTCTTGGTGATTCTAGGTTTTCTCCTCTTCCTCCTCTTTTCTCTTCTCTTTTCTTCTTCTTTCCTTTCTATTTCTTTCTATCTCTTTTCTTTTCTCTATATTTCCACGTATACTCTTTCTATTCTATTTCTCTCAAATATCCACTAATTAAGGATTATCTAAAACACCCTCTAATTAATTCCCAAAACTCTCCGAATAATAAAATATCATAATATGCACACATAACATATTAATATTCAAATTCCACAATTAAAAGAATAATCGATCAAAATAAATCAAAAGACTCAACAAAAATGGGAAATCAGAATCGGGGTGTTACAACTCTCCCCCACTTCAGAAATTTTCGTCCTCGAAAATATTACCTGATCCAAACAATTCAGGATGCGACTTCCGCATCTTACTCTCCAATTCCCAAGTCATATTGCCTTCTGTAGCACCTCCCCATGCTACTTTCACAAGCGCAATATCCTTGCCTCTTAGCATCTTAATTTCACGACCCAAAATCCTAATCAGTATAACTTCAACCGTAAGATTATCTCTTACTTCAACCTCGTCCATAGGAATCACATGTGACGGATCCGGAACATACTTCCGAAGTTGCGAAACATGGAATACATCATGCAAATTCGAAAGATTTGGAGGCAATGCCACACGATATGCCACAACACCCACTCGTGCAATAATCTGATACGGACCAATAAAACGAGAAGTCAACTTCTTCGACTTCAAGGCACGACCCACACCCATAACCGGTGTAACTCTCAAAAACACATGGTCGCCCTCTTGAAACTCAATATTTTTCCTTCTCTTGTCATGATAACTCTTCTGCCTAGCGAGTTTGGGTCTTTTTGGTTCTGCCCAAGTCTGGGAGTGTTCGCTGGCAGCTCGCTATGTGCTCGCTTAGCGAACACTTTGCTACCTCACTCGCTAGTGATTCGCCTAGCGAATACTTCGCTACTCAAACCCTCCATTATCCAAAAATGTCAGAAACTCACAAAATCACCCGATTTAAATCAAACAAGTTTCAATATTCTTGGCCTAACATTCCTCGACTAAACTACACAATTTATTTCGAATTCTAACCGTGAAAACATCGGTTTCTATCGATTTAACCAATTCGACCTAAAACGGAAAAATGTAGAAAAACAACCAAACAATCCAACCAAACACATACATAATGATATACATTGATGAGATAATAAGATTTCACACCCTTACCTGATTAAATCGATTCTTAGAAGTTGTTTTGAAGATTTCCAAGTTTTTCCTCTTTTTCTTCTCTTTTCTCTTCTTCCTCTTTCTTTCTCTCCTTTTTCTTCTTTCTTTTTCTTTTCTCTCCTCTTTCCCTCTTATATCTTTCTATTATAATTCCTTTCTATTATTTTTTTCTCTCAAAATATCTAATAACTCATTTTCTCACAAAATATCTAACTTAATCATTAATTAAGAAATATCTAAAATACCTTTCAACCTAATTTCCCCGAAAACTCTCAAAGACGATAAAATAACACAATATGCAAACATAACATATTAACACACCAATTCCACAAATAAAATAATAATCACCCAAATAAAATAAAAGACTCAACAAAATGGGAAATCAGAATCGGGGCGTTACAGGTATGAATGAAGAAGTGGCAGTGGCTGAAGATGTTGTTCTTAAAGAGGATGAGGTTGAGCTGCATAGGAATGACAAAGGGAAGAAAAAGGATAATTGTAAAGGTAAGAGGGAATGTAAAGGAAATGACAAAGGTAAAGTTTGAAGACCACCTAGGAAATCAAAGCAAGGTGAAGGAAGTGGCGAGCCAAGTATTTTGGATTATTATGTTGATGAAGAGGAAGCAACAATAAACTTGAAAGGTTTGAGTGATGTTGAAGATGAAAACAATGATGACTTATTTGAAGAATATTTTAGTGAACATGATTGTGATGGTTAAGGGGATTGGCGAACTTTCAAGATACCTAAAAGAATGGATGACTACAAGTGGGAATTGGGGACATACTTTACTACCAAACAAGATTTCAAAAATGGTATTAGGGCATATGCCATACACTCTGGTAGGAACTTGAAATTCAAGAAAAATGACAACACAAGGATAAGAGTGACATGTAAGAAAGGATGTCCTTGGGAGGCATATTGTGTAAGAATCAAACATGAAGATTCATGGAAACTAATAAAGATTATTGATAACCATACATGTAGTAGAGATTTTAAGGTCAATTTCCTCACATCCAAGTGGCTCAGTAGCAAGATACAAAATAATGTGAGGGAGAATCCTAGTTTAAAACTGACTGATATCATGGAGAAGACCTAACATAAATGGAATATGGGGATTAACAAAACTCTTGTATACACAGCATAGACAAGGGATATTGATATTATTGATGAGTCTCTTAGGGAGCAGTATAAAAGAATTCATGATTATGCACATGAATTATTGAGGTTAAATCCTGGTTCCACTATGAAAGTTACTAGTCAACCTTTTCAAGGTGAAGGGGAGGATAATATTGAACATCCTGGGAGACAATTGAGTCCACACTTTCAAAGAATGTATATATATTTTTAAGGCCTACAAAGAAAGTTTTTTCAAGTGCAGGCCTATAATAGGTTTTGATGGCTGCTTCTTAAGAGGGTATTATGGTGGATAAATACTTGCTGCAATTGGAAGGGATCCAAATGATCAGATGTTACCTATTGGATTTGCTGTTGTGGAAGGTGAAACCAAGGATTCATGGACATGGTTCCTAGAATTGTTGATATCTAACCTTGGAGGGACAAGACTATGCAAGACATACACATTCATAAGTGATCAACAAAAGGTAATTTTATTGCTTTGGTAAACTCTTGATGAATTGTAGAGACTGTAATTTATGAACTAACCAAAACTATCTATTTCAAGGACTCTTACCAACTCTCGATGAATTGCTACCTGGAGTAGACCAAAGAATTTGTGTCAGAGGCATTCAATACTCGGTGAACAATATGTCAGAGGCATTCAAATCTGTTTTTGTCATAGCTAGAGTCAAACCAATTGTGACAATGATTGAAGAGATCATAGCGTATCTTATGATGAGGTGGGGGTCAAACACGAAGAAAATTGACAAATACGAAGGTGATATTCTACCAAATATCAAGAAGATAACAAAGGAATTATAGAAATACAAACAATTAGGTTGTGAAGTATTGAATGCTGACTCGCTTCTTCATTTAGGTGCTAAATGTTAACTTGCATATTGAATGTTGTTGTGTTTTACACATGCGTGCATGTGAGTTTGATTATGAGGTTAGTCATATCTCATACAATGGTGAAAAGTATGTCATGAGTTTATCCACCAAGGAGTGCCCTTGTAGGAGATGGATCCTAACAGGATTGACATGCTGTCATGCAATATCATGCATGAAATCTTAACAATTGGAAATTGGCACATTTGTGCCTGATTGCTACAAAATAGCATGTTATGAGGCATGTTACACACCTGTAATATATTAAGTGAATGAGGAGACATTGTGGGAGAAAATGGATTATATTGATTTACAGCCACCACCAATCAAAAGACAACCAGAAAAGCCAAAGAAGAAGAGGACTAGGTGTCGCTACTCGAAAAATGCATCGCGCAACGACGGGGAGGCGAAAAATATAGACAGAAGAGTCGCCACCGAACTTTATTTATCCCATGAGGGGAAAGGAAAATATCGAGAAAACCTTAAGAAAGAAATGGATAAGATGGTCTCGCAACCAAGAACGGGTTCGGAAGCCGGTTATGCGAGGGGAAGGTATTAGCACCCCTCGCATCCATCGTACTCGATGGGAACCATTTGTTTGTCGACGTGTGAATTTATTTGCTTAAATATTATGCTATAAGAGTGTTTTCCCAAAGGGTAAAGAAAGTGGGTTTAGAAACTAAGAAAGGAGGTAACTGGGGGAGAAAAGAGAAAGAACAGACTCGGTAGGACTTCGCGGTCCTAGGCCTACGTATTCTCAACGGATACGAGAAAATCAGAGTCGACGTAGTTTGGGAAACTACTGATATGTGGGATTGTGCTCGCCAAGACATTGTTGTCTTGTGCCTATGTATCCTCATCTGGTATGAGAAATCAGAGCAGCCGTAGTTCGGCCTACGATTTGTTGATGACTTTATGAATGATGCTATCGTACGTATTCTAGCAGTTAGGTGTATTGCTGCTCGCTCGTTGGAGACTTAGGCATTACCTGTTTGCGGTAGAACGGACGTATCATATCCTTTTTGAAAGATTAGTTTTCGCCATGCGAGGCAAGATGTCACATTTGATTTGTTGAATTGTTTTTTTTAGGGGCGAGATAGGTCCTCGGATAGTAACCCCTATGGGTAGTACCCAATTCTTTATCTCAAAGTTTTTGTTATGAAGAGGTGTGGCGAACATAGCGTCTTCGGATTGAAAGACGAGTATCAAAACCACACACACTACAGTGAGCATCTCGACACTCGGAGAGGAAGAAGTCTACACTTAATCCTCTCTCTTTAGTTCAATACAAAGAGAACTTCATTCTCTTATTAAAGTGTTTTTGGTTTTGAATGGTAAGTGCTTTTGCGACGGAGAACCCTACGGTAAACGTCAGCACTCGGGATAGGAAAAGGCCTACGCCTAACCACTCCACGACCATTCAAGTTTTGTTACGAAAATAAGTTTGAAAATGTGCTCGGTGCGGGACCGAGATTTTAGGTGGGGAAAGTTGCAGAAGGAAGTTGTAGAATTAGATAAGTGGCGGATAGAATCACGTCTTCATATTGAAAGACGAGTATCGAGACCACCTACACTACAGTGAATATCCCACACTCGGAGAGGAAAAAGTCTACACTCAATCCTCTCTCTTTAGTTCAATACAAAGAGAATCGATTTATTTATTGTAAGTGTTTTGAAAATGCACTCGGTACGGGGCTGAGGTTTTTTAGGAGAAAAAGGTGTGGATGAAAACATCTTCGTATTGAAAGACGAGTGTCAAAACCACCCACACTACAGTGAGCATCTCGACACTCGGAGAGGAAGAAGTCTACACTTAATCCCCTATCTTTAGTTCAATACAAAGTGAACTTTATCCTTTTGTTAAATATGGTGAATTGGCTTAACAATTGTTTGAGAAAATCCGCTTGACGTTGGGTCAAGGGTTTAATTGCTTAAAAAGGTTTGAGGTGAAGTGAGCAAGGGGTCGATGGCGACGCACAAGGCAATCGGCTTACAAGGTCAAAAATGGCTCGATGAGAATCGAGAGTTTGTTTTCTTAAAAATAGTTTTTAGAACCAAAGGTAAAAACAATGACCAACAATAAATATGCGTAAAAACCATACCAAACACAACGGGTTAATCGGCTAAAAAAAACGAAACACAAAAAAAATGGAGTTCGCCGTGTGAACTCCTTGAGAAAATTTTTTTTGAGGTAAAAAGTCGAAAAAACGTGAAAAACAGGGGCCTGACACGGGCGGCCGTGTCACAGTTCCAGAGAAAACAGGTTTTTGAGGCAAACAGCGGCGCGACACGGCCGCCCGTGTTGCATGACACAGCCTCCCGTGTTGCATGACACGGCCCGTGTCACAAGGTCTGGGCCAAAAAAGTTAAACAGAGGTGTGACACGACCGCCCGAGTTGCATGACACGGCCCGTGTCACAAGGTCTGGGCCAAAAAAGTTAAACAGAGGTGTGACACGGGCGGCCGTGTTGTGTGACACGGGCGGCCGTGTTGTGTGACACGGCCCGTGTCAGGGGACTCAAGTAAAATATGCCATGAAAACTCAAGAAGAGATGTGACACGGGTGGTCGTGTCGTGTGACACGGCCCGTGTCAGGCTACCAGGGTGAAAAACCAAACTTTTCTCTTGTTTTTTGCTTCTTTTTGTGATTCTTAAAAATGGTTTCTTGGTCCCTTTGGAATCTTACATGTTATACTCAATACAACAACACTCAAACCAAGAGAACAAATGATAAATGCACAATATAAAAGAAGAAAAGAGTTTGAAGAAATGGATACCCAAGAGTTGTTACCCTCCTTGCAAAGCCTTCACTGATTTTGGCTAGGTGTTCACTTCTCTTCACTCTATGCTTTGATGACTCTCCTCAATGGCTCCCTTGTGTTTCTCTTTTACTCTTTTCACTTTTTGCTGGTTTTTTTGCTCTCTCTATTTTTCTGGTTTTCTCTCTTACTCTTTGCTCTCAATATCTCTATCTCAATCTATTGTGAATGATAGTGAATGATAGTGAAATCCTTTTTGCAGCCTCCTATCCTCCTTATCTCACTTTTTCTGCTGCCTTTTCCTGCTGTACCAAAATCACAGCTCTTGCACACTTCTCTATTTTCAGAATTTCCATTCTTGGCAATATCTTTTACCACCTTTTGGTGCAGCCCCACTTTCCTTCCATTTCTAGTATGTTTTTTGCTGTATTTTCTTCTGCAGCACTCTACCTCTCTATTCATCCTTGTACCCATTGGTTGGTTGATTTGTTTGGACATACTCATGTATTCAATACACTACCTTTTGGACATCATTTTCAAATTCTGATTTTTGATGTGTAGATGTATCAACATAAGCTTATAGCCTTGGTTTTGTGACATAAAATGATTTTGTAATATGATACACATTGCCACTTCTTGCATGGGGCTGTTTTGGACCATATTCAAATTGCCCATGAATGTATGCATAGCCTTGATCTTGAGATATTCCAACATTGAATTAGCTCTTAAATATTTTCCTTGCATGTTTGTAAGCACAAAGAGGACCATGTGGACTTGATGAGGCATGGGGGATACCATGGCATGAAGTTATTTTTAGAAACTTGAATTAAGACTAGAAATAGCTTAATTTCCTAAGCATTACCAAGAGTTTGGATTTTGTAACAAATGTGACATTCTTGCAAATGTCATGAAATTTTTCTTTGTAATATTCTTGAATCTAGCCTCAAATTCATGAACCTTGAATTTGGAATGATGGGCCTCCCTTATGTCATTGAATTTGAAAGAAATGAAGAAATGAGTCAAGCCTTGAAAGAGGGCAAATTTTGGGGTGCAACACTAGGGATACATTAGAGAATATAAGGGATGAGATATAGTTAAAGCTGATGCCACATGATGGGGCATAACAAAGCTACCTGTAAACTGCCTAAACCAACGCAGCCTGGTGCAAGCCAGACTGCACCCACTCAGTCAACCCAGCCTGAAGGAAGCAAGTTTGCACCAGCTCCTACCACCCAAACTGAAGGGAACTAGCCTACAACAGCTTAGATGCCATGATAACTATATGTAGGTAGCCTTTTTCGTATTACTGTTTATGAACACTATTTTATCACTTTTGCAATAGTGTCAATAAACACATTATTTGGTCTTTTGTATCAGTGTCCATGAACACATATGTATGACTGATTATCATGTTGTCTTGTAATGAATGCTTTTGTATCAGTATTTTATCACTTATGTAACTTGGTCTTTTTGGTGGGCAACCTTTTAATGAAGTCTTTTGTATCAATTGTCTTTTCATTTTGGCTGTGATAAATAACATGCAACATGGCTGTTGTATTTGCAAGCTGTGTTTATTGCTTCTGCCAAAAAATGCTTTGCCAGATTAGTCTCATTGATCATGGTTCTTGTAACACCCCACTTCCCAAAAACAATTAAAATAATAAACATTATAAATAAACATCAGAGTTTTCTTCCCAAGTGGGATATCACGTAGCAAAACTAACATTTCCTTATAAAAAGGTTTTTCTCCAAATACAGCGAAATATTAAATAGTAAAATCCAACAAAGGTTTTTGATACGTTCACAGGAACAAAATACAAGTTCAGCATAAAACAAATAAAAACACCCAAGTCCCGTGCTACGTTTTAGAGCATCCTAGACTCGACTGGCACACCATAATCCAAGCTAGCTAAGTACCTGGATTATCTGTACTTCCGAAGAAGCACAGACCACAACAACAACAAAAGGGGTGAGAAAACATGATCAAAAATATATTGGTAATGTAATACATGTAAACAAGGTAGTAAAACACACCAACACCCCCAATATTCACCCCACAACACCAATCACGAACCTACTGTTCAAATTACAATATAACATATTATAATGCAAATATGCAACTCAACACCATGCATGCGGTACCGACTCATTGGTTCATTTAATCGAACCTGGACAGATCACTTACGCTCCTACTGAGATATGATCTATCCCCGACAGATCACTTACGCTCCTACTGATATATGATCTATCCCCCACCATTCTCCTCAAAGGAGTACGGATGAATCACTTACGCTCCTACTGAGATATGATTCATCCCACCAAACACCATGATATGCAAGACACCAATGCATAACTATTATATTCAGGCACACTAAGTGCACACGATCCTCCTGATCATATCATCATACATCAATGCATATGTGTAGATATATTACACACCAACGACTTATAATTCAAATCACACAGTGAGCAGTTTCACATTCTAACACCAAGTATAAACACATCCCATCACCCGGGGATACCCTATCATAGTGATAACCTTACGATACTCCATATCGCACACTCATCCATCATTCACTTAATTTAAACGATAAAGAATCCACATCCTATCACCAAATGTACTCCCTACATTATCCAATCTCCATCCCTACACTCATCATGGTCTAAGGGATACTACACAGCTAGCGCACCAGGCACGACAGCACAGAAAGTCACATTTTGCTACGCTCGCTACTCCCTCGCTAGGCGAGCTCCTAGCGAATGCTCGCTAGCTGTTCGCTTAGCGAACCTCCTCGCGAATGACAATAGTGGCTACTGTAATGGTTCGCTACCCAACTCGTCACAACGAATACTCGCTACCTGTTCGCCTAGCGAACTACCTCGCGAAGGCAAACAGAGACTACTGGACACACTCGCTACCTCACTCGCTAGGCGAGCACCTAGCGAACGCTCGCTACCAGCTTGATTAGCGAAGTGCTAGCGAGTTGCCTGCGACTTCCCAAATTCTCACAGTTCAGAATTCTCATTCTCCTCTGATTCAAGCCTATTCCACAACATCCACTTTCTATCCTATCAGTATTACAACCAATGCATATTACGCTTATCAATTGTCCTATAACTCTACTCCAGACCAACATTACGGTACATTACCGGCGCTCCAGGGTTACTTAGAACCTTACTCAAACCACACCAACACCAGCACTCATTCAACAATGGCAACATCAAACATCAACATATCATCATATACATATTATTCAACACAATTCATCAATAATCAACAACATACAACAATCCACACATATTCATCAGAATACCTACGGGGTTAAGGAAATCCCCTCTACCCAATTTCATGTATTTTACCATCCCAATCCGTTTCTCCCCCCTTACCTTGTTAATCGGTTTGATCGATGGAAATCCTCCTAGATTTGGTCTCTTGGCTTTCTCCTTTCTCTTCTGTTCCTCGTTCCTTTGCTCGTTCTATGCTCTTCTCACTTCTCTCGTTCTTTCTCCCAACTCTCCAAATGTATCGTAAAAACCACTAACCCCTCACATTCCCTATTTTAATTATCTAATCTTAATAATAATAATAACTTAATAAAATAATATAATAATAATAATCTTAATAGTAATACTAATATAATATTACTAATATAAATGATAACACTTATTAATAATAATAATAATAATATTATTATTAACTCACCAAAAGTCATAATAATATTAATAATGATAACAAATATAATAATAATAATAATAATAATAATAATAATAATAATAATAATAATAATAATATCACCACCAATATTACTATTATTTATTATATTATTATATCCACACCAAAACACCACCAATAATCCCCCCATATCAGGGACACCCACCAATCATCATCCAACACACCCCACCAAAGGGCACACTAACACCTAATAATTAAAATTATAATAAAATGACTAAATAATTAAAATGGGTGTTACAACTCTCCCCCACTTTAATTATTTTCGTCCTCGAAAATTACCTGATGGAAATAGTTTCGAATACGCTTCTTGCATCCTACTTTCCAACTCCCAGGTCACATTGCCTCCTGCAGCACCTCCCCAAGCTACCTTCACCAAAGGTATCTCCTTTCCTCAGAGTTGTTTCATCTTACGGTCCTCGATCCTCAACGGCATCATTTCAACAGTAAGATTCTCCCGAACCTGAACATCATCTCTTTGAATCACATGAGATGGATCAGAAACATACTTTCGCAATTGCGACACATGAAACACATCGTGTAAGTTCGACAACTCAGGCGGCAACGCCACCCTATAAGCCACATCGCCAATTCTCTACAAAATCTCACAAGGTCCAATAAACTTAGAATCCAGCTTCTTGGACTTCATCGCACGACCCACACCAGTCATCGGATTAACTCTTAGGAATACGTGATCACCTACACAGAATTCCAACTCTTTCCTCCGATTATCATGATAACTCTTCTGCCTACTCTGAGACACTTTCATTTTCTTACGAATCATCTGAATTGTCTCAGTAGTCTGCTGTACAATTTCAGGTCCAAGCACCACATTCTCACCAGTCTCATACCAACACAGAGGAGTCCTACACCTCCTCCCATACAAAGCTTCAAACGGTGTCATTCCAATACTCGAATGGTAATTGTTATTGTACGTTAACTCAATCAATGGTAAATGAGTATCCCACGCACCACCCTTTTCCAACACACAAGCTCTCAGCAAATCCTCAAGCGACTGAATAGTCCTCTCTGACTGACCATCGGTTTGCGGATGATAAGCTGAACTCAACTTCAACTTAGTTCCCAAAGCTTCCTGCAAGCTTTTCCAAACTTCCGAAGTAAACCTCGAGTCTCTATCTGACACAATACTGGACGGAACACCACGTAACTTTACAATTACCCGAATATAAATCTCCGCCAGCTTCGTCAACGGGAAACTAATATTAATCGGCACAAAGTGTGCAGACTTCGTCAATCGATCCATAATCACCCATATAGCATCAAATCCTCTCGCCGTATTCGACAAACCTGTAACAAAGTCCATAGTAATACAATCCCATTTCCAAACCGGAATCTCTAATGGTTGCATAAATCCAGACGGTCTCTGATGTTCTACTTTCGACTTCTGACACGTCAAACAGGCATACACAAATTGAGCAATGTCTCTTTTCATACCAGACCACCAAAATAATTTCTTCAAATCATGATACATCTTCGTAGCTCCCGGATGGATACTCAAACTACTACGATATCCTTCACTTAAAATTGAGTTTTTCAATTCTTCATCATCTGGTACACAAATCCTGCCTCTAAATCTCAACACACATGTACTATCCAATTTAAAGTCACTATCGGAGTCACTTCCTATTCCAGGCATCAAATCTACTAATTTCACATCCAACTTCTGATTCTCTCTAATCATATCCAAGAAGTCATTATTTACCTGCAACATACCCAACATCACACTATCTGCAGTAGTCTCACAAACCATGCTCAAATCTCTGAACTGTTTAATTAACTCAATTTCTTTCACCATTAAAGCTGCCATATGAATCGTTTTCCTGCTCAAGGCATCCGCCACTACATTGGCCTTTCCTGGATGATAACTCAAACTAAAGTCATAATCCTTTAAAAATTCTAACCATCTTCTCTGTCTCATATTCAGCTTTTTCTGATCAAACAGATATCTCAGACTCTTATGATCACTAAACACTTCAAATCTCGAACCATACAAATAATGTCTCCATATTTTCAATACAAAAACAACCGCAGCTAACTCGAGATCATGAGTCGGATAATTTCGCTCATGCACTCTCAGTTGCCGTGAAGCATATGCTACTACCTTACCATTCTGCATAAGAACTCCGCCTAATCCCATCTTAGACGCATCACAGTATACCACAAACGGTTCACTCGGAGTCGGCAACACTAACACCGGTGCCGTAGTCAATTTCTTCTTCAACTCTTCAAAGCTTTCTTCACAAGAAGCATCCCATACAAAAACTTGGTTCTTCCTCGTTAACTGAGTCAATGGCAACGCCAAATTAGAGAACCCTTCAATAAATTTGCGGTAATAACCTGCCAAACCCAAAAAGCTTCTAATCTCTGTTGCTGTCTTTGGTGGTTCCCACTGCAACACTGCACTTACTTTTGACGGACCCACCGCTATGCCATCACCAGATATTACATGCCCCAAGAAACTCACTTTCTTCAACCAGAAGTCACACTTCGACAGTTTAGCAAACAATTTATTTTCCTTCAGCACCTGCAAGGCAATCCTCAGATGTCCTGCATGTTCTTCACCAAATTTAGAATAAATTAATATACCGTCAATAAATACCACAATGAACTGATCCAAATAAGAATGGAAGATTCTGTTCATATACTCCATAAATACTCTCGGCGCATTAGTCACTCCAAACGGCATTACAGCATATTCGTAATGTCCATATCGAGTCCTAAAAGCAGTCTTCTGAATATCACCTTCTTTTACTCTGATCTGATGGTAACCCGATCTCAAATCGATCTTACTGAACACACGAGCTCCCACCAGCTGATCCATCAAATCATCAATCCTTGGTAGAGGATACTTATTCTTAATAGTCACTTTATTCAACTGACGGTAGTCGATGCACAAACGCATACTACCATCCTTCTTCTTCATCAATAACACTAGAGCTCCCCACGGCGACACACTCGGTCTAATAAACTTTCTATCCAACAATTCTCCAATCTGAGACTTCAACTCAGCCAATTCCACTACAGACATCCTGTACGACGCCATAGAAATAGGCCTCGTACCAGGAACAAGATCAATACTAAATTCAACTTCCCTCGTCGGAGGCAATTCCGTAATGTCATCAGGAAACACTTCCGGAAATTCATTCGCCACTGCCAATTCCTCCATTGACGCTTTGCTATCCACCGATAATGATGCAAATAAAGCAAACACTTTAGCTTCATCTTCCAACAAGGTCCTCAATTCTTTACTAGACAAAGAATCTGCTAAAGCTTCCCCTTCTGGAGTCAGGAACAACAATTCCTTTCGAAAACAATCGATGTAGACTCGGTTGAACTCTAACCAGTTCATACCCAGAATAACATCCAAATTACCAAGTGGTAGACAAATCAGATCCACTCCAAATTCTCTACCGAAAATAGTCAGCGGACACTTCAGGCATACCAAAGAAGTAGTCACTGAGCCAATAGAGGGTGTCTCAATAGTCATTTGTCTCTCAAGAGTAGACGACACCAATCCTATCCTCTTCACACAATCAACAGAAATAAACGAGTGGGTTGCACCCGTATCAATAATAGCAGTCAAAGGAATATTATTGATAATACAAGTACCTTTGATAACTCGCTCATCACTGACAGCTTGAGTTCCTGCCAAAGCAAACACTTTCCCACCAGCCGGAGATGTCTGAGGCTTCTTCGGCTTCTCACAATGGGTACTGATGTGACCCTTTTCACCACAGTTATAACAGGTTGGCATAGTAGCTCTACAATCAGCTATCACATGACTTGGCTTCCCACACTTAAAACACTTCTTTACTTCATTAGGACAATCATTAGCACGGTGTCCCATGCCACCGCATCGGAAACATTTCCCATCAGCAGATGCTCTCCCCTCTCTGGGCTTCTTATCAACAACAGCTTTACGCTTTCCCTTATCAGCGGCAACACTATAAGAAGTACCACTGAACCTCTGCTTACCCTTACGGTCATTAACAGCTTTGTAGTGTGCAATCCTTGCTCGGTTGTCATTATCATAAATTCTGCTCCTGCTTACCAGCTCGGGATAACTCCTGATCTTCTGACAAGCAATCCCCAACTTAATCTCTGGACGCAGTCCATTCTCAAATTTTAAACACTTAGAAGTCATTGCCCCATCAATATTATAATGAGGACAATACTGTACCAGCTCTTCAAACTTAGCAGCATACTCTGCTACCGTCATACTACCCTGCTTCAGCTCTAAGAATTCAATCTCCTTAGCACTTCGAATATCTTCCGGAAAATACTTTTCCAGAAAACCTTTCCGAACCACCTCCCAAGTAATGGCAGTTCCAGCAGCTTCCAATCTTTGGCGAATGTTGTCCCACCAAGCTTCAGCTTCGCCCTCCAGCATGTGAGTACCAAACCTCACCTTTTGCTCATCACTACAATCCATAGTCCTGAAAATTTTCTCAATTGCCTTCAGCCACTTCTGTGCAGCTTCAGGATCCAGAATTCCTCCTTCAAACGTTGGCGACTTGTTGCTCCGAAACTGCGCCAAACTCCTGAATTGGGCATCTGCAGTTTGGTTCTGATTAGCAACCGCCTGCGCCATTGCTTGCATAGCAGCAGCCAACACAGCATCATTCCTTCCTGCCATACTGCTCAAAAATAACAACACCAGGTTAAAAGATACTCAACTCTATCCTAAAGGACAGACTCAACTCGACTCAACAACACTGGCCGGACGGACCGACCTGCTCTGATACCAATTGTAACACCCCACTTCCCAAAAACAATTAAAATAATAAACATTATAAATAAACATCAGAGTTTTCTTCCCAAGTGGGATATCACGTAGCAAAACCAACATTTCCTTATAAAAAGGTTTTTCTCCAAATACAGCGGAATATTAAATAGTAAAATCCAACAAAGGTTTTTGATACGTTCACAGGAACAAAATACAAGTTCAACATAAAACAAATAAAAACACCCAGGTCCCGTGCTACGTATCAGAGCATCCTAGACTCGACTGGCACACCATAATCCAAGCTAGCTAAGTACCTGGATTATCTGTACTTCCGAAGAAGCACAGACCACAACAACAACAAAGGGGTGAGAAAACATGATCAAAAATATATTGGTAATGTAATACATGTAAACAAGGTAGTAAAACACACCAACACCCCAATATTCACCCCACAACACCAATCACGAACCTACTGTTCAAATTACAATATAACATATTGTATTTCAAATATGCAACTCAACACCATGCATGCGGTACCGACTCATTGGTTCATTCAATCGAACCTGGACAGATCACTTACGCTCCTACTGAGATATGATCTATCCCCGACAGATCACTTACGCTCCTACTGATATATGATCTATCCCCCACCATTCTCCTCAAAGGAGTACGGATGAATCACTTACGCTCCTACTGAGATATGATTCATCCCACCAAACACCATGATATGCAAGACACCAATGCATAACTATTATATTCAGGCACACTAAGTGCACACGATCCTCCTGATCATATCATCATACATCAATGCATATGTGTAGATATATTACACACCAACGACTTATAATTCAAATCACACAGTGAGCAGTTTCACATTCTAACACCAAGTATAAACACATCCCATCACCTGGGGATACCCTATCATAGTGATAACCTTACGATACTCCATATCGCACACTCATCCATCATTCACTTAATTTAAACGATAAAGAATCCACATCCTATCACCAAATGTACTCCCTACATTATCCAATCTCCATCCCTACACTCATCATGGTCTAAGGGATACTACACAGCTAGCGCACCAGGCACGACAGCACAGAAAGTCACATTTTGCTACGCTCGCTACTCCCTCGCTAGGCGAGCTCCTAGCGAATGCTCGCTAGCTGTTCGCTTAGCGAACCTCCTCGCGAATGACAATAGTGGCTACTGTAATGGTTCGCTACCCAACTCGTCACAGCGAATACTCGCTACCTGTTCGCCTAGCGAACTACCTCGCGAAGGCAAACACAGACTACTGGACACGCTCGCTACCTCACTCGCTAGGCGAGCACCTAGCGAACGCTCGCTACCAGCTCGATTAGCGAAGTGCTAGCGAGTTGCCTGCGACTTCCCAAATTCTCACAGTTCAAAATTCTCATTCTCCTCCGATTCAAGCCTATTCCACAACATCCACTTTCTATCCTATCAGTATTATAACCAATGCATATTACACTTATCAATTGTCCTATAACTCTACTCCGGACCAACATTACGGTACATTACCGGCGCTCCAGGGTTACTTAGAACCTTACTCAAACCACACCAACACCAGCACTCATTCAACAATGGCAACATCAAACATCAACATATCATCATATACATATTATTCAACACAATTCATCAATAATCAACAACATACAACAATCCACACATATTCATCAGAATACCTACGGGGTTAAGGAAATCCCCTCTACCCAATTTCATGTATTTTACCATCCCAATCCGTTTCTCCCCCCTTACCTTGTTAATCGGTTTGATCGATGGAAATCCTCCTAGATTTGGTCTCTTGGCTTTCTCCTTTCTCTTCCGTTCCTCGTTCCTTTGCTCGTTCTATGCTCTTCTCACTTCTCTCGTTCTTTCTCCCAACTCTCCAAATGTATCGTAAAAACCACTAACCCCTCACATTCCCTATTTTAATTATCCAATCTTAATAATAATAATAACTTAATAAAATAATATAATAATAATAATCTTAATAGTAATACTAATATAATATTACTAATATAAATGATAACACTTATTATTAATAATAATAATAATAATAATAATAATAATAATAATAATAATAATAGTATTAACTCACCAAAAGTCATAATAATATTAATAATAATAATAAATATAATAATAATAATAATAATAATAATAATAATAATAATAATAATAATAATAATAATAATAATAATAATATCACCACCAATATTACTATTATTTATTATATTATTATATCCACACCAAAACACCACCAATAATCCTCCCATATCAGGGACACCCACCAATCATCATCCAACACACCCCACCAAAGGGCACACCAACACATAATAATTAAAATTATAATAAAATGACTAAATAATTAAAATGGGTGTTACAGTTCTGGCCAATTCTTGCAATGTTCTATTTTTCCTCTCTACAACTCCATTCTGTTGTGGAGTTCTAGGGCAGGAGAAATCATGAGCAATGCAATTTTCATTAAAATATTTTTCAAATTCGCCTCCATGATCACTTCTGACTTTAACAATTTTAAAATCTTTTTCATTCTGGACTTGTTTGCAGAAGTCAAAGAACACAGAATGTGACTCATCCTCGTGTTTTAGGAATTTCACCCACATCCATTTGCTGTAGTCATCAATAATGACTAATCCATACTTCTTGCCTCTGATGGATGCAGTTTTCACTGGTCCAAATAGATCAATATGAAGTAACTCTAATGGTCTTGAGGTTGAAACAACATTTTTAGTTTTAAAAGAAGATTTTGAAAATTTTCCTTTTTGACATGCTTCACAAAAAGCATCTGAGTTGAACTTCAACTTAGGAAGTCCTCTGACCAGATTGAGTTTATTAATCTGAGATATACGTCTCATATTAATATGCCCCAATCTTCTGTGCCAGACCCATTGCTCATCATTAACAGACATAAGGCATTTTACATTTTGAACCGTAAGTTCTGAAAGATTGATTTTATAAATGTTGTTCTTCCTCTTTCCATTAAATAGGATTGAGTCATCCTTTTGACTGACAGCTTTGCAACATTTTTTATTAAAGATTATGTTATAACCATTGTCACTTAATTGACTTATGGACAATAGATTATGTTTTAATCCTTCTACAAGTAAAACATTAGATATAGAGGGAAGGTTACCATTGCCAATAGTACCAGAGCCTATTATCTTGCCCTTCTGATTCCCTCCAAACTTGACGTCTCCTCCAGATTTAAGCTCCAGGCTTTGGAACATAAACCTTTCTCCCGTCATGTGACGTGAGCAGCCGGAGTCCAAGTACCATGATTGGCGTCTTGACTTTGCTGCTAAATACATCTGCAACAAATATTATCTTATCCTTAGGTACCCAGATCTTTTTGGGTCCTTTTGGGTTAGTTGCCTTAAAAGTTTGTCTGAACTTCTGTCTTTTTACAACAGGTTTGCTCTGACTAAGTTTCGGTTTAAACACAGGAACGTTCTGATCAGAACGTGTGTGTTTGATATCATTCAGATGACCAAACTTAAAATGAGAATATAAGGGAGTCTTCTTAATGATAAGTTTATCAACAGGTATTGGATTTAAATCCTTTCCAGAGGAAGATTCATATCCAATTCCCTTCCTATTGTTTCTGCTAACTCCATAGATTATTGAAGCCATCTTGCTTCTATCTATGCTTTTAGCCAGAAACTTCTGAAAACTATAGTCATATTCTTCTAAAATATTTTTACATTTTGACTTAGTTTCAGATTCAGAGTCTTGTTGAGCTTTTTCAAAATTGTTTTTCATTTTCAAACTGTTTTCTTTGAGCTCAGCAACTTCTGACTTTAACAGACTATTCTCATATTCAAGATTGCATTTAAGCTTGTTGCACTTGAGCTTAATCTGGTTATAGTTGTTCAGAACTTCTGATAAAACCTCAATAAGTTCTTCCCTAGAGAGATTAGAAAATACCTCTTCTGAGTCAGATTCAGAATCAGATTCAGATCCAGATGTTCCTTCATCCTGATCTTCCACGCCTGCCATCAGTGCCATGTTGGCACATTCTTCATCTGATTCTGATGAAGATTCAGATTCATCTGAATCATCCCAGGTTGCCATTAGAACCTTCTTCTTTTTGTCAAACTTCCTCTTTGGCTTTTCTTTCAGAAGCTTTGGACATTCATTCTTGTAGTGACCAGGTTCCTTGCATTCATAGCAGACAACCTCTTTCTTTCCAGATCTTTTGTGTCCAGAGGACTCTTTGCGCTGATCTGACTTCTTGAAGTTTCTGTACTTCTTTCCTTTATGCTTCTAGAGTTTGTTGATTCTTCTGGACAGCATGGGCAATTCATCTTCTTCTTCATAAGAAGATTCTTCAGAACTTTCTTCTAAAACCTGCAAAGCTTTGGCAGATTTGTTAGACTTTAAAGCAATAGACTTACCTTTTTTCTGGGGCTCATCTTCCTCTAATTCAATCTCATGACTCCTCAGAGAGCTGATTAGTTCCTCAAATGTGATCTTATTCAGATCCTTAGCTAGCTTCATAGCAGTGACCATTGGTCTCCATCTGATTGGAAAACTTCTGATGATCTTTTTAACATGATATACAGTGGAGTAACCCTTGTCCAGAACTTTCAAGCCAGCTGTGAGAATCTGGAATCTAGAGAACATAACTTCTATAGATTCTGATTCCTCCATTTTGAAGGCTTCATATTTCTGGATCAGCGCCAGAGCCTTAGTCTCCTTGACTTGAGAATTCCCTTCATGAGTCATCTTCAAAGATTCAAACATTCCAAATGCTGTTTCTCTGTTGGTAATCTTCTCATACTCAGTATGAGATATAGCATTTAGAAGTATGGTTCTAACTTTATGATGATTCCTGAATTCTTTCTTCTGAGCTTCTGTCATAGTTTTTTGTCTATCTTTTTGCCATCCCCATCAGTGGGGTGAACATAGCCATCAATAACTAAATCCCAAAGGTCAGCATCATATCCTAGAAAGAAACTTTCAATCCTGTCTTTCCAGTAGTCAAACTTTTCCCCATCAAACATAGGGGGTTTAGTGATGATTTTATCTCTGTCTTCATATTTGTTGTTGTTGGATGTTGAAGCTTCAGCCATAATGTATCAACCAAAATATATCAAGAGTTTTCTCAATTGGATCTTTTCTGTTCACGGTGAAGTGATAACACACACAGAACCGGAGCTCTGATGCCAACTGAAGGTGAGAAAACACTTAGAAGGGGGGGTTGAATAAGGGTTTTGAAAAATAATATGGCAATAAAAATACAAAGATTTTTATCCTGGTTCGTTGAACTCAACTACTCCAGTCCACCCTATCAAGAGTGATTTGCCTTTCTCCACAAGGACTTAATCCACTATAATCAAATAAATTACAATATCAACCACTAAGAACAACTGTCTTAGTCTTCTCAAGAACTACTGACCACAACTTGGTCTTCTCAAGGAAATTTTACAATCAAATGTAAACTAAACAAGTGTTTAAAACGCTTCTAAGAAAGCTATATCACAACTGTGATTTATACACTTAAGATTAAGAACATATGAAACTATTCAACAAAGAAATATAATTTGTATGAGAGCTTTGAGAGAGTTTTCAATGAATTCGTCAAAATACGTCAATGTTCGTCAACTGTAGAAAGTTGTTGAAGGCTTGCTTTTATAGACAAAGAAGTCCAAGACGTTGCAAGCTTGAAGACCGTGTACTGCAAAGTAGCTGTAGCCTTTTGTCTTCACATGACTTGACCTTTCCTAAAAGTAGAACGTTCAGAGAAATCCTTTTTGTCTAAGTTCTTGTGTCTAGCATAAAAGAGGAAAGAGACGTTTGGAATATGCCAACGGATATAAATTTGAATAATCTTCTTCAACAAGTTTCTATTTCACAGCAATCAACATCAGAGCCTTGAGTGATCAGAGTCTTGATGTCATCAGAGTTAGTTGTATCAGAGTGTTGCAGCAAGAGTGCTTCAGCGTGAATAACAATTAGAGCAGAGTTTGGAGATCAGATCCTCAGTACTTGCAGCAAACAGTACTATCAGAGTCTTCTGAAAAATAGTGCTTGAAACTCTTCATACAAAGTCTTCAGTCTATGCTTCAGATGCTTCTATAGCTTCTGCTTCAGATTCTTCTGTAGACAGCGCTCAGAGTCTTCTAACGAGATGCTTCTGACGCTCAGAGCCTTGCGTAGTTCAATTTTCAGATTCATTTTTGCTTTTAGAAGAATATTAAATTTAATATCTGCAACAAAAATACTTAAACAAATTTAGAGTATATAATTTCTTAATACAAAATTTCATTAGTGTTATCATCAAAACATAGAAATATAACTAAGAACCAATCTGTATTCTAACAACTTCTACAATATTACATACCACTTTAAATCATACTGCAACATCTTTAATATAACATATATGATTAAACTGCAACATTACAGAACACTTTATATCATACTATAACATTACGAATCACTTTTCATTTAACCAACAACTAAGATTATATAGGCACATAACATTAAATTACATATTGCTTTGAACACAACCCTATTTAAAATACATGGTTAAAAACACTAAATTAAAGCCTAAACTAATAATGTCAAACACCATTGCAGTTTTCAAGGTTCCTCTTATGCTCAAAACCTCATTCTTCAATTTGAATATTTTCTTCCTTTTTCTTTTAATCTTCAAATCCCTTCCATAAACAATTTCATCTCCCACCCACTTGAAAAAATTGCATCCTTTCTCCATTTGATTTTTGTAATTCCTACAACCGCAAAATCTTTTCTCAACATTAGCACTCTTCAAATCTCTAACAGTACGAATAATACACTCTTCTTGGCACCAACAATCTCTCCTCGTGTTTCTTATGACCACAGATTCAAATGACTCGCAACTTTAATTGTTTAATTTTGAATAGTTGTTAGAATTCATTGACATCTTAGCAGAAATGATGAAAATGATGGTTTGGAAGAGAATAGTTCTTAAAGAAATTTTGAAGAAGAATGTTGAAATAAGAACATGAGAAGTAGCCCTAAAACACGTTGAAATAAGAACATTGAAGTAAAAATGTTGAAAGAAGAATATTACAATGAGTAAACAATGCCTTACAACGTTAATATAATCCCATGCTGAAGCACTACTGAAACATCTTTGTTGTTATACCACATAGCAAACTTAACATTCCTTTTTACAAATTTAATAAAAAAGATTAAATTTAAAAACAAAACCATTATTATAAAACCAATGTTTTAAAAATCGGACCAGTCATCGAACCGGTGAGAGTATTGGGTCACTAGTTTCTCGGTTGAACCATTGGGTCACTGGTTGAACCGCATGACTAAACCAGATAACTCGGTTGAATAGACCTATCATCATAACAAAATCATATATGTATAAAACCGGTTGAACCGGATAATTCAGTCTCTAAAAAAATATAACTAGCACTTAATTTTTTTGAAAATATCATATCATAAATTCTCAAGTTCATAATTTAAATTCAAATTTTAAACATAAGTATCAAATACAATAAAATAGTACAAAGTTACAAAGTCTAATTGCAAATAAAGTCTAATTGCAACATAATATAATTGAATAATTTATAACAAAATAACTTCAATGTCTACTTAAGTTTAGTTCCAAGGAGGTAAAATTATTTCAAAACAATGATAACAAAAAATTTAATTTTTTTTTTAATTTTTATAACTTAAAATGACATTGTTTGCATTTAAATTTTAATTAAAAAATAAAAAAAAACATTAGAACCGCCGGTTTTTCGGTTTTTCTCAGTCCAACCCGATTTGCACCGATTTTGACCGGTTTGATGACAAAGGCGATCCAATTATTGAATCAGACCAGTTACTAGCCCGATTCCCAGTTCAACCGGTCCGACCGGCCGATCCGGTCCAGTTTTTACAACTATGTATAAAACTAAATTATAATATTTATTAAATAATGAACTAAATCGAAAACTAAATTATAATATTTATTAAATAATGAACTAAATCGAAATTTAAAATTAAGTTAAGAAACTTCAGCACTAAATGAAAGATATACATTATTTAGTGGTGTTACTAAGGGTGTGTTTGGTTCAGGGTAGATGGAGGGGAGGGGAGGGGAGGGGAGAGGAAATTTTTAATAAAATATGTTTGGTTCAAATCTTAGGAGGGGAGGGGAGAAAAATCCCTCCAAAACACACTTTTTGGTTCCTCCGAATTGGAGAGATTTGAAGGGGAGGGGAGGGAATATGAATTTTAATATTTAAAAATTATTATATTTACTAAAATATCCTCAGTTTAATTTCAATATTTCAAAACTATTCGTTTTCTTTCGGGTTATTGTTTTTTCTCGATTGTTTCCATCTACTTATTATAATTGTTCTCCACCTTTAAATTATTTTATAATTTCTATACTTAATATTAATCATAATCATTGTCTTTTTTTTTTATTAAAAAAATTATGTTTAGTTATATTCATTTTTTTCTTTTAATTTTGTGATGTATTTTATCATATTTTCTTTTATATAAAATTGTAAACCATTCATTTTATTTATTTTTGTTTATTCATTATATTAAATATTTTGAACCATTAATAATTAATAATAAGTTATTTTATATATTTATTTTGTTATATGATTTATCACAATTTAAACGATGTTATTGGCATATAGTTTAATTTATATTGGAAAGTTATAAGTCGAATCAATTGTACACAATTTTTTAACTTTATGTGACAAATAAATAATTTTTTAATCACTCAATATTAGAAATTTTAACCAACAAAAATACGTATGAATTTTTCACATTTTAATATCATATGACTTATATAAGATCATAAGGATAAAAATATAAATTATTAATAAAATCCCTTCCCTCCCCTTCTAAACCAAACACATTTATTATTAAAATTCCTCCATTCCCCTCCCCTCGTCTCTTTTGAGCCAAAACACTTATCTGATTAAAAAAATCATTCACCTCCCCTCCCTTCCCCTTCATTAAAATCCCTGCTCTGCCCTCCCCTCATTTGAACCAAACAGACCCTTCAAATGAGGGGGAGGGGAGGGGAGGGGAGGTGAATGATTTTTTTAATCAGATAAGTGTTTGATTCAAAAGAAAGGATGGGAGGGGAAGGGAGAGGTTTTTGTTAGAACAAAGGTTGGTTCTTAATAATATCTCTATGTTTT
Source organism: Lathyrus sativus (assembly GCA_963859935.3). Lineage (NCBI taxonomy): Eukaryota > Viridiplantae > Streptophyta > Magnoliopsida > Fabales > Fabaceae > Lathyrus > Lathyrus sativus. The sequence continues at coordinate 342,729,658 of OZ012735.1, read as the reverse complement.
GATGATAACTATTATGAAACTTTGTATTTAAGAATTATATACTCTAAAATTTGCTTGAGAGTTTTTACTGCAGATAGTAAAGGAATTAACACTCCAGAAGCAAATCAGAATTGAACACAAGAAATTAGCTAGACTCTGAAGCGCCAGATGCACTCATTAGAAGATTCTGATTGCTGCCAACAGAAGATTCTGAGCGTAGCCTCCAGAAGATTCTGAAGCAGAAGCTCCAGAAAGATATGAAGCAAAAGCTCCAGAAGGATCTGAAGCAAGTCAGAAGCATCTGAAGCAAAGAAGAATTTTATATGAAAAGCTTTTCAAAGCATAGTTTCTACAGAAGATTCCGAAAGTACTAAAGCTGCCAGTACTGAAGTTTTGTCTCAAATATGCTCTGAACTTAAACACGCTAAAAGCACACCTGCTGCAGAAGACTCTGATTCAGCAAAGCTCTGATCATCATCAGAAGACTCTGACCCAATTTGACTCTGATGAATTTGCTGAAAAACTGAAGAAGAAATATTCAAAGATTATATCCGTTGGAGTAAATCAAACGTCTCTTTCCTTATTTATTCTAGACACAAGAACACAGACAAAACGGATTTTTTTGTGCTTTCTTCTTCTAGGAAAGGTCACTTGATGTAAAGACAAAAAGGCTCAGACCTTTTTGGACACTCTTCTCAACGTGCAGCTCACATTGGATCAGCTGCCTATAAAAGCAAGACTCCACCGAATTCTTCAGTTAACGTTTGCATTGAAAAGAAATCAAATATTCAAGCTCTCATACTTTCATATTCTTTCTAAGAATTTATTTCATTATACTTAAACTTAAGAGAAATATCACAGTTGTGATAAAAGATTTTTAGAAGCATTCTTACTCTTGTAATAGTTTTACATTGATTGTAAAAGATTTCCTTAAGAGGATCCAGTTGGGATCAGTAGCTCTTGAGAAGACTAAGAACAGTTGTTCTTAGGTGTTACTATTGTAATCTGTTTGATTAAATAGTTGATTAAGTCCTTGACTGAGAAAGGCAAATCACTCTAGGAAGGGTGGACTGGAGTAGTTGAGTTCAACGAACCAGGATAAAAATACTTGTGTTTTAATTCTAAGTTTTAATCTTTCATACTTATTCAACCCCCCTTCTAAGTATTATCTCACCTTCAGTTGGCATCAGATCTCCGGTTCTGTGTGTGCTACCACTTAACAGTGACAGTAAAGATCTAGAGAGAAATACTTTGATATATATTTAGTTATTACTATGGCTGATAATACAATATCTAACATTAACAATAAATATGAAGAAAGGGACAGAATCAGCACCAAACCCCCTATGTTTGATGGGGAGAAATTTGATTATTGGAAAGACAGAATTGAAAGTTTTTTCCTTGGATATGATGCTGATTTATGGGATCTGGTCATAGATGGATATGTTCATCCCACAGACGGGAATGGCAAGAAGATAGACAGAAAATCTATGACAGATGCTCAGAAGAAAGATTTTAGAAATCATCATAAGGCCAGAACAATATTGTTGAATGCAATATCTCATACTGAGTATGAAAAAATTACAAACAGGGAAACTGCATTTGACATGTTTGAATCCTTAAAAATGACTCATGAGGGAAACTCTCAAGTCAAGGAAACAAAGGCTCTGGCTCTGATCCAGAAGTATGAAGCCTTCAAGATGGAAGACTCTGAATCTGTTGAAGCTATGTTCTCCAGATTTCAAATACTTACAGTTGGACTAAAGGTTCTGGACAAAGGATACTCTACTGCTGATCATGTAAAAAAGATCATCAGAAGTTTACCCACCAGATGGAGACCTATGGTGACAGCGCTGAAGATGGTTAAAGATCTGAACAAGATCTCCTTGGAGGAATTGATCAGCTCACTAAGGAGCCATGAAATTGAGCTTGAGGAAGATGAACCTCAGAAGAAAGAGAAAGGTAAATCTGTTGCTTTAAAATCTAATAAATCTGCTAAAGCTTTGCAGGTTATTGAAGAAAGATCTGAAGGATCTTCTTCTGAAGAAGAAGATGAATTATCCATGTTGTCCAGAAGGATCAATAGACTCTGGAAGCACAAGGGAAAGAAGTTCAACAACTTCAGAAAATCTGATCATAGAAAGGAATCTTCTGGGCACAGAAGATCTGGCAAGAAAGAAGTTGTGTGCTATGAGTGCAAAGAACCTGGGCATTACAAGAATGATTACCCCAAACTTCAAAGAGAAAAACCCAAGAAGAAGTTTAACAAAAAGAAGAAGGTTCTGATGGCAACATGGGATGACTCAGATGAATCTGAATCATCTTCTGAATCAGAAGAAGAATGTGCTAATGTTGCACTGATGGCCAGCACAAAAGATCAGGAGGAAGGAACTTCAGGATATGAATCAGATTCTGAATCTGACGATGACGATGAAGAGGTAATGGCTAAACTTACTAAAGAAGAACTTATAAAAGTATTATCAGAAGTTCTGGAAAGCTATAACAATATCAAACTCAAATACAAGAAGCTGAAAAGCAGTCTTGAATCTGAGATTGATCTTCTGAAGACAGAACTTGTTGAGCAAAAAGAAATTAATCTGAAAATCAAAAATGACTTTGAAATAACTCAACAAGAATCTAAATCTGAGACTAAGTCATGTGAAAACATTTTAGAAAAATATGACTCTAGCTTTCAGAGATTCCTTACTAAGAGCATAGACAGAAGCAAGATGGCTTCTATGATCTATGGTGTTAGTGGGAACAACAGAAGAGGTATTGGATATGAATCTTCCTCTGGAAGTAATTCAAAATCTGTTGACAAACTCTTCATCAAGAAGACACCTCTGTACTCTCAATTTAAGTTTGGTCACATAAATGACATTAAACACACAAGCTCTGAGAAGAATACTTATGTGTTTAAACCCAAGGCAAGTCAGAATAAACCTTATGTTGAAAAACAGAAGTTTAGACAAACCTACAAACCAACTAACCCTAAAGGACCCAAGAAAATCTGGGTACCTAAAAGTAAAATAATTCCTGTTGCAGATGTTCTTAGCAGCAAGGTCAGGACGCCAATCATGGTACCTGGACTCTAGATGCTCACGACACATGACAGGAGAAAAGTCTATGTTCCAAAGCCCGGAACTTAGATCTGGAGGTGATGTGAAGTTTGGAGGGAACTAGAAGGGCAAGATCATTGGATCTGGCACCATTGGAAATGGTAAACTTCCCTCTATTACTAATGTTTTACTTGTTGAAGGGTTAAAGCATAACTTATTGTCCATAAGTCAATTAAGTGACAATGGTTGTGATATTACCTTTAATCAAAAATGTTGTAAAGCTATTAGTCAAAAGGATGGCTCTATCCTATTTAGTGGTAAGAGGAAAAACAACATTTATAAAATAAATCTTTCAGAACTTAAAGTTCAGAATGTTAAATGCCTCGTGTCTGTTAATGAAGAGCAATGGGTCTGGCACAGAAGATTGGGCCATATTAATATGAGACGTATATCTCAGATTAATGAACTTAATCTTGTCAGAGGACTTCCTAATCTGAAGTTCACCTCAGATGCTCTTTGTGAAGCATGCCAAAAAGGGAAGTTTTCAAAATCATCTTTTAAATCAAAAAATGTTGTTTCTACTTCTAGACCACTAGAATTACTTCATATTGATCTGTTTGGACCAGTGAAAACTGCATCCATTAGAGGCAAGAAGTATGGATTAGTCATTGTTGATGACTATAGTAGATGGACATGGGTAAAGTTCTTAAAACACAAGGATGAGTCACATTCTGTGTTCTTTGACTTCTGCAAGCAAGTCCAGAATGAAAAGGATTTCAAAATTATAAAAGTCAGAAGTGATCATGGTGGTGAATTTGAAAATAAATATTTTGAAAAATATTTTAACGAAAATGGCATTGCACATGATTTTTCCTGTCCTAGAACTCCACAACAAAATGGAGTTGTAGAGAGGAAAAACAGAACTCTGCAAGAAATGGCCAAAACCATGATCAATGAGACAAATCTGGCAAAACACTTTTGGGCAGAAGCAATCAACACAGCCTGTTACATTTAGAACAGAGTGTCTGTAAGACCTCTTCTAGAGAAGACTCCATATGAACTGTGGAAGAAAAGAAAGCCCAACATTTCATATTTTTATCCTTTTGGATGTATTTGCTATATGTTAAATACCAAGGAAAATCTGAACAAGTTTGATTCCAAAGCACATAAGTGTTTCATGCTTGGATATTCTGAACGCTCTAAAGGCTACAGAGTATACAACACTGAGACACAGATTGTGGAAGAATCTATTCATGTCAGATTTGATGATAAGCTTGGCAATAAAAAGCCAAAGCAGTCTGAAAACTCTGCAGATAGAGAAGTAGTTTTCACTGACTCTGAAGTCCCAGAAGCAGACAAAGCTCAAGTGAAAGAACCAGATGCAACGCCAGATGCTATTCCTTTAACTTCTCAGATGAACAATCTAAACATTTCTGAAGAATCAACTGTTAGAGGATCATCATCCAGAATTAAAGCTTCTCATCCAGAGGATGTCATTATTGGAAAGAAGGATGATCCCATCAGAACAAGATCCTTTCTAAGATCATCTGAAGTATCACTATTTGGACTGGTGTCAGAAATTGAACCATCTTCTGTAGATGAAGCTCTGCAAGACAATGATTGGATTATTGCCATGCAAGAAGAGCTAAATCAATTCACCAGAAATGATGTATGGGATCTAGTTCAAAGACCACAAGGATTCAATATAATTGGAACAAAATGGGTCTTCAGAAATAAGATAAATGAGAAAGGAGAAGTTGAAAGAAATAAGGCAAGGCTTGTAGCTCAAGGGTACAATCAACAAGAAGGTATTGATTACACTGAAACATATGCTCCAGTGGCAAGGTTAGAATCTATACGCCTTCTTATTTCATTTGCTGCACAAAATAACATCACTCTGTATCAGATGGATGTTAAAAGTGCCTTTCTTAATGGTATTATAGAAGAAGAAGTTTATGTCCACCAACCTCCTGGTTTTGAAAATGAAAAATTTCCAGATCATGTTTTCAAACTAAAGAAATCTCTATATGGTTTAAAACAAACTCCCAGAGCTTGGTATGAGAGATTGAGCAATTTTCTTCTGGAGAAAAAGTTCATCAGAGGCAAAGTGGATACAACACTCTTTTGTAAATCAATTAAGAAAGATCTTCTAATTTGTCAAATTTATGTGGATGATATAATATTTGGATCTACCAATACTATGCTGGGAAAGGAGTTTGCTACTTGTACGCAGGCATAATTTGAAATGAGCATGATGGGAGAACTCAGATTCTTTCTAGGAATCCAAGTTAATCAAACTCCAGAGTGCACTTACATACATCAGACCAAATATGTTAAAGAACTTTTGAAGAAATTTAACATGACTGATAGTAAGCTGGCAAAGACTCTCATGCATCCAACTAGCTCACTTGGCAAGGAAGAGGTAAGTAAGAAAGTAGACCAGAAGCTTTACAGAGGTATGATTGGTTCTCTTCTTTATCTAACTGCTTCTAGACCTGACATATTGTTCAGTGTATGCTTGTGTGCTAGATTCCAATCAGATCCTAGAGAATCACACTTGACAGCTGTCAAGAGGATTCTAAGGTATCTGAAAGGTACTTCTAATGTGGGTTTGTGTTACAGAAAATTTGATGATTTCAAATTAGTTGGATTCTGTGATGCTGACTACGCTGGAGACAGAGTGGAAAGGAAAAGTACTTCTGGAAGTTGTCAATTTCTAGGAAGAAATCTAATCTCCTGGTACAGCAAGAAGCAACCCACGATTGCACTTTCAACCACAGAGGCAGAATATATTGCTGCTGCTGGATGTAGCACGCAGATGCTCTGGATGAAAAGTCAGCTAGAAGATTATCAAATTTTTGAAAGTAACATTTCTATCTTTTGTGATAATACTTCTGCTATATGTTTGTCTAAAAACCCCATTTTACACTCTAAGGCAAAACATATAGAAATTAAGCATCATTTCATCAGAGACTATGTTTAGAGGGGAATCATAAATTTGGCCTTTGTTGATACAGATCATCAATGGGCAGATATTTTTACAAAACCCCTTATTGAAGATAGATTCAAATTTATTCTGAAAAATATTGGTATGGATTTTTGTCCAGAATGATATTTGTCAGAAGCAAATTTTTTTTCAGATGCAAAAATGCCTAATGCTCTGAAGTATTTCTTCTGACTGCTTATTTATTCTCTTTAATTATTTTTTTTGTGAAACTCTGAACTAACAATCCTTAGAGGATCTGAACGTTGGTTAACGTTTCATTTCTCAAAAGAATTCAGAACACATGCAAGCAAACACGTGTCACACCAAATCTGCAAAGGTGGCGTGTACATTACTGAAGAGACGTTTCAGGTGAAGTTTGAATAGTGAAAATCTTGATTTTCCCCCCAATTTGTCAGAAGCAATAAATGCTTGAAATGATTTTTATTCTTTTCATTTAATGCTTTATTCAAACGTGCAAAATTCTGACTGTTTGTACGCCTACTTGTTTTAGAATAAATACATGTTCTCTCTTCACATTCACACTTTTCACATCTCAGAAATTTTATGCATTTTCATCTTCTCTTCTCTCTGCATAAAAACCCTAAGCGTGTGACAAAACCATCTTCAATGGCAACTTCATCATCAACAGTTGCACAATTCCAATCAACAATGGCTGCAGTTACATCTGCTAACATGGGTGTTGCTCCTTATTCTCCACCAAAAAGAACACTGTTAACCCCTGTTGAAAAGCTGGAAGTTTTGTGTGAATCAATGGTGGAATTTGATTCACTTGCAGAAAATGGTTTTGAGTTTTGTTCAATCATAGGTGCTCAAGGATGGATGAAATATTTTGATAGACTGTTTGGACCAGTTTACCCCCTTCTTGTGAAAGAGTTCTGGATCCATGCTTCAGTTTACCCTAAGTTTATCCTATCTTCTGTACTGGGCAAAGAAATAATAATAACAGAAGATCTGATCAGAAAGCTTATTGGATATGAAGAAACAGATGGAGTTTCACACTTGCCAGTTGGGCGTGTGGATATGGATGAAGTGTATGAAGAAGTGATGACTGTTGGTTAAGCTTCTAACAAGTTCAAGGATCTGAAGCCTGACTACAAGATCTGGGCTAAGATCTTCATGGGATGCATTCATCATAGGAAGTCAACAAACTCTCCAGACTATGTCAATAATGAACAGCTCTATTTCATGTATTGCCTCAGTCAGAGCACCAAGGTAGATCTTCCATATATTCTCTTTATGCATCTCTGGAACCATATAAATGCCTCTAGAGAGTATGTGAAAGAAAAAGGACAGAAGATCAGAACCTGGATTCCTTTTGGAAGGTTAATCTCAGATCTTCTAACTGAGAATGGACTAGTTACTGCTCTGTATGTTGCTGGAGTTATAGAGGAATTGGAATTCATTATGGGAAAGCCTCTGAATGCCAAAAGTCTTCAGAGACTTAAAATAGTGGATGAACTCACAACAGCTCCAAAGAAGCTGAATGTTTCTGAACTGAGTAAGAAGAGAATTCCTATAGATGATTATCCTCTGTTCTATGCTGAAGAACCAAGGCACATTGTTGTGATGTATATTGATGAGTGTAAGAAAGAAGGAAAGCCTGTTCCTGCAAACATTATACAGCTAGCAAGACAACCACTACCTGTTGTAGAAGAAGAAGAAGAACAACCACAAAGAAAGAGGACTCAGCCAGAAGCAGAAGCTGCACCTGCTCAGAAGAAGATCAAGATTACTGAGAAGCCACAGAAGCTCTTAAAGAGGAAAGAATCTGGAGACACTCCTTTTGTACCAGCCAAAAGAATCAAAATCAAAGGTATTAAATCTTCTGTATCTTCTGCAAATCCTGTTGTTTTAAATGATTCTAATATTAAGTCTATTCCAAAACCACCCTCTATACAAAATACTTCTGTTACTGCTCCAATTTCCACATCACCACAAAAACAATCATCTGTTCCAACACCAATCACAACACAAACAATTCTAACTCCAAAAGTCTCTATACCACAAACAACTCAACCAAAAATTCAAATCAAACAATTTGTACCACAGAAACAACAATCAGAAAAACAACCCACAGAACAACAACAAATAACAAAATCATCTGCTCAACAAAAACCCTCTGAACCACTTAAACAAAAGCCATCTGAACAACAAAAGCAACCACAAGAAAAACAACCAGAAAAACCACAAGAACCTCTACCAGAAAAAGCCTCTGAACATCAACCACCATCAAAATCATCTGAACCCACTGCATCTGCACCTGTTATTTCTGAAACTACAAAAATACCATCTGTTCCAGTTTCATCTGAACCAATAACAATTCCATCTGATTCACCTATCACAGAAAACCCATCAAAACCCTCTGAAATTCCTTCAGAACCAACCAATACTTCCGAACCAAACATTCCTGAGACAGAAGTTCTTGATGTCACACCATTAAAAATTGTGTTTCAAGTATCTTCTACCTCCTGCACACCAACCACCTCATCCAACTCTTCAGAATCTGACATTCACCCATATTTTCTAATCTCTCCTTCTCACAGAGATTCTGAAGTAAACCAACCAGAACCCATTATACCTTCTAAAGCTCCTATTCCAGATCCTATTCCCACACCTGCACCATCATCTGAAATATTGATTCCTAATTCTAACTCAAGATCATCTATTTCCTGTGCACAAGTTTCATCCCTATTTCACAATCTGGCATATGGTTTCAAACTCAAAGATTTTTATGACAAAGTTGAACCATCTGACCCTATCACCCCTCTGAAACCAAAACTCACAATGACCCTTCCATCTGTACTTCTCACATATATCCAATCCATGACAGATGTAGGTTCATTAGCAACTATATCTTGTTCTGCTAAATCTGATAAAGCTATTGCTTCAGCTATACCAATTTCATCTGATAACAATGTTGCTTCTGATGAACCTCCCAAATCTGCTTTCCAACCCTTCTCAAATAAACCCTTTGATATGGTTCCCTTTAACACCAGAGCAAAACCAAATCTGTTAAATGCTTTAAACAGATCCAAAGAAAAAGCCCCTGAAATTCCTTTCATTCCATATTATCCTCCTCCTCTGATCTCTATTCAGAAATCTATTTTTCCACCAACTCCCCAACCAAAACCAATAACACTGGAAACTCTGTTACATCCTAAGCCCAGACTTAATGTTAATCATTTATTTCAATCATTTTTGCAAGAAATACAGTTGTATTTAGGTACTGTACAGAAGAAGTGCTTAGCAACAATGGATGCCCAAGAATCTGATGTCATCTGGAATGGATTCATCAACAGATTCAACTCTGTGGCCTCCAATCTGAAGAACATATGTTCTGATGATGCGAAGCTCAGATTTGCTGAAGTTGCAAGAACTCTGTTCTGGACTGTCAAAAGATCTGAACCACTGCTCCTCACAGATGCTCCTCCATCTTCAGAAGACACTACTGAATCTGCATCTGAAGATAATCTGTTGGCCATGACTCTGGTAGACTGATAACGCGAAATCGTATATATATATATATATATATTGACGTATAATTCAACTAATATTTGACTGAGTTTAATCCGATTTCGGGGTTTTCCATGTTATTTGTCTGATATTTTGCAAGTATTTGAAGATCATGTCCAAACAAAGCAATATGAAGAAAAGAAGCAATTACAGATGAAATATGGACGAAAACCATATGAAAACAACATGAAAAACAGTAGATGCGAATTTTGCTGCTGTGACGACCGTCACACATCCATGACGATCGTCACACGGGTGACGACCGTCACACACCATGACGACCGTCATGCAGGCAAAAACGCAGAACTTTAGTAAACGTGCAAAAACCAGTTCCAAGTCCCAAAATAATGGACCACTACTTCCTATTTTCTCTGACCCCAAGTCCACCTTCTGCAAGATATAACCGTTAGTATTTCACCTCTATAAAAGGAGAAGGAGGGGAACTGAGAAGGGGAGCCGCATTCAGATAATGAAGTGCTGCCCAAATATTTTCCAGAGCAAATTTAGTTTAAGTCTTGTTTTTGTTTTCCTTTCTTCTTCATGTATTCTGTTACTGCAATTTCCTTTGTACGCTCTATTGGCTTGAAGACACAATTCTGCCGACATCGTTGGGATTTGGCCAAAAGCCAATTAGATACTTTACAGGTTTTTATTATTTCGTTAATTGTAACTTTAATTCCCAGCAGTATGTATGTTCTAAGTTTCTGGTTTTATTTACGCTTTACCTGTTCCAAATCCATGTCTAGCTAAACCAGAGCAATCGGTATGTAATAATGATTCAGGCGGGATTTGATAATAACCGGTTAAAAACTTTCTTTTTCAAAAGTTGTTTATGGCCTGAGTGTTTAAACTTATTTCCTGAATAAACGTTCGTCGCGATAGCGAGAACTTATTTAAAAGTAGTTTTGCCACGACAGTGGGAAATTAATTAAGGTATGAACCAACAAGCGACAGCTGCGGCTAGGACCAGATAGTAAACACTAGGCATTTGTTTTAATAACAGCGAAAGCACTTTAAAATAGATTAGAACTTAGAGATTTCCAAAAAGCGATTTTAACCCCGAACGGAATAGCGACAGCATACGTTCCGCCTTAAAGTTGCGACTAGCGTCAACAACCATCGTGAGTCAACAACCATCGTAAGACGAAGGTCTTTAGATCACTATTTTCTTCTTAAATAAATTCTGAAAATATTTTATATACCGGTAACTTGTCAAATCCCCGAAGAACATAATTATTGCATATTGATTCGCGCAATTATACTTCAAGTAACATTTTTAGTTCCCTTTAGTAATAGCAATTATTCCCTTAAACATTATCTACCTAGCTAAACATAGTAACTCCCGAGAACACTAGTTTGATTACGAGTCCTTGTGGGATCGATATCTTTTATTACTACGCGATAGACTGTGCACTTGCAGTTAAGTTGTATTAGACATAGAAAGTCGCGATCAAGTTTTTGGCGTCGTTGCCGTGGACCCGTTTAGTCAATAGTGTAACCTTTTGTTACGCCGTATAGACTAGGTTAACTATTTTTATTTTCTCTTTACTGGTTCTGTCGATTGTATGCCAAGTAATCGCCCACAAGGCGATATCTTAAAACCTTCAGTCGCAGAACTAGAGCGCTTCTTACATTTAAGAAGTCGCATCATTGAGTACCAACGAAAACATAACATTCCCGATCCTCTCACTCACATTCCCAAATCTGAAGAAGAACCAAAGATGGCTGAAGGACCTCAAAACAAACCGCTGAAAGCATATGCTACACCCTCTCAGATGGAGCCTAGAAGTAGCATAGCTGCCCCAGCTATAAATCGAACCGATTTTGAACTAAAACCCTAATTGCTGTCAGCTGTACAACAAAACCAATTCTCAGGAAATGCAACTGAGGATCCAAATGAACATTTAACGAAGTTTGTGCAATACGCAGACACAGTGAAAGCAAATGGTGTAACTCCAGACGCAATAAGACTTCGTATTTTCCCTTTCTCTCTTAGAGATAGAGCTTGGACATGGTTACAATCCTTACCATCCAACTCCGTTACAACGTGGGAACAGTTGAAGAACGTTTTCTTAGCAAGATATTTTCTGCCAAGCAAAACTACTATGCTTAGAGCTCAAATCAACGGATTTCGACAAAAAGATACTGAGTCTCTCTACGAAGCATGGGAAAGGTTCAAAGATATGATGAGAACATGTCCTCACCACGGTCTAGAAGACTGAGTGACGATCCATACTTTCTATAATGGGCTTCTATACAACACCAGATTAACGGTAGACGCCACCGCGGGCGGTGCACTTATGGATAAGCCATACGACGAAGCCTATCAACTAATCGAAAACATGTCTCAGAACCACTGCCAATGGGGAGGTGAACGCATTCCAGCAGAGAAACCCGCAGCGAAAGGTGGGATGTACGAGATCAGCAGCCTTGAAAAGTTCAACGCTAAAGTAGATGCTCTAGCACAGAAAATCGACAGTCTGACCGTTAACCCCACTACAATTGTCGTTGCCGTAACTCCAAACTACGAGTTATGCAGAATCGCCACTCATAATGCGCCCGAGTGCCCATTGTTGGCCGGAATCCCACCAGACCAAGTAAATTACGCTCAAGGAAATCCTTACGCAAATACTTACAACCCAGGATGGAGGAACCACCCAAACTTTTCCTACAAGAACGATAATGCCTTGCAAGCACCAGGTGCTCCGCCAAGATATCAGAAATCAGCTGCTGCCCAGACTGCCCCTAGGAAATCAAACCTCGAGTTGATGATGGAAAAATTCATAGCTACTCAAGCTCAAACAAACAAAGAATTCCTAAATCAAAACATACACACTAGCGAGCAAATTAAACAGCTGACCGGAAAAGTAGACGCTTTAGCCACCCACAATAAAATGCTAGAAACACAGATATCACAAGTGGCTCAACAACAAGCCTCTGCTGCCGCACCCGCTGGCACATTTCCTGGACAACCCGAACCTAATCCAAAAGGGCAAGCAAATGCTGTAATACTAAGAAGTGGAAAAGAATTGGACGAACCGATCGATCCGAGAACCGAAAACTCAGCCATGCAACAAAAACCAACTGAACAAGCAAAAAAGGAATCCGAGTTAGAGAAGAAGGAAGACAATGAGAAGGAGGACACCGCAAGTGAAAAAATTCAAGCACCTCCAACGCCATATAAACCACCGATTCCTTATCCTCAAAGACTAATAAACTCCAAAACTACAGGGCAGTTTAAGAAATTTGTAGAGCTCCTTAAACAGTTGAATATCACTATTCCTTTTACAGAAGCTATCACTCAAATGCCCTCGTATGCTAAATTTCTCAAAGAAATCCTATCAAATAAGAGAAAGATCGAGGATAACGAAACAGTTACACTTACTGCAGAGTGTAGCGCTATTATTCAAAACCACATGCCTCCTAAATTAAAAGACCCAGGTAGTTTCTCCATACCCTGTGTCATTGGAAAATTCGTAATAGACAAAGCCCTGTGCGATTTAGGAGCCAGTATCAGTGTTATGCCTTTATCTATATGCAAAAAGCTGAATATGGGAGAACTAAGACCAACCAAAATGTTCGTACAATTGGCTGACCGATCAGTCAAATATCCTGTCGGTATACTGGAAAACGTTCCAGTACGCATAGGACAATTCTACATCCCAACCGATTTCATAATTATGGATATTAAGGAAGATTCAGTTACTCCGATCATTTTAGGAAGACCATTCCTAGCTACAGCCGGAGCTATAATTGACGTAAAGAAGGGTAGGCTAACATTTGAAGTAGGAGAAGAAAAGATAGAGTTCATTCTCACCAAGTTCTTACAAGCACCAGCCATAGACGATACCTGCTATTTAGTAGATGTAATTGACGAATGCATAAGAGAACTTGAAAAAGAAGAGACCACGTATTCAGAAATAATAAAGATTCAAATACTCGATATTTCTAAAGACGATGATTGGCATAAACCGTATAAAGACGACAGTCTAAGCGAAAGCTTAGCACTAACCCCAAACCATATGCCAGGTCCGAAGAACCCATCTTTAGAACTTAAAACACTACCCAAAAACCTTAGATATGAATTCCTAGACGATGAACTAAAAAGACCAGTGATAGTCAACGCCGACTTAGGACAACTAGAAACCGCAAAGCTATTAGAAGTCCTAAAGAAGTACCCCACCGTGTTAGGCTATAACATAAGCGATCTAAAAGGTATAAGCCCTTCGATCTGTATGCATCGAATTACAATAGAGGAAGACTGTAAAACCTCTAGAGAGTATCAGAGGAGACTGAACCCCATCCTAAGCACTGTAGTCAAAGACGAAGTAAAGAAATTGCTAGATGCAGGAATCATCTACCCAGTCTCCGATAGTGAATGGGTCAGCCCAGTTCATGTCGTACCCAAGAAAGGAGGAGTCATAGTAGTTAAGAACGAAAAAGGCGAATCAATAACAAAAAGAGTCGTGACTGGAAGCAGAATGTGCATTGATTATAGAAAGCATAACAAAGCCACACGAAAAGATCACTTCCCCTTACCCTTCATAGACCAAATGTTGGAAAGATTAGCCAAACATTCATATTTCTGCTATCTAGATGGTTATTCGGGATTTTTCCAAATTCCCATTCATCCTGATGACCAAGAAAAGACTACATTCACATGTCCTTATGGTACTTTTGCTTACCGCCGAATGTCGTTCGGACTTTGTAATGCTCCAGCAACCTTCCAAAGATGCATGATGGCAATCTTCGCAGATTTCATAGACGACATCATGGAAGTATTTATGGACGATTTCTCAGTATGTGGACAAAGTTTTGAAGGATGCCTACAAAACTTAGAAATGGTATTAGAACATTGTGTAAAAGTGAACCTCGTCCTAAATTGGGAAAAATGCCATTTTATGGTCCGACAAGGAATAGTTCTAGGACATGTCATATCTAATAAAGGGATTGAGGTCGACAAAGTTAAAATAGAAATTATAAAAGACCTCCAACCTCCAAAATCCGTACGCGAAATACGGAGTTTTCTAGGACATGCCGGTTTCTACCGCAGATTTATAAAAAGATTTTTCAAAAATCACAAAACCTCTGACCGGCCTGTTGATGAAAGATGTTGAGTTCGTCTTTGACGACGACTGTCTAAAAGCATTCGAAACATTAAAATCTGCCCTTATCACTGCACCAATTATGCAACCACCCGATCGGCGACTACCGTTTGAAATCATGTGCGATGCGAGTGATTATGCTGTAGGCGCAGTTCTAGGACAAAGGAAGGACAAGAAGCTTCATGATATCTACTATGCCAGTAGAACCTTAGATCCTGCCCAAATGAACTACGCCACAACAGAAAAGGAACTTCTAGCAGTTATATTTGCGCTTGACAAATTCCGTTCTTACTTAGTAGGAGCAAAAATTATCATATACACAGACCACGCTGCCATTAGGTACCTAATAAACAAAAAGGATGCCAAACCAAGATTATTGAGATGGATCCTATTATTACAAGAGTTTGACTTAGAAATTAAAGATAAGAAAGGAACCGAGAACGTAGTTGCAGATCACTTATCCCGAATAGAAGGCATTAAACATGAACCAGTACCGATAAATGACGATTTTCCATACGAACATCTGATAGCCAAATTAGAAAGTGACATGCCTAACTTAATCTCAGAAGATACAGAACTCGAAAAAGCCGTAGAAGCCGTCTATGCCCAAGTCACATTACCTCGGTATGCCGACATTGTTAATTACCTAGCTGCAGGCGTGCTTCCACCGGATCTCACTTATCAGCAAAAGAAGAAATTCTTCCACGATCTGAAACACTATTATTGGGACGAACCTCTACTCTTCAAGAGAGGGGCCGACAACATATACCGTCGCTGTGTTCCAGAGGAAGAAATAGAAGACATTATTTCCCAATGTGATTCAGCACCATACGGTGGTCATGCCAACACATCCAAGACGTGCGCTAAGATTCTCCAAGTCGGCCTATTTTGGCCTAACCTCTGGAAAGACGTTCACATCGCTGTGCTAAAATGTGATCGATGCCAACAAACTGGCAACATCTCACGACGCGATGAAATGCCTCAGAAAGGAATCTTAGAGGTAGAAATCTTTGACGTATGGGGAATAGATTTCATGGGACCCTTCCCGTCTTCTTTTGGGAATAACTACATACTCGTCGTTGTAGACTATGTGTCTAAATGGATAGAAGCCATTGCCGCTCCAACAAATGACGCACGAGTAGTAATCAAACTTTTCAAAAACACAATCTTTCCTAGATTCGGTGTACCCAGACTCGTCATTAGTGACGGCGGATCACATTTCATATCGCGAATTTTTGACAAACTTCTTTCTAAATATGGAGTTCGACACCGAGTAGCTACACCGTATCATCCGCAAACTAGCGGACAAGTAGAGGTCTCGAATAGGGAAATAAAACAAATATTGGAAAAGATTGTCGCTACCTCAAGGAAAGATTGGTCATCAAAGCTGAATGAAGCTTTATGGGCTTATAGGACCGCTTTTAAGACACCAATAGGTACTACACCCTTCAAATTAGTTTACGGTAAATCCTGTCATCTCCCTGTAGAATTAGAGCATAAAGCCTTCTGGGCCATTAAGACACTTAATTTCAACTACACTGAGGCAGGAGAGAAACGAATCTTGAACTTACACGAATTAGAAGAACTTAGATTGGACGCTTACGAAAATGCCCGTATCTACAAAGAACGAACTAAGAAATGGCATGATAAACGTCCAGTCCGGAAACAATTCAGTGTGGGAGACATTGTACTTCTATTTAATTCAAGATTGAAACTTTTCCCAGGTAAACTAAAATCTAGGTGGTCTGGACCTTTTGAAGTGACTAAAGTACTTCAAAGTAGAGTTGTTGAAATTACCGATAAGACGAATGCACCATTTATCGTAAACGGGCAACGTTTAAAACATTATAATAAGAACGAAAACAGTCCTCAAGTCAGCAGTATAACATTGCTCGAGCTTCCTGCTCAAACCCCCGAATAGCTTGTCACCAAGCTATCGTCAGGCTTTTGACGTTAAAAACAACGCTTAATAGGAGGCAACCCAATTTTCCCGTATTTCCCTCTTTACTGTATTTCATTCTCATTTTTATTTGAAATCTTACTTTGAAATTTTAACAAAATTTTAAACTTAAATTGCTACTATTTTTATTTTATTTTCATTATTTTCTCTTTTATTTAAATTTTGTTTTTATTTCTACCACCTTTTGTTTCTAAAAATTCTGACTTAAAATTTCTGTTTTAAACTTTTTTAGGATTTTAAAAGCCTTCATACCTTCCTCCTGTTTTTTTTCCCGACTAACCTGCGAGTATGGCCGAGTACGACTTCACAAAGGTTCATTTTTGAGGATTAGCTCAAAAGGCAAGATTTGAAGCATTAACTGAGAGAGACATAGCCTTAACACTGTATTATGATAAGTCTACCACGGAGAAGCTAGGAATTACTGATAGCATTCAATTCATGTTTAATCAATTAGGCTGGGAGAACACCTCCTTGAAAACCCATTTTGCTACCTATAAGGACCTCACCTACGAATTCCTTAGTTCCTTCAGGTACTTACCCAACTATGGTTTTGGATCAAACACAGAGCTGATCACCTTTAGAATGTTTGGAATGGACCAAACCCATAGCCGTATGTCATTAGCTAACCTCCTAGGATTTCCTAGCGGACCATATATGTTCATCAGTGCCGAAGATGACGATCTTGATTTTGAACTAAACCAATTATGGGGTAAAATCACAGGCGACTATCACCCTGACCCAAATGGCATGTATAACGATGTGATTCATAACCCCGCTTTCAGATACTTTCATAAGATCCTAGCTCACACCCTTTTCGGAAAGGAAGAAAACATTACTACAGTATCTAAAGAAGAGTTGTTTATCTTGTTCTGTGCTTCTCAGGGCCGTCCAGTGAATGTCGTGCCTTTTATGATGAGATCCTTCCTACGCCTCGTGACAATGATTGCCCACGAGCTTGGCCTTAGATTCCACCTAAATGCAAGCACTAGTTTTGGCACCGTCCGACCCATGAATATCCAGTTTTGCTTTAACAGGCACATTTTAAGAACCATGGGACCTGGACCCTACGAGTACCTTATCAATGACAAACCTGTCCAGCTATTCACATTGCCAAATCATCAGATGACAAATATCCATAACACGGACAATTGGGTTTATGAATTGGATGAGCCTATGGGACCTCCTTCACCTCAATCCACACCACAGGATTACATGTACGACAGTGATCACATCTCTGAAGCACATGATTATATGTATTATGAGGATGCTGTATCCGAAGCTGAGGTAGACCCTGAGACCCCTCCACATTACAACACCTATCCTGAGCCCATTCCTGAAGAAAACACTGACAAAATGGATACTGTTCTGCACCGATTAGACACCTTCGACGCAACTCTGACCACCGCAAGAAATGAAATAACAAGCATCCACGCCGAATTATCAGTTTTCATGGACTTAGTTTGTGACCAGCTCGATTACTATGCCCGGAAGTTTGACGAATTGAAGGCACAAAAGGACTGAGATTTTCGCTTTAGTTTAGTTTATTTTTTCTTGTTTTTCTGTACGCTTTCCATTATTTTTATTTCCGCATTGTTTCATTTCACTTATGTATTACATTAAAAACAATCATTTCAATTAAATGTTATTTCAATTTTATTCATTATTCTGTTATTCTATTTTTTATGTTATCATATGCTTCTTGGCTGATTTATTACATTGCGATATCAATTACAAGCCTTAAAAACATGTCAAAAGCACCCCTGTAGCAAAATTCTACGTTCTGCAGAATTTGCTGGTGTGACGTCTGTCACAGAACCATGACGCCCGTCATACGGGTGACGACCGTCACAGATGTGTGACGACCGTCACGAGTCCAGAATCTGATATCTGCTATAACAGAGGTTACTTTTCTTCCCCCACTCCCATCTTATCAACTTCCCATCACCACACATCCAAACCCCATTTCAAAATTTCGTTTTCCCTCCTTACTACATATAATCCCAACTCCCATTTCATCTTCATTAACCAATTTTGTGCAATTTCTCATTCCGCAGAAACCGCATTCTTCCCCCATTTCATCAGCATCATCTAGCAAATGGCAAGAAACAATGAAACCCCTGACCTTAGCAATATCATTTTCAGCGACGGCGACTCCGGCGAGAAACAGAGAGCAAACTACGTAGCCTTCCATCAATGATCGCTACAACCGACCCACTATCCGCACATACCATCTCTCACGGAACTCGGCCTCCTTGACGGCGTCACCTGGATGCTACAGAGAGCCGGCATTTGGCATCTGTGCATAAATCCGCAGCCCACTTACGAACAACTCACCCTTGAGTTCCTTAGTTCGTTCAGTTACTTCACCTCTAGCGGCAACCTTAGCCAACATTCCGGCGCCGCTTGCTTCCATATGTTCGGCACGAACTACCAATTGAATCAAAATCAGATTGCCGACATCCTACATTTCCCTCGCGGTGAAGATGCTCACCGCCGCATTACCGAACAATTTCAACATGAAGCTTTTGCGCTTTGGTCTCAATTGACCGGAATCGATGCCGACAACTGGGATTCTCTGCATGCAACACACATCCACAACCCAGCCATCCGGTATTTCCACAGAGTGCTGAGCAATACCATTTTCGCAAGAGATAGCAACCACAAGGTGAACTCCAAAGAACTTTTCTTTCTCCGCTGCATGTTCAATTCCGAACTCATCAACGCCGCACCGTTCCTCCTGGCCCACATTCAGGCCAACTGCAACCGTGGCTCTAAGCCATTTTACTTTGGCGGGATTGTTACCTCCATTGTACTAGGCCTGAACCTCGGTAACCAACTCCAGAATCTCCATACAATCCCTTCAGTGTTTCTCGACACCGACCATTGCAAAGCTTCTCACCTCATCCGCTCCAGGTTCGATGGCAAATACCATTCGGTCGTGCGTGGCAAAACCATCAGAAGCATCATTATGCCGTCACGTACCCGGATGCACCCGCAGGATCGTGCCAACTGGCTTTTTGACCCGAATGCCCCTGCTGCTACTGCTGCCCCAACTCAAACTAACACCCAAGGTTTTGTTGACGAAATGCAAGATGAGTTGGACAGAACTGAGCAACCTGAGGCATCACAACCACCTCCTTCTGAAGGCACATCCTACCGTCGTCGTCGCCACCGTCCAGAGCCCGACTTCTCTGAAGAAGACCTCCGCCGATCCCTCGACCAACAAACACAGATACTCGCCATGATGCAGCAACAAAATCAGCGAGCAGAGCAATTCGAAGCTTGGCAGAGAACCACGATGCAACGGCTCCAAACTGGCCAGGAAGCCATCACTGAGAACCTGGCAAATCTTACCTTGCAATTCGAAGGACTCTGAGATTATGTCTATCACACTGGCACTCTGAACTTTGAGGCCCGAGTCGAACATGCCAGAGGGAGAGGTCGCGACAGAGGACGTGACCGAGGCAGAGGTCGTGACTAGTTCTTTCTTTCTTTATTTGTTTCCTGTATCTTTCCCTTTCCTGTATTTTCATTTTCTCTGTATTTCCATCTTGCATTCTTTCAAATCAGTGAGGACACTGATTGAGATAGTGTGGGAGCGGAGCGTTTTATCTCCCGTTTCCTTGTACTTTCAATTCAGTAATTTCAATTCAAACATTTTCCCACTTTAGCAAATAAAAACTCTTTTATATGTCTTTTTCCGTTACGCAAATTTCCCCACTTTATTCGACATAAACAAAATTTTTTTCAGTTGTTCCTCAAAAGCATCACGAGAATGCGCCAAAGTTCAAACCAAGTTTTGAAACTCCGAGACGAAAATTCTAACAAAACCAGTACCGCCCTGACACCTTAGACCTCCAGTTTATGTGAGTCGGTTTCACTACCTACTTGTACCAAAGTTTCAAGTTTCTACGCAAACTCAGCCCCAAGTAGTTTATACAAGCAGTCAGCACCATCCTAAACACTTCTAAGCGAGCGACCAATGCAAATAAGTGTATGATCTCTAAAAGAATGAAAAATCATGAAAAGAAAGCTATATAGCCCGAGTATAGAGACATGTTCCCTCTAAGTTAGGTGCTCCTCACCCGAGCATTTAGCCCAACAGTACAAAAACTCACTGAAAATCAATGGTATAAGCTCATGAGCAATGAAAAGATCAAAATAGTCGTGAGATCATAATCACTAACAGGTTGACTTGCCATGAAAGTGTATGGACAACGGGCTTAATGTGATTGCGCTAGAACAAACAGGGTAAACTTGACGCGAGAACCTTGATACCAAGCTGCGGTAGCATGATTGGGACCGATTTGCATAAAAAGGAGACCTCCGAAGACTTATAGTCCAGTGTCGTCACCATACTCGTTTTGTTCCTATTTAGAATCCCGGTTTTTCCCAACTTTCTGAACGAGGAAGCTGCCTCGTGCTTGCCTTCTTTTATTCTTCCTGCTTTTACTTGAGGATAAGCAAAGATTCAAGCTTAAGGGAGTTTGATAACGCGAAATCGTATATATATATTGACGTATAATTCAACTAATATTTGACTGGTTTTAATCCGATTTCGGGTTTTTCCATGTTATTTGTCTGATATTTTGCAGGTATTTGAAGATCATGTCCAAACAAAGCAATATGAAGAAAAGAAGCAATTACAGATGAAATATGGACGAAAACCAGATGAAAACAACATGAAAAACAGCAGATGTGAATTTTGCTGCTGTGACGACCGTCACACATCCATGACGACCGTCACACTGGTGACGACCGTCACACACCATGACGACCGTCATGCAGGCAAAAACGCATAACTTTAGTAAACGTGCAAAAACCAGTTCTAAGTCCCAAGATAATGGACCACTACTTCCTATTTTCTTTGACCCCAAGTCCACCTTCTGCAAGATATAACCGTTAGTATTTCACCTCTATAAAAGGAGAAGGAGGGGAACTGAGAAGGGGAACCACATTCAGATAACGAAGTGCTGCCCAAATATTTTCCAGAGCAAATTTAGTTTAAGTCTTGTTTTTGTTTTCCTTTCTTCTTCCTGTATTTTGTTACTGCAATTTCCTTTGTACGCTCTATTGGCTTGAAGACACAATCCTGCCGACATCGTTGGGATTTGGCCAAAAGCCAATTGGATACTTTACAGGTTTTTATTATTTCGTTAATTGTAACTTTAATTCCCAGCAGTATGTATGTTCTAAATTTCTGCTTTTATTTACGCCTTACCTGTTCCAAATCCATGTCTAGCTAAACCCGAGCAATCGGTATGTAATAATGATTCAGGCGGGATTTGATAATAACCGGTTAAAAACTTTCTTTTTCAAAAGTTGTTTATGGCCTGAGTGTTTAAACTTATTTCCTGAATAAACGTTCGTCGCGACAGCGAGAACTTATTTAAAAGTAGTTTTGCCACGACAGTGGGAAATTAATTAAGGTACGAACCAACAAGCGACAGTTGCGGCTAGGACCAGATAGTAAACACTATGCATTTGTTTTAATAACACCGAAA
Organism: Lathyrus sativus; assembly: GCA_963859935.3. NCBI lineage: Eukaryota > Viridiplantae > Streptophyta > Magnoliopsida > Fabales > Fabaceae > Lathyrus > Lathyrus sativus. Next base: position 342,707,531 of record OZ012735.1, on the reverse strand, counting down.
GCACTTTAAAATAGATTAGAACTTAGAGATTTCCAAAAAGCAATTTTAACCCCGAACGGAATAGCGACAACATACGTTCCGCCTTAAAGTTGCGACTAGCGTCAACTACCATCGTGAGACGAAGGTCTTTAGATCACTATTTTCTTCTTAAATAAATTCTGAAAATATTTTATATACCGGTAACTTGTCATATCCCCGAAGAACATAATTATTGCATATCGATTCGCGCAATTATACTTCAAGTAACGTTTTTAGTTCCCTTTAGTAATATCAATTATTCCCTTAAACATTATCTACCTAGCTAAACATAGTAACTCCCGAGAACACTAGTTTGATTACGAGTCCTTGTGGGATCGATATCTTTTATTACTACGCGATAGACTGTGCGCTTGCAGTTAAGTTGTATTAGACATAGAAAGTCGCGATCATAGACCTTCCTTCTGGCTCTAATGTTCCAGACTCTACAGATCCCATGGAAATTGACTCTGTTCAAGCTCCAGAACCTGATCATACTTCTTCATCTGAGATAAAGAAAGAACATCCAAATTTTGAGGATAAGATTGCTGCTCTGGAAGCTGGTCAATCAGAGATCAAGTCTTGGATGGCAAAACAGGATAAGAAATCTGAAGACATGACAGAGTGGATGTCAAAGCAGGATCAGAAGAATGAAACAATGGCTAAGTGGATGTCCAAGCAAGAGCAGTCTGTAATGCCCCGATTCTGAATTTCCTTTATTTTGAGTCCTTTCTGATTTAATTAATTGAATTATTATTTTAAATGTGGAATTGTGTGTTAATATGTTATTTGTGCATATTGTGCTATTTTTTTTTGCCTACTTTGAGAGTTTCGGGTAAAAATAGACCGGAGGGTATTTTGGGCATTAGTAATTATGTTAAGTGGATATTTTATGTGAATTGATTAATTAGTGTGTGGAAAGAATTTGAGAGGAAAGAAAAGAGAATATGAGTATATGAGAGAAAAAGAGAAAGTTAGTAAGATAGAAAGAAAAACAAAGGAAAGAAAGGAAGAGAAGAGAAAGAGGAGAGAAAGAAGAGGAAAACCTAGAACTTCAAGAAATCATTACCAAAGCTTTCGATTGATCGGGTAAGGGTGTGAAACTTTATTATTCTATCAATGTGTATAATCATGTATGATTTTGTTGGATTGTTTTGGATTGTTGGTAGTTTTTCTACACTTTCCATTTTAGGTTGAATTTAGTTTAATCGATAGAAATCGTTGTCTAACGGTTAGAATCGTGATTAGATGACGTAGATTAGTCGATATATGTTAGACTAAGGCTACTGGATATGAGTTGGAGTTCATCGGGTGATTTTATCGGTGGTTTTGGATTTTGAACAACGGGGAGAAGTGGAAATCGCAGACGCTCGCTAGCAGTTCGCTAGGCGAGCAGGTCGCAAATGGTCGCTGGTAGTTCGCTAGGCGAGTGCGCAGCGAACGGTCCCAGACTTGGGACAGAATGGTTTTAATGTCCCTCGCTGGCAGCGAAGGGGGTAGCGAGGAGCTCGCTGGAGGTTCGCTGTGGCGAACGGTGTAGCGAACGAGGTCTGTAGCCTCTGTTCTAGCTCGCTAGTAGTTCGCTAGGCGAGGAGGTAGCGAACGCTCGCTAGCAGCTCGCTAGGCGAGCGTGTAGCGAACGTAGCAGGATGAATTTTCCCTGTTGCGGGGTGCTGTCGTGGCTTGGGGTTTCAGTTGCGGTCGACCCTTCTTTGATTTAGTAGTTTATATGCTGGTTTGTGTTGTGCTGTGGGTAGCCGTATGGCGTGAATCCTAGATTATGAATTGTGGCCGCTTGGGCAATTATGTGCATTGTTTAGCCTGATTAAAAATCTATGATGTTGTATGAATATATGCGATGAATGTGTAGAATGCATGAGTATGTTTGTAAACATGTGTGCATTTTCAAGAGTGTCATGAGTCATGTTGCATGTGAAGCATCATGGTATGCATTCTTGTGTCGATTGATTCCTCGGTGAATCTGCAGAACCTCGTGTGCCCTTGTGGGGTGTGAGCGATGGTTAATTATTGATTCCTCGGTGAATCTGCAGAACCTCGTGTGCCCTTGTGGGGTGTGAGCGATGGTTAATTATTGATCCCTCGGTGGATTTGCAGAACCTCGTATGTTACGATGGTTATTTTGATTCCGCGTAGAATCTGCAGAACCTCGTGTGCCCATGTGGGGTGTGAGCGATGGTTATTTGGTTCTTCAATTGAACCTGCTGAAATGAGTCGGTACCGCATTTGCATCTGCATAGAGTCGTGTGTCGGTCTCTATGAGTTGCATGTTGACATCCTGCATGGTGTATGGTGAATGAACATAATTGTAAATGTTTATATGAATTGCTGATGATTGGCATGATTGGTATGCTTGAAGACACATGTGTGTGTGAATATATGAATATGTATGTTTTGTGTGTTTATGAACCGATATAAACATTGTTGACGCATATTGTATATGCATGATTGTTCTATTTGTAAATAGATAATGTGAATACATTGCGATGTACGGTATGACGAGGTGAGTTGCGGTGAGAATGCGAAAGACGTATATTGGGTATCAAGTATATTAATATGTTTGTATGCATTGTTATTATGATATCGTTTCTCACCCTTCTGTTGTTTCTTTTAATGCTCTATGAGGCATTGCAGATTAGATTGCTGGAGGTATTTTTGTGAAGCGTGGCCTTTTTCCCTTTTGGTCGGTCGGCTCTGATATGTAGCACCGGGTAGATAGGATTTTTTTTTTGATCCTTTGGTGATACATCTGAATATGTATCTGCTGTTGATATGTTTGGTAAAACATGATGAATGATAACTGTATATGTGAATACATGTTTGGTGAATTATGAAATATTTGGATATTTCCGCCTTTGTTCTAAATATTTCTTGTGGGTGTTATCCCGATGTTGCGTATCTGTTGAGCAGGTGTTGTGTGTGTTGGAATTTTTATGATAATGTGATATTTCCCTTTTATGCCATGTTGAAAATGTACTCTGATGAAATTTTAAATTTATGCCTAAATGATTAATTGTATTATTTGGGGCCATAGAGAGGGGGGGTGTTACACAGTCCTCCTTTGAGATTACAGATCTATTGAAGATGCTTTTGTCAAAACACTCTTAGATTTTCATTCTTTTCATTCTGATGCTTTTGCATCTGATGTTTGCTTATGTACTTCTTGATATATCTTCTGATGCATGTACTATTGATCTGAACTCATTGAATGAATCAAAGTTTTTCTCCACTGAATTATCTCATTTACTGTTTCCTTTTATTTGTCTTTTTAAAGTTTTTACTTTTGCTTATGACAAAAAGGGGGAGAAAATATAGATCTGAACTGTTTAATTTAACTTCACCAGAATGAAACTTCAGACATATCTATTCTATCCTAACATTTAATCTGAGTATTTCAGAACATTTGATAAGTACACTCTATAAAAGAAACTCTGAGTCTCTCAGATCATTTATCTATTATCAAACTCTGAATATGATATTTGCAAGACATTCTGACTTTCATATGATAAAAGAACAATCAAAATCTAACTCTGAAAATTACTCAAGACAAAAGGGAAGTTTCTATTCCTTATCTGTATTTAACTCAGGGGGAGATTCATCATCTCAGGGGGAGTTATAATTTTAATATTTTCAATTAAACAAAATTTCTGATGTTTTTGTCATCATCAAAAAGGGGGAGATTGTTAGAACACAGATTGGTTTTTAATAACATCTTTATGTTTTGATGATAACTATTATGAAATTTTGTATTTAAGAATTATATACTCTAAAATATGCTTGAGAGTTTTTACTGCAGATAGTAAAGGAATTAACACTCCAGAAGCAAATCAGAATTGAAAACAAGAAATTAGCTAGACTCTGAAGCGTCAGATGCATTCATTAGAAGATTCTGATTGCTGCCAACAAAAGATTCTGAGCGTAGCCTCCAGAAGATTCTAAAGCAGAAGCTCTAGAAGGATCTGAAGCAGAAGCTCCAGAAGGATCTGAATCAGAAGCTCCAGAAGGATCTGAAGCAGAAGCTCCAGAAGAATCTGAAGCAAGTCAGAAGCATCTAAAGCAAAGAAGAATTTTATATGAAGAGCTTTTCAAAGCATATTTTCTACAGAAGATTCTAAAAGTACTAAAGCTGCCAGTACTGAAGTTCTGTCTCAAATATGCTCTGAACTTAAACACGCTGAAAGCATACCTGCTGCAGAAGACTCTGATTCAGCAAAACTCTGATCATCATCAGAAGACTCTGACCCAATTTGACTCTGATGAATTTGCTGAAAAACTAAAGAAGAAATATTCAAAGATTATATCCGTTGGAGTAAATCAAACGTCTCTTTTCTTATTTATGCTATACACAAGAACACAGACAAAAATGATTTTTCTGTACTTTCTTCTTCTAGGAAAGGTCACTTGATGTAAAGACAAAAAGGCTCAGACCTTTTTGGACACTCTTCTCAACGTGCAGCTCACATTGGATCAGCTGCCTATAAAAGCAAGACTCCACCAAATTCTTCAGTTGACATTTGCATTGAAAAGAAATCAAATATTCAAGCTCTCATACTTTCATATTCTTTCTAAGAATTTATTTCATTGTACTTAAACTTAAGAGAAATATCACAGTTGTGATAAAAGCTTTTTAGAAGCATTCTTACTCTTGTAATAGTTTTACATTGATTGTAAAAGATTTCCTTAAAAGGATCCAGTTGGAATCAGTAGCTCTTGAGAAGACTAAGAACAGTTGTTCTTAGGTGTTACTATTGTAATCTGTTTGATTAAATAGTGGATTAAGTCCTTGACTGAGAAAGACAAATCACTCTAGGAAGGGTGGACTGGAGTAGTTGAGTTCAACGAACCAGGATAAAAATACTTGTGTTTTAATTCTAAGTTTTAATCTTTCATACTTATTCAACCCCCCCTTCTAAGTATTATCTCACCTTCAGTTTTAATTAAAAATGTGTTTGGTTCAGAATGGGAGGGGATGAGTTTTATTAATAATTTACATTTTTATCCTTATGATCTTATATAAGTCATATGATATTAAAATGTGAAAAATTCATGCGTATTTTTGTTTATAATAAAATTTCTTATTTTGAGTGATTAAAAAAGTATTTATTTGTCACATAAAATTAAAAAATTGAGTACAATTGATTCGACTTATAACTTTCCAACATAAATTAAACTATATGCCAATAACATTGTTTAAATTGTTATGAATCATATAACAAAACAAATATATAAAATAACTTATTATTAAATATTAATTGGTTCAAAATATTTAATAAAATGAATAAACAAAAATAAATAAAATGAATGGTTTACAATTTGATATAAAAGAAAATATGATAGAATACATAATAAAATTAAAAGAAAAAGACGAATATAACTAAACATAGTTTTTTTTTATAAAAAAAAGACAATGATTCTGATTTATATTAAGTATAGAAATTATAAAATAATTTGAAGGTGGAGAACAATTATAATAAGTTGATAGAAACAATCAAGAAAAAATAATGACACCAAAGAAAACGAATAGTTTTGAAATATTGAAATTAAACTGAGAATATTTTAATAAATATAATAATTTTTAAATATCAAAACTCATATTCACTCCCTTCCCCTCAAAATCCCCAATTCGGAGGAACCAAAAAATGTGTTTTTGAGAGATTTTGCTCTCCACCCCTCCTAAGATTTGAACCAAAAATATTTAATTAAAAATTTCTCCCCCCTCTTTTTTCCTCCCCTCCATCTACCCCGAAATCCGCCCTAGTACTATTATTTAGTTCGCCTGTCTTTTTGGCCGAATAGCGTAATCAACAAGAAAATGGGAGTTCACGGTCTCTGGGAACTTCTCTCCCCCGTGGGTCGCCGTGTTTCCGTCGAGACCCTCGCCGGCAAAACCCTAGCCATCGGTACGCCATAAAACCCTAATTTCCTCATTTATATCAACCAAGCAAATACTCTCCTCTCCATCGTCACACCTTCTTTTTTGCAGACGTGAGCATATGGATGGTACAGTTTATCAAAGCGATGCGTGACGAGAAAGGTGAAATGGTTCGCAATGCTCATTTGCTTGGATTCTTCCGTCGCATTTGCAAACTCTTATTCCTAAGGACTAAGCCTGTTTTCGTCTTTGACGGTGGAACGCCTGCACTGAAGCGCCGCACCGTCATTGCTCGCCGGAGACAGCGCGATGTTTCCCAAGCTAAAGTCCGCAAGACTGCCGAGAAATTGCTTCTCAATCACGTAAGGCTTTTTTTGTTGCTCTCAACCATGAATGAAACGGTTACTCTATACTAAGCATAGACTTACTAGTTCGTTGGAAAATTTGAGCATGTAATTTTCATGTATATGTGTTGTACCAAAGTGATTGATCAGTGATTTTTAGATTTTACACTGTACTAACAGCAATGGATGAGAATCAAGAGCTTTTCCAGGGCTCTATTTCACTTCATCAAGGTTGCTACTTCCTCAACTCAAACAAGCACATCCTAGCTTATTGTCTTCATAACTTGTTCACTTTCTTGCACACTGTATTTAGAATAAGTTGTGGAAATGTGTGTTGATTTTGTGATTTTAGAGAGACGTTTGTTCTCAATTTTATGTTGGTTGCTAATTGAAAATTCTGGAGTTTACATTAAACCTCAGTGAATGACCGTAATATATATATTCTATATGTCATTCTAAGGGTAACCAGTATCCATGGAAGATGGATTTGGCACCATTTATGCTAATGGAAGATGGTGCGTTCAATATGTTATTGGCTATGTATTCTGCTATCTTTACTTTTTTGTTTTTTATTTCTTTTGATAGTTAAAGGCATTGAGGTTGAAGGAACTGGCTGATGATATTAAGAACCAGAAACTGAAGCAAAAGAGTGGCACAAAGTCTCAGGAAAAATCTAATCAGATGGACTATGTTGGCAATGATTTAGGAAAAAGTCACACGAAAGAGCTAGATGAAATGTAATCTGCATATCTCTGTTGTAAATCTTAGAGGTTTTCTTCTATCAGAATTTTATTAAATTTTTGAATTATTGATTTAGACCTGCCGCTATGTCTGTGGCTAAGGAGGACAGAAATCTATCACAGACTAAAATTTCAACAAGGTGCAACCAAGAGGAGCTTGATGAGATGTAATTCACCTATATTCCTCCCCACAAATCCATCATAAGTTTCACACGTTATTTTTTCTTTTCAAATATAAATAATCTTTAACATGGTCAATAACTTCCTATAATGTTTGGATGATTTAATTTAGGTTGGCAGCATCTATAGCTGCAGAGGAAAACGAAATACGGTCCAGAGAAGGAGGGACATCTACTGTAAGTAATTCTTCGGATGCAGACGAAGAGACGATATTGGTAAGTTTAAAAAAAAAGGAAAAATTGCAAATAGGAAATGGGAATTACCATCATACGGTTTTCTATTTTATGTACCATTTTTTGTTTATCGTGTAACTTATACTATTTTGAGAATGTAGATGTAAATAGTAGAGTCATTGCAAATAGTAGAGTTGTTGCAGTTAATAAGGAAATATTTGGTTATTCTTATTAGTTGTTTTATTGTAATTCTCTCTGTTGACGCTCCTATATCTGTTGTTAATATCTTTTTCACTTGTTTCAATATATTAAATTTTTTCCTCAGCCTACAGCCAATGATGAAGTTGATTTAGCTGTTTTAGCTGCTTTGCCACACTCAATGCAACTTAATATTCTTGCGCAGGTCAGATTTTAGAAGATCTTCTTGCCTTTCCCATTTATCAATTTCCATATTCTTGTTATTATAGTTTTAGCTTGTTACCCTTTTAACTAACATATTAAATGACAAGTAATAAAAGGATCAGATAAATAGTTTTCAAGAATTAATAATTTATTCCCATGATGTTAAGATGATATTTACTTGGAAACATCATTGTCAATTGACTAGCTTACGACTTATATGGCATATGATTTATGTACATTTGGTTTAAATTAAAAATGTTTTAGTTGATTGTTTGATAATAGCTTAAAGGCAAGAAAACAGGACCACTAAAGCAAGTTGACAACCAGACAAGACATGAAGTCGGTGATTGTGGCAAGGGTAAAGGGATTGTTTTCAATGGAACTGACCAGGTTGGGTGTAGCTCAAGATGTGATGTCAATGCGACATCCAGTAGTGACAACCAAAAAAGAATTGATGAAATGTAAGCTGCATAAAAAGTCATAATTTTTAAATTGTAGTGTCTTTTGCTTGTTTATCAGGGTTGTTTTGATGATCCCATTAGGTTAGCTGCCTGTATTGATATGGAGGAAAACGCAAAGCTAGTAAATAATGTATCAAATTCTCTTGGGGGTTCTACCAATAAGGAAAAGGGTGGTAACTATGATGAAGATGAAGATGAAGAGATGATACTGGTCAGTTATATTTCTAGATATTTCTGTCTGAGTTATTTAACCATGGTTTGTGCTGAATGTAGTTCAGCGGTTATTTTCAATTTTGGTCATCGTACTATAGGATAGCCACACTTGCTTGCAATGTTGTAAAACAGAGTTGTGTTGAAATGACATGGCACGTTTTGTGCCAACCACTATAGGCAATTTGTGCAGGGCATGCGCCATGGCAGCACCATAGATTGCAATCCCATGGCCATCTGCCATAAACTTTCATCTGCCTATAACATTGCTTCCCCTACTCCAAACTTGAAAATTGTAGTGTCTTGTAGCATCTAGTCTTGAACAAGAATAGCGTGTTTACTTCACTTACTTCTGGCAGCCAGCTATGCACAGTGAATTTGATCCAGCTGTTCTAGCCTCTCTGCCTCCATCAATGCAACTGGATCTCCTTGTTCAGGTAATTGAGTTCGTAGAGTATTTTCTAGTCAAGAACATTTTTTTTTGTATATTAAGATGTTTGCTATTGATTAATTATTCTGCAGATGAGAGAGCGATTGATGGCAGAGAATAGACAAAAGTATCAGAAAGTCAAGAAGGTTGGTATAATGAATTCATACACATTTGAAATGCGAAACATATGCGATTGGAATATTGTAAGAAATGTGAAACATATGCGATTAGAATAAAATATGAAAAATAAACTTGAAAATATTGTAAGAAATAAATTTCACCAAAATTATTGTAATAGACAAACATAGAGTGATTTTCTCAATATAAATATAACTTAAGTTTATACATATCTTAACGGCCCCCCTCAAGATTGTTTCATTTGTAAGCTATCCTCGAGCCTCTGAAAGATTTGGTGAAGATATCAAAGGAAGCAACTCTTAGCATTGTATTTTGACCCAACACAACCTTACAACTGAAAATATGGTTTTTACAAGTATTGATATTTTTCTTTCTCCATTACTATGTTCTCTAACTGTTAATTTTTTTAAAATTCTTTTTGCTAAGAAAATTACTTTTCCTTGATGCTAATTGGTGCTTAGACAGTGTGCATCGATGTGAACTTAGGATTAATGCATGTCATCCAATTGGCTACTTTCAGGATCCTTCAAAGTTCTCCGAGCTTCAAATACAATCTTACCTTAAAACTGTAGCTTTCCGTCGCGAGATAAATGAAGTTCAGAAAGCTGCTGTTGGAGGAGGAGTAGGCGGGATACAGACTTCACAGATTGCATCTGAAGCGAACCGAGAGTATATATTCTCGTCATCCTTTTCCGGTGACAAACAGTAAGTAATGTTATTTTCAATGATTTGGGCTTTTGGTTAATAAAATGCCTTTCCCAAGCCATTGCCCTTAACATGGCCTGGGGATTTTCCAGTGCACATGATGATGCCCTATATATTTTCAATGTTGACAACTTTTCTTATCCTTACATTTCTAAATCTTTCAGAGGACTTGCCTCCACCAGATTAGAAAGAAATGTTGAAGATACACAGCAAATGGAACGGGGAACACATCCTTCACAGAATTTTCTAAATAACATAGCAGCAGGAAATGTTTCTAATATTTCAGCTGGATTGGTTTGCGGTGAACCTAGCGAGCCTGTTGATGAAAGTATTGAGACATATCTAGATGAGTGGGGTCGAGTTCGAGTTAGTAGATCAAGAGCTATGGGGATGCGCATGACCCGTGATATACAAAGGAATTTGGATTTGATGAAGGAAATTGAGCATGACAGAACACCTACAAACAAGGTTAATAACATTGACACAGTGCCAAATACAGAAAATAGTCCATCAAAATGTGGGAATCAGCTTAGTGGTAAAACAAGAGAAGTGAATATTGACTTAGCTGGAGATAATGTGCAAAATGAGGAATTAATGCTTGGTAAGAATACTTCTATAGAGATATCCTTTGAGTATGATTGCAAGGATGAACTTGCAAGTGGCGGGGATGATATATTTGCAAGTTTAGTTGGAGGAATATCTATGGAACACTTTCATGCTGATGATACTGTGGTGAAAACACCTTGTGGTTCTGATTCAGATTGTGATTGGGAAGAAGGAATTGTTCAAGGCAAGAATACCATTTCTCCCGGATATAATAAAGTGGAATTGAAGTCTTCTGTTTCAGGTGAGTATAATAATAGTGAAAGTGAAGAAGAATGGGAAGGGGATTGTAATGGTACTAAAAGTACCTTATTTTGTCCATCTGAGCCGGGAATGTTGGCATCAAAAGGGCAGTTGGAAGAAGAGTCTGATTTGCAGGAAGCAATTAGGAGAAGTCTCGAGAGTACACGGGATGGAAAACTTAAATGCGTGCCATCTTTAGATGAACATTCAAGTGCTTATGAGAAGAAATTGGATCCTAATTTAGAACATGGTGATAACAATGAAGCTGTAGGAGTAAAAAATGAAAACATGACTAGAAATGACCCAGAAACTTTCCATCAGTTAAAGTCATCTGTGACATTTAAATCCAAAAACTCAGATACATTGATTAACGAACCTAGCAAACAGGATGGACACGATAAATCTGAAAATTCAATTTCAGATGGAAATGACACGATGATGGATGAGGTTCCAAATCTTATTGTTGCAGAGGAATTATTGGATAATCATAACCATGGTGACGTGTCCAAGGTTGATCCACTTGGTGTGACTGAAAAGGAGAAAAAGAAAAGTAATAATGATTCTGAAGCATTGAGTAATTCTTCTGACAATAGAAAGGCTGCTATTCTTTTGATGGAGCCATCCTTGAAAGGAGCTAAAGAAGATCGTGATCTGGAGTTAAAATTGCCTTCATTGAACAATGATGGAAATTTGTCTATGGAAAGGACTAGTAACCTCTACCAAGAATCAATGATTTCCCCAGGAAATTTTCCTGTACAATTGGATGAGGATCGATTGAATGAAGAAATGGAGATTCTTGATAGGGAATATATGAACCTAGAAAAGGAGCAGAAGAAGTTTGAGCGTAATGCAGAGTCCGTTGACAGTGAATTATTCACTGAGTGCCAGGTGAGAAACTGAAGTTTTACTTCACCTAATCATGATAACGGTTACTTTCTTTAGGAAAACTGATGCTGGGTGTGATAGAAACAGTAATAATAATTTACAATTACCAGGACAATTAATTCACCACTCGTCTAGTGGTCCCAGAGTTTGGAAAGTTTATTCTAGAAGGGGTAAAAAGGGAATTGGAGGCTGAGTTAGTTAGTAATTATGAGCTGGCAATGAAAGAGAGGAGGAGCAGTACACTTCCGGAGGAGCAGTACACTTCCACAATATAAGGAGCAGTCAGTAGAGGGAATAAGGAGGCTGGATTACAGCTGGATTTGGGAGGAGTGAATAGGGTACCCTAATATCCTATAGGAGCTTAGCTCTGGACCCATTTTGGGGATTGCCAAAAATTCCATTCTCTGAACTTGTCTTCCATTTTCATCAATAAAGCTTCTTTTCTTCATATTTTCTGTTTTACTACTATATTTATTATTGTTCTGTTAGTTCGTATCAAACTGGTCAGACCTACCGGATCTCATTCCCGGAACCAGTGAATGCCCCCGAAGAAGGTTAGCTACTCGGAGTTTGTTAAGATGGATGCGAAGGTAGCAGCGTTAGAAAGCGAGATATCGGAGGTAAAATCAACGTTGTTAGACGTCCAAAATGCGGTGAAGACTAGCCATGAGAGCCTCATGGCCATGTTTGAACGATGTCTAGGCAAGACGATGCTGGAAGGAGAAGGTAGTGCGAATGACAAAGGGCGACAATCATCGGGGAAGGAGGATTCCTCCGGATCCGGGCTTCGCAACCTCAGTGGTGATGCATTGACTGAGTTTCGTCAATCCATCAAAAAGGTGGAGCTACCGTCCTTCAACGGCGAAGATCCAGCAGGGTGGATTTCGCGCGCTGAAGTGTATTTCCGTGTTCAGGGGACGCTACCAGAGTTGAAGGTGAATCTAGCTCAGTTGTGTATGGAAGGAGCTACGATTCATTTCTTCAATTCTCTAGCAGGAGAAGATGAAGGTTTGTCGTGGGAGAAGCTGAAGGACTCACTGTTGGCCAGATATGGGGGGCACGGCGACGGTGACATATATGAGCAGTTAACAGGTCTGAAACAGAGTGGGACGGTAGAAGAATACATCACCGAATTTGAGTATCTTATGGCTCAGATTCCAAAATTGCCTGACAAGCAATTTTTGGGATATTTTCTTCACGGGTTAAAGGTGGAGATTAGAGGTCGAGTTCGCAGCTTCGTAGGTATGGGAGAAATTAGCCGCGCAAGACTGTTACAGGTGACGCGTGCGGTGGAGAAGGAAATATGTGGAGAAAATGGATCGTCTAGTAGTAGGGGGTTCAGATCTGGAAACGGGTCACACCGATCCGGAACTCATGGAGCGGGTCGAGGGAATTCAGAGTGGGTTTTAGTGAAGAATAGAGAAGGTGGAGTGAGTGGGGGTTCTAAAAGCAACCCTGTTGGGCTTAGAGAAGAAAGAACAACCCATGGAGATAAGAGAAGAAATGGGCCTCGTGATCGTGGATTTCAACATTTATCCTACCAGGAATTGATGATTAGAAAACAGAAGGGTCTTTGCTTCAAATGTAAAGGGCCTTTCTCCCCTACACATCAATGCCCCGATAAACACCTCCAAATCCTGCTTGTTGATGATAGTGATACAGAGGAGCAAGATGGTCAAGTTTTGGCGATCGAAGTGAATGAGGCGGATGACGATGAGATGGGAGAGATGAGTTTGATGCATTTGGATCAGATGACTAATCACAGCCCCCAAGTTATGTGGTTCCAAGGGGAAATCAAAGGAGTTCCGGTGCTAGTGTTGGTCGACAGCGGAGCTACGCATAACTTCATTTCTCAGAAGTTGGTATGCAAGATGGATTGGCCAATGGGGAAAACTTCACAAATGCGAATCAAGTTGGGTGATGGGTTTCAAACCATGACTCAAGGAGTTTGTAGGGAGGTGGAATTGAAGATCGGGGAATTCGGAATTCAAGTTGATATGCATCTGTTTGAATTAGGCGGAATTGATGTCGTGTTGGGAATAGAGTGGCTGAATACCCTTGGAGATATGATTATGAATTGGAAGAAACAACTCATGAGTTTTTGGAGTAATAAGGAGTGGGTTACATTACAAGGTTTAGGGGGCACCAATGAGTCCATGGTGGCCCTGCAGAGTATATTAGAGAAGCCTAAGCAGTGGAGAGGAAGGAAGTTAGGGAGTATAGAGAAGCAGGGTAGTGGAGCACAAGAGGCCCATCTGTCTCAACTACAGAAGGAGAGGCTGGGTCAGTTATTACACAATTTTGTTTCGGTGTTCGTAGAGCCTAAAGGGCTACCACCAATCAGAGGCAAGGAGCATGTCATTAATTTAGTAGAAGGAGCAAGTCCGGTGAATGTAAGGCCCTATAGATATCCTCATCATCACAAAGATGAGATCGAAAAGCAAATCAAAGAGATGTTGGCTACCGGAATAATCAGGAACAACACAAACTCTTTCTCTAGTCCGGTAATATTGGTGAAGAAGAAGGACAGCTCGTGGCGCATGTGCATAGATTACCGGGCCCTAAACAAGGTAACCATCCCTAATAAATTCCCAATACCTATTATAGAAGAGTTGTTAGATGAGTTGCATGGTGCTAGATTTTTCTCTAAATTGGATTTAAAATCCGGTTATCATCAAGTAAGAGTCAAGGAAGAGGATGTATACAAGACAACCTTTCGTACTCATGAGGGACACTATGAATTTCTAGTCATGCCATTTGGCCTTATGAACGCACCCTCCACATTCCAAAGCCTCATAAATGAAGTGTTTAAACCCATGCTTAGGAAATATGTGTTGGTTTTCTTCGACGATATACTAGTATACAATGATGATTGGGAGACCCATTTGCAACATTTGCAAATTGTGTTGCAAGTGTTAGATAACAATGGGTCAGTAGCCAACAAGAAGAAGTGTCTCTTTACTCAGAAATCCATTGACTACTTGGGGCATGTCATATCCCAAGATGGAGTAGCTGTGGACCCTAATAAGGTAGCCAGTGTGACCCAATGGCCTACCCCTAAGAATGTGAAGGGAGTTAGAGGATTCTTAGGGCTGACTGGATATTACAGGAAGTTTATCAAACACTATGGCAGGATAGCTAAACCGTTAACAGAGTTGACAAAGAAAGATGGGTTTAGGTGGGGAGATGAAACTCAAAGAGCTTTTGAAGAGTTGAAGGTGAAGCTCACTACAGCACCTGTCTTGGCTCTACCTGATTTTAGTAAGCCATTTGTAATCGAGTGTGATGCCTCTGGCAGTGGTATAGGGGCAATTCTAATGCAGGAAAAGCGACCGATAGCTTACTTTAGTAAGGTGTTGGGAGTAAGAAATCTGTCCAAATCGGTATATGAGAAAGAACTTATGGCATTGGGGTTGGCTATACAACATTGGAGACCTTACCTCGGCAGGAAATTCATTGTCTCTACCGACCAAAAGAGCCTGAAGCAATTGTTGTAACAGAGAGTCTCTACTGTAGAGCAGCAAAACTACTTGGTTATGATTTTGAGGTTGTCTATAAGCAAGACAAATTAAATAGAGGAACTGATGCCTTGTCTAGAATGCACGAGGGAATGGAGTTGAGGAGTATCACATCTTTTCTGCAGTGGGATTAGACACAATTAATGAAGGAAGAGGTGCAGAACGATGAGGAGTTACAGAAAATAATAGCAGAACTGTCACAAAATCCGGTGTCCAAACCTGGATATGTCTATAAACATGGAGTCTTAATGTATGATGGAAGACTAGTCCTTTCAAGACATTCAGCCATGATTCCAACGCTATTGAAAGAGTTCCATAGCACTCCACAAGGAGGGCACTCGGGGTTCTACAAGAGATATAGAAGGCTGGCGGCAAATGTATATTGGGTAGGAATGAAGGGAGTAGTGCAGGAATTTGTAAGAAGCTGTGATGTTTGCCAAAGGCAAAAATACTTGGCTTCTTCTCCGGGGGGCTTGTAGCAACCTCTACCCATACCGGAACGCATTTGGGAAGACATTTCTATGAATTTCATCACCGGCTTGCCAAAATCCAAGGGGTATGAAGCTATTTTCGTAGTAGTGGACAGGCTGTCTAAATATTGTCATTTTATTCCTCTTAAGCATCCCTATACGACTAGAAGTTTGGCTGAGATTTTTAGCAAGGAAGTAGTCAGGTTGCATGGGATACCTACGTCTATAGTAAGTGATACAGACCCCATCTTCATGAGCAATTTTTGGAGAGAATTGTTTAAGGCCCAGGGAACTCAACTCAAAATGAGCTCGGCCTACCACCCGGAGTCCGATGGTCAGACAGAGGTAGTTAACCGGTGTTTAGAGACGTACCTTAGATGCTTCATCTCTGACCAGCCCAAGACTTGGATGTCATGGTTACATTGGGCTGAGTACTGGTTCAATACTTCATTTCACACTACTACAGAGCACACCCCTTTTGAACTAGTCTATGGCAGATCTCCTCCTGTGATGGGTAGATGGGCTCAAGGAGAGACAAGGGTTGAGGCAGTGCAGAGAGACTTGGTAGAAAGGGATGAGGCTATCAGACAGTTGAGAAGTCAGTTGCACAGAGCACAAGATAGAATGAAAGCTCAGGCTGATAAGAAGAGAAGTGATAGGAGTTTTGAAGTAGGAGAATGGGTCTTTGTCAAGCTGAGAGCACATAGGCAAAATTCTGTGGTTACCAAAATTAATGCTAAACTTGCTGCTAGATACTATGGGCCTTACCCTATTATGGAAAGAATCGGAGCTGTCGCCTACAAACTGAAGTTGCCCATAAGTTCTAGAGTTCTTCCAGTGTTCCATGTGTCATTATTGAAAAAAGCTGTGGGACAGTACCATGAGAATGAAGAGCTGCCCGACCTTATGGCAGGAGAGCAGGAAGAGGTGTTTGAACCGGAAACTGTGCTGGCTGTAAGGAAGGTACAAAAGCAAGGTGAAGAGGTGACACAATTACTTATCCATTGGAAGGGGAAAACAGTAGAGGAAGCTACTTGGGAGGACTATGTCATGCTTAAAAGTCAATTTCCACAATTCAACCTTGAGGACAAGGTTCTAGTTGAAGAGAGGAGTATTGATAGAAACAGTAATAATAATTTACAATTACCAGGACAATTAATTCACCACTCCTCTAGTGGTCCCAGAGTTTGAAAAGTTTATTCTAGAAGGGGTGAAAAGGGAATTGGAGGCTGAGTTAGTTAGTAATTATGAGCTGGCAATGAAAGAGAGGAGCAGTACACTTCCACAATATAAGGAGCAGTCAGTAGAGGGAATAAGGAGGCTGGATTACAGCTGGATTTGGGAGGAGTGAATAGGGTACCCTAATATCCTATAGGAGCTTAGCTCTGGACCCATTTTGGGGATTGCCAAAAATTCCATTTTCTGAACTTGTCTTCCATTTTCATCAATAAAGCTTCTTTTCTTCATATTTTCATAACTGTTTTACTATTATATTTATTACATATTCATATTTTCATAACTGTTTTACTTTACTATTATATTTATTACATATTCATATTTTCATAACTGTTTTACTATTATATTTATTACTGTTCTGTTAGTTCGTATCAGGGTGTTTCATGCTTTTTCTGCCAGGGAAAACTACTGAACACTTAGTTTTGATTGAAGATATGTGCATAATATCAGTCTGAAACTAAAATGTAGTTTGAATTTTCATTCTTGAGGCGCTGATTTAACGAATATGATTTTGTTCCTTAATAGGGAAGCAAATAATCAGCATGGACAGGGGAAACTAGGATGGAATTCTTGTCTTTCAGAGATAATACATTTAGAAATGTTACTGACACACCATTAAACCAGAACTTCAAAACAGTTGTATAATATGAAATGTTTTACTCAAATTAGTTATGACATATCCTAGTAAATATTTTTTCTTGGCAGGTGTGCCAAAATAGTCAGAGTAAACATAATTAGCGTGCTTATATCAGTATTAGAGAGAGATTTCAGAGCCACCTGGTTTATACTGTGTTAAAATAAGTATTTTATTATTGAGCCACTTATCAGAGAAAGTCCACAGCCCAATATGGGTTCCTTAGCTACTCAGTTGTTAGCTTTTCAGTTATAACTAGATTTGACTTCAGTCTAAGTAAATTTTTTGTAAAGCTAACTGAATTTATCATTATGTGCGTCTGTATCTTAAACCATTGCATAAGATATTAAATTTTTTTAGTGGTTACTTTTTACATGTTTTTCTGGCATCAGCCGACTAAGTAATCTAGACTTGGATGCTGTTAAAGAACATGATTAATTGGCTGTGGCATTGTCCTAATAATTTATATTTTATTATTGAGGATTTTGAAACATTTGCTCAGGCAGATGTGATAATTAACTTCGCTTTTTATTTTTCCCTTATTCTCATTCCTTATAGTGATTTTCTACTCGTTGTAGTATGTTTACCACTTATGTTTCTCATGCTTCTGATACCCTGTAGGAACTACTGCAAATGTTTGGCTTGCCATATATCGTTGCCCCAATGGAAGCTGAGGCACAGTGTGCTTACTTAGAACTATCAAAACTGGTTGATGGTGTTGTGACTGACGACTCTGATGTCCTTTTATTTGGGGCACGCAGTGTTTACAAGAATATATTTGATGACCGCAAATACGTAGAGACATACTTCATGGAGGTCTATATATCTGCCAAAGCTGGTGCCCATGAATAATTTTGTTTTTAAAATTTTATCGTTTTTGAGCTTTTTTCAATGCTTCAGGACATTGAAAAGGAGCTTGGATTGACCAGAGAAAAATTAATTCGCATGGCACTACTTCTTGGGAGTGACTATACCGAAGGTGTAAGGTTTGACAAATATTTCCCTTACTTGTTCTGGTGCATAAGTGTGGCTAGGCATGCCTTACTACATGGAGATATGCTAATGTTTCTTTTCTTTATCTAACTATTGATAAGATATTTTCCATGTCCTTTCCCTGCATTTATGGCAGGATATCAGTTATATGCTTATATATATGCTCCATGCCAACCTGACTAGATCTTGTTATGTGGTAATGTAGTGGAATTGGCATTGTTAATGCTATTGAGGTTGTAACTGCATTCCCGGAGGAAGACGGGCTCCAGAAATTCCGGCAGTGGGTTGAGTCACCAGATCCCACCATCCTTGGAAGGTTGGATACAAAATCTGTATCTAAGAAAGGGTCAAAACTTGAAGAAAAGGAGTCGCCTGATTACATCCAAGAAAGAAAGCAAATTTTCATGGATAAGCATGTAATTGATTTCAAGTTCTCTGTGCTTTCAAGTAATATATATTGGCAGATAATTTTGCACTTTATTGTGCTTGGATTTGACATATGTTTTTTGTTTTCTAAATAGAGAAATGTTAGCAAGAACTGGCATATTCCTTCTTCTTTTCCAAGTGAAACAGTTATATCTGCTTACTTATCTCCAGAAGTTGACAAGTCAACTGAGCCTTTCGCATGGGGAAAGCCAGATCAGCTCGTTCTT
Organism: Lathyrus sativus; assembly: GCA_963859935.3. Lineage (NCBI taxonomy): Eukaryota > Viridiplantae > Streptophyta > Magnoliopsida > Fabales > Fabaceae > Lathyrus > Lathyrus sativus. The sequence continues at coordinate 342,688,608 of OZ012735.1, read as the reverse complement.
CGCAAGTGAGTTTACATGTTTTTCCTTTCTTGTTATACCTTATTTCCACCTAAGTGTTGTAGAAAAGAATGGGTAAAAACTGTTGTGTTATTCCGCAGGGAAAACACCCTTTAAATAGGAGGATTACAATTAATGTCAATGACTTAAACAATGTCATAAAATAAAATGCTGATCTTAGAAATAATTGAGAATATCCTAATAATAGAAAAACAAGTTGGTGAATAAATATCAGTCATTCAAAAACAGATAGAGGGAATGCCGGCGAACACACTGGAAGAACCTGTGCCAAAAGCAGCGCTGGGGATGGTGGCGTGTGGTTCTCACGCACAATAAGAAAACAGCGCTGGTGTAACTAACTGCCGTGGCTAAAATTACAGTTAAGCCTGAGAAAAGATAGAGTACAAACAGGTGTAGATCGATAGAGAAATGCATTCTCTGTCTCTGTCGCATGCAGTATTTCATTTCTTTGAAATGGTCTTATATTACCTTCTTGTTTTGGAAATGTATATACACACAGAATGATTTTGCCATGCTTTTAGCATTAGAGAATGATAAACTAACAGTCCTTCTGAGAATGGCAAACTGATGTATTTCATTTCTTCGAAATGGTCTTATATTTACGTTCTTGTTTTGAAAATATATATGTATTTTCTATATTCTACAATACTGAGTTGCTTCCTGCATACAGAATGTGCTGGGAGAAATTTGGGTGGTCTAGTCAAAAAGCAGATGAATTGCTGTTACCTGTTTTAAAGCAGTACAACAAACATGCGGTTAGAGACTTTGCTTAACTGTGCTGCTCGCTGTTTATGTTTTTTGTGTGTTCGACAATTAATTTGATTGATCATTATATAGGCAATAATTTTTGTTGGTTACATACTATCTTATTGATACTCCTACTTACTTTTCATATCCTTATTTTTATATAATGTAGACTCAACTGCGGTTGGAGGCATTTTACAGTTTCAATGAAAAATTTGCAAAAATTCGAAGCAAGAGAATCAATAAAGCTCTAAAGGGAATAACTGGTAAGCCACCTTCAGAGGGAACAGAGGAAGAGGAAGGTGTTGCAGGTAGGAAGAAATCAAAAAGAAAAGAGTCGATGGAAAGAAAAAATGACAGGGATATTGTTGCTAAGCAACACACAAAGAAAAAGAAAATCAATGATGTTTCTACTTCTACACCTGGTGCATCTGAGGTTGAAAAGTTGCAGCCATGTATGCAAACAGAAGAAGAGCAACATGATGGTAAGGAATTGGCTCGGAATAAAAGTGGAAGTGGGCGAGGAAGAGGTAAAGGCGTGGGAATAAAAAGAAGCAGAGAGAAGAAAGGTCGTTATCAATCTGAAGCTGAAACTTCATCCAGTAGTAGTGATATTGAGAATCATGAGCCAGGAGTACATATTGATGGGCCAACAGTTACAGAAGCTGTGCGAAGGGTAAGCTTCATTCTGAATAGAATTTTTTACTTCAAAATATGAAATATGGTGCTCCTTCAAATTTTTGCGCTGTTGAGAACCTTTCATTATTCTTAATAGTAAACAAAATATATAATTTGGTGCTTCTTAATCCTGTCAACTTCATGAATATCTGTTATTCCTTCCTCCCTATCTATGTTTAAATGCAAACCAATTAGTTTTTTTCGATGGACCTGCCTTTGATATTTGCACTATTTATGATTGATTTTTGGTGTAATCTGTTTGTTTCCCCCATAAATTTCGGTTGTCTATAAAACAGAAACTTCTTTTAAATTCCAATCAGAAAATAAGTTAAAAGGTTTCTTTACTAAATTTATTTATCGAGGAGTGTTAGGAAGACACTTTATCACACTCTTCTATTAGTTAAAATTCAAATGGATTCCACGAAATTATGTAGGCCCCACATAAATTTAGTGGACCCCCACAAGAATTTTGACCCATGAAAGAGTGTTAGAATAATTCTTATTTATGGCCATGGGCTATTCAGGTGTGATCTCCAAAATCTGTCAAATTATTCATTCAAGAATAACAATGAAAAAGTTTCTATAAATAACTAGTAATTAAAAGTCTTACTTAACTGTTGTTTACTTTTCAGTCAAAGCGATCTCGAAAACCTGTCAACTATTCCTTCGAGGACATTGAAGTTGAAGATGCAGTTGATTCATTTGACCAGAAGAATCAGAATTGCTTACGCGGAGAGGGACTACAAGAAAAATCATCTTGCATTGATGATGCACGTGTAGATAGTTTCAGCAGAGGGATTGAAAGCAATGCGATAGAAATTCCTGTGAAAGATAACTTACCTGCAAACTATCTGGAGCCTGAATCAGATGCTGGTGCAGCAACACCAAATACTCGCCCTTCAGATGACTGTCTTGAAATGGGAGGTGGATTCTGTGCAGACGACAGTGAGATGGATAACAACCATGATGCAATTGATGACATGAACACAACAATCTCTCCGCCCTGTTCTAAATTTTTGGGTGAAACTGAAAAGACGGCTACAAGCCAGATACAAGATGGAGAGACATGTCACAAGTTAGACACAGTGCCAAATGACCACCTAAATGCTGGCACAAGAGTGTTGACAGCAGAGAATGCTCATCACAATACTGAGAGCTCCGACATAGCTTTTAGCGCTATGCCTTTTTTGAGAAAAAAAAAGAAAGGGATGAATCTTTCCTAACTCTGTATAATGCCTCAATTGTGTTTAATATATATATATATATATATATATATATATATATATATATATATATATATATATATATATATATATATATATATATATATATATATATATATATATATATATATATATATATATATATATATATATATATATATATATATATATATATATATATATATAAAAGCAAGATGACTTTAATGATCTATGGAGTTAGCAGAAATGAAAAAAGTAAATGGATTTGTTATGTCTTTAAATAAAAATTTATTTCAAAACAAAAGATAAAACCAAAAGCTCTCTATTCCCATTTTTCTTATGCAGTGTCGTGCGTAAAAACGATTGAAGGTGTCACATGCAAATATACATGTATGTTTTAATTGTAGCAAATGATAATAGTAAGGATATCGTATTCGCAGGGAGTGGAAGAGGTTTAGATTTAACTTTGTAAGTATTCTTGTTTAAAACTACAATGATCAGTGTAACAAAATAATAGAAAAACACAAGTTTAGATTGTCCACAACACAAAATTAAATGCAATAAGTAAATGTTTGATTAAATTAAGAGAGTGAATGTTGAGCTATGATCCATTAATATGGATATTGGCCAAAATGTGTATACGATGAGATGTGTCATGTCTGAAAAGGTCAAAATGTGATCTTTATGTGTATCTCTACAACTTCAACACATGCATTAATAGGGAAAGGGAACAAATCTTTAAGTCTCACTTATAACACTAAAATACGTTTGGTTTGTATTATGAAAATCCTTTATGATTATATTTTTTTCTCTAAGCAAACTAGTTAAGTGAATGTCTCTATCTTGTTTTAATCACTTTTGTTATGAAATCTACTTGTTGTTGGATCTCTCACAACAACAAACTTTTATCTTTTTCTAAGTTGATCATTCAAAGAAATAGACCTATAACATTAACACAACAAAATATGACACTAACATCACATCATTTTAACATAAAGACAACATTATATTAACTTCACATTGCTCAACAAACAAATGTTTAGCTCATAGTAGGCTTAATACAAACTACTGAACTAAAACTGATAGGGAACATACTTAACAAAAGATATAAATATAAAAGAAATGACAACCTATTAGTAACTTAGAGATCTCTCCTGTTGGATAAACAACAACTGAAGACTTTAGTCACGCCAGCTCTCAGCAATGAGTACAAGATTGAGTGAGAAGAAGAATTCTCTCTTTTCTCACAAAACCTTACACTGAATAATACTAAATTCCTACTAAGACTGTTGAACTTCTTTCTTGGTGTTTGTGTGCGTGGAACTATTTTCTTCAATCCCTAAGGTAAGCTTTTATAGGCACAAGTGTGAATGTGAAAGATGGTAGGTCTCAGATCATGGGATTTTGATGTAAGCAAGGTTCAACCCATAATTCAAATTAGCCTATTCTCTTTTGTCCTCTATTCTTCGTGAATAAGCATTCTGGTACATACAGTGGTGGGAAAAAAGCGTCTGGTGCAGGCGACACAATGTTTATGTGCAAGATGCGCTTTTGTAGTGGTGGTCCCCACCATACAATTTCTTTGTCTTGTGCAATTAATCTTATCCATTTGATTTAATATTTCTCCTAAGCACAATTCTGTCACGCAAGCCCTAGAGATTTGCACATTTCATGCTCTTGGCCATTATCTTATTATCTTAAGCGAACTTTTCATTTTCCTTTCAGCTCTCTCTTCCATACTCTTCTTAGATCAGTCGTCCCTCAACTTGTCTTAAACTGCCTTAAAATTCAGTAACACACACATGAAAACTACAAAAGGAGCACCTATTATGCTCAAAGAAAAATAAGCTAAAAACACTAAAACTTAACAAATAAACATTAAACTCATCACATAAATAGAAATGAAATGGGATAATAATAATACACTAAAAGTAAATTATCACTCCCCAAACTTGAACTATCGCCCGTCCTCGAATGATGCGACAAGGATTGACAAAAAAGTACTAATCACAACCTAATAAAAACACAATTACGCAAAGGCACTCAGAATTTAAATTTGATGGACCATTTCAAAAGTCGACACAACTCAGCCTTGCAACTGATCTGAAGTGAATGCGTGTTTGGATTTTACATGACTCCTACAGTCACGCCAGTACTCTTCAGTGAAATAAGCTAGCCTAAATTCAATTATGATTTGATTAAGCCTGAGCTCCAAGGGTTGTCTTTTGGTTTCAAGAAGGGGTTTTAACTGACTATTTTCTTGACTTTCATTCATGAAATACCATGAACCACACTTCTACTTATGTAATATTCTCTTGCGCAATGCTTCACCTTTTTACTAAACGGGATCTCACTTATAATGCGTCCAACCTATTATTGTGATGAAAACACTAACTGTTCCTCAAATTTCAGGCACAAGAACTTATTTTTGAAGTGAACTTTGGCTTACTCCTTTTACACACTTCGTGTAGTGTGTCCTTTGAAAAAATTAGGTCTTAATTGAGCAATATTATCCTCCCCTTAATGATTCCTCATGAGTTCATTTGTTTCTCATTTTCAAAACAACTCAGTTTCTCAGAAAGTCTTTTCTTATTTAACCGACTACCAGAGGCGTGATAAAAGTTATCAGCAACATACATCTACATCAAACACTTTAATTCAAATTAATAAACTTTTTTTCCAAAAATTTCTACAGTCCACTTATTTTTATTCTGAGTATCACAAAAAAAAAATTTCTTGATCAAAACGGTTGTAACCAGCTGCCTCTCTATCTTTTTTTAAAAAAAAAATATTTTTTTAGCAAAATTAATTCAAAAACACACAAGCTAAATATAACATGCATCACACGAACATAATAACTAGATTAGAACTAAATTAAACATGGTGATTATCCTAAAACATGCATTAAAACATCAAAATCCAAATTAAGACCAACATATCCCAAAATAATCCGAAACCAGCATATACAAAACAAACAAGAATGTCCAACTAGCAGTCAACATAACAAAGGAAAAAGTGCAGGAAAGAGATAATGGTGGGCAAACACTAGGCCAGAAGCCATATCTCCCTGATCAGGAAAATAGCAAGTGTACTATTTTTACCAATTGTAGTAATAAGGGAAAAGTCCCAAGTATCGATCTCGAGGACTGCGTAGTAATTAACAGAATTTTTAGGATTCAAATGAACAAAAGGTCTAGTGGTTTGTTTGGTAGCAGAGTAATATAATAAGTAAATAAGGACTTATGAATCAATCTAAGAACAATGTTAGGGGAGTGGAGACGATGCGAGTAAAGACCCTGTATGATTATTCTGCTATACTAGTTATTAACCTTAATTCATCAGTTGGCCAATTTAGTTTTCTTAATTCCTTAATGAAAACCCTTTGATGAGTTTCCTGTACACTAATTCCTCAGTGTCCATGAAAAGCATCAAGCTATAGTTTCGACCATAAAATACGTGATACGGGATATCCTCATTCCTAAGCAATATCGACCGTGATACTATTTTGGAAAAGTGTTAGGTTGACTTTCCAGACTAAAGCCTAAGCACAATTCGAATTCTACTTTCCAATATGAATACGATTAAGATTAATGCAAAATAAAATATATAAAGGTAATAACATAGTTCTCATAGAATCATTAAACAAAAGTCATTATATCGCAACTTAGGACCACCCCCTAACAACTTGGGGTTTAGCTGCTCATGTTCTGTGTAAACATAAAAGCAATTAGAAATGAAAAGGAGAAGATCATTACAATGCAAGTTGAAATCCTTGGATCATCAATTGCTTCCGCTTTTGATCGATCCTTTGTTTTCCAGCCGAACTCTCCTCTCAGTTGTCAATCCTAATATCAGTTCCAAAGTGTCCCCTACTTTCTAAAAAGTGACTCTTATATCTAAATTCAAATTACATCGCGAAATGTCTCAAATGCCCTTCGAAATAGGTCTAACAGCAAAAAATCAGAAAACATAAAAATTTCACTCTCAGTGGCCCTGACACGGGCCGTGTTGTGCAACACGGGTGGCCGTGTCAGGCTGCTGACTTCTTCAGGGCGTGTCTCATCTTTAAGGGCTGCAACACGGGCCGTGTTGCATGACACGGGCACCCGTGTTGTAAGTCTGAGTCTCCTTTTCTTCTGCTTTGGTCTACCCGTGTCTGCCAACCGTGTCCTCCATGACACGGGCCGTGTTGTGCAACACGGGTACCCGTGTTGTAGCTCTGACTTCCCTTTTCCGACTTTTCTTTGCCTCTGAACGCGGTGCGACTGTCGTGCTATCCATTCCTGCCAAAAACACACTAAAAGAAACCAAATCAAACGCACCAGCGACAAAAGTAATATAAACTTAAAAATAAGACTCGAAGACACACAACTACGAGTAATTCAGATAATAACAACTAAAGCTTTGAAAACAGATAAAAAACATTGCGAAATTAACAACAAATAATGTTTGAAAACACAAGTGAAATCCACCGATCAAACTCCCCCGAACTTGAACTTTTGCTTGTCCTCAAGCAAAAAGCTCGCCAAACCGAACTTAATATCTTTTTCATAACGGAACGTCCAAAGAATTGTGAGTTACGGTGATGATACTCATACTTGAACTTCTCATTCCAAGTCCCCTAGGATTAGTCTCGGCTTTTCCCTCAAAACAGGTAACATGCAAACATTAGACTGCGGTAAACCACATACCTCAGTCTCCCTATGGGTAACCTCTCCGACTATGCTTTGTACTTAAGTCTTCTTTTTCGATTTTCCTCCCTTTCATTCGGACAATCATTATACGGCTTTTATGATTTTCCTCGTGTGCACAAGATTTATCAATGACATTTTTCTTTTTCTGGCACTGTTATTCTTTTTGAATGGCTTTCAGGTTCGACCGCCGTTGGGCTGAATAACCGGGTGAGGGTTACCCAACTTAGAAGGATTAGTCGCCTAATTGCCCCTTTTTTTGTTTGTTTTTTTTTTCTGTGCCTTAGCTCAATACTTTTCATTACCCTTGCACACACGATTCTTTTTGATGAAACCTGATTGTCAAAATAAACTACTCAGGGGTACTTCTCAGATCAAAGCACTATGGTACAAATCTACACGTCGAACTCGTTCCTATTCGGGAAACCCAGGGTGTTTGCCTTTTACCTATCTCTCAAGATTGTTCCGATTTCATCCTCACAGTTCTTTTCTGAGTATTCTATATACTTTCTCATCACCTCACTCAACATCTTCACTAAACAGTTCCTCAACAATGTTATTAATTTTATTAGCTCAATGTCAGGGGGGTTTTCCTGTGGACTTGCTATCATGTTCTCAAACTAACACTGGAAATTAAATAACCAAATAACTAAAACAGAATTGAAAACACACAAATAACATAAACAAATAGCATACAAACACAAATAAAAATAAAATACCCCCACACTAGAATTCAACAGTGTCCTCACTGTTGAAACACTAGTAGCAGAGGACTCACAGAGTTCATGGTTTCAGAGGTTGGTCGCGCAGCATCATCTGCCGCATCCATTCATGCATCTCACCGATCAACCTGCCTTGTCGAATTTGTTCGTTCCCTTGTCTTGTCTGCTCCTCGCCTTGCCGCGTCTGCTCACTTCGGAGATGACACATCTCATTCTCCATCTAATCCCATTCTTTTTTAGATAAGCTCCAAGAGCCTGAGCCGGATTCCTGATGGGGTGAGACTCGAGTAGGCGGTATAGGCGCTTCTTCAACCTGATCTCCTTCATCCTCAAAGAATTCTGTACCTGTACCATCATAAAATTGGTCTTCTTCATCCTGCATTGTGCTCTCATATAGCCAGTTATTCACATTTTGAATACTAATAAAGTCAGGGGCAGGTAAAGCAAGGAGATGACTGTTTCGGCTTACCAAGGAGTAGTAATTATCAAAGACTCGAATCATACCTTGGGCAGTCAGTGTGGCAAGATCTATTTTTGTCTTACCTGCAACAGTGAGTTCCTCTCTCAAGATAGCACCGTGGCCAAAGTGATTTGCGATTTTAGTAATCATACCGCCTACACTTATTTCACCGGAAGGTGCATTCGCAACCCTCTTCAGGTGATCAGCTGCAAAGGCAGCTACATTCATGAGTTCTTGATTTGCCATGCCGTACATGAAGTACAACTCCCTCTGAGTCGCCACTCCTGTGCTGTCACCCCTGCCGAACAGTGTATATGCCAATCCCTTTTGAGCGTACCTGAAACAAGGGTTATGGATACACGAGGCTTTTGCCGCCTTCGCGACATAATCAGTTCTGCCTGTAATAGCCTTCCAGAAGTCCCCTGCACTAAAATTTCCCGGAGGGGCTCCGGGTCCAAAATTGGGGAGCTTCAGAATATCTCCCAATTCGGCTATGGTCAGGCTATGGTCAGTATCAAATAACCTAAACCTCAGTGTACCATAATATTCCTCCTCCACACCTGTCCACCTGTGCTTCAACTGAAATTCTAAAGTACTCAAGAATTCAACAGTTATGCGCTCATAAGTCGGCGCTTCCAATTGCATAAATTCTAGCATACCCAGAGTGTGAAACATCCTATGGACCTCTACTCTCAGCCCTAGATTATCAAGCGTAGTGTTACAGATATACCTTGTGGGCGCGAGCTTACGCTTGATGATGTTAGAGTACTTCTTTTGATGATCCGGGTCTTCAAAGAGTATGCCGTGAGGATTCGCCATACGGTGTGCTCTCTTTCTGGGGCGCGAAGTTTCCGCCACTGCTTTTCCTGTGTCTCTACGAGGAGGCATTCTTGAACCTGCAAAACACAAACAACACAGATGGTTCGAAAAATTTCGAAATCACTGTTAGTGAAAAACGCGACCGTAGAAATAAGCACAATGATGAGTAGAACGTTTTTTGTGAAGGACGGAAGTGTTTCCGATGAGTGGGTGTGGTAGATAATGAAACTTTTGTGGAGAGAAGGTTATGGAGGTTAAGGGTTTTGTGAGGGAGAAGAAGGAGGAATATGAAAAATGATATGAAATGTGTGGTTGCTAATGATAAGTGGGGGTGAAAGTGGTGGGCCCCACGGGGTAAAAAATAAAAAAACAGATCGTGCCTTGCAACACGGGCCGTGTTGCACAACACGGGCACCCGTGTTGCTCCTCCTGTAGTTTATTTTTTTTTCAAAGCCACGAACCTGCAACACGGGCCGTGTTGCACAACACGGGCACCCGTTTTGCTCCACTGACTCCACATTTTTCCCAAGTTTTTCATCCCTGCCATGCTAGGCCTGACACGGCCCGTGTTGTGTAACACAACCATCCGTGTCAGGGTGCTGTTTTTCAACTTTTTCCTCTCCTCTGGTCTCCGACATTCTTCTTTCACCGATGAACTGCGAGTTAATCAAAACATGTTAAAACAAAAACAAAAACAAAATGAAAGCGTGAAGGTGAAATATGTGGGTTGCCTCCCACGAAGCGCTTCGTTTTACGTCGCCTGGCTCGACGGTCCGTCATCGTATCATGTGAGATGAACGACATCGTTTCGATCTTTCTGCTGTCCCTCGTAGTAAGGTTTCAGACGCTGACCATTTACTTTAAAAATGTCTCCATTTGCTGGATTTTTCAGCTCGACTGCTCCGTGCGGAAACGTCTTATGTACTACAAATGGTCCCAACCATTTTGATTTAAGCTTTCCCGGAAAGAGTTTCAGTCGGGAGTTGTACAACAGTACTAATTGTCCTTCCCGAAATTCTTTCTTCTGAATACGTCGATCATGCCATTTCTTTGCTTGATCTTTGTACATTTTTGCATTCTCATATGCTCGGTTCCTGAATTCCTCTAGCTCATGGAGTTGGAGGGTTCTGGACTCTCCTGCTCTGGTGAGGTCTAGGTTAAGGACTTTTGATGCCCATAATGCCTTGTGTTCTAACTCTAGAGGCAGATGGCAAGCTTTACCATAGACCAGTTGGTAAGGGGACATACCAATGGGTGTTTTGTATGCAGTGCGATACGCCCAGAGAGCGTCGTCCAACTTTACTGCCCAGTCCTTACGGGATGCACACACTGTTTTCTCTAATATCTGTTTGAGTTGTCGATTTGACACCTCGGCTCCCCCGTTGGTTTGAGGATGGTACGGAGTAGATATTTTGTGCTTCACATTATACTTAAGGAGTAACTTTTCCATGAGATGATTTAGGAAGTGAGTTCCTTCATCACTTATAAGGGCCCTTGGTACTCCAAACCGCGAAAATATGTTCTCCTTCAGAAACCTGACCACTACTTTAGCATCATTTGTTGGTAGTGCCACTGCTTCTACCCATTTCGAAACATAGTCAACTGCTACCAGTATATAATGTTTTCCAAATGATGGTGGGAATGGTCCCATAAAATCAATCCCCCAAACATCAAACAACTCTACTTCTAACATGGAATTCTGCGGCATCTGGTTTCTTTTCGAGATATTTCCAGTCCGTTGACATCTGTCGCATTCCTTAACTACGTTCTGGGCATCCTTGAACAAAGACAGCCAATACAACCCCGATTGGAGGACTTTGGCTGCGGTGCGGTCGCCACTGAAATGCCCTCCATAATCTGAATTATGACATGCTTCGAGCACCTTCCTTTGCTCGTTTTCCGGAACGCATCGTCTGATCAGTCCATCCACCCCTTTCTTGTAAATAAACGGGTCATCCCATAAGTAGAACCTGCAGTCATGAACAAACTTTTTCCGTTTGTTAGAATCAAAATCGTCGGGTATGAGACCCCCGACTAAATAGTTGGCGTAATCCGCAAACCAAGGAACACCATGAATAACTAGGATGTGTTCATCAGCAAACTCATCCTTTATCGGGCGCTTTTCCTCGTTTTCTTCAATCGGTGACATTCGCGAGAGGTGATCAGCTACAGTATTTTCACATCCTCTCTTATCCCGAATCTCCACATCGAATTCTTGGAGAAGAAGGATCCATCTCAGCAGCCTGGGCTTCGACTCCTGTTTAGCAAAAAGATATTTTAACGCAACATGGTCAGTATAAACAATCACTTTAGAACCCAACAGATATTGCCTAAATTTGTCAAAGGCATACACCACCGCTAGCAACTCCTTCTCGGTAGTTGCGTAATTCATCTGTGCCGGGTTCAAAACGTGACTCGCATAGTAAATAACATGCAAAAGCTTCTCTTTCCGCTGCCCCAATACAGCCCCTACTGCGATGTCACTGGCGTCACACATGATCTCAAACGGCAGCGACCAATCCGGGGCTATCACAATTGGTGCTGACACTAACTTATTTTTCAGGTTTTCGAAAGCGTCAGCACATTCCTTATCGAACACAAACGTTGTGTCCTTGACTAACAAGGACGTCAACGGTTTAGCTATCTTGGAGAAGTCTCTTATGAACCTACGGTAGAACCCTGCATGACCCAAGAAGCTTCAGATACCTTTCTCGTTCATGGGTGGTGGTAACTTGGATATTACTTCCACTTTTGCTTGATCGACTTCGATCCCTTTGTGTGAGATTTTGTGACCAAGGACAATGCCCTCTCTTACCATGAAATGACATTTTTCCCAATTTAGGATCAAGTTACTTTCCTGACATCTCTGCAAAACAAGTGACAAGTTAGTTAAACAATCATCAAATGATGACCCAAAAACCGAAAAATCATCCATGAAGACTTCCATATGTTTCTCGAGCATATCCGCAAAAATAGAAGTCATGCATCTTTGAAATGTGGCTGGGGCATTACATAATCCGAATGGCATCCTCCTATAAGCAAAAACTCCGTACGGGCATGTGAAAGCTGTCTTCTCTTGATCCTCTGGCGCAACCGCGATTTGGTTGTATCCGGAGTATCCATCTAGAAAGCAATAGTAATCGTGACCAGCCAATCTTTCTAACATCTGATCAATAAAGGGCAACGGAAAGTGATCTTTTCTGGTGGCTAAATTAAGTCTCCTATAATCAATGCATACCCTCCAACCAGTGATTGTACGCGTAGGAATCAACTCATTCTTGTCATTAGTCACCACAGTTGTACCTCCTTTCTTGGGCACCACGTGAACAAGGCTCACCCATGAACTGTCCGATATAGGATAGATAAGTCCAGCATCCAATAATTTCACCACTTCCTTTCTTACGACTTCCTTCACAACGGGGTTCAGTCTTCGCTGGGGTTGCACAACCGGTTTGTGGTCCTTCTCCATAACGATCTTGTGCATACAAACTGTAGGACTTATACCCTTTAAGTCTTCGATTTTCCAACCAATAGCACTCTTAAATTTTTTAAGAACCCCAATCAGTTGTTTCTCTTAGACACTTTTCAAACTAGAGCTGATAATGGCGGGACACTTTTCCTCGGTGTCTAGAAAAACATATTTGAGATTTTCCGGCAATTGTTTCAATTCCGAACCTTTAGGCTTTTCGTCATTACCTTCCAGCGCTATAGGTTGCCGTAAGTCCTCCCATCGGTATGGTCGGGATCCCCTTTGGAATGGTCGAGTGTCCAACATTTCAACTACCTCCCTATCATTCTCATCTACTTCTTTATCTTCCTTAAAGATTGACATGCTTAGCACTCTCTCCAGGGGCAATTGGGTCACACTCTCCAAATGTTCGCTCTCTACGACTCGTTCTAGCACTTGTACGTTGCTACTGGTGCCACGATCCTGTTTATGCTTCATGGTATTACTAACATCAATTTTTAACTCCTCGTCATATACCTTCAAGGTCAGGGTGCCGCCTTCCATATCTATCATGACTCTCCCGGTTTCCAAGAATGGCCGGCCCAAAATTAACGGAATTTCTTCATCTTCCGGCATCTCTAGAATCACAAAATCAACCGGAAACACAAATTTATCTACCTTAACTAGTACATCTTGAACCACTCCATATGACCGCTTAACTGAATGATCAGCAAACTGGAGGGTCATCCGAGTGTCTTGAACCACACCGATATCCAACTTTTTGTAGATGGACAAGGGCATGAGGCTAATACTTGCTCCCAAATTAATTAAAGCTCTGTTGAATGACCTATCGCCAATAGTGCATGGGATAGTAACAGCTCCACTGTCTTTCTTCTTGCCCGGAATCTTCAGACCCTGCAAAATAGCACTACAAGTTTCCGTTAGAATAACAGGTTCAGACTCACTAGTCCGCTTTTTAGCAATGATGTCCTTCATGAATTTTGCATAGGTGAGCATCTGTTCTAGTGCCTCCAACAACGGAATGTTCAGCTCCAACTTTTTAAACAGCTCCAGGAACTTCTCGAAATTCTTCTCTTGCTGTCCTTTCTTTTTATTTCTTGAGGGGTATGGCAGCTTGATCACCGGTTTTGGTTCTACCACTTTTTCTTTAGTTACCGGTACCGGTGTCACCACTTCTTCCTCGACTATTTCATTTTCTTTAATTTCCAGCTCCACTTCAATCATCTGATCATTCAGTTCCGTTTCCTCTTCTCCTACTTCCTTGGATTTTCCACTTCTTGTTACTACCGCCTTAATTTGGTGGTGATCCTTCGGATTTGGTACTGTGGCACTTGGAAGTGTACCCGGTGCTTGTGAACTCGCTAGCTGTTGGGCAATTTGACTCATTTGTACTTCAAGATTCTTTATGGATGCTCCAGCATTCCTGAAGTTACTCCTTGTCTCTTCTTGAAATTGAGAACTTTGGGCGGCCATTTTCTCAATGGCCACTTCCCAATTAGCTTTTCGAGGCGCTTGTGGTTGATATTAAGGTTGGTACGGCGTCTGTTGGTACTGCTGTTGCTGAGGTTGATACGGTTGTTGGCCTTGAACAGGTTTTTGTACATTTCCTTGTTGATCTTTCCATGAAAAGTTTGGGTGATTTTTCCAACCAGGATTATATGTGTTGGCGTAGGGATTGTTCTGCCTCAACATATTAATCTGTTCCACTTGCTCTTGAGTTGCTACACAATGCATTGTAAAGTGTGGTCCACCGCATATTTCACAAGGTGCTGCTTGAACTGGCTCAACCTGTGCCACTACCTGAGTTTCAACATTCATTTTCTTTAACCTTCTCTCTACCTCAGCGGTGATCTGATCCTCCATTTTAACAACCTGGTCTGCCAGCTTCAGATCAATCTTACCTTCCGGTTGGTTAACCGTGCGATCATACAACTCAAGGTGCTCGTTAGCGGCGATTGCTTCTATGATCCTTTTGATACCTGTGGCCGTTGAGAAGTTGGTTGAGCCACCGACAGCAGTATCTATGAGCTGTTTCGTTTTGAGTCGTAATCCATTCACAAAGTTTTGCATATGCTCAGTGGCGTCCATGTTATGAGTAGGACATGCTGTAAGACACCTCTTAAACCGCTTATATGCATCCCCTAAAGATTCTCCTTCTTTTTGCTTGAAGTTGACAATGTCATATCTTTTTAGGATGAACACTGAGGCAGGGAAATACTCATTCAGGAACGCAGTTTCCATCTCTTGCCATGTTGTGATACTCCCAGCGGGAAGCGAGTAAAACCATTCTTCCGCATCATCAGTGAGTGTGAACGGGAACATAACTAATCTCTTGGCCTCTTCGGAATGTCCTTCTATTTTCAGCGAGGTGGTGGTTGTAAGGAATCTCTGAAGATGTTTATTTGCATCTTCGTTGATTCTTCCGGCGAACGGCTTGCTCTCCAACTGACGGATGGTGGAAGGGTGTAGCTGAAAATGCGCAACATTCACCGGTTGATTCACAATGGTCATCCGGTTTGGTTGAGCATTGGCCCCTCCATAGTCTCCTAGCAGTCTTTCAGGCTGAGGTGGACTTCCAGCCATTTGAACAGTTTCAAGTGTTGTCTCTCTCTCTCTCTCTCTTCGGAGTCGCTCTGCACAGATATAATTTCCTCTATTTCTTCCAGTCTTTTAACTTTAGCTAATCTCCGTCTTTCGTGTAATGCTCGTTCTGGTTCTATATCAAAAGAATATTTAGCTGAGGCATGACCTCGCATACACAATTAGACAAGCGTTAGATAATACAAGCGGATAAAAGTTATGCAGTAAATAATAAAATTTTAGTCGCAGAGCAACAAAATTTCTTTTGGATTCTAAAAACAATGTTAATTTGGCAGTCCCCGGCAACAGCGCCAAAAACTTGATCAGGAAAATAGCAAGTGTACTATTTTTACCAATTGTAGTAATAAGGGAAAAGTCCCAAGTATCGATCTCGAGGACTGCGTAGTAATTAACGGAATTTTTAGGATTCAAATGAACAAAAGGTCTAGTGGTTTGTTTGGTAGCAGAGTAATATAACAAGTAAATAAGGACTTATGAATCAATCTAAGAACAGTGTTAGGGGAGTGGAGACGATGCGAGTAAAGACCCTGTATGATTATTCTGCTATACTAGTTATTAACCTTAATTCATCAGTTGGCCAATTTAGTTTTCTTAATTCCTTAATGAAAACCCTTTGATGAGTTTCCTGTACACTAATTCCTCAGTGTCCATGAAAAGCATCAAGCAATAGTTTCGACCATAAAATACGTGATACGAGATATCCTCATTCCTAAGCAATACCGACCGTGATACTATTTTGCAAAAGTGTTAGGTTGACTTTCCAGACTAAAGCCTAAGCACAATTCGAATTCTACTTTCCAATATGAATACGATTAAGATTAATGCAAAATAAAATATATAAAGGTAATAACATAGTTCTCATAGAATCATTAAACAAAAGTCATTACATCGCAACTTAGGACCACCCCCTAACAACTTGGGGTTTAGCTGCTCATGTTCTGTGTAAACATAAAAGCAATTAGAAATGAAAAGGAGAAGATCATTACAATGCAAGTTGAAATCCTTGGATCATCAATTTCTTCCGCTTTTGATCGATCCTTTGTTTTCCAGCCGAACTCTCCTCTCAGTTGTCAATCCTAATATCAGTTCCAAAGTGTCCCCTACTTTCTAAAAAGTGACTCTTATATCTAAATTCAAATTACATCGCGAAATGTCTCAAATGCCCTTCGAAATAGGTCTGACAGCAAAAAATCAGAAAACATAAAAATTTCACTCTCAGTGGCCCTGACACGGGCCGTGTTGTGCAACACGGGTGGCCGTGTCAGGCTGCTGACTTCTTCAGGGCGTGTCTCATCTTCAAGGGCTGCAACACGGGCCGTGTTGCATGACACGGGCACCCGTGTTGTAAGTCTGAGTCTCCTTTTCTTCTGCTTTGGTCTACCCGTGTCTGCCAACCGTGTCCTCCATGACACGGGCCGTGTTGTGCAACACGGGTACCCGTGTTGTAGCTCTGACTTCCCTTTTCTGACTTTTCTTTGCCTCTGAACACGGTGCGACTGTCGTGCTATCCATTCCTGCTAAAAACACACTAAAAGAAACCAAATCAAACGCACCAGCGGCAAAAGTAATATAAACTTAAAAATAAGACTCGAAGACACACAACTACGAGTAATTCAGATAATAACAACTAAAGCTTTGAAAACAGATAAAAAACATTGCGAAATTAACAACAAATAATGTTTGAAAACACAAGTGAAATCCACCGATCAAACTCCCCCGAACTTGAACTTTTGCTTGTCCTCAAGCAAAAAGCTCGCCAAACCGAACTTAATATCTTTTTCATAACGGAACGTCCAAAGAATTGTGAGTTACGGTGATGATACTCATACTTGAACTTCTCATTCCAAGTCCCCTAGGATTAGTCTCGGCTTTTCCCTCAAAACAGGTAACATGCAAACATTAGACTGCGGTAAACCACATACCTCAGTCTCCCTATGGGTAACCTCTCCGACTATGCTTTGTACTTAAGTCTTCTTTTTCGATTTTCCTCCCTTTCATTCGGACAATCATTATACGGCTTTTATGATTTTCCTCGTGTGCACAAGATTTATCAATGACATTTTTCTTTTTCTGGCACTGTTATTCTTTTTGAATGGCTTTCAGGTTCGACCGCCGTTGGGATGAATAACCGGGTGAGGGTTACCCAACTTAGAAGGATTAGTCGCCTAATTGCCCCTTTTTTGTTTGTTTGTTTTTTTTCTGTGCCTTAGCTCAATACTTTTCATTACCCTTGCACACACGATTCTTTTTGATGAAACCTGATTGTCAAAATAAACTACTCAGGGGTACTTCTCAGATCAAAGCACTATGGTACAAATCTACACGTCGAACTCGTTCCTATTCGGGAAACCCAGGGTGTTTGACTTTTACCTATCTCTCAAGATTGTTCCGATTTCATCCTCACAGTTCTTTTCTGAGTATTCTATATACTTTCTCATCACCTCACTCAACATCTTCACTAAACAGTTCCTCAACAATGTTATTAATTTTATTAGCTCAATGTCAAGGGGGTTTTCCTGTGGACTTGCTATCATGTTCTCAAACTAACACTGGAAATTAAATAACCAAATAACTAAAACAGAATTGAAAACACACAAATAACATAAACAAATAGCATAAAAACACAAATAAAAATAAAATACCCCCACACTAGAATTCAACAGTGTCCTCACTGTTGGAACACTAGTAGCAGAGGACTCACAAAGTTCATGGTGGAGGAGGTTGGTCGCGCAGCATCATCTGCCGCATCCATTCATGCATCTCACCGATCAACCTGCCTTGTCGGATTTGTTCGTTCCCTTGTCTTGTCTGCTCCTCGCCTTGCCGCGTCTGCTCACTTCGGAGATGACACATCTCATTCTCTATCCAATCCCATTCTTTTTTAGATAAGCTCCAAGAGCCTGATCCGGATTCCTGATGGGGTGAGACTCGAGTAGGCGGTATAGGCGCTTCTTCAACCTGATCTCCTTCATCCTCAAAGAATTCTGTACCTGTACCATCATAAAATTGGTCTTCTTCATCCTGCATTGTGCTCTCTGTTGCACCCCAAAATTTGACCAACATTTATTTACCCATCAAGAGTTGTATGAGACTTTGAAGATAGCCAAGAAGGCTATTCAAATGTTCAAAGGTTGATACCTTTGTCAGAGAACTCAAGAGATCCTCAGAGAGCTTGGTTGAAACCAAGGTTGTGTGTCTCATAACTTGAGAGTTGTGGGAGCTCCTCAGATGATTCTGAGACTTTGAAAATGGACTTGAAGCTTTGAGAAAGCTTATGAGATGTCTTGAAAGCCATCATGAAGCCTAGAGAGGTCATTGTACAAGAATTCAGAAGATTCATCCATGAGTGGTGGAATTAGGGTTTGACTGGGTCAACCCTAGGTCAACTGATGATTTGGAGAGGGTTGAGACCTAATCCAAGAGCCATGTGATCATGGAATGATGTATTGAGATGATATAAGGATGATTCCTAGACCAACTCATCATGATTGAGGAGTTTGAGAAGTTTTAAGCTAGGGTTTCTAAGGATTGACAGTGTAGAATCCCCTAGTTTGATCCCTATCTTCAAGGCAGTTTAGCTCAAGATGTGATTGTCATCTCATCTTCCCCACAACATGAATGTTGTAGAGCTTGTTCTTAGATTTAATTTGAGTACTAGAAGTCCTTGATAGGATTTGTAGAGCTCAAGTTATGACTTTGACAAATTACAGGTCATCTGAGGTATGTGAATCTGGGTCCTTGAAAGTCACCCAACTTGCATCCAAATTTTGCCATAGTAGGATGATTCCTATGAACTCTTGGTCAAAATGAATGTTGTAGAGAATCTTCTTAGATTTCTATAGAGTACTAGAAGTCCTTGATAGGATTTGTAGAACTCAACTTATGGCTTTGACAAGTCAAAGGCATTTTGGTCATTTGGAGGTTATAGGTCATTTCAAGCATAAGGCCATATCTCCTATTTCCAAGCTTCAAATGGAAATATCTTCAACATCAAACTTTCTTAGAATGATGTTTTAAGGCTATTAGGAAGGTCATGAGATGTTGAAAAGGCTTGTATCAAAAAGTGATGAAAATGGCCTAAAATGGAGGCATAAGTTAATTAAGGTGAAATTGAAAATTGGAAATCCCAAGTTATAAATCCAAACCATGTCATGTAATAGGTCATTTTGACTCCAAATGACATTCTAAGAACAATGGTTCAGCCACAATTTTGATTTGGGGCTTGGATCATAGGGTTGCTTTGGAAATGGCTTACTTGCATATTAAGGTACCAAGGCAAAACTCAACAAAACTCAATAAGCAAGTTGGTTATGCATTGTAACTCATCATAAATCTCATGTGGGGATAAATTCAAGTCAGAATCAAGGGTTACAAGGAGCTTGGCATGAGATAGCATGTAGGGAGAATTGAAATCAAAATGTCATGACATGAAAAGTTCAATTTCTCATTGGATGATCCTAGATGGTTCTAGATGATTCTAAACCACTCTATATAACAAATGTAACTTGCTCAGATGCAAGGTTGGTGAGAATTGGTGCAGAGAAGAGAGAGTGAGATCAAGAATCTTCCATTGCAAGCCAAGTTCAATTTCTTCATTCTTCTTCATTTCCATCCCTTTTTTCTTCACAAACACATTCCATAGATCCCTCTGAGTGTGTGCATACTGAATTGAAGTTCCATTGATGGAGGATTGAAGGTGTTCTAATTGGATTTTGCAAGAAGCCATTCATATTCGAATCTTGAAGTGCAAGCATTCTCCCTCCAATTTTTTGCAAACAGAAGAAGTATCATCATCCAAGGATCATTTCTGAAGAGTTTCAAGTGCTGGACTGAAGATATACTACCACTGCCATACCAAGAAACCAGGTTTGCAAAATCTCTGTCACCTCATTATTTAAGCATTGATAGGTTGAGTTATTAGTGTAGAATGGCTAGAGACACCTAGGGGATGAATTCTAGAGAGTTAGAGGTCATTTGATGAAGATTGAATATGTGACTCCATTACTTTGATGAGCAAGAACTCGAGCTATGGTGAGAAAGAATGAGTGTTTGATAGCTTGTTTTAACCAGTGGAGTAAGGTGAACATTTTGATGCAAGAAAATCTAAGATTTGTTGGAGTTGAGGTTTGAGCTCATATTGGATTCACTATCGGGTTTTGTGAGGGAGACCATTTCAATGCATTCTAATACCATGAGCAGGATCAGTGTGGAAAACTGAGCAATTTTGTGCTTTGAATTGTTGAATTTGATGCTGTTATGAGGAGGCACGAGTTGGTGGAAGTTTATTGTTTGAACTCTGTTCTTGGATCCTCCATGGCCAAACCCTAGCTGGAGGTTGAAGATAACCTCCCAGCCATCAGATGTTAGCTTGACCAGTTGACCCCCGCGTGATCCAACGGCCCATGTTCAATTTCATTTTGGGAGGGAAGCCAGAAGTGTGAAACGCACCGTTTCATTAAACGGTGGCTTGTTGGGCTTAAGTGAAGCTACTAATCCCACCCCCAATCCTGGCCCATGAATGATTCACACTGAAATGGATTACTATTCTCACCGTGTTCTTTTCTTTTTCCTTATGATTATTAATTGATTTTTCTGAGTTAATTGGGCCCAGCGCTTACTTTCTGAACCCCCCAGTCTGGGCCCATATGTGAATTGAACTGCATTGCCTTGCTTCCTGCACCCCAGCCATTCATATTTCATTTAATTTTCCTCCATTTTATTTCAAACTTTGGAAAATCATATTAAATGGAAAATTAATGATTTTTAAGTGGGAATTTTTGCTCCCATTTCATATTTTTGTCTAGAAAAATATAAAATAAAAATATTTTCCTTTCATGCATTTTTAGTATTTTTTGTATATTTTCTACTTTTATTGCATTTTATTTCTTTTATGTTGATCCATGAATTTGTAGAATCTTGTTTAGGTAGCTCCCTTAGTATTTTTAGGTCATTCTTTTTAGGATAGTTAGATATAAGTTTTAGCTTCCCCCTGGATTTATTCCATAATCTTGTGATGAATTTTTAGATTAGTTTGATTAGATGACATTAGGTTGTGTAGAATTAGGTCAAACTTCAACATAGGTCCATAATAACCTTAGATTTTTGGGTTTTTAGGACAAATTAGACTATGTGACATATAGGGCATTAAGGGTAGGTATGTAGGATCCCTTAGAAATTATATTAGGATTTTATATAGTAGTATACTATTTTTAGATGATTTTTGTATAGGATGATTGTTTGTATTGCCCTTGTGGGTTTGAATTGTTGTTTGCTTTGCTTTATGGGCTTGAGAGCTTGGTTTTGTTCTAAGGAGCATTGAGGAGCATAGTAGAAGACTTGAAGATGGATTGAGGAGCTTGAGAGCTTGATCTTTTTTGTTTTGTTGTTATTTTAGGGTTAAGGATTAGGAAGAGTTTAGACTTAGATAACTTCTTTCTTAAACATGGATGGTATCTTTCACCTCCATTCCTCCCTATGATTCAAAGTCCTTCCATGGTATACACCTCTCTCCTTTGGAGGGATAAGTGATTATACCTAGGAAGTAGAACTTTTGAGGGAACCATTCCTTTGATGTTGAACCCTTAAAGGTCACCTTTGGTGATCAATAAGTAGTTCAATATCCCCCGGCTTATCCAGTAAGTGATTTCCTCTGGTTTGATTATCTTGAGATATGTTGAGCTTGAGTTTGAAGATGAAGCCTTCAATGAAGAGTGTGGAAGAGGATGAATCCTTGAGCATTGCCATTCCAGCTGAAGCTTGAAGAGCAGCAAGAGCAAGTTGATACTTGAAGACCCCTGAAGATGAAGTAAAGACTGAAGGATAAAGTTGACACTTCTAAGAGATTGAGATTGATTCTGAAGAGCTGAAGCTTGAAGAACAAAGGAAGATGATACCTACTTTGATACCTGGAGATCCTGAAGGAATCAAGTTGATACTTGTGATTGATAGTGAAGCCTGAAGGTGGAGCTGATCAAGAAGCTGAAGCTTAAAGGAGAGGATAAGTTGAAACTTATGGTGAAGGGTTGGAACCTGGAAAAGCAGGTTGATATTTGTCAAGAGTAACTGGAAGTCTGAAGACTGAGATGCTGTTGAAAGAGCTGAGGCCTGGAGTTGAGAGAGGAGTTGATCTGCTTTCTCTTCTGTTTTCTTTTCTATATTGATGTGTTTTGTTTGACTTGCTTGATGCATTAGAATAAGTTCATATCTAGACTAGGTAGAATCTAGGAGCATGATTGCACTAGAGGTTGAGTTGCTCCCTTTGCTTGTATTGTTACTGTGTGGCTTTGCTTGCGGGTATTCGGTAGAGCCCAGCTCCATTGCCCATGTGGCTTTTGTTTGTCCGATGGCATTTTATTTCATTTCTTCTGTATGATTGCAGTTTACTGTACATTGCTTGATAGCATGCTGTTTTATATTTCAGTATGATTACTGTTATTCATTCTGGCTTGAGGTTGAGATGAGCTTGTGGAGGCTGAAGCCCCACACACATTTCCTCCCTCACTTGCATTACATGCATTTTACTGTTAAGCTGATGCTTTGTCTGTTTTGGTGTATCATTGACATGATCCCTTAGGACTCTCATTTCCTTTGATAAGGAATTGATGATAGAACTTTAGGTTGAAACCTATGCATGAAAAATTCTAGGAGTTCCCTGTTCAAACCTCAACCATAGGATGAATCCTTGGCATGACAACAGTAGGACTTGATAGTCTCCCTCCTAGTTGGGTCTGTTCTTTTCTCATCTCAAAACAATTTAAGATACAGTAATCATGAATGATTTCTTTCGTACGTTACGAGGCTTAAGCTATCTGAGAAAGGATTGTGGGAGAGTTTCTTTTCCATAGTCTGGATGTTTAGTATGGTACCCTTTGGGTGACATGCGATGCATTCACTCTCAGGTCATAGTCTCTAGTGCGATTGAAATTGCAAACACAATAAAAACACTTCTTTCGTAAAAGACAGGAAATAAACCGTAGTTTCCCGAACTACGTAAGCTCTGATCTCTCATACCTGTTGAGAGTACGTAGGCACAAGATGGCGATGTCTTGGCGAGCTACCTTCCCCCATAACCCGTCGTAGGCCGAACTACGTTGACTCTGATTTCTCATTCTCTGATGAGAATACGTAGGCATAAAGCGCGATGCTTTGCCGAGTCATTTTCTTTTCTGTTTAAGCCAGCCTTGATAGGTGGATAGAATAAAACCAACCCGTCCAAGTAAACACAACAAGCGAGGATCCCGTCGAGTACGACGGACGTGAGGGGTGCTAATACCTTCCCCTTGCGTAACCGACTCCCGAATCCAAACAATGGTTGCGATGACCTTGTCTTACCCTTTTTCGTTAGGTTTTTCCGATCGTTTCCTTTCCCGCTCTGAGGGATAAATAACGAGAGGTGGAGACTCTTCTGTTGTGCCGGCACCTTATTTTCGCGCAAGCGACAGCTGGCGACTCTGCTGGGGAATCTCATAGTTTCCTAGGGATCCAACGTCCCGAAAGCGAGTCAGTTTGGGGATCCAACGGTTCCCTGCGAGAGTCAATCCTAACGCTTGTATGTTTACTTGTTGGGTTGCGTTTATTTATCGCACTTTACTTCTCGCACTTTATTTCCCGCATTTTATTTCCAGTATGATATGATTATCTGTGCTGTTGTAGGATGGGAGTTCTGATGAGTGAGAAGCCAGACCCAGGCTTGAGTGCACCATAGAATTAGAGTGGAAATTAGTGGGCGCATGCTTGCTTTACAGGCATTAGTGTCTCATGAAATCCACGCTCAGACGAGGTTCATTCGGTTGGCTTCTCTTTCAACCCTTTGGGTTGATACGGTTGCTGGTTTGGTGGATTGTCGACTATGGGGACTGATCATTTGTGATTCAGCCGAGTGAGGCCGCTTCATGAGCTGGTGATGCCACACCTTCTGGGTATCGTATCACCCCTCTTGAAAGTTTGTGACGCTGATGAACGCATAGGATGCCATACCTTGAGTCAGTTTAGGTCCATACCTGTAAGCAGGGTTGGGTTTATTGCAGGAAACTTTGACCTTCAGACAACCTGGTTTTCTTGACAGTGAATCAGTTTTGTTGGTACCGGGGTTTCTCAGTTGCAGGTATGTCTGTTCTTGATAGAGCAGGTTTTGATTAGAGGATCTTATCATCAGGTGTATGTCTATTCTTGATAGAGCAGGTTTTGATCAGGGGATCTTATCATCAGGTGTTTGTTTGTTCTTGATAGAGCAGATTTTTGGGGTCTGAAGATCTCATCAGCAGATGTTGTTTGTTCTTGATAGAGCAGATTTTTGGGGTCTGAAGATCTCATCAGCAGATGTTGTTTGCTCTTGATAGAGCAAATTTTTAGGGTCTGAAGATCTCATCAGCAGATGTTGTTTGTTCTTGATAGAGCAGATTTTTGGGGTCTGAAGATCTCATCAGCAGCTGTATGTTTGTTCTTAATAGGGCAGAGTTTTTGACTGGGGTCTGAAGACCTCATCAGCAGATATTTCTTGATCCTACATCCAAGGTCCTTATTATCAGACATTTGTTCTTGACAGAGCAGAATTATGATCCTATGCATATGGTCCTATCAGATGGTTGTTCTTGGCAGATCAGATTTGTGGTCCTACACCGGGGTGCTCTTATTATCAGATGCAGTGGTTGTTCTTGATAGAGCAAGATTATGGTTTTGTTGATACATAATATCCACAGCACCAGTTGCCTTGGCCTCTTATTGCGTGATTGCATTAGTTTGCATTTTCATTTGCATTTCATTAACGTGTGTCTGTGTTGCAGGTACCGTTTTCCCCGATCCAGAATTTCTTGCCTCCTATTGTATTATTATGGGCTCTCTGAGGAAGACCATGGCTTACAAGTTCCCTGTCCCCGATGTGGCTAAGCTGACTGGTTTGATAGCTCTAGCAGATGATTCTATGAGGGATGAGTTCAGAAAATCTTATGGCAGGTTGCTCAGTTTGGTTTGTAAGCCTTCTGTGTTCGAGGTGAATGGGTTGCACGCTCTGCTGCAGTTCTACGACCCTCCGCTGAGATGTTTCACTTTTCAGGACTTTGTTCTCGCACCTACGCTGGAAGAGTATGCTGATTTGCTAGGTGTTCCTATCAAGAGGCAGATGCCTTTTGTTCACATGGATGCTGAGCCTGATCTGGCTGGTTTAGCTCCTTCACTTCATTTGGACACCTCCGAGTTAGTATTGACTAGTTGGAACAAGGTTCCTGGGTTCTCCTTGCAGTTTCTGGTGGTTAAGGCTCAGCAGTGTGCCAAGGACGGATGTTGGGGCGCGTTCAATGCCATCCTCGCTCTATGCATATATGGCATTATTCTGTTCCCTAATATGCCCGATTTTGTAGACTTTGATGCGTTTCACATCTTTGCTTCAGGGAATCCAGTCCCTACCTTGATAGGAGATGTCTATCACTCAATCCACTACAAAAACGAGAACAGGAGGGGGAAGAATGTCTCGTGCTGCGTACCCTTGCTGTACAAATGGCTTGATATTCATCTGCCCAAGAGGGGTCCTTTTGTCTTGTCTGCAGCCACAACTGAGTGGCCTGAGCGTCTGATGAGTTTATCTGCAGAGGATATTGACTGGTTCGACAGAGATAGGTTGGGTACTGAGGTGATCTTCAGTTGCAGCGGGTTTCTTAATGTGCCTTTGATAGGTAGGAAGGGCTGTATAAACTACAATCCATCGTTGCTGGTTCGACAGTTCGCGTATGCTTTGAGAACTCCGCCGAAGGATGAAGAGGTACAGGAATCTCTGTACCTCACTGGTATTCTAGAGGGGGATTTGTTGTCCAAGCTTCAGCGCGCATGGAATAGTATCAGTAAGCGAGGGAAGCCTTTGCTGGGAAAAAGCAACAGTCAAGCCTACCCTCCATATTTGACTTGGATCAGAGCCAGAGTAAATGCTATCGGGATGCTGTTTCCTCAGGCCAAGCCAGAAAGTCCTCCAATGATCGAAGAGCCTACTACTGTGCCCATTCAGCAGCATAACCAGGTATTAGCTGAGCGGGATGAATTGAAGCGGGCGAACGAAGAACTGGAGAAGGAATTAGCTCAGCTCCGAAGTGAGAGGAATGAAGCCATTCATTCTTTCAAAAGGCAGATAGAGTTGGTGAACCAGCTAGGTACAGACCTGACTAAGCAGATAGCCGAGCGTGAACGCATGGGTCGAGACTTCAAGGCTGTCAACGACGTACTGGCTACGAAGAAGCAGCACTTGGACTAGGCATATCGAAGGATATCCAAGTTCAGCACTGGAAGACTTCCCTGGCCACCAGGAAAGAGCGGGAGGATAAGCTGATGCTACAGATCTCCAAGCTGGAAGCCCAGGTGAAGGACAGCGAAAAGAGGTTTGATGAAGAAACCGCCCGCAGATACGCCGCCGAAGGCCAGCTCAACAAAGCTCTCGCTAACCTGAAGGAGCGCAAGCTGACGTTTGAGTCCAAGAAGCGGAAATTAGAAGATTGCTTCGGCGAAGGAGCATGGGAAGGTTCGATCGAAGGACTTCAGTATACCATTGTGCAAAGGGAATTACTCGTTGAGGGGTTGCTCACTCTGCTAGATCATCCAGAGACGAAGGAGTTGTTAGAAGAGTATCGCGCCCGTGGCCGTACTTGACTAGTTGTATTCCTTTTGTTTTGATCATTGTTGTATGCTGACCATCACCAGGCTTGTTGGCTGAGGTCACGCTGTTGATTCGTCTTGTACTCGCTGATGCTATGTACTGCCTTGATAGGCTTTCTTTATATATGAGATTGATGTTTCCATGATTGGACCCGGACTTCTTCTTCTTATTATTATCAGCACTGGCACTCAGGCACTAGGATCGGGGGAAATCTCCCAACACACAGACACACGCATGCATTTGCATGAAGCATTTGCATGACGAGCATCTTGTTGTTTTTCCTAACCCTTTAGTGTTTACAGGTTTTTTCAGGTTTACAGGTGTCCCAGGCTGTTTCCGGTGATTCCAGGATTGATCAGAGACTAATTCACCGTTATCCGACTAGAGCTAATCAGGCCAGGATCATGGATCAAGTGCAGACAGATGTTCAGGAGCTTCGTGAGAGGATGTATCGCTTTATGGAACTTATGCAAGTGGTCGCCAATGGCCAAGATCATCTCAGGACTTTGGTTCAGCCTTTAATCTCCAGGGTTGATAGCAACGGCATACTCCACGGTGGGACCGTGCCTACTCCTCCACCAGTTGATACTCCACAGAATGGTGTCCCCGTCGCCGGGGGCAATGGCAGTGCTAATGGCAATGTGATGGCCAACATCGGACTCAATATGGCGGGCGTCGGCAATGGGAGTCTGGGAGCTAATGTCAATATCGGGCCGGGAAACGACAACGCAGGCGTCGGTAATCTGTTGGTGCCTCAACCATGGCTTGAGGATCATCAGGATGATGTGTTCTCTCAAAGAGGTGCTGAGGGGGAGCTGAATGCTGAAGCGCAGCTCAGATTCAAAGCACTTGAAGACAAAATGAGAGATATTGAGAATCAGAATACTTTGGGCGCTGATATGTCCAAGCTGGGGTTAATTGCTGATTTCAAGGTACCTCCTAAGTTCAGGGTGCCTGACTTTGAGAAATATAAGGGCACCACTTGCCCTCGTGTCCACCTGCGATCGTACTACAGGAAGATGTCTGCCTATTCCGAAGACGAGAAGTTGCTGATGCACTTCTTCCAAGATAGTCTTTCCGGGCCATCCCTCGAGTGGTACATGGGTCTGGAGCCCACTAGCGTGCGCACATGGAAGGATCTCGCTGAAGCATTTGTCCACCATTACCAGTACAATAGCGACTTGGCCCCGAACCGAGTCCAACTCCAGAACCTTTCGCAGAGAAATAATGAAGGATTTAAGGAGTACGCCCAGCGGTGGCGTGAGTTGGCAGTCCGGGTTCAGCCGCCGATGGTTGAACGCGAGCTCGTGCAGATGTTTGTTGCCACCCTCCCGGGGGTTTACTATGAAAAGTTAGTCAGTGGTATTTCTGGGACGTTCTCAGCTCTCATTATCATGGGCGAGCACGTCGAGAATGATATCAAGATCGGGAAAATTCAAGGTGAGTCATCCTCAGCCGGAGGAGGTGGAAAGAAACCTTATGCTGGTAAAAGGCGAGAAGGAGATGCGAGCACTGTGACCAACGCTCGAAGAAAGGGCAAGGGCCCTCAGCAGCAGGTAGCCAGTATAAATATCCCAGCAGCTCCGCAGCAGCAGCAGCAACCGAATCAACAGGGATATAGAAAGTACCAGAACCGGGCATCTTTGACAAACCGTCACTTCGAGGCACCGCCCATGTCATACGCGCAACTCTTGCAGACTTTGCTTCAGCTACAGTTGGTCTAGAAGAGGACGATGGCTCCCTTGACAGGGGCACCTCCGCCGGGGTACGACGCCAATGCCACTTGTGATTTCCATACAGGGGCACCAGGCCACACAATCGAGAACTGCAAACCCTTTAAGCACAAGGTGCAGGACCTGGTAGATGCCAAGATCATTAACTTCTCCAATAATGTGCCCAATGTTACGAAGAATCCTATGCCGAATCATAGGGGAGGCGGAGTGAACGCCATTATCGAAGAAGAGAGTGCAGATCTGTTGACTGATGTCAAAGATCTCAAGACGCCGCTTAGCTTTGTCAAAGCTAAGTTGTTGAAAAGAGGGTTCTTTCCAGGATGCGGAGAATTATGCATGGACTGTGCCACACATTCTGATGGATGTGAGCAGTTGGTAGAAGGAATTCAAAGTCTGATGACTGAGGGAATTCTGCAGTTCAGCCGGAAGGGTGAAAGTGTATCAGGAGAGGTAGTGTTGAAGCAGGCCGATGAAGTCGCCACCATCACCATCCCTCGCCAGCCAATAACCATTTCTGCGCCCAGACCGCCTACAATTACTATTACCAAAGCCGGGCCGATACCATTCGAGAGCACTAACGCCGTTCCGTGGCATTATGGGGCTGAAGTCTATTGCAACGGACAGAGGTTGGAGCTGGAGCCGTACGGGTCGACTGTGGAGAATCTCGCAGGAATCAGTGGTATTACTCGCAGCGGAAGAGTGTTTGCACCGCCGGAGGTCGTGGCAGATAAAGCGGTCAGAGCTGATGCGGCTGATGAAGGGAAAAGCAAAGTCGTCGAAGAGGTCCCATGTGGGGTAGAGAAGGATTTGCTGGTCAAAGATGCCGAGGAGTTTATGCGGTTGATCAAAAAGAGCGACTACAAGATTGTAGACCATCTCCATCAGACGCCTTCGAAGATTTCTATTCTCAACTTGTTGCTGTGTTCTGAAGCACACCGCAACGCGCTACTGAAGGTATTGAACGCTGCCTACGTACCACAAGAGATATCGGTGAATCAGCTAGAAGAGGTGGTAGCCCATGTTAATGCTGGCAATGGGCTAGGTTTCACAGACTTGGAGCTGACACCAAAAGGGAGAAATCACAATAGCGCCTTACACATCTCGATAGAGTGTAGGGGCACAATCATGTCGCACGTGTTGGTGGACACGGGTTCGTCGCTTAATGTTCTTTCGAAGAAGGCATTAATGAAGTTGGACACTCGCGAATTGCTTTGCACGCCCAGTGATCTGGTGGTGAAAGCATTCGACGGAACTAAACGCCACGTTTTCGGGGAGGTGACCCTGCCGATCCAAGTCGGTCCGGAAACGTTCGACACGGTCTTTTATATTATGGACATCATGCCTGCCTACAGTTGCCTCTTGGGCCGGCCAGGGATCCATGCTGCTGGTGCCGTGACCTCCACGTTGCACCAAAAGCTCAAATATGCTGTCGGGGGAAGCATAGTAACCGTGTGCAGTGAGGAGGACATAATGGTGAGCCATTTGTCATCCTTTAAATATGTTGAAATGGATGGCGAAATTCATGAAACTCTCTGCCAGGCATTTGAGGCCGTCAAAGTGAAAGAGGTAGCTCCTGTAGTCACAGAAAATCCAGAGATGAATCTATCCTCATTCAAAGAAGCTCGGGCCGTCGTCCAAGCTGGATCTACCCCAGGCTGGGGGCATATTTTGGAGATACCGAACAAGCAGGATAAGTTTGGGTTGGGGTATTCTCCTGGAGCTGAAGCTTCTTCTTCTTCGTCTAGCAGCGCGTCACGGGGTAAGGGGCCGATCCTATTTACCAGTGGCGGAGTGATCTTCGAAAGCATCAACGCGACGTCTGAAGACAGCGGGGATAGCGATTGTGACCTCGACTCTTGGATTCAGCCAAGCAAGCCAGGCGAGGGCCTCAACAATTGGACCATCAAGGATATCATCTAGCTGACAAGTGAAGAGTAATGATTTACTTTTTCCAATCATTGTACAACCCTATGTCCTACCTGGGGCATAGCGGTTTTATTGTCAGGGCCTTGTTGGATTATGTACATGCATTTTGTTAATAAATCAAAGGCGTTTTCTTCGTATTCAAATATTGTGATCTCTGTTATTCCTGTTTTATATTTGTTTTGAAAAATAGTAAAATGGCAATGGGGTTTGTGCTAACCTGCATATTCTTGTTTTAAACTTAACCCTTGTTACTGCAGGATCCACATAACAGATGACATCGACTCTGGACCCTCTACGACTCACTTCGACTTCGATTGCCTGATCTATCAAGCCGAAGAAGAGGTTGATGAAGGCGAAGACCTTCCTGAGGAGTTGGCCCGCTTGTTGAAACAAGAGGAAAAGGTTATTCTGCCTCATGAGGAGGAGATCGAAATAGTGAACCTGGGTTCTGAAGAGCTCGTCAGAAATGTCAGGATAGGGGCTGCGTTGCAGAATGATGTCAAGAAGAGATTGGTCGAGATGCTTCAAGAGTATAGTGACGTCTTTGCTTGGTCATACGAAGATATGCCCGGACTTGACACGGACATCGTGGTCCACCACTTGCCGCTGCGAGAAGATTGCCCTCCCGTTAAGCAGAAGCTTAGGAGGACGAGACCAGACATGGTCGTTAAAATCAAAGAAGAAGTGCAGAAGCAGCTTGATGCTGGCTTCTTAGCGGTCACCACTTACCCTCCGTGGGTCGCCAACATAGTGCCTGTACCGAAGAAGGACGGTAAGGTACGCATGTGCGTCGATTATCGGGATTTGAATAGGGCGATCCCTAAAGATGATTTCCCGTTGCCTCATATCGATGTGTTGGTCGACAACACAGCCCAGTTCTCCGTGTTTTCGTTCATGGATGGCTTCTCCGGTTACAATCAGATAAAGATGGTGCCAGAGGACATGGAGAAAACGACGTTTATCACCCCCTGGGGAACATTTTGCTATAAGGTAATGCCCTTCGGTATGAAGAACGCATGGGCCACTTACCAACGAGCAATGGTAACTTTGTTTCATGACATGATTCATCATGAGATCGAGGTCTATGTTGATGACATGATTGCGAAGTCCCAAACGGAGGAAGAGCATCTGGTCAACTTATTGAAGCTTTTTGAGAGGCTTAGGAAATTCAGGTTGAGGCTGAATCCTAACAAATGTACTTTCGGAGTACGGTCCGGAAAGTTACTGGGGTTTATTGTGAGCGAACGAGGCATCGAGGTCGATCCTGCGAAAATAAAAGCCATTCAAGAAATGCCAGTGCCGAAAACAGAAAAAGAAGTTCGTGGTTTCTTGGGCAGAATAAACTACATTGCAAGGTTTATCTCTCAGCTCATGGCCACGTGTGAACCGATGTTCAAGCTTTTAAAGAAAGATCAGGCGATTACTTGGAATGAAGATTGCTAGAAGGCATTCGACAAGATAAAGCAGTATCTTCAAGAACCTCCAATCTTGATACCCCCAGTGGCTGGAAGGCCATTAATCATGTACTTGACAGTTCTTGAGAATAGTATGGGGTGTGTTCTCGGTCAGCACGACGAGACGGGAAGAAAGGAGCATGCCATTTACTACTTGAGTAAAAAGTTCACAGATTGTGAATCTCGATACTCGATGATGGAGAAGACGTGTTATGCACTAGCCTGGGCTGCCAAACGTCTGCGACAGTACATGCTCAATCACACCACCATTCTAATTTCGAAGATGGATCCGATCAAGTACGTCTTCGAGAAGCAGGCTCTTTCGGGCAGGATTGCCAGATGGCAAATGGTGTTAACGGAATATGATATTCAGTACGTGTCCCAGAAGGCCATCAAGGGAAGCGTATTGTCTGAATACCTTGCCGAACATCCGATCGAGGACTACCAGCCGATGAAATTTGAATTCCCTGACGAGGATATTATGTTTCTCAAAGCGAAGGATTGCGATGAGCCGTTGCCCGACGAGGGGCCAGATAGGATATCCCAGTGGAAATTGATATTCAACGGGGCGGTTAATTCCTACGGAAGTGGCATTGGGGCTATCATCACGACTCCCCACATATCCCACATCCCGTTTACTGCGAGACTGACGTTTCCAGTCACCAACAATGAGGCGGAGTACGAAGCATGCATCATGGGTCTAGAAGAGGCAATTGATTTGAGAATCAAGAACCTAGACGTATATGGTGACTCAGCGCTTGTGATCAACCAAATTAAAGGGGAGTGGGAGACTTGTCAATCGAATTTGGTGCCGTACATGAATTATGCCAGAAGGCTACTTCCATTCTTTGATCGAGTGGAACTCCATCATGTGCCCAGAGCTGAAAATCAGATGGCTGATGCCTTAGCCACGTTGGCTTCAATGTATAAAGTTAATTTTTGGAATGAGGCTCCAAGAATTGTCCTTTCGCGTCTTGATAGACCTGCATTTGTCTTTGCAATCGAGGAAGCCGCCGACGGCAAGCCATGGTTCCATGACATCCAGACTTTCCTTATGACTAAGGAGTATCCTGCGGGTGCGTCAACCCAGGATAAGAAGACTCTGAGGAGACTGTCTGGAAACTTTTATCTCAATCCTGATGGAGTTCTGTATAAGAGAAACCACGATCTCGTGCTACTCAGATGTGTAGATGAGAAAGAGGCGAGTATGCTCATGGAAGAAGTCCATGAAGGCACATTTGGTACGCACGCCGGCGGGCATGCTATGACGAGAAAGATCCTGAGAGCAGGATACTATTGGCTGACGATGGAGTCGGATTGCTTCAGATTCGCGAAGAGATGTCATAAATGCCAGATTTATGCTGATAAAGTTCATGTGCCGCCGTGCCCGTTGAATGTCATGTCCTCCCTGTGGCCGTTCTCCATGTGGGGCATCGACATGATAGGCAAGATCGAGCCCACTGCATCTAACGGTCATCGCTTCATTCTAGTAGCTATCGACTACTTCACCAAGTGGGTGGAGGCAGCCTCGTATGCTAATGTGACCAAGCAGGTGTTGGCTAAATTCATAAAGAGGGACATCATCTGTCGTTACGGAATTCCCGAGCGGATCATTACTGATAATGGTTCGAACCTGAATAACAAGATGATGAAGGAGCTATGCCAGAGTTTCAAGATTGAGCACCACAACTCATCTCCTTACCGGCCGAAGATGAATGGCGCCGTTGAAGCGGCAAAAGTTAGGGATTTGAAAAAGCAAATGACTGCGTTCCGCATGTGTACTGTATTTGTTTAGTGGTTTGGAAGACCTGAGGGCCGTTTATCCGAATCAATCTCTTCTGAAGCTGAAGCGCCGGAGAAGTATCGAAGTCGAGTGGGTCATAGAGGGATCAACTCATGGTGTTCGTCTACGCCTTGTTGCCGACATTTGTATATATACTGATGTATATTTATGTTTTATTTTTGTGCGGATTCCTCATTCCAGGAGCTTGCATCTGTTGTAAAACATTTTTTACCCATTCAGGGGTTCGTTATCAATAAAATGCATATTATTCAGCAATTCTGTTTGCCTGTTTAGCATTTATCTGTTTTGTTTGCAAAAAAGAACGCCAATGTTTTTGATAAAATGCGCATACATAAACTTACTGGCCTAGGCCACTGATTGTTGAAACAATTAATTACTTGAATATTGTCATGAGATAATAACCTTGATAGGTCCCTTTGAGAAGGGTATCTTGTCTGTTTGTTTGTGTTGTTACAGGTGTAGCATATTCCAGACAGTGCGCCGTGCGTATCCCGAAGCAGGATGATTCCTCTTTCTCCAGCAGAGTTCAATAGCCTCTCCCCGCAGAGTCTGAACGCGATATCGTGAGCATTGATATGTCTCCCCAGGCAGAGATGATTCTCTTCCCCAATCAGATGCGTCTTGAAGGAACGTCATCTTCTCAGCCGAGTCAGGCGCCGAAGCTCGTGTTCGTCCCCCAGCACCGGGTCACAAGTGCAGGTTTCGTAGGAAACTATTCGTACGCCGAAGTATGCAGCAACTGATGGTGCCAGACTGAAGTCTCCAGCGGAATTGAAATTACCCACCAGAGTCGTACTCCCCCCCGAAGTCGGATGATTCCTTCTTCCCCAACGGAATTGAAATTCCTCATCAGAGTCGTACTCTCTCCAGCGAAGCAGAATGATTTCTCCTTCCCCAACCGAGTTTGCAGATCCCCCAAGAGATCCGAATCCTTGGAAGTTGATCAGACCATGATTGGTTCTTCCCCAGTGGAGTGTTGAGCAGCTGAAGTTGTTTCCCCGCAGAGCCGTCATCTCCAGAGAAGTAGCCGAGACGGCCACACAGTTTACTCCCGCGATTGACATCGCCTTCCCTCAACAGGTCCAGGTTCTCGTAGAGCTTCGTTCCCCCGCAGCAGCCAACTGAAGTTGTTTCCCCCGCAGCAGCCAACTGAAGTTGTGTCCCCTGCGGAGTCCAATTGATATTGGCGTGACCATGTTCTCCTCAGCAGGATGATTCCTCTATCTGAGTAGTTCTTTCTCCTTGACAGGAGGATTCCCCTTCGGAATTTATTTTGCTGACGGGATCGCATCATATTGCATGATTGCATAGCATTTATCATAAACGCATAACATTTCCACCGTGTGGAGCATTGCGCCATTGCCAAAGCATATGCATAATAAACATGATCTAGGTTGCTACCGTTCTTGTTTTGCAGGTGTTCCGCCGCAGAATTGATTGCTCAGGATGATTCCTGACATTCTCCCCAACGAAGTCGCTTGCTCAAGGTGATTTTTGGGATCCCCAGCGAAGTCTTCGGTTCAAGATGATTCTTGAATTCCTCAGCAGGGTCGTTTTCTTAAGATGATTCTTAAGACCCCAGTGCAGTCTCCAGAGTTGGTTGCTCGAGTTGATACTTAGAGTCCCCAATGAAAGTTGCCCAGGATGATTCCTGAAATCCCCAGCAAAGTGTTCGCTCAGGATGATTCCTGAAAGCTCCAGAATGGTTGTCGGTTCAAGATGATTCTTGAAGGTCCCCAGCGGAGTTACTTGTACAAGATGATTCTTGAAGTCCTCGGCAGAGTCGATTCCTCCAGAATGATTTCTGGACCCCCGGAGCGGAGTTACTTGATAGTTCTCCAGATTCCCCAGCGGCGAAGCGTCATCCCCAGCAGGTTTTTTAACGGCAAAGTTGAAATCTCCCTTGAAGACTCCATGATTGAAGTCTAACCGTGTTAATGAAGCATTTCTCTCAGCTGATGCGGAGTGCCTGATGGCAGAGATTTAGATGTTCCCAGTTGGCTCATGATTGACCAAGAATTCTATTCCCGACTTGCTGATGAAGTCCGGCTGATGCCCGACAATTTCTTTGAATGCCTGATGGCATGATCAACCTGATGGTTGAAGTCCGGCTGATGCCCGACAATTTCTTTGAATGCCTGATGGCATGATCAACCTGATGGTTGAAGTCTGGCTGATGCCCGACAGTGTTCTTTGAGTGCCTGATGGCATGACCGACTATGTATTACCAGTTACCGTGTGACCAATTCCCCAATGGAGTTTCTCCACCCTGACGGCGAAGTCAGATTATGTTGAGTACTTGACGGTAATGTCGAGTGTTTCTCAGAATTATGTTTGGTTGACGGCGATGTCAGAGCCTTTGTAGCTCCAGCGGCGATGTTGGATATTTGTTTCTGGCGGCGATGTCAGATGATTTAGTTTTCCAGCGGAGATGTTGGATGTTTGTTTCTGGCGGTGATGTCAGATGATTTAGTTTTCCAGCGGCGATGTTGGATGTTTGTTTCTGGCGGTGATGTCAGATGATTTAGTTTTCCAGCGGCGATGTTGGATGTTTGTTTCCGGCGGCGAAGTCAGATCATTTTGAGTTCTCCAGCGGCGATGTTGGATGTTTGTTTCTGGCGGTGATGTCAGATGATTTAGTTCTCCAGCGGCGATGTTGGGTGTTTGTTTCCGACGGCGATGTCAAATTCTTTAGTTCTCCAGCGGCGATGTTGGATGTTTGTTTCTGGCGGCGATGTCAGGTGATTTAGTTTTCCAGCGGCGATGTTGGGTGTTTTGGTTGTCCGACGGCGATGTCAGACACTTTATTTTCATGAATGCCTGACGGCGATGTCCGGTGTCTAATGACAATATCAGAAGAATTTAATGTGGATAACTGACGACAAGGTTCAGATCAGTACGTCTCTAGCTAGTTGCCATGCAGCTATTATTTCAGTGTTCGAAGATTTGTTCCAGCCAGAGTACCGTGTGCTTGTGCAGTTGGCAAATTTCCGGGTTTATCGGTATTCAACCGTCTCGCACCTTGATTGGCTGAGAGCCGTTCGCTCCTCACCCAGTCAGGTTCAAGCCGTTTGAATAGGGGCAGCTGTTGCACCCCAAAATTTGACCAACATTTATTTACCCATCAAGAGTTGTATGAGACTTTGAAGATAGCCAAGAAGGCTATTCAAATGTTCAAAGGTTGATACCTTTGTCAGAGAACTCAAGAGATCCTCAGAGAGCTTGGTTGAAACCAAGGTTGTGTGTCTCATAACTTGAGAGTTGTGGGAGCTCCTCAGATGATTCTGAGACTTTGAGAATGGACTTGAAGCTTTGAGAAAGCTTATGAGATGTCTTGAAAGCCATCATGAAGCCTAGAGAGGTCATTGTACAAGAATTCAGAAGATTCATCCATGAGTGGTGGAATTAGGGTTTGACTGGGTCAACCCTAGGTCAACTGATGATTTGGAGAGGGTTGAGACCTAATCCAAGAGCCATGTGATCATGGAATGATTTATTGAGATGCTATAAGGATGATTCCTAGACCAACTCATCATGATTGAGGAGTTTTAGAAGTTTTAAGCTAGGGTTTCTAAGGATTGACAGTGTAAAATCCCCTAGTTTGATCCCTATCTTCAAGGCAGTTTAGCTCAAGATGTGATTGTCATCTAATCTTCCCCACAACATGAATGTTGTATATCTTGTTCTTATATTTAATTTGAGTACTAGAAGTCCTTGATAGGATTTGTAGAGCTCAAGTTATGACTTTGACAAATTACAGGTCATCTGAGGTATGTGAATCTGGGTCCTTGAAAGTCACCCAACTTGTATCCAACGTTTGCCCTAGTAGGATGATTCCTATTAACTCTTGGTCAACATGAATGTTGTAGAGAATCTTCTTATCTTTCTATAGAGTACTATAAGTCCTTGATAGGATTTGTAGAACTCAACTTATGGCTTTGACAAGTCAAGGGCATTTTGGTCATTTGGAGGTTATAGGTCATTTCAAGCATAAGGCCATATCTCCTACTTCCAAGCTTCAAATGGAAAAATCTTCAACATCAAACTTGCTTAGAATGATGTTTTAAGGCTATTAGGGAGGTCATGAGATGTTGAAAAGGCTTGAATCAAAAAGTGATGAAAATAGCCTAAAATGGAGGCATAAGTTAATTAAGGTGAAATTGAAAATTGGAAATCCCAAGTTATAAATCCAAACCATGTCATGTAATAGGTCATTTTGACTCCAAATGACATTATAAGAACAATGGTTCATCCACAATTTTGATTTGGGGCTTGGATCATAGGGATGCTTTGGAAATGGCTTACTTGCATATTAAGGTACCAAGGCAAAACTCAACAAAACTCAATAAGCAAGTTGGTTATGCATTGTAACTCATCATAAATCTCATGTGGGGATAAATTCAAGTCAGAATCAAGGGTTATAAGGAGCTTGGCATGAGATAGCATGTAGGGAGAATTGAAATCAAAATGTCATGACATGAAAAGTTCAATTTCTCATTGGATGATCCTAGATGGTTCTAGATGATTCTAAACCACTCTATATAACAAATGTAACTTGCTCAGATGCAAGGTTGGTGAGAATTGGTGCAGAGAAGAGAGAGTGAGATCAAGAATCTTCCATTGCAAGCCAAGTTCAATTTCTTCATTCTTCTTCATTTCCATCCCTTTTTTCTTCACAAACACATTCCATAGATCCCTCTGAGTGTGTGCATACTGAATTGAAGTTCCATTGATGGAGGATTGAAGGTGTTCCAATTGGATTTTGCAAGAAGCCATTCATATTCGAATCTTGAAGTGCAAGCATTCTCCCTCCAATTTTTTGCAAACAGAAGAAGTATCATCATCCAAGGATCATTTCTGAAGAGTTTCAAGTACTGGATTGAAGATATACTACCACTGCCATACCAAGAAACCAGGTTTGCAAAATCTCTGTCACCTCATTATTTAAGCATTGATAGGTTGAGTTATTAGTGTAGAATGGCTAGAGACACCTAAGGGATGAATTCTAGAGAGTTAAAGGTCATTTGATGAAGATTGAATATGTGACTCCTTTACTTTGATGAGCAAGAACTCGAGCTATGGTGAGAAAGAATGAGTGTTTGATAGCTTGTTTTAACCAGTGGAGTAAGGTGAACATTTTGATGCAAGAAAATCTAAAATTTATTGGAGTTGAGGTTTGAGCTCATATTGGATTCACTATCGGGTTTTGTGAGGGAGACCATTTCAATGCATTCTAATACCATGAGCAGGATCAGTGTGGAAAACTGAGCAATTTTGTGCTTTGAATTGTTGAATTTGATGCTGTTATGAGGAGGCACGAGTTGGTGGAAGTTTATTGTTTGAACTCTGTTCTTGGATCCTCCATGGCCAAACCCTAGCTGGAGGTTGAAGATAACCTCCCATCCATCAGATAAAGGTTGAAACTGCATAAGTGTCAATGACTATTGGATTATCCACCAGAGATTGCTAGTTACAACTAGACTTCAGGGGAATTGATAACAACCAAAAAGGTAATAGATACCAGTAACAACTAGGTTTAGAATAAGGGAATTGGTGACGACCAACGATTTCAAAAGGGGACTAGGCGACTCAACTAAGGATAAAGACAAACAACAACCACAAAAGATGCAACAAAGATTGTTGGTTACAATTGGGCTTAGAATCAAAAGCAACAGTCAAACAACACAACCCAAAAGATATGCTAAACGCACATGCTATGGTATGATGCAAATGCTCAAAGATACGTAGGAACCAACACTAACAAGATACACAGGAATAAGAGACTCAAAAGGGAAGGTAGATAACAATCTACTTCGCTGGGGAAACAAAGGAATCACACTGAATCTAGGGAACAAAGATGTCCACAACAATACAAAGGTCAAATATAAATCATTTTATCAGGGAATTTCATAGAGCTTAGGCAAGCTTGCCAGTGATATAACACAACCTCTTTGGAGATTCAAAGTGTCCACCTTGAGGGTGGGCCATTAATCACATTCAAACTTCTGTCACACAAGGAGTACCAGAGAAATTATTTTCAGTGGGGCTATATACTGCTGAGATGGTAATATCAAAGTTTCGGCCACTGTTAAATTTCCTGGGAAAAACCTGATTTTCACTGAAATTTTCCACAAACCAAAGTAACTACTTGTTCTGTTTTTTTAAAATTATTTTCGATTCAAAACCTTTGCTTTCAAAAATCATTGTTAACAAATAAGTGATGTTTTGCATAACAAAGAAAAGCGAAGAATGTAGTAAATTGAAAACAAATGAAAGGTCAAAAACTAATTTTATTCTTGAATGGTAGCTTGCAAATGACAAAGCTCCATGGAATATTTACAATTGAAAATGTCAAAAAAGAAAAGGTTACATCAAATCCAATGACAATCCTGCCCCACTAACTAAGAGTTCCCGAGATCTCCGCCTCTGACAAAAGTAGTGGAAGTGAGCCTCTTTAGTTACCTTCGGAAACAGTAACAACCTTTGATGCAACAAAATGCCTTTGTCCCTAACTTTTTCCGGAACCGTCGTTTCGGGTTTTCGATCCACTGGACGCTCATTTTTGCCTAAGCCGCCCTTTCAAGTTTTCGACTTAGCGAGCTTTTCCTTTCTTTTTATTTCATCCCTAATTTTTTCCTAGACCTCTTTCACAGGTTATGATCCACCGGGATGCCCATTTTTGTCTAAGCCACCCTTTCAGGTTTTCGACTTAGCGAGTGTTTTAGGCATAATATTTTCCGACTGCATCAGAGTTCACAGGATGAGTCAGTTGTTCGCCGTCCATTATCGTAAGAATGAGCGAGCCTCTAGAGAAAACTGTTTTACAACAAATGAGCCATCATAATTAGGCATCCACTTCCCATGCATGTTTTTGTGAACTGACAATATCTTTCTGAGTACGAGTTCTCCCTCTTGGAACTCTCGGATACAGACCTTCTTGTCAAAGGCTCTCTTGATCCTTTTCTGATACAGCTGGCCATGGCACATCACAATCATTCACTTCTCGTCAATGAGATTCAACTGATCGAACCTTTCCTTGACCCACTCTGCTTCTTCCAGCTTTGCTTCCATTAGGACCCTTAAAGATGGTATCTCAACTTCAATGGGTAGGACTGCATCCATCCCATATACTAAAGAAAAGGGAGTTGCCCTTATTGAAGTGCGAATAAACATTCTGTATCCATGCAAGAAAAATAGTAGCATCTCATGCCAATCTTTGTAGGTTACTACCATCTTCTGCACAATTCTCTTGATGTTCTTATTTGCAGCTTCGACGGCTCCGTTCATCTTTGAGCGATAATGAGAAAAGTTGTGATGTTCAATCTTGAAACTATCACACAACTCTTTTATCGTTTTGTTGTTCATATTGGTACCATTATCCGTGATGATTCGGCTAGGGATTTTGTATTGACAAATAATCTCCTTTTGCATGAAATGGGCAACCATCTATTTAGTCATGTTAGCATATGACGCAATTTCCATCCACTTGGTGAAGTAGTCGATAGCAACAAGGATGAAACGATGTCCCTTTGAAGCTTTCGGATCGATTGCTCCAATCATGTCAATGCCCCACATTGAAAATGGCCATGGTGATGACAACACGTTTAACAAAGTTGGAGGTACATGCACTTTGTTCGCATGGATCTAGAACTTGTGGCATTTCCTGGCATACTGGATATAATTTGTCTCCATGGTCAACCAAAAATATCTGACCCTTAAAATCTTCAACGCCATAGCATATCCGTTGGCGTGAGTTCCAAACGCTCCCTCATGAATGTCTTGCGTCAATAGATCAGCTTCTCGTTTGTCAACACACCTGAGTAAGACCATGTCATGGTTTCTTTTGTACAACACATCATTGTTGAGGAGGAACTTAGATGCCAACCTCCTTAAAGTTTTCTTGTCAAGAGAAGTTGCATCAACTAGATACTCTTGATTTTGCAAATATTGTTTGATGTTGTGAAACCACGGTTTCCCATCATATTCTTCTTCCACCAACTGGCAATACACAAGTTCATTCTTCCTCTCAATTCAGATAAGGGTCGCTTCATTAAAAAACTGAACCTGCCACATAGTAGCCATCATAGCTAAGGCATCAACAATGTGATTCTCTGACCTTGGTACATGCTTAAAGGTAATCTTATCAAAATATTGGATCATTTCCGTGATATAAGCTCTATATGGGATCAATTTCTCGTCTCTGGTCTCCCATTCGCCTTTGACTTGATAAACAACCAAAGCTGAGTCACCACTCACCTCCAGAATCTTGATGCGAAGATCAATTTCTACTTCAAGTCCCAAGATACAAGCGTCATACTCAGCAATGTTGTTAGTACATTCAAAGCACAATCTTGCTGTGAAAGGGGTATATCCACCATCAGGGTTTATCAGGATGGCACCTATACCATGCCCCTTTTGGTTGGAAGCACCACCAAACATCATTTTCCATTGGGAACTGGGTTCAGGACGTCCATCAGGGTCTGGCTCTTCGTAGTCTTTCTTGATTAAAATGATATCTTCATCTGGGAAGTCAAACTCGAGGGGCTCATAGTCTTCTACTGGATGATCAACAATGTAATATGACAAGATACTACCTTTGATGGACTTTTAAGTGACGTACTGGATATCATATTCTAATAATAGCTGTGCCAACAGGCCAGTCTT
Organism: Lathyrus sativus; assembly: GCA_963859935.3. Taxonomy (NCBI): domain Eukaryota; kingdom Viridiplantae; phylum Streptophyta; class Magnoliopsida; order Fabales; family Fabaceae; genus Lathyrus; species Lathyrus sativus. The sequence continues at coordinate 342,645,988 of OZ012735.1, read as the reverse complement.
CCTGTCTGAGTAGACTTCTTGAAAATATACTTTATTGGATCCATCTTGGAAATCAACAAAATGGTGTGACATATCATGTACTGCCTCAGACGTTTTGCAGCCCAAGCCAAAGCACAACAAGTTTTTTCTAAAAGTGAGTAATGACTTTCATAATCGGTGAACTTCTTGCTTAGATAATAAATGATGTGCTCTTTGCGTCTAGACTCACCGTGTTGACCCAATACACAACCCATCGATCTCTCAAGCACCGCCATGTACATGAAAAGAGGTTTTCCAGACACAGGAGGAATAGAAATCGGAGGCTCTTGGAGATAAACTTTAATCTTGTCAAAGGATTGTTGATAATCTGCGTTCCAAACAACCGTCTGATCTTTTTGTAACAGCTTGAAGATCGGCTCATAGGTTGGAGTCATATTGGAAATAAACCTAGAGTTATAGTTCAATCTGCTAAGGAAACCCCTAACCTGCTTTTTTGTTTGTGGAGACGACATTTCTTGAATAGATCACACTTTGTCACGATCTACTTCAATTCCACGTTAACTAACAATGAAACCAAGTAACTTTTCATACCTTACCCCAAAAGTACACTTCGCATGATTTATCCTCAACTGATACTTCCTGAGCCTTTCAAACAACTTCAACAGATGATCAAGATGATTCTCCTTATTTTGAGACTTGGAGATCATACCATCGACATACACTTCTATTTCTTTATGCATCATGTCATGAAATAACGCAACCATCGCTCTCTGATAAGTAGCACCGATATTCTTCAAGCCGAATGGCATGACCTTATAACAATAAGTTCCCCATGGTGTAATGAAAGTAGTTTTCTCCATATCTTCGGGATCCATCTTTATCTGATTGTGTCTAAAAAATCCATCCATGAACGAGAACACTTCGAAACAAGCTATATTTTCCACTAAAGTGTTGATATGTGACAGAGGGAAATCGTCCTTTGGACTAGCTTTGTTTAGACCCCTATAGTCCATGCACATTCTAACTTTTCCACCCTTTTTGGGTACAGGTACAATGTTGGCTACCCATTCCAGATATTTCGATACTATCAAGAAGCCTGCATCAATCTGTTTCTTAACTTCTTCTCTAATCTTGAGAGCTATATCAGGTCGGGTTCTTCAGAGCTTCTGCTTGATAGGTGGATATTCAAGCTGAACAGGTAGCTTGTGAACAACTATATCAATATTCAAACCAGGTATATCCTGATAAGACCAAGCAAAAACATCCACATATTCTTTTAGCAGCTTTACTAGTCGTTTCTTAACTTCTTTCCCTAGCGTTACCCCAATCTTGACTTCTCTTCTGTCTTCATTAGTCTCAAGATTAATTACGTCTACTTGCTCTTGGTGAGGCTTAAGGTCCGTATACTCGTACTCAACCAATTTTGTCAATTCATCTGGAATCTCAAAGTCTTTATCATCCTCATCTTCGACTTGATATACAGGCAAATCAAAGTCAGGAGGGACAATAAGGTCATTGGATTCAATAGGTGTTGGAGTTTCTCTGCATGTTTTGAATGGTTTGAATTATTAAAACACACAAAGATAGATGCAACAAAGAAATATATTTGTCTAGTTTTCAAAAGATTGCCATTTTCTTTTTAAGAGTAAAAGCGAAAAATAGTAAATGAGACAAGAAATGAGAAGTTTAACAAAACACATTCATTAATTGATAATCATTTTGAAAGCTTGTGGCCCTACAAAATAGTCCAATAACCTTGGGCAAGGTTATGGAAACTTTTTCAAAGAAAACTACAAAACATAACAAAAACAATAAATTACATTGGCATGGGAAAAACAACAAAAATCTCAATGGCCTCCCAATTGTTCAGAGTAGCCTCATCATGATACACCAACTGTTAAACATAATCATCTTCAAAGTCCTCCTCAACTGCATTGGTTTGGACACCCCACCGACAAATACTTCCTTGATAGTTTTCAGACATCCTTTGGAAAACCCTTAAGTCTTGTCTTGAGTTGGTTTGTAACCCAACCCCTGACGATTTGTCTTTGCTCTTGCTTCTACTTCAATGACTACCCCCGTCTTGCAGGAATGCCATTCTTCAATGCAGATTTTATGCTTTGAACATATGCAAAAGATAGACCGCCCTCAACTACAACTTCCTCAATCAACACGACATTGGCTATCTTTAAGGTTTGGAAAGAAGTCACCAAGGAATCTTTGTAAGCTTCAATGTATTTGAATGATGATAGGTTGCTCACCATCAGATCTTCCTCTCCATGAATAATAACTAGTCATCCACCACAAACTTCAGTTTCTGGTGTAGAGTAGAGATTACCGCACCAGCGGCATGGATCCACGACCTTCCCTATAAGCAGATGTATGCTAGATTAATGTCCATTACTTGGAAAGTAATGTCAAACACATGGGGCCCGACCATAATTGGTAATCCATTTCTCTTATCACCACTCTTCTAGAACCATCAAAGGCTTTGATGATCAAATAGGCAGGTTTCATATTAGCTCTTTCATACACCAACTTGGCGAGCGTCCTCTTAGATAATACATTAAAAAATACCCAGTATCCACCAAGACTCTTGCTAAAGTATCCTTTTGACATTTTACCGATACATGCAAAGCACGATTATTTTTACACCCTTCTATAGGAAATTCTTTATTGCTAAAGCTCAAGGTGTTACACGCGATAATGTTGGCAATCACTGAATCAAACTGACCGACTATTATATCCTCGGTCACATGGTCTTGTGCTAGCAGCTTTTGTAAGGAAGATCTATGAGCGGGAGAGCTTAATAGGAGAGACATGATTGAAATCTTTGATGGAGTTTAGTGCAGCTGATCCACAATTTTGTAATCACTCCTCTTGATGATTCTCAAGAACTCTTTGTTTTCTTCATTCAAAACTTCTTTACCTTTTGTAGGTTCAACAATAATAACTTCTTTGGGAGGGACCACAGTTACCTTAGGCTGATAAATTCGACCACTTCGGGTCATCTTGCTTGTACTAGCGATGTTTGTGACACTTTGATGGTTATTCTTCACATTTTCATTCTGTACATCTTTTCCAAATCTCTGGTTAGTCCATGCCATATCGTATTTCCAAGGTACCGCTTTTCTACTCTTGAAAAAGAAAGACCTAAGCTTTTGGGTGTTGACTGGTCTTGGCTGATGGACTACCGGAGCGATAGGATTTTTAACATTGAACACCGACTTGGTAGTGTTGGGTACTGGGTCTGCTGAACTGACATCAAGAGCATTGAATATAGGCACCTTTCCAGTTTTCTTTGGTACATTGAAAATTGGTTCAATTAATGACACATCCTCTTTCTTCATCTTTCCACAAACTTGCAGAAATCCATCATCCATCAGTCTCAGAATATCTTCTTGAACTAGAGAACAACATATGGTGTTATCAATACATTCTTCACACTCTGACTAGATACTCTTGATCAAACCAGCTTCAACAAATATTTTGTGAAGTGCTTGTAACAGAATCTTGATTGCAGTTACATCAAAAATTACTTCTTCAGATACGTCTTCTATGGCATTAGCATTTCCATGATTGGGCAATGGATTGTTTTTGACATTGGGTTGGCGATCTCAAAAGGAAACAATATTTTCTCTATTAACTCTCAAACAATATGCTTCAAAGCGAGACATCCTTCCAAATCATGTCCGGCAACCCCTTCATGGAACACACAGTGGGCATTGGGATTATAAAATGGTGGGAAATGATCTGGTGGTGGCCCTATTTTTCTAGTAGTGATTAAACCTTACTACACCATGTAGGGGTACAACTCAGTATAACTCATCGGAATTGGTGGGATAGGAGGTCTTGCCCTTGGTTTTCTATTTTGTACATTTTTTCTAGGAATTGGAGCCCTTGGTTGCTGTTGTTGCTGATAGGCTGAGGCGCTGGGAACCTGTTGATAGCCTTGTTGTTGAGTTTGTTTATATGCGGGTGGTTGTTGAACTTGCTGAAAATTTGGAGTCTGGTTGTGGAATGTGGGTGTAATGGCCGCCACGTAAGGTTGTTGAGTATATTGCACATGGTACAATGGTTGTTGTTGAAACTGTTGTTAACATTGAGGCTTCCTGAACTAACTTTTTCTTTTTGTAGAAATGACATTAGTATCACCTTCCTTATTCTTATGAACATTCCCAAATGTCTTCTTAGCGCAATTTCCACTTGAACTGCTAGCGGTACTTGTCATCTTTCCATTCTTTAATCCCAATTCTACCCTCACACCTACAACCATGATACCTGAGAAATTAGCAGTCACACTACTAATCATTCTCTCATAGAACTCTGGTCTTACTGTATCGACGAACCAATCAACTAATTCCTTTTCAATCAGAGGGGGTTCCACTTTTGAGGAGGTTTCCTTCCAATGTTGGGCATATTCTTTCAAAGATTCAGAACTTTTCAGAGCCATGCTCAACAACTGTTTTCAGTTTGGAGCCAAATCCATGTTATACTTGTAATCTTGATGAAAGCATTAGACAAGTCTTGGAAATTATGAATTCTAGATTGGTCCAAGCTCAAATACCATTTTGCTGAAGCACCCTTGAGACTATCTTGAAAGCAATGGATCATTAGTTTATCATTTTCAACATAAGCTTCCATCTTTCTATAGTACATGATCAGATGGGTTCTGGGACAAGGGTCTCCCTCATACTTGTCTAAACTTGGGAATTTGAATTTTGGTGGAATCACCAGCCCAGAAATCAAGCACATATCCCTTGCATCGGCCCCAAATACATTATTACCTTCGAGAGTTGTTATCTTTCTTGCTATGGTTTTAAAATATTCCCTCATCCTCTCGTGGAGTTCATCCCCTTCTTCTGACTGGTCAGGATATCATAGACTTGATGTTGGTTGTTGAAGTATGGATGCGCTTGCAATTGCATAGCAGCTGGAGTGTAGGTAGGAATATCATGAGGAAAATCAGACGTCAAAGGGATGGTCCGTTGAGGTATTTGTTTAGTAGTCTTTACAGTGACTGGTGGTGGTCCAAAGTTAAATGGTAAACCAAAGAGTGGATCACTGGTGATGACAGTTACAACTGGTGTAGGCTCCACTGTTATGGTGTTGATCTCAGAAACTACGGTCGTCTGAGTGTCTATCTTTGCACGGATCACTTGTAACACTTCCATGATTTGCCCTACGCTACCTTGTAAGTCTTCCAATTCTTTATTGACTCTACACATATCTTGCTCTTGCTCATCCATCTTACTTCGAGCTTGAGCTCTGGTGTTGTAAGGATGTGGAGGACTCAGTGTGACAGACTGGAGGTAAAACAATACAGATAAGCCACAAAACAGGAAATGTGTGTGCAATGCTCATGAAATGCTAAATGCAAATGCAAAAGCTAACATTCAAGGAACTCCCAAATTTATTTTTACGAACATTTATAATGGAGAAACAAACATAACCTTTTCATTAAAGAATTAGAGTTTTACAAAAATAAAGATTACACATCAAAAGCCAAAGTGCGAATACAAATTACAACAGAAAATTGAAACTAAAAGGCCTAGTCCTCCTGACGAGAAAATCCTTCCCCTCTTTGAAGCTTCATCTTCCTTGAAATATCTTCCTTCAGCTTCCAGAGTTCTTCGTTTCCTTGAGCAACCATGAAGTGCTTATCCTCCCACGCCCTCTTCTCTTCTTCAGTTTTGACTAAAGCACTCCTTAATTCCTCCATAGAGAGAGGCTCTTTCGAAGTCGTCGAAATAGGCTCGAAGCGGGTGTAGAATATTTTCAAAGCTATCTCTTTAGACCAAAAAAGATACGCCTCAGAGACAATACAGGCTGGATGCCCTAGAGTAGTCATCCCTTGTGTATTAAGGTGACACCAAGCAGACGTAATCCATGCTTTGAGATATGGGTTTCTTCCTTCTTCAAGAAAACATCTTCCTAAAAGGACCAGATCATGTTTTTCCTCTGTCGGATATTGTAGCGGGGAAATTTGTGAGTATAAGCTATTGATTAACTTAACTCCAAAAATGCAAGAGTCGCCACCGTACTTTTATTTTATCCGAAAAAGGAAAGGAAAAAGAGCGAACAAAACCAAAGAGTTCTAAAATAAGAACAAGAAACAGAGATCTAGGTAAGGGGGTTGGTTACGCAATAGGAAGGTGTTAGCACCCAAAACGTCTATAGTACTCTATAGGAGCCCTTCGAAATATTTACGCTTTTTGATTTGAAAATGGTTTGTTTGAAAAGAGATTGGAGGGATGAGAAGAGAATTATTATTTTTTTAGATTTTTGTGTTTGGAGAGACTTTTCGCCTCATGCCTACGTACCCATAAAATGCAATATAAGATCAAAACCCCATAATTCGTGGTACAAATAACAAAATAGGTTTGTTATTGTTGATTTTAAGTGAAAAGATAAGTCGTCATTTCCAAGCGAATAGTTTCACTTAAAGAGATGACTCATGTCTAAACTTATGGAAAAGTTTTTGAAAGAAAGTGCATAAGGCACAAAAGTCTTGGATGAGTTTGAATGTTTTTTATGTCTTTTTGAAAAGAGTAAAAGTATGGTTAGCATTGATTGACATTTATTGAAGAAAAAGAAGTTTGAAAAAAGGCACTTGACAAAAGTCAAGGTTTTCCTGTGAAAGCGATTTGAAGTTTGAAAGCAAGAAGGTTTTGAAAAAGGGTGAAGGTTTTGAAAATTGAAGAAGGGAAGGGGGTGAAGTGACTACCTACAAAAACAAAATAAAAGCTAGTGATAAGAAGGATCTAACCAACTTGTAGCACACTCCAAGTCAATTCCTTTTCTGCCAAAGGTGGCTCCATCTGAGTTGCTAGCTCTCTCCAACGTTGAGCATATTCCTTAAAGGATTCTTTTACTTTTTGAGACATATTTTGCAGTTGAAGGCGGGCAGGTGCCATGTCCAATTTGTAGTTATATTTCTTCAAGAAAGCATCAACCAAGTCTTTCCAGCTTTGGATACGGTTCTTCTCAAGTCCCATATACCATTTTAGTGAAGCTCCACTTAAGCTGTCTTGGAAACAGTGAACAAGCAATTTGTCGTTGTTGGTATAGGCAGCCATATTGCGATAGTACATCACCAAGTGACTTCTAGGATAGGTGTGCCCCTTATATTTCTCAAATTCAGGAGTTTTGAATTTGGTAGGCATAACCAAATCTGAAACTAAGCACATGTCCATTATGGCAGCACCAAAGACATCACTTCCTTCTACGACTCTTATCCTTTTATCCAGAGTTTGCCATTGCTCTCTGACTTCTTCAATGTATCCAGGTTCTCCCCGACTTTCAGATTGCAGACCAGCGGCATGGTACACAGCAGGAGGATTCTCAGCAGTAGCTTGAGCAACAGTATACACAACAGGTTGAGATTCAGTGAACAAAGGAGCTGAAGATAACAACAGTATGGATGGGTCAACCATTGGAGTAGTTGTAAAGTGCGGCGAGTAATTCAGAGGTAACCCAAATTCAGGCCAAGTAGAAGCTGGTTGCTGGATCAGTGGAGGGTTAACAATAATAGTTGGGATTTCAGAAATCACAGTCCTTTGAGGTGATTCTCCTCTAGCAATCAGAACTTGCATCATTTCTGTGAGCTTGGTCATTCTGGCCTTCATCTCGTCAATCTCCATTCTGACTTCGGCATTATGTTGTTCTTGATTTTCCATTCTCAATCTGGAAGCAGCTCTAGTTCTATAGTTGTGTTGAGGAAATAACTTGATGGTGAACAGATAGCTGGATAAGAGACAGTTGAAATGAGTTCGCTGGTAATTAGAAGGAATTCATATGTATGCTCATGAATGCAAAAGTGCATGGATGCAACAACCACAAACAAGATCACACAAAGCATACATGTTCAAAGGTTCGGCATGAGCATGGAGCCAAAGGTAAGAACCAACCCACAAATGTATGTACTAAGGTTATATCATCCCCTGTAGAATAAGGTTCTAAAAAGTTCCCAGAGTCATATTTCCATCTTTTGGATATTATCGGCTTAGGCGACTACTCGTCGGCCAACAATATTCTCAAGAGAAACGCATCTATGTGTGGTATCGCGTAACAACAAATTCAAGTATACACCTGAATAGCCACCGCACCACGTCCTAGTAAGGCCAAGATGGGTTAAAGGGTTCTAAGGTCCTCAGCTTCTCAGGTTCCCAGATCGGAAAAAGTAATGCCAATTACGACTACTTGTAAGACATCAGTAATTCCAAAGGGGCCTCCACTAAGCGGGGGATCTCAAGTCAGCTTAGTAAGGACTAATCCATGTAAGCCAACAAGACTATACCACCCTCCTATCATAAGTGCACTCAAGTTCGGGTATAGGACTTATCTCACCACACAGGATCACCAAGCACCAAGACAGAACAAGCAATAACAAGCAAATTAAACAAAAAGCGATAAATAAAATCAAAGTAGGCTAAACCCACTAGGAACATTTGAGATCCCTAGCAGAGTCGCCACTTTTCTGTAGCGGGGAAATTACAGTTACTGGAAAGACTGTATGTGGGTGCACATTAATTCCATTGATCGAAAGGTGTGGAATGTTATTCTTAACGGTCCAATTGAAATAACTATGTCTGACGAGAATAACATGATTGTGCCTAAGCCTGAAGCACAATGGGCTGATGATGACGAGAAGAAATATAATTACGATTGGAAAGCCAAATATGTTTTGATCTCCTCATTAGGAGTTGATGAATATTATAGGGTTTCTCATTGTTTAACGACAAAAGCTATGTGGGACTCATTGCAAGTTGCCCATGAGGGAACCAATGATGTTAAGCTAGCGAGAATCAATACGCTAATGCAAGAGTTTGATCTCTTTCACATGGAGCCAGCGGAAACCATTGTGGACATGCAAAAGAGATTCACTCATCTTATTAATAGATTGCACTCACTAGGTAGGCCAATTTCCAATGATGTTTCTACTAACAAAATTTTGAGATGTCTTAACAGGGAATGACAACTGAAGGTAACCGCCATCAAAGAAGCTAACGACCTCACAATTTTGGATCTCACAACATTGTTTGGAAAGCTGCAAGAGCACAAACAAGTGCTTCTAAGCCTAGAACAATATGAAAAGAAGGAGAAAATAAAAAATACTGAAAAGAAGTCTATGGCTCTCAAGACTTCTTCCTCAAAGTCTCAAACTAAGGAGCATAGTGATTACACGTCAAGTGGCGACGAAGATGATGACAAGAGTGAGGATATGGGGCTGTTTGTAAAGCGTTAACCGCTATGTCAAAAAGAACGACATCCAACACTCTGAGAAAAATCTTGTCAACTTCCGAAAACAATCAAGGTTCTCTAGAAATGACGACACTAAAGGGAACAAGACAAGAGGGTCATGTTATATTTGCGGAAAGACCAGACACTACAAACCGGATTGTCCCTTGAACAAAAAGGGCAAAGAAAAAGAAACAAGTAGATCACATAAGAAGCAATCTAAGCCAAGGAGAGCGTATATAGCTTGGGAAAACAATAGCGATTCCTCCAAGGATGAAAGCTCAAGTGATGAAGAAGAATCCGTAAATCTTTGTCTTTCCACCTATCAAAAGAACAAAAAGAAACAGGTACGACATGCCAAATATGAAAACTCCTCTAAAATGTCTCATTTTGAATTACAAACTGCTTTTAATACTTTGCATTGTGATGCAAAAGAAGCCTTTAAAAGGATTGCCTCAAATAACTAAATCTTTGCTCACCTTAGGCAATAGATTCGCGAGTTCGAAAAGAAACTTGAGGCACTAAAAGCTTCCATAGTGGAAAGTACAAAAGTAGGTTGTGAGTATCTAAGAAAAAGAGTTGTTAACTTTGAGTGTGACACTTGTTATATTTGGCAAAATGAAGTTAGAAACCTAAATGCCAAACTTAACAAGGCTCTAGAGCCCAAAATTACTTTTGCCATTGATAAAGCTAATTTTAGAAAGAGCATGGTTAATCCATATCAAAAATACACATATGTTATAAGAAACAATGATAGAAAAAGTAATTCAAAAGTTAACTTTTCTTGCTTGTATTGTTGCAAGAAAGGCCACACCACTGCTAAATTCCATTTTAGGAGATTTTTGGTTCCTAAAGGCATTTATCAATGGTTGCCTAAATGCGACCATTTTGTCACTCACAACTTAGGACCCAATAAGCCATTGGGTACCTACTCTTGTTAATTGTTTTTCATAGGTACAATGTCTTGAGAACACCGAGAGAAGATGGGTTCTCGACAGTGGCTGCTCAAGATACATGACAGGAGACATATCTCTCTTCATCAACTTCGTGGCAAAGAAGAAGGGATATGTAACCTATAGAGACAATAACCATGGTGTAATACTAGGAAAAGGTAGCGTAGGTAATCCCTCTTCCACTACTATCTCTGATGTATTGCTTGTCGAGGGTCTTAAACATAATCTTTTTAGCATTAGCCAATTATGCGACAGAGGATACAATGTATCGTTTTCAAAATATTGTTGCCAAATTGTGCATAATGATGAAATGAAGAGTGTGTTTAATGGCCTAAGAGTAAACAATGTCTATATGTTGGACTTGGATGAAGTATCTTTGACAAGTGATAAATGTCTCATGACAATGAGTGAGTGTCGCTTGCGCGAAAATAAGGTGTCGGCGCAACAGAAGAGTCGCCACCTTTCGTTATTTATCCCTCGGAGCGGGAAAGGAAACGATCGGAAAAACCTGACGAAAAAGGGTAAGACAAGGTCGTCGCAACCGTTGTCTGGATTCGGGAGTCGGTTACGCAAGGGGAAGGTATTAGCACCCCTCACGTCCGTCGTACTCGACGGGATCCTCGCTTGTTGTGTTTACTTGGACGGGTTGGTTTTATTCTATCTACCTATCAAGGCTGGCTTAAAACAGAAAAGAAAAATGACTCGGCAAAGCGTCGCGCTTTATGCCTACGTATTCTCATCAGAGAACGAGAAATCAGAGTCCACGTAGTTCGGCCTACGAAGGGTTATGGGGGAAGGTAGCTCGCCAAGACATCGCCATCTTGTGCCTACGTACTCTCAACAGGCATGAGAGATCAGAGCTCACGTAGTTCGGGAAACTACGGTTTATTTCCTGTCTTTTACGAAAGAAGTGTTTTTTATTGTGTTTGCAATTTCAATCGCACTAGAGACTATGACCTGAGAGTGAACGCGTCGCATGTCACCCAAAGGGTACCATACTAAACATCCAGACTGTGGAAAAGAAACTCTCCCACAATCCTTTCTCAGATAGCTTAAGGATCGTAACGTACGAAAGAAATCATTCATGATTACTGTATCTTAAACTGTTTTGAGATGAGAAGAGAACAGACCCAACTAGGAGGGAGACTATCAAGTCCTACTGTTGTCATGCCATGGATTCATCCTATGATCGAGGTTTGAACAGGGAACTCCTAGAAGTTGTCATGCATAGGTTTCAACCTAAAATTCTATCATCAAATCCTTATCAAAGGAAATGAGAGTCCTAAGGGATCATGTCAATGATACACCAAAACAGACAAAGCATCAGCTTAACAGTAAAATGCATGCAATGCAAGTGAGGGAGGAAATATGTGTGGGGCTTCAGCCTCCACAAGCTCATCTCAACCTCAAGCCAGAATGGATAACAGTAATCATACTGAAATATAAACAACATGCTATCAAGCAATAAACAGTAAACTGCAATCATACAGAAAAAAAAAGAAATGAAATGCCATCAGGCAAACAAACCACATGGGCAAGGGAGCTGGGCTCTACCGAATACCCGCAAGCAAAGCCACACAGTAACACTACAAGCAGAGGGAGCAACTCAACCTCTAGTGCAATCATGCTCCTAGCTCCTACCTATTCTAGATATGGACTTATTCTAATGCATCAAGCAAGTCAAGCAAAACACATCAATACAGAAAAGAAAAAGAAAGCAGATCAACTCCTCTCAACTTCAAGCTTCAGCCCTTCCAACAGCAACTCAGTCTTCAGACTTCAATCACTCTTGACAGATATCAATTGCTTTTCCAGGTTTCAACCCTACAACATAAGTTTCAACTTATCTTCTCCTTTAAGCTTCAGCTTCTTGATCAGCTCCACCTTCAGGCTTCACTGTCACTCATCAGTGTCAACTTGGCTCCTTCAGGACCTCCAAGTATCAAAGTAAGTATCAACTTCCTTTGCTCTTCAAGCTTCAGCTCTTCAGAATCAATCTCAATCACTTAGAAGTGTCAACTTCATCCTTCAGTCTTTATTTCATCTTCAGGGGTCTTCAAGTATCAACTTGCTCTTGCTGCTCTTCAAGGTTCAGCTGGAATGGCAATACTCAAGGATTCATCCTCTGCTACACTCTTCATTGAAGTATTCATCTTCAAACTCAAGCTCAAAATCTCTCAAGATAATCAAACCAGAGGAAATCACTTACTGGATAAGCTGGGGGATATTGAACTGCTTATTGACCACCAAAGGTGACCTTTAAGGGTTCAACATCAAAGGAATGGTTCCCTCAAAAGTTCTACTTCCTAGGTACCTCACTTATCCCTCCAAAGGAGAGAGGTGTATACCATGGAAGGACTTTGAATCATAGGGAGGAATGGAGGTGACAGATACCATCCATGTTTGAGAAAGAAGTTATCTAAGTCTAAACTCTTCCTAATTCCTAACCCTAAAACAATAACAAAACAAATAAAATCAAGCTCTTAAGCTCCTCAATGCATCTTCAAGTCTTCTACTATGCTCCTCAATGCTCCTTAGAACAAGGCCAAGCTCTCCAAGCCCAAGGAAAACTCTAAAGCAAAGCAACTAAAGCAAAAATGCCCTAAAGGCAACACAAACAATTAACCAATACAAAAATCAACTAAAAATAGCATACTACTATATTAAATCCTAATATAATTTCTAAGGGATCCTACATACCTACCCTTAATGCCCTATATGTCCCATAGTCTAATTTGTCCTAAAAACCTAAAAATCTAAAGTTATTATGGACCTATGTTGAAGTTTAACCTAATTCTACACAACCTAGAATCATCTAATCAAAACTATCCTAAAAATCATCACAAAAATATGGAATAAATCCAGGGGGAAGCTAAAACATATATCTAGCTATCCTAAAAAGAATGACCTAAAAAGACTAAGGGAGCTACCTAAAAAAAATTCTAAAAATTCATATATCAATATAAAAGAAATAAAATGCCATAAAAGAAGAAAATATGCAAAAAATACTAAAAATGCATGAAAGGAAAATATTTTTATTTTATATTTTTCTAGACAAAAATATGAAGTGGGAGAAAAAATTCCCATTAAAAAAATCATTAATTTTCAATTTGATATGAATTTTCAAAGTATGAAAGAAAATGGAGAAAAATAAAATGAATTATGAAAAATGGGGTGCAAGAAGTAAACAGACACAACTCATTTCACGCTTGGGCCCAAACTGGGGGTTCAGATAGCATACACGCTGGGCCCGATTTATTAATCAGAAAAACCAATGAAAATAACAAAGAAAAAAGAAAAAGATTAGGTGCGAATAGAAAAGAAAATCAGTTCAAAATCCACTGGGCCTCGTATGGGGGGTGTTGATAGTGATCCAGCCCAAACCTTCCTTTAATGAAACGCATCGTTTCATCGCGTTTCTAAGTTTCCCTCTCAAACTGAAATCAAACATGGACTATTGGGTTAGTGCTTGAGTCAAGAGTCAGCGCATGCATCTCATGGCTGAGACTTCGTCTTCCTCACGCAGCTAGGGTTTGCCATGGGAGCTTCCTGAAACAGACTTCATGCAGCCATCTTCCATCCACTCGTATTACCTCAAATCAGCATCAAATTCCAAAATGTAAAACCCTAAATTGCTCAGTTTTTCTCCCTGATCACGATCCTAACCTTGGTTTTCATTATAATGGTCTCTATCATACAACCCGATAGTGCACATCCATATGTGATCAATCCTCAACTTCAACCAACCTTAGATTTCTTGGTACTAAGATGATCCTCACATTCCACTGGTTAAAACAAGCTATCAAACTTGCATTATCACTCACTATGCCACGAGTTCTTGCTCATCAAAGTAATGGTGTCACACATTCAACCTTCACCAATTACTCTCTAAGTCTCTAGAATTGATCACCTATTGGTCTCTAGCCATTCTACACTAATAATTCAACCTAACCATGCCTAAATAATGAGGTGAAAGAGATTTTGCAAACCTGGTTTCTTGGTATGGCAGATGATGAAATCCTTCACTTCAAGGCTTGAAACTCTTCAAGAATGATCCTTGGATGATGAAACTTCTACTGTTTGCAAAAAAATGGAGGAAGAATGCTTGCACTTCAAGATCCGAATGTGAATGGCTTCTTGCAAATTCAATTGGAACACCTTCAATCTTCCATCAATGGAGCTTCAATTCAGTATGCACACACTCAGAGGGATCTATGGAAAGTGTTTGTGAAGAAAAAAGGGATGGGAATGAAGAAGAATGAAGAGATTGAATTTGACTTGCAATGGAAGAATTTGGATCTCACTCTCTCTTCTCTACACCAATTCACACCAACCTTGCATCTGAGCAAGTTACACTTGTTATATAGAGTGGTTTAGAATCATCTAGAACCCTCTAGGATCATCCAATGAGAAATTGAACTTTTCATGTCATGGTGTTTTGATTTCTCATTCTCCTTACATGCTATCTCATGCCATAGCCCTTGTAATCTTTGTAACTAACTTGAATTTATCCCCACACGAGATTTTGGATGAGTTACAATGCATAACTACCTTGTGTATTGAGTTCTTTTGAGTTTTGGTTTGGTACCTTAAGCTGCAATTAAGCTTTTTCCAAAGCAGCCCTATGATCCAAGCCCCAAATCAAAATTGTGGCTGAACCATTGTTCTTAAAATGTCATTTGGAGTCAAAATGACCTATTACATGACATGGTTTGGATTTATAACTTGTGATTTCCATTTTTCAATTTCACTTTAATTAACTTATGCCTCATTTTTAGGCCATTTTTATCACTTTTTGATATGAGCCTTTCCAACATCTCATGACCTCCCTACTAGCCTTAAAACATCATTCTAAGCAAGTTTGATGTTGAAGATTTTTCCATTTGAAGCTTGGAACTAGGAGATATGGCCTTATGGCCTTATAGTATCTCAATACATCATTCCATGATCACATGGCTCTTGGATTAGGTCTCAACCCTCTCCAAATCATCAATTGACCTAGGGTTGACCCAGTCAAACCCTAATTCCACCACTCATGGCTGAGTCTTCTGAATTCTTGTACAATGACCTCTCTAGGCTTCATGATGGCTTTCAAGACATCTCATAAGCTTTCTCAAAGCTTCAAGTTCACCCTCATAGTCTCAGAATCATCTGAGGAGCTCCCACAACTCTCAAGTTATGAGGCACACAACCTTGGTTTCAACCAATTCCTCTGAGGATCTCTTGAGTTCTCTGACAAAGGTATCAATCTTTAAACACTTGAACAACTCTCTTGGCTAGCTTCATAGCCTCATATAACTCTTGATGGATAAATAAATGTTGGTCAAATTTTGGGGTGCAACAGCTGCCCCTATTCAAACGGCTTGAACCTGACTGGGTGAAGAGCGAACGAATCTCAGCCAATCAAGGTGCGAGACGGTTGAATACCGATAAACCCGGAAATTTGCCAACTGCTCAAGCACTGGAATAATAGCTGCACGACAACTAGCTGGAGACATACTGATCTGAACCTTGTCGTCAGTTATCCACATTAAATTCCTCTATCATTGTCATCAAACACCGGACCTCGCCGTTAGGCATTCATGAAAATAAAGCGTCTGACATCACCGTCAAACAAACATCCAACATCACCGCTGGAGCAACAAAGAATCTGACATCGCCGTCAACCAAACATCCAACATCACCGCTGGAACACTGAATCAACTGACATCGCCGCCAGAAACAAACATCCAACATCGCCGCTGGAGAACTAAAGTACCTGACATCGTCGTCGGACAACCAAAACACCCAACATCTCCACTGGAGAACTAGAGAATCTGACATCGCCGTCAACCAAACATAATTCTGGGAAATACCCAACGTCGCCGTCGAGTACTCAACATAATCTGACCTCGCCGTCAAACACAAACATCCAACATCGCCGCTGGAGAACTCAATCACCTGACATCGCCGCCAGAAGCAAACAAATATCCAACATCGCCGCTGGAGAATCAAATCACCTGACATCGCCGCCAGAAACAAACGTCCAACATCACCGCTGGAAAACTAAAGAATCTGACATCGCCGTCAGAAACAAACATCCAACATCGCCGCTGGAGACAAACATAATCTGACCTCGCCGTCAAAGCAAACATCCAACATCGCCGCTGGAAACAAACATCCAACATCGCCGCCGGAGAACTCGAAATAATCTGACCTCACCGTCAACTCTCAACATCGTCTGACCTCGCCGTCAAGGTGAAGAAACTTCATTGGGGAATTGGTCACACGGTAACCGGTAATACATATTCGATCATGCCATCAGGCATCCAAAGAACACTGTCGGGCATCAGCCGGACTTCAACCATCAGGTTGATCATGCCATCACGCATTCAAAGAAATTGTCGGGCATCAGCCGGACTTCAACCATCAGGTTGATCATGCCATCAGGCATTCCGCATCACTGTCGGGCATCAGCCGAACATCATCAGCAATTCGGGAATAGAATCCTTGGTCAATCATGAGCCAACTGGGAACATCTAAACCTCTGCCATCAGGCACATCGTATCAGCTAAGAGAACTGCTTCATTAACACGGTCGGACTTCAATCATGGAGTCTTCAAGGGAGATTTCAACTTCGCCGTTAGAAATCTGCTGGGGAGGACGCTTCGCCGCTGGGGAATCTGGAGGACTATCAAGTAACTCTGCTCCGGGGGTCCAGAAATCATTCTGAATGAATCAACTCTGCTGAGGACTTCAAGAATCATCTTGGACAAATAACTCCGTCGGGGACCTTCAAGAATCATCTTGAACCGATAACCATTCTGGAGCAAACACTCTGTTGGGGATTCCATGAATCATCCTGGGCAACTCTTGCTGGGGACAAACCAATCATGGCTTGAGCAGCTTCCAAGGATTCGGCTCTCTTGGGGCTTCAGGAATCATCCTGGGCAACCTGCACTGGGGACTCTACTAGGGTCTTAAGAATCATCTTAAGCAA
This sequence comes from Lathyrus sativus, assembly GCA_963859935.3. Classification (NCBI taxonomy): domain Eukaryota; kingdom Viridiplantae; phylum Streptophyta; class Magnoliopsida; order Fabales; family Fabaceae; genus Lathyrus; species Lathyrus sativus. The sequence continues at coordinate 342,628,837 of OZ012735.1, read as the reverse complement.
ACGGCCCTGCTGAGGAATTCAAGAATCATCTTGAACCGAAGACTTCGCTGGGGATCTCGAGAATCATCTTGAGCAAGCGACTTCATTGGGGAGAATGTCAGGAATCATCCTGAGCAATCAATTATGTGGAGGAACACCTGCAAAACAAGAACGGTAGCAACCTAGATCATGTTTATTATGCATATGCTTCGGCAATGGCACAATGCTCCACACGGTGGAAATGCTATGCGTTTATGATAAATGCTATGCAGTCATGCAAAATGATGCGATCCCATCAACAAAATAAATGCCGAGGGGAGAATCCTCCTGTCAAGGAGATAGAACTACTCAGATAGAGGAATCATCCTGCTGAGGAGAACATGGTCACGCCAATCTCAATTGGACTCCGCAGGGGACACAACTTCAGTTGACTGCTGCGGGGGAAACAACTTCAGTTGATTGTTGCAGGGGAACGGAGCTCTACGAGAATCTGGACTTGCTGAGGGAAAAGGATGTCAATCGCGGGAATGAACTGCGTGACCTTCATGGCTACTTCTCTGGGGATTTCGACTCTGTGGGGAAACAACTTCAGTTGATCAACACTCCACTGGGGAAAACCAATCATGGTCCCAACTGCTTCACTGGAGAGAGTACGACTCTGATGAGGAATTTCAATTCCGCTGGGGAAGAAGGAATCATCCGACTTCGGGGGAGAGCACAACTCTGGTGGGGAATTTCAATTCCGCTGGAGACTTCAGTCTAGCACCATCAGCTGCTGCATACTTCGACGTACGAATAGTTTTCTACGAAACCTGCACTTGTGACCCGGTGCTGGGGGATGAATTCATGCTTCGGCGCGTGACTCAGCTGAGGAGGTGACGTTCCTTCAGGATGCGTCTGCTTGGGGAAAGAGAATCATCTCTGCACGGGGAGACATATCAATGCTCATTATCTCGCGTTCAGACTCTGCGGGGAGAGGCTACTGAACTCTGCTGGAGAAAGAGGAATCATCCTGCTTCGGGATGCGCACGGCGCAATGTCTGGAATATGCTACACCTGTAACAACACAAACAAACAGACAAGATACCCTTCTCAAAGGGACCTATCAAGGTTATTATCTCGTGACAATGTTCAAGTAACTAATTGTTTCAACAATCAGTAGCCTAGGCCAACAAGTTTATGCATGCGCATTTTATCAAAAACATCGGCGTTCTTTTTCGCAAACAAAACAGATAAATGCTAAACAGGCAAACAGAATTGCTGAATAGTCTGCATTTTATTGATAATGACCCCTGAATGGGTAAAAAATGTTTTACAACACAGGCAAGCTCCTGGAATGAGGAAGCCGCGCAAAAATAAAACATAAATATACATCAGTATATACAAATGTCGGCAATGAGGCGTAGACGAACACCATGAGTTGATCCCTCTATGACCCACTCGACTTCGATACTTCTCCGACGCTTCAACTTCGGAAGAGATTGATTCAGATAAACGGACCTCAGGTCCTCCAAACCACTAAACAATGAAAGTCCACACGCGGAACGCAGTCATTTGCTTTTTCAAATCCTTAACTTTTGCGTGAACCGCCCTTTGCGGGTTTTCAGTTCACCGGGATACCCTTTTTTTCTGAAGCCGCCCAGTGTAGGTTTTCGACTTCGCGGGTGTACATTTTTTCAATTTATATCCCTAATTTTTTCCCGAACCTTTTTATTCTGTTTTTGGTTCGCCGGGATGCCCCTTTTTTGCCTGGACTCTCCTTTTTTGTCCAGCGGGTCGCTTTCAAGCAAAGTATTTTTTAACTGCGTCCGCGTTCACCGGGGATGCAAAATCTTCACCATCCATCGTGGATAACAACAAAGCTCCTCCCGAGAAGATCTTGCTGACAACGTACGGACCTTCGTAATTCGGAGTCCACTTGCCCCGGTGATCGGAGTGTGGCGGAAGAATCTTCTTTAGGACGAGATCACCCGTCTGAAAGCTTCTAGGACGCACCTTCTTATCATAAGCTTTCTTCATTCGGATTTGGTACAGACGACCAAACGCAATCGATGCTAACCTCTTCTCGTCCATCAGGCTGAGTTGGTTCAGACGATTCGTAATCCATTCTGCCTCGTCGACTTTTACATCAACCAAAACTCGCAAAGAAGGGATCTCCACTTCTAATGGTAGGACTACCTCCATACCGTACACTAAGGAGAAAGGAGTTGCCCCGGTTGACGTACGGACCGTCGTACGATAACCGTGCAGTGCAAACGGCAGCATCTCGTGCCAATCCTTGTAGGTCACAACCATCTTCTGAACAATCTTCTTTATGTTCTTGTTGGCTGCTTCAACGGCGCCATTCATCTTCGGCCAGTAAGGAGATGAGTTGTGGTGTTCGATCTTGAAACTCTGGCATAGCTCCTTCATCATCTTGTTATTCAGATTCGAACCATTATCAGTAATGATCCGCTCGGGAATTCCGTAGCGACAGATGATGTCCCTCTTTATGAATTTAGCCACTACCTGCTTGGTCACATTAGCGTACGAGGCTGCCTCCACCCACTTGGTGAAGTAGTCGATAGCTACCAGAATGAAATGATGACCATTAGATGCAGTAGGCTCGATCTTGCCTATCATGTCGATGCCCCACATGGAGAACGGCCACGGGGAGGACATGACATTTAACGGGCACGGCGGCACATGAACTTTATCAGCATAAATCTGGCATTTATGACATCTCTTCGCGAATCTGAAGCAATCCGACTCCATCGTCAGCCAGTAGTATCCTGCTCTCAGGATCTTTCTCATCATAGCATGCCCGCCGGCGTGCGTACCAAATGTGCCTTCATAGACTTCCTCCATGAGCATACTCGCCTCTTTCTCATCTACACATCTGAGTAGCACGAGATCATGGTTTCTCTTATACAACACTCCATCAGGATTGAGATAAAAATTGCCAGACAGCCTCCTCAGAGTCTTCTTATCCTGGGTTGACGCACCCGCAGGATATTCCTTAGTCATAAGGAAAGTCTGGATGTCATGGAACCATGGCTTGCCGTCGGCGGCATCCTCGATTGCAAAGACAAATGCCGGTCTATCAAGACGCGAAAGTACAATTCTTGGAGCCTCATTCCAAAAATTGACTTTATACATTGAAGCCAACATGGCTAAGGCATCAGCCATCTGATTTTCAGCCCTGGGCACATGATGGAGTTCCACTCGATCAAAGAATGGAAGTAGCCTCCTGGCATAGTTCATGTATGGCACCAAATACGCTTGACGAGTCTCCCACTCCCCTTTAATTTTGTTGATCACAAGCGCTGAGTCACCATATACGTCTAGATTCTTGATTCTCAAATCAATTGCCTCTTCTAGACCCATGATGCATGCTTCGTACTCCGCCTCATTATTGGTGACTGGAAACGTCAGTCTCGCAGTAAACGGGATGTGGGATCCGTGGGGAGTCGTGATGATCGCCCCGATGCCACTTCCATAGGAATTAACCGCCCCATCAATTTCCACTGGGATTTCCTATCTGGCCCCTCGTCGGGCAACGACTCATCCCAATCATTCGCTTTGAGAAACATAATATCCTCGTCAGGGAACTCAAATTTCATCGGCTGGTAGTCCTCGATCGGCTGCTCGGCAAGGTAATCAGACAATACGCTTCCCTTGATGGCCTTCTGGGACACGTACTGAATATCATATTCCGTTACCACCATTTGCCACCTGGCAATCCTGACCGAAAGAGCCTGCTTCTCGAAGACGTACTTGATCGGATCCATCTTCGAAATTAGCATAGTGGTGTGATTGAGCATGTACTGTCGTAGACGTTTGGCAGCCCAGGCTAGTGCACAACACGTCTTCTCCAGCATCGAGTATCGAGATTCACAGTCAGTGAACTTTTTACTCAAGTAGTAAATGGCATGCTCCTTTCTGCCCGTCTCGTCGTGCTGACCGAGAACATACCCCATACTATTCTCAAGAACTGTCAAGTACATGATTAATGGCCGTCCAGCCACTGGGGGTATCAAGATTGGAGGTTCTTGGAGATACTGCTTTATCTTGTCGAATGCCTTCTGGGAATCCTCATTCCAAGTAATCGCCTGATCTTTCTTTAAAAGCTTGAACATCGGTTCACACGTGGCCGTGAGCTGAGAGATAAACCTTGCAATGTAGTTTATTCGGCCCAAGAAACCACAAACTTCTTTTTCTGTTTTCGGCGCTGGCATTTCTTGAATGGCTTTTATCTTCGCAGGATCAACCTCGATGCCTCGTTCGCTAACGATAAACCCCAGTAACTTTCCGGACCACACTCCGAATGTGCATTTGTTAGGATTCAGCCTCAACCTGAATTTCCTAAGCCTCTCAAAAAGCTTCAATAAGTTGACCAGATGCTCTTCCTCCGTTTGGGACTTTGCAATCATGTCATCAACATAGACCTCGATCTCATGATGAATCATATCATGAAACAAAGTTACCATTGCTCGTTGGTAAGTGGCCCCAGCGTTCTTCAGACCGAAGGGCATTACCTTATAGCAAAATGTTCCCCCGGGGGGTGATAAACGTCGTTTTCTCCATGTCCTCCGGCGCCATCTTGATCTGGTTGTAACCGGAGAAGCCATCCATGAACGAAAACACGGAGAACTGGGCTGTGTTGTCGACCAACACATCGATATGAGGCAACGGGAAATCATCTTTAGGGCTCGCCCTATTCAATTCCCGATAATCGACGCACATGCGTACCTTACCGTCCTTCTTCGGTACAGGTACTATGTTGGCGACCCACGGAGGGTAAGTGGTGACCGCTAAGAAGCCAGCATCAAGCTGTTTCTGCAATTCTTCTTTGATCTTAACGGCCATATCTGGTCTCGTCCTCCTAAGCTTCTGCTTAACGGGAGGGCAATCTTCTCGTAGCGGCAAGTGGTGGACCACGATGTCCGTGTCAAGTCCGGGCATATCTTCGTATGACCAAGCAAAGACGTCACTATACCCTCGAAGCATCTCGACCAATCTCTGCTTGACATCACTCTGCAATGCAGCCCCTATCCTGACGTTTCTGACGAGCTCTTCAGAACCCAAATTCACGATCTCAATCTCCTCCTCGTGAGGCAGAATAACCTTTTCCTCTTGTTTCAACAAGCGGGCCAACTCTTCAGGAAGGTCTTCGTCTTCATCAATCTCTTCCTCGGCTTGATAGATCGGGCAATCGAAGTCGAAGTGAGCCGTAGAAGGTCCAGAGTCGATGTCATCTGTTATGTGGATCCTGCAATAACAAGGGTTAAGTTTAAAACAAGAATACGCAGGTTAGCACAAACCCATTGCCATTTTACTGTTTTTCAAAACAAATATAAAACAGGAATAACAGAGATCACAATATTTGAATACGAAGAAAACGCCTTTGATTTATTAACAAAATGCATGTACATAATCCAACAAGGCCCTGACAATAAAACCACTATGCCCCGGGTAGGACATAGGGTTGTACAATGATTGAAAAAAGTAAATCATTACTCTTCACTTGTCAGCTGGATGATATCCTTGATGGTCCAATTGTTGAGTTTCTCGCTCGGCTTGCTTGGCTGAATCCAAGAGTTGAGATCACAATCGCTATCCCCGCTGTCTTCAGACGCCGCGTTGATGCTTTCGAAGATCACTCCGCCACTGGTAAATAGGATCGGCCCCTTACCCCGTGACGCACTGCTAGACGAAGAAGAAGAAGCTTCAGCTTCAGGAGAATACCCCAACCCAAACTTATCCTGCTTGTTCGGTATCTCCGAAATATGCCCCCAGCCTGGGGTAGAACCAGCTTGGACGACGGCCCTAGCTTCTTTGAATGAGGAGAGATTCATCTCTGGCTTCTCTGCGACTATAGGAGCTACCTCTTTCACCTTGACGGCTTCAAATGCTTGGCAAAGAGTTTCATGGATTTCGCCATCCATTTCCATATACTTAAAGGATGACAAATGGCTCACCATTATGTCCTCCTCACCGCACACGGTTACTATGCTTCCCCCGACAGCATATTTGAGCTTTTGGTGCAACGTGGAGGTCACGGCACCAGCAGCATGGATCCATGGTTGGCCCAAGAGGCAACTGTAGGCGGGCATGATGTCCATGATATAAAAGACCGTATCGAACGTTTCCGGACTGACTCGGATCGGCAGGGTCAACTCTCCGAAAACGTGGCGCTTAGTTCCGTCAAACGCTTTCACAACCAGATCACTGGGTGTGCAAAGCAATCCGCGAGTGTCCAACTTCATTAATTCCTTCTTCGGAAGAACATTAAGCGACGAACCTGTGTCCACCAGGACGTGCGACATGATTGTGCCCCTGCACTCTATCGAGATGTGCAGGGCGCTGTTGTGATTCCTCCCTTTTGCCATTGCCAACATTAACATGGGCTACCACCTATTCTAGCTGATTCACCGATATCTCTTGCGGTACGTAGGCAGCGTTCAATACCTTCAGTAGCGCGTTGCGGTGCGCTTCAGAACACAGAAACAAGTTGAGAATAGAAATCTTCGAAGGCATCTGATGGAGATGGTCTACAATCTTGTAGTCGCTCTTTTTGATCAACCGCATAAACTCCTCGGCATCTTTGACCAACAAATCCTTCTCTACCCCACACGGGACCTCTTCGACGACTTTGCTCTTACCCTTATCAGCCGCATCAGCTCTGACCACCTTCTCTGCCACGACTTCCGACAGTGCAAACACTCTTCCGCTACGGGTAATACCACTGATACCTGCGAGATTCTCCACAGTCGACCCATACGGCTCTAGCTCCATAATGCCACGGAACCGCATTAGTGCTCTCGAATGGTATCGGCCCCGCTTTGGTAATAGTGATGGTAGGCGGTCTGGGCGCAGAAATGGTTATTGGTTGGCGAGGGATGGTGATGGTGGCGACTTCATCGGCCTGCTTCAACACTACCTCTCCTGATACACTTTCAGCCCTCCGGCTGAACTGCAGAATCCCCTCAGTCATCAGACTTTGGATTCCTTCTACCAGCTGCTCGCATCCATCAGAATGTGTGGCGCAGTCCATGCATAGTTCTCCGCATCCTGGAAAGAACCCTTTCTTCAACAACTTAGCTTTGACGAAGCTAAGCGGCGTCTTTAGGTCTTTGACTTCAGTCAACAGATATGCACTCTCTTCTTCGATAATGGCGTTCACTCCGCCTCCCCTATGATTCGGCATAGGGTTTTTCGTGACATTGGGCACATTGTCGGAGAAGTTGATAATCTTGGCATCTACCAGGTCCTGCACCTTGTGCTTAAAGGCTTTGCAGTTCTCGATTGTGTGGCCTGGTGCCCCTGTATGGAAATCGCAAGTGGCATTTGTGTCGTACCCTGGTGGAGGTGCCCCTGTCAAGGGAGCCATCGTCCTCTTCTGAACCAACTGAAGCTGAAGCAGAGTCTGCAAGAGTTGCGCATACGACATGGGCGGTGCCTCAAAGTGACGGTTTGTCAAAGGTGCCCGATTCTGGTACTTTCTATATCCCTGCTGATTCGGTTGCTGCTGCTGCTGCTGGGATATTTATACTGGCTATCTGCTGCTGAGGGCCTTTGCCCTTTCTTCGAGCGTTGGTCACAACGCTCACATCTCCTTCTCGTCGTTTGCCAGCATAAGGTTTCTTTCCACCCCCTCCAGCTGAGGAGGACTCACCTTGAATTTTCCCGATCTTGATACCATTCTCGACGTGCTCGCCCATGGTGATTAGAGCTGAGAACGTCCCAGACATACCACTGACTAACTTTTCATAGTAAACCCCTGGGAGGGTGGCAACAAACATCTGCACGAGCTCGCGTTCAACCATCGGCGGTTGAACCCGGGCTGCCAACTCACGCCACCGCTGAGCGTACTCCTTAAATCCTTCATTATTCCTCTGCGAAAGGTTCTGGAGATGGAGTCGGTTCGGGGCCAAGTCGCTGTTGTACTGGTAGTGGTGGACAAACGATTCAGTGAGATCTTTCCATGTGCGCACGCTAGTGGGCTCCAAACCCATGTACCACTCGAGGGATGGCCCAGAAAGACTATCTTGGAAGAAGTGCATCAACAACTTCTCGTCTTCGGAATAGGCAGACATCTTCCTATAGTACGATCATAGGTGGACACGAGGGCAGGTGGTGCCCTTATACTTCTCAAAGTCAGGCACCCTGAACTTAGGAGGTAGCTTGAAATCAACGATTAACCCCAACTTGGACATATCAACGCCCAAAGTATTCTGATTCTCAATATCTCTCATTTTATCTTCAAGTGCTTTGAATCTGAGCCGCGCTTCAACATTCAGCTCCCCTTCCGCACCTCTTTGAGAGAACACATCATCCTGATGATCCTCAAGCCACGGTTGAGGCACCAACAGATTCCCGACGCCTGCATTGCCGTTGCCCGACCCGATGTTGACATTAGCTCCCAGACTCCCATTACCGACGTCCGTCGTATTGAGTCCGATGTTGGCCATCACATTGCCATTAGCACTGCCGTTGCCCCCGGCCACGGGGACACCATTCTGCGGAGTATCAACTGGTGGAGGAGTAGGCACGGCCCCGCCATGGAGTATGCCGTTACTATCAACCCTGGAGATCAAGGGCTGAACCAAAGTCCTGAGCTGGTCCTGACCATTGGCGACCACCTGCATAAGTTCCATAAAGCGATCCATCCTTTCGTGGAGCTCCTGGACATCTGTCTGCACTTGATCCATGATCCTGGTCTGATTAGCTCGAGTTGGATAACGGTGAATTAGTCTCTGATCAATCCTGGAATCACCGGAAACAGCCTGGGACCTGTGAACCTGAAAAACCTGTAAACACTAAAGGTTAGGAAAAACAACAAAATGCGCGTCATGCAAATGCTTCATGCAGATGCATGCGTGTGTCTATGCGTTTGGGAGATTTCCCCCGATCCTAGTGCCTGAGTGCCAGTGCTGATAATAGTAAGAAGAAGAAGTCCAGGTCCAATCATGGAAACAACAATCTCATATATAAAGAAAGCCTATCAAGGCAGTACATAGCATCAGCGAGTACAAGACAAATCAACAGCGTGACCTCAGCCAACAAGCCTGGTGATGGTCAGCATACAACAAAGATCAAAACAAAAGGAATACAAATAGTCAAGTACGGCCACGGGCACGATACTCTGCTAATAACTCCTTCGTCTCTGGATGATCTGGCAGAGTGAGTAACCCCTCGACGAGTAATTCCCTCTGCACGATGGTATACTAAAGTCCTTCGATGGAACCTTCCCATCCTCCTTCGCCGAAGCAATCTTCTAATTTCCGCTTCTTGGACTCAAACGTCAGCTTGCGCTCCTTCAGGTTAGCGAGAGCTTTGTTGAGCTGGCCTTCGGCGGCGTATCTGCGGGCGGTTTCTTCATCAAACCTCTGCTCACTGTCCTTCACCTCGGCTTCTAGCTTGGAGATATGCAGCATCATCTTATCCTCCCGCTCTTTCCTGGTGGCCAGGGAAGCCTTCCAGTGCTGGTTGAATTTGGATATCCTCTGATATGCCTCGTCCAAGTGCTGCTTCTTCGTAGCCAGTACGTCGTTGACAACTTTGAAGTCTCGACCCATGCGTTCACGCTCGGCTATCTGCTTAGTCAGGTCTGTACCTAGCTGGTTCACCAACTCTGTCTGCCTTTTGAAAGAATGAACGACTTCGTTCCTCTCGCTTCGGAGCTGAGCTAATTCCTTCTCCAGTTCTTCGTTCGCCCGCTTCAATTCATCCCGCTCAGCTAATACCTGGTTATGCTGATGAATGGGTACAACAGTAGGCTCTTCGATTGTTGGAGGACTTTCTGGCTTGGCATGAGGAAACGACATCCCTATAGCATTGGCCCTGGCTCTGATCCAAGTCACGTACGGAGGGTAGGCTTGATTGTTGCTTTTTCCCAGCAAAGGCTTTCCTCGCTTACTGATACTATTCCATGCGCACTGCAGCTTGGACAACAAATCCCCTTCTAGAGTGCCAGTGAGGTACAGAGATTCCTGTACCTCTTCCTCCTTCGGCGGAGTTCTCAAAGCATACGCGAACTGTCGAACCAGCAACGCCGGATTGTAGTTTATGCAGCCCTTCCTACCTATCAGAGGCACATTAGGAAACCCGCTGCAACTAAAGATCACCTCAGTACCCAACCTATCTCTGTCGAACCAGTCAATATCCTCTGCAGATAAACTCTTCAGACGCTCAGGCCACTCAGCTGTGGCTGCAGACAAGACAAAAAGACCCCTCTTAGGCAGATGACTATCAAGCCATTTGTACATCAAGGGTACGCAACATGAGACATTCTTCCCTCTCCTGTTCTCATTCTTGTAGTGGATTGAGTGATAGACATCTCCTATCAAAGTAGGGGCTGGATTCCCTGAAGCGAAGATGTGAAACGCATCAAAGTCTACAAAATCGGGCATGTTAGGGAACAGGATGATGCCATATATGCATAGAGAGAGGATGGCATTGAACGCGTCCCAACATCCGTCCTTGGCACACTGCTGAGCCTTAACCACCAGAAACTGCAAGGAGAACCCAGGAACCTTGTTCCAACTAGTCAGTACTAACTCGGAGGCGTCCAAATGAAGTGAAGGAGCTAAACCAGCCAGATCAGGCTCAGCATCCATGTGAACAAAAGGCATCTGCCTTTTGATAGGCACACCTAGCAAATCAGCATACTCTTCCAGCGTAGGTGCGAGAACAAAGTCCTGGAAAGTGAAACATCTCAGCGGAGGGTCATAGAACTACAGCAGAGCGTGCAACCCATTCAACTCGAACACAGAAGGCTTACAAACCAAACTGAGCAACCTGCCGTAAGATTTTCTGAACTCATCCCTTACAGAATCATCTGCTAGAGCTATCAAACCAATCAACTTAGCCACATCAGGGGCAGGGAACTTGTAAGCCACGGTCTTCCTCAGAGAGCCCATAACAATACAATAGGAGGCAAGAAATCATGGATCGGGGAAAACGGTACCTGCAACACAGACACACGTTAATGAAATGCAAATGGACATGCAAACTAATGCAAAATGCAATCATGCAATAAGAGGCCAGGGCAACTGGCGCTGTGGAGATTCTGTATCAACAAAACCACGACCACTGATAAGAAGAAAACCCCGGTGCAGGACCACCAATCTGATCTGGCAAGACCAACCATCTGATAGGACCATATACATAGGATCATGATTCTGCTCTGTCAAGAACAAATGTCTGATAATAAGGACCTCTGATGTATGATCAAGAAATATCTGCTGATGAGGTCTTCAGACCCCAAATCAAAAATCTACCCTATCAAGAACAAACAACATCTGCTGATGAGATCTTCAGACCCCAAATCTGCTCTATCAAGAACAAACAACAGATGACAAAACTCTGCTCTATCAAGAACAGACATACATCTGATGATAAGATCCCCTGATCAAAACCTGCTCTATCAAGAACAGACATATACCTGATGATAAGATCCTCTGATCGAAACCTGCTCTATCAAGAACAGACATACATCTGATGATAAGATCCCTTGATCAAAACCTGCTCTATCAAGAACAGACATACATCTGATGATAAGATCCTCTGATCAAAACCCTGCTCTATCAAGAACAAACAAATCTGCAACTGAGAAACCCTGGTATCAACAAAACTGATTCACTGTCAAGAAAACCAGGTAGTCTGAAAGTCAAGGTTCCCTACAATGAACCCAACCCTGCTCACAGGTATGGACCTAAACTGACTCAAGGTACGGCATCCTATGCGTTCATCAGCGTCACAGACTTTCAAGAGGGGTGATACGATACCCAGAAGGTGTGGCATCACCAGCTCATGAAGCGGCCTCACTTAGCTGAATCACAAATGATCGGTCCCCAGAGTCGATAATCCACCAAACCAGCAACCGTCTCAACCCAAAGGGTTGAAAGTGAAGCCAACCGGATGAACCTCGTCTGAGCGTGGATTTCATGAGACACTAGTGCCTGCAAAGCAAGCACGCGCCCAATAATTTCCACTCTAAGTCTATAGTGCACTCAAGCCTGGGTCTGGCTTCTCACTCATCAGAACTCCCATCCCACAACAGCACAAATAATCATATTATACTAAAAATAAAATGCGGGAAATAAAGTGCGAGAAGTAAAATGCGATAAATAAACGCAACCCAACAAGTAAACATACAAGCGTTAGGATTGACTCTCGCAGGGAACCGTTGAAGTCCCCAGCAGAGTCGCCAGCTGTCGCTTGCGCGAAAATAAGGTGCCGACACAACAGAAGAGTCGCCACCTTTCGTTATTTATCCCTCGGAGCGGGAAAGGAAACAATCGGAAAAACCTGACGAAAAAGGGTAAGACAAGGTCGTCACAACCGTTGTTTGGATTCGGGAGTCGGTTACGCAAGGGGAAGGTATTAGCACCCCTCACGTCCGTCGTACTCGACGGGATCCTCGCTTGTTGTGTTTACTTGGACGGGTTGGTTTTATTCTATCTACCTATCAAGGCTGGCTTAAAACAGAAAAGAAAAATGACTCGGCAAAGCGTCGCGCTTTATGCCTACGTATTCTCATCAGAGAACGAGAAATCAGAGTCCATGTAGTTCGGCCTACGAAGGGTTATGGGGGAAAGTAGCTCGCCAAGACATCGCCATCTTGTGCCTACGTACTCTCAACAGGCATGAGAGATCAGAGCTCACGTAGTTCGGGAAACTACGGTTTATTTCCTGTCTTTTACGAAAGAAGTGTTTTTTATTGTGTTTGCGATTTCAATCGCACTAGAGACTATGACCTGAGAGTGAATGCGTCGCATGTCACCCAAAGGGTACCATACTAAACATCCATACTGTGGAAAAGAAACTCTCCCACAATCCTTTCTCAGATAGCTTAAGGCTCGTAACGTACGAAAGAAATCATTCATGATTACTGTATCTTAAACTGTTTTGAGATGAGAAGAGAACATGCCCAACTAGGAGGGAGACTATCAAGTCCTACTGTTGTCATGCCATGGATTCATCCTATGGTCGAGGTTTGAACAGGGAACTCCTAGAAGTTGTCATGCATAGGTTTCAACCTAAAATTCTATCATCAAATCCTTATCAAAGGAAATGAGAGTCCTAAGGGATCATGTCAATGATACACCAAAACAGACAAAGCATCAGCTTAACAGTAAAATGCATGCAATGCAAGTGAGGGAGGAAATGTGTGTGGGGCTTCAGCCTCCACAAGCTCATCTCAACCTCAAGCTAGAATGGATAACAGTAATCATACTGAAATATAAACAACATGCTATCAAGCAATAAACAGTAAACTGCAATCATACAGGAAAAAAAAGAAATGAAATGCCATCAGGCAAACAAACCACATGGGCAAGGGAGCTGGGCTCTACCGAATACCCGCAAGCAAAGCCACACAGTAACACTACAAGCAGAGGGAGCAACTCAACCTCTAGTGCAATCATGCTCCTAGCTCCTACCTATTCTAGATATGGACTTATTCTAATGCATCAAGCAAGTCAAGCAAAACACATCAATACAGAAAAGAAAAAGAAAGCAGATCAACTCCTCTCAACTTCAAGCTTCAGCCCTTCCAACAGCAACTCAGTCTTCAGACTTCAATCACTCTTGACAGATATCAATTGCTTTTCCAGGTTTCAACCCTACAACATAAGTTTCAACTTATCTTCTCCTTTAAGCTTCAGCTTCTTGATCAGCTCCACCTTCAGGCTTCACTGTCACTCATCAGTGTCAACTTGGCTCCTTCAGGACCTCCAAGTACCAAAGTAAGTATCAACTTCCTTTGCTCTTCAAGCTTCAGCTCTTCAGAATCAATCTCAATCACTTAGAAGTGTCAACTTCATCCTTCAGTGTTTATTTCATCTTCAGGGGTCTTCAAGTATCAACTTGCTCTTGCTGCTCTTCAAGGTTCAGCTGGAATGGCAATACTCAAGGATTCATCCTCTGCTACACTCTTCATTGAAGTATTCATCTTCAAACTCAAGCTCAAAATCTCTCAAGATAATCAAACCAGAGGAAATCACTTATTGGATAAGCTGGGGGATATTGAACTGCTTATTGACCACCAAAGGTGACCTTTAAGGGTTCAACATCAAAGGAATGGTTCCCTCAAAAGTTCTACTTCCTAGGTACCTCACTTATCCCTCCAAAGGAGAGAGGTGTATACCATGGAAGGACTTTGAATCATAGGGAGGAATGGAGGTGACAGATACCATCCATGTTTGAGAAAGAAGTTATCTAAGTCTAAACTCTTCCTAATTCCTAACCCTAAAACAATAACAAAACAAATAAAATCAAGCTCTTAAGCACCTCAATGCATCTTCAAGTCTTCTACTATGCTCCTCAATGCTCCTTAGAACAAGACCAAGCTCTCCAAGCCCAAGGAAAACTCTAAAGCAAAGCAACTAAAGCAAAAATGCCCTAAAGGCAACACAAACAATTAACCAATACAAAAATCAACTAAAAATAGCACACTACTATATTAAATCCTAATATAATTTCTAAGGGATCCTACATACCTACCCTTAATGCCCTATATGTCCCATAGTCTAATTTGTCCTAAAAACCCAAAAATCTAAAGTTATTATGGACCTATGTTGAAGTTTAACCTAATTCTACAAAACCTAGAATCATCTAATCAAAACTATCCTAAATATCATCACAAAAATATGGAATAAATCCAGGGGGAAGCTAAAACATATATATAACTATCCTAAAAAGAATGACCTAAAAATACTAAGGGAGCTAACTAAAAAAAATTCTACAAATTCATATATCAATATAAAAGAAATAAAATGCCATAAAAGAAGAAAATATGCAAAAAATACTAAAAATGCATGAAAGGAAAATATTTTTATTTTATATTTTTCTAGACAAAAATATGAAGTGGGAGCAAAAATTCCCATTAAAAAAATCATTAATTTTCAATTTGATATGAATTTTCAAAGTATGAAAGAAAATGGAGAAAAAATAAAATGAATTATGAAAAATGGGGTGCAAGAAGTAAACAGACACAACTCATTTCACGCTTGGGCCCAGACTGGGGGTTCAGATAGCATACACGCTGGGACTAATTTATTAATCATAAAAACCAATGAAAATAACAAAGAAAAAAGAAAAAGATTAGGTGCGAATAGAAAAGAAAATCAGTTCAAAATCCACTGGGCCTCGTATGGGGGGTGTTGATAGTGATCCAACCCAAACCTTCCTTTAATGAAACGCATCGTTTCATCGCGTTTCTGAGTTTCCCTCTCAAACTGAAATCAAACATGGACCGTTGGATTAGTGCTTGAGTCAAGAGTCAGCGCATGCATCTCACGGCTGAGACTTCGTCTTCCTCACGCAGCTAGGGTTTGCCATGGGAGCTTCCTGAAACAGACTTCATGCAGCCATCTTCCATCCACTCGTATTACCTCAAATCAGCATCAAATTTCAAAATGTAAAACCCTAAATTGCTCAGTTTTTCTCCCTGATCACGATCCTAACCTTGGTTTTCATTGTAATGGTCTCTATCATACAACCCGATAGTGCACATCCATATGTGATCAATCCTCAACTTCAACCAACCTTAGATTTCTTGGTACTAAGATGATCCTCACATTCCACTGGTTAAAACAAGCTATCAAACTTGCATTATCACTCACTATGCCACGAGTTCTTGCTCATCAAAGTAATGGTGTCACACATTCAACCTTCACCAATTACTCTCTAAGTCTCTAGAATTGATCACCTATTGGTCTCTAGCCATTCTACACTAATAATTCAACCTAACCATGCCTAAATAATGAGGTGAAAGAGATTTTGCAAACCTGGTTTCTTGGTATGGCAGATGATGAAATCCTTCACTTCAAGGCTTGAAACTCTTCAAGAATGATCCTTGGATGATGAAACTTCTACTGTTTGCAAAAAAATGGAGGAAGAATGCTTGCACTTCAAGATCCGAATGTGAATGGCTTCTTGCAAATTCAATTGGAACACCTTCAATCTTCCATCAATGGAGCTTCAATTCAGTATGCACACACTCAGAGGGATCTATGGAAAGTGTTTGTGAAGAAAAAAGGGATGTGAATGGAGAAGAATGAAGAGATTGAATTTGACTTGCAATGGAAGAATTTGGATCAACCTATCTCTTCTCTACACCAATTCACACCAACCTTGCATCTGAGCAAGTTACACTTGTTATATAGAGTGGTTTAGAATCATCTAGAACCCTCTAGGATCATCCAATGAGAAATTGAACTTTTCATGTCATGGTGTTTTGATTTCTCATTCTCCTTACATGCTATCTCATGCCATAGCCCTTGTAATCTTTGTAACTAACTTGAATTTATCCCCACACGAGATTTTGGATGAGTTACAATGCATAACTACCTTGTGTATTGAGTTCTTTTGAGTTTTGGTTTGGTACCTTAAGATGCAAGTAAGCTTTTTCCAAAGCAGCCCTGTGATCCAAGCCCCAAATCAAAATTGTGGCTGAACCATTGTTCTTATAATGTCATTTGGAGTCAAAATGACCTATTACATGACATGGTTTGGATTTATAACTTGTGATTTCCATTTTTCAATTTCACTTTAATTAACTTATGCCTCATTTTTAGGCCATTTTTATCACTTTTTGATATGAGCCTTTCCAACATCTCAAGACCTCCCTACTAGCCTTAAAACATCATTCTAAGCAAGTTTGATGTTGAAGATTTTTCCTTTTGAAGCTTGGAACTAGGAGATATGGCCTTATGCTTGAAATGACCTATAACCTCCAAATGACCAAAATGCCCTTGACTTGCCAAAGCCATAAGTTGAGTTCTACAAATCCTATAAAGAACTTATAGTACTCTCTTGAAAGCTAAGAAGATGCTCCTCAACATTCATGTTGACCAAGAATTCATAGGAATCATCATACTAGGGCAAAAGTTGGGTGCAAGTTGGGTGACTTTCAAGGACCCAGATTCACATACCTCAGATGACCTGTAATTTGTCAAAACCATAACTTGAGCTCTACAAATCCTATCAAGGACTTATACTACTCAAATTAAAGCTAATAACAAGCTATACAAATTCATGTTGTGGGGAAGATGAGATGACAATCACATCTTGAGCTAAACTGCCTTGAAGATAGGGATCAAACTAGGGGATTTTACACTGTCAATCCTTAGAAACCCTAGCTTAAAACTTCTCAAACTCCTCAATAATGATGAGTTAGTCTAGGAATCATCCTTATAGTATCTCAGTACATCATTCCATGATCACATGGCTCTTGGATTAGGTCTCAACCCTCTCCAAATCATCAGTTGACCTAGGGTTGACCCAGTCAAACCCTAATTCCACCACTCATGGCTGAGTCTTCTGAATTCTTGTACAATGACCTCTCTAGGCTTCATGATGGCTTTCAAGACATCTCATAAGCTTTCTCAAAGCTTCAAGTTCACCCTCATAGTCTCAGAATCATCTGAGGAGCTCCCACAACTCTCAAGTTATGAGGCACACAACCTTGGTTTCAACCAATTCCTCTGAGGATCTCTTGAGTTCTCTGACAAAGGTATCAATCTTTGAACACTTGAACAACTCTCTTGGCTAGCTTCATAGCCTCATATAACTCTTGATGGATAAATAAATGTTGGTCAAATTTTGGGGTGCAACAGTGAGGACTCATGGTTATGGCATAGACGTTTAACACATGTCAACTTTGACTTGCTAAACAAGGTAGTTTCAAAAGATCTAGTCATAGGTCTGCCCAAAATAAAATTTACCAAGGATCACCTATGTGATGCTTGCCAAATGGGAAAGCAAACGAGGATCTCTTTTAAATCTAAAAACATCGTTTCAACTACGAGACCTCTTGAGCTTCTCCATATGGATTTATTTGGGCCATTTAGAATTAAAAGTCTAGGTGGTAACTATTACAGTTTTGTAATAGTTGATGATTTTTCTAGATTCTGTTGGACTATCTTCTTGGCTAGAAAGAGCGATACATTCGCAACCTTTGAAAGATTTGCTAAGCTTTCTCAAAATAAATTAAACACGAACATAATATCAATTAGGAATGATCATGGAGGTGAGTTTGAAAACTATTTGTTTGAGGAATATTACGGTAAACACGGTATTAATCATAACTTCTCCGCTCCGTGTACCCCTCAACAAAACGGGGTTGTGGAGCACAAAAATCGTGTTTTCAAAGAGTTAGGGAGAACCATGATCAATGAAAGTGCATTACCTAAGTATTTTTGGGTTGGCGCCATAAGTACGACATGTTATGTATTGAATAGGGTGCTTATCCGCCCAATTCTAAACAAAACACTGTATGAACTTTTAAAAGGGCGCAAGCCAAATGTTTCTCATCTTCATGTCTTCGGTTGTAAGTGTTTCATGTTGAATAATGGAAAGGAAAGCTTAGGTAAATTTGACTCCAAGGCTGACGAAGGTATCTTCCTCGGATACTCTCAGTCAAGTAAAGCCTATAGAATTTATAATAAGAGATTACTTATCGTTGAAGAGTCTGTGCACGTAACATTTGATGAATCTTATCCGAGAAATGTCAGAAAAGGTAGTGTTATTCATGGTGCAGGTACATCTTCGGAAGACATACTCAAAGGTTCCGAGCTGGGAATTGATCAACCCGACCTAGCCAAAATTGAGGAGGAAAAAGATGACCAACATGAAGAAACCGAGGTAGTTCATCCGACTGAAGAAGATGATCTCCCTCCAGCTTGGAAGTCCTCCAAAGACCATCATATTAACAATATCCTCGGTGATATATCAAAGGGGGTGATGACTCGGTCTAAGATAAGTAATTTCTGTTATCACTTCGCTTTCGTTTCTCAGATGGAACCTAAAACCCCAAAAGAAGCCTTACTCGATGAAAACTGGTTCTTATCTATGCAAGAGGAACTTAACCAGTTCAAGAGAAATGAGGTTTGGGACCTTGTCCCTCCTCCGCGAGGTCATCGAGTAATTGGCACCTGATGGGTGTTTAGGAACAAATTGGACAAAAACGGGGTAATAACTCCCAACAAGGCGCGTTTAGTCGCACAAGGGTATAACCAAGAGGAAGGCATCGACTATGAGGAGACCTATGCGCCGGTTGCCCGACTTAAGGCTATACGCCTTTTACTTTCCTTCACTTGTGCGAAAAATTTTAAGCTATTTCAAATGGATGTAAAAAGTGCATTCCTTAACGGCTATATAAATGAAGAAGTTTATGTTGCGCAACCTCTGGGTTTTGAGTCTCATGAATATCCTGATCACGTATACAAGTTAAAACGTGCATTGTATGGACTCAAGCAAGCCCCTAGGGCTTGGTATGAGTGCCTAAGGAAGTTTCTACTTGATCAAGGGTATTCAAAAGGCAAGGTCGACACAACCCTCTTCATTAAGTGTCAAGGAAAACACTTAATTTTGGTGCAAATTTATGTTGATGACATTATATTCAGATCAACTAACATGAATCTCATAAGAGAGTTTTCTAACCTAATGCAGGGTGAATTCAAGATGAGTATGATGGGGGAGCTCACATATTTTCTCGGGTTACAAATTGAGCAGCTTGAGGAAGGAACTTTTGCAAGTCAAACGAAATATTGTCTTGAGCTACTTAAGAGGTTTGACATGGCAAACTCTAAAGCCATTGACACACCAATGCCGACATGTGCAAACCTCAATAGAGATGAGAGTGGTAAGGATGTAGTGGTAAAAAGGTATCGAGGTATGATCAGATCTCTTCTTTATCTTACCGCCTCTAGACTCGATATTATGTTTAATGTTTGCTTGTGTGCTAGATATCAATCTTCTCCTAAGGAATCCCATCTAAAAGCAGTTAAGTGCATACTTCGATACCTTTCGGGTACTCCAAAGTATGGGCTATGGTATTCCAAAGGAAACGATTGTTCCTTGGTTGGATTCTCCGATTCCGATTTTACCGGGTGCAAATCGGATAGGAAAAGTACCAGTGGTACTTGTCACTTATTTTCAAACTATTTGGTTAGTTGGCATAACAAGAAGTAGGTTTCTGTTGCCTTGTCAACCGCCGAAGCAGAATATGTTGCCGCCGGTAGTTTGTGCGCTCAAGTCCTATGACTTAAGCAACAATTTCTAGATTTTAATCTCAAACTTGAGCGTATTCCAATCTTTGTGACAATACGAGTGCCATCAATCTTACTAAGAATCCCGTGATGCATTCACGCACTAAGCATATCGAAATACGACACCACTTTCTTAGGGATCATGTGGAGAAAGGCGATGTGGTTTTAGAACATGTTGATACTAAAAATCAACTAGCTGATATTTTCACAAAACCTCTTGCTACTGAGCCTTTCTTTCATATCCGACAGGAACTAGGTATTCTCGATATTTCGGACCGTGTTTAGTGAAATTTCTTGCACATTTTTTATATATCTATATCTACTTTGATTATTGGATAGCTAACTAATTGAAGATGTTGAAAGTATATGTGCGTGTTCTAGCTATATTTGGAATGGAGGTAATATCTTTCCTCAACTATTTCTCTCTTGATACTCATGTTCACAAAATGCATCAAGTTATGTGTTCTATTTGTCATATATATCATATTATATGCATGTTATCCTTTTAATTTCTTAAAATATGTTTTGGCTGGTTATTTATGTCCTCTTGTCTGCCCATATGATCAAAAATATCAATATTTGCTAGTTTTTCCTGCATGAGTCGACCTAAAACAAGGTCCGGTCGACTCTGTCACTACTGCGAAAAAAAAGCCGGCAAAGACAGAAGAGTCGCCACCTATCGTTATTTATCCCAAGGGAGGGAAAGGAAACGATCAGGAAAAACCTAACGAAAAGGGATAAGATCGATCATCGCAACCAAATCTCGGGTTCGGGAGTCGGTTACGCAAGGGGAAGGTATTAGCACCCCTCACGTCCGTTGTACTCAATCGAATCCACACTTGTTTGTCTATCTAAAAGGGTGTGTTTATCTATCTACGCTATCAAGGTCTGGGTCAAAAGAAAAAGAAAGGACTCGACAGAGCGTCGCAGCTCTGGGCTTACGTATTCCCTCGTGCAATGGGAAAGTCAGAGTCAACCTAGTTCGGCTAACTACGGGTGAAAGGGGAAAGGTAGCTCGCCAAGATGTCGCATCTTGTGCCTACGTACTCTCAACAGGTATGAGAGATCAGAGCGAACGTAGTTCGGGATAAAATGGAACACAGGTTGATTCACGTGTTTTACCCGAGTAAGGTTAACAAATAGTTCCAGCGGTTAGGGACAAAGTCTGTTTGCGGTAGAACTAAGAGTTAACAACCCTCTTTTTTCTGAAAAGATTTTCCGTTAAGGGAGCCCCAAAGGGAAAAAGGAAGTTTGATGTTTGTTTTTGTCTTTTATCGGAGAAATGTTTTGAATGAATGTTTGTAATTCATACTGCACTAGAGACTATGACTTAGGAACGAATGCGTCGCATATCGTCCTAAGGACATATGCTAAACACTCTAGGTAATTGAGGAGAGGCCCCCTAATAACCACTTCCTAAGTAGCTTAAGGGTCGTAGCGTACGATACAAATTTGTCTTTATTAAGTGTTTTATTGTTGTTTTGAGATGAGAAGAGAGAAAAGGACTCTATAGAGGGACTAATCAAAACCCTAATTTTGTCATGCAAGATGGTCCTAATGTTGAGTTTGAAAGGGAATCTATCCTATATGTTATTATGCAAAGGATTCAACCTAGAGTCTATCATCACTGTCCTTAAACAAGGAAGTGAGATCCCTAAGGGAACATGCTAGAGGGAAAGAGAAACACAGCTATCAAACAGATGAAATGTAAAGTAACTGGATGCACATGCAATGCAACAGTACAAGCAAGGGAGACAAGCTCAACCTTTAATGCAAACATGACAAGTATGAAAGGCAGATAAACATCCAAGCAAAGGGAGACAAACTCAACCTTTAATGCAAACATGACATGTGTTAGATGCCAAATTTCACTTATTTGATCTATCAAAAGTTGGCATTTTTCACTCATTTTCGTCAATTAAGTGTAGAAAACCACTCTTGTTTTGTTTGGTTTGCAATATAGTGTGAAAAGCTCTTGGTACCTTTGATTTGTGTGTTATTGTGCAGGAATTAGGCACAAAACAAGTGAAGAGTAAGACACAAGAAATGGACAAGGAAACCAAGACAATATGCAAACCACCAAAATGTTGTCATGCTCACTAGGCGAAATCAGAGATGCTGGAAGAAGCTGATATCAGAATATTCGCCTGGCGAAGCTCAGCGAGTGCCATCGAATGTTTGCCTGGCGAGTGCTAGCGAGCCAGGGCGAGTAATTCTAATGAAACTCCCAGACCAAAAGGACATAAAGTTTGCTTGGCGAGTGGAGCCAGCGAAGGTTCGCCTGGAGAGTGATTCCTTCGCCTGGCGAAGGCGCGATATCTCAGAGGGCGGTTTGCTGCTGGAGGCACTTTGAAGTGCCTTGGTTCTGTTGTTCGCCTGGCGAAAGCCCCTGTTCTCCTGGCGAATGGGCGGAAACAGAACATCTTTTTGTACTATATTTACTGCTTTTTAGGTCATAACTTAAGAATTTGAATTATTTTCCATTTTTGGTAACATTGGGGAACATCAGAACAGAGATAGAAACACAAAAACCCTAAGAGGGAGGAGGTAAGATCTTCGATCTCTTGTTGGGGTTTGGATGTAATCTTTTGATACCTTATGTATTTCATCTAATTTATGTTTGTGAACTAGTTTGGATTTTCTATTGATTGATTATCTTTGATAATGTATTTGTGGGTCTTGACAAAACCTTTTCACATCTTTGATCTCAGATCTTCTTCTATCAATGAACAAACTTTTGACATGGTTTTGAAGTTGATATTCATTGTATCTTCTGTGGTGTTGTGTTGATTAAGTAGCATGGGTAGCATGGGTAGGATCAATATAATTTGTGTGGGTATGTGATAATAGTGATGAAGAACGATGTTCACTGACATTTGGCGGATTAGATGAATACATGTAAAAAGGGTTAAACGTGTGTACGTATTCTGATCATTGTATTTTATATGAAACAATTGTTTATCTGATATGGGTTTTATTCTTGTTTACCTGTTAATCTTTGATTTAAATCGTGATAGAGATATACTTTTCGGATCTAGATCTAGGATGATTGCCTGTTAGGTCCTAAACGCTAGAGATAGATTTAGGCTTATCATTTACGTGAGTATCAGATCTTAATGCTCTGTGTTGTGTTTTTGTTGGGTGAGAGATCACCAATGAGACAACACGGTTGTTCTCTCAATGCTGCGTTAGAGATAAGCTTTGTCGTGAGTGATACGTAAGGATATTAGACGAATGATTGTGTTGTGTTTAATTTGATCAGAAGAATGCATGTGTTATCAATTGATGAAATCCAATTCCAACAAAGCTCCGTTTATATTTTAGTCTTTATGTTATATTTTCTATTTTTATCTATGGTTCTTTGAACCTTTTGAAATTAAGCTTAGAAATGTAGAAATCATTGAACGGCGTTCAGATCGCACTAATCCCCGTGGAGACGACAAAACTGGGTACTTAATATTTTTTGCTTGCTGCTTTACCGCATCAACAACATGTATGAAAGGCAGATAAACATCCAAGCAAAGGGAGACAAACTCAACCTTTAATGCAATCATGCACCTAAACAAGAGTATCTACACATGCAAGCCTATCCTAATGCAACACAACAAGCAGGCAATGAAATCAATCCATCAGGAGAGAGATAAACTAGATGAGCAACAAGGAAATCGTCCCAAGGCTACATCAGGTTTAGATGTGTATCAAAACAAGTGTCCATCTAAGGCTCAACCTCTTTATGGAATGCACAGAGTACTTCCTAAGGAAGACCAGGCTCTCACAAGAGGGATCCTGAGATAATAGGACAGATGAGCAAGAGAAGGTATGTACAAGGTACTTGAGTCCTCAAGGCTCAAACTTCTCATGGAATTCACAGAGTACTTCCTAAGGAAGACCAGATTCTCACAAGAAGGATCCTATGTCATAGGACTTGGAGGAGAAAAGGAGCATAGTGTGAACCTAAGGAACCCACCATGTCATTGAATGTCCATCAAAGGTTCAAACTTATCATTGAATGCACATAGTACATCCTAAGGAAGACCAGGCTCTCACAAGAAGGATCTTGAGAATGTAGGACTTGAGAAATGAAAAGAATAATGATGGGAGACATAGTGAAAACCTAAGGAATTCACCATGTTCTCAACCAAACTCATCATTCAAGGATAGTCCTCAATGGTTCAACTTCTCATGGAATGCACATAGTACTTCCTAAGGAAGACCAGGCTCTCACAAGAAGGCTCCAAATATCATAGGACTATGCTTTAGGAGAATCATGTGAAGAAAGAAAATCATTCAAAGGCATCCAAGGAACCCTAAAAGCAAAGCTCTAAAGGATGTCTACCCTAATGAAGCTATGGATATGATAAGGACTTGAAAATTAACTTACAAAGGTAACAACCTATGTACTATAGGATCATGTAATGATTGGGTGTCTAAGGATTGCCTAAAGATCACTTAAAGGGAAAAACTAGGTGAAGGTCTTAAGGGGAACATACTAACATCAGCCAGCATGTAAAATCAAATCTAGGAAAAATAGGAAAACAACCCTAAAAATCCTAATAAAATTCCTAAGGGATCCTCAAGATGTTAGGAGGCTATGGTCAAAATTTCAGGTCAAGATTCTAAGCCTAGGGGTTCTAACAGAAAGCTAAACCACAAAGTGTTCTATGGGAGAATGCAAGTGGGAAAGGTTCTAAAAATCTACCTTAAACCCTAATCAAACATCTCCTAAAAATTAGGACAAAAATATTACAATATCACACAACGTGTCTAGAATCAGCATGCAAAAAATTAGACATTCATTTGAAGTATCTATCAAGAAATAAAATCTGCAAGATGAACATGTCAGTTTCATATTTATTAAAAGCACATAACATAGAAAATATGAAATTAAATTGAAAAAAGGCTCAAAAATTAATCCAATAGCATGTAAAATCATTTAACACATTAAGGAATCATGGGGAAAAAAATCAAGAATTATGGATGCTTTTTACTATTTTTAATGGATTAAAACAATCATGCTTCAAAACATAAAAAAACAATGAAAAAGAATTGAAAATAACAAAAGGCGCGTGCTGAATAGCAACTAATCCAAGTTGTAAAAGCAATGGGCCTCATAAAGGGGGTGCACGTATCAATTACAACCCAAGTCCATTAGGAAATAAAGTAATCACATGCGCTTCGGTCAACATGCCCTACGCTACGTCTTAATCTCATCCACTTATCCATTAAGTAATCAAATCCAACGCTATCCACCAGGCCACGTCATTAATGAAGTCAACACACTCATGAAATTAACTCACAACCATTGGATGAAGAGATCAAGTTATGGATCTAACAGCCACCATTGCATCTGACAATTCAAACCATGAGAAAGGAGGGAATGAACCAGTGGTGGCCGGAGAAGACTCCGGTCGTCTTCTCCGGTGGGACGCCACCGTACCAGTCATCAGAAGTTAATGAAACATGGATTTCTTCATATCAATCTCTTCCTCTCCTTACACTGATCAATATTCCATATCTTAAATTCATTTTTCTCTCAAGAACAAGCCAAATCGAAAGCTTAAATAAAACGTGCCATGGTGAAAATTGTCATAAACAGTCCTCTAGCCTATCCTAAATTCATCTAGGAGTCTAAAGGAACCTAACCACATGCATTTCAAGTCCTAATTCACAATAAATCAAGAGGAATTTTGAGAGGAAGAAACCTGTGTAAAAGCTTGAACAGAGGTGGATTCAGGTGATGATTCTTGACCAAACAAATGCTGAAAGCTTCAATGATCCTTCAGGAAGCTTCTTGAATGATCAATTTGCTTGGAAAATGCCTCAATCTTGAAATTCAATTTTGCTCTTCTTTTGAGTTTGTTGCAACTGTAGCTGCTCTAACTGCCACCAATCTTCATCAAAACTGATCATGGAAATGCTTTAGGACTTATAGAGAATCATTTTGGATAAGTATTGAAGCCCAATTGTGGCTGGTTTGGCCCAATGGAAATCTCACTTTTCTTCACTTTTCACTTGTTAATGTGCATGAAAATAGAGCTTCCAAGCTTCAAAATTGGTTCAATTCACTTGCTGGTAGTGCAAGGAACATGAAGGGATAGGATTGGTTTCTTGTTTTTGCTCAATGGTGGATATTGATTGTGTTTCTTCAAGCTTAAGTAACATGAAAAATGGGGTGTTTTCATGGTTCAATTCTCAAATCTACCAATTCCAATGTTCTTATAATGTGTTTTATGCACAAAATATGCACAAACATGACTTGGAATCATCCATTTTGCATTTATTTGAATTTTTGACTTTAAATGCCTTTAAAGTTTCTTTTTATGAAATTTTCTTCAACCAATATTCAATCCAATCCATATCAATGAATCCTTGTTGTTTGATTAAGTAAATAACCCCATTTTGAGAAACTTTCAAGTTGGACAAATTTGCATTTGAGGTATGCAAAGTGGTGAACTTGACCTATGATGAAATGGCCTATAATCAAAGTTTCACAAAATACCCTTGCCTTGTAAGCTTCATATCTTGAGCTCTACAAATCCAAATGAGGACTTCTAGTACTCTTTGGAAATCTAAGATCATGAGGAACAACTTTCATATTTGGGTCAAGGACAGGAGAGACATCCTTCTAGGTCAAAAATGGCATGGAAGTTGGTTGACTTTCAAGTACCAAAATCACATTCATCTGATGACCTGTAACTTGTCTGCTTCATAACCTGAGTTCTAGAAATCAGATGAATGACTTCTAGTACTCAAAATAAACCTAAGAACATGCTCTACAAGTACCATGTTGGTATCAAGATGATATGAAACTTGTATCTTGAGTTATGTGGTCTTGAAGTTAGGCACTGAGATATGGGATTTTACACTGACAAAAGCTTAGAAACCCTAGCTCAATAACTTCTCACACTCTTGAATATTGATGAATTGGTCTTGAAATGATCTCTTAGGTGTCTCAACACAACATTCCATGATCATAGTTGCCTGGAATTGAGTCTTAATCTCCTCAAGACTCACAATTGACTAAGGGTTGACCAGGAGAAAACCCTAGCTGCACCAACTTTGACTGTGGCCTTTTACACTTTGAATAATGACATGGATGAGCTCCATAATGATCCTCAAAATATCCTATGAGCTCCTATAATGTTCTACATTCATATCCATGGACTTGCAATCCTCTGGGGATTTTCAATTGATCCTCAAGATAGGAGGTGAACCACATACATTCATCTGCTCTTTGACATCTTCTGATGGTGATAGGCTCTTGAACAACTTGTGTACAACCTCTTGATTAGGCTGAGACCTTTGATAACCTCTTCTAATGAGTACACCTCCCTCAATCCCTTGTGAATGGGCTATGATATGCAAATGCTAATGATAATGAATGTTATGCTAATGTTATGAAACAAAATCCAGTTAAAGAAAAAGGTTGGGAAAATTTTGGGGTGCAACAGACTCACAAATATGTCTCCAAAATTGAATTTTGTTCAGGTATTCTCAGGTCGACCTACTGGTCGACGCATACCTTTTGATTTTTGAACGTGTCATTTTGAACACAGTATGCGTCGATGCATACATAGAGCGATTGATGCATCGCGCGAATTCAGTCAATTTTTTTTGCAAAACCGTTCAAACTTCCCTCTTTAACTCTCTTTTATGACTCATATTAATGTGTATCATTACATTTGCATTGAAACTTGACACCTACATCACATGCTACTCTACTATTCTCCTCTTCCTAAAACCTAGAAGCTATTACAAAAAGGGTCAAAGTCTTAAACTTCTCTCCACATTCAAGAATTCTCTACAATATTTCCAATCATCATCAACCCATTTCCTCTTCTTCTCCTTGCAAGCAAAAACCATGGCTACTAGAAAAGTTACCGGTAAAAGATCCACAAGAGCTTTCTCCTCTGCATCTCTCCCGGTGACCGCCGTATCACTGGTTCCTCCTGAGTTTGCCGAAAGCTTCGCTAAAAACTTTGGCAAGTGGTCTATGGTGAAGCAACATGCCTATTATCTCCTCTCTACTGAGAGAATGCACATTCCTCAAGTAATCATTCTTCTTGATTTTCAAGGATTTAACAAATTTCTGGAGTGCAATACGAAGTACAACAAAGGCCTTGTAAGGATCTTCTATACATGTCTTCATGGTAAGTTTCCGGGTGCTGAGTTTCACACTAAAACTGGAACTACAAAGGTATGTGTAAATACTGCTGTTTGGCTGAAATCATTTGATGTACCTCCTACTTCCGATGGGCCTCTCTTAAGGTCACTAACACCCACATAGTTGATGGCTATGAGTTCAAAGAAGCTTTGAACTCAATGCTGAAGAAGCCGTATGCCGCTGATATTGTGGCTAGTGAGTTATTTCCAAAAACTGTCACTACAGGCGAACTAAAACCCTTGGATAGGATTTTGCAATGGATTGTGGCGCGCATTCTGCAGCCTAAGAAAGGAGGATTTTCTCGAGTTGATCAGGCCGAAGTTCATTTGATTTATATCTTGAAGAAAAAGATCAAAATAAGCTGGCCTTATTATATTACTAGTAGGATGTATGCTCTCCGAGATTCGGGTCGAGGTACCGCTCTCTCCTACGGTTCATTCATTTAGGAAATTCTGAACAACGCTCAAGTTACACTTCCAGGGATCCCATATAGATCTCTCACTCCGGATCAAGAGTTTTGTCAGAAAACTCTTACTATGATGGGTTATTTATGGATACCGGAAGAACATCGTTATAGATTTGTTGTCAAAGCAACCGCCTCTCGATTGGAAGACTCCGATGCGAGAGATGAGGAAGATGAAGAGGACGAAGAAGAACAAAATGACCAAGGTGATGGAAAACCAAGCGAAGCTGTCGATCACATAACTGTGACTTGGGCTAACCAATCTCCTACTTCTGACCATGGAAAAAGTCAAGGTTGGTGCGAATGGAAAAATACCGGTTGGACGTCGTTACGTGAAAATATAAGCCTCTACAATATTCAGAGTATCAGGAAACTCCTGAGTGGGGTAATGAAGAGTCTTCACATTGGGGCTATGAGGAGCCTCCACAGTGGGGCTATGAAGAGCAAACACACTTCACGAACCCTCCGCAACAGCACTCTGCCGAACTCCTAGAGATGACGAGGAATATGCAATTAGAGCAGCGTGCTTTCATGACTGATTAAGATGAACGTCTCTCACAACTTAAGACTCAATTTGAGACGCAGGATGAAAACTTCAACACATTCTCCTTTGTTGCTACTGTGAAAAAAGGTGTCGGCAAAGACAGAAGAGTCGCCACCTATCGCTATTTATCCCGAAGGAGAGAAAGGAAACGATCAGGAGAAACCTAGCAAAAAGGGATAAGATCGGTCATTGCAACCAAATCTCGGGTTCGGGAGTTGGTTACGCAAGGGGAAGGTATTAACACCCCTCACGTCGGTCGTACTCGACGGGATCCACGCTTGATTATCTATCTAAAAGGGTGATTGCAACTATCTATGCTAAAGGTCTCAGGGATAAAAGAAAATAAAAGTGAATCGGCAGAGCGTCGCTGCTCTGGGCCTACGTACTCCCTCGTGCAATGGGAAAGTCAGAGTCAACATAGTTCGACTAACTACGGGTGAAAGACGGGGGAAGGTTGCTCGCCAAGACCTCGCGTCTTGTGCCTATGTACTCTCAACAGGTATGAGAGATCAGAGCTTACATAGTTCGGGATAAAGAGAACACATGTTTGTTCATGGATTTTATCCGAGTAAGGTTAACAGATAGTTCTAGCAGTTAGGGACAATGCCTGTTTGCGGTAGAGCTAAGAGTTAACAACACTCTTTTATCTAAAAAGATTTTCCTAGTGAAAGGGATCCCCAAAGGGAAAAAGAGGTTTGAATGTTGTTTTTGTCTTTCAAGAGAAGTGTTTTTGAATGAATGTTTGTAATTCATGCTGCACTAGAGACTATGACTTAGGAACGAATGCGTCGCATATCGTCCTAAGGACGTATACTAAACACTCTAGGTAATTGTGGAGAAGCCCTCCAATCACGATTTCCCAAGTAGCTTAAGGCTCGTAACGTATAATGCTCATTAGCCTTTATTAAGTGTATTACTGTGGTTTGAAGATGAGAATTGAAAAAGGACTCTAAAGGGGGACTAATCAAAACCCTAATGTTGTCATGCAAGATGGTCCTAAGATTGAGTTTGAAAGGGAATCTATCCTATATGTTATCATGCAAAGGATTCAACCTACAGTTCTATCATCACTCCTTAAACGGGGAAGTGAGAGCCCTAAGGGGACATGCCAGAGGGAAACAAAAGAAAGCTATCAAGCAGATGAAGTATAAAATGTGAATGCACATGCAATGCAGCA
This sequence comes from Lathyrus sativus, assembly GCA_963859935.3. Classification (NCBI taxonomy): domain Eukaryota; kingdom Viridiplantae; phylum Streptophyta; class Magnoliopsida; order Fabales; family Fabaceae; genus Lathyrus; species Lathyrus sativus. The sequence goes on along the minus strand of OZ012735.1, from coordinate 342,598,471 downwards.
ATACAAGCAAAGGGAGGTCACCTCAACCTTTAATGCAAACATGTCAAGTATGAAAGGCAGATAAACATCCAAGCAAAGGGAGGCAAGCTCAACCTTTAAATGCAAGCAAGAGATGCACAGAGAAAATAGAGAACCACAATCTTGGTAAATGTTTGACATCACCGTCAAAACCCTATCGATAGCATTCCAACCTCACCTCCGGATAAATACACTTCCAAGAACACGTCTGACCTCACCGTCAAGATTGAGCATCTGACTTCGTCATCTGGTAATCACATCTGATACACATCTGACCTCACCGCCAAGATAGAGCATCTGACTTCGTCGTCGGACAATCAAATATCTGATAAACACCTGACCTCACGGCCAAGATTCCCTAATCAATCGGAAGAACTCATCTGACATCACTGTCAATCCTCTACTGGGGATAACATTCCTGATCTCGCCACCAGTCATCCATGAAGTTGGTAACCCACTACTGACATCACCGCCACATAAAGCATGAAGCTGATAAACCTCTGACATCACTGTCGAGCAATCTTCTCTAATAACCTCCTAACATCACCGCCATATAAATGGAGAATCACAATCTCGGTAAACTTTTGACATCACTGTTAGATATCCATAAACACATCATCTGAATTGGATAGCCCCTAACATCATCGTCAGACCCTTGCACAGAGAAGCTTCAACCATACTACTTTGAGGAGAGATGAGGAGAAATTTAACCAAACAAATCTGCTTTGGGAGTTCTGGAAAACTTAATCGAATAACTCCGCTGAGGATTCCGACGAACCTAACCGAACAATTCTGCTGGAGAAACACCTGCACACAAGAACGGTACCCACCTAGCTCATGTTTCACGTGCATATGTTTGACAATGGAGTAATGATCCATACGAAAATGGAAATGCTACGTGTTTAGGGTAGATGCTATGCATGCATGCAAAAAATGCTACAGAACCAAATCAACAAAATAAATGCTGAAGAGAGAACCCTCCTGTCAAGGAGAAGGAATCATCCTGATGGGAAGGAGGAATCATCCTGCTGAGGAGGTGAAACACACCAATTTCAATTGGACTTGACCTGGGGAAACGAGCCTCGGACGACCTTTCCGTCGGGAAACAAAGTTCTATGAGAACCTGTACCTGCTCAACTGGGTATACGAACCACAAACCGCTGAGGAAAAGATGCCAACCGCAAAAATAAACTGCACGACGTTTGCAGCTGGAACTTTCCTAGAGATACGGACTTCGATAGGGAAATATAACTGTGAGGGAAAACTGTCACACAATATATGTTCTTAAGTTTCGATGATGACAAAGTACAACCTCAGACCAATCGGAGCTGTCAACTCTACCCAGAAGACAAATGCAATACTTAACATATCATATCCTTCCTATATCTCTTTAACTCGTCATATTATCATTGGCAATACATGTGATTAATGTTTAGTTGTGACAAAATGCACGAAACAATAAATATATCATTTTTGCAGATTTTGAAGCTATGAGTCGACCACCAGTTAGCGCATAACATAGTTCACTTTTCCACAGATCAGCGCATGGCAACCTTGAGTCGACCATCAGTCGGCGCATGAAGTCTTTGCATTTCCCATGGGTCAGCGCACGCGGACCTATGGTCGATGCATACTGTTGGGTTTTTCATATTGCCAAAAACTGCAGGCTATGCGTCGACGCATAGACCTGCTATGGTCGACCATTGGTACAGTTAATGAAGTATTTCCACTGTGTTTGAATCCTGTTGTGTTAGTTGATTGGCTTATTACTATAAATAGAAGGTTGTTCATTTTAACAAAGTAACAATTGAATTTTGAGTAAATTGTGAAAACAAGAAAAGTGAAATAGGTGCCTATATTTCTCTTCATCTTCATCCTCAAACAACACACAACACTACAATTACACACAACCATTCTTGGAGTGCTTTGTGTCTCGTTCAAGGTGATAAGGTTCAAATCCGTTGATTGGAGATCCGGTTCGGGTGGAGAATTGTGGCAGGTTTTTCTTGAATAAAACCTTGAAGGTTTTGCCCTCCAAGATTCTACGAATTTGGGGGTTTTTGGTACGGATCGTCTCTACCAACATTCAACGGCACGAAGGTGATTGAGAAACGGAAGATTTCATCAATCTAGTAGCTGGGGCTGTGAAGTGTTGAAGGGAGTTCCGGGTTTGATTCGTTGGTGTCTAAGATCAGCCGGGCCGAGGGTTTGAAGAACTGAAAGTTATTCAACAAAGGGGCTGGAATCGGAGGTCAATTCACAACAATCGAAGGTCTTGATTCAACTCGAATCAAGGAGCAAAATGTGATAGCATTATCAACATCGATAGGAAGTGTTTGTATTATTGCTTATCATCTCTTGTATAAACTACTACAACTCTACAGGTGATATCTATTATAATTCATCTCAATTCTATTTTTAGAATTGAGGGCAGATGTACCCCGAAGCGAGGACAGCGGGGGAACTGCCTCAACAAATCTTTGTCTCCTTTATTTTTTAGCATTTTCATTTTCAGCTTAAAAATTAAGTGATTTTAGTATAAGCAATTATATCAAATTTGAACATTGAATTGAGTAAGTAACTGGTACTGTTTACACTTTAGTACAATAAACATTATACAAGGATTTTCAAATTACTTACTTAAGTCAAAGTTCACTTGGAGTGTTTCGCACACCAAGTGTTCGATAAATTGCCTAAACCAAAGCTTACTTAGTTTACTTGCTGTGTTTTGTGGGCTGTGTTAAGCATTGGAACTAACACTACTAATTAGTGGTGAAATCAATTGATTAGTGTGACTAGTGTGTTGAATCTAATAGTTCATTATCTTAATCCATAGGCTAAGACGCATATCCGGTCTTCTAATAACGGTTCATTATAGACGTGATTTTTCCTCGGCCGCTTCCGCAATTTTTTTTAAACCAATTTTTTAAACCAATTTTAATTAGTAAGCGCCCACTCAATTTTTAAATAGGGATCTATTCAACCCCCCTTCTAGATCCGTGCCATCGTCTAACAATAGCGACAACTATTCAACTACTCTCACCTGCCGGAGAAGACAAACAATGGCCTGAACGGCTTTCCAAGATTCAGCTCTCTTGGGGGAATATAGCAACAGCTATCCAAATACCAGGGATAAGGGCACACCCTTAACTGCTCCTTCTATCCTGCATACCACTCTACTGGGGATAGAGATACCAACTCCAATTGTTGGGGAATGGACTCTGGTTGGGGAGAATCTATCTCCGCTTGGGGAGACAAATCAATGCTCACAGTCCAATGTTCAAATTCTGTGGGGAAACATAACTGAATCTGCTGAGGAGTAGGCTCAATACTCCGCATATGCCTCTACTGAGGATTTGATGAGGATACACTTCTGTCAGATGCCTCAAGGGTTATGACCTTGCAAAAATGATCTCTGGGACTTTTTATCCTAAACGGAAAAAAATCGTCATGAAATGAACTCGAGATTGCTTGCCCCAGAATCTGTAACAACTTTTGATAAACTCTGCAGATATGGAGAGGAACAATTCCTTCGCTTTCAACCTTTGCCCCCAGCCTGTGGGATCTTTGTAACATCCTCTCGAAGGGAAACCTGAAATCTTCTGTACTTTGACGGTTTGATACGAATGTGTCGCTACTCGAAAAATACGCGCAACGACGGGGAAGGCGAAAAGAAAAAGGGCAGAAGAGTCGCCACCGAATTTTATTTATCCCATGAGGGGAAAGGAAAATATCGATAAAACCTCAAGAAAAGAACGGATAAGATGGTCTCGCAACCATGAACGGGTTCGGAAGCCGGTTATGCGAAGGGAAGGTATTAGCACCCCTCGCATCCATCGTACTTGATGGGAACCATTTGTTTGTTGTATGTGATTAAATTTGCTTAAAGATTTTACTATGAAGAGTGTTCCAAAAGATACAGAAAAGGGTTTAGAAACGGGGAAAGAAAGGTAACGGGGGGAAGAAGGGAAAGAACGGACTCGTTAGAACTTTGTGGTCCTAGGCCTACGTATTCTCAACGGATATGAGAAAATCAGAGTCGACGTAGTTTAGGAAACTACTGATATGAGGAATTGTGCTCGCCAAGACATCACCGTCTTGTGCCTACATATCCTCATATGGTATGAGAAATCAGAGCAGCCGTAGTTTGACCTATGATTTGTTGATGACTTTATGGATGATGCTATCGTACGCATTCTAGCAGTTAGGTGTATTGCTGCTCGCTCGTTGGAGACTTAGGCATTACCTGTTTGCGGTAAAACGGACGTATCATATCCTTTTTGAAAGATTAGTTTTCGCCATGCGAGGCAAGATGTCACATTTGATTTGTTGAATTGTTTTTTAGGGGCGAGATAGGTCCTCGGATAGTAACCCCTACGGGTAGTACCCAATTCTTTATCTCAAAGTTTTTGTAATGAAAGGGTGTGGCGAACATAGAATCTTCGTATTGAAAGACGAGTATCAAAACCACACACGCTACAGTGAGCATCTCGACACTCGGAGAGGAAGAAGTCTACACTTAATCCTCTCTCTTTAGTTCACTATAAAGAGAACTTCATTCTCTTATTAAAGTGTTTTTGGTTTTGAATGGTAAGTGCTTTCGCGACGGAGAACCCTATGGTAAACGTCAGCACTCGGGATAGGAGAAGGCCTACGCCTAACCACTCCACGACTGTTCAAGTTTTGTTACCAAAATAAGTTTAAAAATGCGCTCGGTGCGGGACCGAGATTTTAGGTGGGGAAAGTTGCGGAAGGAAGTTGTAGAAGGAGATAGGTGGCGGATAGAGTCACGTCTTCGTATTGAAAGACGAGTATCGAGACCACCCACACTACAGTGAATATCCCAACACTCGGAGAGGAATAAGTCTACACTCAATCCTCTCTCTTTAGTTCAATACAAAGAGAATCGATTTATTTATTGTAAGTGTTTTGAAAATGCACTCGGTACAGGGCCGAGGTTTTTTTTAGGAGAAAAAGGTGTGGATGAAAACGTCTTCGTATTGAAAGAAGAGTATCAAAACCACCCACACTACAGTGAGCATCTCGACACTTGGAGAGGAAGAAGTCTACACTTAATCCCCTCTCTTTAGTTCTATACAAAGTGAACTTTATCCTTTTGTTAAATATGGTGAGTTGGTTTAACCATTATTTGAGAAAATCCGCTTGACGTTGGGTCAAGGGTTTTAGTTGCTTAAAAAGATTTGAGGTGAAGCGAGCAAGATCGATGGCGACGCATAAGGCAATCGGCTTACAAGGTCAAAAATGGCTCGATGAGAATCGAGAGTTTGTTTTCTTGAAAATAGTTTTTTAGAACCAAAGGTAAAAAAAAGACCAACAATAAACATGCATAAAAACCATACCGACACAACGGGTTAATCGGCTTAAAAAAACAAAAGGAGTTCACCGTGCAAACTCCTTTAGAAAAATTTTTTTGAGGTAAAAAAGTCGAAAAACGTGAAAAACAGGGGTCTGACACGGGCGGCCGTGTTGTGTGACACGGCCCGTGTCACAGTTCCAGAAAAATTAGGGTTTTGAGTCAAGCAGCGGTGTGACACGACCGCCCGTGTTGCATGACACAACCCGTGTCACAAAGTCTGGGGAAAAAAACAAGAAAAACCAAAACAGCGGTGTGACACGGCCGCCCGTGTTGCATAACATGGCCCGTGTCACAAGGTCTGGGCAAAAAACGTTAAGCAGCGGCGCGACACGGCCGCCCGTGTTGCATGACATGGCCCGTGTCAACCCTGCTGTGTAAAATCTTACTTTTTTTCTTTGTTTTTCCTTCCTTCTTGGGTTTTTTCAAAAGGTTTCTTGGTCCCCCTTGGGATCTTGCATGTTATACACAACACAACAACACTCAAACAGAGAATAAATGACAAATGCACAATATGAAAGAAGAAAAGAGTTTTAAGAAATGGATACCCAAGAGTTGTTTCCCTCCTTGCAAAGCCTCCACTGATTTTGGCTATGTGTTCACTTCTCTTCACTCTATGCTTTGATGACTCTCCTTCTCAATGGCTCCCTTGTATTTCTCTTTTACTCTCTTAATCTTTGGCTGATTTTTGCTCTCTCTATTTTTCTGGTTTTTCTTACCCTTTGCTCTCAATCTCTATCTCTATATGTTGTGAATGATAGTGAATGAATCCCCCATGTCTTGTGTGTAATGTGTGTCTATATCCTTTTTGCAGCCTCTTATCCCCTCCCATTTCAACTTTTCTGCTGCATTTTCTGCTGTACCAAAATCATTGCTCTTGCACAACTTTCAATCTTCAAAGTTTCCATTTTTGGGAGTACTTATCACCTCTTTCTTGGTGCAGCCCCACATCTTTCCATTTCTAGGCCTGTTTTGCTATATTTTTTCTGCAGCACTCTACCCCGCCCTTCATCCTTGTATCCATTGGTTGGCTTATGCTTGGATACACACATATAACCAATAACACTACCTTTTGGACATCATTTTCAAATTCTGATTTTTGATGTGTAGATGTATCAACATAAGCTTATAGCCTTGGTTTTGTGACATAAAATGATTTTGTAATATGATACACATTGCCACTTCTTGCATGGGGCTGTTTTGGACCATATTCAAATTGCCCATGAATGCACGCATAACCTCGATCTTGAGATATTCCAATGTTGAATTAACTCTTAAGTAATTTCTTTGCATGTTTGTAAGCACAAAGAGGACCATGTGGACTTGATGGGGCATGGGGGATACCATGGCATGGAGTTATTTTTAGAAACTTCAATTAAGACTAGAAATAGCTTAATTTCCTAAGCATTACCAAGAGTTTGGATTTTGTAACAAATGTGACATTCTTGCAAATGTCATGAAATTTCTCTTTGTAATATTCTTGAATTTAGCCTTGAATTCATGAACCTTGAATTTGGAATGATGGGCCTCCCTTATGTCATTGAATTTGAAAGAAATGAAGAAATGAGTCAAGCCTTTAAAAGAGGGAAAATTTTGGGGTGCAACAGAGTGGCCTCAGCGTTTTGAACCTCATAGAGGTGCTTCAAGTCAATCGTCTTCAGGATAAGGATAGCTTCGGCGCTCTCGGGGTGGCCTGCCCGAGCCTTGTCATGACTTTGCCCCTCATTGGCAGATTTGTGGAGCAGTACCCTTGGCTACGAGAGATTTATCAAATCTTCACTTGATTGCCCAAGATTACTGACTTTTGGATGGCTGAATCCCATGCTGTGATCATCTGATATAGCTTGCCCCGGTTCACCGGAGTATTCAGGCATTCTGCATTTTGTCCTGGTCAAACTTTCCACTGTGGAAACTTTCCTGCTGTCAAGCGCTTACTCACAAATAAAACAAATTGTTCTGCATAAAAGATATATTAAATGCAATGTATATGACGATTTTCGAAATCCAATTCTGTTCATTGGAAATTTTTTTGTGACATATAATGAACGAATCATTTATTCAAAATGTCAACATTAATACGACGCTGTAAGGGGAATCCTTTTAGGAGTCAGTTTCGATGCGATCTTTACCGAAGTATGCTTTCGAAATAAACCTGTTTCAATTAGGACTTTTTCAGGTTGTAACGTGGTCAGGTTCACGGTTAACAAGGAAGGATATAGGCTCAAAGTCATTTTAACCCACCCATTCTCCTTGATATTCTCCAATCCTACGTTCAGCTAATTCGACCTTAGTGTTTACCTTTCAAAGGTTGGATGGCAGGAGTGATAGTTCAGAAAATCACACGTTTTTTGGAGTGACAGTCACTCGTTTTTTCGTCTTTGGGGACCTGGAGTCACACGACTTATTTTTCGAGGATTTTTTCTTTTGTACTCCTTTTCGTTTTTTTTTGCTTCTATCGTTTTCCCCTAATTTTTGCCTGGACTAACTCTTTTGAGTTTTTCTCGATTTTGAAGTCCAGCGGGGTGCCCTAATTTTTGCCTAAGTCGCTTGCTTGCAAGATTCGACTTAGTGGGCTTTTTCTTTTGATTTCTCTTCTTTTTTCGTTTGAACAAATCAAGTGACACTGGCTTGTCTGACTTGTTAAGAGCTTGTGACTGTTTCACTCCTTATTGGCAAGGTTTAACCATTGTGGTTTTTTAGGTACGACCTATACAGGTGTGATTTATCCTCGAACGGGAACACTCCTTTTGCAATTTGAACGATTGGTCAAATTAGCTAACACCTACCATGCGCCTGGTTAAAATTGAGGGTTTTTCATTTTCAGAAAGAAACTCCTACTACTAGGCTCAAAGGGGTTGACAAGGGATTATCTTCCTTATATCTTCGGTGTTTAGGAATTTGAAACAATGCCTGTACATCATCAACAGGTTTTCATTCAAAAGCATACAATCGGAAGCTTACGCGTCTTTCGATTTCGCCATCCTCCCCAGGTTCCACTTAAACAAGCGTTTGAAATAAATGAAAGCAATAGAGTGAACACGAATGGATTAATTCAAAACATGCATATTTATTTCTTTATCAATATCAATTGAAAAACACCAAGTTTTACAAACGAGATTCGCATATAGACAGGAAAGAAACTACAAATGCAAAGAAATGACAGGATGAAATGAAAATTACCAGCTTCTTGGAACTGGGCTTTCACACTTATTTGCTGCTGGGGGATGCGACCCTTGAAGTCTTCAGACTCGAACAAACGAGCGATGTACGATGACCTTTCCTCTTGGAAAGGATATGTACCTTCTGTCCAGCAACTGTTTCACGTTCGCTTGAAAGGCTTCACAATCTTCAGTTGAGTTCCCCATGGATCCTCCATGATATCCACATTGAGCACTGGGATCATACCCGGGAGGGTACGACTCTAGCAACGGCTTGAGGGTCTTGGGCTCCACCAAAGAGTTCTGAATTAGATGCGGCATGTTGTTGCAAGGCCCATCCTGATTCTGGCGCCGATTGTCTTGCTGCCGAGGACCACAAGGTTGTTGGTACCAGGTTGACTGCAGAACAACATTGGTTTCTTTTCTCCTTCCCAACATAAGGCTTCTTTGCAACTTTAGAAGAATCAAAAGTACTTTGTAACTTTCCCATTTTGATACCTCTTTCGACTCTTTCGCCTGCTGCTACCAGATCTGAAAATTCTGCGGACACGCTACCTACCATTTTCTCATAATACAATCCGGGTAGCGTAGCTATGAACACGTCAGTCATTTCTCTCTCCGCCATGGGAGGTTTCACTCTCGCTGCTAAGTCTCGCCACCTCTAGGCGTACTCCCTGAAGCTCTCAGTATTCTTCTGCGACAGACCTTGCAATTATGACATGTCGGGTGTCGGATCATGGTTGGACTGATTAAGGCGTTCCTCATGTTCGGGCTCTTTCATTATCAAACTTTTCCTAGGCAAAGGTAGCTGTTGCGGGCAGGGGGATTCAGAAATCAAGGATTGCAGTATGTAGTCCTGACCCGATGTAGCTTTAGGGGGGAGAGCAGGAGTATCCACCTCTTTCGTAATACATGGACTAACACCATCTGGTATGCTTACGCCGCTCGGCGTGAATTCAATCGTCTTTGAGTCAATTAAATCCTGGACCTGGTGCTTAAAAGCTTTAAAATCCTCGATGTTATTCCCTGGTGCCCCATAGTGGAAATCATTCTGGGCACTTGCATTATAGCCTGGTGGTGAGGTCCCAGTAAGCGGAGACAGGGTTCGGAGCTCAACCAAACGAAGATGAAGCAATAGTTGCAACAATCGAGCATAATCCATAGGGATCTCATTGAAGATTCTGTTTCATGGTCTCGTCTTTTGGGCATATCTTCTAGGAACCTGACGTAGCTGCCGTCGGGAAAAGTCTTGAGCTATAAGTTGTGCAGAAGATCTCTTAGGCCCTTCATGCCTTGATATAGGTTCCACAGACAAAAGCGGAGCGAGCATCTTTGCTGCAAATTCAGGTACCTGATCATCTTCCTTTCTGAGCACCTTTCTTACCACTTCCATGATCATGCCTACCCGAGTCTTCAACTGCTGGTTCTCCTCTTTGAGCATCTCCTGATCCAGGTGCAGCGCTTGCATGTCCATCATGAACTGCCTCATCTGGCCCTGAACTTCTGTCAGCTCTGCTTTCATCTGTTCCATAGCCAATCTTCTTCCTTCCTCACAAGTTGGTGTCTGAAATTCTGAAGAAAACCCGGATCAGAAAAATAAATCCCAGCCTCCAACACCTGCTATGCAAATGTAATGCGAATGTCATGTTCAAGTATTTCCAAGGAACCTGTTTACTCCGATTCATGTTTTACATAGACAAACCACAAGGAAAATATTTAACGCTCAAGAGCGAGTCTCGAAGTTAAGATCCTTGGAAATACGAGAACACATATGTCAAAATGCAAACATGCTAGGATGATGCAAATGCAAATTCAAAGATGCAACAATGGATCAAGATTTTTGTGCTGTCGACTGAAGGACCAAAGTTCTGCTTTGGCGAGAACATAACACAACTCTGGTAATAGGAACCCTCTGGTACCAAGAATACTGATGCAAACTTAAGAGAAAACAGGGTTGTTTGAAGGTCAAAGTTTACTGCATAACCCAGCCCCACTCACAGGTATGGACCTAACCCACTGATAAAGGTACGACATCCTATGCGTTCATCAGCGTCACAGACTTTCAGGGAATGATGATACGTTCACCATTTTTGGTTTGGCATCATCCTCTCCTAAAGAGGCCTCACTTAGCTGAATTACAAATGATCGGTCCCCAGAGTCGACAATCCTTAGATCTGAAATCCTTTCAATGGCCCATTGGGCTGGAAATGGAAATCATCTCGGAGAATCTCGTCTGAGCACAGATTTCGTGGGAACTGGTGCATGCCTAACATACATGTTCACCACTAATCCACTTCTAGTGCTATGTATATACTCAAGCCTGGGTCTGACTTATCACTCAATATCAATCCCCCCACAACAGCACAAAATTAATAATATAATGCTGAAAAATAAAATGCGGGAAAGTAAAGCTAAAGTACCACAAGTATGTACAAAACCCAAAAAGATAAACACACAAGTGCTAGGATTGACTCACATAGGGAACCATTGGAGTCCCCAGATGTCGGTACTGCAAAAAAAGGTGTCGGCAAAGACAGAAGAGTCGCCACCTATCGTTATTTATCCCAAAGGAGAGAAAGGAAACAATCAGGAGAAACCTAGCGAAAAGGGATAAGATCGATCATCGCAACCAAATCTCGGGTTCGGGAGTCGGTTACGCAAGGGGAAGGTATTATCACCCCTCACGTCCATCGTACTTGACAGGATCCACGCTTAATTATCTATCTAAAAGGGTGATTGCAACTATCTACGCTAAAGGTCTCAGGGACAAAAGAAAAGAAAAGTGACTCGGCAGAGCGTCGCTGCTCTGGGCCTACGTACTCCCTCGTGCAATGGGAAAGTCAGAGTCAACGTAGTTCGACTAACTACAGGTGAAAGACGGGGGAAGGTTGCTCGCCAAGACCACGCGTCTTGTGCCTACATACTCTCAACAGGTATGAGAGATCAGAGCTTACGTAGTTCGGGATAAAGAGAACACAGGTTTGTTCGTGGATTTTATCCGATTAAGGTTAACAGATAGTTCTAGCAGTTAGGGACAACGCCTGTTTGCGGTAGAGCTAAGAGTTAAAAACACTCTTTTATCTAAAAAGATTTTTCTGGTTAAAGGGAGCCCCAAAGGGCAAAAGAGGTTTGAATGTTGTTTTTGTCTTTTAAGAGAAGTGTTTTTGAATGAATGTTTGTAATTCATACTGCACTAGAGACTATGGCTTAGGAACGAATGCGTCGCATATCGTCCTAAGGACATATACTAAACACTCTAGGTAATTTAGGAGAAGCCTCCCAATCACCATTTCCCAAGTAGCTTAAGGCTCGTAACGTACAATACTCATTAGCCTTATTAAGTGTATTACTGTGGTTTGAAGATGAGAAGAGAAAAAGGACTCTAAAGGGGGATTAATCAAAACCCTAATGTTGTCATGCAAGATGGTCCTAAGATTGATTTTGAAAGGGAATCTATCCTATATGTTATCATTCAAAGGATTCAACCTAAAGTTCTATCATCACTCCTTAAACAAGGAAGTGAGAGCCCTAAGGGAACATGCCAGAGGGAAACATAAGAAAGCTATCAAGCAGATGAAGTATAAAATGTGAATGCACATGCAATGCAACAATACAAGCAAAGGGAGGTCACCTCAACCTTTAATGCAAACATGTCAAGTATGAAAGGAAGATAAACATCCAAGCAAAGGGAGGAAATCTCAACCTTTAAATGCAAGCAAGAGATGTACAGAGAAAGCACGCAAGCAAAGGGAGACAAACTCAACCTTTAAATGAAAACATGGTAGGTGAAAAGAGAAGGCTATCAAGCCTATCCTACTTCTAATTCACAACATCACACAATCATGAAGAAGGAAGGATAAACAAAATGAAGGGAATCAAAGTGAAATAAGCTCACTAAGTCCAATGTGTATCAACACAAGAGTCCACAAAGGCTCAACTTCTTTATGGAATGCACAAAATTCCTCCTCAGGAGGAATTAGGCTCTCACAAGAAGGATCCTAACAGTGTAGGACAGATAGGAAGGAATGAAGAGAATGATGATGGGAAGCAAAGTAATATCCACAGGAACTTACTATGGCAATTGTTGCACCCCAAAATTTGCCCAACTTTTCTTTACCTAGCTTATGTTTCATTTCATTCACATTAGCATTATCATTTGCATTTCATTGACATGTATGCAGGAGATCAAGAGGAATGAGTACCAATAAAGGGATATTCAAGACTATGAGGCTAGCTAAGAAGGTTATTCAAGTGTTCAAGGGTTAATATCCTTGTCAGAAAAGTCAAAAGATCCCCAGAGAGAGTGGTTGAAACCAAGGTTGTGTGCCTCCTAACTTGAGAGTTGTGGGAGCTCCTCAGATGATTCTAAAGCCAAGAATGTGGACTTAAAGCCTTGAGAGAGCTTATGGGATGTCTTTAAAGCCATCATGAGGCCTAGATAGGTCATTGTGCAAGATTAAGAAGACTCAGCCATGAGTGGTGTAATTAGGGTTTGACTGGGTCAACCCTAGGTCAACTGATGATTTGGACAGGGTTGAGACCTAATCCAAGAACCATGTGATCATGGATTGATGCATTTAGATTCTATGAGGATTATTCCAAGGTAAACTCATCATGATTGAAGAGTTTGAGAAGTTTCAAGCTAGGGTTTCTAAGGCTTGACAGTGTAAAATCCCTTAGATTCACCCCTATCTTCAAGGCAGTTTAGCTCCGGATGTGATTGTCATCTCATCTCACCCCCAACATGAATGTTGTAGATCTTGCTCTTAGCTTTAATTTGAGTACTAGAAGTCCTTGATAGTATTTGTAGAACTCAAGTTATGACTTTGACAAGTTATAGGTCATCTGAGGTATGTGAATCTGGGGGCTTGAAAGTTACCCAACTTGCATCAAACTTTTGCCCAAGAAGGATGATTCCTATAAACTTTTGGTCAACATGAATGTTGTTCCTTATCTTCTTATATTTCTATATAGTACTAGAAGTCCTTGATAGGATTTGTAGAACTCAAGTTATGGCTTTGACAAGTCAAGGGCATTTTGGTCATTTGGAGATTACAGGTCATTTCAAGCATAAGGCCATAACTCCTATTTCCAAGCTTCAAATGGAAAAATATTCAACATCAAACTTGTTCAAAATGATGTTTTAAGGCTATTAAGGACGTCATGAGATGTTGGAAATGCTTGTAGCTCAAAGTTGCAAAAATGGCCTAAAATAAGGGTATAAGTTAAATAAACCAAAGTTGGAAATTGATATTTTCAACCTACACATCCAAACCATGGCATGTAATATATCATTTTGACTCTAGAAAACATTTTAAGAACATTGGTTTAGCCACAATTTTTATTTGAGGTCTAAATTGTGGACTTGCTTTGAAAAGTAATGACTTGCATATTAAGCAACATGTGCAAAACCTAGAATCAAGGCATAACCAAGGGCCTTTGCAAGATAAACTCTTTCAAAATGTCACTAGGGGAGAAATTGGAAGAGAATGAGGTTGGTTTCAAGCTGCAAACAGATTGGTGCATATCATGATATGTGATTGAAAATCTCATGACATGAGAGATTGAAACTCTCATTAGAAGGGCCTAGAGGGTTCTATATCATTCATACATCATCTATAGATTGAGTAGAGTTGATCCAATGCAAAGTTTGGTGATGATTGAAGGAGAGAGCATAGATTGAGATTGAGATTTCTTGGCTTGCAATTGGATTCAGTTTCATCAAATTCTCCACTTTCCATCCATTTTCTTGATTGAAACTTCTTCCATGGATGCTAGGGATTGAATCCAGATCATAATCAAGAAGAATTCATGGCTAATTGGTGTTCTTGAACTCAGAATTTCCCACCTGGAACTCACCATCGGATTTCAAGATTTAGGAGCTTTCAACCAGTTCTTTTGCATACAGAAGCAAGGAAAGGGTTCATTGATCGTGTCTGAAAGATTAGAAAGCTTGAATTGAAGGTTTAGTGCATCTGTTCATCCAAGATTTTCAGGTTGGTAACTTTCTTCCTCTAGCATGATTTAGGTAGAATCAAGATGAATTAGGGTGTTAGATGCATTGTAGAACGGTGTAGGATGGATTTCAGATAGTTAATTGGAGAATTAGTGACAAAATAAGTGTGTTACCATTTTCGGTTGAGGTTTGGTTATGGCGAATCTTGAGGATTTAGGTCAAATTAAGGACAGGAATGAATTTGTGGCACAATTTGGGACAAGTTTCATGTATTGACCATTTGCAATGGAGGATCCTAGAGAGAACTAGGGTTGGGGACGATGACCGGAGTACCACCGGTGGTGGCAGGAGCTGTGCGCGAAGCTCAGATGTTCAAAAGGTAGAAGACGACCCCAGGACCATCAGATCTTGGTTGGACCTTTGACTAGAAGCTCATCCAACGACCACGTTTTAAACTCAGTTTGTGAAGGATCTGAAGAAATGAAACGCACCGTTTCATTTAATCAGTGGTTCTGGGCTTAGTGGATAGATTGATATCCCCACCCCCTGAAGGCCCAATCCATTGTTTGTACTGATTATCATTGCTATCCACACCGTGCATTTATTCTTTTATTTGGATTTTCATTATTTTTTTCATTTTGTTCCTGGTTCTTGAAAAATTCATAATAAATTGAAAATTAATCCATTTAATCCCATTCTTTTTGCATTTTACTCATGATTGAGTCTAGTATTTTTTAGAGAAAAAATATTTTCATTTCATGCATTTTCTGATTTTTATGGGAATTTTACATTTTAATTGATATTAAAATGGTCATGTTTGATACCTAATTTTGTGGAATATTGTGTGATCATGTGGTGATGACTTTGATCCTAATTTTTTGTGTGTGATTAGTTTATACATGTATGCTCCCATAGCATTTTTCTCACATTTTTGTGATGAAAATAGGTGTGCTTTCTAGATTGATATTTAGGTGCTTCCTTTTTTAGGGTTTAGGTTTAGTACCTCATAATGTAGAATTTATTTCTAGGTCTTATTTGATGATTGGATCTCTGAAATTAATATGGTAGAGCCATGATTGGCTTAGGTTCCCTTAGGAATTTTTGTAGAAATTTATAAGATAGTTTTCTATTTTTGATTGATTTTAGTTTAGGTGCTAGTTTTAGGTAATCCTAACTTACTAACTTAACTAGACTAACTTCTTTAGTTTCCTTAGACTAGGGTTTTTGTTTTGTTTGCCTTTGGTTGAGATTGAAGACAAGTTGAAGACAAGGTGAGGATGCTTGAAGTTGCTTGGAGCTTTGGAATTGCTTGTGCCTGAAGGTGTCTGATGAAAATTTAGGAGATAGGAGGCATAGGGAGAGCCTTAGAACTAGAATGACTTCTTTCACAAACATGGAAAGTATCTTGTGCTTCCATTCCTCCCAATGAATAAAAGTCCTTCTAAGATATTCACATCCCTCCTTTGGAGGGATGGATGGCTTTATCTGGGAAGTTGGGCTTGAGTCTGAAGATGAGAACTTCATAATGATAAACCCTTACAGGCTTCCTTTGGTTGTCAATAAGTTGTTTATCATTTCCACTCATGCTGTTCAGTCAATTGTCTTCTGGTTTGAGTATCTTGAAGGATGTTGGGCTTGAGTCTGAAGATGAGAACTTCATTGAAGAGTGTGGAAGAGGATGACCCCTTGAGCATTGCCATTGTAGCTGAATCTTGAAGAGCAAGAAGAACAAGTTGATACTTGAAGACCCAGTGGAGGTTGAGTGGAGAGCTGCGGCTTGAAAAAGACTTGAAGGGTGAAGTTGACACTTCCATGCAATTGAAGACTACTCTGAGAAGCTGAGGCTTGCAGGAGAAGAGGACCAAGTTGATACTGGTAAAGAAGAGAGAGCTGAAGCTTGAAGAACAAGTTGACACTTATGAAGTGGATTCAATTGAGATTGAGTGAAGAGCTGAGGCTTGAAGAATAAAGGATAAACTGATATTTATTTTGATGCATTGAGAACCTGAAGGAATCAAGTTGACACTTGTAGTTAGGAGTGAAGCCTGAGGGTGGAATTGACTGAAGAGCTGAGGCTTGAAGAAAAGAGAATAAGTGGATACTTATGTTTGATGGGTTGAAACCTAGAAAAGCAAATTGATATTTGTCATGAGAAATGGTAGCCTTTAAGGGTGATTGAAGTCTGAAGACTAGACTGCTGTTAGGAGCTGTTGATCTGCTCTCTTTTTTTGTCTGTTTTCTTTTCTGTATTGATGTGCCTTGTTTGACTTGCTTGATGCATTAGAATAAGTTCATATCTAGACTGACTTTAAACTAGGAGCATGATTACACTAGAGGTTGAGTTGCTCCCTCTGCTTGTATTGTTACTGTATGGCTTTGCTTGCGGGTATTCGGTAGAGCCCTGCTCCCTTGCCCATGTGGTTTATTTTGCTTGACAGCATTTCATTTCTTCTGTATGATTACAGTCTCTTATATTCTGCTTGATAGCATGTTTTCATTTCTGTATGATTACAGTTGTTCATATCTGGCTTGAGGTCGAGATGAGCTTGTGGAGGCTGCTGCCCCACACACGTTTCCTCCCTCACTTGCATTTCATGCATTTTTCAGTCGTTTACTGTTTACTGTTTAAGCTGTTGCTTTATCTGTTTCTGTGTATCATTGACATGATCCCTTAAGAATCTCACTTCCTTTGACAAGGAAGTGATGATAGAACTTTAGGTTGAAACCTATGCATGATAACTTCTAGGAGGTCCCTGTTTCAAACTTCAACTATAGGATGAATCCTTGGCATGACAACAGTAGGACTTGATAGTCTCCCCGTAGTTGAGCCTGTTCTCTTCTCATCTCAAAACAGCTTAAGATACAGTAATCATGAATGATTTCTTTCGTATGTTACGAGCCTTAAGCTATCTGAGAAAGGATTGTTGGAGAGTTGCTTTTCAACAGTCTGGATGTTTAGTATGGCACCCTTTGGGTGACATGCGACGCATTCACTCTCAGGTCATAGTCTTTAGTGCGATTGAAATTGCAAACACAATAAAAAACAGTTCTTCCGTAAAAGACAGAAAACAAACTTCAAACCTTTTGCCCCGTGGGCCCGTAATTCAAAGGAAGCTCTTCTGAAGAAAAGAGTGTTGTTAAACTTCAGCGCCAACGCAAACAGGATTTGTCCCTAACTGCTGGAACTGCTGGTTAACCCTACTCGATAAAACAGATGAATTTGAATCCCCGTAATCCGTATTATCCCGAACTACGTAAGCTCTGATCTCTCATACCTGTTGAGAGTACGTAGGCACAATACTGACGTATTGGCGAGCCACCTTCCCCATAACCCGTAGTAGGTCGAACTACGTTGACTCTGATTTCTCATTCTCTGATGAGAATACGTAGGCATAAGGTGCGACGCTTTGCCGAGTCATTTTTCTTTTCTTTTTAAGCCAGCCTTGATAGGTAGATAGATAAAACCAACCCGTTCCGTAAACACACCAAGCATGGATTCCGTCGAGTACGACGGACGTGAGAGGTGCTAATACCGTCCCCTTGCGTAACCGACTCCCGAACCCAGACAACGGTTGCGATGACCTTGTCTTATACCTTTTTCGTCAGGTTTTTCCGATCGTTTCCTTTCCCGCTCCGAGGGATAAATAACGAAAGGTGGCGACTCTTCTGTTTTGCCGACACCTTATTTTCGCGGAAGCGACAGCTGGAGACTCTGCTGGGGATCGAACCCAGAATCTCTGGTTCTCCGGTTCCCTATGCAAGTTAATCCTAGCGCTTGTATGATTACTTGTTGGGTTGTGTTTATTTATCGCATTTTTATTTCCCGCACTTTATTTTCAGTATGATATGATTATCTATGCTGTTGTGGGAGGGGCATTCTGATGAGTGAGAAGCCAGACCCAGGCTTGAGTGAACTTAGCATTAGTTGTGGAAATTAGTGGGCGCGTGCTTGCTTGGCAGGCACTAGTGTCTCATGAAATCCACGCTCAGACGAGGTTCTCCCGATTGACTTCTTTTTCAACCCTTTGGGTTGAGGGGGTTGTTGGTTTAGAGGATTGTCGACTCTGGGGACCGATCATTTGGGATTCAGCCGAGTGAGGCCGCTTCATGAGCTGGTGATGCCACACCTTCTGGGTATCGTATCACCCCTCTTGAATGTCTGTGACGCTGATGACCGCATAGGATGCCGAACTTGAGTCAATTTAGGTCCATACCTGTGAGCAGGGTTGGGTTTGTTGCAGGAAAATTTAACCTTCAGACTACCTGGTTTTCTTGACAGCGAATCAGTTTTGGATTGGGATCAGATGATCTAATTATCAGATGTATTTGTTCTTGACATAGCAGGTTTATGATTGGGATCAGAGGATCTCATTGTCAGATGTATGTTTGTTCTTGACAGAGCAGAGTTTTCGTCCTGTATCAGAGGTCCTTATTATCAGATGTTTGTTATTGACAGAGCAGAGTTTTCGTCCTGTATCAGAGGTTCTTATTATTAGATGTTTGTTCTTGACAGAGCAGAGTTTTGGTCCTGCATCAAAGGTCCTTATTATCAGATGTTTGTTCTTGACAGAGCAGATTTATGGTCTTATGTGTGTGTGTTCTTGATAGAGCAGATTTGTGGTCCGATACCAGGATTTTCTTCTTATCAGATATAGTGGTTGTTCTTGACAGAGCAGTATCGTGGTTTTGTTGATACAGAATCTCCACAGCACAATTGTCTTGATCTCCTGCTGCATGATTGCATTTTACATTGCTTTGCATACCCATTTGCATTTCATTAACGTGTGTCTGTGTTGCAGGTACCGTTTTCCCCGATCCAGGATTTCTTGCCTCCTATTGTATTGTTATGGGTTCTCTGAGGAAGACCGTGGCTTACAAGCTCCCTGCCCCTGATGTGGTTCAACTGACTGGTTTGATGGCTTTAGCAGATGATTCTGTGAGAGATGAATTCAGAAAGTCTTATGGTAAATTGCTCAGTTTGGTTCGTTAACCTTCTGCGTTCGAGTTAAATGGGTTGCACGCTCTGCTGCAGTTCTACGATCCTCCGTTGAGATGCTTTACTTTCCAAGATTTTGTTCTCGCTCCCACGCTAGAGGAATATGCTGATTTGTTAGGTGTTCCTATCAAGAGGCAGATGCCTTTTGTTCATATGGATGCTGAGCCTAATCTGGCTAGTCTAGCTCCGTCACTTCATCTGGATGCCTCAGAGTTGGTGTTGTCTAGTTGGAACAAGGTTCCCGGTTTCTCCTTGCAGTTCTTAGTGGGAAAGGCTCAGCAGTGCGCCAAAGACGGATGTTGGGTCGTGTTCAACACCATTCTCGCTCTGTGCATATATGGCATCATTCTGTTCCCCAATATGCCCGATTTTGTAGACTTCGACGCCTTTCGCATCTTTGCTTTAGGGAATCCAGTCCCCACCTTGATAGGAGATGTCTACCATTCCGTCCACTACAAAAACGAGAACAGAAGGGGCAAGAATGTCTCGTGCTGTGTGCCCATGCTCTATAAATGGCTTGATAGTCATCTACCCAAGAGGGGTCCCTTTGCTTCGTCTGCGGCCATAGCTGAGTGGTCCGAGCGTTTGATGAGTCTATCCGTAGAGGACATTGACTGGTTTGACAGAGATAGGTTGGGTACTGAGATTATCTTCAGCTGCAGCGGGTTTCTGAACGTGCCTTTGATAGGCAGGAAGGGCTGCATAAACTATAATCCGTCTTTGCTAGTCCGACAGTTTGCTTATGCTTTGAGAGCTCCGCCGAAGGATGAAGAGGTACAGGAATCTTTGTACCTCACTGGTCTTCTAGAAGGGGATATGTTATCTAAGCTTCAGTGCGCTTGGCATGGCATCAGTAAGAGGGGAAAACCATTGCTGGGGAGAAGCAATAGTCAAGCCTACCCTCCGTATGTGGCATGGATCAGAGCCAGAGCAGATGCTATAGGGATGTCGTTTCTTCCTGCCAAGCCAAAAAGCCCTCCAGTGACTGAAGAGCCTACCACTGTGCCCATTCAGCAGCATAATCAGGTGTTAGCTGAGCGAGACGAGCTGAAGAAGGCAAATGAAGAATTGGAGAAAGAATTGGCGCAGCTCAGAAGCGAGAGAAACGAAGCCGTTCATTCCTTCAAGAGACAGACAGAGCTGGTGAACCAGCTAGGGACAAATTTGACTAAGCAGATAGCTGAGCGTGAGCGCATGGGTCGGGACTTCAAAGCTGTCAACGATGTGCTGGCCACGAAGAAGCAGCACTTGAACGAAGCGTATCGGAGGATATCCAAGTTTAACCAGCACTGGAAGGCCTCCCTAGCCAACAGGAAGGAGCGGGAGGATAAGCTGATGCAACAGATCTCCAAGCTGAAAGCCCAGGTGAAGGCTAGTGAGAAGAGGTTTGATGAAGAAACCGCTCGCAGATATGCCGCCGAAGGCCAGCTCAACAAAGCTCTTGCTAACTTGAAGGAGCGCAAACTGATGTTTGAATTCAAGAAGCGGAAGCTAGAAGATTGTTTCAGCGAAGGAGCATGGGAAGATTCGGTCGAAGGTCTTCAATACACCATTATGCAGAGAGAGTTACTCGTTGAAGGATTACTCACTTGGCCTGATCATCCAGAAATGAGGAATTTGTTAGAAGGGTTTCGCGCTCGTGGCCGTGCTTGACTATTTGTATTCCTTTTGTTTTGATTATTGATGTATGCTGACCATCACCAGGCTTGTTGGATGAGGTCATGCTATTGATTCATCTTGTACTCACTGACGTTGTGTACTGCCTTGATGGGCTTTCTTCATATATATGAGATGCTATTTCCATGACTGGACTCATACTTCTTATTATCAGCACTGGCACTCAGGCACTAGGATCGGGGGAAATCTCCCTAACGCACAGACACACGTTTGCATTTGCATGAAGCATTTGCATAACGAGCACTTTGTCGTTTTTCCTAACCCTTTCGTGTTTTCAGGTTGTTTCAGGTTGTTCCAGGATTGATCAGAGACCTATCCACCGCTATCCGACCAAGGCACTGACTACTGAAGCACGTCTAAGGTTCAAGGCACTCGAGGATAAGATGAGAAACATCGAGAACCAGAACACCTTGGGTGTTGATATGTCCAAGTTGGGACTGATTGCTGATTTTAAGGTGCCTCCCAAGTTCAAGGTACCTGACTTTGAAAAGTATAAGGGCACCACTTGCCCTCGCGTCCATCTGAGATCATACTACCGAAAAATGTCAGCTCATTCCGAGGACGAGAAGTTGCTGATGCACTTCTTTCAGGACAATCTGTCCGGACCGTCCCTCGAATGGTACATGAGTCTGGAGCCTACCAGTGTGCGCACGTGGAAAGACCTTGCTGAAGCATTTGTGCACCACTACCAATACAACAGTGACTTGGCCCCGAACCGAGTCCAACTGCAGAATCTGTCGCAAAGGAACAATGAAGGGTTCGAGGAATACGCCCAGCGATGGCGTGAATTGGCAGCCAGGGTTCAGCCGCCGATGGTTGAGCGTGAGCTTGTGCAGATGTTCGTAGCCACCCTCCCAGGGGTTTATTATGAGAAATTGGTCAGCGGTATGTCTGGAACCTTCTCAGATCTCATTATAATGGGTGAACACATCGAAAATGGGATCAAACTGGGGAAAATTCAAGGTGATTCATCCTCAGCTGGAGGAGGCAAGAAACCTTATGGTGGCAAAAGACGGGAAGGAGAAACGAGCGCCGTGACCAACGCTCGAAGGAAGGGTAAAGGTCCTCACCAACAGGTGGCCAACATAACTATCCCGGCAGTTCAACAACAGCAGTAACCGAATCAACAAGGATACAGAAAGTATCAGAATAGGGCACCTCTGTCGAGCCGTCACCTTGAAACACCGCCCATGTCGTACGCTCAACTGTTACAGACTTTGCTTCAGCTATAGTTGATCCAGAAGAGAACCTTGGCTCCCTTGACAGGGGCACCTCCGCCAGGTTATGACACGAATGCTACTTGTGAGTTTCACTCAGGGGCACCAGGCCACACGATAGAGAATTGCAAAGCCTTCAAGCACAAGGTGCAGGACATGGTGGACGCTAAGATCATCAACTTCTCAGATAATGTGCCAAACGTCACGAAGAACCCTATGCCGAATCATAGGGGAGGTGGAGTAAACGCCATTATTGAAGACGAGGGTTTGGATTTGTTGACTGACGTCAGAGATCTGAAGACACCACTTAGCTTCGTTAAAGCTAAGCTGATGAAAAGAGGTTTCTTCCCAGGGTGCGGAGAGCTGTGTATGGGCTGTGCGACAAGTCCTGATGGATGTGAACAGTTGGTAGAGGGGATTCAAAGTCTGATGACCGAGGGAATCCTGCAGTTTAGCCGAAGGGCCGAAAGCGGATCGGGAGAGGTAATGCTGAAGCAAGATGATGAGGTCGCCACCATCACCATCCCTCGCCAGACGATAACTATTTCTGCACCTAGACCGCCCACGATTACCATCACCAAAGCTGGGCCAATACCGTTCGAAAGCACTAATGCTGTCCCATGGCATTATGGGGCAGAGGTCTACTGCAACGGACAGAAGTTGGAACTAGAACCGTTCGGGTCGTCTGTGGAGAACCTAGCGGGAATCAGTGGAATTACTCGCAGCGGAAGAGTATTTGCACCACCTGAGGTCGTGGCGGACAAAGCGGACAGAGCTGATGCAACTGATAGAGGGAAAAGTAAAGTCGTTGAAGAGATCCCTCGTGGGGTAGAAAAAGACTTACTCGTTAAAGACGCCGAGGAATTTATGAGGTTTATTAAAAAGAGTGACTACAAGATTGTGGATCATCTCCATCAGACGCCCTCGAAGATTTCCATCCTGAATTTGTTGCTGTGTTCTGAAGCGCACCGCAACGCACTGCTGAAGGTGTTGAACGCCGCATATGTACCGTAGGAAATATCGGTAAACCAGCTAGAAGAGGTCGTATCCCACGTGAATGCTGGAAATGGGTTAGGGTTCACTGACCTAGAGCTGACGCCGAAGGGGAGGAATCACAATAGCACGTTGCACATCTCGATAGAGTGTAGGGGAACGATTATGTCGCACGTGCTGGTAGACACGGGGTCGTCACTCAATGTTCTTCCGAAGAAGGCATTAATGAAGTTGGATACTCGTGGAGTGATTTGCACACCCAGTGATCTGGTTGTGAAAGCATTCGATGGAACCAAACGACATGTTTTCGGGGAGGTGACGTTGCCAATCCAAGTTGGGCCGGAAACATTCGACGCGATCTTTTACATTATGGGCATCATGCCTGCCTACAGCTGTCTCTTGGGCCGGCCGTGGATCCATGCTGCTGGAGCCGTGACCTCCACGTTGCACCAGAAGCTCAAGTATGCTGTCGGAGGTAGCATCCTGATCGTTTGTGGCGAGGAAGACATAATGGTGAGCCATTTGTCGTCCTTTAAGTATGTTGAGATGGACGGGGAAATCCACGAAACTCTATGCCAAGCGTTCGAAGCTGTTAAAGTCAAGGACGTAGCTCCTGTAGTCACTGAAAAGCCAGAGATGACTCTCTCTTCCTTCAAGGAAGCCCGGGCCGTTGTTCAAGCTGGATCTACCCCAGGCTGGGGGCGAACTTTGGAGATACCTAACAAGCAAGACAAGTTTGGGTTGGGATATTCTCCTGGAGCTGAAGCCTCCTCTTCTAGCAGTGCGTCGCGAGGAAAAGGGCCGATCTAGTTTACCAGTGGCAGGGTGATATTTGAAAGCATCAACGCGGTGTCTGAAGACAGCGAGGATAACGACTGTGACCTAGACTCTTGGATCCAGCAAAGCAAGCCAGGCGAGGGCCTTACCAACTGGTCCGTCAAGGATATCATCCAGATGACAAGCGAAGAGTAATGATTTACTTTTTCCAATCATTGTACAACCCTATGTCCTACCCGGGGCATAGTGGTTTTATTGTCAGGGCCTCGTTTGATTATGTACATGCATTTTTCCAATAAATCAAAAGGCGTTTTTCTTCGTATTCAAATATTGTGATCTCTGTTATTCCTGTTTTATATTTGTTTTGAAAAACAATAAAATGGCAGTGAGGTTTGTGCTAACATGCATATCCTTGTTTTAAGCTTAACCCTTGTTATTGGAGGATCCACATAACAGATGACATCGACTCTGGACCTTCTACGACTCACTTCGACTTCGATTTCCCGATCTATCAAGCCGAAGAAGAGATTGATGAAGACGAAGACCTTCCCGAAGAGTTGGCCCGCTTGTTGAAACAAGAAGAGAAAGTTATTCTGCCTCATGAAGAGGAGATCGAGATTGTGAATCTGGGTTCTGAAGAGCTTGTCAAGAACGTCAGGATAGGGGCTGCATTGCGGAGAGATGTCAAGCAGAGATTGGTCGAGATGCTAAGAGAGTATAGTGACGTCTTTGCTTGGTCATACGAAGATATGCCCGGACTTGATACTGGCATCGTGGTCCACCACTTGCCGCTGCGAGAAGATCGTCCTCCCGTTAAGCAGAAGCTTAGGAGGACGCGACCAGATATGGCCGTTAAGATCAAAGAAGAAGTGCAGAAACAACTTGATGCTGGTTTCTTAGCGGTTACTACTTACCCTCCGTGGGTCGCCAACATAGTGCCTGTACCGAAGAAGGACGGTAAGGTACGAATGTGCGTCGATTATCGGGATTTTAATAGGGCGAGCCCTAAAGATGATTTCCCGTTGCCTCATATTGATGTGTTGGTCGACAATACAACACAGTTCTCCGTGTTTTCGTTCATGGATGGCTTCTCCGGTTACAATCAGATCAAGATGGCGCCAGAGGACATGGAGAAAATGACGTTCATCACTCCCTAGGGAACATTTTGCTACAAGGTAATGCCTTTCGGTTTGAAGAACGCAGGGGCCACTTACCAACGAGCTATGGTTACTTTGTTTCATGATATGATTCATCATGAGATTGAAGTCTATGTTGATGACATGATTGCGAAGTCCCAAACGGAGGAGGGACATCTGGTCAATTTGCTGAAGCTTTTTGAGAGGCTTAGGAAGTTCAGGTTGAGGCTGAATCCTAACAAGTGTACTTTCAGAGTACGGTCCGGAAAGTTACTGGGGTTTATCGTGAGTGAAAGAGGCATCGAGGTTGATCCTGCGAAGATTAAAGCAATACAAGAAATGCCAGTGCCAAAAACAGAAAAAGAAGTTCGTGGTTTCCTGGGCAGAATCAACTACATTGCAAGGTTTATTTCTCAGCTCACGGCCACGTGTGAACCGATGTTCAAGCTGCTAAAGAAAAATCAGGCGATCATCTGGAACGAGGATTGCCAGAAGGCATTTGATAAGATAAAACAGTATCTGCAGGAACCTCCAATCCTGATACCCCCAGTGGCTGGACGGCCTCTAATCATGTACTTGACAGTTCTTGAGAATAGTATGGGGTCTGTTCTCGGTCAGCACGACGAGACGGGCAGAAAGGAGCATGCCATTTACTACCTGAATAAAAACTTCACAGATTGTGAATCTCGTTACTCGATGCTGGAGAAAACGTGTTGTGCACTAGCCTGGGCTGCCAAACGTTTACGACAGTACATGCTCAACCACACCACCAGGCTAATTTCGAAGATGGATCCGATCAAGTACGTCTTCGAGAAGCAAGCGCTTTCAGGCAGGATTTCCAGATGGCAAATGGTGTTGACGGAATATGACATTCAGTACGTTTCCCAGAAGGCCATCAAGGGAAGCGTATTGTCTGAATACCTTGCCGAACAGCCGATCGAGGATTACCAGCCGATGAAGTTTGAATTCCCTGATGAGGATATCATGTTCCTCAAAGCGAAAGATTGCGATGAGTCGTTGCCCGACGAGGGGCCAGATAGGAAATCCCAGTGGAAATTGATATTTGACGGGGCGGTTAATTCTTACGGAAGTGGCATTGGGGCAATCATCACGACTCCCCACGGATCCCATATCCCGTTCACTGCGAGACTGACGTTTCCGGTCACCAATAATGAAGCAGAATACGAAGCATGCATCATGGGTCTAGAAGAAGCAATTGATTTGAGAATCAAGAACCTAGATGTATATGGTGACTCAGCACTTGTGATTAACCAGATTAAAGGGGAGTGGGAGACTCGTCAATCGAATTTGGTGCCGTACATGAACTATGCCAGAAGGCTTCTTCCGTTCTTTGATCGAGTGGAACTCCATCATGTGCCCAGAGCTGAAAATCAGATGGCTGTTGCCTTAGCCACGTTGGCTTCGATGTATAAAGTCAATTTTTGGAATAAAGCTCCAAGAATTGTCCTTTCTCGTCTTGATAGACCTGCATTCGTCTTTGCGATCGAGGAAGCCTCCGACGGCAAGCCATGGTTCCATGATATCCAGACCTTCCTTATGACTAAGGAGTATCCTGCGGGAGCGTCAACCCAGTATAAGAAGACTCTAAGGAGGCTGTCTGGAATTTTTTACCTCAATCCTGATGGAGTTTTGTATAAAAGAAACCACGATCTCGTGCTACTCAAATGTGTAGATGAGAAAGAAGCGAGTATGCTCGTGGAAGAAGTCCATGAAGGCACATTTGGTAGGCACGCCGGCGGGCATGCTATGACGAGAAAGATCCTGAGAGCAGGATACTACTGGCTGACGATGGAATCAGATTGCTTCAAATTCGCGAAGAGATGTCATAAATGCCAAATTTATGCTGATAAAGTTCATGTGTCGCCGTGCCCGTTAAATGTCATGTCCTCCCTGTGGCCGTTCTCCATGTGGGGCATCGACATGATAGGCAAGATCGAGCCCACTGCATCTAACAGTCATCGCTTCATTCTAGTAGATATCGACTACTTCACCAAGTGGGTGGAGGCAGCCTCATATGCTAATGTGACCAAGCAGGTGGTGGCTAAATTCATAAAGAGGGACATCATTTGTCGTTACGGAATTCCCGAGCGGATCATTACTGATAATGGTTCGAATCTGAATAACAAGATGATGAAGGAGCTGTGCCAGAGTTTCAAGATTGAACACCACAACTCATCTCCTTACCGGCCGAAGATGAATGGCGCCGTTGAAGCGGCCAATAAGAACATTAAGAAAATCGTTCAGAAGATGGTTGTGACCTACAAAGATTGGCACGAGATGCTGCCATTTGCATTGCACGGTTATCGTACAACGGTACGTACATCAACCGGGGCAACTCCTTTCTCCTTGGTGTATGGTATGGAAGCTGTCCTACCGTTGGAAGTGGAGATCCCTTCTTTGCGAGTTTTGGTTGATGTAAAACTCGACGAGGCAAAATGGATTAAGGACCGACTAAACCAACTCAGCCTGATGGACGAGAAGAGATTAGCATCGATTGCATATGGTCGTCTGTACCAAAGCCAAATGAAGAAAGCTTATGACAAGAAGGTGCGTCCTAGAAGCTTTCAGACGGGTGATCTCTTCCTGAAGAAGATTCTTCCTCCACACTTCGATCACCGGGGCAAGTGGACTCCCAATTACGAAGGTCCGTACGTCGTCAGCAAGGTCTTCTCGGGAGGAGCTTTGTTGTTATCCACGATGGATGGTGAAGATTTTGCATCCCCGGTGAACGCAGACGCAGTTAAAAAATACTTTGCTTAAAAAAACGACCCGCTGGAAAGAAAAAAAAGTATCCAGGCAAAAATGGGGCATCCCGGCGAACCATAAAAAAGGAAAAGGTTCGGGCAAAAATTAGGGATATAAATTGAAAAGATGTACACCCGCAAAGTCGAAAACCTGGAAGGGCGAATTTGGCAAAAAAGGGTATCCCGGTGAATCGAAAACCCGGAAGGGCGATTCAGGCAAAAGTTAGGGATTTGAAAAAGCAAATGACTGCGCTCCGCTTGTGGACTTTCATTGTTTAGTGGTTTGGAAGACCTGAGGGCCGTTTATCTGAATCAATCTCTTCTGAAGCTGAAGCGTCGGAGAAGTATCGAAGTCGAGTGGGTCCTAGAGGGATCAACTCATGGTGTTCGTCTATGCCTCGTTGCCGACATTTGTATATACTGATGTATATTTATGTTTTATTTTTGCGCGGCTTCCTCATTCCAGGGGTCTGCATCCGTTGTAAAACATTTTTACCCATTCAGGGGTTCGTTATCAATAAAATGTATACTATTCAGCAATTCTGTTTGTCTGTTTAGCATTTATCTGTTTTGTTTGCGAAAAAGAACGCCGATGTTTTTGACAAAATGCGCATACATAAACTTACTGGCCTAGGCCACTGATTGTTGAAACAATGAATTACTTGAACATTGTCACAAGATGATAACCTTGATAGGTCCCTTTGAGAAGGGCATCTTGTCTGTTTGTTTGTGTTGTTACAGGTGTAGCATATTCCAGGCAGTACGCCGTACGCGTCCCCAAGCAGGATGATTCCTTCTTCTCCAGCAAAGTTCAGCAGTCTCTCCCCGCGGAGTCTGAACGTGAGATCGTAAGCATTGACATGTGTTTCCCCAGGCAGAGAAGATTCTCTCCCCAATCAGATGTATCCTGAAGGAACGACATCTCCCCAGCTGAGTCAAGCGTCGAAGCGTGTGTTTATCCCCTAGCACCGGGTCACAAGTGCAGGTCTCGTAGGAGGCTATTCACCGGAGTGTGCAGCAATTGATAGTTCAAGACTGAAGTCTCCAGTGGAATCGAGATTCCCCACAGAGTTGTACTCTCCCCTGTAAGCAGGATGATTCCTTCTTCCCCAGCCGAGTTAGCAGTTCCCCAAGAAAGCCGAGTCCTTGGGGAGCAGTTCCGGCCATGATTGGTTTTCCCCAGTAGAACGTTGAATAGCTGACGCTGTATTTCCCCGCCGGAGTCGTTACCTTCAGGAAAACTCTGGCTGCGAATGTCGTGCCGTTTATTTCTGCGATTGACATCGTTTTCCTCAGCAGGTCCAGATTCTCGTAGAGCTTCATTCCCCTGCAGCAGTCGACTGAAGTTTACTTCCCCGTGCGGGGTCCGATTGAGATTGGCGTGACTTCCTCTCCTCGGCAGGATGATTCCTCCTCTCCACCAGAGTGTTTCTTTCTCCTTGACAGGAGGATTCTCCCTTCAGCATTTATTTTGCTGACGGGATCGCAGCATTTTGCATGATTGCATAGCATTTATCATAAATGTGTAGCATTTCCACCGTGTGGAGCATTGCGTCATTGTCAAAGCATATGCATACTAAACATGAGCTAGGTCGTTACCGTTCTTGTTTTGCAGGTGTTCCTCCATAGAGTCGCTTGCTCAAGATGATTCTTGAATTCTCCAGCAAAGTCGTTGCTCAAGATGATTCTTGGAAACCCTAGTGAAATTTCCAGAGTTGGTTGCTCAAGTTGACGCTTAGAGTCTCCGGCAGAGTGTTTGCTCAGGATGATTCCTGACATCTCCAGCAGAGCTATTGGATCAGGATGATTCTTGAAGTCCCCACGAAGTTATTTGTCCAAGATGATTCTTGAAGTCCTCAGCAGAGTTGATTCACCCAGAATGATTCCTGGATCCTCGAAGCAGAGTGACTTGATAGTTCTCTAGAATCCCCAGCGGAGATGTGTCATCCCCAACAGGTTTCTGAACAGCGAAGCTGAAACTTCCCTTGAGGACTTGATGATTGAAGTCCAACCGTATTGACGAAGCAGTTCTCTCAGCGGATGCAGAGTGCCTGATGGTAGAAGTTGCATATCCCCAATTGGTTCATGATTGACTGAGAATTCTATTCCCGACTTACTGATGAAGTCCGGCTGATGCCCAAAGATTTCTTTGAAAGCCCGACGGCATGATTAACTTGATTGTTGACCTGATGAGTCCCGAGGAATCTTGATGCCTGACGGTATGATCGACCGTGTATCGCTGGTTACCGTGTGACCAATCCCCCAACTAGTTGCCGTACAGCTAACATTTCAGTTTTCGAATATCTGTTCCCATCAGTGTACCGTGTACTTGTGCAGTTGGCAAATTTCCAGGTTTATTGGTATTCAACCGTCTCGTACCTTGATTGGTTGAGAGCCGTTCGCTTCCCACCCAGTCAGGTCCAAGCCATTTGAATAGGGGCAGCTGTTGCACCCCAAAATTTTCCCAACTTTTCTTTACCTAGCTTATGTTTCATTTCATTCACATTAGCATTATCATTTGCATTTCATTGACATGTATGCAGGAGATCAAGAGGTATGAGTACCAATCAAGGGGTATGCAAGACTATGAGGCTAGCTAAGAAGGTTATTCAAGTGTTCAAGGGTTGATATCCTTGTCAGAAAAGTCAAAAGATCCCCAGAGAGAGTGGTTGAAACCAAGGTTGTGTGCCTCCTAACTTGAGAGTTGTGGGAGCTCCTCAGATGATTCTGAAGCCAAGAATGTGGACTTGAAGCCTTGAGAGATCTTATGGGATGTCTTGAAAGCCATCATGAAGCCTAGATAGGTCATTGTGCAAGATTAAGAAGACTCAGCCATGAGTGGTGTAATTAGGGTTTGACTGGGTCAACCCTAGGTCAACTGATGATTTGGACAGGGTTGAGACCTAATCCAAGAACCATGTGATCATGGATTGATGCATTGAGATGCTATGAGGATGATTCCAAGGTCAACTCATCATGATTGAAGAGTTTGAGAAGTTTCAAGCTAGGGTTTCTAAGGCTTGACAGTGTAAAATCCCCTAGTTTGACCCCTATCTTCAAGGCAGTTTATCTCCGGATGTGATTGTCATCTCATCTCACCCCAACATGAATGTTGTAGAGCTTGTTCTTAGCTTTAATTTGAGTACTAGAAGTCCTTGATAGGATTTGTAGAACTCAAGTTATGACTTTGACAAGTTACAGGTCATCTGAGGTATGTGAATCTGGGGGCTTGAAAGTTACCCAACTTGCATCAAACTTTTGCCCAAGAAGGATGATTCCTATAAACTTTTGGTCAACATGAATGTTGTTCCTTATCTTCTTAGATTTCTAGAGAGTACTAGAAGTCCTTGATAGGATTTGTAGAACTCAAGTTATGGCTTTGACAAGTCAAGGGCATTTTGGTCATTTGGAGATTACAGGTCATTTCAAGCATAAGGCCATAACTCCTATTTCCAAGCTTCAAATGGAAAAATATTCAACATCAAACTTGTTCAAAATGATGTTTTAAGGCTATTAAGGACGTCATGAGATGTTGGAAATGCTTGTAGCTCAAAGTTGCAAAATTGGCCTAAAATAAGGGTATAAGTTAAATAAACCAAAGTTGGAAATTGATATTTTCAACCTACACATCCAAACCATGGCATGTAATATATCATTTTGACTCTAGAAAACATTTTAAGAGCATTGTTTTAGCCACAATTTTGATTTGAGGTCTAAATTGTGGACTTGCTTTGAAAAGTAATGACTTACATATTAAGTAACATGTGCAAAACCTAGAATCAAGGCATAACCAAGGGCCTTTGCAAGCTAAACTCTTTCAAAATGTCACTAGGGGAGAAATTGGAAGAGAATGAGGTTGGTTTCAAGCTGCAAACAGATTGGTGCATATCATGATATGTGATTGAAAATCTCATGACATGAGAGATTGAAACTCTCATTAGAAGGGCCTAAAGGGTTCTATATCATTCATACATCATCTATATATTGAGTAGAGTTGATCCAATGCAAAGGTTGGTGATGATTGAAGGAGAGAGCATATATTAAGATTGAGATTTCTTGGCTTGCAATTGGATTTTGTTTCATCAAATTCTCCACTTTCCATCCATTTTCTTGATTGAAACTTCTTCCATGGATGCTAGGGATTGAATCCAGATCATAATCAAGAAGAATTCGTGGCTAATTGGTGTTCTTGAACTCAGAATTTCCCACCTACAACTCACCATCAGATTTCAAGATTTAGGAGCTTGCAACCAGTTCTTTTGCATACAGAAGCAAGGAAAGGGTTCATTGATCGTGTCTGAAAGATTAGAGAGCTTGAATTGAAGGTTTAGTGCATCTGTTCATCCAAGATTTTCAGGTTGGTAACTTTCTTCCTCTAGCATGATTTAGGTAGAATCAAGATGAATTAGGGTGTTAGATGCATTGTAGAACGATGTAGGATGGATTTCAGATAGTTAATTGGAGAATTAGAGACAAAATAAGTGTGTTACCATTTTCGGTTGAGGTTTGGTTATGGCGAATCTTGAGGATTTAGGTCGAATTAAGGGCAGGAATGAATTCGTGGCACAATATGGGACAAGTTTCATGTATTGACCATTTGCAATGGAGGATCCTAGAGAGAACTAGGGTTGGGGACGATGACCGGAGCACCACCGGTGGTGGCCGGAGCTGCGCGCGAAGCTCAGATGTTCAAAAGGTAGAAGACGACCCCAGGACCATCAGATCTTGGTTGGTGAATTTGATCCTAATTTTTTGTGTGTGATTAGTTTATACATGTATGCTCCCATAGCATTTTTCTCACATTTTTGTGATGAAAATAGGTGTGCTTTCTAGATTGATATTTAGGTGCTTCCTTTTTTAGGGTTTAGGTTTAGTACCTCATAATGTAGAATTTATTTCTAGGTCTTATTTGATGATTGGATCTCTGAAATTAATATGGTAGAGTCATGATTGGCTTAGGTTCCCTTAGGAATTTTTGTAGAAATTTATAAGATAGTTTTCTATTTTTGATTGATTTTAGTTTAGGTGCTAGCTTTAGGTGATCCTAACTTACTAACTCAACTAGACTAACTTCTTTAGTTTCCTTAGACTAGGGTTTTTGTTTTGTTTGCCTTTGGTTGAGATTAAAGACAAGTTGAAGACAAGGTGAGGATGCTTGAAGTTGCTTGAAGTTGCTTGGAGCTTTGGAATTGCTTGTGCCTGAAGGTGTCTGATGAAGATTTAGGAGATAGGAGGCATAGGGAGAGCCTTAGAACTAGAATGACTTCTTTCACAAACATGGAAAGCATCTTGTGCTTCCATTCCTCCCAATGAATAAAAGTCCTTCTAAGATATTCACATCCCTCCTTTGGAGGGATGGGTGGCTTTATCTGGGAAGTAGAACTTTGAGGGAACCAGTCTCTCATAATGATAAACCTTTACAGGTTTCCTTTGGTTGTCAATAAGCTGTTTATCATTTCCACTCATCCTGTTCAGTCAATTGTCTTCTGGTTTGAGTATCTTGAAGGATGTTGGGCTTGAGTCTGAAGATGAGAACTTCATTGAAGAGTGTGGAAGAGGATGACCCCTTGAGCATTGCCGTTGTAGCTGAAGCTTGAAGAGCAAGAAGAATAAGTTGATACTTGAAGACCCAATGGAGGTTGAGTGGAGAGTTGAGGCTTGAAAAAGACTTGAAGGGTGAAGTTGACACTTCCATGCAATTGAAGACTACTCTGAGAAGCCGAGGCTTGCAGGAGAAGAGGACCAAGTTGATACTGGTAAAGAAGAGAGAGCTGAAGCTTAAAGAACAAGTTTACACTTATGAAGAGGATTCAATTGAGATTGAGTGAAGAGCTGAGGCTTGAAGAATAAAGGATAAACTGATATTTATGTTGATGCATTGAGAGCCTGAAGGAATCAAGTTGACACTTGTAGTTAGGAGTGAAACCTGAGGGTGGAATTGACTGAAGAGCTGAGGCTTGAAGAAAAGAGAATAAGTGGATACTTATGTTTGATGGGTTGAAACCTGGAAAAGCAAATTGATATTTGTCATGAGAAATGGTAGCCTTGAAGGGTGATTGAAGTCTGAAGACTGGACTGCTGTCAGGAGCTGTTGATCTGCTCTCTTTTCTTGTCTGTTTTCTTTTCTGTATTAATGTGCCTTGTTTGACTTACTTGATGCATTAGAATAAGTTCATATCTAGACTGACTTTAAACTAGGAGAATGATTGCACTAGAGGTTGAGTTGCTCCCTCTGCTTGTATTGTTACTGTATGGCTTTGCTTGCGAGTATTTGGTAGAGCCCTGCTCCCTTGCCCATGTGGTTTATTTTGCTTGACAGCATTTCATTTCTTCTGTATGATTACAGTCTCTTATATTCTGCTTGATAGCATGTTTTCATTTTTGTATGATTACAGTTGTTCATATCTGGCTTGAGGTCGAGATGAGCTTGTGGAGGCTGCTGCCCCACACACATTTCCTCCCTCACTTGTATTGCATGCATTTTTCAGTCGTTTACTGTTTACTGTTTAGGCTGATGCTTTATCTGTTTCTGTGTATCATTGACATGATCCCTTAAGAATCTCACTTCCTTTGACAAGGAAGTGATGATAGAACTTTAGGTTGAAACCTATGCATGATAACTTCTAGGAGGTCCCTGTTTCAAACTTAAACTATAGGATGAATCCTTGGCATGACAACAGTAGGACTTGATAGTCTCCCCGCAGTTGAGCCTGTTCTCTTCTCATCTCAAAACAGCTTAAGATACAGTAATCATGAATGATTTCTTTCGTACGTTACGAGCCTTAAGCTATCTGAGAAAGGATTGTTGGAGAGTTGCTTTTCAACAGTCTGGATGTTTAGTATGGAACCCTTTGGGTGACATGCGACGCATTCACTCTCAGGTCATAGTCTTTAGTGCGATTGAAATTGCAAACACAATAAAAAACAGTTCTTCCATAAAAGACAGAAAACAAACTTCAAACCTTTTGCCCCGTGGACCCGTAATTCAAATGAAGCTCTTCTGAAGAAAAGAGTGTTGTTAAACTTCAGCGCCAACGCAAACAGGCTTTGTCCCTAACTGCTGGAACTGCTGGTTAACCCTACTCGATAAAACAGATGAATCTGAATCCCCGTAATCCGTATTATCCCGAACTACGTAAGCTCTGATCTCTCATACCTGTTGAGAGTACGTAGGCACAATACTGACGTATTGGTGAGCCACCTTCCCCATAACCCGTAGTAGGTCGAACCACGTTGACTCTGATTTCTCATTCTCTGATGAGAATACGTAGGCATAAGGTGCGACGCTTTGCCGAGTCATTTTTCTTTTCTTTTTAAGCCAGCCTTGATAGGTAGATAGATAAAACCAACCCGTCCCTTAAACACACCAAGTGTGGATCCCGTCGAGTACGACGGACGTGAGGGGTGCTAATACCTTCCCCTTGCGTAACCGACTCCCGAACCCAGACAACGGTTGCGATGACCTTGTCTTATACCTTTTTCGTCAGGTTTTTCCAATCGTTTCCTTTCCCGCTCCGAGGGATAAATAACGAAAGGTGGCGACTCTTCTGTTTTTCCGGCACCTTATTTTCGCGGAAGCGACAACACTCAACCAAGTTCATCATACAAGGATAGTCCTAAAAGGATCTACCACTCATGGAATGCACAGGGTTCTTCCACAGGAAGAACTAGGCTCTCACAAATGGGATCCCTAAATCATAGTACTAAGGAAGGAATAAGGAGAAGCATAGTGAAAACCCAAGGGAACTCACCATGTTAAATTTGCATCAGCACAGGAGTCCATCAAAGGCTCAAACTTCTTATGGAATGCACATAATTCCTCTACAGGAGGAATTAAGCTCTCACAAGAAGGATCCTAAGAATGTAGGACAGGACAGGAGAAGGTGTGTACAAAGTACTTGAATCCTCAAGGCTCAACTTCTTTATGGAATGCACAGAATTCCTCCACAGGAGGAGTTGGGCTCTTACAAGAAGGATCCAAATATCATAGGATTTGGAAAGAAGAGAGGAGGATGAGGATGGGAAGCATAGTAAGGTCCACAGGAACTTACTATGGCACTCAACCAATCTCATCACATTCAAAGTCCTCAATGGTTCAACTTCTTTATGGAATGCACAGAATTCCTCCACAAGAGGAATTAGGCTCTCACAAAAAGGATCCAAATATCATAGGACTTGGAAAGACTAATGGAAAAGGGTCCTAAAAGAAGCCTAGGTTAGGAACTAGTTAGCAACATGGTTTGAACTTGGAAATGCACTTACAAGTTCCTTAATATGTCTAGAGTATGGATAGGGGAGAATGGGATGCTCAAGCATTGCACAAGGATGACCTAAAATGGAAACTAGGTCAAAGGTATGGTGGGAACTACCCTAATGAAGGTCAGAAAGCTAAAATCCACTAAAAATAGCAAAACAAGCCCAAAACTTCTAATAAAATTCCTAAAGGGTCCTCATGGTGTTAGTAACTAATGATTAAAATTGGGGAGCAAAACTCTAAGTCTAAGCACACTAACAGGGAGCAAAACCCTAGAGTGTCTATGAAGGAGGCAAAGATGGAGGGTGCTAAGGATCTACTCAAAACCCTAACTAAATGAAACCTAAAAATCAGAACTAAAATACCTAAAGATCACTTAAGGTACCTAGAATCATCATACCAAAAATTAGAAATTTATTCTATGCTTTGATAAGGAAATAAAATTCAAGAAGTAAACATGTATATTTTCACATTTAAAGAAATAACCAATCATGGAAAATTCACATTAAATTGAAAAATTCTATAAAAAATGATCCAACAAAATATAAAATCATCTAACATGTTAAGGAGTGTTGAGAAAAAGTTTCATGAATTTTGGAAGCATTTCACTATTTTTTATCAATTAAAAGTAAACAGCCATAAAACATGAAAATAAAGAAAAAGAAATGAAAATGAAAAAAAAAGCCTGTGGCAAATAGCAACTAATGCATGTTCACGCGCATGGTCCTCAGTAAAGGGGGGTGGGGATAGCAACTAAGGCCCAGTCCAAATGCATTTAAATGAAACACAGAGTTTCATGTGGCTTGGGTGTTGCTCAGTCAAAGCGCGCATACGGTGTTCTCTAATCCTATCCATTCATGGTTTAAGTCATCTCATCCTAAGGGCATCATGAAGCCACGCATCTCAGGGAGTGTTTAAAAAAGGGAGGGACACCAGACGGTGGCCGGTACAATGCCGATCATCTTCTCCGGTTGCTTGCTACAGTGGAGTTCATCAAAACTCAACGAAACTTCACGAATCATATACCAGTCAAACCGTCTTGCTACATAGATCACTAATCCATATTCTAAATTCATTTTTACCCTAGGATTAAGCTAAACCGAAAGCTTCAACAAAATGTGCCATGTTGAAAATTGTTGCAATCAAGCATCTAACCTAACCTAAATCAATCTACATCTCTCAAGGATCCTAACCACATGTAAATTGGATGCTAATTCATCAAGAATTATGAGCAAGGTTGAAAAATAGAAACCTGGTTTGAAGCTTGCGTAGAGAAGTGAATGGATGCTGATTCTTGCTCCAATTGATCCAGAAAGCTTATATGGATCCTCCTAGAGCTCTTGATGATCTTGAATTGAGTTGAATGTACTTGATTCTTGAAAATGCAATTTCACTTTCACCTTCACTGATTTTGCACCAATCTTCATCTGATTATGATCAACATGTTATATAAAAGTGATATGGAATGGATTTAAGGCCCAATCATGGCCCATGAGGTCCAATGGAAAATCCAAGTTTCTCACTTTGGAGCTGTGTAATTCTCACCAAAATAGAGCTTGAACTCTTGCACACTGCCTCATACCAATTGCTTATGATACAAGGAACATGAATGGATGAGATTGGCTCCTTGAAAGTGGATCAATGGTTGATTTTGATTATGTTTCTTCAAGGTGAAGTAACATGTAAAATGACATGGTTTCATGGCTCAATCTGTAAATCCATAAATTCCATTGTGTCTGAAATGCAAAATGCACTCAAAATATGCACAAATTTGGGTGAAATTGGTCACTTTGAATTTATTTGAATTTTTGACTTTTAATGGCCTTTAAAGCTTCCCTCATGAAAATTCCTTCATCAAATCTTCAATCCAAGCCAAATAAATGGTTCCTTGATGTTTGGTTGAGAAAATAACCCCATTCTAAGCAACTTTCAAGTTGGAAAGATTTTCATTCGAGGTATGCAAAGTGGTGAAATAGACCTATAACAAAAAGTGACCTATAATCAAAGTTTCCCAAATTACCCTTGCCTTGCAAGCTAGATATATTGAGTTCTATAAATCCAATGAAGAACTTCTAGTACTCTTTGTAAATATAAGATCATGAGGAACAACTCTCATGTTTGGGTCAAGAATAGGAGAGACATCCTTCTAGGTCAAAAATGTCTTGGAAGTTGGTTGACTTTCATGGACCAAAATCACATTCATCTGATGACCTGTAACTTGTCGGCTTCATATCTTGAGTTCTATAAATCCTATCAAGGACTTCTAGTAATCAAAATAAAGCTATGAACATGCTATACAAGTCTCATGTTAGAGTCAAGATGAGATGAGACTTGCATCTTGAGTTATGTGGTCTTGAAGTTAGACACTAAACCAGGGGATTTTACACTGTCAAGCTTAGAAACCCTAGCTTAGCAACTTCTCACACTCTTGAGTATTGATGAATTGATCTTGGAATTATCTTTTAGGTGTCTCAACACAACATTCCATGGTCATAATTGCTTGGAATTGAGTCTCAAACTCCTCCAATTGAACTGTTGACTTAGGGTTGACCAGGTGAAAACCCTAATTGCATCAATCTTGATTGTGGCTTCTTCTATTGGATATAATGACTTGCATAAGCTCCTTAATGACCCTCAAGGCATTAAATGAGCTCTCATAATGGATTCCACCCATATCCATGGATTCAATATCATCAGATAATCTTCATTGACCCCCAAGATAGGAGGTAGGCACACTTGTATCTATCCCCTTTTCCCAAGGGCTTTGACTTCTTCATGAAGGCTTGTTGAGGATGATAACTTGACTGTAGCTTCTTGATGGGCCCTAGAACCTTTGGTATCTGCTTCTGGATAGGCACATCTCTTGATCCCCTACACAAATGACAAGGAAATGCATATGCTAATGCTACAATGAATGCAATGAAACATAAGCTAGGTAAAGAAAAAAGGTTGGGCAAATTTTGGGGTGCAACATCCTCTAATATCAATCAAAGGTTCGATGCTCTGGTTGAATCATCTGATAGTCAGCACCAAATCATTACAAATAGCCTCAACATCTTGAACTGTGTTGTTTTGGAGTTTACTGACATGACCGAGGCTCCCATGCCGCCTCCGTATCCGTATCATGGGAGAGGCCAACACTTCAGGGGGAGGAGACATTGAAGATTATGCTTTCTGCATCATTGCATTTCATCATTGTGATATTTTTCATGTTCTTTTGCTTTGTGATAAGTACATTTCTATTATGTTAATAATTTGCATTATGAACCTATATGACATTCCTTGGGTGTATTTTTCTAACAAAAATTGTTATTTGTTTTATCATTCTATGGTGCTATTTATCTATTTGTTTCTTGATCATTAACTCTGTCATGTGTGGACGATTGTTAATGTTTATCATGTTGTGCATGTCTTAATATGAGCATCTGTTATTAGTTTATCATTTCTTAACAGAACTTTCTTTCTTTTTGATGTTGTCAAAGAAGGAGAAAGTGCCAAGTTGTCTAGTAGAACCAAAGATCAAACATGAAGACGCCGCACTTAACGCAAATTAGTAAGTGAGAATGAAGGCATCAAGCAAGGGGGAGGATAATGCCAGATATCATACAAATGGGGTATATGTGTTTTGCCATCATCAAAATGGGGGAGTATGTGAGGGCAAAGCCTTAGATACTTGATATATGTGTTTCAATGATATCAAAACTGAGCCGCATGGAAGAATAGTTATTTGGCGTTATCACCATAATACATAAGCATATCCTATTTCTCATGTTTCATTTGCTTGCACAAAATATCTCTAGTACTTCACTTAGTGTTGTTGAAGTATGCGTCATACGAGTTTAAACTCTTTGATCGTCATAGGTATCATCCAAGAGTGTCAAAAACATCAAAATTAGGAATTTTATGAAATTACAGGTCTTTGAGTCGACCACACCTCTGCTCCAGTCGACTCATGGTAAGTGTCTCAAACTTGCATTTTCCTCGGGTTAGGTATGGTCGACCCACCAGTCGATGCATAATGTTAGTATTTGTGTCTGTCTAAAAATTCAGGCTTTGCATCGATGCATAACCTTGTTTCGATCGATGCATAACTGCTTGTTTTGCACAATCTGTTGCCTCGGGTTAGCTCAGGTCGACCTTGCACTCTGCATGGGTCGACCGCTCGCTGTTTGCTGCATAATTTATGATTTGTCTATTGTTTTTGAAAGTTGGTTTTATCAGTTATAACTGTTTTGTCTGGTATAAATATTCAGTTGCTCTATTCATTTCATATCAAGTGAATCATTTACAAAACAAGAAAAGTGAAAGAGTTGTCAATCCAAGTTCTCATCATCTTCATCTTCTACATTTCATATCACAACAATCACACACAATAATCTTTGCTGTGCATTATGGATTGTCTAAGGTGATAACGTTCGAAGCCGTGATTGGGTAATCCAGTTTGGGTTGAGGAATTGACAGGTTTTTCTTGAATAAAAGCTCTAAGGTTTTGTTCTCCAAGATTCTCTGCATTTTGGGGTTTTAGGACGAATCTTCTTAACATATATTCGGCTGAGTGAAGGTGATCGAGGAGCGGTGGGTTCCGTCGATCTAGTAGCGGTAATCGGGGAATTGTGAAGGAGAAGTTCAGGTTCAACACGCGAGTATTTGAGATCAACCGGGTTGGGGTTTGAAGACGGAAGGTTGTTCAAACATAGAGCTGTAATCGGAGGTTCATACACAAGCTGTCGAAGGACTTGATTCGACTCGAATCAAGGGACAAGAGGAGATATCTTCTACAACAACAAAGGAGTTCGTTTGTTTGATTTCTATTTCATTCTTTTATATACGATTCTACAACAGGTTAAATTTATATTATAAGAGCTCAATTCTATTGTTAGAATTGAGGGCAAACATACCCCGAAGCGAGGACGGCGGGGGAACAGCCTCAACAAATCCTTGTGCCTTTTATCTTGCGCTTTTACATTTGCTTAATATTTGTGTGATTTTAGTACAAGCAATTTTATCAAATTTAGGACTGTTTTGAGTAAGTGCTTGACTGTTTTTGACTCTAGTACAATCATTGATTGTACAAGGAAATTAGAGCAAATTACTCAAAGCTGAACTCACTTGTAGTGCTCTGCACTCCAAGTGTTTGAAAAATTTCCTGAACGAAAATCCTTGTGTGCTGTCCATTTATTTTGTTGGCACTTTAAGGAATTGGAACTAGTCATACCAAGTAGTGATATAAATCAGGTTGATAGTGTGACTAGCATAGTGATTCTCATTACTCGTTATCCGATTCCATCGGCTAGAACGCATATCCGGTTTTCTAGTAACCGTTTGTTATAGACGGTAATTTTTCCATGGCCGCTTCCGCAAATTAAACAAATTTTTTAAAACCATTTTATTGGTAGCGTATACTCATTTTTTAAACAAGGGATCTATTCAACCCCTCTTCTAGATCTGTGCCATCGTCTAACAAGTACATCACCGAGTGACTTCTAGGACAGGTGTGCCCCTTATATTTCTCAAATTCAGGAGTTTTGAATTTGGCAGACATAGCCAAATATGAAACTAAGCACATGTCCATTATGGCAGCACCAAAGACATCACTTCCTTCTACAGATCTTATCCTTTTATCCAGAGTTTGCCATTGGTCTCTGACTTTTTCAATGTATCCAGGTTCTCCCTGAGTTTCAGATTGCAGACCAGCAGCATGGTACACGGCAGGAGGATTCTCAGGAGTAGTTTGAGCAACAGTATACATAACAGGTTGAGATTCAGTGAACAAAGGAGCTGAAGATAACGACAGTACGAATGGGTCAACCATTGGAGTAGTTGTAAAGGGTGGCGTGTAATTTAGAGGTAACCCAAATTCAGGCCAAGTAGAAGCTGGTTGCTGGATCAGTGGAGGGTTAACAACAGTAGTTGGGATTTCAGAAATCACAGTCCTCTGAGGTAATTCTCCTCTAGCAATCAGAACTTGCATCATTTCTGTGAGCTTTGTCATGATGGCTTTCAACTCATCAATCTCCATTCTGACTTCGACATTATGTTGTTCTTGATTTCCCATTCTCAATCTAACAACAGCTCTAGTTCCATAGTTGTGTTGAAGAAACAGCTTGATGGTGAACAAATAACTGGATAAGAGACAGTTGAAATGAGTTCGCGTGCAACTAGAAGGAATGCATATGTATGCTCATGAATGAAAAAGTGCATCGATGCAACAACCACGAACAAGATCACACAAAGCACATAGGTTCAAAGGTTCGACATGAGCATGGAGCCAAAGGTAAGAACCAACCCACAAATGTATGTACTAAGGTTATATCATCACCAGTTGAACAAGGTTCTAAAAAGTTCCTAGAGTCATAATTCCATCTTTTGGATATTATCGGATTAGACGAATACTCGTAGGACAACAATATTCTCAAGAGAAACTCGTCTGAGTGAGGTATCGCGTAAAAACTAATTCAAGTCTACACCTGAATAGCCATCCCACCACGTCCTAGTAAGGCCAAGATGGGTTAAAGGGTTCTAAGGTCCTCAGCTTCTCAGGCTCCCAGATCGGAAATAGTAATGCCAATTACGACTACTCGTAAGACATCAGTAATTCCAAAGGGGCCTCCACTGAGCGGGGGATCTCAAGTCAACTTAGTAAGGACTACTCCATGAAAGCTAACAAGAATATACCACCCTCCTATCATTAGTGCACTCAAGTCCGGGTATATGAGTTATCTCACCACACAGGATCACCAAGCACCAAGACATAACATGCAATAACAAACAAATCAAACAAAAAGCGATAAATAAAATCAAAGTAGGCTAAACCCACTAGGAACATTTGAGATCCCCAACAGAATCACCACTTTTCTGTAGTGGGGAAATTTATGAGTATAAGCTATTGATTAACTTAACTCCAAAAATGCAAGAGTCGCCACCGCACTTTTATTTTATCCAAAAAAGGAAAGGAAAAAGAGCGAACAAAACCAAAGAGTTCTAAAACAAGAACAAGAAACAGAGATCTGGGTAAGGGGGTTAGTTACGCAATGGGAAGGTGTTAGCACCCAAAACGTCTATAGTACTCTATAGGATCCCTTTGAAATATTTGCACTTTTTGGTTTGAAAATGGTTTGTTTGAAAAGAGAGAGATCGGAGGGATGAGAAGAGAATTGTTTTTTTTTTAGATTTTTGTGTTTGGAGAGACTTGTCGCCTCATGCCTACGTATCCACAAAGTGCAATATAGGATCAAAACCTCGTAGTTCGTGGTACAAATAAAAAAAATAGGTTTGTTATTGTTGATTTTAAGTGAAAAGTTAAGTCGTCATTTCCAAGCGAATAGTTTTGCTTAAAGAGGTGACTCATGTCTAAACTTATGGAAAAGTTTTTGAAAGAAAGTGCATAAGGCAAAAAAGTCTTGGATGAGTTTGAATGTTTTTTATGTCTTTTTGAAAAGAGTCAAATTATGGTTAGCATTGATTGACATTTATTGAAGAAAAAGAAGTTTGAAAAAAGGCACTTAACAAAAGTCAAGGTTTTGCTGTGAAAGCGGTTTGAAGTTTGAAAGCAAGAAGGTTTTGAAAAAG
This sequence comes from Lathyrus sativus, assembly GCA_963859935.3. Classification (NCBI taxonomy): domain Eukaryota; kingdom Viridiplantae; phylum Streptophyta; class Magnoliopsida; order Fabales; family Fabaceae; genus Lathyrus; species Lathyrus sativus. The sequence continues at coordinate 342,554,581 of OZ012735.1, read as the reverse complement.
GGAGAAGGTTTTGAAAATTTAAGAAGGGGAGGAGATGAAGTGACTACCCTAGAAAGCAAAATAAAAGCTAGAGATAAGAAGGATCTAACCAAATTGTAGCACACTCCATAGCAAGCCAAAAGAATTCCATCCATCTTGAGCATAAGCAAATGGACAAGCCAAATAAAGGCAAAGATCCGTAATACTCCAGGCAAAGGGAAAGAGACCTAATTCTAAGTCCAAGGGTCCAAGAATAGTCCAAGAAGTCCAAGGTCTAAGAATAGTCCGAGAGCATAGCCACAAAGTTAAGAGCACCAAGTTTTTAGAGGCTTAATCCTTTATTAGTGTTTTGAACAAAGTATGGTCCAAATGGACAAAAGAAAAATGGCGGAAACATAAACATGTGTCCAACGGACAAAGGAAAAATAACGGAAGCATAAACGGAAATATGATATGAGATGATAAGAATAAAGATAAAAGAGAGATAGGGAGCAAGAAGGAAACATAAAAAAAGTTAGTACAATGATATGGTTAGTGAGTTAGTGATTAGTCGTTAGAGCAAATGATCAACGATAATTAACTCTTGCACTTAGACCAGGTTTAATCAAATCCTCCTAACAACAAGCTTCATAGGTGATGGACTTAAGACAAGTAGTCAATCATGCTTGGAATTTCAAACATAGGTTTGAGTCATGAACGATCACTTTCTGATTACGGGACAATGTAGCGCTATGTTAAGCAGTCCTAATCGGGTTTATGTAGAAACCACGACTATCTGAGGACGGCCAATACAATATTAATGCTAATGCATGCTAGAGAAGTGATATGTAGATCACTCTCCGAAAGCAATACCGCACGAAAAGAAAATAGGTATTGATCTCATCTTCATCAAGAACTTGAAATAAGTTCAAAAGATATAAAATATTTTCATTGATCAAAAGAAAAAGAGAAGAGGAGAGGGAATGCCAAATTGAATTACAAGTTCTAGATCATTCCATCTTTAAGTTCATCCACTTATATTGGTGGATTAAAGCACCAAATATATCATTAAATCAAAGCACCTAAAATGAATTGAACAATTCACTTTAAATATAGATTTGAATTAATGAATTTTTATCCAACTTCATCTACACCCTAAGTCAAATGAATTTAAAGAGGAATATGACCTTTAAAAGTGTATTTCATGACCAAATCCAAAAGGGAATGAAAGAGGAAGAGGTGCGGACCAAAATAGACCCAAAATACAACCAAAAACTAAAAAATAACACTGAGTAACCGGTTAACCTATATAAGATAACCTGTTACTCTGCAAACAACAGCGAAAAATTAGCAAAAACAGCAGCAAAACAAGGTCAAAAAGTGGCAAAACTTGATCAATCATTTCTACAAACACCTCATGATCAAAGGTGCAATTGAGCACGAAAATTCAAGTAAAATAACAACAATCAACACCAATAGAACATGATATGCATGATCCAAAGACCAAGCAACAAGGATCAATAATGGATAACATTGTGAAAGATGCATCAAGAGCAACAATGGTGGATCAAGAAAATTACCACTCTAAATCTGAAAATTCTTCAAATCAGCTCCATAAACACCACTTCAAAGATTTGATCTACTAGAATTGAAGATGAAAAAGTGAATGTATGAAGGTTTAGCTCAAAGATTAGTAAAATCTAGTGATGAATTTGCTAATCTTTCAAAGGGAAAAAGAGCTTTGGTGAATTTAGTAATTGGAGAAAAAATTAAAAGTCAAGAAGGAATTTGACAAGGTGATTTTGGCTATCAAAAGCTTGAGAAATGAGAGAAATGAGGCCTCTATTTATAGGATTTAGGCTTGGAAAATTTGGTGGATTGGAGTTTGATTTGGAAACAAAATTAGGCTTGGAATTTGAATCTGGAGGGAAATTCAAGATCAAGTGGTGATTAGTGAAGGTGTATAGTTGAAATTAATTATGATGAGGTAGTGGATTTAAAATGAAGTGATTCGAATATTATCATGTTGCAATATTTGAATTTGGTGCCAAAAATGCTGCAGATTTTGAATTTTCCCAATTTTCACAAAATTCGTCTAGAGTAACCGGTTACTCTATATTGGGGAACCGATTACTTCAGGCAAAAATGGTGAAAAATTACCTTTTTGATGTGCTGTCTTGGCTCTGGCTCGATTCTTTTGCTTATCAAAGAAGGCATGGAAATAAACAGATGAACCTTAGAATCTCTTGAATGAAAGTCAATCAAATTTGGGAGACTCTTAATCAGATGATTTTGAATTGTTTGTAGATCAACTTTGACTTTTTTCAGATGAAATTCATTCGAGCTGAGGGACTGATATTTGATATCTTGATCCAAATTCTTCCTGAAAAAGTTAGTAAAGGAAAAACAAACTTTTTTTTTGGATTTTGATTAAAGGTTAGTAAACATAAGTAAATAAAAGCAAATAAGAAACACACAGATGCTTGGTGATCCCTGCAAGACATAAACCCAAAGACGGAAGGGATAGAGGAACCAAAACATGATCTTGTTTGTGGTATGAAATGAGAAGATGCAACAAATGAGATGTGAGAAATCTTAGGGGTAAAAATTAGGGTATTACGGATATCCTAGCTGAGGGTGAGCTAGGGTAGGGTTGTAGCTAATACATTATTTTGTGCCAAGAAGAGGCACATTAGGGAAGTCCCCACAACTGTGAATCATGGTAAATCCTCCATACATGGGATCTTACCAACGAATGTCATAGTGTTTGAGTGATAAAAGCTTTTCCATCCATGCATAATTGCCCTTCATATTCCATAAAGAGGCGTTCAAGCCAACGAACTCGTCGGTACATGGGAGCAGAAGGAGTCCATTAAATCAATAAGGCCTAGATGAATTCAAAGATTTTTATGTCTTTCTTATCAGCATGGGCTTCAGCTCTCTCCATCAAGAGTCTTGCTTGCAAACCAGAGAATCCATCCTTGACATCCAAATGAGTCTGAAGATCAGATGGCTCTAGGTGTAAGCCTTCAGCCAAAACTCTCCAATTTGGTCTTTTTTCCCTTCCAGGAAATGGTTGAGGAGTGACATGCAATCCCACCAAAGCAGAACACTCTTCCAGTATTGGTAGCAGTTGATAGTCTGAAAACGTGAAACAATGGCAGATAGGGTCATAAAACTGTACAACTGGCAATCAACATTTCTTCATCTACTTGGAGCTCTAACAATGGAAGAATACTTCCATACTTGTTGCTAAATGACAAAGGATCTTCTACTAGGCCTCCTAGTATTCAGATTTTCTAATCTCTGGCTTCTGAATGTGCATTTTGGAGTTGTTCTCTTTCTTGAGTCCATTACAATGTCTGGAAAACAAGAGATTGGTCTCCTTGAATGTTATCAAAAACAATGAGATGAAATGCAATTGGTTTTAAGAAACTCAAAAAATAGATTTGTAAATGAAACACTTTTGACGCACAAAAACCTTACTTCATTAAAAGTGGAAAAAGTTACAACTTTCAAAGTACAATACAAGAAACTTAAAATACAAGAGTAAAAGACTAGGCCCTAGGGTCTTAGAAGATTCTATCTAGAAAAATCCTATCCACGCGTCCTTTTCTGTCTCTTCAACTCAGCATTCTCCAACACTAGCTTGTCGATGATTCCCTTCTAGGCACCGGGCATAGGTGGTATGTCAGAGTACTCATGAGTACTAAGCACTGGCTGGACACTAGAGAAAAATAAATTCTCTTATGCTATGTATTTGTTCATAACTCTCCTCTCAAGTAGCTCAATCAAATCATCCTTGTCTTTCAATTGTCTCTTCATCTCCATCTGCTCGGAATGCATGACATGGTACTTGCCCTCCCAAGTATCTCGTTCAAGTTTCATCGTTGCCAAAGTCTCTTGGTATTCTTCCATGCGCTCAATAAGCATGACATAGGAAGAAGCTATAACAACCTGCAAAGGTCTCTCTGAGAGATAAGACATTTTGAGATCACGGGCTCGAGAATGGACCCATTGCGTGAAAGGCTCAAATGCTACACAATTCTTCCTTCCCAAATCAGCCTTGGTCCTCTTATGAATAATCCTCCAAGCATCAGCAACAATGTCTCTAGATCCCATACTGGCTTCTACGTTGAGATAAAATAAACTTGACAACAGGATATTGCTAGGTTTTTCCTTCATGGGAAATCCGAATTAATGTCTTTTAAGAACAAGGTTATAGTTGATTCCCCCTTATATACTGAGAAGAGGTATATTGGGAATGAACCACAACTGTCAATAATCACTCCTTTGTCATAAGCAGCGTCATACCAATGTACATCAGTTTGAGTCAAAGCCATGAGTCTTTGAGACCACCTTAGTCCATTTGGATTTTCTCTGAAAAGATCTGTCCTCGGTAAGTATGCAACAAACCACCTATAAAATAGAGGAGCACATCATAGGATAATACCATCTCCTTTTAGAGTCCTATAGTGAATAGAATGGTAGGCATCTCCAACTAGAGTAGGCACGTGATCACCATTCATAAAGATCTAGATAGTGTTGATGTAAATAAAACCTTCCACTTCGGGGAATAAAACCAAACCATAGATAATCAATGCAAGCACTGCTTCAAAAGCATCTAGACAATTCTTCTTGGCTAGAAATGCAACTTTACTTATCAAAAATTCAGAAGGTAGACCTCTGAGTCCTTGCTTGGTGGTGAGATTTGCTTTGACTTCGAAAGCTTCTAAGTGGATAGCATTTGCAATGTCCTTTGGTGAAGGGAACTTCTCCAAACTACTGAACGACTTCTTGTCCAAAACTGGTAGACCAATATGATATATATATTCCTCCAAGATTAGAACAAGTTGATAATCAGAAAAGGTGAAACAATGATAGAGAGGGTCATAGAACTGCACAAGGGTGTCTAAAACTCCTTCTTGAATCTTGATCTTGACAAGTCCCAACAATCTTCCATAGCTCTTTCTGAAGTCTTCAGGAAAAGACACTAAGGCGACCAATCTTTTCAACCCTGTCAAATCTGGTTTCTTGAAGTTGTACTTTTTAATGTTTCTTTTCCCAAAATCCATAATCTAAGATTTTTGCAATAAAGAGAACCAATGAGCTTTTTAAAACCAACTAAATGAATTCTTATGATGGGATGATAAGATGATGCACAAGAAACACATATACAAGTATTCGCATATATATAATGCATATGCATACAAACAAAGGTCCTAGGTTTGGGTTACGAGCATGAAGCCATGGTATACCTCCCCAACCAACATGTACTATGGGTTATTTGTACCTGCACAACGGGTTCTACAAAGTTCCCAGAGTCATCGATAAATCTTTCAGATATTATCAACTTACATGATTACTCATGTGAGTCAACAATATTCTCAAGATAAACTCGTCTGAGCATAGCATCACGTATAAACTATTCGGGACTACTCCCTCATAGTCATCGCACTACACCCTGAAAAGGCCAAGTGGGGATAAGTCGTTAACTAAAGGACCTCAGTTTCATAGACTCCCAGGTCAGAAAAAGTAATTAACGTATGACTACTCATACGACATCAGTAATCCCAAAGGGGCATCAACTGAGCATGGTTACATCATATGTCAATCATGTTAGGCCTACTTCCAACAGTCAACTATTGATCATACCATAATCATATCATAGGTATACACTCAAGTCCGGGCTAGGACTTACCTCACCTCTCAAGGTATCAACCCAATGCACACATGCAACCAAACATAATAGGTATAATATACAAATATTTACAAATATACATGTATAAAGCAAACAAACCCAAACAAAACACAAATACAAACAAGGTGGGCTTAACCCTTCCCCAGTGAAGTCGCCATTTCTATTGCAGTGAGAATCAGATATCAAGCTATTAATTAAATTGAATCACAAATAATTAAAGTTCACCACCGAGCTTTGATTTATCCAGAGGAAAGGGTAAAGATCGAAGAAAAATCTAAGCGCGCTACATAACAACGAAACTAAGAGATTTAAGGTTCGAGGGTTGGTTATACCTAGGGAACGTGTTAGCATCCTAAGTATCCGTAGTACTCTACAGGAACCTCTTGTTTGGATTTTTATGCTATTGCTAATGTTTGGTTGCTAAAGATTATGTGCTAAGGTAAAGACCTAAGGTATATACAAAGTATGCTCGCCAAGACATTGCATCTCGTGCCTACGTATCCTAACAAGGATGAAATAAGAGCAACCGTAGTTCACCTAACTAGGATGAAGGAACTCTTGACTGTGGTCAAAGTCCCCAGGGGAATAAGTATTCATAACAATGATACTTATATAGAGTTAACAAACTCTCTAAGTCTAAGTTGAAAGACCTAACTAGGGATTGACTTTAACAAAATTTAATGGGGAAGTGATTACATATAACAATGGTACACATATAAAGTTAACAAACTCTAGACCTAAGCTCTAAGTTATAGGACTCCTAGCAAGGTATGCTAAGGTCTTGACTTGAAAAAGTCAAAGGGGGTGTAGGTTCTAACTTAAATCTATGTTGAAGGACCTAATGACTCAAACAAGGTCAAGAAGAAGAAATTAGCTATCTATGACATTAAGTCAATAGAGAGACTTTCCTTTGGATTAAGGAACAAAAGACAACTTAAGGATGGAAGCTAACAAGCTACATCACTTGGGGAAAACTTAACAAAGTTAAAAAAGGTAAGATAATATAAGATTCAAGAGGTGACATCTAGCAAGTATCATTCAAATATGATGAATACCTAAGCATGATAACAACAAAAGATGAGGGTGATAACACTCAAGCAAAGACTTGACAAAGTCAGAGGATGACAAATTAACAGCCAAGCATAAATATCAAAGAACTATATAACTCATGGTGGCAACCAATGTGAATATTCAAACATAGATGTTACAACATCTAAACAAAACATGAAGTATAATTCTAACAAGACTAAAACATCATTGATAACAAGTTTAAGTTTAAAAAAATCATGCATAAGTCAAAACATTACTTATCATGGAAAGGTTCAACACTCAAGATCAATATGCATAGATCATAACAACAAAATGTGGATATATATATAAATACATGAAGGATTTCATACGAACATACAAATCAAGATTACATCACATAAATCAAGTTAAAACATTACTTGGAAACATCATGGATTTGAGTTGAACATGTTATAACAAATAGCTGACAACCAAACATGTAATTTAGGGTTCAACCATGACTTTAAATAAAGTGGCAACCTCACAAAAGTTCACATATACAAACATGTAACCTAAGATCACATTCTAAGACATAAAAGCATTTAAGAACACTTCATCATGGTATGATAAGCATAAAACACATGCATACATCAATACTCATACAAACATGGAGGAAAATTACAAGTTAAGAGCAAAGTAACAACCCAAGCTTCAAGGCATGACAAGAGAAGTTTCAACATACATTTACATGTAATCATCATTTCAACAAGCATAAAATCAAGGTGAAATGAAGAGGTACAATGTTACAACACCACACAAGGTTTACATAAGATGCATAAGAGAAGTATCATAAAAAACCCTAAAAAGCATCATACTTTGAATACATATAAATGTAAGAAAAATAATTCTTTTTGGAAATTTTTTTGACACAAATGGAAAATAGGCATCATCATGAACAAAACGCAAAAAGAATGGGATCACAATGGTAAAAATCAAAGAAGTTATGATCAAATTAATTTATAAAGGAAACCATAAAATCCAAGTAATCAAAAAATAATGGAAATGGACCTAATGAGGTTTGAACCCACGCCATAGACCTTCAGTCCCAAAACCCTTACTAATTGAGCCATCAGCGCGTGGTAACAAAGTAAGGCAAGCAAGTAATAATATAGAAAGACAAGTGAATAAATCAGAAAAAAAGCAACAAAAAAAAAGGTGACCCAAGGATCGAACCAGGGCACATGAGGCGAAACGAGGAAAGTCAAGGTAAGGTCTACCACTGGGGTGGTTGTTACATCCAAAAAATTTACGCCTTTGAAACATTATATTTTAAAACAACACAAAATGGCCATCTCAACAATAGGTCAGCGCCACGTCATGCTGACTCACCATCCACTCAGATTCATCTTTTCTACTCGCTCACTCATATTTTTTCTCTCTCATGTGACGTAAAACACTTCTATGACCATAGATTTCCACCCACATAAATTCCTCTTACCTCAACCAAAATAAATGAAAAAAAAAACAAAATCACAACATTTTTTACAAGGAACACAAATATAACACTTTCTCAACCTAAAACTAACACCATAACACACAACAAACCCCAAGATAGTGTGACATCAAAATGATTTAGCAAGTTACATCAACATATGTTCAGACCAAAACAATTACATTAAATAGAAACATAACAATGCATGCAACTTCAAACTCAGAACTCGTGCCTTTTTGCAAAGTAGAGGTTAAAAAAATGGTGAATTAAGTATGAGGTGTTCTAGGTCTTGTTTAATGTATTGGATGAGTTCCTTGGAGAGTCTAGGGGTGGTTTATGAAGTTTTTTTGAGAAACGCACGAGTGGAATGGGCTTGGCCAGAGGTTTTGCAAAACTGGAGATGTTTTGCAAGTTTCTTTGGTTCTGGATTTGCAAAAGTGTTCTTGGGCGGTTTGTGTGATTTTTTCGTGTCTTTTGAGTGAAGAATAATTCCTATTTATAGAGGAAGTGAAGAGTTTGAGGAGTTTGCAGAAACTAAGTTCTTGCAAATCTGTCCACTTGGAAACCAATTTGCATGTGATGTTGGTTTCTTCTTGTTTCAAGGGTCAAGTACATGAGTTACTGGGGTAGAGCATGCTTTCTGAAACATAGAATGTACTTAGAGTGCATAAGGAGAGAAGGGGGACGACTTAATTCTGATTTTAGGAAAAAGCTGACTTTATGGAAATGGCATTCTTCACTCTATGCCAAACATGGAAGTAGCAAGTGGTTTGAGCTTTAATTTAAAGGATCAAGCTTCCAAATTTCGTGTAATAATCTGATTAAGTGATGTATTTCGATTAATAGCTCATAGAGTTTGAAAGTTTGCAGCAAAGATTTGAAATTGCATCATGTTTATCAAGTGGCAAGTCTTGAGATTCAAGTTTCAAATCCTAACTTCAAGTCTTCGAATCTCCTAGATCACACATTGGATTAGAGAGTTATTGTAATTTTTGGAAAGACCCAAACATATCCTATAACTTTTATGTTTATAAATTTCTTTAATAAAAAAGTATCATGGTGAAAATTGGCTCCAAAGATGACTACCTTTTTAAGAACCAAAACTGCCTTGAAAATAGTCTAAGTGTCCAAAGATTTTCCACACTTTGAAACTCCATAACTCAAAATCTAAGCCTATTTTTCTCATATGTTAGTAGGAAACTTTTGTAGTACATGATGATATCTACTAATTGACCTTTGGAACTCAAAAAATGGATGTCTGGATTGAAAGTTATGATCTTTCAAAGTTAGCACCAAAACTAGGGTTTTTTCTCAGAGAAAAATTCAAGTATCCAGCTTTACCCGTTTTGCAAGAAACCTCTCAAATCTTGATTTTTCATGCTCAAAACCATTGTTTAAACATGTCTTCATGGAATTTGGCTTGAATGCTTCAAATTTGGATCAAAATCCCTAAAAGTTAAAGAGTTGACTTTGTCAGATGAAATTTGTATCAAATGAATTCAACTGTGTGATCTTCAATGAACTTACATCTGTGAACATTTAAATCATCATGGATGGGCTACAAGGATGTACATGAACATATAGAATCATGTCCCAAGACTTGGGATCATTCTTTGATCAAAATTCAAAGGCACAATTGACTTTTCCTGATAAAACCCTAGTTTGGGGCCAGATGAATTTGGGCTTCAATGGACTTGTAACAAGACCAATTTGCACTTGATTCTTGAAGAATAAAGATATCTTGAGTGTATTCAAACTTGATTTAATGATGATCAATCCATAACATTGACTGATCAAGCAATAATCCTCTTGATTCCAAAGGTGCAAAACCCTAATTCAGATGGAACTCAATAAAAGCAAACCTGAAAAAAGGTTACGGTTAGTAAATATGCTTGATGCTCCTAGGATGGTGATGGAATCTAGGGGCCACAATTTGGGGTATGACAAATACATAATCAACAACTACCAAGATGTATAGATTTCCAAAAGATTGGGGAAAAGGTCCCATAAAGTCTATGCCCCACACGTAAAATAGTTCTATTTCAAAGATGCTTGTGAGAGGCATCTCTTGCTTCCTAGGAACATTTTCAATCCTTTGACATCTATCACAAGATTTAACAAATTCATGAGCATCCTTAAAAAGAGAAGGCCAAAATAGCCAGATTAAAGTACCTTAGTTGTAGTTCTTACACCTCCTAAATATCCTCCATAAGGTGCATTGTGACAAGATGTCAGGATCTGTCGCACCTCTGAATGATCCATGCATCGTCTTAGCAATTGGTTACCATATTTATTATATAGAAAAGGTTCATCCCAAAAATAGATTTTAGACATGTGAAAGAATCTTTTCCTTTGCTGGTAATTGAACTCTGGTGGGATGTACCCAATGTCTAAGTAGTTAACAATGTTAGCGTACCATGGGGTTACACCTGCATTGATCATTAGTAACTTTTCATCTGGAAATATTTCTTGAATTCCTTTTGCACTCTTATTTTGAACTTCCTCTGGCAGCCTTGATAAATGATCAGCAACTAGATTTTCTACTCCTTTCTTGTCTTTGATTTCCAGGTCAAACTCTTGTAGAAATAACACACATCCAATCAATTGTGGCTTAGCATCCTTCTTTGCAACTAGGTACTTGATGACAACATGATCAGTGTATACAACTACTTGGTACCAACAAGGTAGGATCTGAACTTGTCAAAGGCAAATACCATAGCTAATAGCTCCTTTTTAGTAGTGGTATAATTGATTTTCACTTCAATAAATGTCCCACTTGCATAATAGATGGTGTGGAACACTTTGTTGTGCCTCTGTCCCAACACTGCTCCTATTGCAAAGTCGCTTGCATCACACATTATTTCAAATGGCTTAAACCAATAAGGGCTCTTCACTATTTGTGCAGATATCAAAGCTTTCTTCAATAGGTTGAAAGCATGACCACATTCAAGACTGAAGACGTAAGGCACATTATGCTAGAGCAGTTGACACAAAGGTTTAGTTATCTTGGAAAAATTCTTGATAAACCTTCTATAAAAAAATAATGTGCCCTAAGAAGCTCCTTATTCCTTTGATGTTGACTGATGGAGGCAACTTCTCATTAACTTCAATATTTGCTTGATCTACTTCCAATCCTCTCTTAGAGATCTTATGACCCAATAATATTCCTTCCGTCACCATAAAGTGACAATTTTCCCAATTTAAAACCAGATTACTCTCCTCACATTTAGCTAGCACCTTGCCAAGACTATCTGAACATTTTTTAAATGACTCTCCAAAAACTGATAAATCGTCCATGAATACTTTTGTGGAGTTCTCTATAAATTCTGAAAAGATAGCCATCATACAACATTAGAAAGTAGCTGGTGCATTGCACAGACCAAAAGGCATCCTTCTAAAGGCAAATTTACCATAGGGGCACGTGAAAGTTATTTTTTCTCGGTCTTCTAGATTTATGGCTATTGTGTTATAACCAGAATAGCCATCTAGAAAACAATAGTACTTTTTTTCCAACTAACCAATCTAATATTTGGTCAATAAAAGGCAAGGAGAAGTGGTAATTCCTTGTAGATTTGTTTAAATTTCTATAATCCATGCAAATTCTCCATCTAGTAATAATTCTTATTAGAATAAGTTCATCCTTCTCAGTAGTGACCACAGTCATGCCTCATTTCTTTGGTACACACTGAATAAGACTCACCCACACGTTGTCAGAGATGGGGTAGATAATCCCTGCGTCCAACCAGTTGATGATTTCCTTCTTCACTACTTCCTTCATGATAAGATTTAATTTTCTTTGAATTCAATTTTGTTTTTAGAATTTTACTCAAACAGAGTTCTGTGCATACAAACAATATGGTTGATTCTCTTGATGTCAGACGACTTCTAGGCAATAGCTCTTTTATGTTTCTTGAGAAGTGTCAGGAGTTGACACCTTTGTTCTTCAGATAAATTTGTAGTTATGATGACCGACAACTTCTGTCATGCCTCCAAGTATGCATATTCTAAATAAGGAGGCAACTGCTTGAGCTCTAGTTCAGGTGGAACTTCTATGGATGGGTTGCATTGATCTTTCAACTCTTTATTTAGCTCCAGTAATTCCAACAGTTCTTCTTTATCTACTGATTTTCACAAAGGTCTATTTATAATTACTTCCTTCAAACACTCATATTCCTTTAATTCTCCCAATTGTTGCTTCAAAACATCAGTTGATTTGAGGAGACTCTTATGAATAATGGTCTCCCAACTAGAGATTATTGAACATTCAACCACACAGTCATCGGGGTATTGCAAAGCATTCAATACGTTCAACATAACTTGTTGTCCATTGACTCACATTGTTAGCTCTCTTTTCTCCCCATCAATTAATGTTCTTCCAGTGGCAAGAAATGATCTTCTTAAAAAATAGGAGTATCCTCATTAGCATTAAAGTCCATAATGATGAAATCAGTGGGAAACACAAATTTATCAACCCTTACTAGTACATCTTCAATTTTTCCTTGTGGATAACAAATACTCCTATCATCCAACAGAAGTGTAATAGTTATTGGTCTAGCAACACCTATACCCAGCTTCTTAAAAATATATAAGGGCATCAAATTTATACTTTCACATAGTGCCTTTCCACAGAATGTATCTCCAATGTTGCATGGAATTATAAAACTGCTAGGATCCTTCAGTTTTGGTTGTAATGTTCCTTGTACAAGATGACTACATTCTTGTGTCAAAGAAACACTAGAAAATTCTCCTACTTTATTTATTTTGGTGAGCACGCCCTTCATGAATTTGGAGTGGTTTGGAATTTGTTGTATGACTTCAATCAAAGGAATATTGATGTGCAGTTGCTTTAGAATCTCCATGAATTTACCAAACTTTTGTTCTTCCTTTGCCTTCCTAATCCTATGAGGAAAAGGTAGCGGTGGTCTTTCTTGCAAAATTTTGGTGTCTTGTCAACTTCAGGCATGACTCCCTTCTGAACTAGAAATCATGCCCTCATTTCTTCTCTTGTCATTATTTCCTCTTTGTTCCTCTAAGGTTATTTCCTCAGTGGGTTCTTTTTTTGCAATGGTGTCTTGTGGTGTCAGTTCTCTACTTGACTGTTGACTTGTTGTTCCTTCACATTCTTTACCACTCCTAAGTTTGATAACTTTGCAAGTTTCAACACTCTTAGTAGTGGCAGAGGCTTCAGTAGAGTTGGGAAAAGTTCTCATGTTTCTAGAACTAAGGGCAGTAGCAATATGCCCTACTTGATTCTCGAGGTTTTTAATACTTTCTCCTTATGTTTCAAATTGAGTTTTTGCCTCTTGAATGAAATATTTCAAAACATTCTCCACATTGTTATTTCCTTGATTTGAAGGATAGTTTTGTGCAGCATAACCAGGAGGGACTTGTGGTGCTTAAGTGTGTTGTTTTGCTCGGGGTTTGTTGAGTTGATTTTGAGTGTTTCTCCATGAAAAATTAGGATGATTACGCCAGCCTGGATTATATGTGTTGATGTAGGGGTTGTTATACTTGTTGTTGCCAACATAGTTAACAGGCACAAGATTTGATGAACATTATTCAAATAAGTGGGCTCCTCTACAATATACGTAGGCAATTGTTTTTGCGTCAGTAACCACCTTGGTTGGTTTAGGTTTTGCTACTTCAAGGGTAGTAATCATATTCTTCATCATCTGATGAATTTGGGCTATTTGAGCAGCAAGAGCATTGTTTTCACACCTCACGTGGGCACACATATTCTCTCACAACTCATGCAACCATGAAACGCATGACAACAACAATAAAAATGACCATTTAAACAAAACAACATTCCACTACAGGCCAACAATAACATGCCATACAATCCACCAACAACGACATACAACATGGCAAGCATCCACAAGGAATTTAAAATCATATCACATCACAAAAAATGATAATAATGCATTCAACATCAAAAAACAGAAAAATCATTCAACTTCTTCTACTTGAACTATTTTTAGATTAAAGTTCGTCACACCAGCTTTCCGACGCTTCGAACGGTACTCAAACCGGACTCCCGGAACAAAATTTATGAATTTTAGAAGTTTTTTTTAAAAAAATGCCACTGGCGTAATCAATTACCACATTTGCCATAATTAATTACATCTTCGAAAAAGCCAGAAATGTTTTTTTAGGTGTCGTAATCGATTACCACAAACATCGTAATCGGTTACGCCTTCGAAAAATCCAAAAATGCAGTTTTTTAGGCAGCGTAACCAATTACGCCTAAAACAGTAATTGATTATGCTGTGACCTGAATCACTTTTTGAACAAGTTATCATAAAAAATCAATTTTGAACTATCCCAAAACTTCCTCTTTCTTATAAATCGTTTGGAACATGTTTTAACAAAAAAAACACTTTTCTAAACTCCCAAACCCCAAATCCTTTTCATCAAAATTACTCATTACTTTGTTCCGACTCTGACTCGCGATCAAATAGAAACTCATCTTCTCCTTGAATAAATGAGGTGATTTCATTTCTCATTTTTTGCACTCTTGACTGGAGGAAAATACTTGGACAAAATTTTTCAGCCAAAGTGTTCCAAGCATCAATGGAATTGGGCTCTAAGGAATTTAACCAACTCTTGGCTTTACCCCTTAGAGGATATAGAAAGAGCCTCAACTTGAATGCATCATTCGTTACACTTGGATATTTGAAATTGCTGGCCACCTCTAGAAATTGTCTCAAGTGAAGATGAAGATGTTCATTAGCAGATCCTAAGGTAAGCTATTATAGGCACAAGTGTGGATGTGAAAGATGGTAGGCCTTTGATAAAGGGCTTTTGATGTAAATAAGGCCCATCCCATAATTCAAATTAACATATTCTCTTTTGTCATCCACTCTTCGTGAACAAGCATTCTGGTACAAACATTGGTGAGGGACAAAGCGTCCGGTACAGACTGCTGTCATACCCTAATTTTTGACCCTAAGATCCCACCTCATTTTTATTTCATTAGTATCATACATGTGTCTACATTATTGTCGCTACTGCGAAAAAAGAGGCCGGCAATGACTAACAGAGTCTCCACCTATCGTCATGTATCCAAAAGAGGGGAAAGGAAATGATCGGAAAAAACCTGACGAAAACGGGAAAAGGCGAGATCGTCGCAACCAAGTCCTAGGTTCAGGAGCCGGTTACGCAAGGGGAAGGTATGAGCACCCCTCACGTCCGTCGTACTCGACGGGATCCATGCATGTGTTCTCTATCTAAAAGGTGTGTAAACTATCTACACTATAGGCTTATGGACAAAAGAAAAAGAAAAAGGACTGACTCGGCAGAGCATCACCGCTCTGTGCCTACGTACTCCCTCGTGCAATGGGAAAGTCAGAGTCAACGTAGTTCGACCAACTACGGCTAAAGAAGGGGCGAAGGTTGCTCGCTAAGACATCGCGTCTTGTGCCTACGTTCTTTCATCTGGTATGAAATATCAGAGCAAACGTAGTTCGGGCTTAAAGGACCACGGGTTGGTTCAAAAGTTTTGCCCGAGTAGGGTTAACAAACAGTTCTAGCAGTTTGGTGTATGCAGCTCGACCATTGGAGACTTAGGCGTTACAGTTTGCGATAGGACTGAAAGTTAACAACACTCTTTCTTATGAAAAGGTTTTCTTGATTAAGATTCCGAAGGATGAAAAAGGTTTGAAGTGTTTTTGTGTTTTTTAGAGAAGAAGTGTTTTGAATTTGAGTGTTCATAATGTACGTTGTACTAAAGTCTAAAACCTAGGATCAAATGCGTCACATATCGTCCTAAGGACGTATACTAAACACTCTAGGTAATTGAGAGGTAGCCACTCAATCACCATTTCCCAAGTATAAGGCTCATGGCAGAACATCCATTATCTTTATTAAGTGGATTGAAGTTGTTTGAAGATGAGAAGAGAAAGGGACAAACTAAAGGGGGACTAGACCAAACCCTAGAAGTTGTCATGCAAAGTGCTCCTAAAGTTGGGATTACAAAAGAGAAACATCTACCTAACATTATCATGCATGGTTAGAACCATAATCTCTATCATAACCTCTCTTGAACAAGAGAGATTAGAAATCCTAAGGGAAGGAAGACAAAAGAAGAAGAAGACAGAACAATGGAAACATGCAAATGAGAGAATGCATACATGGAATGCACAAGTAGGATGAAAGTGGGAGGAAAATATATGTGTGGGGCAGTAGCCACCACAAGCTCATCTCAACCAAGCATGCATATGAGGATGCAAAGAGAAAAGAGAAAGAGATGCATCAAAAATAAACAAACAAGTGTGACAAAGTCACTAAGAAAAGTCCTCATGGATTCATTACTTTAGGTAAGCTTCAAGTTCCTCCTAAGGAGTGACCAAGCTACCTTAAGTGACATTCCAAAGTCATAGGACAGAAGAGAAGGTGAGAGAAGAGAATTATCAAGATAAAAATCAAAACACACCCAAGAGATGCAAGAAGAGGCAAGGAGAAAGACCAAAGTCTTATACACATTCAACACTTAAAGCACAAGTGGAAAGCCTACAAAGCAATGCATCAATCAATAAGCAATGAACACGATTTTGACCTAAAAATGAACCTAAAGCAAGCTCAACATGTCTAGTATGTGAAACAAGAAGAGTTGAGAGCTCAATGGATCCACAAAGGTCATTTCCAATTCAAACTAGGTCATGTACTTGTATGAGCCACCTTAGAAAATGACTTGACTTGCAAGTCATCTCAAAATTAGGAAAAAGGCTCAAAATTTACCAAATAAAATGGACAAGGAAGCTAAACAAGTTGGCAAACAGAGGCCAAAAGCACAAGGCTAATATCCCCTCAAAGCACCATCAAAAGAAAATAATATTCAAGATGTACCACTTTGAAATGGGAGAATCGAAGGTCAAAAGAAAAGCCACCAAAGTCAACCCTAAAGTCAACCAACCAGGGGCAAAATGGTCCTCAAAATTTAATCAACTCATCATGGATATGAGGATTTAATTTTAGTCATTGGACCCAAAGGAAATGAGAGAAACAAATAAAAGATCACACAATGTCACAATTTAAATCATTTAATATACTTCCAATATTAAAATCCAAATTTAATTGAAAAATAAATCAAAAAAATAAAATAAAATATCCTAAAATTAGAAGACATCCCAAAGTGTCTGAAAAGTATTTTTATGAATTTTTTGGATGATTGGAAGTAATTAAAATGAATTAAATGGAAACAGACAATAAACAAAAATAAAATGAAAATAAAAATAAAATAATAAAACAGACGGTGCAAATAGTAAGGAAAAACAAAGCAAAAACAAGGCTGGGCCCAAGGGGGGGCGTAAACAGCAACTGAGGCCCAAGGCGCCCAAAAGAAAACCAGGTCAAACAATGATCCAATGCAGCTAGTCAACAGAATGACTAGCGTGGGGTGCAATCTGGGCTGCCTGATTAATTGGTAATCCAATCATGTAGATCATAAAGTGCCAGCGCATTAATGAGGAATTTAAATGTGATTAAATGGTACGTGGTCAAAGGGGCGCACAACGTTTCTTAATCGTGAATGTCCAAACCAAAAGTAAGCTAATCCAACGGTGGGGAGACCATCTTCTCCAATGAGAAGTCATCCAGGTCAAAGGAAAACAGACGGTGGTCGGAGATCCCTTCCGGTCATCTTCTCCGGCCACAGAACCACCGTGAATAGTATCCAAAATATACAACCATCAATACTTCCCCAAAATTAACAAACTAATAGTCAAAAATCATCCTCTCCTCACGAGGAACCCAAATCCAACCTTGGTTTTCATTTTTGAGCAACACACAGAGCAAATCGAAGACAAATAGAAAATGTGCACAAACTGTAAAACTCAAAATCAAACACCAAAAGTGTCCAGAATTCATCTACACTTCATGTAGAGTTCAAATCCACAGTCCATTTACTCTAAAACCTCAAGAACAGGCCAAAATGCAAACAACAAGTTTTGTGCTCTAAACAGAAATCAACTCAAATGCCAGTTCGTTTTACTTGTTAATGGTCTACATGATTCCTATGTCTCAAATATGCAAAAATGGCAAAGAATCGTGGCATAAATAGAGAGATATCTTGATTTCGAGATTACCTAGTGGAGAACCTCCACTGAGTCTTGTCTTTGGCTGAAACTTCAAGCAAATCACCCAGAATCGTTCCGAACACTTGAATGAAGCTTTTAGTATGCTCAATTTTACTTGATAATGGCCAAAACTCCAAAACCAAATTTCACTTTTCTCTCACTTTTTCAAGTTGCTATTTCTGCAATTTCACCACCAAATCGTGCTCTGAGGGTTTGGGAAGTTTTCTAACCTTTTATGTGTTGGATTCAGATGAAAATGGAGCCTTATTTCATGCCCTAAAGCCCAATTGCCAATTCAATTTTTCTTCACTTTTTTACTTGTCATACTCGTGTTCTATCCACTGCACCAGCCTCAAGATTGTTCCAAATCATTTGCACATGGCCTGAGTTGATCAAAGGGCCAGCAATTGGTCCTTGTTTTGATTCTATGGTGGATTCCTCATTTGTTACTTCATGGTGAAGAAACCATGGAAATAACCAACCAAATGACCTTAAATTGCAAAATTAAACTTGGCATTGTATTTAGAACATCATTTGCACTCAAAATATGCATAAATTTGCCTTGAAATAGTTCCAAATGAATTAATTCCAATTTTCTCATTTTAAGCTTCTTTTATGAAAAATTCAAACACCAATTCTTCACTCCAAGCTCCAACCATGACAAGAGACGATTTGGTAATGCAAATGGCCCTATTTGGAGAAAGTTTCATGTTGGAAAGATTTTCATTTGAAGTGTGCAAGTTGGTGAAATTGACCTATAATTTTATGACCTATAATCTTACTTTCCCAAAATACCCCTGACTTGCAAGCCTCATAACTTGAGTTCTACAAATCAGATGAATGAATTCTAGTACTCTTTGGAAAGCTAAGACCATTCTATACAACTTTCATGTTCACCAAGAGTTAAGGAGAAACATCCTTCTAGGTCAAAAATGGCGTGGAAGTTGGTTGACTTTTGTTGGCTAAAATCACATTCATCTAAGGACCTGTAACTTGTCTGCATCATAACTTGAGTTCTAGAAATCAGATGAATGACTTCTAGTACTCAAAAGAAAGCTACGAACATGCTCTACAATTTTCATATTGGTCAAAAGTTAAGATGATACTTGTATATTGAGATAGGTGGTCTTGAAGTTGGGGACTAAATAGGGGATTTTACACTGAGAACCCTAATTTAGTAACTTCTCACACTCTTGATCCTTGATGAATTGATCTTGAAATGATATATTATACATCTCAACACAACATCCCATGACCATAGAGACTCAGAATTGAGTTGTAACCTCCAATTTCATAGTTAACTGAGGATTTACTAGATGAAAACCCTAGATGCAACATTCTTGACTGTGGCTTATTCCACTTCACGCAACAACTTGAATAAGCTCCAACATGGCTCTCAAAGCACTCAATGAGATCTCTCAACATCTTATATCAATGAGAAGACTTCTCTTGCTATGCACAACCTCTTGATCCCCTGTTCAATGAAACATGCTATGTAATGCAAATGCTAAAATAAAATAAAATGAAACATAAACCAAGTAAAGAAAGGTTGAGCAAATTTTGGGGTACAACAACTGCCCCTATTCAAGCGACTTGGACCCGAATGAGTGAAAAGCGAACAACTTTCATGAAACCGAGGTAAAAGAGGGTTGAATACCAAAGTACCCGGAAATTTGCCAACTGCATAAAAATCTGAATCTAACTGTACTGATCTCAAAAACACTCTGTTGGGGAAAAAGAATACAAACGTCAAAAGCGGCGCCATAGTCTGGATACCATATTGGCGAAAAGTAACAATCCAAATTACCGGAGTCTGAGTACTCCATAGAAATCGAAACCTGGATGCTCGAAGTGATCGGAGCCTGGATACTCGGTAAAGAATCTGAGTCTGGATATTCAATAATCGGTGCTTGGATGCTCAATGCAATTCAGAGGCTGGATGCTCTATGCAATAAACCTGAGTCTGGATACTCAATAATCGGAGCCTGGATGCTCAATGCAAATTTGAGCCTGGATGCTCTATGCAATAAATCTGAGTCTGGATACTCGGTAAATAAATCTGAGTCTGGATACTCAATTACTGGAACCTGGATGCTCAATGCAAATCTGAGCTGGATGCTTTATGCAATAAACCTGAGTTTGGATACTCGGTTAATAAATCTGAGTCTGGATACTCAATTACTAGAGCCTGGATGCTCAAATGCAAATCTGAGCCTGGATGCTCTATGCAACAAACCTGAGTCTGGATACTCAGTTAATAAATATGATTCTAGATACTCAATTACTGGAGCCTGGATGCTCAAATGCAAATCTGAGCCTGGATGCTCTATGCAACAAACCTGAGTCTGGAAACTCGGTTAATAAATCTGAGTCTGGATACTTAGTTACTGGAGCCTGGATGCTTAATGCAAAAGAAATATATTCACCAGGATCTGGATATCCTATGAGCTCAAGTCAAACGACGTTGCTGGGAAACATTATGAGCTGTGGTCTAGACACCACATGGGCTGAGAAAAACATTAGGTGCCAAGGTCTGGACACCACACGGCGATAGGAGATAACAACAATTAATGTGACCTGGATATCACGGGGCATCAGATAAACTACCATGGTCTGTATACCATAACTACCTTTACCGAAATCTGGATACTCAACGGAGAAAGTACAAACAGGATTCATCAGGGTCTGGATACCCAACTGACTTTACCGGAGTCTGGATACTCAACAGAGAAAGCATAAACAAAAATTCTTCAGGGTCTGGATACCCAACTGACTTTACCGGAGTCTGGATACTCAAGGGAGAAAGCATAATAACACGAGCGTAAACCATGGTCTGGATACCAAAAGGCAAAAGAACATAAATACACCTGCTGTGATCTGGACATCACAAGGGAATTTGACTGGAATCTGGATACTCAACGGACAAAACAGATCGGTAACTGCCATGGTCTAGATACCACGTAGGCGAAAATGACCAACTATCGGGAAATACAAAAGCCGAGGTCTGGATACCATGCAAGCTAACAGAGACTTGACAACTTGCTATGGTCTGGATACCATATACACAAAGATGTTTAACTCACCATGGTCTGGATACCATATAGGGCTAAAGACAACACCATCAACCGAAGTTCAATGACACTACTGAGGAGAAACGGAAGTCGGGGTCTGGATACCATGCGGGCTGACAGAAAATATTATGGTCTGGATACCAATCAGGCGAAGATACTCTTCAACTTGCCATGGTCTGGACACCATACAAGCACAAATATTAATCAATCATTTGTCGGATACATTCCTGCAAATAAAGAGGTAACAACCTGGTCTATATTTCACATGCAAATGTTTGAAAATGGCGTAATGCCCCATACAAGATGGGAATGCTACGCATTTGGGTAGATGCTATGCACGCATGCAGATGCAACAGAACTGAAACAACAAAATAAATGCTAGAGAAACAAAAAAGGATCTGTCAGGAACAACAAACAACCCTGCAGGGAATGGCTTACCCATGCTAATAACGATTGGACTTACACTGAAGCGAAAAGGCCTCGAAGGGCCCCTCTATTGGGAATAAAAGTTCATACAAGAACAGTAAATCCAAACTCAACTTAGGATGCAGATCACCACTTGCTGAGGAAAATGCCCGGGCTGACTCTCCGGAATACAAACTTTCTGAGTAACAAACAACTCACCGAATACTTAAAACGTCCAGGCTAAATAGCCTAACTTACCTGATAGAGAACAACAATGCCCTGAACGGCCTTCCAAGATGCAACTCTCCTGGGGAACAAAGATCTAATTGAGAAAAGATGACGAACATCGAGATTACACCTTTCCTGCTAGGGGATAAATCACACTGCGGGGAAATCAACTCTGCCGGAAACCTCAGTCCGCGTTGCTGAAAGCTGAGTACCTACAATCGAGCTGATGGAGAGCGAAGAATACCAGACCACTACTAGAGAAAACTCTGCGCCTACTCCGCAGGGATACACCCGAATCTCGACTCGCTGGGGAGTAAGCACATACTCATACTCTGCGGAGGATTAAAAGCGCACTGGCAAATTGTCCGGGACATGCTACTACACTGCACATAACTCTACTAGGATAGAGATGCAACACAACTGCTGGAGAGAAACACTGTTTAGGGAACAAATGAATTCATTCGTATTCATAAAACCTTGCCCCAAGAGTAACAACCCTGTAGAAGACAAACAGACAAGACATCCTATAAAGCAGGGCTATCTTGGTCATCATCCGTGACATTGTTCAATTAATATCAAAGTTTTAACAATTATTGGCCAAGGCCTACAATTTTATGAATGCAAGTTCATCAAAAACATCGGGCGTTTTTCACAAACAAAACAGTAAAAGCTAAAACAAAGCACACAGACAAGTACTAAATAGTATATGTTTATTGATAAACGGCCTGTAAATAGGCAAAGTTTTACAACAGATGCAACTCTTGAAAAGAGGAAGCTGCGCAAAACTATAAGTATGCATAAAAGCAAATATAAAAGTGTACATTTTAAACAAAAAGTACATCAATATCGGCAATGTGGCGCAGATAAACACCATGAGTTGATTCCTCTATGGCTCGCCTGACCCTGACACTTTCCCGATGCTTCGTCTTCAGAAGAGATTGATTCGGATAAACAACCCTCAGGTTCTCCCAATCCATTAAGCAAAGAAGTTCATACGCAGACCGCATTCATTTGCTTTTCAATCCCTAACTTTTGCCTGAACCGCCCTTTCGGGTTTTCGATTCACCGAGATACCCATTTTTGCCAAAGTCGCCTTTCTAGGTTTTCAACTTTGCGGGTTTAGATCTTTTCATTTTTATCCCTAATTTTTGTCCGAACCTATTTTCTTTTTTATGGTTCGCCGGGATGCCCCATTTTTGCCTGGACTTTTCTTTTTGTGTCCAGCGGGTCATTTTTAAGAAAAGTATTTTTTAATTGTGTTTGCGTTCATAGGGGATGCAAAATCCTCATTGTCCATGGTGGATAATGTAACAACCCTATTTTTCATTAGTTAATTATTTGCATTAATTAATGGGTTAATGAGAATTATTTAATTGATGGGTAATTAATTAAATGAATTATTAGATGTTGGAGAGAATTAGAAGAGAAAGACATATTAAGGAGGAGAGTGGAAAGAAAAGGAAAAGATAGAAACGAAAAGGAAAGAATAGAGAAAGAAGGAGAAAGAGGAGAAAAGAGAAGAAGAAGAGGGAAGAACTTAGAATCATCAAGAACAACTCTCAAGCTTTGGATTAATCAAGGTAAGTGTGTGAAATATCATCATCTTAAAAATGTGTATGAATATGTATGCTTGGGTTAGAGTATTGGATGTTTTTCTGCAACTTCCATGTTAGGGCATAAGCGGATTAATCGGTAGAATCTGAGTTTTCACAGTGGAAAATGAGAATAAGTGGTAGTATTTAGTCGGGAGGATGTTAGACTAAGGTTACGAAACTTGTTCGATGAGAATAGGTTGGTTTAGGAAAGTTTGGTGAGAGTTGGACAGTAATAAATTCTGAGTTCGCGGACATTTGCTAGCGAGTTCGCTGAGCGAGCTGGTAGCGAACGTTTGCTAAACGAGCTAGTAGCGAGCCAGTAGCGAACGGTCCCAGACTTAGACAAAATGTATTTTTTGGTGTTCGCTGGTAGCGAAGGGGGTAGCGAAGGTTCGCTAGGCCTTCGCTAAGCGAGCAGAGTAGCGAACGTGAGAGGATGTGTTTTTCTTTAATGTTTCCATCCGAGGTTGGATTTCTGACTTAACTTTGATTATTTCCATGCTCGAGGCGTCGATTACGCCAGGATATATTATATTGTGGGTAGCCTTATAGCGTGAATCCTAGATTGTTGAATTAATTGAATTATGGTCTTTTGACGAATGTTATACATTGTTTAGTGTGATTAAAAATGTATTGAGAATGCATGAGAACATATTGTGTATATGTATGCATTGTTTGTTAATATATTGAGGATATATGTGAATATGTTGTGCGTGCAATCATTGTTATAATTCTTGAAGAGATGAATTATTTGAATGCATGAGATTAAGATGTCGGTCTTAAGTGCATTGAATTGTTGATTGCATATGCATCATTTAGTCAAGAGGCAATGCTTGCTAGTTTCGTGGAGACTAGTGACTTGTCCCAAGCCTAGAAGAGTGGGTTTGAAAGCTTAGAGGACGGGCTTTTGGTGGTTGTCGGTCTAGAAGAATGGACCCAGTTTAATGTAAATCAAAAAAAGATAACAAGTGTTGGTACCACATGGCATAAGTTTGCATTGAGTCATATTGAGTCACATAGCATGAATGTCATTATTATACGAAGTATGATTGCGTGTGGACTGTGTATATGAGTTAAAATGGATTATGGTGAGAAATGTAATGTAATGTAATGTATGTATGTTTTATGTTATGTATGTATATATAATTATATGCATTGATTATTATGATAATATTTCTCACCCTTCTGTTGTTTTATAATGCTCTATGAGGCATTGCAGATTAAGATTGCTGGAGGTTTTCTTTTGTGAAGTATAGCTTCATTCTTTTGAGTCGGTTGCTCTGATATGTAACATCGGGTAGCTAGGCTAGTAGAATATTATTTTGTGATGCATTGTATATGTATCAGCTGATGATGTTTGTAAAACATGAATGATACTATGAACAACTTGATGATGCGTACTTCTATTATATGATGTCTTAAGTAATTCAATGTTCTACTCTTCCACTTTAATCAAAACATTGATATGTAGACTCTAAGAGTTATGCTTTACTTTTAGTTGAGATTTACCCCTTTTGTTTTATCTCTTTATGAACATTATTATTTATGTTGTCGTTTCGTGAATAATGTGATGCGCCTCTTTATACCATGTTATAAATATACTCTGATGAATTATGTATATGTGATTAAGTGTTTAATTTCATTACTTTGGGGGTATTGAAGGGGGTGTTACATTAAGTGGTATTAGAGCAGGTCGGCCAGTTGGCCAAGTTGTTAACTTTTTTATTCTCTTTGTATATCTGATTGTGTGTGACACTATCAATATTGTTTGACCTTGTGAGTTTTGTTGTTGAGATACAGAACAATGGTGGCTGGTAGGAACGATGAGGCGATTGCGGAGGCTTTGACTAGATTGGCTGGAGCGATCGAGCAAAACCCTCAAGCCAATTTGAATGTTAGGAATCAAGCAGATGATGAATTTCGTGCTTTAGGAAGGTTCCAAAGGAATAATCTGCCAGTGTTCAACGGAACCCATGAGCCTGATAAAGCACAGGTTTGGTTGAAGGCTATAGAAAAGATCTTCCGAGTTATGAATTGTTCGGATGCTCAGAAGGTGCAGTTTGGCACCCATATGCTGGAGGAGGAAGCGGAGGATTGGTAGGGTAATACTCGCCAAAGGTTTGAGGAGAACGAGATGGTGATTACTTGGGATCTTTTTAAAGAGACATTTATGGAGAAGTATTTTCCAGAAGATGTACGTGGGAAGAAAAAAATCGAGTTCCTAGAGTTGAAGCAGGGTAACTCTACTGTGGCCGAGTATACGGCAAGATTTGAGGAGTTGATTAAGTTCTGTCCTCATTACAACACCGTTAATGCTGAGAGATCTAAGTGTCTCAAATTTGTAAATGGTTTGAGGCCGGAGATCAAACAAGCTGTCGGATATCAGGAGATCAGGCGATTTTCTGAGTTGGTAAACAAGAGTAGGATTTATGACGAGGATAGTAGGGCTCGGTCTAGCCACTACAAGAATTTGGGTGATAAGAAGGGAAAGGGTCAATTTCGAGGAAAACCTTATGTGACTCCTACAGATAAAGGGAAACAAAGAGCTGATTATGGTAAGAAGCCAAGTGGGGGAGGAGCGTCTACTCCAGTAAGATGTTATAATTATGGTGAAGCGGGACATCGTGCTCTTGAATGCAAAGGTGTTGGGTTGAAGTGTTTTAAGTGTGGCAAGCCTGGCCACAAAGCTATAGAGAGAAGAAGCGGTGCAAATGTGACTTGCTACAATTGTGGTGAGCAAGGGCACATTAGTACAAAGTGTGATAAGCCGAAGAAGACGCAAAGGAGCGGAAAAGTGCTTGCTCTATCTGGATCAGAAACTGCTAGTGATGATCGACTGATCCGAGGTACGTGCTTCATTAATGGTATACCTTTGATCGCTATAATTGATACCGGAGCTACACATTCTTTTATTTCTTTGGATTGTGTTAAGAGATTAAGTCTTAAGTTGTCTGTTATGGGTGGTGGTATGGTTATTGACACTCCTGCTATGGGTTCGGTAACTACCCAGTATGTGTGCTTGAATTGTCCGTTGAGTATCTTTGGTAAAGATTTTTGAGTTGACTTAGTGTGTCTTCACTTAGACCGAATTGATGTCATTCTTGGAATGAATTGGTTGAGGTTCAACCGAGTTTATATTAACTTTTTTGAAAAAACGGTTATTTTCCCTGAATCTGACAAAGAAGGGGATTTGTTTATGACGACTAAGCAAGTGAAGGAGGCGGTGCAAGATGGTGCAAAGGTGTTTATGTTGTTGGCAACTTTGAGTATTGGCGAGAGTGAAGAAATTGTTGTTTTACCAATTGTTCGTGATTTTCCGGAAGTTTTTCCTGATGAGATAAGAGATTTACCACCGGAATGGGAAGTGGAGTTTAGGATTGATTTGGTTCCTGCAACTACTCTGATATCGATGACTCCATATCGTATGTCCGCATCGGAATTGAAAGAGTTGAAGAGTCAAATTGAAGATCTGCTTGATAAGAGGTTTATTCGTCCAAGTGTGTCACCATGGGGTGCACCAGTGCTGTTGGTTAAGAAGAAAGAAGGTTCTATGAGACTCTGTGTGGATTACAGACAGTTGAATAAGGTGACTATCAAGAATAAGTATCCACTTCCGAGGATTGATGACTTGATGAATCAGTTGGTTGGTGCAAGTGTGTTCAGTAAGATAGATTTGAGATCCAGATATCATCAGATTCGCGTGAAGGCTAAGGATATTCCGAGAACTGCTTTTAGGATGAGGTATGGACACTATGAGTATTCTGTGATGCCATTTGGTGTGATAATGCACCATGTGTGTTTATGGAGTACATGAACAGAATTTTCCATCCCTATTTGGACAAGTTTGTGGTTGTGTTCATTGACGACATTCTAGTCTATTCAAAGAATAAAGAAGAGCATGTCGAGCATCTGACGGTCATGTTATCTGTGTTAAAAGAAAAGCAGTTGTATGCGAAACTTTCTAAGTGTGAGTTTTGGTTGAAGGAAGTGAGTTTCCTTGGGCATGTAATTTCAAGTAGGGGTATTGCGGTTGATTCGTCGAAAGTTGAAGCGATGTCACAATGGGAGACTCCGAAGTCAGTTTTTGAGATTAGAAGTTTTCTTGGGTTGGCCGGTTATTATCGGAAGTTCATTGAAGGATTTTCTAAGCTATCATCGTCGTTGACACAGTTGACTCGGAAAGGTCAAGCTTTTCGTTTGGGATGCCAAGTGTGAAGGAAGTTTCTAAGAGCTTAAGAGGAGATTGACGACGGCCCCTGTTTTGATTTTGCGAAATCTGGAAGAACCATTTGTTGTGTATTGTGATGCTTCTTTGATGGGTCTGGGATGTGTGTTGATGCAACATAACCAAGTTGTAGTTTATGCTTCGAGGCAACTCAAAGTGCATGAGAAGAATTATCCGACACATGACTTAGAGTTGGCTGCCGTTGTATTTATGTTGAAACTTTGGAGGCATTATTTATTTGGTTCGAGATTTGAGGTGTTTAGTGATCATAAGAGTTTGAAGTACCTCTTTGATCAGAAGGAATTGAATGCAATACAGAGAAGATGGTTAGAATTTCTGAAGGATTATGACTTTGGTTTGAATTACCATCCTGGTAAAGCGAATGTGGTAGCAGATGCATTGAGTAGGAAATCATTGCATATGTCGATGATGATGGTGAAGGAGTTAGAATTAATTGAGTAGTTTCGTGATTTGAGTTTGGTGTGTGAAAGGACTTCTTATGGAGTGAAGCTTGGTATGTTGAAACTTACTAGTGGTTGTTGCACCCCAAAATTTTCTCAACCTTTTCTTACCTGGTTTATGTTTCATTGCATTATCATTTGCATAGCTATATCATTTTCATATCATGATATCATTCATATAGCAGGGGATCAAGTGTGATTCTTCTCAAGACAAGCCTAGCAAGAGGTCTCATTCAAGATTGGGGAGTGGTCAAAGTCATCAGAAGGTGGTTTGATTGCCTAAGGGTTTTAGATGTTTGAGTGTGAATCTTCTCCTAACTTGAGGATCAACTGAAGACCATCAGAGGGTTGTGAAATGTTGAATGTGAGAAGAGGATGTGTATGAAGCTCATAGAATTCCTAAAGGTCCATGTGAGAGATTAATCAAGTCATTGGGTCAAATACAAGAGCCACAGTTGAGGTGCAAGCAATTAGGGTTTCACCTGGATCAATTCTAGGTCAACTGGACAATTGAAGAGTAGCAAGGCCTACTTTTAGGTTATGGAGTTCATGAAATGATGTGATAAGACATTTTTGGTGTTGTGCCAAGATCAAATCAAGAAGATTCAAGAGGGTGGGAAGTTGCTAAATTAGGGTTTCAGTGTAAAATCCCCTGTTTAGTGCCTAACTTCAAGGCCACATAAGTCAAGATACAAGTTTCAAATGGATCTTTGGCCAACATGAAACTTGTAGAGCATCTAAATACCTTTGATTTGAGTACTAGTAGTCCTCCATTAGATTTATGGAACTCAAGTTATGGCCCAGACAAGTTACATGTCCTCAGATACCACTGAAATTTGTCTGTGAAAATCATCTGACTTCAAAGTTATTTTTGACCTAGAAGGATGTTTCACTTGAACTTTTGGCCAACATGAAAGTTGTTCCTCATGATCTTATCTTTCTAAATTGTACTAGAAGTCGTCCATCTGATTTGTAGAACTCAAGTTATAAGGTTTACAAGTCAGGGGTATTTTGGGAAAGTGAGATTATAGGTCATTTTCAATCATAGGCCAAAATCTCTAACTTGCACTTGTCAAATGCAATTTTTTTCAACATGAAAGTTGTTCAAAATGGGGTTTTTAGGATAGCCAAGAGGTCATGAGGGATTGATTGAGCTCATAGCAAGAGTTGGTTTGAATTGGTTCCAAAAGAGGGGAAAATTCAAATGTGTAAAGGAGGGAAAAATGCAATTTTGTGTTAGATGACCAAAACCAAGCAAGTGAGTACATTTTCTGATTAGAAATCACATTTTAGACACTTTGGCATTACCATAATTTTGAGTTTAGGTCAATATTTGTGAGTTGCCATTTGATTTCTTCATTTGCAAGTCACATATCCAAAATCCTTACCAATGCAAGTTACATGTTCTATTTAAGGTCTTGAATGATTTCAGAATCATTTTGGTGCAAGTTTCGTGGCTGAAGCAAAGATAGCAATCAAATTTTCAAAGCTGCAACTTCAAATCGTGTTTTGAGATTCAGACCAATTCAAGCCAAATTGAAGGTTGTAACATCATCCTCTTGCATCCTTTAAAGATTCTGGAGAGTTTTGGAGGTTGAATCAAGCTCTAAGCATCTCTGTTAGTGGATCTACATCAGGTTAGTAAACTTCAAATTTCCACATGAATTAGCATGATGTAGTTAGAATTGAACTTGTGGTTAGGATCTAGACAAGGTGTAGATTGTTTTAGGATCAATTTGGAATCAATTGGTGATGTTTGATCATGAGGTACCATTTCTGTTTGGACATGAGTTGATCTGATCTTAAGGATATAACATGATTTGGATAGATCTGGATGAACTAGGAAGCATGAGGATGATTTCTATACTTTTAGTTTTGCAAATTGTGCTGATCAGATTGGATGTGTTTTCTGAACTTTGATTCGTGTTTTAAAATCCATGGAGAATTAAAGTGTATGAATGGGAGATTTGAGATCCTCGTGGAATTCTGAGTGAGATGATGATAATTTTGTTAAGTTTTGGCTACCTGTGAACACCTGCTCACCGGGGAAGACGACCGGAGTCTTCTCCGGCCACCGCCCTGAATCTCCACCTGGCCAGCCTGAGAAATGAGGAAGATGAAGGCTAAGCCATCAGATATTGCATTTGACCTTGACTAGACCATAGATCCAATGGCCACGACTTAAAGTTTTTTGTTGACTTCTGAGGATCAAAACACAGACGTTTCATTAATTTAGGTGGCATGCCCTCAGCGCTTGGATTAGTTGACTGGTCTCCAGATCCATTGGCTCATGTTTTATTTCAGCATTTTATTTCTTTTATTCATTTTGTTTTTATTTTAAATGTTATATTGATTCCAAAAATCATATTAAATTCATTCTTGATCATAAAATTATTTTAAAAATACCTCCATGATCTTGAGAGAATTTGTGATTTTCTGAAATCAATAAAATGCATTTTCATGCATTTTTCAATTTAATTTGATTTTTCTTATTTTTGTTAATTCTTTTAATTTTGCATATTTGACCATCTGTTTTGTGGAATTTTGTTCTTCCAACTGGTGATGAGTTTGGCTTTGATTTTTTCGTATGTTTTAGGGTAGATATTCATGTTCCTCTAGAATTTTGTTGGAATTTTAGAACCACATTAGGTTCTGTTTTAGGTGTTGAGATTGGAACCATCCCAAACTTGTGGATCCCCTTGACCTATTTCACTTTAGGAGTTGTTTAGATAACTTATAAGCTGAATTAGGCTTCAATCATTTCACATTAGTTTTTCCAAACATGTATGTTCCCCTAGGAATTTAATTAAAATTTTACAACTTTATTTTCTATTTTAGTTGTATTTTGCAAGTTGCTTGTGTTTATATTGTTCTCTCTTAAGTGCCTTTGCTTGTTTGGCTTGGTTGGTGACTTTGGAGCTTGCTTGGCTTGGAATCCTTTTTGGGAGGTCTTCTGGACTTGGTATAGATCCTATGGCTTGAAGATTGGGGCTTAGAGTTAAAGTTTCCTTTTCTTTTAGGAGTTGTTTTAGGAGCTTAGGAAATTAGGGTTTTAGGAAGAGCCATTAGAGCTAGTTTTGATTCTTCTTCAAACATAGAATGCATTGTTTGCTTCTATCAATCCAATGATGTAAAGTCCTCCTAGGGAAACTCCATCTATCCTTTGGAGGGATGTGTGGTATGCCCATAGTTGAGTAGAACTTTGAGGATACCTTTCCATTTCAATGTTGGTACTTGATGATTTCCTTTGGTTTTCATTAAGTTTTCAACATTTCAACCTTGATCTTGGTGATTGTTCCTCTGCTTGGAGTGTGCTTGCTAGAGCTTGAAGATGAAGTTTGATAGATCTTGAAGATAGAAGCTAGCTTGAAGATGAAGCCTTGCTGTCAACTTTGCTGTCTTTTCAACTGTGCTGTTTAGAGCTTGCTGTTGCTGTCTGCTGTAGGAGTTTGTTGCTGCTGCTTGGGTTGCCTCCTCTATATCTTTTATCTTTCTCTGTATTGTCTTTTTTCTTGTGTTGATTACCCTTAGGTTTGAGGTGGAGCTTGTCTCCTCTTGCCTGGTGTTTTCTCTCTTTCCTCTCTGGTACTGTTGCATAGCATGCATTTTACTGTTTACTGTTTATTGCTTGCTTTCTTTTGCTGTTTCCCCTAGGATTTCTGATTTCCTCTGTGCAAGAGGGAATTATGACAAACATTAGGTTTTGAACCATGCATGATAACTATAGGTAGATTCCCCTTTCAACCATAGTTTTAGGGTGTCTCTCTCTTCTCATCTCAAATCAAATTCAAAAACACAGTAATAAGGTTAATTGAAGTCGTGCGTTATGAGCCTTAAGCTATTTGGGAAAAGGTTGGTGGAGGGTCTCTCGCCAGTAATCTGGATGTTAGTGTGGTACCCTTCGGGTGACATACGAAGCGTTCACTCCCGGGTCATAGTCTCTAGTGCGACTGAGATTGTAAACATCCTAAAAAACAGTTCTTTCGTAAAAAACTCAAACAAATATTCAAACTCTGTTTTTGTCCTCTTGGACCTTTAATCAGGAAACCCTTTTCAGAAGGACAAAAAAAATTGTCAGACAAACTTGTGTCTTCCGTAGCCCGAACTACGTTTGCTCTGATCTTTCATGCCGTATGAAAGTACGTAGGCACGAGATGCGATATCTCGGCGAGCAACGTTCCCCCCTTTAACCTGTAGTTAGGCAAACTACGTTGACTCTGATTTCTCGTTTCAGACGGGAATACGTAGGCATAAAGTGCGACACTTTGCCGAGTCATTTTATTTTCTTTTTAACCCAGACCTGTAGAGTAGATAGAATAACATACCCTTAGATAGAAAACAAGCGTGGATCCCGTCGAGTACGACGGACGTGAGGGGTGTTAATAACTTCCCCTTGTGTAACCGACTCCCGAATCCAGGATTTGGTTGCGATGACCATTCCTTTCCCACTTTACGTTAGGTTTACTCTGAGCGTTTCCTTTCCCTCTTTTGGGATAAATAACGCACGGTGGCGACTCTTCTGTCATAGCCGGCGCCGATTTTCGCAGTAGCGACAGTGGTATTCTGGACGAGATCCGAGAAGGACAGAAATCGGATTTGAGCTTAGTTGATCGGTTGACTTTGATCAATCAAGGCTAAGGTGGTGATTTTCGAATTGATGAGAATGGTATTATGCGGTATCGTGGTAAAGTTTGTATTCCTGACATTGTTGTGCTGAAGAAGAGTATTCTTGAGGAAGGGCATCGTAGTGGATTGAGTATTCATCCGGGTGCTACTAAGATGTATCAAGATTTGAGGAAAATATTTTGGTGGCCTCGTATAAAGAAGGATATTGCATAGTTTGCGTATTCTTGTTTGACTTGTCAGAAGTCGAAGATTGAACATCAAAAACCGTCAGGTTTGATGCAACCGTTGTCTATTCCTGAATGGAAATGGGATAGCATTTCTATGGATTTTTTGTCCGGTTTACCAAGGACGCATAGTAATTTTGAAGCCATATGGGTTATTGTGGATAGACTGACCAAATCTGCTCATTTTATCCCTATGCGCATGGACTATCCATTGGAGAAATTGGCAAAGTTGTACATTGAGAGGGTTGTCAGTTTGCATGGTATTCTGTCTAGCATTGTGTCAGATCGAGATCCAAGGTTCACTTCGAGATTTTGGGAGAGTCTACAGAGTGCTTTGGGTACGAAGTTGTGTTTAAGTTCAGCTTATCATCCTCAGGCAGATGGTCAGACGGAAAGAACGATTCAATCACTTGAAGATCTGTTGAGAGCTTGTGTATTGGAGAAGGGAGGAGCTTGAGACAGCTACTTGCCTTTGATTGAGTTTACTTACAACAATAGTTTTCATTCGAGCATTGGTATGGCACCTTTTGAGGCCTTGTATGGTAGATGTTGTAGGACGCCATTGTGTTGGTATGAGTCGGGAGAGAGTTCTACAGTTGGACCTGAGTTAGTTCAAGTTACTACTGTTGCACCCCAAAATCTGCCCAACTTTTCTTTACCTAGCTTGTGTTTCATTTCATTCACATTAGTATTATCATTTGCATTTCATTGACATGTATGTAGGAGATAAAGAGATATGATTACCAATCAAGAGCTATACAAGACTATGAAGCTAGCTAAGAAGGTTATTCAGGTGCTCAAGGGTGGATATCCTTGTCAGAGAAGTTAAAAGATCCTCAGAGAGAGTGATTGAAACCAAGTATGTGTGTCCCCTAGCTTGAAAGTTGTGGAAAGCCATCAGATGATTCTGAAGCCATGAAGTTGGACTTGAGATCTTGAGAGAGCTCATGAGAAGATTTGAAGATCACTTTGAGGCCTAGACAGGTCATTGAGCAAGAATAAGAAGCCTCAGCCATGATTGGTGCAGCTAGGGTTTGACTGGGTCAACCCTAAGTCAACTGAAGATTTGAAAGAGGTTGAGACTCAATCCAAGAGCCATGTGATCATGTATTGATACATTAAGATGTTCTAAGGATTATTCCAAGGTTAACTCATCATGATTGAAAAGTTTGAGAAGTTTCAGGCTAGGGTTTCTAAGACTTGACAGTGTAAAATCCCCTAGTTTGACCCCTGTCTTCAAGACAATTTAACTCAAGATATGATTGTCATCTCATCTTGACCCCAACATGATTGTTTTATATCATGGTCTTAGCTTTAATTTTAGTGCTAGAAGTCCTTGATAGGATTTATAGAACTCAAGTTATGGCTTTGACAAGTTACAAGTCATCTGAGGCATGTAAATTTGGAGCTTGAAAGTTACCCAACTTGCATGACACTTTTGCCCTAGAGTGATGATTCCTATGAACTTTTTGTCAACATGAATGTTGTTCCTTATTCTCTTAGCTTTCCATAGAGTACTAGAAGTCCTTGATAGGATTTGTAGAACTCAAGTTATGGCTTTGACAAGTCAAGGGTATTTTGGGAAGTTATGATTATAGGTCATTTTTGGTTATAGGCCATTGTCACCCACTTAGACACCTCAAATGAGATTTTGTTCAACTTGAAAGTTGCTCAAAATGAGGTTTTAACCTTGACCATGTACCAAGGAGACATTGAAATGGCTCAAGGAAAGACTTGGTTCAAGAAGTGGTGAATAAGGAAGGATTAAAATGGATTAAATGACCAAAAATGCAAATAAATTGATTTGTGTCCAAACAAGGCAAAATTATAGGTCATTTTGAATGGAAAAAGCATTTTAGAAACAATGGCAATATTACATTTTTGGTTTGAGGTCAAATTCATGCACTTCCATTTTGTTACTTCATGATGAAGTAACATATCAAACTTGGACCATTGGATTGCAAACAAGGGAATAATCACCACCAACCAATTCAATATCTCATGAGATGATTATTGCAAGCAAAATCAGGCCAGAACAGAGCCAATACACGACTGTTGCACATGATATTTTGAAAGAGAAATTGAAATTGAAAATCTCATATGGAAGGTTACAGAAGGTTCTGGATGATTCCTCTAGCTTCTATATAACCATTAGAGTGTATTCAGCAAGTTTTTTGGAAGCATTTTGAAGTTGGTAGCAGAGAGAGCATTGGATTTTGCAGAGCTGCAACTCAAGATCGGATTCTGAGATTGAGGAGAAATCAAGCCAAATTGAGGTGTGCATTAGATTCAGAGGAAGATTTGGAGTGAGTCTGAATCATATTGGAGGCTGAATCGAGCAAAGAGTGTGACTATTCTTCATCTGAAATCAGGTTGGTACAAATCAACTTCTTGCATAATTTAGGCAGTGTTATGTAGAAACCTTCATGTGGTTAGGTGCTATTCATGATCTAGATGGATTTAGGATGGTTAATTACACGGTTAGAGACAACGCTAGGTGTTGTGCAATTTCTGTTGAGATGGATTTATCATGATTCTTGGAGTGTTATTCATGTTTAGATAGTGGAATGTGATATCTGATGAGTGTAGTTTCCATTAGTGTCATTAATTTTAAGAATCATGATGATCAAGATTTGAGTGGTTTCTGAAACTTTGTTCGAATTTTAAGTTAGAGGAAGAATTAGAGAATTTGGGGATTGGATTTGGATTCAGTGAGGAAAATTGAGTAAGATAGGGTGTTTGATTGTATGGATTGATAAACTGTGGACACCACTTCGCTGGAGAAGACGGTGGCGCTACAACTCAGGCCACTGTCTGGGGAATTCCCTCCATATGTTTGAATTTTGGGGACGATGCATGTGAGACGTTGGATATCATCTTGACTTTGACTCAGACTAGGAATAGATGGCCACGATTTGAAGAAAATTCTGAAGAGAGATTGAGAAGTGAAATGCAACGTTTCATTTAATTGTTGTTTTGGGCTTAAGGATCCAGTTGCTATCCACACCACCATTTGGGCCCAAATCCTGGAATGAACTGGTTATATTTGCTATTCACCACGCAACTTTTATTAATTTCTTGTATTTTCTTAATTTTTTGTTATTTCATATAGTTTGAAAACAATTCATAATAAATAGAAAAATTAGCCAATTTGATCCAGGTTTTTTCCCCCTAATTCATGATTGAATCTAGAATTTTGTTGGATTAAAAGATTAGGAATTCATGCATTTTTTATTTTAATTACATTTTTTGTATTTTTATTTGATAATAATTCATAATGGTTGATACCTTGACTTGTAAATTTTTGTGTAATCATTTGATGATGTTTTTTGGACTGATTTTTTGTGTGTAGCTAGTTTAGACATGTATGCTCCTCTAGTAATTTTCTCACATTTTTGTGAAGAAGTTTAGGGCTGGCTTTTGTATTGAACTTTAGGTGCTCTAGTTTTAGGGTTTAACCTTTATACCCCATAGTTTAGGATTTAATTCTAGGACTTATTGGATGATTTGATCTCTGGAATTAACATGGTAGAGTCATGATTGACTTAGGTTCCCATAGTTATTTTTGTAGGATTTTACAATTGGTTTTAGTATTTTAGTTAGGATTAACTTTAGTACTAGGTTTTAGGTGATCCTAACTTGCTAACTCAACTAGAATGACTTCATTAGTGCCCTTAGATTAGGGTGTGGCTTCCCTTGCTCTTGGATGATGATGAAGACATGTGTGGGCTGCTGTGGAATGCATGATGGAGCTTGGACTTGAAGTTTGCTCTTCCTTTGGTGTAGTTTGTCTAGGGTTAAGGATTAGGGTTTTTAGGGAGATCTCTTAGAATAGATTGTCTTCCTTCATGAAGCATGGAAGATGTTGATCACTTCCATTCCTCCCTATGATGTAAGGTCCCATTGTGAAGGCCCCATCCCTCCTTTGGTAGGATGAGTGGCTCCTCACAAAGTGGTAGAACCTTTGAGGGTTCCTTTCCTTGATGGTGGAGTGCTTAGAGGTGACCTTTGGTCTTCACTCTGCTTTCCACTATCCACACCTTGCTCTTGTTAGATGAATCTTTCTCCCTTGCTAGAGGATGGAGTTCCTTATTCGAAGATTGAAGATGCTAGAGGATGCCACTTCCCTGTGTTTGAAGACTTCCTTTGGAGCTGAGGCTTGAAGACCCAGGAGAACAAGTTGACACTTATGAAGAAAATCAAATTGAGATTAAAGAAAGAGCTGAAGCTTGAAGAAGAAGGACAAGTTGATACTTGTGTTTGATGTATTGAAAGCTTGAAGAAGAAAGTTGATACTTGCTATTGAAGATGAAAGCCTTGAAGAACAGTTATAGACTGAGGACTGAGCTGCTGTCAGAGGACTGCTTTGCTGTGAAGATGTGGGAGTTGTTGATCTGCTTTCTTTCCTGTCTGTTTGCTTTCTGTGCAACTGTATTGATGTGACTTGTTTGATTTGCTTGATGCATTAGAATAAGTTCATGTTTAGATTCTTTTAAGCTATGAGCATGATTGCACTAGAGGTTGAGTTGCTCCCTCTGCTTGTATTTTTACTGTATGGCTTTGCTTGCGGGTATTCGGTAGAGCCCAGCTCCCTTGCCTATGTGGTTTGTGTTTTGCTTGATGGCATTTTATTTCTTTCTGTATGATTGCAGTTATTCATATCTGGCTTGAGGTTGAGACGAGCTTGTGGAGGCTGATGCCCCAAACACATTTCCTCCCTCACTTGCATTGCATGCATTTTACAGTCGTTTACTATTTACTGTTTAAGATGATGCTTTATCTGTTTCTGCTTATCATTGACATGATCCCCTAGGAATCTCACTTCCTTTGATAAGGAAGTGATGATTAGAACTTTAGGTTGAAACCTGTGCATGATAACTTCTAGGAGATCCCTGTTTCAAACTTCAACCATAGGATGAATCCTTGGCATGACAACATTAGGACTTGATAGTCTCCCCTTAGTTGTCCCTCTCTCTTCTCATCTCAAACAACAGTAAAAAACGTAATAAAGGCAAGTTAGTATAAGCGCGTTACGAGCCTTAAGCTACTTGGGTAATGATAATTGAGCGACCTCCTCTCAATCGTCTAGAATGTTTAGTATACGTCCTTTGGACGATATGCGACGCATTCGTTCCTAAGTCATAGTCTCTAGTGCTGTACAAACTACAGACAAACATAAAAAAATAGTTCTTCCGTAAAAGACAGAAAATGAACTTCAAACCTTTTTGCCCCGTGGGCCCGTAAGTCAAAGGAAAGCTTTTCTGAAGAAAAGAGTGTCGTTAACTCCCAGTTCTACTGCAAACGGTAACACCTAAGTCTCCAAGGGTCGAGCTGCGTACGCCAAACTGCTGGAACTGTTTGTTAACCCTACTCGAAAAAACAGATGAATCTGAATTCCCGTAATCCGTAGTATCCCGAACTACATAAGCTCTGATCTCTCATACCTGTTGAGAGTATGTAGGCACAATACTGACGTATTGGCGAGCCACCTTCCCCCGTAACCCGTAGTCAACCGAACTACGTTGACTCTGATTTCTCATTCTTTGATGGGAATACATAGGCATAAAGTGCGACGCTTTGCCGAGTCATTTTCTTTTCTTTTCAGACCAGCCTTGATAGGTAGATAGATAAAACCAACCCGTCAAGTAAACACAACAAGCGTGGATCTCATCATGTACGATGGACGTGAGGGGTGCTAATACCTTCCCCTTGCGTAACCGACTCCCAAACCCAGACAATGGTTGCGATGACCCTGTCTTATACCTTTTCGTCAGGATTTTCTGATCGTTTCCTTTCCCGAGGGATAAATAACGAAAGGTGGCGACTCTTCTGTTTTGCCGACACCTTATTTTCGCGGTAGCGACAGTTGGCGACTCTGCTGGGGACTCTGATAGTTTCCTAGCGATCCAACGTCCCTTATGCGAGTCAATTTGGGGATCCAACGTCCCCCGCGAGAGTCAATCCTAGAGCTTGTATGATTACTTGTTGGGTTGTGTTCATTTATCGCACTTTATTTCCCGCACTTTATTTTCAGTATGATATGATTATCTGCACTGTTGTGGGAGGGGCATTCTGATGAGTGAGAAGCCAGACCCAGGCTTGAGAGCTACATAGTATTAGAGTGGGTTAGTGGAGGACGTGTTTTCTTTGCTTGCAGTTGTTCCCACGTAATCCACACTCAGACAAGGTTCTCTTTGATGGCTTCCTATCGGTCCTTTGGACTCGAGGGGTTGTTGGATCTGAGGATTGTTGACTCTGGGAACCGATCATTTGGAATTCAGCTAAGTGAGTCCGCTTCAAGAAATGATGATGCCACACCTTCTGGGTATCGTATTATCGTTTCTTAAAAGTCTGTGACGCTGATGACCGCATAGGATGTCGAACCTTTTCCGTGATTAGGTCCATACCTGTGAGCAGGGTCGAGTTTGTTACAGGAAACCTTAACCTTCAGACTACCTGGTTTTCTTGACAGTGAATCAGTTTTGTTGGTATCAGAGGTTCTCATCATCAGATATATGGTTGTTCTTGACAGAGCAGAGTTATGGTCTGATATCAGGGTTTCTTCTCCTCAGAGATATGGTTGTTCTTGACAGAGCATTATTGTGGTTCTGTTGATACAGAGCCTTCATCTCCTCAACATCACAGTTGTCCTGATCTCCTGCTGCATGATTGCATCTTGCATTGTTTGCATCCTCATTTGCATGTCATTAACGTGTGTCTGTGTTGCAGGTGCATATTTCTCCCCTGGTTCTAGTGATCTTGATCCTTATGGCAGATATGGCATCTCTGAAGAAGACTGTGGCTTACAAGCTACCAACATCTGACATCCGAGAGTTACGGACTTTGATTTCTTTGGCTGATAAGACAGTGATGGAGAGTTTCAGATAGAGTTATGGGAGATTGCTGAGTATTGTGTATAAGCTTCCTATGTACGAGTTGAATGGCCTCTACGCCCTGCTGCAGTTTTACAACCCACAACTCAGATGCTTTGTGTTTCCAGACTATGTCCTCGCCCCGACCTTGGAAGAGTACTCTGACCTGTTGGGGGTGCCTTTGATAAATCAAATGCCTTACTACCGTGTTGAGGGTGAGCCCAAACTGAGTAAGCTGACTGACGCTCTTCATGTAGATGAGTCTGAATTGGAAGGGATGGTATCCAGAAAGATTGGAGTTCATGGTTTCCCTTTGCCTTTCCTGATGGAAAAAGCCCGAAAGTTTGCCGAGAAGGATCGCTGGGATGTGTTCAATGCCTTCTTAGCCCTCTGTATCTATGGGATCGTGCTATTCCCAAGTCACCCGGACTTCATAAGCATGGATGCTTGCCATATATTTGCTTCTGGGAATCCAGTACCCACTCTCCTCAGAGACGTCTACCATTCAGTTCATAGCAAGAACGAAAACAGAAAGGGGAAGAACGTGGCATGTTATGCTCCTTTACTGTATAAATGGTTTGCTAGCCATCTTCCTAAGTCAGGGCCGTTCATTGATTCTGCTGAGTCTTCGCCTTGGTCTGCATGTTTGATGGGTTTGACTGCTGACGATATCATCTGGTTTGATAGAGATCTGCTGGGCAAGGGTATTGTACATAGCTGCTGTGGCTTTCCAAACGTCCCCCTGGTCGGAAGGAATGGATGTATCAACTACAATCCATCTTTGCTGGTACGACAGTTTGGGTATGCACTACGAGGTCCTCCTGAAGAGGAAGAAATACAGGAATCTCTGTATCTCACAGGGTTGCTTGAAGGCAACACTTTGATCAAGGTGCAGAATGCTTGGAGCAACATTCACCGGAAGGGGAAAGTCTTGCTGGGAAAAAGCAACAACAAGGCCTTTGATCCGTACGTGACTTGGGTTCAAGAAAGAGCCGCCAAGTTTCTAATGTCGTTTCCTGCTGTGGAACCATTGTGTGCTCCCGTGCACAAAGAGAATACTACAGTTGATATTCAGAAATTCAACCAGGTACTCCAAGAGAAGGAAGAGCTACGAAAAGCCAAAGAAGAGTTGGAGAAAGAGATCACTCAACTTCAGAAAGAGAAAAGTGAAGCCGTTTATACCTGCAAGAAGCAGACCGAGATGATCAACCGTCTAGGCTCTAACCTGACCAAAGAAACTGATGCTAGGGAACATCTGGGATTGGATCTGAAGTCAGTACATGGCGTGTTGACAACCAAGAAACAGGATCTGGACAGAGTGTACCGGAAGCTAACCCAATACGAGAGGGTTTGGAGCAGCACCATAGCCAAGTACAAAGAGCGGGAAGAAAAGCTGAAGCAGCAAGTAGCCGAGCTAGAAGCTCAGATTATGGTGAAAGATGAGAGTACAGAGGCTGAAGCCTCCCTGCGACATGACGTCCAGTATAGATTGGCCGAGGCCGAGGCGGATTTGCAAGATTCTCAACTCCGAGCTGATGCTAAAAGGAGAAGAGTCGAAAACCATTCTGAAGAAGGTATTTCTAGGAGCATTGCTGAGAACCTCCCAAAGTCCATCAGTCAGAGGGACCTGCTGGCTTGGGGTGTGCTTGCTCAGTCAGATCATCCCGCTACAAAGAAATTGATAGAAGATTCTCGTGCCCGTGGCCGCACCTGATCTTTTTGTATTTTCTTTGTACATTTTATGCATTGATATGCTGATCACCGCCAGATCTGTTGGTTGGGGTCATGCTTTATTGCTTCAGTTGTATGTGATTACAGTTGTACGCTACCCGAGCGGGCTTTTCAGATGAATATATGAGGATTTTTTTTCCATGATTGGATCATAGACTTTATTTGTCTCGGAAACTAGGATCGGGGGGGAATCTCCCCAAGGCACAGACACACGTTTGCATTTGCATGAAGCATTTGTAAAACAAGCACCTTGTCGTTTTTTTTCCTAACCCTTTGTGTATGCAGGTTGTTCCAGGATTGATCGAAGGCCGACCCTCCGCTATCTGACCAGAGCAAATCAAGCTAGAGCAATGGAACAAGTGCAGACTGACGTCCAGGAACTCCGAGAGAGGATGGACCGCTTCATGGAGCTCATGCAAGTGGTTGCCAACGGCCAAGACCAGCTCAGGACATTGGTCCAGCCTCTGATCTCAAGGGTTGACAGCAACGGTGTACTTCATGGTGGAAGCATTCCAACCCCTCCACCTGTAGAAACTCCTCAGAATGGCATCCCCGGGACTGAGGGGATTTGAAGTGGTAACGACAATGTGATCACTAACATCGGGCTCAATGGTAATACGACTGGCATCGGCAATGGAAATTTTGAAGCTAATGGCAATGCTGGATTAGGCAATGGTAACACAGGCGCTGGAAATCTGTATGGGCCTCAGCCATGGCTAGAAGATCATCAAGAAGACCTGTTCTCACAGAGGAGTGCTGAAGGAGAACTGACTGCTGAAGCACGTCTGAGGTTTAAGGCACTCGAGGACAAAATGAGGAATTTCGAGAACCTGAACACTATGGGGGTCGACATGACTAAGTTGGGATTGATTTCTGATTTCAAGGTGCCTCCTAAATTCAAGGTACCCGACTTTGAAAAATACAAGGGCACCACTTGCCCTCGTGTCCACTTAAGGGCATACTACGGAAGATGTCCGCTCACTCTGAAGACGAGAAGCTACTGATGCACTTCTTTCAGGATAGCTTGTCCGGGCCATCTTTGAAATGGTACATGAGTTTGGAACCCATCAGTGTGCAACGTGGAAGGAACTTGCTGAGGCCTTTGTGCACCATTATCAGTATAACAGTGACTTGGCTCCGAACTGGGTTCAGCTGCAGAACTTGTCACAGAGGAACAACAAAGGGTTCAAAGAATACGCCCAACGATGGCGTGAATTAGCAGCTAGAGTTCAGCCGCCGATGGTTGAATGAGAGCTTGTTGAGATGTTTGTAGCCACCCTCCCAGGGGTTTATTACGAGAAATTGGTCAACGGTATGTCAGGGAGTTTCTCTGATCTCATCATTACTGGCAAGCACGTTGAAAATGGGATCAAGTTGGGGAAAATTCAAGGGGGTGATCTATCCTCAGCTGGAGGAGGAAAGAAACCATATGGTAACAAAAGGCGTGAAGGAGAGACGAGCGCCGTATCTAACGCTCGAAGGAAAGGTAAGGGCCAGCGTGAACAGGTGGCTAGCATAACCATCCCTGTTGTCCAACAACCCCAGCCACAGCAGCAGCCGCAGCAGCAGTAGCCAAATCAGCAAGGGTACAGAAAATATCAGAACAGGGCACCTCTGTCAAGTTGTCACCTCGAGACGCCGCCCATGTCTTATGCTCAGCTATTACAAACTCTGCTTCAGTTACAGCTAGTTCAGAAAAGAACCCTGGCTCCCTTGACAGGGGCACCTCCGCCAGGTTATGATGTGAATGCAACATGTGATTTTCACTCAGGGGCACCCGGCCACACGATAGAAAACTGCAAAGCCTTCAAGCACAAGGTGCAAGATATGGTGGATGCTAAGATCATCAATTTCTCAGATAATGTGCCGAATGTCACAAAGAACCCTATGCCGAATCATAGGGGAGGTGGGGTGAAAGCCATTATTGAAGACGAGAACTTAGATATTGACTGACGTCAAGGATCTGAAGACACCGCTTAGCTTCGTTAAAGCCAAGCTGATGAAGAGAGGCTTCTTTCCAGGCTGTGGAGAATTGTGTATGGGCTGTACGACTCGTCCTGATGGATGTGAACAGTTGATAGTGGGGATTCAGAGTCTGATGACCGAAGGAATCTTGCAGTTTAGCCGAAGGGACAAAAGTAGATCTGGAGAGGTAATGCTGAAGCAGGATGATGAGGTTGCCACCATCACCATCCCTCGCCAGACGATAACCATTTCTGCACTCAGACCGCCCATAATTACCATCACCAAAGTTGGGCCAATACCTTTTCAAAGCACCAATGCTGTCCCATGGCACTATGGGGAAGACGTCTACTGTAACGGACAGAAGTTGGAACTAGAACCATCTGGGCAGTCGGTGGATTACCTAGTGGGAATTGGCGGAATCACGCGAAGCGGAAGAGTATTTGCTCCACCTGAGGTTGTGGCGGACAAAGCATACAAAGCTGAGGAAACTGATAAGGGAAAGAGTAAAGTCGTTGAGGAAACTCCTCGTGGGGTAGAGAAGGACTTACTTGTACAAGACGCTGAAGAGTTCATGAGGTTGATCA
Organism: Lathyrus sativus; assembly: GCA_963859935.3. Classification (NCBI taxonomy): domain Eukaryota; kingdom Viridiplantae; phylum Streptophyta; class Magnoliopsida; order Fabales; family Fabaceae; genus Lathyrus; species Lathyrus sativus. Next base: position 342,510,359 of record OZ012735.1, on the reverse strand, counting down.
AGAAGAGTGACTACAAGATCGTGGATCACCTCCATCAAACACCCTCGAAAATTTCCATCCTGAATTTGTTGCTGTGTTCGGAGTCACATCGCAACGCGCTGTTAAAGGTTTTGAATGCCACGTATGTACCGCAGGAGATCTCGGTCAACCAGTTGGAAGGGGTAGTAGCCCACGTGAATGCTGGAAACGGATTAGGGTTCACTGACCTGGAGCTGACGCCGAAGGGAAGAAACCACAACAGTGCCCTGCACATCTCGATAGAGTGTAGGGGAACGATTATGTCACATGTGTTGGTAGACACTGGGTCATCGCTCAATGTTCTTCCGAAGAAAGCATTGATGAAGTTAGATACTCGAGGGTTGATTTGCACCCCCAGTGATCTGGTTGTGAAGGCATTCGATGGAACCAAGCGTCATGTCTTTGGAGAAGTAACGCTGCCAATCCAAGTTGGGCCAGAAACTTTCGACGCAGTCTTTTACATCATGGACATCATGCCTGCCTACAGCTGTCTCTTAGGCCGGCCATGGATCCATTCTGCTAGTGCCGTGATGTCCACGTTGCACTAGAAACTCAAGTATGCTGTCGGAGGCAGCATCGTGACTGTATGTGGCGAGGAAGACATAATGGTGAGCCATTTGTCATCCTTCAAATATGTTAAGATGGATGGGGAAATACACGAAACCCTATGTCAGGCATTCGAAGGTGTTAAGGTCAAGGACGTGGCGCCAGTAATTACTGAAAAACCAGAGATGACTCTCTCTTCCTTCAAGGAAGCCCAGGCCGTTGTTCAAGCCGGATCTACCCCAGGCTGGGGGCAGGTTCTAGAAATACCTAACAAATAGGACAAGTTTGGGTTAGGATACTCTCCTACGGCTGAAGCCTCCTCCTCTCACAGTGCGTCGCGAGGTAAAGGGCCGATCCAGTTTACCAGTGGCGGGGTGATATTTGAAAGTGTCAGCGCAGTGTCTGAAGACGGCGAAGACAGCGATTGTGACCTAGACTCTTGGATCCAACCAAGCAAACCAGGCCAGAGCCTCACCAACTGGTCCATCAGGGACACTATCCAAGTGACAGGCAAAGAGTAATGATTTACTTTCTCCAATTATTGTACAACCCTATGTCCTACCCGGGGCATAGTGGTTTTATTGTCAGGGCCTCGTTTGATTATGTACATGCATTTTACCAATAAATCAAAAGGCGTTTTTCTTTGCATTCAAATGTTGTGATCTCTGTTATTCCTGTTTTATATTTTCTGAAAAACAATAAAATGGCAATAGGGTTTGTGCTAACCTGCATATCCTTGTTTTAAGCTTAACCCTTGTTATTGCAGGATCCACATATCAGATGACATCGACTCTGGACCTTCTACGACTCACTTCGACTTCGATTGCCCGATCTATCAAGTCGAAGAAGATATTGATGAAGACGAAGACCTTCCCGAAGAGTTGGCCCGCTTATTGAAACAAGAAGAGAAAGTTATTCTGCCTCACGAGGAAGAGATTGAGATTGTGAATCTGGGTTCTGAAGAACTGGTCAGGAACGTCAGGATTGGGGCTGCATTGCAGAGTGATGTCAAGCAGAGATTGGTCGAGATGCTGAGAGAGTATAGTGACATCTTTACTTGGTCATACGAAGATATGCCCGGACTTGACACTGACATCGTGGTCCATCACTTGCCGCTGCGAGAAGATTGTCCTCCCGTTAAGCAGAAGCTTAGGAGGACACGACCAGATATGGCCGTTAAGATCAAAGAAGAAGTGAAAAAGCAGCTTGATGCTGGCTTCTTAGCGGTCACCACTTACCCTCCGTGGGTCGCCAACATAGTGCCTGTAACGAAGAAGGACGGTAAGGTGCGAATGTGCGTCGATTATCGGAATTTGAATAGGGCGAGCCCTAAAGATGATTTCCCGCTCCCTCATATTAATGTGTTAGTTGACAATACAGCTCAGTTCTCCGTATTTTTGTTCATGGATGGCTTCTCCGGCTACAATCAGATCAAGATGGCGCCGGAGGACATGGAGAAAACTACGTTTATTACACCTTGGGGAACATTTTGCTACAAGGTAATGCCTTTCGGTCTAAAGAACGCAGGGGCCACTTACCAACGAGCAATGGTTACTTTGTTTCATGATATGATTCATCATGAGATTGAAGTCTATGTTGATGACATGATTGCGAAGTCCCAAACGGAGGAGGGACATCTGGTCAATTTGCTGAAGCTTTTTGAGAGGCTTAGGAAGTTCAGGTTGAGGCTGAATCCTAACAAGTGTACTTTCGGAGTACGGTCTGGAAAACTACTGGGGTTTATCGTGAGTGAAAGAGGCATCGAGGTTGATCTTGCGAAGATAAAAGTAATACAAGAAATGCCAGCGCCAAAAACCGAAAAAGAAGTTCGTGGCTTCCTGGGCAGAATAAACTACATTGCAAGGTTTATCTCTCAGCTCACGGCCACATGTGAACCGATGTTCAAACTACTGAAAAAAGATTAGGCGATTATCTGGAACGAGGATTGCCAGAAGGCATTTGATAAGATAAAACAGTATCTACAGGAACCTCCAATCTTGATACCCCCAGTGGCCGGAAGACCCTTAATCATGTACTTGACAGTTCTTGAGAATAGTATGGGGTGTGTTCTCGGTCAGCATGACGAGACAGGCAGAAAGGAGCATGCCATTTACTATTTGAGTAAAAAATTCACAGACTGTGAATCTCGTTACTCAATGCTGGAGAAAACATGTTGTGCACTAGCCTGGGCTGCCAAACGTTTACGACAGTACATGCTCAACCACACAACCATGCTAATTTCGAAGATGGATCCAATCAAGTACGTCTTCGGGAAATTGATATTTGACGGGGCGGTTAATTCTTACGGAAGTGGCATTGGGGCAATCATCACGACTCCTCATGGATCCCACATCTCGTTCACCGCTAGACTGACGTTTCCGGTCACCAATAATGAAGCAGAGTACGAAGCATGCATCATGGGTCTAGAAGAGGCAATTGATTTGAGAATCAAGAACCTAGATGTATATGGTGACTCGGCACTTGTGATCAACCAGATTAAAGGGGAGTGGGAGACTCGTCAATCGAATTTGGTGCCGTACATGAATTATGCCAGAAGGCTGCTTCCGTTCTTTGATCGAGTGGAACTCCATCATGTGCCCAGGGCTAAAAATCAGATGGCTGATGCCTTAGCCACGTTGGCTTCGATGTATAAAGTCAATTTTTGCAATGAAGCTCCAAGAATTGTCCTTTCTCGTCTTGATAGACCTGCATTCATCTTTGCGATCGAGGAAGCCTCCGATGGCAAGCCATGGTTCCATGATATCCAGACTTTCCTTATGACTAAGGAGTATTCGGCGGGAGCGTCAACCCAGGATAAGAAAACTCTGAGGAGGCTGTCCGGAAATTTTTATCTCAATCCTGATGGAGTTTTGTATAAAAGAAACCATGATCTCGTTGTCGCTACTGCGAAAATTGGCGCCGGCTAAACAGAAGAGTCGCCACCGTGCGTTATTTATCCCAAAGGAGGGAAAGGAAACGCTCGAAGTAAACCTACCGGAAAGACGGGAAAGGAATGGTCATCGCAACCAAATCCTGGATTCGGGAGTCGGTTACGCAAGGGGAAGGTATTAGCACCCCTTACGTCCGTCGTACTCGACAAGATCCACGCTTGTTTTCTAGTACATATGTGTTATTCTATCTACTCTATAGGTCTGGGGCGAAAAGAAAATAAAATGACTCGGCAAAGTATCGCACTTTATGCCTATGTATTCCCGTCTGGAACGAGAAATCAGAGTCAACGTAGTTCGCCTACCCACGGGAAAGGAGGGGAAGGTTGCTCGCTAGGATACGACATCTTATGCCTACGTACTTTCATACAGCATGAAAGATCAGAGCAAACGTAGTTCGGGCTACGGAAGACACAGATTTGTCTGACTATTTTTTATCTTTCTGAAAAGGTTTTCTCTTGATTACGGGTCCAAGCGGAGAAAAATGACACTTTGATGTTTGTTTTCAGTCTTTTACGCAAGAACTGTTTTTTTATGATCTTTGCAATCTCTGACGCACTAGAGACTATGATTTGAGAGTGACTACGTCGTATGTTACCCTAGGGGTAACACACTAAGCAATCAGATTACTGAAGAGTGACCCTCCAGCAATCCTCTCTCAAATGGCTTAAGGCTCGTAGCGTACGACGTCGATCATCCTTATTACTGTGTTTTGAATTATTTTGAGAAAGAAGAGAAAGAACCTCTAAAAAAACCTAGGGTTTGAAATGGGAATCAAAACTACCCTAATGTTATCATGCACGAATTACAACCTAATGTCTGTCATAATTCCCTCATGCATAGAGGAAATCAGAGATCCTAGGGGATAAATGGAAAAGAAACAGCATATATACAGTAAATAGTAAAATGCATGAGATGCAGCAATACAAGCGAGGCAAGGGAGTCCCACTCAACCTCGAACCTGGGAAAACAATAGGCAAAGTGAAACAGCTTCACTTCAAACCTAAGGGGCCACCTGAACAAGCCAACGAACAATATAGAAAAAGAAATAAAACCCAACACCAGCTCTGACAGCAACACCAGCTCCTACAGTAACAGCTCAAGCAGCACCAGCTCTGACAGCTACAGTTGATTAACAGCAAAGGGTTGACAGTAACACCTTCAAGTAAGACCCCATCTTCAATATTCAGCCATCTTCAAGCTTTAGATAAGCTCTTATCTCCAATAATCTCCAGCTTTAGCAAGCACTGAACCCCAATAAGTAGACAACTTCAATCAGCAGCAAAACCCTAATTCTTCAACAGATACCCAGCTTTGACAGGTACAGGTTTCATCTTCACCAGTCTTCAATGAACTTCATCTTCCAATAGGTTTCCATCTTCAAGGCAAACACTCACAGGAGAGAATCAACTTAATAGATGTAGTTGGAATGTTAAGAGGCTTAATGATAACCCAGGGAAATCACTAAGATCTTATCATAGCAAGGGAGAGGTATCCTCAAGGTTCTACCCATCAAAGCATGCTCTACATCCCTCCTAAGGAGAGATGGAACTTCTTTGGGGGACCTTGTGTCATAGGATGGAATAGAGGCACAAGAAGCTTTCTATGTTTGACAGAAGAAATTAGTATACTCTAAAGCTCTCCCTATATCCCCTATCTCCTAAGTCTTCAAAAGCAATCCTCGAGCACAAGCAACTTTAATCTCCAAGCCTTGATCTTTGTCTTCAATCTTCTTCAAAGTCTTCATGAGCTCCAACAAGCCACACCTAAGCCCAACACCCAATTGAAATACCCAAAGCCCCACAAACCAAACAACATCCCAAGAGGAAAGCACACCAATATCACCCAATTTGCAAAAAATCAGATAAAATGGGAATACTCATCATAAAATCCTAGATTAATTTCTAAGGGATCCTAACTAGGTACCCTATACCCCATATAAACCGCAAGACCTAAATCAATCTTAAAACCCCAAAACTATGTGTTTAAATGCACCTATGTCAAGGTAAACCCTAATCCTAATCACCCTAAAGTTTATGGTTCAAAACTAACTAAAATTAAATCACAAAAATGTAATAAAATTCCAGGGGGAACCTAATACTATATACTAACTATGGCAAAAGAATTACATCGAAATGTGAAATAAAATGGTCATACTAAATTCAGAAAGTAATATGTACAAAATGAAATGAAATAAAAGCCACTAAAAGTAAAAAATACACCTGCAATAGAAAAATGCATGAAATGTCATTTTTATTGTTTCATTATTTTCTTAATGTTTTAATGAAAATGAGGAAAAAACTCCCATCTAAAAATATTATGTTTTCAATTTATTATGATTTTTCAAAGAACCTAAAAAATGATGTGAAAATAAAGAAAACATGATAAAATGGATATGCGTGTGTGTCAAATAGCAATCCAAACCAATGTAAAAATTGAATGGGCTCAGGAGGGAGGTGCGCATAGGAAGCGCTTACTTAAGCCCAAGACAATCAGCAATTAAATGAAAAAAAAAAGAAATAAATTGAGAAAAGCGTGGTACGAATAGTAAGGAAAACTAGTGTATTCTCAGGTGGGCCTACAAGGTGGGGTGTGGTTATCATGTTTTGACACTAAGCCCAAACTAGATTTTAAGTTATGCCGTGCGTTTTGATGGCTCAGAAGCTCTTCAAAAATGAAACGAATGGTGCCTACATCATCTTCTTCCTTTGAATTGTTCATTGGAGGGAAGAGCCATGGATAACCAGAGTTTATTACTTCATCTTCTCCAATTCGTGTCCTTCTAAAACTTCATCAAAAATCCCAATTAAGCACTCCAATCTACTCCATTTCTCACCCTGAATCTAACCATGTCAATCAAACCCATTGAATCATTCTCCTTCTCCAAACACGATTGAATCACCAGAATTTGGTCAAGAATCAAAACTCACTAAACCTAAAATTAAGAAGTCTAAACTTAACACCATGCTACACTGAGCATTTCTAGCCATCAAACTAAAGCTATACCTCAAGAGTCATCAAGATACAAGCATGAACAACAATGGTGTCAATCCACTAATTGTCTCTAAATCACTCCAAAAGCTACCAGAAAGCTTCCTATAATCATATACATTGCATCTAACCTAACAAATCCTATTGATTATGCCTACATCAAGCCATGGATTGAAGTTTACATACCTGACAAAATCGTGTGAACAGAGTGGCAAAAGCCTCAAATCAACCTTCAAGAGCTTCCAGATTCCTTCAATGGAGTATAACCAAGCTTCTGTATGCAACAAACTTGATTGAAATGGCTTGAATCTTTGAACCCGATCTTGAGTTGCAGATGAAAAATTCCAAATGCTATCTCACAATTCTTCAATGTTCTTACTATGGATTCAATCTGGAATCATTCAACAATGCTAAAGCAAGTTTCTGAATAAAAAAGAATGGATTGAGATGAAGCAAATCGTGTAACTGAATTCAGTTTTGCAATCTGAAATTTCTGAGCTCAATCTCTCTTTTCTCTCCCAATTCTTACCAACCCATGCTTTAGATCATTTCTAAATCTTATATAGAATGTGTATGATCAATCTAGAAACTTCTGGAAAGCTCTAATGAGAAATTAACCATCTCTTGCTCTTGAAAATGTCATGAGAAATTCACCTATGGCAGCTGAGTTTCAAGGTTGCCTTTGCACCCCATTCTGACCCAAATTCTCTCCTAATGACAAATTGAATGTGTTAGGATTCCTTAGAGCCTTGGTTATGCCTTACAAAGTGGTTTTGCATATGTGCCTTATGATGTAAGTAACCATTTTTCAAAGCAAGCCCTTAAATTAACCCCCAATTCAAAATTGTGGCAATGTCAATGTTCTCAAAATGTGTTTTCCAATCAAATTGGTATGTCATATGGCTTGGTTTGGACTTGTATATCAAAAATCCCAAATTTCATCCTTGGCTTATTTAAAATTCACCCTTATTTTAGGCCATTTTTGTGATTTTGTGAAGCAAGCTCTTCCACTCACCCATGACCTCTTAACTTGCCTAAAAACATTATTTTGAAAACATCTCATGTTGAACATTTTTCCATTTGAGCAGTGGAGGATGGAAATTTTGACCTATGTTGAAAAATGACCTATAATTCAACTTTCCCAAAATACCCCTGGATTGCCAAGACCATAACATGAGTTCTACAAATCCTCTTGAGGATTTCTAGTACTAAAATTAAAGCTAAGATCAAGATCTACAACTCTTATGTTGACCAAGAATCCATTTGAAAACTCCTTGATGGGCAAAAGTTGCTTGGAAGTCAAGTGACTTTCACAGATAAATTTCAGTGTCCTCTGATGACCCATAACTTGCAAGAACCATAACTTGAGTTCTACAAATATTCTTGAAGACTTCTAGTACTCAAATTATAGCTATTGAATAGATCTACAAGTTTAATATTGACCAAGAATCCATTTGAAACTTGCATTTTGACTTATCTGGCTTGGAAGTTAGGCCTAAGTTAGAGGATTTTACATTGAAACCCTAATTTGGCAACTCCTCCTACTCTTGATTCTCTTTGATTTATCCTTGGCACAAAACCACACATGTATCCACATATTAATTCATGAATCCCATAACCTCCAATTAAGCCTTGATGCTCTTCAATCACTCAGTTGACCTAGGGTTGACCTAGATGAAACCCTAGTTGATTGCACCTCAACTATGGCTCTTGTACTTGAATCAATGACTTGTCTTGTCTTCAATATGACCCTCTAGGCATTTCATAAGCTTTGTACACCTTCCATACGCTCAATTCATAGCTCATACCCCCATTGTTGACCCTCAATACACCTCAAGTTAGGGGAGAAATCCACCTGTTGATACTCAAACTTCTCAAAGCTTCAATCATTCCTTGATGACTTGGATGGTCTTAAACTTGAATAAGGCCCCTTTATGTGCTTCTTTAGATAAGAATGGCACTTGATCCCTTGTTGGATGCCTTGCTATGCTATGCTATGCTATGCAAATGATTAGGTTATGTACATGATGTGATGATGCAAATGATAATGCAATTAAAACATAAATCAGGTGAGATGGGTTGAGCAAATTTTAGGGTGCAACGGCTGCCCCTGTTCAAACGGCTTGGACCCGACTGGGTGAAGAGTGAACGTCCTTCAACCAATCTAGGCACGAGACGGTTGAATACAAAGAACCCGTAAATTTGCCAACCGCAGAAATAAACTGCACAAACTGCTTGGAAAATAATATTTGCTGACTGGATCTGGTTGTTACGGCAACAAACTGATCAATTAACAATCGCGCTGGGGATTATTTTCATCAGTCTAAAAAAGATTCTATCATTGCGGGGATAGAACTTTGTCTATGTTCCGTCAACATAGAAAGATTCTGACGACTTCGCTGGGGACACAATTCTGTATGAACATTCATCCGTCTGCTTCATACGGGAAAAACCATCTGAATACCGTTTCTCTGCCTACCTCTGCAGTAGCTAGCTCCGGCGGTCCCATCCCACAAACGACTCTGAAGAAGACTCTACTGGGAACAGTAACTCGAGGAAATCACGGCGACTTCCTTGGGGAAAATACTTTTGCCAAATCTCGGAACACAAATCACCTATTCTGTCTATCACGGGAGAATTATCTTCCTGGATACTGAAAAGTTCATCCGCCTGCTTCATACGGGAAAACACATCTGCCTGATACTTACAGGAAAGTTCTTCCGCCTGCTTCATACGGGAAAAGATCATAACAGATCTGCCTGATACATACAGGAAAGTCCTTCCGCCTGCTTCATACGGGAAAAGATCATAACACATTTGCCTGATACATACAGGAAAGTTCTTCCGCCTGCTTCATACGGGAAAAGATAACACGTCTGCCTGATACATACAGGAAAGTTCCTCCGCCTGCTTCATACGGGAAAAGATAACACATCTTCTTGATACATACAGGAAAGTTCTTCCGCCTGCTTCATACGGGAAAATACAACACATCTGCCTGATACATACAGGAACGTTCTTCCGCTTGCTTCATACGGGAAAATACAACACATTTGTCTGATACATACAGGAAAGTTCTTCCGCCTGCTTCATACGGGAAAATACAACATATCTTCCTGATACATACAGGAATGTTCTTTCGCCTGCTTCATACGGGAAAAGATAACCTTGGATATAGCTTCCTAGCCTGTTCGCGGTAGTATCTAACTCCACTAAGGATATTCTGAAAATAACTGCCTGTCACCCATTGCGGCGACAAGTAACCACTTCTGAAATTTTGACTTATGAAACCCTGAAATGCTGCCTCGACAGCAATCCTGAAGAAAAACACTCTGTTGGTCGGATAAGAGAAACCTCAACCAGTAACTCTGTGGGGGATTAATAACAAGAACTACATCAACACATGTCTCACGGCGAGACCTCGATCGTCTGGTAATAGATCTGAGATAGAACCTCATACTCCTGTTGAGAACACACCTGAAAGCAAAAGGTTAACCAACCTGATTCATGTTTCAAAATGCGTATGTTTGATAATGGCATAATGCTCCATACGGCATGGAAATGATACGCGTTTTCTGGGTAGATGCAAACATGATAATAAATGCAAATGCAGGTTCAGGCTGCTGGGGAAGCTCTGACAAGCTTGCTTCAACACGGCTGCTGAGGACAAATACCACCCTGTTGGGGATGAACAGATATCACAAAGTATTCTGGCAAAATAAATGCCGGAAATACAACCAACTCTACCGGGGAGGGATTACACCTCGATTTCCACTGGGAGGAAAGAATATCACCGGCTGGGAAGATTAACTCAGCTGGGGGAGAATCAACCCTTCTGAAAGACAACTGTCTGGATATAGCTTACGAACTCGGAACTACCACTCCGCTAGGGATAATCATCCTGACGAAAGCATGACAACGTGCGGGGAGAAAGAAACCCATCCTCGGTGGGGATAATCCTTCTGAACTTGCTATCTTAGTTATGCGCCATGGAAGTCATCTCAGCTGAGGATTGAATGCGCACATCTTCGACTCTCTGGGGAGTATAACCTCTGCATGGGATACTGATCTCGACTTGCTGAGGATATCCTTTGGACAACTTCCCTGAAGAAACTCTTCTGGGGAAAATAATCCTTCCTTTGGTAAGGGATAACATCGTCTCAACCTCTGTGGGTGAGGTGCGACTAGCTGGGGAGAGTGATCCCTCTTCGGTCAGGGATAACATCATTTCATCTTCTGGGGATGAGATGCGACCTGCATGGGGCTTAGCGTCAAACAAAGTCAAGTCTTTCTCCACGAGCCTCCGGCTGGGGCCACTATTTTCTGATCGTTCACCTCAAAGGTGAGAACCCTGCAAAACATAAACGAGACAACACAAATCTATACAACCAAATCTGTTCGGGTTAGTGTCCGTGACATTACTTCAGTTAATTCAAAGTTTTAGCAATCATTGGCAAGGGCCAGCAAAGTTATACACATGCAAGTTCATCGGAACATTGGCGTTTTCCACATACAAAACAGTGAAGCACAAACATCAAATACTGAATAACATTTTTTATTGATAACAGGCCTCTGAATAGGCAAAGTTTTGTACACCGGATGCAACTCCTGAAAAGAGGAAGTTACGCACACACACACATACATATATGCACAAAAAGCCTAAATAAAAAAATACAAAACAATATTTGTATACATGTCGACAACATGGTGCAGACAAACATCATGAGCTGATCCTCCTATGACTCGCCTGACTCTGGCGTTTTCCCGATATTCAATTTTCGGAAGAGATTGTGTTGGATAAACAAACCCTCAGGCACTCCCAAACCAATAGGCAATGTAGTATCATATCCGGACCGCAGCCATTTGCTTTTTCAATCCCTAACTTTTGCGTGAATCACCCTTTGCGGGTTTTCAATTCACCGGGATACCCTTTTTTGCCGAAGTCGCCCAATGCAGGTTTTCGACTTCGCGGGTGTACATCTTTTCAATTTTATCCCTAACTTTTGCCCGAACCTTTTTATTCATTTTTTATGGTTCGCCGGGATGCCCCATTTTTGCCTGGACTCTCTTTTTACTGTCCAGCGGGTCTCTTTCAAGCAAAGTATTTTTTAACTGCGTCCGAATTCACAGGCAACGTAAAGTCTTCACCATCCATGGTAGATAGTAGCAAGGCTCCTCCAGAGAAGACTTTTCTGACAACGTATGGCCCTTCGTAATTAGGGGTCCACTTGCCCCGGTGATTTGTTTGTGGTGGGAGAATCCTCTTCAGCACAAGGTCGCCCATCTGAAAGCTTCGAGGGTGTATCTTCTTATTGTATGCTTTCTTCATCCGGCTCTGGTACAATCGACCATATGCAAGAGAAGCTAGCCTCTTCTCATCCATTAAGCTGAGCTGATTCAGTCTATCTTTAACCCATTCTGCCTCGTCAAGTTGGACATCTCGTAAAACCCTCAAGGAAGGAATCTCAACCTCCAACGGTAACACCGCCTCCATTCCGTATACCAATGAAAATGGGGTTGCCCCGGTTGATGTGCGTATCATCGTACGATAACCGTGCAACGCAAAAGGTAGCATCTCGTGCCAGTCCTTATACGTCACAACCATCTTCTGAACAATCTTCTTTATGTTCTTATTGGCTGCTTCAACAACGCCATTCATCTTGGGTCGGTAAGGAGAAGAGTTGTGATGTTCAATCTTAAAATTCTGGCACAGCTCTTTCATCATCTTGTTATTCAAATTCGAACCGTTGTCTGTGATAATCCGCTCAGGGATCCCATATCTGCAGATAATATCTCGTTTGATAAATCTGGCGACCACTTGTTTGGTGACATTGGCATATGATGCTGCTTCCACCCACTTGGTGAAGTAATCAATTACCACCAAGATGAACCGGTGTCCGTTGGATGCCGTAGGCTCGATTTTGCCAATCATATCAATTCCCCACATCGAGAATGGCCACGGTGATGACATCACATTCATAGGACTTGGGGGTACATGTACCTTGTCCGCATAAATTTGGCATTTATGACACCTCTTTGCAAACTTGAAACAGTCTGTTTCCATAGTTAGCCAGTAATAACCTGCCCGCAACAGTTTTCTCGTCATGACATCCCCACCAGCATGTGTACCAAACGTACCCTCATGTATCTCTTCCATGAGCAACCTCGCCTCTTTCTCGTCTACACAGCGTAGCAACACCAAGTCGTGGTTTCTTTTGTATAGGACACGGTCAGGATTCAAATAGAAACTGCCAGCCAATCTCCTGAGAGTCTCCTGGTCTCGACTGGATGCCCCAGCCGGATACTCCTTGTTCTTCAGGAAGTTCTGGATGTCAAAATACCACGGTTTGCCATCAGACGTTTCCTCAATGGCGAATATGAAGGCGGGCCTATCAAGGCGAGAGATAACAATCCGGGGAGCCTCGTTCTAGAAGTTAACTTTATACATTGAAGACAATGTCGCCAGGGCGTCAGCCATTTGATTTTCTGCTCGCGGCACATGATGCAATTCCACCTTGTCAAAGAAAGGCAACAATCTCCTTGCATAGTTCATATATGGTATCAAATTGGGCTGACGTGTCTCCCATTCTCCTTTAATTTGATTCACCACCAGAGCTGAGTCTCCGTATACATCCAGATGTTTGATTTGAAAATCAATAGCTTCTTCCAGACCCATGATGCAAGCCTCGTATTCAGCCTCATTATTGGTAATAGGAAAGGTCAATCGGGCAGTAAAGGGGATGTGCGACCCCTGAGGAGTAGTGATAATTGCCCCTATTCCGCTACCGTAGGAATTTACAGCTCCGTCAAATATCAACTGCCATTTGGAACCCAACTCTGGTCCTTCGTCCGACAACAGTTCTTCACAATCCTTCATTTTCAGGTACATGATATCCTCGTCATGAAAATCAAACCTCATCGATTGGTAGTCCTCAACAGGCTGCTCCGCAAGATACTCCGACAACACACTACCTTTAATATCCTTCTGAGAAACATATTCGATGTTGTATTCGGTTAACACCATCTGCCATCGGGCAATTCTTCCGGAGAGTGCTTGCTTCTCAAACACGTATTTGATTGGATCCATCTTTGAAATTAGCAAGGTCGTATGATTTAGCATGTATTGCCTCAAACGTTTGGCGGCCCAAGCTAGCGCACAACACGTTTTCTCGAGCATTGAGTATCTGGACTCATGGTCAGTAAACTTCTTACTCTAATAGTAGATCGCATGCTCTTTACGCCCAGTCTCGTCGTGTTGACTGAGAACACAACCCATACTTTCCTCAAGAACCGTCAAATACATAATCAACGGTCTCCCGGCCACTGGGGGTATCAAAACAGGAGGTTCCTGCAAGTATTCTTTTATCTTGTCGAACGCCTTCTGACAATTTTCATTCCAGGTCACAACCTGGTCCTTTTTCAACAACTTAAATAACGGCTCGCATGTCGCAGTCAAGTGAGATATGAACCGGGCGATATAGTTCAATCTCCCTAAAAATCCACGCACTTCTTTTTCTGTTTTAGGCGTCGGCATTTCTTGTATTGCTTTTATTTTTGCAGGATCAACCTCTATTCCTTTTTCGCTCACAATAAACCCCAGCAGTTTACCCGATCTCACCCCGAAGGTGCACTTGTTAGGGTTCAGTCTCAACCTGAACTTCCTAAGTCTCTTGAACAATTTCAGCAGATTAACCAAATGCTCCTCCTCCGTCTGGGATTTAGCAATCATATCATTAACATAAACCTCGATCTCTTTATGCATCATGTCATGAAAGAGAGTCGTCATAGCACGTTGATATGTTGCCCCTGCGTTCTTCAATCCGAAGGGCATCACTTTGTAGCAAAATGTTCCCCAGGGAGTAATGAAAGTAGTCTTCTCCATGTCTTCTAGAGCCATTTTAATCTGATTATAGCCTGAGAAGCCATCCATGAAGGAGAATACAGAGAACTGAGCAGTGTTATCCACCAGCACATCGATGTGAGGAAGTGGAAAGTAGTCTTTCGGGCTCGCCCTATTCAAATCACGGTAGTCTACGCACATTCGCACTTTGCCGTCTTTCTTTGGTACTGGCACAATATTAGCGACCCATGAGGGATATTTGGTAACAGCTAGGAAACCAGCATCCCACTGTTTTTGAACTTCCTCCTTGATCTTCACAGCCATGTCCGGTCTGGTTCTTCGGAGTTTCTGCTTAATAGGCGGACATTCCTCTCGCAGCGGCAGATGGTGAACAACCATATCCGTATCCAACCCAGGCATATCCTCGTACGACCAAGCAAATATGTCACTGTACACTTTAAGCATCTCAACCAATCTTTGCTTGATGTCGCTCTGCAGTGCAGCCCCTATACGGATGTTTCTTACAACCTCCTCCGACCCCAAATTGATAATCTCAATGACTTCCTCATGCGGCAGAATGATTCTTTCTTCTTGTTTCAATAACCAGGTCAACTCTTCTGGTACGTCGCCATCTTCCACAATCTCTTCCTCAGCCTGAAAGACCGGGTGCTCGAAGTCGAAGTGAGTCATAGGCGGTTCATAGATGTCATCTGAAATAATAATCCTGCAAAGGAAATGGTTAAATGCTTCAAAACGCATACAAAGCAAATAACCACATTGCCATTTTATTGTAAAAAGATAAAAATAGGAAAAACAGGGATCACAACATTCGTATATGAAAAACGCCTTTATTTCATGATTAAACAATGTAATGTACATAACCAAATGGCCCTAAGCAAAATCACTATGCCCCGGGTAGGACACAGGGTTATTCAACAATTAAGAAAACAAATCATTACTGTTTAGTTGTCACGGGAACAGTGTCCCGGATAGACCAATTGCAGAGACTTTGTCCTGGCACACTTGGCTTGATCCACGCGTCCATATCACAATCGCTATCTCTTTCTTCAGAATCGGAAACATCATTGATAGTCTCGAAGCTCACCCCGCTTGGCGTGATGGTTATCGACCCTCTGAACTTGGGCGCTCCTGAAGAGGATGCTGATGACGAAGGATGATATCCAAGCTCGAACTTGTCATTCTTCACGGGAATCTCCAATACCTGACCCCAGCCCTTGGTTTTGCCTGCCTGCACTAGAGCTTGAGCCTCTTTGTAGGACGACACTGTTACGTCTGATGTTTTACTGGGCGCTGTAGCTTTGTCCTTAATTCGCAACCCCTCGAAGGCTTGACAGGGTGTTTCATGTATTTCGCCATCGACCTCCACATATTTGAACGAAGACAAATGGCTAACCAGAATATCTTCCTCTCCACAGACGGTGACGACACTATCTCCAACCATATACTTCAACTTTTGGTGTAACGTGGATGTGACTGCCCCGGCAGCATGGATCCATGGGCGCCCCAGAAGACAACTATATGCTGGCTGGATGTCCATTATATAGAATTCAGTTTCAAATATTTCGGGCCCCACTTGCAACGGTAATGTTATTGATCCGAAAACTGACCTTCTCGTTCCATCGAATGCTCTCACCACTAAGTCACTGGGTGTGCAGATAATCCCCCTGATATCTAACTTCATCAAGGCTTTCTTCGATAGCACATTCAAGGAAGATCCAGTGTCTACTAAGACATGGGACATGACCGTGCCCCGACATTCGACTGACACATGCAATGCCATATTATGCTCTCGCCCTCTCGGAGTCAAATCAAAATCTGTGAAGCCCAAACTGTGCCCCGCATTGACATGCGCCATCACCCCTTCTAACTGATTGACAGAAACCTCTTGAGGAACGAACGACGTGTCTAGAAACTTCAGCAAAGCGTTCCGATGGGCCTCGAAACATAACAGCAATGATAGGATGGAAATTTTTGACGGCGTTTGCTGGAGGTGCTCCACGATTTTGTAATCACTTTTATGAATGAGCCTCATAAACTCCTCCACATCCTTAAGCGACGTTTCCTTTTCGTTCGATTGAGAAGGACCACCCTCAACTACCTTGGCTTTACCCTTGGCTAATCTTTCAGCCTCTACCTCGGGTGATGTGAAGATTCTTCGACTTCTGGTCATACCCCCAGTTCCGACAACATTATCTACAACCCCAGCTGGTTGTTCATTGACTTCAATTTTCTTGCCATCGCAATATACCTCCAACCCGTAAGTCCACGACACTGCTTTAGTACTCTCGAAAGGAACTGGTCCTGCTTTGGTAATTGTGATCATCGGCCGCCTGGCGGGCGCCGTTATCGTTATTGTTTTCCGCGGAATTGTCACCGTAGCAACATCGTTCAGCTCATCACACAATGCCTCTACAGGCTTTTCAACCTCGGTTCTATCGAATTGCAAAGTACCCTTATCCATCATAGCCTGAATACCCTGCTTCAACTCATTGCAACCTTTTGGCTGTATCCAACAATCCAAGCAAAATTCATCACACCCCGGGAATACACCCCCTTTTAGCAACCTGCTTTTAATCTCACCCAACGGTGTCTTTAGCTCATTGACCCCCGTCACTAGATTCAGATTCCCCTCTGTCAGGATGGCGTTTGCCCCATGGTTGGGCATAGGCTGCTGTACGATATTTGGACCCGCCTGTCCAAAGTTAATAGCTTTGCTATCCAATAAATCTTGAACCTTATGTTTAAATGCCTGACAAGCTTCTATATCATGCCCGGGTGCCTCGGAATGAAACTTGCAGTGCTTGTTGGCATCATATCCGTAAGGAAGTACTGCCCCAGTAGGCGGTGCCAAAGTCCTCTTTTCAACCAAGTTCAAGCCTAGCAGAGTCTAGAGGAGTTCTGCATACGTGGAAGGAGGTGCGTTGAACACTCTTTTCAGTCTCGTATTCTGGACCCTTCTCTGGCCAGGATTCTGCCCTTGCTGTTGCGGGGGTTGTTGTTGTTGTGGCTGTCTCTGTTGAGGAAGCGGGATAGTGACGCTAGCTATCTGTTGCGGCTGAACATTGTTGCACCCTAAAATTTGACCAACCAATTCTCCTATCTGACTCATGGTTTAATTTCATATTCACAGCTCAGATGTATGATTTTTGTGCACAAGCAGGGGATATCAGAGTTTACAGCTTGATTTTTGTCTATCAGATATGGCAGACCCAGTCCAGATTACCAGGGTTTTATTTTCGGGAAATTGTGCGCTCCTCGGTGATTTTTCAGTGATTTTGAGGATATTCTGATGCCCGGGGATCTCTGTTCGATTCGATCTGGTCTCGTGTGCGCCTTTATGGCGGTCATTTGCATTCATCTGCATTTTTAGGGTTTAATAGGCTTTTGTGAATTTTTAATAGGCTTTATAAATTTTTCTGGAATTTAAATAGGTTTATAGAATATTTTAATAGCTTAATTTTCTTTTTAGGATTTTATAAGAATTTTTAAATCATTTTTAGAATATAAATAAGATTTTAAATGGTTTTATCTTTTTAGAATAATATAGCTTTTTCTTTTAATAATAGCTTAGAATTTTTCTATAGATTTTAAATAGGTTTAATAGTTTTTGGATAATATAGAAAATAAAATAGTTTTCTTTTATAGATTTTGATAGATATCAAATGATAATAGGATTTTAATAGAGAATTAGTGAATTTTAGAGTTTAATTAGATCTTAATTGTGTTTTAGATTTGATTAGATTAATATAGAATTAATTAGATTTTAATTGACTTTTTAGAGTTTAATTAGGTTAATTGGTTGTTTAGGGTTAATTAGATTAATATGAGTTTTAATCTTTTTTTTTAGAGTTGATTAGTCATTAGTTAATTGTTTTGATATAATTTGATTAGAGTTAATTGGGTTTAACTGTGTTAATTCAGTTTTCTTTGTACAGCTTTTTTATTCACTTTCGTGGGCCCAATTGGGAGGCCCAGTATTGCTTTTTGTCCAGAAAAATGGGTCCAGAAAAAGTCCAAAAAGTCTAAACAGTCAGCGAAAGTCCAGCAGTTCTCAGAACAATCCAGAAGGTTCTAGCACTATCAGAGTAATAAATAGTGGCCACGTGTTGGCCATGCAGGGACCCACACGTTTTTCTCAGAATCACACCACGTGGCCCACCTGTCCCACTCTCTCTCTCTCCCTGAGACACTTGGCACCCAGCCATCACTCACCGGAGCCTCGCCTGGAAACTTACCGCCGGGCATGCAAACGCCCTAGCAACCAACCGCCGGCGACCTAACCAACTCCGGCCACCACCGGGATCTGCAAACACCAGAAAATCATCAGAAACCTCCTATCTTCTTCTTTCTCCCCAGACCTCCTCCGTCTACCCTCATCGGTGCATCGCCGGAAAATTCAAAGGCACACCGGAAACTTCAAAGAACTCCAGAAACCGTCTTCCTCCTCCAACCTTCGTTCAACCATCAGATCCCCATTCAAATCGCTATCATCTTCATCAATCTTTTTTCCAGAAACTAAACCTTCATCCCAATTTTTTCCAGAAATCATCTCATATCTTCATCATCCATCAAGATTTTTCCAGAACAACATTCATCGTCCATCAAGATTTTTTTACCAGAATAATATCTATCCTCCATCAATTTTTTCCAGCACGCTCAGACATTCATCATTCTCCAGCAAGATTCCCCAGAAAACATCATCTGCGTTCAATCTTCAAGTCACAAACCCAGGAACTTCGAACCGCGTCCAATCTTCAAGCAAATTTTCCCAGAACGTCATCTTCAAGAGCCATCCTTCAAGTTCATCTTCGCTCCATCGTCGTACGCGCCTTGGATCTTCGTTGAAGGGACTTCATTCCCCAATACGATCCAGTTCGCCCAAATATCTCCAGGTATGCTTGCTAAAACTCTTTGCATGTTCTTCTTCAGATTAAATTGTGCCTTCAACGATTAGGGTTTAACTGACTAATTGATTGAGTGAATAGTTGAGTTAGATTTTGAGTAGTGATTTCGGGTGAGGGATTGAAGTGTTTGGGTGAGGATTTGCTTAGTTTAGGGTTTGTTTGATTGGGTTGCAGAGAAGAGAGAGTAGAGACGAGGAAGAAGATGGTGAAACGGCGCTTGATGAACAGTGCCAGAGAAAGGTTAGGGGGAAGATAGTTTTGGTTAGGTTTGGTTCTGGATTAGGGTTTGGGGTATTGGGCTAAGCCCAAAAGCGTGTTTCTGACGCTACACCCCCAAACTGCTTGTCCCCCCCCTGGCGTGTGGAAAGTCTGAATGAGTAAGTTGGGCCTTAGGCCCTGAGTGCTAACAGCACCCCCTCGTCCAAGCCCAGTATTGAAATAACAACTAGGAATCTGCTAAGTCTGCACCCCCCCCCAGATGTTTTGTCTTCTGATTGTAAGGTTTCTAACTTGGGCCTTACGCCCTTTGCTTCTACCACCCCCAGCATAGGCCCAATGTAGATGATAAAACTGAAACCATTGCTGTTTAAACCCCCCTCCATTTTATTTTCTTTTGTTTTGATTTTTTCTTTTATATTTCCATATTAAATAAATCATAAATAATTGAATATAATTGTTTTTTTAACAATTCTTGTTTCTACCATTTCATGAAAATTAAATAAAAATAAAAATGACATTTTATTTTTTGTTGGTTATTTTTGTGCATATTTTCCATTTTAATTGATTTTTTTAATATTTTCAATGCATGCATATCATTAGAAAATTCATAAAAAATGGTAGACTTAGTCAAATAATTCCGTTCTTTTTTCTGTAGACTCATGATTCAGTGTAGGATTTTATAGTATAAAAACATTAGCTTAATCATGCATTTTCATTTTAATGGCATTTTGTCACTGTTACTGATGTTGAATAAATTGGTCTGTGGATATGTCTGTGTTGCTGATTTTGATTCTTTCATCTGGTATTGAATTTTGTTCTGATTTTTCAGTATGTTGTCCTAAAGCCATGTAGGTCTCCCATTAGATTTTTGATAGATTTTTGTAGGGTGTTCTGCTGTGATTTGTCTGAGCCTGAAGATAGGAGAGGTCTTGATGACTTCTTACTGTGAAGTTCAACTGTGGTTGAACTTCAGAGATAGTCTCTTGAGTTTTGTTGGCCTGGGGTTCTTCTTGAAGGTGAGAGCTGATGGAAGTCCTGTTGGAGCTTGCAGAGATGCAGTGGATTGAGGCTTAGTCTAGGAGCTTGTTGTCTGTTTGTGAGGTTCGAGATCCTGAAGTTTGAAGGGAGTTTATGGTACTTTCCTGAGGAAGGCACTATGAATGACTTTCATTCTTTCTTCTCACCTCTTTCGTAAGTATCCAATGATGTTGGAGCCGACTTGTGAGTTTAATTCCTCCTGAGGAGGAATATAAACTGATCACATGTTGTTGAGCCACATGGGATACGATTCCTAAGTGGAAGCCCCCTAGCACTTTCCTGAGGAAGGTCCTATGGGTCTATTCACTTAGCTCCATTAGTTTATCTAGGATTTCTTAAGTATCCAGTGATGTTGGAGCCAACTTGTGAGTTTAATTCCCCCTGAGGAGGAATGTAAACTGATCACAGTTGTTGAGCCGCGTAGGATACGATTCCTAAGTGTCAGCCTCCTAGTACTTTCCTGAGGAAGGTCCTATGAGCCTGCTCACTTAGTCCCCTTAGTGCGTATAGGTATTTCTCAAGTATCCCGTGATGCCGGAGCCTTCATGTGAGTTTAATTCCTCCTGAGGAGGAATGTAAACTGATCACAGTTGTCGAGCCGCATAGGATATGACTCCTGAGTAGTAACCTCCTGGTACTTTCCTGAGGAAAGCACTATGAGCTTGTCTGCTTAGCTTCCTTTCTCTGGTAAGCTTGTTCTGAAGCTTGGAGATTGGGATTGATTCCTCTTGCCTAAGGTTTTGATTAGAGTTGTTGCTTAGATCCCTGCTTAGGGTGCTGTATAGAGTTCTGTTTAGAGATAGATTAGGAGATTGTTTCAGGTTTGTTTGAGGCCCTGCTCAGGGTTAGTCTCTTTGTATTGTTTGACTTGTGTGATACTGTGTTGCATTAGACTTAGGTATTCATCTAGATAGTTCTGAATAGGTGCATCTTAGAAGTAGACTTTGTGTGCATGAGAAGTTGAGGTGGTCCTCCTTCTGCTTGTTTGTTATTGCGTGGCTTTGCTTGTTGGTATTTGGTAGAGCTGAGCTCCCTTGCCTTTGTGGTTTGCGGCCTCTGTACCTTGTTTGTCTAATTGTTGCATTCATGCATATTCTCAGTATTCATTTACGTTGCAGTTTCTTGTTTGTGGTTTAATCCTGTTGCCATGATCCCTTAGGAGCTCTGACTTCTCCGCTGCGGAGTTGTTATGATAGACATTAGGATGGTCAACCAGGTGTGATAGCAGTAGGTAGATTCCCCGTTTCTCAGCTATAGTTCTAGGGTTTCCCTTTCCTTTCTGTAGGAGCTTTTGAGTAGCTTGATCCGTAG
Organism: Lathyrus sativus; assembly: GCA_963859935.3. Classification (NCBI taxonomy): domain Eukaryota; kingdom Viridiplantae; phylum Streptophyta; class Magnoliopsida; order Fabales; family Fabaceae; genus Lathyrus; species Lathyrus sativus. The sequence goes on along the minus strand of OZ012735.1, from coordinate 342,488,523 downwards.
TTAGCTGAACTACAGCTGCTCTGATTCTTCGTTCCAGACGAAGATATGTAGGCATAGGATGCGATATCCTAGCGAGCACACTAACGACTAACCTTTGTTCTCTCGCGGATGTGCGATCGAGACTTTCCCGCTAACGACTAATTGTTATCCCTTTCTCTTTCCCGAGTGCATTTGAGACCAGATCGTATTTGTAGGTTCTAGAGCCCTAGAGACCAGTTTGTTTTCTCACTGCTGTGTGAGAGCTCCTGTTTACCCGTAGTTAGCCGAACTACGTTTGCTCTGATCTTTCATTTCAGATGGAAGTACGTAGGCACAGGACGCGATGTCCTGGCGAGCAACCTTTCCCCCGTTTAGACGTAGGAAGTCGAACTACGTTGACTCTGACTTTCCCATTGCACGAGGGAATACGTAGGCCCAGAACACCGTATGTTCTGTCGAGTCCTGTCCTTTTATTTTCTTTTCAGACCAGCCATTAGCGTAGATAGATAACACACCCTTTTACCTATAAACACCAAGCGTGGATCCCATCGAGTACGATGGACGTGAGGGGTGCTAATACCTTCCCCTTGCGTAACCGACTCCCGAACCCAGGCTATGGTTGCGATGACCATACCTTTTTCCCGTCTTTGCGAGGTTTACTTCGAGCGTTTCCTTTCCCGCTCTGAGGGATAAATAACGCACGGTGGCGACTCTCCTGTCAAGCCGGCGCCGATTTTCGCAGTAGCGCCAGCTGGCGACTCTGCTGGGGACTTATAGCATCTAGGGACTCTTCCCATCCCTTATGCTGGGACCGTTTCCCATCCCCTACGCGAGTCAATCCTAGCGCTTGGGTGTTTATTTGTTGGGTGTTGTGCATATTGTATTTTACTCTTCTGCACTTTACTTTTCTGTACCCTTACCTTTCCGCATTTATTTTCCAGTATTATATTATCATGATTATTGCTGTGGGCAAGGGAGGTTACTATGAGTGAAAGCCGGACCTGGGCTTGAGTACACACCTAGATATAGTTGTGGAGAAGTAGTAGACGAACCTGTCTGCTGAGCAGGCACAGTTCCCTACGAAAATCTGCGCTCAGACGAGATTCTTGCAGAGGTGCTCCTTTCCGGTCCTGAGGATCTGAGGGGAGTCCAGACGTAAGGATTGTCGACTCTGGGGACCGATCATTTGGAAGTCAGCTAAGTGAGGCCTCTTCATGATTTGATGATGCCACTCCTTCTGGGAATCGTATCGTCACTCATGAAAGTCTGTGACGCTGACAACCGCATAGGATGCCGTACCTTTGTCCGTGGATTAGGTCTATCCTACCTGTGAGAGGGACTGGGTCATTGCAGGAAAACTGGCCGTCAGAAACCATGACTCAGTATCTTTATCAGATGGTGTTCTCGATTCATCTCCAGGTGTGTTGTCTGGGTCAGATGGGTTTCTTATCTGAGGTTGAGGCTATTATCAGATGGTATTCTCGTCAGATACAGAAGTTTAGATGGTTTTCTTACCAGGGGATTGATATTTTGAGTATCAGATGATAGTTATTGGCATGAGATTCTGGTGACCGTGTTGGTTTTCTGTTCTTGATCACAGAGATATTCCTCTTCAGGCTACAGCATAGCCCCTGTGTTCGCAGATTGCATTATTTATCATATTGCATCATTGCATTACCATCTGCATTCAACTAACGTGTGTGTTGCAGGTACATATTTTCCCTTCCAGTTCTGGTGTTTGTTCCTAGCAAGATATGGAAAACCTGAAGAGAGTATTGCCCTATAAGTTTCCGTCGCCGAATATCAGTCTATTGTTAGAGTTGATTGCTATTGCTAAGAAGAGAGGAATGGGTGACTTCAGAAAAAGATATGGGAGGATTCTGACCTACGTTTATCAGCCATCTGCCTACGAGACCAGCGGCATCTATACTCTGTTACAGTTCTACGACGCGGAGCTCAGGTGTTTTGTATTTCCCGACTTCGTTTTGGCTCCTACCCTGGAGGAGTACTCTGCACTTCTGGATATACCGATCCGTGAGCAAATGCCTTTTTATCGTCCGGACGCTGAGCCTAAGCTGGCTGAGCTTTCTGCCATCCTGTGCTTGAAAGAGTCTGAGCTGTCTGGGAAGATGATCAGAAGAGGAGACGTATGGGGATTTCCGTTGGATGTCTTAGTGGAGAAGGCTCGAGAGTATGCCCAGAAGGGCAAATGGGATGTTTTTGACGTTATCCTTGCTGTATGTGTGTATGGCATCGTGTTGTTCCCGAACATTCCTGATTTTGTTGATTCTGATGCCTTCTATATCTTGGCTGCGAAGAACCCAGTTCCTACTTTGCTGGGAGATATCCACCATTCAACCCATTACCAGAATGAAAAGCGGCGAGGAAGGAATGTGTCTTGCTGTGTACCTCTCCTATGCAGGTGGTTCACCAGTCATTTGCCTAAGTCAGGCCCGTTTGTCACATCTATCAATTCTCTAGGATGGCCCGAGCGCTTAATGGGATTGACTGCTGAGAACGTGGTATGGGTCATTAAAGAAGTATTTGGAGCTGAAGTCATACTCAAAGGCGAAGGATTCCCGAATGTTCCGTTAATAGGAAGGAAAGGTTGTGTCAACTATAACCCTTCCTTATTGATCAAGCAATTTGGGTACATACCTCAAGGAGCGCCAAAGCCCGAGGAGATACAGGAATCTCTGTATCTCACTGGGGCAATAGGGAAAGAGATGCTGACCAAACTTGAGAAAGCCTGGAAAAACTTGCACAAGAGAGGGAAACTTTCAGGTAGCAGAGGGGATACTCGAGTTCCTAGCCCATATGAAGAATGGATTCATGAGCGAGCTGTGAAATTCCTTATGCCGTATCCAGCGGTTCAGCCATTGCATCCTCCTCCGGTAGAGGAGCCTACCACTGTGGACATTCAAGTTTACAAGCAGCTGATGGCGGAGAAAGAAGAGCTAGCCAGGGCTAAAGAGGCTTTAGAGCAGGAGAATGCCCAGCTTCGGCATGAAAATATTGAAACAGGATATATTTCTAAGCAACAGGCTGAAACTTTGAAACATCTGAAGACTACGCTATTGGAATTGACTGAAACCAAGAAGCGTCTGGAGTTAGATGTAGACTCTGTTAGTAGTGTGTTGGCCACCAAGAAGCAAGAGCTGGAAAGGGCCTACACAAAGCTAGCCAAGTTCAGAGAACACTGGGATCTCACTATGACCAAGCGCAAGGAGCGAGAAGAAGGGCTGAAGACACAGATTGCTCAGTTAGAAGAACAGGTCAAAGTGAAGAACGAAGAGCTTGAAGAAGAAGCCTGTCGCCGATACGAAGCCGAGCGCAAGTTGACAGATGCCATGAAGAATTTGGAAGATCTCCAGCATAGAGCAGATGCCAAGAGACCCAAACCTGGGGGCGGTGCCAATGATAAGGCTTGGGAAGACTTTGTCAGAGACATCCAGGGGACGGTCAGGAAGAGGGATCGACTGATAGAAGGTTTGATTAATCAACCAGATCATGCAGAGACAAAGAAGATGGTCGAGGACTTCCGCAACCGTACCCGTATTTGATTTCTCTTGTATTCTGTATGTTGAGATCACCACCAGGCATGTTGGCTGGGATCCTCCTTATCATATCAGCTGTATGGAGCATAGTTATGTAACTTCTTGACAAGACTGTTATTCTAATCAATATATGAGGGATTTTCCAAATATTGTCTTTATGGTTCATCTCGTCTTGCTACCACTGACACTGGAATTGGAGGGAAAATATCTCCAATGCACACATGCACGTTAGCATTTTTGTATTTCTGTTTGCATAAATCATACTGCATAGCATCTCTTTAGCAGGTCAGAGCACTTATCCAGCCTTTGTTTTCACCAGAAGGTGATTCTCGGGGAATTGTTTGAGGCAAGAAGTGGAGTGTTGAAGACGACCAAGGGGCTGAAGCAGAGTTGAGTAGAATCAAGCAGTGTAATCAGTTACCGGTAATTGGTGGCTATGTCTGAAGGCAATTTCCAGGTTCCTGACACCCAGGCAGGGTTTACTGTGGCGTCCAACCATCAGTATGATTCTATGGAAGGCTTCCCGCAAGCGAACAATCTTATTGCAACCCAAGTTGTACAGCCAACTGTTGAGAACAGAGATCGGCATGAGAAGTTTGTTGCCCGAAATGAACATTATCCTCCTGTTAACAATCAATGTGTTGCTTTCCCTGCGATGAATTACCGGGGAGATATTCCAGTGACCGGGTTAGTAGATCCAAGAGCTCTTGACGATGTTAGAAGACTCCGAGTGTTGGAAGAGCAAATGAAAGCCTTGGAAGCGAAAGATGCCGTTAACCTGGATGCTGTAGCCATGTGCTTGGTCCCTGACCTCGTGTTGCCGTACAAGTTCAAAATGCCGGAATTTGAAAAATACACAGGAGATAGTTGTCCGAAGTTGCATTTGATGATGTTCTGTCGAAGGATGACTTCGTTTGTGCGAAATGACAAATTGATGATCCATTGCTTCCAGTATAGCCTGACTGGGGCATCGTTGAGATGGTATATGCAATTGGAAAGTAATCAGATTCGATCTTGGGTGGATTTAGCCAGAGCTTTCATGAAGCAGTACGATTACAACTTGGATTTGACTCCTAGTCTCGTAGATCTGCAAGGATTGTCTCAAGCGGAGAATGAATCATTCAGAGCGTATTTGCAAAGATGGAAAGAATTGTCTGCTAGTGTTCAACCACCGCTTCCGGAAAGAGAACTGGTTGACATCTTCCTGGGTACTCTGAAAGGCCATTATTTTGACAAATTGTTCAGTTGCACAAGCTTTGTGGGCCTGATGAGGCTGGGAGAGATTGTTGAGAGAGGACTCAGGAGTGGAAAGTTTCGAGGTGTTCCTTATGTCCCAGTTAATAAGATTGAGTCAGTTGTCAGTTCTCAAGAAGAATGGGAAGGAGATGACGTCACCTCAGAATCTCTAGCATCTCAGGATCAGTTTTCAGACGCTTCAAGTCAACGGTCATCCTATCGTCGATCGCGTCAGCATGCTCCACGAAGACCAAGGAAGCCTGAAAAGCAGTTTACTCAGCTACCGGTGTCATACGGTCAGTTGTTGCCAGATTTGGTCAGAAGCGGATTGATAGTGCCGAAAGAGACTAAGCCGGTAATTCCACCTTATCCTCCGGGTTTTGATGCCAGCGCCCGCTGTGAGTACCACGCTGGGGCACAGGGGCATTCAACGAATGATTGTAAAGTGCTTAGAAGTCAGATTCAGGATCTGTTAGACTCTAGCCGTATTTGCATCACTCCTCAGGGTTGTGTTCAGATTAATGACTTTCCATCCTCCAGTTGTGCGGGTTCGTCAGTTAATATCATGGAAGACTCCACAGGAAGTGTGTGCTCTGAAGATTGCCAATCAGAAAGTTCGGTTGTATGGGAGAAATTTCTAGAGGTTTTCGCGTCGGATGCCGCATCTGTTTTCTCTGCCTAACCCGTTTAGCTTTTGTGCATCAGTATTTGTCGACCACCACCAGGATTGTTGGCTGGGGTCGTTATAGTCATACTCATTTGTGCTTACCTGCTGATTTTGTTGGTTGTACATGTATGGGAGATGTTTGTCTGTGTGCTTATAGCTTGAGTTTCTCTTTATCTCGTTGTGAATGTGTGTTTGCTTTCTGCGCTGCATTATCATTTAACAGGTATATCAGAACCGTGGGCCTTATTTCCTCATCGTCCAGTTTATTGCAGGAATTCCTTCAGAGATATGGAACAGAATCAGGTTGAATTGATCGAAGTCCAAAGCCAGCTGCGGCAGATGATGAGAGACATGCAAGAGTTGCGTTCAGAGCAGAAGATTCTCAAAGAGGAGAACAGTCAGCTGAAGACCCAAGTGAGCTTGATCATGGAGGTAGTCAAGAATGTGCTTAGGAAAGAAGACGATCAGCTATTTGAAGCCGCAATGAAGAAGCTCGCGCCGTCTGTGCATGTGGAACCTGAGCAGCAACAGAGGATACATCCGGCTCAACAGAGGATCCAGGAAGGGAAGCCAAGGAGAATATTTGAGGCACCACCTATGGCATATGCGGAGCTCTTGCAGGTCTTATTGAGGTTTAATCTGGTTGAGAAAAGAACGTTGTCACCACCAACAAAAGTGTTTCCTCAGGGATACGATGCCAATAAGCAATGTGATTTTCATTCCGGGGCATTCGGACATGACATCGAGGGATGTCATGCTTTCAAACACAACGTTCAAGACCTGATTGACTCGCACGATATTGAATTCACGCCGGGCGGCGTAGCTGTGCATATTGCTCCTGTCTCAGTCGATGCTAAGATGACAGATGTTTCCAAAGCTGCAGTGGGTCAGAAGCGTATCCTGGACTCCATGGTGTCAGAATCTCCAGGCCCACAATTGTTGCCTATTCCTGGGGCAGATCTGAGAAAGCAAATGGCTAAGCATAAGGAGAGCGTTAATCAATACATCGAAGATCAAGAAGCCGATGTTGCATTTGATACGAATGGTGCTCAAGGGTCAACCCGATACCGGCAGCAGCAGCCTCAGCAACAGAATAATCGGGGGTATAAAAGAGGTCAGAGTCAAGGTCCTTTGGCAAGCCGTCATTTGGAAACTCCTCCTATACCGTACGCACAGCTTCTGCAGACATTGCTTCAGCTCCAATTGGTTCGTAAAAGGACATTGGCTCCCTTAACGGGACCACCACCACCGGGGTACGATGCCGACGCTACTTGCGAGTTCCATACCGGGGCACCAGGCCATACGGTTGAGAACTGTAAAGCATTTAAGCACAAAGTGCAGGATCTGCTTGATAGTGCAGCAATCAGCTTTGGACCGGGAGGTCCCCAAATCATCTGAATGAAAGAGGAAGAGCTCTATAGTTTGGTTGAGTCGTTGAAAGCAGATCAGGACAGCATCGAATTGCCTTTAATAAAGATAGCTGGTTCAGCAGCAGGGCAGATGTGAAAAGCCCTGTTCTCGGAAGCTAGCATATTTTCTTTGTTTTTGCTTGTCATTTCTTTACATTTGTAGTTGCTTTCCTGTTTGAATTTGTAATCTTGTTTGTAAAACTCGTTGTTTTCATTTCAATTGGTGATAATGAAATAAATGTGCATGTTTTGATTGAATCCATTCGTGTTCACTAACTGTTTTGCAAATGTCCAACGCTTGGTTAAGTAGAATTTGGGGAGGATGACGAAAATGACCGACATGCAAATATCGATAATGTATGCTTTTGAAATAAAACCTGTTGATGATGTACAGGCATTGTTTCAAATCCTTAAACACCGGAGATATAAGGAAGATAATCCCTTGTCAACCCCTTTGAGCCTTGTAGTAGGAGTTTCTTTCTGTGAACGAAAAAACCCTCAATCTTAACCTGGGGCAGGGTAGGTGTTAGCTAATTTGACCGAGCGTCCAAATTGCAAAAGGAGTGTCCGTTCGAGGATCAATCACACCCCTAGAGGTCGTGCCTAAAAGACCACAACGGTTCAATCAAGAGTGGGACAGCCACACCACTTCCCAAAGAGTCAGACAACCAGTGTCACACGACTTGTTCGAAAAAAAATGAAAAAAGAATCAAAAGCCCGCTAAGTCAAGAAAACTTCAAAACAAATGGCTTAGGCAAAAATGAGGGCATCCCGCTGGACTTAAAAAAAATCAAAAGATACTCAAAAGGAGTCAGTCCAGGCAAAAGTTAGGGATATGAAAAAGAAAAGACGAAAAGGATCAAAAGAAAAATCCTCGATGGAAATACAAGTCGTGTGACCACAAATGTCAAAGACGAAAAATGAGTGGCTGTCACTCCCAAATCCAAAAGTTTCTCGAACTATCATTCCTATTTTTTCAGCCTCTGAGAGGTGAGCGCCAAGGTCAAATTAGCTAAACGTAGGATGGGAGAACATCAAGGAGAACGGGTGGGCTAGAATAAACTTCGAGCCTTTATCCTTTCTTTCAAAACCATGAACCTGACCACGTTACAACCTTCAAAAGACCTAATTGAAGCAGGTTGTTTCGAAAGCATACTCCGGTAAAGGTCGCGTCGATTCTGACTCTTAAAAAGGTTCCTCTTACCATGATGGTACTGATGTTGATAAATGTTTTGTGCATTATATGCCATAAGCTGTTTTTCCTTTTCCCAGTGAACAGATTGGATGTCAAAGCTGTCATATGTGTTGCGTTAATACATCTTTTATGCAGAACAACTTGTTTTACTTGCGAGTGAGCGTTTGACAGCAGAAAAGCTTCCTACAATGGAAAGTATGGTCAAGATAGAACGTAGAACGCCCGAATGTTCCGAGAGCAGGGGCAAGCTATTATTGTGATCCCCAGTCAGGTCAGCTTTTCGAAGTCAGTTATCCTGGGGTGATCAGGTTGAGGTCTGGTGAAATACGCCGCAGTCAGGAGGTACTACTCTGAATCAGATAATCGGGGCAAGGTCATTGCAGTCAGGGGCAGACCATCGTAAGCATTCAAAAGTTATGCGAGAAGCAGGTGAGGTGAGGTATCTCCCAGAAGTTCAGAACGCTGAGGCATGTTATATCAGACCATCAGAGAATAGATTTGCAGATTTCCTTTCGAGGACTATCCCCACAGAGGTCCCGTAGGCTGGGGGCATATCAGAAGCAAAAGGATTGTTGTTCTCCGTACCTACAGGGTCATTCAGAGTTATTCGAGCAGATGCAGTCGATTTTCGAGAGCGAGATGAATGCGGGGGGGTCGTGTCACTATCCCTTGACTCTTCAAGGCTGTGTATTCAGGAAGAATATTTTCCAGCGTCAGTTGTATCTGACCCAGTAAGATAAGCTTAAGAGCTCAAATCCATGTTTGCGATTACTGTGAAGCCCGTCCGTGTTGGCGCATCAATTTCCAGATCCGAGCTTCATCAGAGCGCAGGAGGACTCCCTCCATTTTCTCCAGCAAAGACCAATTTGTCAGTGGCATGGATAAGCTATCCCCCAGAGGAGTCTAATCATATTCAGCACATCTGCTATTTAGCAACGGAGTTATATTCCCCAGCAGGGTATTACTTCGTCGAGGTTCGGTTAAGTCCTCAATATCCCCAGCATGGTTGATTTCACTCTCCCAGCATTTATTTTGCTAGGACGATTCAGTGATATCTGGGTTTATCCCCAGCAGAGTTGGCCTCGCTTTCAGCATTTATTTTGCTGAAGTGGTTTTCTGTACCCGGCCTTCTCCGGCAGCTCGAGCCTGCTAGCATATTGCATGCATCATCATATTTGCATCATACTTGCATATCATTTTCAAAATGCGTAGCATTTCTCTCCAGAATGGAGCATTACGCTGTAGAAAGATTAAAGCATTTGCATATGCATACAAAGCATAAGTCAGGTTTTCTATCAGCCTCATATGGCACGTGAGTTACTCTGTGATCAGTTCAGAGGCATTTATCCAGCAGCAGTATTCAGACAGTTCAGCAGATCATTTGTATCTCAGATCATGCAACAACTTATGCTTTGATCAAGCAGTCATCTGATGTTGACAAGCTTTTCTTCCCGTCAATTCATATTGGCGATGTGTTCCTCCAATGAGTGGAATTCTCCGTCTATCATTAGACGTCTTGAGTACGAATGGATTTTCTTTCCGTCTATCCATAGACGATGTGAAGTTGCAGGTGATCACAGTAAGATTTCAAGAAGGGGTTTCTCCCAGGATATGTTTTTCTTCCCGTCTATCAGTAGACGATGTGAAGTTTTGGTTGATTTTCAATAGGGTTCAAAATAGAGTTTCTCTAGCAAGTGGCTTTCCTTTCCGTCTGTCAGCAGACGATGTGAAGTTTCGAGCTATTGTTCAGCGGGTTTCTTATTGCCAGATCATACATATGATGAGGTGTTTCCCCAGCGAGTCTTCTCCGGCTATCCTTAGTTGTTGAGGGGTTTCGAAATGATTTTGGATATTGGTTCTCTTTCTGGTTATTGGATATGATGACGTTCAAGAGAGACTTTTCTGACCATCAATCCCTATTGATGTCGAAGCTCTTCGAAGAATGTTCAGTTTTCGTGATTGTTGATTCTTATTGACGACATGGTTCTTTAAAAGGTGGTTTTTCTTCCCGTCAGTCCATACTGACGATGTGGCCCCTTCAAGGATATTGACTTTCTCATCAATTCCCGTAGACAGAAGGATTCTGAAATTCAAAGGATGATGTTGAATCGCGTTATGGTGTCTTTCCGTCTATCTTTAGACGATGTGTGCATGGAGATTCTGGTGTCTTTCCGTCTATCCTTAGACGATGTGAGTATGGAGATTAAGGTTTTCTCCCGTCTGTCAGTAGACAGCGTGAATTCAGAGATTATTTCTTTCCGTCTACCCTTAGACGATGAGAATATTGATTCGTTCATCAATCAGGATGATCCCGTCTACCCTTAGACGATGTGAATAATGATTTGTTCATCAATCAGGATGATTCCGTCTACCCTTAGACGATGTGAATAATGATTCGTTCATCAATCAGGATGATACCGTCTACCCTTAGACGATGAGAATATTGATTCGTTCATCAATCAGGATGATTCCGTCTACCCTTAGACGATGTGAATAATGATTCGTTCATCAATCAGGATGATACCGTCTACCCTTAGACGATGAGAATATTGATTCGTTCATCAATCAGGATGATCCCGTCTACCCTTAGACGATGTGAATAATGATTCGTTCATCAATCAGGATGATACCGTCTACCCTTAGACGATGAGAATATTGATTCGTTCATCAATCAGGATGATCCCGTCTACCCTTAGACGATGTGAATAATGATTTGTTCATCAATCAGGATGATTCCGTCTACTCTTAGACGAAGAGAATATTAATTTGTTCATCAATCAAGATGATCCCGTCTACCCTTAGACGATGTGAATAATGATTTGTTCATCAATCAGGATAATGCCGTCTACCCTTAGACGATGTGAATATGGAGATTAATGTTGTCTTTCCGTCTATCATTAGACGAGGTGAGTATTCAATCAGGGTGTCTTCCCGTCCATCTTTGGGCGATGTGAGTATATTTCTCTTCCTGCCTATCAGTAGGCAATGTGAAAGAATCAGGTATGTTGTTGCAACCATCAGGGTTTGTTATATGGGGTATCGCAAGCAACGGGTATTCAAATCAGGAGTTCTTTATCAGATAATTAATCAGTTTGGTGCCATAATGACTGGGCTCGGTTTTCTGGACTTTATTCCCCAAGCAGTTTACAGTATATGCTCGCGGTTGGCAAATTTTCGGGTTTTATTTGTATTCAACCGTCTCGTACCTCTGAATGTTTGAAGGCTGAGCGCTCTTCAAACCCTTCAGGTCCAAGTCGCTTGAATAGGGGCAGCTGTTGCACCCTAAAATTTGACCAACCAATTCTCCTATCTGACTCATGGTTTAATTTCATATTCACAGCTCAGATGTATGATTTTTGTGCACAAGCAGGGGATATCAGAGTTTACAGCTTGATTTTTGTCTATCAGATATGGCAGACCCAGTCCAGATTACCAGGGTTTTATTTTCGGGAAATTGTGCGCTCCTCGGTGATTTTTCAGTGATTTTGAGGATATTCTGATGCCCGGGGATCTCTGTTCGATTCGATCTGGTCTCGTGTGCGCCTTTATGGCGGTCATTTGCATTCATCTGCATTTTTAGGGTTTAATAGGCTTTTGTGAATTTTTAATAGGCTTTATAAATTTTTCTGGAATTTAAATAGGTTTATAGAATATTTTAATAGCTTAATTTTCTTTTTAGGATTTTATAAGAATTTTTAAATCATTTTTAGAATATAAATAAGATTTTAAATGGTTTTATCTTTTTAGAATAATATAGCTTTTTCTTTTAATAATAGCTTAGAATTTTTCTATAGATTTTAAATAGGTTTAATAGTTTTTGGATAATATAGAAAATAAAATAGTTTTCTTTTATAGATTTTGATAGATATCAAATGATAATAGGATTTTAATAGAGAATTAGTGAATTTTAGAGTTTAATTAGATCTTAATTGTGTTTTAGATTTGATTAGATTAATATAGAATTAATTAGATTTTAATTGACTTTTTAGAGTTTAATTAGGTTAATTGGTTGTTTAGGGTTAATTAGATTAATATGAGTTTTAATCTTTTTTTTTAGAGTTGATTAGTCATTAGTTAATTGTTTTGATATAATTTGATTAGAGTTAATTGGGTTTAACTGTGTTAATTCAGTTTTCTTTGTACAGCTTTTTTATTCACTTTCGTGGGCCCAATCGGGAGGCCCAGTATTGCTTTTTGTCCAGAAAAATGGGTCCAGAAAAAGTCCAAAAAGTCTAAACAGTCAGCGAAAGTCCAGCAGTTCTCAGAACAATCCAGAAGGTTCTAGCACTATCAGAGTAATAAATAGTGGCCACGTGTTGGCCATGCAGGGACCCACACGTTTTTCTCAGAATCACACCACGTGGCCCACCTGTCCCACTCTCTCTCTCTCCCTGAGACACTTGGCACCCAGCCATCACTCACCGGAGCCTCGCCTGGAAACTTACCGCCGGGCATGCAAACGCCCTAGCAACCAACCGCCGGCGACCTAACCAACTCCGGCCACCACCGGGATCTGCAAACACCAGAAAATCATCAGAAACCTCCTATCTTCTTCTTTCTCCCCAGACCTCCTCCGTCTACCCTCATCGGTGCATCGCCGGAAAATTCAAAGGCACACCGGAAACTTCAAAGAACTCCAGAAACCGTCTTCCTCCTCCAACCTTCGTTCAACCATCAGATCCCCATTCAAATCGCTATCATCTTCATCAATCTTTTTTCCAGAAACTAAACCTTCATCCCAATTTTTTCCAGAAATCATCTCATATCTTCATCATCCATCAAGATTTTTCCAGAACAACATTCATCGTCCATCAAGATTTTTTACCAGAATAATATCTATCCTCCATCAATTTTTTCCAGCACGCTCAGACATTCATCATTCTCCAGCAAGATTCCCCAGAAAACATCATCTGCGTTCAATCTTCAAGTCACAAACCCAGGAACTTCGAACCGCGTCCAATCTTCAAGCAAATTTTCCCAGAACGTCATCTTCAAGAGCCATCCTTCAAGTTCATCTTCGCTCCATCGTCGTACGCGCCTTGGATCTTCGTTGAAGGGACTTCATTCCCCAATACGATCCAGTTCGCCCAAATATCTCCAGGTATGCTTGCTAAAACTCTTTGCATGTTCTTCTTCAGATTAAATTGTGCCTTCAACGATTAGGGTTTAACTGACTAATTGATTGAGTGAATAGTTGAGTTAGATTTTGAGTAGTGATTTCGGGTGAGGGATTGAAGTGTTTGGGTGAGGATTTGCTTAGTTTAGGGTTTGTTTGATTGGGTTGCAGAGAAGAGAGAGTAGAGACGAGGAAGAAGATGGTGAAACGGCGCTTGATGAACAGTGCCAGAGAAAGGTTAGGGGGAAGATAGTTTTGGTTAGGTTTGGTTCTGGATTAGGGTTTGGGGTATTGGGCTAAGCCCAAAAGCGTGTTTCTGACGCTACACCCCCAAACTGCTTGTCCCCCCCCTGGCGTGTGGAAAGTCTGAATGAGTAAGTTGGGCCTTAGGCCCTGAGTGCTAACAGCACCCCCTCGTCCAAGCCCAGTATTGAAATAACAACTAGGAATCTGCTAAGTCTGCACCCCCCCCAGATGTTTTGTCTTCTGATTGTAAGGTTTCTAACTTGGGCCTTACGCCCTTTGCTTCTACCACCCCCAGCATAGGCCCAATGTAGATGATAAAACTGAAACCATTGCTGTTTAAACCCCCCTCCATTTTATTTTCTTTTGTTTTGATTTTTTCTTTTATATTTCCATATTAAATAAATCATAAATAATTGAATATAATTGTTTTTTTAACAATTCTTGTTTCTACCATTTCATGAAAATTAAATAAAAATAAAAATGACATTTTATTTTTTGTTGGTTATTTTTGTGCATATTTTCCATTTTAATTGATTTTTTTAATATTTTCAATGCATGCATATCATTAGAAAATTCATAAAAAAATGGTAGACTTAGTCAAATAATTCCGTTCTTTTTTCTGTAGACTCATGATTCAGTGTAGGATTTTATAGTATAAAAACATTAGCTTAATCATGCATTTTCATTTTAATGGCATTTTGTCACTGTTACTGATGTTGAATAAATTGGTCTGTGGATATGTCTGTGTTGCTGATTTTGATTCTTTCATCTGGTATTGAATTTTGTTCTGATTTTTCAGTATGTTGTCCTAAAGCCATGTAGGTCTCCCATTAGATTTTTGATAGATTTTTGTAGGGTGTTCTGCTGTGATTTGTCTGAGCCTGAAGATAGGAGAGGTCTTGATGACTTCTTACTGTGAAGTTCAACTGTGGTTGAACTTCAGAGATAGTCTCTTGAGTTTTGTTGGCCTGGGGTTCTTCTTGAAGGTGAGAGCTGATGGAAGTCCTGTTGGAGCTTGCAGAGATGCAGTGGATTGAGGCTTAGTCTAGGAGCTTGTTGTCTGTTTGTGAGGTTCGAGATCCTGAAGTTTGAAGGGAGTTTATGGTACTTTCCTGAGGAAGGCACTATGAATGACTTTCATTCTTTCTTCTCACCTCTTTCGTAAGTATCCAATGATGTTGGAGCCGACTTGTGAGTTTAATTCCTCCTGAGGAGGAATATAAACTGATCACATGTTGTTGAGCCACATGGGATACGATTCCTAAGTGGAAGCCCCCTAGCACTTTCCTGAGGAAGGTCCTATGGGTCTATTCACTTAGCTCCATTAGTTTATCTAGGATTTCTTAAGTATCCAGTGATGTTGGAGCCAACTTGTGAGTTTAATTCCCCCTGAGGAGGAATGTAAACTGATCACAGTTGTTGAGCCGCGTAGGATACGATTCCTAAGTGTCAGCCTCCTAGTACTTTCCTGAGGAAGGTCCTATGAGCCTGCTCACTTAGTCCCCTTAGTGCGTATAGGTATTTCTCAAGTATCCCGTGATGCCGGAGCCTTCATGTGAGTTTAATTCCTCCTGAGGAGGAATGTAAACTGATCACAGTTGTCGAGCCGCATAGGATATGACTCCTGAGTAGTAACCTCCTGGTACTTTCCTGAGGAAAGCACTATGAGCTTGTCTGCTTAGCTTCCTTTCTCTGGTAAGCTTGTTCTGAAGCTTGGAGATTGGGATTGATTCCTCTTGCCTAAGGTTTTGATTAGAGTTGTTGCTTAGATCCCTGCTTAGGGTGCTGTATAGAGTTCTGTTTAGAGATAGATTAGGAGATTGTTTCAGGTTTGTTTGAGGCCCTGCTCAGGGTTAGTCTCTTTGTATTGTTTGACTTGTGTGATACTGTGTTGCATTAGACTTAGGTATTCATCTAGATAGTTCTGAATAGGTGCATCTTAGAAGTAGACTTTGTGTGCATGAGAAGTTGAGGTGGTCCTCCTTCTGCTTGTTTGTTATTGCGTGGCTTTGCTTGTTGGTATTTGGTAGAGCTGAGCTCCCTTGCCTTTGTGGTTTGCGGCCTCTGTACCTTGTTTGTCTAATTGTTGCATTCATGCATATTCTCAGTATTCATTTACGTTGCAGTTTCTTGTTTGTGGTTTAATCCTGTTGCCATGATCCCTTAGGAGCTCTGACTTCTCCGCTGCGGAGTTGTTATGATAGACATTAGGATGGTCAACCAGGTGTGATAGCAGTAGGTAGATTCCCCGTTTCTCAGCTATAGTTCTAGGGTTTCCCTTTCCTTTCTGTAGGAGCTTTTGAGTAGCTTGATCCGTAGTTAGCTGAACTACAGCTGCTCTGATTCTTCGTTCCAGACGAAGATATGTAGGCATAGGATGCGATATCCTAGCGAGCACACTAACGACTAACCTTTGTTCTCTCGCGGATGTGCGATCGAGACTTTCCCGCTAACGACTAATTGTTATCCCTTTCTCTTTCCCGAGTGCATTTGAGACCAGATCGTATTTGTAGGTTCTAGAGCCCTAGAGACCAGTTTGTTTTCTCACTGCTGTGTGAGAGCTCCTGTTTACCCGTAGTTAGCCGAACTACGTTTGCTCTGATCTTTCATTTCAGATGGAAGTACGTAGGCACAGGACGCGATGTCCTGGCGAGCAACCTTTCCCCCGTTTAGACGTAGGAAGTCGAACTACGTTGACTCTGACTTTCCCATTGCACGAGGGAATACGTAGGCCCAGAACACCGTATGTTCTGTCGAGTCCTGTCCTTTTATTTTCTTTTCAGACCAGCCATTAGCGTAGATAGATAACACACCCTTTTACCTATAAACACCAAGCGTGGATCCCATCGAGTACGATGGACGTGAGGGGTGCTAATACCTTCCCCTTGCGTAACCGACTCCCGAACCCAGGCTATGGTTGCGATGACCATACCTTTTTCCCGTCTTTGCGAGGTTTACTTCGAGCGTTTCCTTTCCCGCTCTGAGGGATAAATAACGCACGGTGGCGACTCTCCTGTCAAGCCGGCGCCGATTTTCGCAGTAGCGACAAACATACTGATGTCTTCCTCTGCCCCTGCCCCTGCCACCAAACACGGCACTAGAATCACCCTGTCGTCTGCCACCAAATGCTTTTCTGGCGCCTCCTGTTGAAGTAGACACACTTTCTTGGAACCTTCCAACTTTAATCCCGTTCTCGATCATCTCGCCTATAAGAATTAAATCTGAGAAACTGCTCAAAGACACACTAAACAATTTTTCGTAGAACACCCCTGTAAAGGTCCCAATGAACATATCATTCATCTCCCTTTCAATTAGAGGAGGGTGCACCCTCGCTGCCATATCGTGCCACCTTTGCGCATACTCTTTAAAGCTTTCCCCGCTCTTCTATGATAAACCCTGCAATTGGACCCGGTTCGGCGCTAGATCGCTATTGTATTTATAATGGGTCACGAAAGCATCCGCCAACTGCTTCCAGGTTTTAATCTGCGTTGGCTCCAACCCCATATACCATTCAAGCGACGACCCTGATAAGCTGTCTTGAAAGAAATGCATGAGCATCCTTTCATCGTCTGAATACGTGGACATCCTTCTGTAGTAAGAGCGAACATGGACTTTAGGACAGGTGTCCCCTTTGTACTTGTCAAAAGTGGGAGCCTTAAATTTCAACGGCACCCTCAGCCCTGGTACCAAGCCCATTGTAGTCATGTCCAATCCGGTGGAGTTCTGATTCACTACCCCCTTCATCTGTTCTTCAAGCATCTTGATCCTCTGCACAGGATCAACAGGTCCTTCAAATCCCATGCCTCTTCCAGAAAAGGCGTCCTCCTGGCAGTCTTCGCCCCAATTCACATTTCCATTTCCATATCCATCGTAACCAGTGTTGCAACCAAACCCTTGCTGATTGATCACGGGACCTCGTCCCCCGTTGCCGAAACCCTGGTTGACTCTAACAGGTCCAATCCTAGTGTTGGCAGGAATCACCCCAGCACCATTCATATTACCAAATCCACCATACCCCTGGTTAGCGTTACCAAAACCGTCATAACCGAAACCCTGAGCATTGAAGCCGAACTTCTCGTCCTGATTGACGTAATCAAATCCCTGATCATTGTATCCAAAACCATTGTTGCCAAAATCGTTACCGCCATTGTTGTTACCACCGCCTTGGTTGGCGTCCCCAAATCCAACATTGTTAACACCAGTCTCATTTCCATTCCATGTGTTGTCGTTGCCAGCGCCAGCGTCATTGTTCACAACCACCACAGGCGGGGTCACTACAGGTGGGACCACGGGCGTAGGGGGCCCATCTTCCGGAATAGTCTCAACGTGCGCAGAATTATGGTCATTGTTGCCATTCCCATTAGCCCGCGTCAGCAGCGGCTGTACCAAAGTCTGGAGGCTCTCCTGGCCCTTAGCAATGTTCTTCATTGCCTGCATGAACAGATTCAACTTCTCGCGGATTTCGTGCATCTCCACTTGGACTTGATCCATGATTCTCTTGCAGTTGTTTCGGGTTGAGTAGCGGTGAACTCTTTGTTCGTTAATCCTGAAAACCTGAAGATGCAGGAAATAAGATACAGATTCAAGAATACCAGTCATGAAATATGAATGCAAATGCAATTGTGTAAATATGCTACAGGTTATATTTCCCCCCGATTCTAGTTTCGGAGAGAAGGCCATCACGACAATGGAGTCCCTATCAAGCAAGCAAGGAATCAGAAAATCCTCATATATAAACACATGCCAAGAGGCTGAGTACAAGAGTACAACTGAATACAACTGAAGAGACCTCGGCCAACAAGCCTGGCGATGGTCAAAATACAAGTACCAAGAACAAGGTGAAGCAAAGATAAATCAGGCTGAATGGCGTGCTCTGACGTCTTCCAATATCCTCAACGTCTCCGAATGCCCTAGTCGGGAGATCAGCTCCTGTATCAGTAATGCATGCCGCTCGGTAGTGGACCTCAGCTTTTTGGCGTCGTCCTGGTAGGTTCCTTCGCCAGAACTCTCGTCAAGTCTGTACCTCTTGGAACCGGCCTTAACTTTATAACTTCTCAGCTTCTCGTCAATGTCACTTACTCTAAGCTCAGCAGCTCTCCTAAGTGATGTCTCTTCGGCAATCTTTGCGTCTTGGGCTCTAATCTGTGCCTCTAGCGTGGCAATCTGCAGCTTCAGTTCGTCTTCTTGCTCCTTCCGCTTGGTAAGCGTGGCATTCCACAAGGCTTCCCACTTGCTGAGACGGGAATAAGCTTTGTTTAAAAGTTCCTTCTTGGAAGCAAGCACCTTGCTAACACCGTTCAAGGTTATCCCCACTTTTTCTTTCTTCTTGGTCTCTTCCGTCAACTCGGAACCCAACCTGTTGATCAATTCAGTTTGTTCCTTCACAGTGAAGGTGGCTTCATTCTTCTCACGACGCAACTGGAAGATCTCTTTTTCTAACTTATCATTGGCTTTCTTCAATTGTTCGTTTTCAGCCAACAATTTGTTATACTTCTCACTCTCTTCCGAAGTAGGTACCTCAATCAACGGAAGATACAGGGGTTCCGCAGTAGGATAAGGCATCAAGGAAGTACTAGCTCTCTCGTGAACCCAAGCCAAATAGGGATCATAAGCTTTGCTGTTGCTCTTACCGAGCAAAGCTTTCCCTCTCCTATGGATGTTAGCCCATGCATGTCTCAATCTGATCAAAACAGCCGTGTCTAATAAGCCCGTGAGATACAGAGATTCCTGTATCTCCTTCTCAATAGGAGCATCCCTCAAAGCATAACCGAAATGTCGTACTAGCAATGAAGGGTTATAGTTAATACAACCTTTCTGTCTAATCAGGGGAACATTCGGAAAACCATTGCAACTATATATAATATCAGTACCCAGCATACTCCGATCAAACCAAATGATTTTCTCAGCAGACAGCCCCATCAACCGGGAAGACCAATCCAACGTATCAACAGCATCAACAAAAGGTCCTGTCTTCGGAAGATGCCCCTGGAACCACCTATACAAAAGAGGAAGACAGCAAGAAACATTCTTGCCACGACGTTTCTCATTCTTGTAGTGAATGGAATGATAAACATCGCCCAAGAGGGTAGGAACTGGATTCTTCGAGGCAAGAATCAAGAAGGCGTATGAATCAACAAAATCTGGCACATTAGGGAACAAGACAATCCCGTAGATGCAGACAGCTAGAATAGCACTGAAGGCAACATAACATCCACTCTTCGCGCACTGTGTAGCCTTCTCAACCAGGACAGACAAGTGAAAACCATAAGCTCCGTTCAGCTTGACCAGACTTCCAGGGAACTCAGAAGCGTCTAAACTGACAATCTCAACAAGTGTAGCCAACTCGGGCTCAGCATCAACATGTATGAAGGGCAACTGGTCCAACACAGGAATTCCCAATGTCGCAGAATACTCCTCCAAAGTGGGTGCCAGAATATAGTCGGGAAATAAGAAACATCTCAGCTCCGGCTCATAAAACTACATCAAAGTATACACCCCGGTCGTCTCAAATGCTGAAGGTCTGTACAAAAGACTAAGCAATCTCCCATAGGATACTCTGAACTCAGCCCTCACTCTCTCATCTGCTAAAGAAACTAAACCCAGCAAAGAACTGATATCTGGTGAATGCAGCCGGTAAGCAACTGTCCTCTTCAGGGACTCCATGTCTGTCTAGAAGATATACTAGAATCAGAGGGGAATGATCACCTGTAACATAAATACATGTTAATGAAATGCAGTCATGAAGATGCACATGCATATGCAACCAAGGGACCAAGTGCGATGCTGATGAATTGTGCGGCTTTGTACTGAGGCCTGAGAACCATCCAATCTTCATCTCAAACCAAACCAACCACTCAAAAGAACCCTACAACCACATCTCACTGACAGAGATAAACCAGGTATTCTAAGGTCAAAGGTTTCCTGCAAACAGACCCATCTACCCCTCACAGGTGTGTACTTAACTTGCAGACGAGGTACGACATCCTATGCGGGTTCAACGTCACAGACTTTCAAGAGCGATGATACGATACCCAGAAGGTGTGGCATCATCATCCCTTGAAGCGGCCTCGCTTAGTTGAATCCCAATTGATAGGTCCCCAGAGTCGACAATCCTCGGGTCAAACAACTTGTCGAGCCCTAAGGGCCAGGAAAGAAGCATCAAAGAGAATCTCGTCCGAGCGTAAATTTCGCGGCTAGCTGGTGCGAGCTAAGCAACCAGGATAACCACTACTCTCTACTTCTAAGTCTATGTGTAACCTCAAGCCCAGGTCCGGCTTATCTCTCCACAGATTACCCCCTTCCCACAGCAGCAATAACAGAATAAAGCTGATAACAAAAATGCGGAAAGTAAAGACAGAAAAGTAAATCTTACAACACCCACGACGGGAAAACAAGCGTTAGGATTGACTTGCATAGGGGATATTCCTGTCCCCAACAGAGTCTCCAGCTGTCGCTACTGTGAAAATTGGCGTCGGCTAAACAGAAGAGTCGCCACCGTGCGTTATTTATCCCAAAGGAGGGAAAGGAAACGCTCGAAGTAAACCTACCGCAAAGACGGGAAAGGAATGGTCATCGCAACCAAATCCTGGATTTGGGAGTCGGTTACGCAAGGGGAAGGTATTAGCACCCCTTACGTCCGTCGTACTCGACGGGATCCACGCTTGTTTTCTAGTACGTATGTGTTATTCTATCTACTCTACAGGTCTGGGGCGAAAAGAAAATAAAATGACTCGGCAAAGTATCGCACTTTATGCCTACGTATTCCCGTCTGGAACGAGAAATCAGAGTCACGTAGTTCGCCTACCCACGGGAAAGGAGGGGAAGGTTGCTCACTAGGATACGGCATACTATGCCTACATACTTTCATACAACATGAAAGATCAGAGCAAACGTAGTTCGGCCTACGGAAGACACAGATTTGTCTGACTGTTTTTTATCTTTCTGAAAAGGTTTTCTCCTGATTACGGGTCCAAGTGGACAAAAACGACACTTTGATGTTTGTTTTCAGTCTTTTACGCAAGAACTGTTTTTTTATGATGTTTGCAATCTCTGACGCACTAGAGACTATGATTTGAGAGTGACTACGTCGTATGTCACCCTAGGGGTAACACACTAAGCAATCAGATTACTGAAGAGTGACCCTCCAACAATCCTCTCTCAAATGGCTTAAGGCTCGTAGCGTACGACGTCAATCATCCTTATTACTGTGTTTTGAATTATTTTGAGAAAGAAGAGAAAGAACCTCTAAAAAATCCTAGGGTTTGAAATGGGAATCAAAACTACCCTAATGTTATCATGCACGGATTACAACCTAATGTCTGTCATAATTCCCTCCTGCACAGAGGAAATCAGAGATCCTAGGGGATAAACGGAAAAGAAACAGCATATATACAGTAAATAGTAAAATGCATGAGATGCAGCAGTACAAGCGAGGCAAGGGAGTCCCACTCAACCTCGAACCTGGGAAAACAATTGGCAAAGTGAAACAGCTTCACTTCAAACCTAAGGGGCCACCTGAACAAGCCAACAAACAATACAGAAAAAGAAATAAAACCCAACACCAGCTCTGACAGCAACATCAGCTCCTACAGTAACAGCTCAAGCAGCACCAGCTCTGACAGCTACAGTTGATTAACAGCAAAGGGTTGACAGTAACACCTTCAAGTAAGACCCCATCTTCAATCTTCAGCCATCTTCAAGCTTTAGATAAGCTCTTATCTCCAATAATCTCCAGCTTTAGCAAGCACTGAACCCCAATAAGTAGACAACTTCAATCAGCAGTAAAACCCTAATTCTTCAACAGATACCCAGCTTTGACAGGTACAGGCTTCATCTTCACCAGTCTTCAATGAACTTCATCTTCCAATAGGTTTCCATCTTCAAGGCAAACACTCACAGGAGAGAATCAACTTAATAGATGTAGTTGGAATGTTAAGAGGCTTAATGATAACCCAGGGAAATCACTAAGATCTTATCATAGCAAGGGAGAGGTATCCTCAAGGTTCTACCCAATCAAAGCATGCTCTACATCCCTCCTAAGGAGAGATGGAACTTCTTTGGGGGACCTTGTGTCATAGGATGGAATAGAGGCACAAGAAGCTTTCTATGTTTGACAGAAGAAATCAGTCTACTCTAAAGCTCTCCCTATATCCCCTATCTCCTAAGTCTTCAAAAGCAATCCTCGAGCACAAGCAACTTCAATCTCCAAGCCTTGATCTTTGTCTTCAATCTTCTTCAAAGTCTTCATGAGCTCCAACAAGCCACACCTAAGCCCAACACCCAATTGAAATACCCAAAACCCCACAAACCACACAACATCCCAAGAGAAAAGCACACCAATATCACCCAATTTGCAAAAAATCAGATAAAATGGGAATACTCATCATAAAATCTTAGATTAATTTCTAAGGGATCCTAACTAGGTACTCTATACCCCATATAAACCCCAAGACCTGAATCAATCTTAAAACCCCAAAACTATGTGTGGAAATGAACCTATGTCAAGGTAAACCCTAATCCTAATCACCCTAAAGTTTATGGTTCAAAACTAACTAAACTTAAATCACAAAAATGTGATAAAATTCCAGGGGGAACCTAATACTATATACTATGGAAAAAGAATTACATCGAAATGTGAAATAAAATGGTTATACTAAATTCAGCAAGTAATATGTACAAAATGAAATGAAATAAAAGCCACTAAAAGTAAAAAATACACCAGCAATAGAAAAATGCATGAAATGTCATTTTTATTGTTTCATTATTTTCTTAATGTTTTAATGAAAATGAGGAAAAAACTCCCATCTAAAAATATTATGTTTTCAATTTATTATGATTTTTCAAAGAACCTAAAAAATGATGTGAAAATAAAGAAAACATGATAAAATGGATATGCGTGTGTGTCAAATGGCAATCCAAACCAATGTAAAAACTGGATGGACTCAGGAGGGGGGTGCGCATAGGAAGCGCTTACTTAAGCCCAAGACAATCAACAATTAAATGAAAAAAATAGAAAGAAATTGAGAAAAGCGTGGTACAAATAGTAAGGAAAACTAGTGTATTCTCAGGTGGGCCTACAAGGTGGGGTGTGGTTATCATGTTTTGACACTAAGCCCAAACTAGCTTTTAAGTTATGTCATGCGTTTTGATGGCTCAGAAGCTCTTCATAAATGAAACGAATTCGTGGCCCTTGGATGTGGTGCTTGGTCAAAGTCATACTCGTATCCAATGGTGCCTACATCATCTTCTTCCTTTGAATTGTTCAGTGGAGGGAAGAGCCATGGATAACCAGAGTTTATTACTTCATCTTCTCCAATTCGTGTCCTTCTAAAACTTCATCAAAAATCCCAACTAAGCACTCCAATCTACTCCATTTCTCACCCTGAATCTAACCATGTCAATCAAACCCATTGAATCATTCTCCTTCTCCAAACACGATTGAATCACCAGAATTTGGTCAAGAATCAAAACTAACTAAACCTAAAATTAAGAAGTCTAAACTCAACACCATGCTACACTGAGCATTTCTAGCCATCAAACTAAAGCTATACCTCAAGAGTCATCAAGATACAAGCATGAACAACAATGGTGTCAATCCACTAATTGTCTCTAAATCACTCCAAAAGCTACTAGAGAGCTTCCTATAATCATCTACATTGCATCTAACCTAAAAAATCCTATTGATTATGCCTACATCAAGCCATGGATTGAAGTTTACATACCTGACAAAATCGTGTGAACAGTGTGGCAAAAGCTTCAAATCAACCTTCAAGAGCTTCCAGATTCCTTCAATGGAGTATAACCAAGCTTCTGTATGCAACAAACTTGATTGAAATGGCTTGAATCTTTGAACCCGATCTTGAGTTGCAGATGAAAAATTCCAAATGCTATCTCACAATTCTTCAATGTTCTTGCTATGGATTCAATCTGGAATCATTCAACAATGCTAAAGCAAGCTTCTGAATCAAAAAGAATGGATTGAGATGAAGCAAATCGTGTAACTGAATTCAGTTTTGCAATCTGAAATTTCTGAGCTCAATCTCTCTTTTCTCTCCCAATTCACACTAACCCATGCTTTAGATCATATCTAAATCTTATATAGAATGTGTATGATCAATCTAGAAACTTCTGGAAAGCTCTAATGAGAAATTCACCATCTCTTGCTCTTGAAAATGTCATGAGAAATTCACATATGGCAGCTGAGTTTCAAGCTTGCCTTTGCACCCCATTCTGACCCAAATTCTCTCCTAATGACAAATTGAATGTGTTAGGATTCCTTAGAGCCTTGGTTATGCCTTACAAAGTGGTTTTGCATATGTGCCTTATGATGTAAGTAACCATTTTTCAAAGCAAGTCCTTAAATTAACCCCCAATTCAAAATTGTGGCAATGTCAATGCTCTCAAAATGTGTTTTCCAATCAAATTGGTATGTCATATGGCTTGGTTTGGACTTGTATATCAAAAATCCCAAATTTCATCCTTGGCTTATTTAAAATTCACCCTTATTTTAGGCCATTTTTGTGATTTTGTGAAGCAAGCTCTTCCACTCACCCATGACCTCTGACCTAGCCTAAAAACATCATTTTGAACACATATCATGTTGAACATTTTTCCATTTGAGGAGTGGAAGATGGAAATTTTGACCTATGTTGAAAAATGACTTATAATTCAACTTTCCCAAAATACCCCTGGATTGCCAAGACCATAACATGAGTTCTACAAATCCTCTTGAGGACTTCTAGTACTCAAATTAAAGCTAAGATCAAGATCTACAACGCTTATGTTGGCCAAGAATCCATTTGAAAACTCCTTGATTGGAAAAAGTTTCATGGAAGTCAAGTGACTTTCACAGATAAATTTCAGTGTCCTCTGATGACCCATAACTTGCATGAACCATAACTTGAGTTCTACAAATCTTCTTTAAGACTTATAGTACTAAAATTAAAGCTATTGAAGAGATATACAAGTTTCATATTGACCAAGAATCCATTTGAAACTTGCATTTTGACTTATCTGGCTTGGAAGTTAGGCCTAAGTTAGGGGATTTTACATTGAAACCCTAATTTGGCAATTCCTCCTACTCTTGATTCTCTTTGATTTATCCTTGGCACAACACCACACATGTATCCACATATTAATTCATGAATCCCACAACCTCCAATTAAGCCTTGATGCTCTTCAATCACTCAGTTGACCTAGGGTTAACCTAGGGTTGACCCAAATGAAACCCTAGTTGACTGCACCTCAACTGTGGCTCTTGTACTTGAATCAATGACTTGTCTTGTCTTCAATATGACCCTCTAGGCATTTCATAAGCTTTTTACACCATCCATACCCTCAATTCATAGCTCATACCCCCATTGCTGACCCTCAATACACCTCAAGTTAGGGGAGAAATCCACCTGTTGATACTCAAACTTCTCAAAGCTTCAATCATTCCTTGATGACTTGGATGGTCTTAAACTTGAATAAGGCCCCTTGATGTGCTTCTTTAGATAAGAATGGAACTTGATCCCTTGTTGGATGCCTTGCTATGCTATGCTATGTAAATGATTAGGTTATGTACATGATGTGATGATGCAAATGATAATGCAATTAAAACATAAATCAGGTGAGATGGGTTGAGCAAATTTTAGGGTGCAACACTCGTGTTACTCAGATGTAGATGAGAAAGAAGCGAGTATGCTCATGGAAGAAGTCCATGAAGGCACATTTGGTACGCACGCCGGAGGGTATGCTATGACAAAAAAGATCCTGAGAGCAGGATATTACTGGATGACGATGGAATCGGATTGCTTTAAATTCATGAAGAGATGTCATAAATGCCAGATTTATGCTGATAAGATTCATGTGCCGCCGTGCCCGTTGAATGTCATGTCTTCCCCGTGGCCGTTCTCCATGTGGGGCATCGACATGATAGGCAAGATCGAGCCCACTGCATCTAACGGTCATCGCTTCATTCTAGTAGCTATCGACTACTTCACCAAGTGGGTGGAGGCAACCTCGTATGCTAACATGACCAAGCAGGTGGTAGCTAAATTCATAAAGAGGGACATCATCTGTCGTTACGGAATTCCCGAGCGGATCATTACTAATAATGGTTCGAATCTGAATAACAAGATGATGAAGGAGCTATGCCAAAGTTTCAAGATTGAACACCACAACTCATCTCCTTACCGGCCAAAGATGAATGGCGCCGTTGAAGCGGCCAATAAGAACATTAAGAAGATTGTATAGAAGATGGTTGTGACCTATAAGGATTGGCACGAGATGTTGCTATTTGCACTGCATGGTTATCGTACAACGGTACGCACATCAACCGGGGCAACTCGTTTCTCACTGGTGTACAGTATGGAAGTTGTCCTACCGTTAGAAGTTGAGATCCCTTCTTTACAAGTTTTGGTTGACGTGAAACTCGACGAGGCAGAATGGATTAAGAACCGACTAAACCAACTCAGCCTGATAGACGAGAAGAGGTTAGCATCAATTGCATATGGTCATCTGTACCAAAGCCGAATGAAGAAAGCCTATGACAAAAAGGTGCGTCCTAGAAGCTTTCAGACGGGTGATCTCGTCCTGAAGAAGATTCTTCCTCCACACTCCGATCACCGGGGCAAGTGGACTCCCAATTACGAAGGTACGTACGTCGTCAGCAAGGTCTTCTCGGGAGGAGCCTTGTTGTTATCCACGATGGATGGCGAAGATTTTGCATCCCCGGTGAACGCGGACGCAGTTAAAAAATACTTTGCTTAAAAAATGACCCGCTGGAAAGAAAAAGAATATCCAGGCAAAAATGGGGCATCCCGGCGAACCATAAAAAAGGGAAAAGGGTTCGGGAAAAAATTAGGGATATAAAAGAAAAGAATGTACACCCGCAAAGTCGAAAACCCGGAAGGGCGACTTTGGAAAAAAAGGGTATCCCGGTGAATAGAAAACCCGGAAGGGCGATTCAGGAAAAAGTTAGGGATTTGAAAAAGCAAATGACTACGTTCCGCGTGTGGACTTTCATTGTTTAGTGGTTTGGAAGACCTGAGGGCCGTTTATCTGAATCAATCTCTTCTGAGGCTGAAGCGTCGGAGAAGTATCGAAGTCGAGTGGGTCATAGAGGGATCAACTCATGGTGTTCGTCTACGCCGCATTGCCGACATTTGTGTATATACTGATGTATATTTATGTTTTTATATTTGCGCAGCTTCCTCATTCCAGGAGCTTGCATCTATTGTAAAGCATTTTCACCCATTCAGGGGTTCGTCATCAATAAAATATATATTATTCAGCAATTCTGTTTGTTTGTTAGCATATATCTGTTTTGTTTGCGAAAAAGAACGCCGATGTTTTTGATAAAATGCGCATACATAATCTTACTGGCCTAGGCCACTGATTGTTGAAACAATGAATTACTTGAACATTGTCACAAGATGATAACCTTGATAGGTCCCTTTGAGAAGGGTATCTTGTCTGTTTGTTTGTGTTGTGGCAGGTATAGCATATTCCAGGCCGTACGCCGCATGTCTTCCCAAGCAGGATGATTCCTTCTACCCCGGCGAGTTCAGCAGCATCTCCCCACGGAGTCTGAACATAGGACCAAGAGCATTGATATGTATCCCCCAAGCAGGGAAGATTCTCTCCCCAATCAGATGTATCCTGAAGGATCGTCATCTCCCCAGTGAAGTCATACACTGAAGTGTGCGTTCATTCCCCAACACTAGGTCAATGTGCAGTGTCGCGTAGAAGACTACTCGCAAGTGTGCAACCTTGACAGTTAAGACGGGAGTCTTCAGCGGAATTGAAATTCCCCACAGAGTTGTACTCTCCCCAACAAGTAGGACGATTCCTTCTTCCCCAGCCGAGCTGGCAAATCCCCAAGAGAGTCGAGTCCTTGGAAGTCGTGCGGGCCATGATTGGTTTTCCCCAGTAGCGTGTTGAATAGTTGATGCTGTATTTCCCCAGCGGAGTCGTTATCTCCAGGGAAGTTTTTCCGCAAAGGCCGTGCAATTTATTTCTGCAGATGACATCGTTTTCCTCAGCAGTTGTGGTTCGTACACCTAGATGAGCAGGTCCAGGTTCTCGTAGAAATTTGTTCCCCTACAGCAGTCGACTGAAGATCGTTTCCCCAGGCGGAGTCCAATTGAGATTGGTGTGACTTCTTCTCCTCGGCAGGATGATTCCTCCTCTCCACCAGAGTGGTTCTTTCTCCTTGACAGGAGGCTTCTCCCTTCAGCATTTATTTTGCTGATGGGGTCATAGCATTTTGCATGATTGCATAGCATTTACCCTAAACGCGTAGCATTTCCACCGTGTGGAGCATTGCGCCATTGTCAAACATATGCATATGAAACATGAGCTAGGTCGTTACCATTCTTGTTTTGCAGATGTTCCTCCGCAGAATGGTTTGCTCAAGATGATTCTTGAATTCCCCAGCGAAGTTGATTGTTTAAGATGATTCTTAAAATCCCCAATGAATTCGCCAGAGAGGGTTGCTCAAGTTGATGCTTAGAGTCCCCGGCAGAGTGTTTGCTCAGGATGATTCCTGAAATCTCCAGCAGAGTTATTGGTTCAGGATGATTCTTGAAGTCTCCGGCGGAGTTATTTGTCCAAGATGATTCTGGAAGTCCTCAGCAGAGTTGATTCACCCAGAATGATTTCTGGATCCCAGAAGCAGAGTTACTTGATAGTTCTCCAGAATCCCCAGTAGAGATATGTCATCCCCAGCAGGTTTCTGGACAGCGAAGTTGAAACTTCCCTTGAAGGCTTGATGATTGAAGTCTGGCCGTAGTGCCAAATTTTCTGACTTACTGATGAAGTCCAACTACGAGGCCGAAGCAGTTCTCCTAGCTGACGCGGGGTGCCCGACGGCAGAAGATTAGGTATCCCTATTTGGTTCATGATTTACTGAGGATTCTATTCCCGACTTACTGACGAAGTCCGGCTGACGCCCGAAAATTTCTTTGAATGCCCAATGGCATGATTAACTTGATTGTTAAAAAGTTCCTAATGACCTGATGAGTCCTGAGGAATTCTTCTGCTATGACACAGAACGCCTGACGGTATAATCAACCATTCATTACCAGTTACCGCGTAACCAGTGACCCCTTGATGACTTGAGGGCGAATATCTACAGCAAAATCAGATGATCATCCTGACTGAGATTTGAGATTAGACCTTTCACCGGTTACCGTGTGACCAATTCCCCAGCAGAGTTGTCGTGCAACTATCATGCTCAGCGTCGTAGATGTTCCTACCAATCCAAGTATTGTTTACCTGTGCGGTTGGCAGATCGCCAGTTACCGTGTAACCGGTGACCCCTTGATGATTTGAGGATGCAATGATATCAAATAAATTAGAGAATCATCCTGACGGGGATTCAGATCAGTAATTCTCCAGCTAGTTGTCGTGCAGCTATTGTTTCAGTTTCCGAAGATTTGTCCCCATCTGAGTACCGTGTACTTGTGCAGTTGGCAAATTTCTGGGTTTGTTGGTATTCAACTGTCTTTTACCTTGATTGTTGAGAGTCGTTCGCTTCTCACCCAGTCAGGTCTAAGCCGTTTAAATAGGGGCAGCTGTTGCACCCCAAAATTTGCCCAACTTTTCTTTACCTAACTTGTGTTTCATTTCATTCACATTAGCATTATCATTTGCATTTCATTGACATGTATGCAGGAGATAAAGAGGTATGATTACCAATCAAGAGCTATACAAGACTATGAAGCTATCTAAGAAGGTTATTCAGGTGCTCAAGGGTGGATATCCTTGTCAGAGAAGTTAAAAGATCCTCAGAGAGAGTGATTGAAACCAAGTATGTGTGTCCCCTAACTTGAAAGTTGTGGAAAGCCATCAGATAATTCTGAAGCCATGAAGTTGGACTTGAGGTCTTGAGAGAGCTCATGAGAAGATTTGAAGATCACTTCGAGGCTTAGACAGGTCATTGAGCAAGAATAAGAAGCCTCAGCCATGATTGGTGCACCTAGGGTTTGACTGGGTCAACCCTAAGTCTACTGAAGATTTGAAAGAGGTTGAGACTCAATCCAAGAGCCATGTGATCATGGATTGATACATTAAGATGTTCTAAGGATTATTCCAAGGATAACTCGTCATGATTGAAGAGTTTGAGAAGTTTCAGGCTAGGGTTTCTAAGACTTGACAGTGTAAAATCCCCTAGTTTGACCCCTGTCTTCAAGACAATTTAACTTAAGATATGATTGTCATCTCATCTTGTCCCCAACATGATTGTTTTAGATCATGGTCTTAGATTTAATTTGAGTGCTAGAAGTCCTAGATAGGATTTATAGAACTCAAGTTATGGCTTTGACAAGTTACAAGTCATCTGAGGCATGTAAATTTGGAGCTTGAAAGTTACCCAACTTGCATGACACTTTTGCCCTAGAGGGATGATTCCTATGAAATTTTGGTCAACACGAATGTTGTTTCTTATTCTCTTAGCTTTCCATAGAGTACTAGAAGTCCTTGATAGGATTTGTAGAACTCAAGTTATGGCTTTGACAAGTCAAGGGTATTTTGGGAAGTTATGATTTTAGGTCATTTTTGGTTATAGGCCATTGTCACCCACTTAGACACCTCAAATGAGATTTTGTTCAACTTGAAAGTTGCTCAAAATGAGGTTTTAACCTTGACCATGTACCAAGGAGACATTTAAATGGCTCAAGGAAAGACTTGGTTCAAGAAGTGGTGAAAAAGGAAGGATTAAAATGGATTAAATGACCAAAAATGCAAATAAATTGATTTGTGTCCAAACAAGGCAAAATTATAGGTCATTTTGAATGGAAAAAGCATTTTAGAAACAATGGAAATATTACATTTTTGGTTTGAGGTCAAATTCATGCACTTCCATTTTGTTACTTCATGATGAAGTAACATATCAAACTTGGACCATTGGATTGCAAACAAGGGAATAATCACCACCAACCAATTCAATATCTCATGAGATGATGATTGCAAGCAAAATCAGGCCAGAACAGAGCCAATACACGACTGTTGCACATGATATTTTGAAAGAGAAATTGAAATTGAAAATCTCATATGGAAGGTTACAGAAGGTTCTGGATGATTCCTCTAGCTTCTATATAACCATTAGAGTGTATTCAGCAAGTTTTTTGGAAGCATTTTGAAGTTGGTAGCAGAGAGAGCATTGGATTTTGCAGAGCTGCAACTCAAGATCGGATTCTGAGATTGAGGAGAAATCAAGCCAAATTGAGGTGTGCATTAGATTCAGAGGAAGATTTGGAGTGAGTCTGGATCATATTGGAGGCTAAATCGAGCAAAGAGTGTGATTGTTCTTCATCTGAAATCAGGTTGGTACAAATCAACTTCTTGCATAATTTAGGCAGTGTTATGTAGAAACCTTCATGTGGTTAGGTGCTATTCATGATCTAGATGGATTTAGGATGATTAATTACACGGTTAGAGACAATGCTAGGTGTTGTGCAATTTCTGTTGAGATGGATTTATCATGATTCTTGGAGTGTTATTCATGTTTGGATAGTGGAATGTGATATCTGATGAGTGTAGTTTCCATTAGTGTCATTAATTTTAAGAATCATGATGATCAAGATTTGAGTGGTTTCTAAAACTTTGTTCGGATTTTAAGTTAGAGGAAGAATTAGAGAATTTGGGGATTGGATTTGGATTCAGTGAGGAAAATTGAGTAAGATAAGGTGTTTGATTGTATGGATTGATGAACTGTGGACACCACTTCACCGGAGAAGACGGTGGCGCTGCAACTCAGGCCACCGTCTGGGGAATTCCCTCCATATGTTTGAATTTTGGGGACGATGCATGTGAGACGTTGGATATCATCTTGACTTTGACTCAGACTAGGAATAGATGGCCACGATTTGAAGAAAATTCTGAAGAGAGATTGAGAAGTGAAACGCAACGTTTCATTTAATTGTTGTTTTGGGCTTAAGGATCCAGTTGCTATCCACACCATCGTTTGGGCCCAAATCCTGGAATGAACTGGTTATATTTTCTATTCACCACGCAGCTTTTATTAATTTCTTGTATTTTCTTAATTTTTTGTTATTTCATATAGTTTGAAAACAATTCATAATAAATAGAAAAATTAGCCAATTTGAACCAGGTTTTTTCCCCCTGATTCATGATTGAATCTAGAATTTTTTTGGATTAAAAGATTAGGAATTCATGCATTTTTTATTTTAATTACATTTTTTGTATTTTTATTTGATAATAATTCATAATGGTTGATACCTTGACTTGTAAATTTTTGTGTGATCATTTGATGATGATTTTTGGACTGATTTTTTGTGTGTAGCTATTTTAGACATGTATGCTCCTCTAGTAATTTTATCACATTTTTGTGAAGAAGTTTAGGGCTGGATTTTGTATTGAACTTTAGGTGCTCTAGTTTTAGGGTTTAACCTTGATACCCCATAGTTTAGGATTTAATTCTAGGACTTATTGGATGATTTTATCTCTGGAATTAACATGGTAGAGTTATGATTGACTTAGGTTCCCATAGTTATTTTTGTAGGATTTTACAATTGGTTTTAGTATTTTAGTTTGGATTAACTTTAGTACTAGGTTTTAGGTGATCCTAACTTGCTAACTCAACTAGAATGACTTCATTAGTGCCCTTAGATTAGGGTGTGGCTTCCTTTGCTCTTGGATGATGATGAAGACATGTGTGGGCTGCTGTGGAATGCATGATGGAGCTTGGACTTGAAGTTTGCTCTTCCTTTGGTGTAGTTTGTCTAGGGTTAAGGATTAGGGTTTTTAGGGAGATCTCTTAGAATAGATTGTCTTCCTTCATGAAGCATGGAAGATGTTGATCACTTCCATTCCTCCCTATGATGTAAGGTCCCATTGTGAAGGCCCCATCCCTCCTTTGTTAGGATGAGTGGCTCCTCAAAAAGTGGTAGAACCTTTGAGGGTTCCTTTCCTTGATGGTGGAGTGCTTAGAGGTGACCTTTGGTCTTCACTTTGCTTTCCACTATCCACACCTTGCTCTTGTTAGATGAATCTTTCTCCCTTGATAGAGGATGGAGTTCCTTGTTAGAAGATTGAAGATGCTAGAGGATGCCACTTCCCTGTGTTTGAAGACTTCCTTTGGAGCTGAGGCTTGAAGACCCAGGAGAACAAGTTGACACTTGTGAAGAAAATCAAATTGAGATTAAAGAAAGAGCTGAAGCTTGAAGAAGAAGGACAAGTTGATACTTGTGTTTGATGTATTGAAAGCTTGAAGAAGCAATTTGATACTTGCTATTGAAGATGAAAGCCTTGAAGAACATTTATAGACTGAGGACTGAGCTGCTGTCAGAGAACTGCTTTGCTGTGAAGATGTGGGAGCTATTGATCTGCTTTCTTTCCTGTCTGTTTGCTTTCTGTGCAACTGTATTGATGTGACTTGTTTGATTTGCTTGATGCATTAGAATAAGTTCATGTTTAGATTCTTTTAAGCTATGAGCATGATTGCACTAGAGGTTGAGTTGTTCCCTCTGCTTGTATTTTTACTGTATGGCTTTGCTTGCGGGTATTCGGTAGAGCCCAACTCCCTTGCCTATGTGGTTTGTGTTTTGCTTGATGGCATTTTATTTCTTTCTGTATGATTGCAGTTATTCATATCTGGCTTGAGGTTGAGACGAGCTTGTGGAGGCTGATGCCCCACACACATTTCCTCCCTCACTTGCATTGCATGCATTTTACAGTCGTTTACTATTTACTGTTTAAGCTGATGCTTTATCTGTTTCTGCTTATCATTGACATGATCCCCTAGGAATCTCACTTCCTTTGATAAGGAAGTGATGATTAGAACTTTAGGTTGAAACCTATGCATGATAACTTCTAGGAGATCCCTGTTTCAAACTTCAACCATAGGATGAATCCTTGGCATGACAACATTAGGACTTGATAGTCTCCCCTTAGTTGTCCCTCTCTCTTCTCATCTCAAACAACAGTAAAAAACGTAATAAAGGCAAGTTAGTATAAGCGCATTACGAGCCTTAAGCTACTTGGGTAATGATAATTGAGCGGCCTCCTCTCAATCTTCTAGAATGTTTAGTATACATCCTTTGGACGATACGCGACGCATTCGTTCCTAAGTCATAGTCTTTAGTGCTGTACATACTACAAACAAACATAAAAAACAGTTCTTCCGTAAAAGACAGAAAATGAACTTCAAACCTTTTTGCCCCGTGGGCCCGTAAGTCAAAGGAAAGCTTTTCTGAAGAAAAGAGTTTCGTTAACTCCCAGTTCTACCGCAAACGGTAACGCCTAAGTCTCCAAGGGTCGAGCTGCGTACGCCAAACTGCTGGAACTGTTTGTTAACCCTACTCGAAAAAACAGATGAATCTGAATTCCCGTAATCCGTAGTATCCCGAACTACGTAAGCTCTGATCTCTCATACCTGTTGAGAGTACGTAGGCACAATGCTGACGTATTGGCGAGCCACCTTCCCCCGTAACCCGTAGTCAGCCGAACTACATTGACTCTGATTTTTCATTCTTTGATGGGAATACGTAGGCATAAAGTGCGACGCTTTGCCGAGTCATTTTCTTTTCTTTTTAGACCAGCCTTGATAGGTAGATAGATAAAACCAACCCATCAGGTAAACACAACAAGCGTGGATCCCATCGAGTACGATGGACGTGAGGGGTGCTAATACCTTCCCCTTGCGTAACTGACTCCGGAACCCAGACAACGGTTGCGATGACCCTGTCTTATACCTTTTCGCCAGGTTTTTCCGATCGTTTCCTTTCCCGAGGGATAAATAACGAAAGGTGGCGACTCTTCTGTTTTGCTGGCACCTTATTTTCACGGTAGCGACAACTACCGACAAGATTAAGATGATCCAAGAGAAGATGAGGATTTCCCAGAGTCGTTGGAAGAGTTATCATGACAAGAGGAGGAAAGCAATCAAATTTCAAGAGGGAGATCATGTGTTTCTTCGAGTCACCCCTATGACTGGTGTTGGGAGGGCATTGAAGTCGCGTAAGTTGATGCCGCGTTTCATTGGTCCTTTTCAGATTTTGAAGAGGATAGGAGAGGCAGCCTATCGTGTTGCTTTGTCGCCATCTCTTGCTAATCTTCATAATGTGTTCCATGTATCTCAATTGAGGAAATACATTCCGGATCCGTCTCATGTAGTCCAAGTAGATGATGTACAGGTGAGAGATAACCTGACTGTGGAGACATCACCTATGCGGATAGAGGATCGGAAGTCGAAGCAGCTTCAAGGCAAAGAGATTGCTTTAGTGAAGGTCGCTTGGGGAGGACCGGCTGGTGGGAATGTAACGTGGGAACTGGAGAGCCAGATGAGGAAATCTTATCTAGAGTTGTTCGAATCAGGTAACATTTTCGAGGACGAAAATTCCTAAAGTGGGGGAGAGTTGTAACAGCCATATTTTTCATTAGTTAATTATTTGTATTAATTAATGGGTTAATGAGAATTATTTAATTGATGGGTAATTAATTAAATTAATTATTAGATGTTGGAGAGAATTAGAAGAGAAAGACATAGTAAGGAGGATAGTGGAAAGAAAAGGAAAAGATAGAAACAAAAAGGAAATAATAGAGAAAGAAGGAGAAAGAGGAGAAAAGAGAAGAAGAAGTGGGAAGAACTTGGAATCATCAAGAACAACTCTCAAGCTTTGGATTAATCAAGGTAAGGGTGTGAAATATCATCATCTTAACAATGTGTATGAATATGTATGCTCTGGTTAGAGTATTGGATGTTTTTCTACAACTTCTATGTTAGGGCATAAGCGGATTAATCGGTAGAATCTGAGTTTTCACGGTGGAAAATCAGAATAAGTGGTAGTATTTAGTCGGGAGGATGTTAGACTAAGGTTACGGAACTTGTTCGGTGAGAATCGGTTGGTTTTAGAAAGTTTGGTGAGAGTTGGACAGTAAGAAATTCTGAGTTCGCAGACATTCGCTAGCGAGTTCGCTGAGCGAGCTGGTAGCGAACGTTCGCTAAGCGAGCTAGTAGCGAGCCAGTAGCGAACGGTCCCAGACTTAGACAGAATGTATTTTGTGGTGTTCGCTGGTAGCGAAGGGGGTAGCGAAGGTTCGCTAGGCCTTCGCTAAGCGAGCAGAGTAGCGAACATGACAGGATGTGTTTTTCTTTAACGTTTCCATCCGAGGTCGGATTTCCGACTTAACTTTGATTATTTCCATGCTCAAGGCGTTGATTACGCCGAGATATATTATACTGTGGGTAGCCTTATGGCATGAATACTAGATTGTTGAATTAATTGAATTATGGTTTTTTGACGAATGTTATACATTGTTTAGTGTGATTAAAAATGTATTGAGAATGCATGAGAACATATTGTGTATATGTGTGCATTGTTTGTTAATATATTGAGGATATATGTGAATATGTTATGTGTGCAATCGTTGTTATAATTCTTGAAGAGATGAATTATTTGAATGCATGAGATTATGATGTCGGTCTTAAGTGCATTGAATTGTTGATTGCATATGCATCATTTAGTCAAGAGGCAATGCTTGCTAGTTTCGTGGAGACTAGTGACTTGTCCCAAGCCTAGAAGAGTGGGTTTGAAAGCTTAGAGGACGGGCTTTTGGTGGTTATCGTCTAGAAGAGTGGACCCGGTTTATTGTAAACCGAAAAAAGATAGCAAGTGTTGGTACCACATGGCATAAGTTTGCATTGAGTCATATTGAGTCACATAGTATGAATGTCATTATTATACGAAGTATGATTGCGTGTGGACTGTGTATATGAGTTAAAATGGATTGTGGTGAGAAATGTAATATAATGTAATGTATGTATGTTTTATGTTATGTATGTATATATAATTATATGCATTGATTATTATGATAATATTTCTCACCCTTCTGTTGTTTTATAATGCTCTATGAGGCATTGCAGATTAGGATTGCTAGAGGTTTTCTTTTGGTGAAGTATAGCTTCATTATTTTGAGTCGGTTGCTCTGATATGTAACATCGGGTAGCTAGGCTAGTAGAGTATTCTTTTGTGATGCATTGTATATGTATCAGCTGATGATGTTTGTAAACATGAATGATACTATGAACAACTTGATGATGCGTACTTCTATTATATCATGTCTTAAGTAATTCAATGTTCTAGTCTTCCGCTTTAATCAAAACATTGATATGTAGACTCTAAGAGTTATGCTTTACTTTTAGTTGAGATTTACTTCTTTTGTTTTATCTCTTTATGAACATTATTATTTATGTTGTCGTTTCGTGAATAATGTGATACGCCTCTTTATACCATGTTATAAATATACTCTGATGAATTCTGTATATGTGATTAAGTGTTTAATTGCATTACTTTGGGGGTATAGAAGGGGGTGTTACAGATAACACTAAGGCTCCTCTAGAGAAAACCTTTCGTACAACATATGGACCTTCATAGTTGGGAGTCCATTTGCCCCTGTGATCTGAGTGTGGTGGGAGAATCTTCTTCAGCACAAGATCGCCCGTCTGAAAGCTTCGAGGGTGCACCTTCTTGTCGTAAGCTTTCTTCATCCGGCTATGATACAACCGACCGTATGCGATAGATGCTAGCCTTTTCTCATCAACCAGGCTAAGCTGATTCAATCTATTCTTGATTCATTCTGCCTCATCGAGCTTTATGTCAACCAAAACTCTTAAAAAAGGAATCTCGACTTCTAGCGGTAGGACAACTTCCATACCATACACTAGTGAGAAAGGAGTTTCCCTGGTTGATGTGTGTACCGTCATACGATAACCATGCAGAGAAAAGGGCAACATCTCATGCCAATCTTTATACGTAACAACCATCTTTTGCACTATCTTTTTAATATTTTTGTTGCCCGCTTCGACAGCGCCATTCATCTTCGGTCGATAGGGTGATGAGTTGTGATGTTCAATCTTGAAGTTCTGGCATAACTCCTTCATCATCTTATTGTTCAGATTCGAACCATTATCAGTAATGATTCGCTCGGGAATTCCATATCTGTAGATGATGTCCTTCTTTATGAATCTTGCTACCACTTGTTTGGTCACATTAGCGTACGATGCTGCCTCCACCCACTTGGTGAAGTAATCGATAGCTACCAAAATAAAATGGTGTCCGTTAGAAGCAGTGGGCTCGATCTTTCCAATCATATCGATGCCTCACATGGAGAACGACCAAGGGGATGACATAACATTCAACGGGCACGGTGGCACATGAATCTTATCAGCATAAATCTGGCATTTATGGCATCTCTTTGCGAATTTGAAATAATCCGACTCCATTGTTAGCCAAAAATACCCAGCTCGTAGTATCTTCCGAGTCATGGCATGTCCACCGGCATGCGTGCCAAAAGTACCCTCGTGGACCTCTTCCATAAGCAAGCTATCTTCTTTTTCATCCACACACCTGAGTAGCACTAGATCATGATTCCTTCTATAGAGCACACCATCTGGATTGAGGTAAAAGTTACCAGACAATCTCCTAAGAGTTTTCTTATCCTGGGTCGAAACCCCTGGCGGATACTCTTGGTTCTAAAGGAAATTCTGCATGTCATGGAACCACGGCTTACCATCGGAAGCTCCCTCAATGGCAAATATGAAAGCGGGCCTATCGAGGCGTGATATAACAATCCTTGGAGATTCATTCCAAAAATTGACCTTGTACATTAAAGACAGTGTAGCCAAAGCGTCTGCCATTTGATTCTCCGCTCTTGGCACATGGTGGAAGTCTATACGATCGAAAAATGGCAACAGTCTTCTTGCATAATCCTTGTAAGGAATCAAATTGGGCTTACGAGTTTCCCATTCTCCTTCGATCTGGTTAACAACTAACGCTGAATCGCCATATACATCGAGATTCTTGATCCTCAGATTAATAGCTTCCTCCAGACCCATGATGCATGCTTCATACTCGGTTTCATTGTTGGTGCAAGGAAAAGTTAATCTGGAAGTGAAAGGGATATGAGTTCCATGAGGAGTCATGATAATTGCCCCAATTCCACTACCATATGAATTAACTGCGCCATCGAATATCATTTGCCATTGAGAACCCTTCTCTGGACCTTCGCCGTGTAGTGGCTCTTCACAATCCTTTGCTTT
Organism: Lathyrus sativus; assembly: GCA_963859935.3. Lineage (NCBI taxonomy): Eukaryota > Viridiplantae > Streptophyta > Magnoliopsida > Fabales > Fabaceae > Lathyrus > Lathyrus sativus. The sequence goes on along the minus strand of OZ012735.1, from coordinate 342,449,074 downwards.
CAAGTACATAATGTCCTCGTCAGGAAATTCAAATCTCATTGGTTGGTAATCATCAATCGGCTGTTCAGCAAGGTATTCTGACAAAATACTCCCTTTAATGGCTTTTTGGGAAACATACTGGATGTCGTACTCTGTCAGTACCATTTGCCATCTGGCAATCCTTCCTAAAAGCGCCTGCTTTTCAAAGACATATTTAATTGGATCCATCTTCGAAATTAGAATGGTTGTATGATTGAGCATGTACTGTCTTAAACATTTGGCCGCCCAAGCGAGCACGCAACACGTTTTTTCAAGCATTGAGTAACGGGACTCACAATCTGTGAACTTTTTACTCAGATAATAAATTGCATGCTCTTTTCTTCCTGTCTCGTCGTGTTGACCGAGAACACAACCCATACTATTCTCAAGAGCCGTTAAATACATGATTAATGGTCTTCCAGCAACTGGGGGTATCAGTATCGGAGGCTCTTGTAAATACTCTTTTATTTTATCGAATGCTTTTTGACAATTTTCATTCCAGACAACCACCTGATCTTTCTTTAGCAGTTTGAACTTTGGTTCACACGTGGCTGTTAGATGAGATATGAACCGAGCGATATAGTTCAACCTCCCTAAGAAGCCACAAACCTCTTTTTCAGTCTTCGGCACTGTCATTTCTTAAATAGCTCTTATTTTTGTAGGATCTACCTCGATTCCTTTTCTGCTGACGATAAACCCCAATAACTTTTCGGACCGAACTCCGAAAGTGCACTTATTTGGATTCAACCTCAATTTGAACTTCCTCAACCTCTCAAACAACTTCAATAAGTTGACCAGATGCTCTTTCTCCGTTTGGGACTTCGCAATCATGTCATCAACATAGACCTCGATCTCATGATGAATCATATCATGAAACAAAGTCACCATTGCCCGCTGATAAGTTGCCCCTGTGCTTTTCAACCCAAACGGCATCACCTTATAACAAAACGTTCCCCACGGCATAATGAATGTTGTTTTCTCCATGTCTTCTAGTGCCATTTTTATCTGATTATAACCGGAGAAGCCATCCATGAAGGAAAACACCGAGAATTGAGTCGTATTATCGACCAATACGTCAATGTGAGGGAGCGGGAAATCATCCTTTGGGCTCGCCTTATTCAAATCTCTATAATTAACGCACATCCGTTCCTTACCGTCCTTCTTTGGTACCAGCACGATGTTGGCGACCCACAGAGGGTAAGTTGTCATGGCTAAAAACCCTGCATCCATCTGCTTTTGGACTTCTTCTTTGATTTTTACAGCCATGTCTAGCCTCGTCCTTCTAAGCTTCTGCTTGACTGGCGGACATTCTTCTCGAAGTGGTAAGCGATGAACCACAATGTCAGTGTCAAGCCCGGACATATCTTCGTAAGACCAAGCAAAGATGTCACTATACTATCGAAGCATCTCGATCAACCTTTGCTTGATGTCCTCTTGCAATGCAGCCGCTATTCTGACATTTCTGACAACCTCTTCAAAACCCAAGTTGACGACCTTAATCTCTTCTTCATGAGGCAGAATGATCTTCTCTTCTTGTCTCAAGAGTCTAGCTAGCTCTTCGGGCAATTCTTCATCCTCATCAATCTCTTCTTCAGCTTGAAATACCGGGTTATCAAAGTCGAAGCGAGTCATAGAAGATTCTTGATCGGTGTCATCTGCAATGATGTGAGTCCTGCAATGAAAATGGTTAAGTGCTTCAAATGATATGCAAACAAACACATTGCCATTTTATTGTAAAAAACAAAAACAATAAAAAAAACAAAGATCGCAAAATTTGAATGGAAAAACGCCCTTTGATTAATATATGAAACATTGTTCAAACATAAACAAACAAGCCCCTAAATAACAAACCGCTATGCTCCGGGTAGAACATAGGGTTGTACAATAATTGAAAAAACAAAACATTACTGTTCATTGGTCACTTGGACAAATTCCTCAATGGACCAATTGCATAGACGCTGTCCTGGAGTGCATGGCTTGATTCAGGCATCCATATCACAGTCACTGTCTCCAGCTTCATCATCAAAAATGGCATTAATCTGCTCAAAGAAGACACCCCCACTAGTAAACCTGATCGGCCCCTTGAACTTCAGCGTGCTTTGTGTAGACGATGGGCGATACCCCAGACCGAACTTGTCTTGCTTCTGAGATATATCTATCACCTGCCCCCAGCCTTGGGCTGAACCAGCTTGCACCACAGCCCGCGCTTCTTTGAAAGAAGACATAGCCACCTCAGGCTCTTTTCTCACCACCGGAGACTTCTCCTTCAACTGAACGATTTCAAAAGCTTGACACAGGGTCTCGTGAATTTCCCCATCTACTTCGACATACTTGAAAGAAGACAGGTGGCTGACCATTATGTCCTCTTCTCCACACACTGTCACAACACTACCAACAATCATATATTTCAGCTTCTGATGCAGAGTTGATGTAACAGCCCCAGCCGAATGGATCCATGGTCTTCCCAACAAACAGCTATAAGCAGGCTGAATATCCATGATGTAAAATACAGCGTCAAAAACTTCTGGGCCCACTTGGATAGGCAAAGTCAGCTCACCAAAGACAGACCTCCGGGTACCGTCGAAAGCACGTACAACCAAGTCACTTGGTGTACAGGTAATGCCCCGAGTATCTAGCTTCATAAGTGCCTTCTTTGGCAGCACATTCAAAGATGACCCTGTGTCAACAAGGACATGGGACATAACCACTCCTCTACATTCAACAGAAATGTGCAGCGTGCAATTGTGGTTTCTGCCCCTTGGCGTTAAGTCTAAATCTATAAATCCAATACCATTTCCCGCGTTTACATGCCCAACAACTCCTTCAAGTTGATTCACTGATATTTCTTGAGGCACGAAAGCGGTACTTAACACTTTCATCAACGCATTCCTGTGCGCTTCAGAACTCAACAACAATGATAATATTGAAATTTTGGAAGGCATCTGCTGTAAGTGGTCGACTATCTTGTAGTCGCTTTTGCGTATCAGCCTCATGACTTCTTCCACGTCATTCTCCAAAGATCCCCTCTCGCCAGACTGGGAAGTTTCTTCTATTACCATCTTACCTTTCCCTCTATCCGCTTTTTCAGCCACCACTTCGGGCGATGAAAAGACCCTGCCGCTTTGGGTGATCGCTCCTGCTCCCACAACATTATCTGCTGACTCCACAGGAAAACTCTTCAAGTCTATCTTCTGACCATTACAATACACCTCTGCTCCGTAGTTCCACGGAATAGCTTTGGTGCTTTCATATGGCACAGTTCCTGCTTTGGTGATAGTGATTGTTGGTGGCATAGGAGGCGCTAAGATAGTTATAGTCTTATATGGGATCGAGATCGTAGCGACCTCATCCCTCTCTTCATCTTCTACCTCAACAGGTTTATTTTCTGCGGTCCGTTCAAACTGCAACGTCCCCTCATCTATCATTCCTTGGATACACCTTCTCAAATCAACACATGCCTTAGGATGACTTAAACAATCAACACATTCCTCACTGCAACCTGGGAATACACCCCCTACCAGCAATTTGTCTTTCACAAACTTCAATGGTGTTTTCAGTTCATTCACATCCATTATCAAGTCTAAATTCTCCTCCACCAAAATGGCACCAACCCTAGCCTGCCCATGGTTTGGCATAGGGTTTTGCACAACGTTAGGTGCATCATGAGAAAATTTTATTTCTTTGCTGTCAATTAGATCTTGTAGCTTATGTTTAAGAGCCTTGCAATCATCAATAGAGTGACCATGCACCCCAGAGTGAAACTCGCAACGAGCATTCGCGTCATAGCCGGGTGGGGGAGGACCTGTCAAAGGAGCTAGATGCCGTTTCTGAATCAATTGTAGCTGTAATAAAGTTTGAAGCACCTGAGAGTATGGCATTGGTGGAGTGTCAAGTACTCTATTCGGCCTGGCCCTATCAGGAAACCTCCTATAACCTTGTTGATTTTGTTGTTGTGGCTGATACTGCCTTTGTTGTTGTTGTTGTGGTTGTTGTTGTTGTGGTACAGGAATAGTAACACTGGCAACTTGCTGTTGGTGATATTAGTTCTGTGGCTGACCCCTACCTCTTCCTCCGGAACTTGTCACTGAGTTAGCGTTACCTTCACGCTTCTTGTTACCAAATACCTTCTTTCCTCCTCCTCCAGCTAAGGGTACTTCTCCCGCCTGAATCTTTCCTAGCTTGATGCTGTTTTCCACCCTTTCATCGGTGATTATCAAGTCTGAAAAACTTCCCGGCATACTGCTAATCAGTTTTTCATAATACACTCCCGGTAAAGTAGAAACAAACATGTCAATGAGCTCACGCTCTACCATGGGAGGCTGCACTCTAGCAGCAAGCTCTCGCCACCTCTGGGCGTATTCTTTAAAGCATTCATTATTCTTTTGGGAAAGATTTTGCAGCTGGACTCTATTCGGAGCAAGGTCATTGTTGTACTGATAGTGCCTTACAAAAGCTTCGGCTAGGTCTTTCCAGCTGCGAACGTTAGTGGGCTCCAGCCCCATGTACCACTCCAAAGAAGGACCAGACAAGCTGTCCTGGAAGAAATGCATCAAGAGTTTTTCATCGTCCGAGTATGCGGACATCTTTCTATAGTACGAGCACAGGTGAACCCTCGGGCATGTGGTGCCTTTGTACTTATCAAAGTCAGACACTTTGAATTTGTGAGGCACCCTTAAATCAGGAATTAAGCCCAAATTGGCCATATCTAAACCTATGGAATTCTGGTTTTCATAGCTTTTCATCTTGTCTTCTAAAAGCTTAAATCTTCTGCTCGCTTCAGCTGACATTTCAGGCCTGACATCTCTCATTGAGAAAACATCCCCTTGCTGATCCTCAAACCGAGGATTATGCAGATTTCCATGAATAACACAATCAGCTCCATGGTCGTAAAAACCATCATTGTTACTAGCATACTCTCCCTCTCCAGCACCAATACCAATATTCCCCATGTTTCCAAAGACATTTCCAATCCCTCCAATATTACCATCATTACCATTTCCTCCGACATTCCCAACATTACCATTCCCTCCAGCATTAGGGATAGGTACAGAGGTGTTAACTCGGGGAGTCTCAATATGGGGAGGGTTAACAGCAATCCCACCGTGTAACACACCATTATTATCAACTCGTGTAATTAAAAGGTTGCACTAAAGTTTGGAGTTGTGCCTGGCCAATAGCAACCCCTTGCATGACCTCCATCAGTTGTGCCATCCGATCTCTCATCTCTTGCATTTCTGCTTGCATCTGATCCATCAGTCTTTTCTGGTTTCTTCTGGTACCATGCCGGTGAGTTATCTAATCTGCAATCCTGAAACACACTAGTGAAGCATAAGAAACAAGATAAGGTTAACAGTTCTGATGCACCTGCAATGCGAAAAAAAATGCTAAATGCAAACGTGTATATATGAAATAGGAAAATTTCCCCCTTGATTCTAGTTTCGGGATAGCAACCAAGACGATGGAGAACCCCACAGACAAGCATAGAATGAAAACCCCTCATATATACAATCATAAGCCCACAGACAATGTACAAACATCAAATGAGTACAAACAGAAAAGGACCTCAACCAACAGGTCTGGTGATGGTCAATACAACAAGCCTAAGCTACAAAATACAAAGGAAAAGATCAAGCTGGGTGGCGAGACTAGAAATCCTTCAGCAACGCCTGCGTCTCCGGATGGTCAGGCCTAGCGAGCAAACCACGTATAAGCAGCTCCTGCTGACTGATGGTGGACTGCAAATCCTCGACTGAGTCCTCCTTCCCAAAAACCTCCTCAAGTCTACGCCTCTTGGCATCAGCTCCCTCTCTATGCTCCTCTAAGGTTGCAAGCGCTTCATATAGTTTGCAATCACTATGTCACCTGAGCGAAGCTTCCTTTGAAATCTCTTCATCTTTAGCTCCGTGCTGAGCCTTCAGCTTGTTAATCTGCAACTTCAACTGGTCTTCACGCTGCTTGCTGTTGGACATGGCAGCGTTCCATTGAGCATCAAACTTGGAAATCTGCAAGTAGGCTCTATTTAGATCTTGCTTTTTAGTAGCAAGCACACTACTAACAACATTTATATCTAAACCCAACCGCTCTCTATCGCTCATCTCCTTAGTCAAGTCCGTACCCAACTTGTTCACCAGCTAAGTTTTCTTCTTCAAAGAATAAGTTGCTTCGTTCCACTCACTTCTGAGTTGAACAATCTCCTTCTCCAACTCTTCGTTTGTCTTCTGCAACTCTTCTTTTTTGCGACATACCTGATTATACCTTTGGATGTCCACAGTGGTAGGCTCCTCAATCATGGGAGGGCAAACATGCTCCACTGGAGGAAATGGCGTCAAGAACTTCGTGGCCCTCTCATGAATCCAAACCACATAGGGGTCATAGGCCTGACTGTTGCTCTTCCCCAACAATGCTTTGCCTCTCCTATGGATGCTTCTCCAAGCACGCTCAAGTTTGATTAAATCATCACCCTCTAACAAACCCATGAGATACAGAGATTCCTGTATCTCCTCTTCCTTAGGAGCGTCCCTGAGAGCATATCCGAATTGTCGTACCAACAGAGAAGGGTTATAGTTGACGCACCCTTTCCTTCCGACCAAAGGAACGTTAGGAAATCCGCCGCAACTATAAATAATGTTTGTGCCAAGCATGTCCCTATTAATTCAAATAATATCCTTGGCAGTCAGGCCCATCATCCTCTCAGACCACTCTGAAGTAACAACAGTGTCTACAAACTGACCGGTCTTAGGCATATGACTCATCAACCATCTATAAAGCAAAGGAACACGGCACGAGATTCTCTTTCCCCTTCGATTTTCATTCTTATGGTGCACAGAATGATAAACATCTCCTAAGAGTGTAGGGACTGGGTTCCCTGAGGCCAGCAGGTAGAAAGCATCCACGTCTACGAAGTCCGGCAGATTCGGAAACAAAACAATGCCATAAATGCAAAGTGCCAGAATAGCACTAAACACAATCCAGCACCCATTCTTGGCGAACTTCTGAGCATTCTCAACAAGAAAAGGTAACAAAAAGCCATAAGTTCCTTTCCTCTCAACTAACTTCCCCTTTAACTCTGCAGCATCTAAATGTAATATAGCAGCGAGCCTAGCCAGATCAGGCTTCGCATCTGTGTGGACGAACGACATCTGATCACGGATAAGCACCCCCAACATATCAGAGCACTCTTCCAACGTAGGCGCCAAAACAAAATCCGAAAAGACAAAGCATCTCAACTGAGTGTCGTAGAACGGCAAGAGAGTATAGACACCACTGATCTCAAAGGATGAAGGCTTGCAGACACATCTGTCCAATCTCCCATAATCTTGTCTAAATTGTTCCATCACATTCCCCTCAGCCATAGCAATTAGACTTCTCAAAGAACTGACATCTGGGGTGGGAAACCTGTAAGCAACTGTCCTTTTCAAGGGCTCCATGTCAAGAACGAAGAACATAACCACTAGAATCAGGAGGGAAATATGCACCTGCAACATAAATACATTTTAATGAAGAAATGCAAATGAAGATGCACATGCAAATGAAAATGGAAACAGAGGATCAAGCTTGTTATGATGTAGCTTGAGAAGAACCAGCGCTCCGCTTTAGTACTGACAAATAACTAACATTAGGACCCTTTTGTACCATGAACACAGGTTCGCACTATAAAGAACTGGGTAGTCTGAAGGACAAAGTTTCCTACATAACCCACCCACTCACATGTATGGACCTATCCATTGACAAGGTTCGACATCCTATGTGTTCATCAGCGTCACAAACTTTTAAGAAATGATGATACGTTCACCATTTTTGGTTTGGCATCATCAACTCTCGAAGAGGCCTCACTTAGCTAAATCCCAAATGATCGGTCCCCAGAGTCGAACACCCTCAAATCCAAATTCCAGTCGGATCCTAAGGATCAGAAAGGAAATCATCAAAGAGAATCTTGTCTGAGCATGAATTTCATGGGGAACTGTGTCTGCTAAGCAAACAGTTTCACCCACTAGTCTCCACTACTAATACTAGGTTTATACTCAAGCCCAGGTCCGACTTATCACTCAATGAAACTCCCCTCCCCACGGTGACCAATGTTATTTTGCTTTCTCCGTTTAGTATCCAGACTCCGGTACCTTGTCCAACAAGTATTTTCTTGATTCGTTGAGTATCCAGACTCCGTTCAAATTCCTTTGTGATGTCCAGGTCACAACAAGTGTATTTGTGTTCTTTTTGCCTTATGGTATCTAGACCATGGCTTATGCTCGTGTTATTATGCTTTCTCCGTTGAGTATCTAGACTCCGGTAAAGGCAGTTATGGTATCCAGACCGTGGTAGTTTCTCTGATGCTCTATGATATCCAGGTCACAATAATTGTGGTTATCTCCTATCGCCGTGTGGTATTCAGACCTTGGCACATAATGTTTTCTCAGCCTATGTGGTATCCAGACTACAACTAATATTGTTTCCCAGCAACATCGTTTGACATCCAGATCCTGATGAATATATTTCTTTTGCATCGAGCATTTAGGCTCAGATTGCATTGAGCATCCAAGCTCAGGCTATTGAGTATCCAGACTCAGATTTATTACGGAGCAGTCAGGCTCCGTTTATTGAGCATCCAGGCTCAGATTGCGTCGAGCAACCAGGCTCAGGTTACTGAGTATCCAGACTCAGGCTTATTACATTGAGTATCCAGACTCAGGTTTGTTATTTGAGCGTCCAGGCTCTAGTTTGTGTTTTCGAGCATCCAGGCTCTGATCATTTTGAGCATTCAGGCTCCAGTTTTTGAGTGTCCCGACTCAGTTTCATTTTGAGCATCCAGGCTCTAGCTTTTAAGTATCCAGACTTAGATTTATTACTGAGCAGTCAGGCTCCGATCATTGAGTATCCAGACTCAGATTCATTACTGAGCATTCAGGCTCTAATTCTTTTGTTTGAGCATTCAGGCTCCGTTTATTGAGTATCCAGACTCAGATTTGTGTTTTTAAGCATTCAGGCTCCGGTTAATTCGAGCATTCAGGCTTCGTTTTCTGTGGAGTACCCAGACTCCTTCATTTTGGATTATTACTTTTTTCCAATATGGTATCCAGACCATGGCGCCGCTTTTGATGTTTGTATACTCTTTCCCCAACAGGGTGGCTTTGAGATCAGTACCGTTATATTCGGATTTTCTGCAGTTGGAAAATTTCCGGGTTCTTTGGTATTCAATCTTCTTTTACCTTGATTGCGTGAAAGCCGCTCGGTTTTCACTCATTCAGGTCCAAGTCGTTTGAATAGGGGCAGCTGTTGCACCCCAAAATTTGCTCAACCTTTTCTTAATTTGGTTTATGTTTCATTTCATTTTGTTCTAGCATTTACATTGCATAGCATATTTCATTTTACAGGGGATCAAGAGTTGTGCATAAAAAGAGGAGTCTTCTCAGAACATTGAGCCTAAGCAAGGGTTGTTACTCAAGCTTGAATGGTCATCAGGACATCCGGAAGTGGTCATTGTCTCTGAAAGGATAGACGAATGTGTGTGGGTCAGCTCCTAACTGGGAGGCTAACTGAAGAGCATCCGAGGTTTGTGAAGCCATTGTTATGGGTATAAGATGATGAGGGAGCTTATTGAGTTCCTTGAGGGTCATTGTGGAGCTCATTCAAGTTGTTGTGTGAAGTGGAACAAGCCACAGTTGAAAGTGTTGCAGGTAGGGTTTTCATCTGGCAAATCCTCAACCAACTGTGCAATTGAAGGAGATTAAAACTCAATTCAAAGTCTCTATGGTCATGAGATGTTGTGTTAAGACATATGAGACATCATTTCAAGTTCAATTCATCAAGGGTTAAGTGTGTGAGAAGTTACTAAATTAGGGTTCTCAGGGTAAAATCCCCTATTTAGTGTCTGACTTCAAGACCACCTACCTCATGATACAAGTCTCATCTCAATTTTTGGCCAGCGTGGAACTTGTAGAGCATGTTCTTAGCTTTAATTAGAGTACTAGAAGTCCTTGATTGGATTTATAGAACTCAAGTTATGATCCAGACAAGTTACAGGTCATCAGAGGTATATGATTTTCGTCAACAAAAGTCAACCAACTTCCAGGCAAGTTTTGACCTAGAAGGATGTTTCTCCTCAACTTTTGGCCAACATGAAAGTTATAGGTCTTGATCTTAGCTTTCCAAATTGTACTATAAGTCTTTCATCGGATTTGTGGAACTCAATTTATGAGGTTTACAAGTCAGGGGTATTTTGGGAAAGTAAGATTACAGGTCATAAAATTATAGGTCCATTTCACCAACTTGCACACTTCAAATGGAGATATTTTCAACATGAAACTTGCTCCAAATAGGGCCATTTGCATAAACAAATAATCTCTTGTCATGGTGGGGGTTTGGATTGAAGATTTGGGGTTTGAATTTTTCATAAAGGAGGCTTAAATTAGAAATTGAGAATTAATTGATTTTGAACTTTTTCAAGGCAAGTTTGTGAATTTTCTGAGTGCAAATAATAATTCAAAGACATTTCCATTTTCACATTGGAAATTTGGTGTCTCAAAATAGGCCATTTTCATGGTTTCTTCCTCTTGAAGTAACAAAATGGAAATCAACCATAGGGTCAAAATCAAGCCTCAAATCTCATCCCTTTGATCAACACAATTGATTTGTAGTGGATTTGGATTAAAAACCAAGCTGGTGTAGTGGTTAAAATGTGTATGGCAACTTGAGAAAAAGTGTGAAAAGTGAATTTGTGAATTGGGTTGTATAGCTTGAATTGGAGCCCCATTTGATCCTAAACCCAACATACAAATATCCCAGATGAAAATTGGATCATAGCTAGGTCATTTTCGTGCAAGAACAGCCAGAACACATTTGAAGAAAATGGAGAAAAATTAAAAAACAATTTCTCAGATTCAACCATTTTCAGACCAAATTAAGCATTCAAACACCTCTATTGAAGTTCATGGAATGATTCTGAGCACTTTTCATCAAGCTTCAGCACATTTTTAAGGCCCAATGGAGGCTCTCCACTAGGTAAACTAACTTTCAACCTTACACTCTGAATATGCCATGATTGTTCGCCATTTTTGTTACATTTGAATCCTTGAGTTGCATTGATCGTTTCTGGATCATATTTGGTTGTGTTTGTGGTGATTGATTTTGTGAGCTCCAAATTACTTTGATTCGGTTTGATGAATTTCTGTGGTGATTTGCTTTAATTTTTGTTGATTCTTGCTCCTTGCAACATGTAGATGAAGTTTGGATCCATTTGGTTGAGTTTTATGAACTTCGAATTTTGATGCATCTTGCTTGTTGTTTATTTTCTGAGTTTGTTATGGAGAGTTAGTGGAAACTAGTGCTAGATTCATGATCCTCGCGACGAGTAGATGAATTTTCATCAAAAGATTGTGCAAAACGGTGCAAAATTGATGGAGCTGTGTTGTTATGGAGTCCCGCGGCGGCCGTAGTAGACGAGGAAGATGATCAGAAGCTTTTTGGCGCCGGCGACGATTGGAGGTTGAAGACAGGTGACGTGGCGCGTCCTGGATCGTCCATTCGTGTTCATTTTGATCATGCGTGTGTTATTACACCTCACCGTGTTCCATTTTGACTTGTATGCATGAGAATAAGACTCTAATTCATTAATTGATGTGGCTTGATGTAAGCCACATGATGAGATTACTTGGAAATCAATCACACGTCTCACAGTGCTTTCCACCGTATACCATAGTCAACATAACCACATGGGAGTGATCAGAATTTTATTTGTTTTTCTTCTCCTCATTGGGCCTACCGTGCGCTGCTTTCCACACCCCCAGCTTGGGCCCAACTTCGTTTGCACTTTATTTCTTTAATATTTGCCACGTGGTTTTCTGTTTTTCTTTGTTTTTCTTTTATTATTTCTGTTTTATTCTAGTTTGGATTTAATCCATTAAAAATACATAATAATGTCTAAAAATTCTTAAAAAAATCATGAACATAGTTTGGCATGTTTTTTAATTTCGTACATTTTTAATTTCTTTTTTTGATGCATTTTCATTTAATTTCATTTTTTCCATTTAAATAGTCATTTAAAAATGTAAAAAATACATGTTGCTCTTGTGGATTTTATTTCTTGCTCACGGCATAGTTTGAATTCTTATTTTTTTGAGTGACTATTGTGGACATGTTGAATGATCTTTAGATATTTTTTTCATGATTTTTAGGTACCATTTCAATGTAGTTTGAATTGCCTTTTATTCCTACTCCATCTTTGCCTTAATTTGGGACACTCTTGGTGTTTTCCCTCTGTTGAGGCACTTTCCTTTTGAATCTCAATCTCCCCTTTGGACCCCTGGTTCCCAATACCTTGGGGGTCCCGTGAAATTTTATTTGGCATGTTTAGATGCATTTTAATATTTTTCATGTATTTTGAAAGTTGCTTCATGTTTATGCATCTCTACTTGTGTACTTGATTTGTTTTGCTTCCAAAAGCTTGGTTGTGCATTGTTGATGAACCTTATTTTGATTATTTCATGTCAGGGGATTGTTATAGGTCTTGTGTGCCAATAAATAGGTCTTTACCTTATGCATAAGTTGTTCATTTGACCTCATACTTTCATGTTTGCACATTGTGTTTCCATATGTGGTGTTTGCTTGCATCCTTTGATGTTGTTGTTTGCATTCGCTTGTGATGCTTTTGCTTTAGCTTTTGAGATTTCTTCTCCTCATCCTATATTCTGCCCCATGACTTTGGAATACTACTTAAGGTTGCTTGGTTCCTCCTGAGGAGGAACCTGAAGCTTGCCTAAAGTAATGAATCCATGAGGATTTTTTCTCATTGTTTTTGTTACTTGTTTTTTATGCATCTTCTTCTCCTCTTCTCTTGCATTTATTCATACTATGGCTTGAGTTTGAGATGAGCTTGTGGAGGCTCCATCCCCACACATATTTCCTCCCTCACATGCATTGCATCCTTGCCTTCCATGTTTGCATTTCATGTTTGCATTCTTGTGCATATTTCTTTCTTCTTCCTTTGTCTGTTTCATCCCTTAGGATTTCCATTCCATCTTGGTTAAGTTGGAGTGTGATAGACATTAGGGTTCTAACCATGCATGATAACATTAGGTAGAGATTTCCCTTTTGTAATCCTGACTTTAGGTGCACCTTGCATGATGACTTTTAGGGTTTGGTCTAGTCCCCCTTAGTTGGTCTCTTTCTCTTCTCATCTTCAAACAACTTCAATCCACTTAATAAAGGATGACAATTGTTGCACGCTACGAGCCTTAATCCATTTGGGAAATGATGATTGGGTGGTTACCTCTCAATTATCTAGAATGTTAGTGTATGTCCTTCGGACGATATACGAAGTATTCGCTCCTAGATCATAGTCTTTAGTGCAACATGAGTTACGAACCAAATTCAAGACACTTCTTCCTTAAAAAACACAAAAACACTTCAAACCTTTTTTATCCTTCGGGATCTTAATTCGGAAAACCTTTTTTTATAAACAAGAGTGTTGTTAACTTTCAGTCCTATCGCAAACGGTAACACCTATGTCTCCAATGGTCGAGCTGCATACACTAACTGCTAGAACTGCCTGTTAACCCTACTCAGATAAAAATTTTGAACAACCTGTGTTCTCGTAAGCCTGAACTACGTTTGATCTGATATTTCATACCAGATGAAAGTACGTAGGCACAAGACGCGATGTCTTTGCAAGCAACCTTCCCCCTTTCACCCATAGTTAGGCGAACTACGTTGACTCTGACTTTCCCATTGCACGAGGGAGTACGTAGGCACAGAGCGGCGATGCTATGCCGAGTTAGTTTCTCTTTTCTTTTTCTTTTGTCCTTAAGCCTTTAGCGTAGATAGTTTACACACCCTTTTAGTTAGACAACACATGCGTGGATCCCGTCAAGTACGACGGACGTGAGGGGTGTGCTCATACCTTCCCCTTGCATAATCGACTCCCGAACCTATGACTTGGTTGCGATGACCTCGTATTTTCCCGTTTTTGTCAGGTTTTTTCCGATTGTTTCCTTTCACTTCTTTGGGATAAATAACGATAGGTGGCGACTCTGTTAGTCATTACCGGCCTCTTTTTTCGCAGTAGCGACAGCTGGCGACTCTGGTGGGGACAGGAATATCCCCTATGCGAGTCAATCCTAGCGCTTGTGTGTTTTCTTTTTGGGTGTGTGAATATATGTGCTTTATCTTTATTTACTTCCGCATTTTACTTTCCGCATCATATATCATTACTGTTGTGCTGTGGGGAGGGAAGTTCCATTGAGTGATAAGTCGGACATGGGCTTGAGTACAAACTTAGTATTAGAAGCGAAAAGTAGTGGTGAACCTGTATGTTAGGCATGCACCAGTTCCCACGAAATTTGCACTTAGACGAGATTTTCTTTGATGTCTTTCTTTCCAGCCCAGTGGGCCATTGAGAGAATTTCAGATTTGAGGGTTGTCGACTATGGGGACCTATCATTTGGGATTCAGCTAAGTGAGGCCTCTTCAAGAGATGATGATGCCAAACCAGAAATGGTGAACGTATCATCGTTTCTTGAAAGTATGTGACGCTGATGAACACATAGGATGCCAAACCTTGTCAGTGATTAGGTCCATACCTGTGAGTGGGTGGGTTATGCAGGAAACTTTGACCTCCAGACTACCCAGTTCTTGACAGTGTAAACCTGTGTTCATGGTACAAAGGGATTCTTATGTTAGTGATTTGTCGGTACTAAGGCGAAGCGCTGGTTCTTCTCAACCGACAGCACAACAGTCCTGATCCCCTGTTTGCATTTGCATGTGCATTTTCATTTGCATTTCATTGACGTGTGTTTATGTTGCAGGTGTACATTTCCTCTTCGATTATGGTGATTTTGTTCTCTATTTGTTGACATGGAGCCCTTGAGGAGGACCCCTGGCCTACAAGTTTCCTACACCTGACATTAGAATTCTACGAAGGTTGATTTCTCTAGCTGACAAGAAGGTTATGGAGGATTTCAGAGAATCTTATGGGAGGCTTTTGAATATTGTTTGTAAACCTTCTCTAGATGAATTGAATGGTCTTCAGACATTGCTACAATTCTATGATCCTCAGTTGCAAGGCTTCAGCCTTTCAGAGTTTTGTTTTAGCACATACATTGGAGGAGTTTTCTGATATATTAGGAATACCTATTCTGAACCAGATTCCATTCCATCATGTTGAGGGAGAGCCAAATTTGACTGAACTTGCTAAGGCTTTACATTTGGATGTCTCTGAGTTGAAAGGGAAGTTAGCCAATAGGAATGGAATGTTTGGGTTTCCATTACCTTTTCTTGCGAGCAAGGCTCGAGAGTTTGTTAAGAAAGGTTCTTGGGTGATATTCAATGCTATCTTGGCCTTGTGTATCTATGGCATTATGTTATTCCCGAACATCCCAGATTTTGTAGATGCCGATGCATTCAGTATCTTTGCTTCAAAGAACCCTATACCCACTCTGTTAGGCGATGTTTATCATTCCGTGCATTACAAGAACGAGAATAGAAGAGGGAAAAGTGTATCTTGTTGTGCACCTTTGTTCTATACATGGTTCAGGAGCCACCTTCCCAAGACTGGTCCGTCCTCTGCTACTGTTGGCACTTTGGAATGGTCTAAGCGCTTGATGAGATTGTCCTCCGAAGACATTGTTTGGTTTGATAGGGATGTATTGGGCATTGAGATTATCTATAGTTGTGGAAGCTTTCCTAACATCCCGTTGGTCGGAAGGAAAGGTTGCATAAACTATAATCCTACTATTACTATCAGACAGTTTGGGTATGCACTGAGAGGGCCTCCAAAGGATGAAGAGATACAGGAATCTCTGTATCTCACTGGTTTGTTGGAGGGAGATACTTTGGCTAGGGTTGAACATGCCTAGAGAAATGTCCATAGGAGAGGAATGGTTGCCTTGGGAAAGAGCAATAGTCAGGCATACGCTCCATATTTGGTTTGGATTCATAGTAGAGCCAAAGAATTGATGATGCCATATCCGTCTATTCAGCCTGTGCATCCTCCTGAGATTGCATAGCCGACCACAGTAGATATTCAGAGGTATAATCAGGTTTTTCTTGAGATGGAAGAATTCAAGAGAGCTATTGAAGAATTGGAGAAAGAGACTATCCAACTTCGCAGTGAGAAGATAGAAGCAGTTCATTCTTTCAAAAGACAAACCGAGCTTGTGAATAAACTGGGTGCCGATTTGACAAAGGAGACTAAGGACAGAGAGCGCAGAGGCCAAGATTTGAATGCTTCTTACCGTGTTATGGCCACGAAGAAGGAAGAGTTGAGTAAAGCCTATTTGCGGATTTCCAAGTTTGAGGCTCAGTGGAACGCTGCCATGTCTACTAGCAAGCAGCGTGAAGACAAGTTGAAGGCGCATATCATCAAACAGAAGGCCCAGCTCAAAGCTAAAGATGAGGAGATCTCAAAGGAAGCCACACTCAGAAGACATAGTGACTGCAAACTATATGAAGCGCTTGCAACCTTGGAGGAACATAGAGAGGAAGCTAGTGCTAAAAGGCGTAGACTTGAGGAGGTTGTGGGGAAGGAGGACTTGGTCGAGGATCTTCAGTCCACTATCAGTCAGCAGGAGTTGCTCATACGTGGTTTGCTCACTAGGCCAGACCATCCGGATACACATGCGTTGTTGAAGGATTTCCAGTCTCGCCACCCAGTTTGATTTGTTTCTTTGTATTCTGTAGCGTAGACTTTTGTATGGACCATCACCAGACCTGTTGGTTGAGGTCCTCTTCTGTTTGTACTCATTTGATGTTTATACTTTGCCTATGGGCTTATGTTTCTATACATGAGGAATTTCTATTCTGTGCTTGCCTGCGGAGCTCTCCATCGTCTTGGTTGTTATCTCGAAACTAGAATCGAGGGGGAAATGTCCCTATTTGCATAAATACATGTCTGCATTTTAGCATGTTTCTCGCATTTGCAGGTGCATCGGAACTGTAAACCTTATCTTGTTTCTTGTGCCACTAGTGTTTCAGGATTGCAGAATAGATAACTCATCGCTACGGTACTAGAGGTAACGAGAGAAAGATAATGGATCAAATGCAAGTGGAAATGCAAGAGATGAGGGATCGTATTTGCACAACTAATGGAGATGATGCAAGGGGTTTCTAGCGGTCAGGCCTAACTTCAGACTATGGTGTAACCTCTGATGGCACGAGTTGATGATGATGGGGTGTTACACGGTGGGATTGCTACTTGTCGCTTGCGCGAAAATAAGGTGCCGGCATGACAGAAGAGTCGCCACCTTTCGTTATTTATCCCTCAGAGCGGGAAAGGAAACGATCGGAAAAAACCTGACGAATAAGGGTAAGACAAGGTCGTCGCAACCATTGTCTGGGTTCGGGAGTCGGTTACGCAAGGGGAAGGTATTAGCACCCCTCACGTCCGTCGTACTCGACGGGATCCTTGCTTGTTTGTTTACTTGGACGGGTTGGTTTTATTCTATCTACCTATCAAGGCTGGCTGAAAAAGAAAAGAAAAAATGACTCGGCAAAGCGTCGCACTTTATGCCTACGTATTCTCATCAGAGAATGAGAAATCAGAGTCAACGTAGTTCGGCTAACTACGGGGGAAGGTGGGGGAGGTTGCTCGCTAGGACGTCACATCCTATGCCTACGTACTTTCATCTGGTATGAAAGATCAGAGCAAACGTAGTTTGGGAAACTACGATTTATTTCCTGAAAGAAGTGTTTTATATTATGTTTGCGATCTCGACCGCACTAGAGACTATGACCTGAGAGTGAATGTGTCGCATGTCACCCAAAGGGTACCATGCTAAACATCCAGACTGTGAGAAAGAAACTCTCCCACAATCCTTTCTCAGATAGCTTAAGGCTCGTAGCGTGCGAAAGAAACCATTCATGATTACTGTATCTTAAACTGCTTTGAGATGAGAAGAGAGCAGGCCCAACTAGGAGGGAGACTATCAAGTCCTACTGTTATCATGCCATGGATTCATCCTATGGTTGAGGTTTGAACAGGGAACTCCTAGAAGTTGTCATGCATAGGTTTCAACCTAAGATTCTATCATCAAATCCTTATCCAAGGAAATGAGAGTCCTAAGGGATCATATCAATGATACACCGAAACAGACAAAGCATCAGCTTAACAGTAAAATGCATGCAATGCAAGTGAGGGAGGAAATGTGTGTGGGGCTTCAGCCTCCACAAGCTCGTCTCGACCTCAAGCCAGTCATGAAATAACAGTAATCATACTGAAAAATAGACAACATGCTATCAAAACAGTAAAATGCAATCATACAGATAGGAAATGAAATCATGCTATCAAGCAAAATAAACACATGGGCAAGGGAGCTGGGCTCTACCGAATACCCGCAAGCAAAGCCAAGCAATAACAATATAATCAGATGCACTCCTGCTCTTAGACTGAACTTATTCTAGATGGGCTTAGTCTAATGCAGCAGACAAATCAGACAAAACACACAATTCATCAAAGAAAACAGAAGAAGGCCTCAGCTCCTCCAGCAGCAACCCAGTCTTCAGACCTCAGAGATCACTTGCTTCCCAGGTATCAACCCTACAACATGAGTATCAACTCATCTTCTCCCCTGAGCTTCAGCTTGTTTGATCAGCTCTACCTTCAGGCTTCACTATCTTCAGGGATCTTCAGGCATCAACTTGATCTTCACAAAGTCTTTAGACTTCAATAATCTTCAAGGAATCATCCTCTTCAAAGCTTCAGCTGCTATCTTCAAGGGCTCAAATGCTCCAGCAAACAAGATTCAGTCAACAAGATGAGGTGAGGATGTTACATTATTCACTGACTTCCAAAGGATGCCATTGAGGACTTAACATCAAAGGAAAGGCTCTCTCAAAGTTCTACCTTATAGGGCAAGGTCACTAATCCCTCCAAAGGAGAGAGGTGAATACCCTTAAGGGACTCTGTGTCATAGAGAAGAAAGGAGGTGGACAAGACACTCCTTGTTTAGTGAATGAAATCATTCTATCTAATGCTATACCTATGCACTTATGATCCTATAAACAAAACAACAAATGTTATCTAAACTCCTCTGCAAGGTCTTCAAAGCTTCCATGATGATCCACAAGGTCTCCAACTCAATCTCCAAGCTCACACACTCACAGGAGAAGAAAATCAAACACAACAATACAAACTATGCCTTTAAGCAACACACATACTATCCATACATTCAAAAATCAATGAAAAATACTAAAACACCATACAATATTCTAGCAAAATTCTAGGGGACTCTATACATGCTTACCCTTAACCCATATATTCCCCATACACTAATTTGGCCTATAAACCCCAAAACAAACTTGTTCAAGTCTATCTATACAACCTAAAACCCTAATTAGAGCACCTAAATGTCTAACAATCAAACTACATCAAATTTTAATCTAAAAATTGAGAATTAAATCCTATATGAAGCTAGGGTTCAATACCTAACTATGCCAAAAAGAATGGCTCAAAAACCCTAAGGGAAGGCCCTAAAACAAATTGTACAAAATCAAGGGTTAACCAAAATCAATTAAATGTACTATTCATAAGAAAATATGCTAAAAAATATTAAACTAAAAATAAAATGGAATTTTATTTTTTATTAATTTTCTAGACCAAATCATGATTATGTGAAAAAAAGAAGAAATGAAAAATATTGATTTTTATATTTTTTATGAATTTTATAAAATGCAAAGAATTAAAAGAAATAAAAAAAATAAAAGAATAAGAAATAAATGGGAGGGGGGTGAGAAAAGTAACACGCCCCAGTTATTTCTGAACATTGGGCCAAGTCTGGGGGTGGGAATAGAAACAACTTGCTGAGCCCAGTTCCCTTATTCAATTAAAACGGTGCGTTTGGCTAAATGATACGCTGCGTTTTGTGCTTCAGTCTTCCCTCCATTTTGAAATCAAATATGGGTCGTGCGATGGATGGAATTGGTCAAGGGTCTGAGGCAATCCAACGGTGGACCTTCATCGTCCCCAACTGAACCCTAGGGTTTGCAGAAACCCTAACCCCATGCAAGGATCTTCAACCTGATCGTTCTCACTGATTTCTCCATGAATTCATGAGCTTCCAAAAGCAAAGTTGCACTATCAATCACCCTGAACACGATACTATCCATAGTTTTCACTGAAACCTCTTGAATCATCCTAACAGAAAGCTTCATCATCAAGGTTCCATTTCTTTCCTCTGCTATCAAACTTAATGGAACTTCAAACTAATGATCCAGGATTATTCTACACGTTTCCCTAACCATTCTACACCATCTCATATCCATTGATGCACACAAAATTGCTTGTTATTCATTCTGCAAGGAATTGTACCCTGCCTCGAAACCTCATGATCCTTCCCCTAATTCTCAGAATAAAGTCCTCTATCCTAGCTTAACCAGTCTAAACCTATAACTATGGTAGAATGCACATAAATTAGGAGATTCGAGCAAGATTACCAACCTGTCAATCTTTAATGGTGGCTATGGTTTTCCTACAATTCAGTGCCTAAAACCTTCCTTGTTTGATCCTCAGGGGCCAATATGGATTCTGTATGCAACAAGATGGCTGAACAAGGCTTGAATCTTGTGTTTGATATCAAAATGCACTTCTTGCAATTTCCTCAAAACAGCTTCAAACTTCCATGGATCTTCTTCTACCTCAGCATGTAATCAATCACAATGATCAGAAGAATAGGTTTGTGGAGGAGAAATGAATGGAGATTGAAGAGAATGAAGGTTTGATGTGAAATTGCAAATGGAAGAATCTTCACTTTTCACACTCTAATCTCACCTCTCATCAACAATGATCACCAACCCTGGCCACATTGAGTTTCACCTTTCTTATAGCAATCCATGGAATGATCTAGATACACCTAGAAGCTTGTGGAAAGTGTTAGAAAGTTTTAGAACTTCTCATGGAATGATACATTGAACATCCATTATCTCATGCCTTAGCCTTGCCAAATGGACTTTAAAATCTCCTTACAAGAGATATTGAGAAAGAATGAGTGAAAAACAAGCTAAACTTTGCTTTTTGTGAGGTTTTGTTTATGTGCCTTATTGTGCAAGAATGAGAATTACAAAGTAACCCCCATTTCTAAGCTTCAAATCAAAATTCTACTTGAACCATTGTTTTTAAAATGATGTTTCCAATCAAAATGATATATTGGATGACCTATTTTGGATTTGTGGATCTCCCAAACCAAATTTAAATTTCAACTTTTTCAACTTATAAGCCATTTTTAGGTCATTTTCACCCAATCTTGTAAATCCTTTCTACAAGCTTTTCCAACAATTCATGACCTTCTTTCTAGACTTAAAATCCCATTTTGAACAACTTTCATGTTTTGAGTTTTTCCATTTGAGGCTTGGAAATAGGAGATATGGCCTTTGCTTAAAATGACCTATAACTGCCAAATGACCAAAATACGCTTGTCTTGTTCAAACCATAAGTTGAGTTCCACAAATCCTATCAATGACTTCTACCACTCAAATTAAATCTAAGGATATGCCCTTCAACATTCATGTTGACCAAGATCTCATAGGAATCATCCTACTAGGGCAAAAGTTGTCTGCAAGTTGGGTGACTTTCAAGGACCCAGATTCACACACCTCAGCTGACCTGTAATTTGTCAAAACCATAACTTGAGCTCTGCAACTCCTATCAAGGACTTCCACTACTCAAATTAAAGCTAAGAACAAGCTCTACAACATTCATGTTGTGGGGAAGATGAGATGTCAATCACATCTTGAGCTAAAACTGCCTGAAAGATAGGGATCAAATTAGGGTTTTTCACTGACAATCCTCAGAAACCCTAACTCCAAACTTCTCAAACTCCTCAATCATGATGAGTTGGTCTAGGAATCATCTTTATAACATCTCTATGGATCATTCCATGATCTCATGGCCCTTGGATCAGGTCTTAACCTTCTCCAAATTTTCAGTTATCCTAGGGTCGACCCAGTCAAAACCCTAATTCTACCATTCATGGTTGAATCTTCTGAATTCTTGCACAATGACTTCTCTGGACTCCATGATGGATTTCAAGACATCTCATAGGCTTTCTCAAAACATCAATTTCATTCTCAAAGTCTCAGAATCATCTGAGGAGCACCCACAACTCTCAAGCTATGAAGCACACAACCCTGGTTTCAATCCACTCCTCTGAGGATCTCTTGAACTTTCTGATGAAGGTATCAACTTTCAAACACTCAATGAATAAATAATTGTTGGTCAAATTTTGGGGTGCAACAGCTGCCCCTATTCAAACGGCTTGAACCTGACTGGGTGAGAAGCGAACGGCTCTCAACCAATCAAGGTACGAGACGGTTGAATACCGGTAAACCCGAAAATTTGCCAACTGCTCAACTCGCCGTCAGTCATCCACATTAACTTCTTCTGATATTGCCTTCAGACAACCACAACACCCAACCTCGCCGCTGGAGAACTGAATCTGACATCGCCGTCGGAAACACACATCATTTGGAGACACTGGACATCGCCGTCGTGCAAACATCATCTCTGATGGGGATTTAAAGAGCCTGACCTCGCCGTCAAATCCATACGTTCAACCTCGCCGTCGAACACATTCAACATCGCCGTCGAATAAACATCCAACCTCGCCGCCGGACAAAAGATGATCTGACCTCGCCGTCAAATCCAAACGTTCAACCTCGCCGTCGAACAAACATCCAACCTCGCCGCCGGACAAATGATGATCTGACCTCGCCGTCAAATCCAAACGTTCAACCTCGTCGTCGAACCAACATCCAACCTCGCCGCCGGACAACTGATGATCTGACCTCGCCGTCAAATCCAGACGTTCAACCTCGCCGTCGAACAAACATCCAACCTCGCCGCCGGACAACTGATGATCTGACCTCGCCGTCAAATCCAGACGTTCAACCTCGCCGTCGAACAAACATCCAACCTCGCCGCCGGACAACTGATGATCTGACCTCGCCGTCAAATCTAGACGTTCAACCTCGTCGTCGAACAAACATCCAACCTCGCCGCCGGACAAAATGCAACACTGAACAACTCTGACCTGGGGTTCACCCCTGGTAAATGGAACAAAAAGTACACTTGCGTATTTGAAACTACTCCTGCTGGGAATGAGAGACTTAACCGAGCACACTCTGATCAGGGGTTCACCCTCAGAACCATAACGAACACCGGAATACCGCTGCACACTGCCCACCGTAGAACTTCGACATTAAAGATATATGAAACCCTGGCCCCTGGCCACTTCCAGCTTCAGCTAGAAAAATCTTCAAGTACTTCTGAAGATAAGCATCCTTGGCCTTCAAGGATGTAAACTTTTGCCTGTCGGCAACTCTGCAGGAGGTATCTTTGACTTCAGTCTGAAGAAATGGTCCTTGGCCTTCAAGGATACATGGATATGCCTTCAGGCAACTCCGCCTCTGCTATAGAGTATCCGTGACTTCAGTCAGGGATATACTTCGGCCTTCAGTCTGAAAAATGAATCCTTGGTCATTCATGACCTTGGGGATAACCCTGCCCTTAGGCACCTTCGCTTCAGCTTGGGAAATCTGTGACTTCAGTCAGAGAAATGGTATCCTGAGCCATTCATGACTCTACGGGGATTCAAACACTTTGCCTTCAGGAAAAACTCCGCTTCAGCTGGAGAAACATCTTCGACTTCAGTCAGAAGAAACATTATTCACTTGATCGCAATCAATCATCACCTCAGGACAACTGACTTGGTCTTCAGACCAACACGGATCATCTTGAATACAAAATTTGGAACCTTGTCCTCAGCCACACGTTGATTCATCAACAAGGACATCTGAGCTCACAGGAACCTTCTGATATCGTCTTCGGGCGTTTACGACGTCAATCTTCAGATTAGACATCACTGTTGGAGCAGACATATCACGCTGCTAAGGACTTCAAGAATCATCTTGAACAAACAACTCCGTCGGGCACCTTCAAGAATCATCTCGAACTGCTGACCCTTCTAGAGACTTTATTCTACTGGGTATTCCAGGAATCTTCCTGGGCAACTCTTGCTGGGGACGCTATTGGGGAGCTCAGGAATCATACTAAGCAAACCAATCGGGAACCTGCGCTGCGGTCTTAAGAATCATCTTAAGCAAACGGCCCTGCTGAGGAATCCAAGAATCGTCTTGGACTACAGACTTCGTTGTGGATCTCAAAAATCATCTTGAGCGAGCGACCGTGGGGATTACACCGGGGTCTTTAAGAATCATCTTAAGGAAACCACCTTGTTGGGGAGAATATCAGGAATCATCCTGAGCAACTGATACTCCGGCCGAACAAGAATGATAATAACCTAGATCATGCTTATGATGCATATGCTTCGACGCCTTGACTCACACGGTGGGAATGCTGTGCGTTTATGCTACATGTTGTGTCATCATACACAATGCTATGCAATCGTGCACAATGCTATGCAATCATGCACAATGCTACGCAATCATGCACAATGATGCGATCCCATCCGCAAAATAAATGCTGGGAGGAGGAAACCCTTTTGTCAAGGAGACAAGAACTACTCAGGTAGAGGGATCGTCCTCCTGAGGAGAACGTGGCCACGCCAATATCAATCGGACTCTGTCTGGGGAATTGATCTTCCGGTTGACTGTTGCAGGGAAAACAACTTCAGCTGACTGCTGCAGGGGAACGAAGCTCTACGAGAACTTGGACCTGCTGATATCAATCGCGAGAATAAACTGCGTGGCCGTCTCGGCTACTCTTCTGGGGAGGATAACTCTATGGGGAAACAACTTCAGCTGCTCAACACTCCACTGGGGAAAAACCAATCATGATCTGATCACCTTCCAAGGATTCGGCTCTCTTGGATATCTGCAAACTCGGCTGGGGAAGGAGAAATCATTCTGCTTCGCTGGAGAGAGTGCGACTCTGGGGAAATACAGCATCAGCTGCCCCACGCTCTGCTAGGGAACACCCACTCAAGGTCCCAACTGCTTCCAAGGATTCTGCTTTTCTGCGGACTCAGTCGGGGACAAAAATCATTCTACTTCACTAGAGAGTACGACCCTGGTGAGGAATTCCAATTTCGCTAGGGAAGAAAGAATCATCTGACTTCGGGGGAGAGTACAACTCTGCAGAGGAATACAACATCAGCTGTTCCAACACTCTACTGGGGAAGAGGGAATCATCCAACTTCAGGAGAGAGCATAACTCTGGTGGGGAATCTCAATTCTGCTGGAGACTTTACTGGGGAAACACGAGCTTCGGCACCCGAACACTTCTATGAAATCTGCACTTGTGACCCGGTGCTGGGGAGACATCTGCTTCGGCAACTTTACTCAGCTGATGAGGTGGCGTTCCTTCAGGATGCGTCTGCTTGGGGAAGAGAATCCTCTCTGTCTGGGGAGACATATCAATGCTCACTATTCTGATTCTGCGGAGGAGAGACCACTGAACTCTGCTGGAGAAGGAGGGCTCGCCCTGCTTCGGGGATGCGCACGGCACATCTTCCGGGAGGTGTTACACCTGCAACAACACAAACAAACAGACAAGGTACCCTCCTCAAAGGGGCCTATCCAGGTTATTATCTCGTGACAATATTTAGTTAATTAATTGTTTCAACAATAAATGGGCCCAAGCCCGTAAGTTTATGTATGCGCATTTTATTAAAAACATCAGCGTTTTCGTTCGCAAACAAAACAGATAAATGCTAAACAGACAAGCAGAATTGCTGAATAATGTGCATTTTATTGATGATAAACCCCTGAATGGGCAAAAATGTTTTACAACAGAGGCAAGCTCCTGGAATGAGGAAGCCGCGCAAAAATAAAACATAAATATACATCAGTATATACAAATGTCGGCAATCGAGGCGTAGACGAACACCATGAGTTGATCCCTCTAAGACCCACTCGACTTCGATACTTCTCCGACGCTTCAGCTTCGGAAGAGATTGATTCAGATAAACGGCCCTCAGGTCTTCCAAACCACTAAACAATGAAAGTCCATGCGCGGAACGCAGTCATTTGCTTATTCAAATCCCTAACTTTTGCGTGAACCGCCCTTTACGGGTTTTCGACTTCGCGGGT
This sequence comes from Lathyrus sativus, assembly GCA_963859935.3. NCBI lineage: Eukaryota > Viridiplantae > Streptophyta > Magnoliopsida > Fabales > Fabaceae > Lathyrus > Lathyrus sativus. The sequence goes on along the minus strand of OZ012735.1, from coordinate 342,423,028 downwards.
GTACATTTTTTCAATATATCCCTAATTTTTGCCCGAACCTTTTATTCTATTTTTGGTTCGCCGGGATGCCCCTTTTTTGCCTGGACTCTTTCTTTTTTGTCCAGCGGGTCTCTTTCAAGCAAAGTATTTTTTAACTGCGTCCGCGTTCACCGGGGATGCAAAATCTTCACCATCCATCGTGGATAACAACAAAGCTCCTCCCGAGAAGACCTTGCTGACGACATACGGCCCTTCATAATTCGGAGTCCACTTGCCCCGGTGATCGGAGTGTGGCGGAAGAATCTTCTTCAGGACGAGATCACCCGTCTGAAAGCTTCTTGGGCGCACCTTCTTATCATAAGCTTTCTTCATTCGGCTTTGGTACAGGCGACCAAATGCAATTGATGCTAACCTCTTCTCGTCCATCAGGCTGAGTTGGTTTAAGCGATTTGTAATCCATTCTGCCTCGTCGAGTTTCACATCAACCAAAACTCGCAAAGAAGGAATCTCCACTTCTAACGGTAGGACAACTTCCATACCGTACACCAAGGAGAAAGGAGTTTCCCCGGTCGACGTATGCACCGTCGTACGATAATCGTGCAAGGCAAACGGCAGCATCTCGTGCCAATCTTTGTATGTCACAACCATCTTCTGAACAATCCTCTTGATGTTCTTGTTGGCCGCTTCAACAGCGCCATTCATCTTCGGCCGGTAAGGAGATGAGTTGTGGTGTTCAATCTTGAAGCTCTGGCACAGCTCCTTCATCATCTTGTTGTTCAAATTCGAACCATTATCAGTAATGATCCGCTCGGGAATTCAATAGCGACAGATGATGTCCTTCTTTATGAATTTAGCTACCACCTGCTTGGTCACATTAGCGTACGAGGCTGCCTCCACCCACTTGGTGAAGTAGTCGATAGCTACCAGAATGAAACGATGACCATTGGATGCAGTGGGCTCGATCTTGCCTATCATGTCGATGCCCCACATGGAGAACGGCCAAGGGGAGGACATGACATTCAATGGGCACGGCGGCACATGAACTTTATCAGCATAAATCTGGCATTTATGACATTTCTTCGCGAATCTGAAGCAATCCGACTCCATAGTCAGCCAGTAATATCCTGCTCTCAGGATCTTTCTCGTCATGGCATGCCCGCCGGCGTGCGTACCAAATGTGCCCTCATGGACTTCTTCCATGAGCATACTCGCCTCTTTCTCATCTACACATCTGAGTAGCACGAGATCATGGTTTCTCTTATACAGCACTCCATCAGGATTGAGATAAAATTTTCCGGATAGCCTCCTTAAAGTCTTCTTATCCTGGGTTGACGCACCCGCAGGATACTCCTTAGTCATAAGGAAGGTCTGGATATCGTGGAACCATGGCTTGCCGTCATTGGCATCCTCGATTGCAAAGACAAATGCCGGTCTATCAAGACGCGAAAGTACAATTCTTGGAGCCTCATTCCAATAATTGACTTTACACATTGAAGCCAGCGTGGCTAAGGCATCAGCCATTTGATTTTCAGCCCTGGGTACATGATGAAGTTCCACTCGATCGAAGAATGGAAGCAGCCTCCTGGCATAATTCATGTACGGCACTAGATTCGCTTGACGAGTTTCCCACTCCCCTTTAATCTGATTGATTACAAGCGCTGAGTCACCATATATGTCTAGATTCTTGATTCTCAAATCAATTGCCTCTTCTAGACCCATAATACATGCTTCATACTCGGCTTCATTGTTGGTAACTGGAAACGTCAGTCTCGCAGTAAAAGGGATGTGGGATCCGTGAGGAGTCGTGATGATAGCCCCGATACCACTTCCGTAGGAATTAACCGCTCCGTCGAATATCAACTTCCACTGGGACTTCCTATCTGGCCCCTCATCGGGCAATGGCTCATCGCAATCCTTTGCTTTGAGAAACATAATGTCCTCGTCAGGGAATTCGAACTTCATCGGCTGGTAGTGTTCGATTGGTTGTTCGGCAAGGTAATCAGACAATACGCTTCCCTTAATGGCTTTCTGAGAGACGTACTGAATATCATACTCCGTTAACACCATTTGCCATCTGGCAATCCTGCCCGAAAGAGCCTGCTTCTCGAAGACGTACTTGATCGGATCCATCTTCGAAATTAGCATTGTGGTGTGATTGAGCATATACTATCGTAGACGTTTGGCAGCCCAGGCTAATGCACAACACGTCTTCTCCAGCATCGAGTATCGAGATTCACACTCAGTGAACTTTTTACTCAAATAATAAATGGCGTGCTCCTTTCTGCCCGTCTCGTCATGCTGACCGAGAACACACCCCATACTATTCTCCAGAACCGTCAGGTACATGATTAATGGCCGTCCAGCCACTGGGGGTATCAAGATTGGAGGTTCTTGAAGATACTGCTTTATTTTGTCGAATGCCTTCTGGCAATCCTCATTCCAAGTAATCGACTGATCTTTCTTTAAAAGCTTGAACATCGGTTCACAAGTGGCCGTGAGCTGAGAGATAAACCTTGCAATGTAGTTTATTCGGCCCAAGAAACCACGAACCTCTTTTTCTGTTTTCGGCGCTGGCATTTCTTGAATAGCCTTTATTTTTGCAGGATCAACTTCAATACCCCTTTCACTAACGATAAACCCCAATAACTTTCCGGACCGCACTCCGAAAGTGCACTTGTTAGGATTCAGCCTCAGCCTGAACTTCCTAAGCCTTTCAAACAGCTTCAACAAATTGACCAGATGCTCTTCCTCCGTTTGGGACTTTGCAATCATGTCATCAACATAGACCTCGATCTCATGATGAATCATATCATGAAACAAAGTTACCATTGCTCGCTGGTAAGTGGCCCCTGCGTTCTTCAGACCGAAGGGCATTACCTTGTAGCAAAATGTTCCCCAGGGGGTGATAAACGTCGTTTTCTCAATGTCCTCCGATGCCATCTTAATCTGATTGTAACCGGAGAAGCCATCCATGAACGAAAACACGGAAAACTGGGCTGTGTTGTCGACCAACACATCGATGTGAGGCAACGGGAAATCATCCTTAGGGCTCGCCCTATTCAAATCCCGATAATCGACGCACATGCGTACCTTACCGTCCTTCTTCGGTACAGGCACTATGTTGGCGACCCACGGAGGGTAAGTGGTAACGGCTAGAAATCCTGCGTCCAACTGCTTCTGGACTTCCTCTTTGATTTTTACAGCCATATCTGGTCTCGTCCTCCTAAGCTTCTGCTTGACTGGAGGGCAATCTTCTCGCAACGGCAAGCGATGAACCACGATGTCAGTGTCAAGTCCGGGCATATCCTCATATGACCAAGCAAAGACGTCACTATACTCTCGAAGCATCTCGACCAGTCTATGCTTGACATCATTCTGCAGCGCAGCCCCTACTCTGACATTTCTGGCGAGCTCCTCAGAACCCAGATTTACAACCTCAATATCCTCCTCGTGAGGCAGAATAATCTTTTCTTCTTGTCTCAACAAGCGGGCCAACTCTTCCGGAAGGTCCTCGTCTTCATCAATCTCATCCTCGGCTTGATAGATCGGGCAATCAAAGTCGTAGTGAGCCGTAGAGGGTCCAGAGTCGATGTCATCTGTTATGTGGATCCTGCAATAACAAGGGTTAAGTTTAAAGCAAGAATATGCAGGTTAGCACAAACCTCGTTGCCATTTTGCTATTTTTTGAAATAAACATAAAACAGGAATAACAGAGAACACAATATTTGAGTATGAAGAAAACGCCTTTTATTTATTAACAAAATGCATGTACATAATCCAGCAAGGCCTTGACAGTAAAACCACTATGCCCCGGGCAGGACATAGGGTTGTACAAAGATTGTAAAAAGCAAATCATTACTCTTCACTTGTCAGCTTGATAATCTCCTTGATGGTCCAATTGTGGAGGCGCTCGCCCGGCTTGCTCGGTTGAATCCAGGCGTCAAGATCACAATCACTGTCCCCGCTGTCCTCCGACGCAGCGTTGATGCTCTCGAAAATTACTCCCCCCTTGGTGAATAGGATCGGCCCTTTTCCACGAGACGAGCTTCCAGAAGAAGATGAAGCTTCAGCTCCAGGAGAATACCCCAATCCAAACTTATCCTGCTTGATTGGTATATCTAGAACATGCACCCAGCCTGGGGTGGAACCGGCTTCGACGACAGCTCGAGCTTCCTTAAACGAGGAAAGATTCATCTCCTGCTTCTCTGCGACGACAGGAGCTACCTCTTTTACCCTGACGGTTTCAAATGCTTGGCAAAGAGTTTCATGGATCTCGCCATCCATTTCAACGTATTTAAAGGACGACAGGTGGCTTACCATAATGTCCTCCTCACCACAGACTGTTACTATGCTGCCCCCGACAGCATATTTGAGCTTCTGATGCAGCGTGGACGTCACGGTACCAGCAGAATGGATCCATGGCCGACCTAAGAGGCAACTATAGGCGGGCATGATATCCATGATATAGAAAACCGTATTGAACGTCTCTGGACCAACTTGAATTGGCAGGGTCAACTCTCCAAAGACGTGGCGCTTAGTCCCATCAAAGGCTTTCACGACCAGATCACTGGGCGTGCAAAGCAATCCATGGGTGTCCAACTTCATCAGTGCTTTCTTCGGAAGCACATTAAGGGATGGGCCCGTATCCACCAAGACATGCGACATGACGGTACCTCTGCACTCTATCGAGACGTGCAAGGCGTTGTTGTGATCTCTTCCTTTAGGAGTCAGCTCCAGATCTGTGAATCCCAGCCCATTACCAGCATTGACATGGGCTACCACTTCTTCCAGTTGATTTACTGATATCTCTTGCGGCACGTATGCAGCATTCAATACCTTCAGTAATGCGTTGCGGTGCGCTTCAGAACACAGCAACAAGTTAAGAATCGAGATCTTTGACGGAGTCTGATGAAGATGATCTACAATTTTGTAGTCACTTTTCTTGATTAGTCGCATGAACTCTTCAGCATCTTTTACTAGCAAATCTTTTTCTTCCCCTGCAGGGCTCTCTTCGACAACTTTACCTTTACCCTTATCCACAGCGTCAGCTCGGACCACTTTCTCTGCTGCAACTTCTGCTGGCGCAAATACTCTACCACTTCGAGTGATACCATTGACCTCGGTCAGATTCTGCACAGTTGATCTGAATGGCTCTAGCTCTATCTTCTGACCATTATAATAAACTTCGGCGCCGTAATGCCATGGAACGGCATTAGTACTCTCGAATGGGATTGGTCCGGCCCTGGTGATAGTAATTGTAGGCGGACGGGGCGCGGAAATAGTAATAGGGTGACGAGGAATAGTAATGGTAGCAACTTCATCTGCCTGCTTTAACACGACCTCCCCTGATGCACTTTCAACGCTCCGGCTGAATTGCAAAATACCCTCGGACATCAGACTTTGGATACCTTCAATCAGCTGCTCGCACCCATCAGGAAGTGTAGCACAAGCCATACATAACTCTCCACATCCAGGGAAGAAGCCCTTCTTCAGCAACTTAGCCTTGACAAAACTCAACGGCGTCTTCAAATCTTTGACATCAGTCAGCAAGTCTGAACTCTCCTCAGTGATAACAACATTCACTCCGCCCCCCTTATGATGAGGCATGGGGTTTTTGGTAACGTCGGGCACGCTATCAGAAAAGTTGATAATCTTGGCGTCCACCAAGTCCTGGACTTTGTGCTTAAAAGCTTTACAATTCTCAATCGTATGGCCTGGTGCCCCAGTGTGGAATTCACAAGTAGCATTGGCGTCATACCCCGGTGGTGGTGCCCATGTTAAGGGAGCCAACGTCCTCTTTTGAACTAACTGGAGTTGAAGCAGCGTTTGCAAAAGCTGTGCATACGACATAGGTGGAGTATCAAAATGACGGTTTGCCATAGGAGCCCGATTCTGATATTTCCTGTACCCCTGATTATTCTGCTGCTGCTGCGGCTACGGTGGAGCAGCTGGGATGTTTATGCTAGCAATCTGAGGCTGAGGGCCCTTGCCCTTTCTCCGAGCATTAGTGACAGCGCTGGCATCTCCCTCTCGACGCTTGCCAGCGTAAGGTTTCTTGCTACTTCCTCCAGCTGAGGATGATTCGCCCTGAATTTTTCCGATCTTTATACCGTTCTCAACATGCTCGCCCAAAGTGATGAGAGCCGAGAATGTTCCAGACATGCCACTGACCAGCTTTTCATAATAGATTCCAGGAAGGGTAGCCACGAACATTTGCACTAGCTCACGCTCAACCATCGGCGGTTGAACCCGAGCAGCCAATTCACGCCACCGCTGGGCGTATTCTTTAAAGCTTTCATTGTTCCGCTGTGAGAGATTCTGAAGCTGAACTCGGTTGGGAGCCAAGTCGCTATTGTATTGATAGTGGAGGACGAACGCTTCTGCCAGATCTCTCCAGGTGCGCACAGTAGCGGGCTCCAAACCCATATACCATTCGAGCGATGGACCAGAAAGACTATCCTGGAAGAAGTGAATCAGCAACTTCTCATCGTCAGAATAGGCGGACATCTTTCTATAATAAGATCGGAGGTGAACACGGGGGCAAGTAGTACCCTTATACTTCTCAAAGGTAGGCACCTTGAACTTATGAGGTACCTTAAAGTCAGCAATCAACCCGAGCTTGGACATGTCAACGCCCAATGTGTTCTGATTTTCAATGTCTCTCATCTTGTCTTCCAGCACTTTGAACCTGAGTCGAGCTTCAGCATTCAACTCTGCCTCTATACCTCTCTGAGAGAATATGTCATCCTGATGGTCCTCCAGCCACGGCTGAGGCACCAACAGATTTCCCGCACCAGCATTGCTGTTGACCGGCCCTATGTTAACATTGGCTCCCAAACTACCATTGCCGACGCCTGCCGCATTGAGTCCGAGATTAGTCATCAGATTGTCGTTAGCGCTACCGTTGCCCCCGGCAGCAGGAACAACGTTCTGTGGAGCATCCACTGGAGGAGGAGTAGGTACGGCCCCTCCATGCAGTATGCCATTACTGTCAACCCTGGAGATCAGAGGTTGAACCAGAGTACGAAGCTGGTCTTGACCATTCGCGACCACCTGCATTAGCTCCATAAAACGGTCCATCCGCTCACGGAGCTCTTGAACATCTGACTGCACCTGGTCCATTATCCTTGTCTGATTAGCGCGAGTTGGGTAGCGGTGGATGAGTCTTTGATCAATCCTGGAGACCGGAGACAACTCGGAACCTGAAAAACCTGTCAACAATAAAGGTTAGGAAAAGCAATAAGATATACACCATGCAAATATGCTTCATGCAGATGCATGCGTGTGTCTGTGTGCGTGGGAGATTTTCCCCCGATCCTAGTGCCTTAGTGCCAGTGCTGATAATAATAAGAGGAAGAAGAAATCCGAGCCCAATCGTGGAAACATCAATCTCATATATATATATGGAAAGGCCTGTCAAGGCAGTACACAGTATCAGCGAGTACAAATCAACAGCATGACCTCAGCCAACAAGTCTGGTGATGGTTAGCATACATCAAAGATCAAAATCAACAGGGATATAACTAGTCAAGCACGGCCACGGGCGCGATACTCTGCTAATAACTCCTTTGTCTCTGAATGATCTGGCGAAGTGAGCAACCCCTCGATGAGTAGTTCCCTCTGCCTGATAGTATGCTGAAGCCCCTGAACTGAACTCTCCCAAGCGCCTTCGCCAAAGCAATCCTCCAGCTTCCGCTTCTTAGACTCAAACATCAGCTTATGCTCCTTCAGGTTAGCAATGGCTTTGTTGAGACGGGCTTCAGCGGAGTACCTGCGGGCGGTCTCTTCATCAAACCTCCGCTCACTATCCTTTACTTCGGCTTCTAGCTTAGAAATCTGCAGCATCAGCTTGTCTTCTCGCTCCTTCCTGGTGGCCATGGAAGTCTTCCAATGCTGGTCGAACTTAGATATTCTCCGATATGCTTCCTCCAAATGCTGCTTCTTCGTAGCTAGTACATCATTAGCAGCCCTGAAGTCCTGCCCCAAGCGTTCCCGATCAGCAATCTGCTTTGCCAAGTCTGCACTCAGCTGGCATACCGACTCTGTTTGCTTTTTGAGAGCATGCACGGCTTCGTTCCTCTCACTTCGAAGCTGAGCTAACTCCTTCTCTAATTCTGCATTTGCCCTCTTCAGTTCATCACGCTCGGCTAATACCTGGTTGTGCTGGTGAATGGACACAGTGGTAGGCTCTTCAACTGGTGGAGGACTCTCTGGTCTGACATGAGGGAATGGCATCCCTATAGTACTGGCTCTGGCTCTGATCCAATCTGAATAAGGTGGGTAGGCTTGGCTGTTGCTCTTCCCCAATAAAGGCTTTCCTCTCGTGCTGATATTGTTCCACGCATACTGAAGCTTGGACAACAAATCCCCCTCTAGAATACCCGTGAGGTATAGGGATTCCCGTACCTCTTCCTCCTTCGGTGGAGTCCTCAAAGCATATGCAAACTGACGAACTAGCAATGATGGATTGTAGTTGATGCAACCCTTTCTACCTATCAGAGGTACATTAGGAAACCCACTACAACTGAAGATCAACTCGGTGCCTAACCTGTCTTTGTCAACGAACCAATCAATATCTTCTGCCGACAAGCTCATCAGACGCTCAGGCCACTCAGCTGTGGCTGCAGACAAGACAGAAGAAGCCTTCTTGGGCAAATGACTATCAAACCACATGTACAACAACGGTACGCAGCATGAGACATTCTTCCTTCTCCGGTTCTCATTCTTGTAATGCACTGAATGGTAGACGTCTCCGATCAGAGTAGGGACTGGATTCCCTGAGGCAAAGATGTGGAATGCATCAAAGTCCACGAAGTCAGGCATGCTGGGGAATAGAATAATGCCATATATGCACAATGCAAGGATGGCATTGAATGCGTCCCAACATTTGTCCTTAGCACACTGCTGAGCCTTAGCTATCAGAAACTGCAGAGAGAACCCTGGGACCTTGTTCCAGCTTGTTACCACTAACTCAGAAGCGCTCAAATGGAGTGAGGAAGCTAGGCCAGCCAGATCAGGCTCAGCATCCATGTGGACAAAAGGCATCTGCCTTTTGATAGGCACACCCAGCATATCAGCATACTCTTCCAATGTCGGCGCGAGGATGAAGTCATGAAAAGTGAAACACCTCAAGGGAGGGTCATAAAACTGCAGGAGAGCATGTAACCCATTCAACTCGGACGTGGAAGGCTTGCAAACCAGACCAAGCAGCCTGCCATAAGACTTCCTGAACCTATCCTTCACAGAATCCCCCGCCAGGGCTATCAAACCAGTCAGCTTCGACACATCGGGGGTCGGGAACTTGTACGCAACAGTCTTCCTGAGGGAGGCCATAATAACAGCAGAAGGTGAGAAATCCGGGATCGGGGGAACGGTACCTGCAACACAGACACACGTTAATGGAATGCAGATGAATGCGCAAACTAATGCAAAATGCAGGCATGCAATAATATATCCAGGTAGCTGCTATGGAGATTCGGTATCAATAGTCGCTGATGAGAAGGAAACCCCGGTGTAAAGCCACTAATCTGATCTGCTGAGAATAAACATCTGATAGGACCGAGATCAAAATTCTGCTCTGAAAAGAATAAGTGCCTGATAATAAGGACCCCGGGTGCAAGATCAATTAACATCTGTTGATGAAGTCTTCAGACCCCAAATCAAGATCTGCCCTACCAAGAACAAATACACAGCTGCTGATGAGACCTTCAGATCCCACTCAAAATCTGCCCTATCAAGAACAAATAACATCGGCCGATGAGATCTTCAGTCCTCACTCAAAATATGTTCCATCCAGAACAAACCACTGATGATAATACACTGATCAAAGCCTGCTCTATCAAGAACAGACAAACACCCGATGATAAGATCCTCCGACCAAACTCTTGCTCTATCAAGAACACATCTGTAACTGAGAACCCAACATAACTGATTCGCTGTCAAGAAAACCAGGTAGTCTGAAGGTCTAAGTTTCCTGCAATAAACCCAGTCCCGCTCACAGGTATGGACCTAGACTGACTCAAGGTACGACATCCTATGCGTTCATCAGCGTCACAGACTTTCAAAACTGATGATACGATTCCCAGAAGGAGTGGCATCATCGAGTCCTGAAGAGGCCTCACTTAGCTGAATCACAAATGATCGGTCCCCAGAGTCGACAATCCACCAAACCAGCAACCGTCTCAACCCAAAGGGTTGGAAGTGAAGCCAACCGGATGAACCTCGTCTGAGCGTGGATTTTCATGAGACACTAGTGCCTGCAAAGCAAGCACGCGCCCACTAATTTCCACTCTAAGTCTATGGTACACTCAAGCCTGGGTCTGGCTTCTCACTCAATCAGAACTCCCATCCCACAACAGCACAAATAATCATATTATACTGAAACATAAAATGCGGGAAATAAAGTGCGAGAAGTAAAAAGATGCGATAAATAAACGCAACCCAACAAGCAAACACACAAACGATAGGATTGACTCGCAGGGAACCGTTGGAGTCCTCAGCAGAGTCGCCAGCTGTCGCTTGCGCGAAAATAAGGTGCCGGCATGACAGAAGAGTCGCCACCTTTCGTTATTTATCCCTCAGAGCGGGAAAGGAAACGATCGGAAAAAACCTGACGAATAAGGGTAAGACAAGGTCGTCGCAACCATTGTCTGGGTTCGGGAGTCGGTTACGCAAGGGGAAGGTATTAGCACCCCTCACGTCCGTCGTACTCGACGGGATCCTCGCTTGTTTGTTTACTTGGACGGGTTGGTTTTATTCTATCTACCTATCAAGGCTGGCTGAAAAAGAAAAGAAAAAATGACTCGGCAAAGCGTCGCACTTTATGCCTACGTATTCTCATCAGAGAATGAGAAATCAGAGTCAACGTAGTTCGGCTAACTACGGGGGAAGGTGGGGGAGGTTGCTCGCTAGGACGTCGCATCCTATGCCTACGTACTTTCATCTGGTATGAAAGATCAGAGCAAACGTAGTTTGGGAAACTACGGTTTATTTCCTGAAAGAAGTGTTTTATATTATGTTTGCGATCTCGACCGCACTAGAGACTATGACCTGAGAGTGAATGCGTCGCATGTCACCCAAAGGGTACCATGCTAAACATCCAGACTGTGAGAAAGAAACTCTCCCACAATCCTTTCTCAGATAGCTTAAGGCTCGTAGCGTACGAAAGAAACCATTCATGATTACTGTATCTTAAACTGCTTCGAGATGAGAAGAGAGCAGGCCCAACTAGGAGGGAGACTATCAAGTCCTACTGTTATCATGCCATGGATTCATCCTATGGTTGAGGTTTGAACAGGGAACTCCTAGAAGTTGTCATGCATAGGTTTCAACCTAAGATTCTATCATCAAATCCTTATCCAAGGAAATGAGAGTCCTAAGGGATCATATCAATGATACACCGAAACAGACAAAGCATCAGCTTAACAGTAAAATGCATGCAATGCAAGTGAGGGAGGAAATGTGTGTGGGGCTTCAGCCTCCACAAGCTCGTCTCGACCTCAAGCCAGTCATGAAATAACAGTAATCATACTGAAAAATAGACAACATGCTATCAAAACAGTAAAATGCAATCATACAGATAGGAAATGAAATCATGCTATCAAGCAAAATAAACACATGGGCAAGGGAGCTGGGCTCTACCGAATACCCGCAAGCAAAGCCAAGCAATAACAATACAATCAGATGCACTCCTGCTCTTAGACTGAACTTATTCTAGATGGGCTTAGTCTAATGCAGCAGACAAATCAGACAAAACACACAATTCATCAAAGAAAACAGAAGAAAGCCTCAGCTCCTCCAGCAGCAACCCAGTCTTCATACCTCAGAGATCACTTGCTTCCCAGGTATCAACCCTACAACATGAGTATCAACTCATCTTCTCCCCTGAGCTTCAGCTTGTTTGATCAGCTCTACCTTCAGGCTTCACTATCTTCAGGGATCTTCAGGCATCAACTTGATCTTCACAAAGTATTCAGACTTCAATAATCTTCAAGGAATCATCCTCTTCAAAGCTTCAGCTGCTATCTTCAAGGGCTCAAATGCTCCAGCAAACAAGATTCAGTCAACAAGATGAGGTGAGGATGTTACAGTATTCACTGACTTCCAAAGGATGCCATTGAGGACTTAACATCAAAGGAAAGGCTCTCTCAAAGTTCTACCTTATAGGGCAAGGTCACTAATCCCTCCAAAGGAGAGAGGTGAATACCCTTAAGGGACTCTGTGTCATAGAGAAGAAAGGAGGTGGACAAGACACTCCTTGTTTAGTGAATGAAATCATTCTATCTAATGCTCTACCTATGCACTTATGATCCTATAAACAAAACAACAAAAGTTATCTAAACTCCTCTGCAAGGTCTTCAAAGCTTCCATGATGATCCACAAGGTCTCCAACTCAATCTCCAAGCTCACACACTCACAGGAGAAGAAAATCAAACACAACAATACAAACTATGCCTTTAAGCAACACACATACTATCCATACATTCAAAAATCAATGAAAAATACTAAAACACCATACAATATTCTAGCAAAATTCTAGGGGACTCTATACATGCTTACCCTTAACCCATATATTCCCCATACACTAATTTGGCCTATGAACCCCAAAACAAACTTGTTCAAGTCTATCTATACAACCTAAAACCCTAATTAGAGCACCTAAATGTCTAACAATCAAACTACATCAAATTTTAATCTAAAAATTGAGAATTAAATCCTATATGAAGCTAGGGTTCAATACCTAACTATGCCAAAAAGAATGGCTCAAAAACCCTAAGGGAAAGCCCTAAAACAAATTGTACAAAATCAAGGGTTAACCAAAATCAATTAAATGTACTATTCACAAGAAAATATGCTAAAAAATATTAAACTAAAAATAAAATGGAATTTTATTTTTTATTAATTTTCTAGACCAAATCATGATTATGTGAAAAAAAGAAGAAATGAAAAATATTGATTTTTATATTTTTTATGAATTTTATAAAATGCAAAGAATTAAAAGAAATAAAAAAAATAAAAGAATAAGAAATAAATGGGAGGGGGGTGAGAAAAGTAACACGCCCCAGTTATTTCTGAACATTGGGCCAAGTCTGGGGGTGGGAATAGAAACAACTTGCTGAGCCCAGTTCCCTTATTCAATTAAAACGGTGCGTTTGGCTAAATGATACGTTGCGTTTTGTGCTTCAGTCTTCCCTCCATTTTGAAATCAAATATGGGTCGTGCGATGGATGGAATTTGTCAAGGGTCTGAGGCAATCCAACGGTGGACCTTCATCGTCCCCAACTGAACCCTAGGGTTTGCAGAAACCCTAACCCCATGCAAGGATCTTCAACCTGATCGTTCTCACTGATTTCTCCATGAATTCATGAGCTTCCAAAAGCAAAGTTGCACTATCAATCACCCTGAACACGATACTATCCATAGTTTTCACTGAAACCTCTTGAATCATCCTAACAGAAAGCTTCATCATCAAGGTTCCATTTCTTTCCTCTGCTATCAAACTTAATGGAACTTCAAACTAATGATCCAGGATTATTCTACACGTTTCCCTAACCATTCTACACCATCTCATATCCATTGATGCACACAAAATTGCTTGTTATTCATTCTGCAAGGAATTGTACCCTGCCTCGAAACCTCATGATCCTTCCCCTAATTCTCAGAATAAAGTCCTCTATCCTAGCTTAACCAGTCTAAACCTATAACTATGGTAGAATGCACATAAATTAGGAGATTCGAGCAAGATTACCAACCTGTCAATCTTTAATGGTGGCTATGGTTTTCCTACAATTCAGTGCCTGAAACCTTCCTTGTTTGATCCTCAGGGGCCAATATGGATTCTGTATGCAACAAGATGGCTGAACAAGGCTTGAATCTTGTGTTTGATATCAAAATGCACTTCTTGCAATTTCCTCAAAACAGCTTCAAACTTCCATGGATCTTCTTCTACCTCAGCATGTAATCAATCACAATGATCAGAAGAATAGGTTTGTGGAGGAGAAATGAATGGAGATTGAAGAGAATGAAGGTTTGATGTGAAATTGCAAATGGAAGAATCTTCACTTTTCACACTCTAATCTCACCTCTCATCAACAATGATCACCAACCCTGGCCACATTGAGTTTCACCTTTCTTATAGCAATCCATGGAATGATCTAGATACACCTAGAAGCTTGTGGAAAGTGTTAGAAAGTTTTAGAACTTCTCATGGAATGATACATTGAACATCCATTATCTCATGCCTTAGCCTTGCCAAATGGACTTTAAAATCTCCTTACAAGAGATATTGAGAAAGAATGAGTGAAAAACAAGCTAAACTTTGCTTTTTGTGAGGTTTTGTTTATGTGCCTTATTGTGCAAGAATGAGAATTACAAAGTAACCCCCATTTCTAAGCTTCAAATCAAAATTCTACTTGAACCATTGTTTTTAAAATGATGTTTCCAATCAAAATGATATATTGGATGACCTATTTTGGATTTGTGGATCTCCCAAACCAAATTTAAATTTCAACTTTTTCAACTTATAAGCCATTTTTAGGTCATTTTCACCCAATCTTGTAAATCCTTGCTACAAGCTTTTCCAACAATTAATGACCTTCTTTCTAGACTTAAAATCCCATTTTGAACAACTTTAATGTTTTGAGTTTTTCCATTTGAGGCTTGGAAGTAGGAGATATGGCCTTTGCTTAAAATGACCTATAACTGCCAAATGACCAAAATACCCTTGTCTTGTTCAAACCATAAGTTGAGTTCCACAAATCCTATCAAGGACTTCTACCACTCAAATTAAAGCTAAGGAGATGACCTTCAACATTCATGTTGACCAAGAGCTCATAGGAATCATCCTACTAGGGCAAAAGCTGTCTGCAAGTTGGGTGACTTTCAAGGACCCAGATTCACACACCTCAGCTGACCTGTAATTTGTCAAAACCATAACTTGAGCTCTGCAACTCCTATCAAGGACTTCCACTACTCAAATTAAAGCTAAGAACAAGCTATACAACATTCATGTTGTGGGGAAGATGAGATGTCAATCACATCTTGAGCTAAAACTTCCTGAAAGATAGGGATCAAATTAGGGTTTTTCACTGACAATCCTCAGAAACCCTAACTCCAAACTTCTCAAACTCCTCAATCATGATGAGTTGGTCTAGGAATCATCTTTATAACATCTCTATGCATCATTCCATGATCTCATGGCCCTTGGATCAGGTCTTAACCTTCTCCAAATTTTCAGTTATCCTAGGGTCGACCCAGTCAAAACCCTAATTCTACCATTCATGGTTGAATCTTCTGAATTCTTGCACAATGACTTCTCTGGACTCCATGATGGCTTTCAAGACATCTCATAGGCTTTCTCAAAACATCAAGTTCATTCTCAAAGTCTCAGAATCATCTGAGGAGCACCCACAACTCTCAAGCTATGAAGCACACAACCCTGGTTTCAATCCACTCCTCTGAGGATCTCTTGAACTTTCTGATGAAGGTATCAACTTTCAAACACTCAATGAATAAATAATTGTTGGTCAAATTTTGGGGTGCAACACTACTAACCATACTCGGGTTGAAACCCCTCAGGTGGGCAATTCAATACCAACTTTAGTCATCCCTAATGCTGGAGGGGGCAGTCACGGTGTCGGTGCTGGGAATGAGACAGGTTTTAATGCTGGCGATAATGGTAACGGGAATGGCCATGGCTTCGGTTTTGATACTACAAGTGCCATTCATGGTATTTTGGACCATACATGGAACGAGGATAGGCAGGAGGATATATTTACTCCAAGGTTTGTAAATGCTGCAGGACCTTCAGATGCTGATAGAAGGATTCAAATGATTGAAGAAAAGATGCTATCTCTTGAGTGCCAAAATTCCATGGGGCTAGATATGTCCAACTTGGGGATGATCCCAGGATTGAGAGTGCCTCACAAATTCAAAGTGCCTGACTTCGATAAGTACAAAGGCACTACTTGCCCGAGGGTTCACATGTGCTCGTACTATAGAAAGATGTCCGCGTACTCGGACGATGAAAAAATCTTGATGCACTTTTTCCAGGATAGCTTGTTCGGCCCCTCTTTGGAGTGGTACATGGGGCTGGAGCCCACTAACGTCCGCAGCTGGAAAGAACTAGCCAAGGCTTTTGTAAGACACTATCAATACAATAGTGACCTTGCACCGAATAAAGTCCAGCTGCAGAATCTTTCCCAAAGAAATAAAAAATGCTTTAAAGAATACGCCCAGAGGTGGCGAGAGCTTGCTACTAGAGTGCAGCCACCAATCATAGAAAGGGAGCTGGTGGACATGTTTGTTGCTACTTTACCAGGGGTGTACTATGAAAAACTGATAAGCAGTATGTCCGGAAGTTTCTCAGATTTGATAATCACTGGTGAAAGGGTGGAGAACGACATCAAGCTTGGAAAGATTCAGGTGGGAGAGGTACCCTTAGCTGGAGGAGGAGGAAAAAATATATTTGGGAACAAGAAGCGTGAAGGTGATGTTAGTTCAGTGACAAGTTCTAGAGGAAGAGGAAGGGGTCAGCCACAGAACCAATATCGCCAACAGCAAGTGGCCAGTGTCACTATTCCTGTGCCACAGCAACAACGACCACAACAACAACAACAACAAAGACAGTATCAGCCACAACAGCAAAACCAGCAAGGTTATAGGAGGTATCCTGATAGGGCCAGGCCGAATAGAGTATTTGACACTCCACAGATGCCCTATTCTCAAGTGCTTCAGACTTTATTGCAGCTACAATTAATTCAGAAAAGGACTCTTGCTCCTTTGACAGGTGATCTCCCACCCGGCTATGACGCAAATGCACGTTGTGAATTTCACTCTAGGGCGCCTGGTCACTCTATTGACGACAGCAAGGCTTTTAAACACAAGCTACAAGATCTCATTGACAGTAAAGCCATAAATTTCTTGCATGATGCATCTAATATAGTGCAGAACCCTATGCCAAACCATGGGCAGGCTAGGGTTGGTGCTATTCTGGTGGAGGAGGATTTAGACTTGATAATGGATGTGAATGAACTGAAAACCCCATTGAAGATTGTGAAGGACAAATTGCTGGGAGGAGGTGTATTCCCAGGCTGCAGCGAGGACTGTGTTAATTGCTTAAGTCATCCTGGGGGATGCGTTGATTTGAGAAGGTGTATCCAAGGAATGATAGATGAGGGGATGTTGCAGTTTGAACGGACCACAGAAAAGAAACCTGTTGAGGAGGTAAGCAAGGAGAGGGATGAGGTCGCTACGATCTCGATCCCATATAAAACTATAACTATTTCAGCACCTCCTAGGCCACCAATAATCACTATTACCAAAGCAAGACCTGTGCCTTATGAAAGCACCAAAGCCAGCTCGTGGAATTACGGGGCCGAGGTGTATTGTAATGGTCAAAAGATAGATTTGAAAAGTTTTCCTGTGGAGTCAGCAGAGAATATTGTGGGAGCAGGGGCAATTATCCGAAGCGGCAGAGTCTTTGCATCACCTGAAGTGGTAGCTGAAAAAGCAGATAGAGGGAAGGGTAAGATGGTAATTGAAGAAACTTCCCAGTCTGGTGAAAAAGGATCTTTGGAGAATGATGCGGAGGAAGTCATGAGGCTGATACGCAAAAGCGACTACAAGATAGTCGAGCACTTACAGCAGACACCTTCCAAAATTTTGATATTATCGCTGTTGTTGAGTTCTGAAGCTCACAGAAATGCATTGATGAAAGTGTTGAGTACCGCTTTCGTACCCCAAGAAATATCAGTGAATCAGCTTGAAGGGGTCGTTGGACATGTAAACGCGGGAAATGGCCTTAGATTCACAGATCTAGACTTAACGCCTAGGGGCAGAAACCACAATTGTGCGCTGGACATTTCTGTTGAATGTAGAGGAGTGGTTATGTCTCATGTTCTCGTTGACACAGGGTCATCTCTGAATGTGCTGCCAAAGAAGGCACTTATGAAACTTGATACTAGGGGCATTACCTTTACACCAAGTGATTTGGTTGTACGTGCTTTCGATGGTACTCGGAGGTCTGTCTTCGGTGAGCTGACTTTGCCTATCCAAGTAGGCCCTAAAAGTTTTTGACGCTGTATTTTATATCACGGACATTCAGCCTAATTATAGTTGTTTGTTAGGCAGACCATGGATCTTCTCAGCTGGGGCTGTCACATCGACTCTGCATCAGAAGTTGAAATACGTGGTCGGTGGCAGTGTGGTAACGGTATGTGGAGAAAAGGACATCATGGTTAGTCACCTGTCTTCTTTCAAGTATGTTGAAGTAGATGGGGAAATTCATGAGACCCTGTGTCAAGCGTTTAAAACCGTTAAGTTGAAGGATAAGGCGCCAGTGGTGAGAAAAGAGCCTCAGGTGGCTATGTCTTCTTTCAAAGAAGCGCGGGCCGTGGTGCAAGCTGGCTCAGCCCAAGGATGGGGGCAAGTGATTGATATCCCTCAGAAGCAAGACAAATTCGGTCTGGGGTATCACCCATCGTCTTTATAAAGCACGCCGAAGTTCAAGGAGCCAATCAGGTTTACCAGCGGAGGTGTCTTCTTCGAGTATCTTAATGCCATTTCAGATGATGAAGCTGGAGACAGTGACTGCGACATGGATGCCTGGATCAAGCCATGCATTCCAGGACAGTGCTTATGCAACTGGTCCATCGAGGAATTTGTCCAAGTGACCAATGAACAGTAATGCTTTGTTTTTTCAGTTATTGTATGACCCTATGTCCTACCCGGAGCATAGTGGTTTGTTATTTCAGGGCTTGTCTTGTTTATGTTTGAATATTGTTTCATCAATTAATCAAAGGGCGTTTTTCCATTCAAATTTTGAGATCTCTGTTTTTCTTGTTTTATCTTTAACAATAAAATGGTAACGTGTTTGTTTGCATATCATTTGAAGCACTTAACCATTTTCATTGCAGGTCTCATATCATTGCAGATGACACCAACCAAGAATCTTCTATGACTCGCTTCGACTTTGATAACTCGGTATTCCAAGCTGAAGAAGAGATTGATGAGGATGAAGACTTGCTTGCGGAATTGGCTAGACTCTTAAGACAAGAAGAAAAGGTCATTCTGCCTCATGAAGAAGAGATTGAGATCATCAACTTGGGTTCTGAAGAGGTTGTTAGAAATGTCAGGATAGGGGCTGCATTGCAAGAAGACATCAAGAAAAGGTTGATAGAGATGCTTCGAGAATACAATGACATCTTTGCTTGGTCTTACGAAGATATGCCCGGACTTGATACTGACATTGTGGTTCATCGATTGCCACTTCGGGAAGAATTTCCACCCGTCAAGCAGAAGCTTAGGAGGACGAGACTAGACATGGCGGTAAAAATCAAAGAAGAAGTTCAAAAGTAGTTTGACGCTGGATTTTTAGCCGTGACAACTTACCCTCTGTGGGTCGCCAACATTGTACCCGTACCTAAGAAGGATGGTAAGGTACGAATGTGTGTTGATTATAGAGACTTGAACAGGGCGAGCCCAAAAGATGATTTCCCACTCCCTCACATTGACGTATTGGTTGACAATACGGCTCAATTCTCGGTGTTTTCCTTCATGGATGGCTTCTCCGGTTATAATCAGATAAAAATGGCACCGGAAGACATGGAGAAAACAACATTTATTACACCGTGGGGAACATTTTGCTATAAGGTGATGCTGTTTGGGTTGAAAAATGCAGGGGAAACTTATCAGCGGGCGATGGTGACTTTGTTTCATGATATGATTCATCATGAGATCTAAGTTTATGTTGATGACATGATTGCAAAGTCCCAGACGGAGGAAGAACATCTGGTCAACTTACTGAAGCTGTTTGAGAGGCTAAGGAATTTAAAATTGAGGTTGAATCCAAATAAGTGCACTTTCGGAGTTCGGTCCGGAAAGTTATTGGGGTTTATTGTCAGCAGAAAAGGAATCGAGGTAGATCCTGCAAAAATAAGAGCTATTCAAGAAATGCCAGCGCCGAGGACTGAAAAAGAAGTTCGTGGTTTCTTAGGGAGGTTGAAATACATCGCTCGGTTCATATCTCATCTAATGGCCACATGTGAACCAATGTTTAAATTGTTAAAGAAAGATCAGGCGGTGGTCTGGAACGAAAATTGTCAAAGAGCATTCGACAAAATAAAACAGTATTTGCAGGAGCCTCCAATTTTGATACCCCCAGTGGCCGGAAGACCATTAATCATGTATTTAACGGTTCTTGAGAATAGCATGGGTTGTGTTCTCGGTCAACACGACGAGAAAGGGAGAAAAGAGCATGCGATTTATTACTTGAGTAAAAAGTTCACAGATTGTGAGTCCCGTTACTCAATGCTTGAAAAAACGTGTTGTGCACTCGCTTGGGCGGCCAAACGTTTAAGACAGTACATGTTCAATCATACAATAATGCTAATTTCAAAGATGGATCCGATTAAATATATCTTTGAGAAGCAGGCACTTTCTGGAAGGATTTCCAGATGGCAAATGGTATTGACAGAATACGACATCCAGTACGTTTCCCAGAAAGCCATTAAAGGAAGTGTTCTGTCAGAATGCCTTGCCGAACAACCAATTGATGACTACCAACCGATGAGATTTAAATTTCCGGATGAGGACATTATGTACTTGAAAGCAAAAGATTGTAATGAGCCATTACCCACTGAAGGTCCAGAGAGGGGTTCTCAATGGCAGATGATATTCGATGGCGCAGTTAATTCATATGGTAGCGGAATTGGGGCAATTATTACAACTACTCATGGAACTCATATCCCCTTCACTGACAGATTAACTTTTCCTTGTACTAACAATGAGGATGAGTACGAAGAATGTATCATGGGTTTGGAAGAAGCTATTGATCCGAGGATTAAGAATCTCGATGTATATGGCGATTCAGCGTTAGTTGTTAATCAGATCGAAGGAGAATGGGAAACTCGACAACCCAATTTGATCCCTTACAAGGATTATGCAAGAAGACTGTTACCGTTTTTCGATCGTATAGACTTCCACCACGTGCCAAGAGCGGAGAATCAAATGGCAGATGCTTTGGCTACACTGTCTTCAATGTACAAGGTCAATTTTCGGAATGAAGCGCCAAGGATTGTTATCTCACGCCTCGACATGCCCGCTTTCATATTTGCCATTGAGGGAGCTTCGGATGGTAAACCGTGGTTTCATGATATCCAGAATTTCCTTAAGAACCAGGAGTATCCACTAGGGGCATCGACCCAGGATAAGAAAACTCTTAGGAGATTGTCTGGAAACTTCTACCTCAACCCAGATGGTATGTTGTATAGAAGGAATCATGATTTGGTACTACTCAGGTGTGTGGACAAAAAAGAAGCATGCTTGCTTATGGAAGAAGTCCACGAGGTACTTTTGGCACGCATACCGGCGGACATGCCATGACTCGAAAGATTCTACGAGCTGGTTATTTTTGCCTAACAATGGAGTCGGATTGTTTCAAATTCGCGAAGAGATGCCATAAATGCCAGATTTATGCTGATAAGATTCATGTGTCGCCGTGCCCGTTGAATGTAATGTCATCCCCTTGGCCGTTCTCCACGTGGGGCATCAATATGATTGGAAAGATTGAGCCCATTGCTTCCAACGGACACCGTTTTATTCTGGTAGCCATCGACTACTTCACCAAGTGGGTGGAGGCAGCCTCGTACGCTAATGTGACCAAACAAGTGGTAGCAAGATTTATAAAGAAGGACATCATCTGCAGATATGGAATTCCCGAGCGAATCATTACTGACAATGGTTCGAATCTGAAAAATAAGATGATGAAGGAGTTATGCCAGAGCTTCTAGATTGAACATCACAACTCATCGCCCTATCGGCCAAAGATGAATGGCGCTATTGAAGAGCCAAAAAGAACATTAAAAAGATATTGCAAAAGATGGTTGTTACATACAAAGATTGGCATGAAATGTTACCTTTCGCCTTGCACGGTTATCGTACAACGGTACGCACATCAACCGGGGCAACTCCTTTCTCACTAGTGTACGGTATGGAAGTTGTCCTACCGCTAGAGGTTGAGATTCATTCTTTAAGGGTTTTGGTTGACGTAAAACTTGATGAGGCAGAATGGATCAAGAATAGATTGAATCAACTTAGTTTGATGGATGAAAAGAGGCTAGCGTCAATTGCATATGGTCGGTTGTAGTAGAGCCGAATGAAGAAAGCTTATGATAAGAAGGTGCGCCCTCGAAGCTTTCAGACGGGTGATCTTGTGCTGAAAAAGATTCTCCCACCGCAGTCAGATCACAGGGGCAAATGGACTCCAAACTACGAAAGTCCATTTGTTGTACGAAAGGTTTTCTCTGGAGGAGCCTTGGTACTATCCACCATGGACGGTGAAGATTTTGCATCCCCTGTGAACGCAGACGCAGTTAAAAAATACTTTGCTTAAAAGAGACCCGCTGGACACAAAAAGAAAAGTCCAGGCACAAATGGGGCATCCCGACGAACCATAAAAAAGGAAAAGAGGTTCAGGCAAAAATTAGGGATAAAATTGAAAAAGATGTAAACCGCAAAGTTGAAAACCTGAAAAGGTGACTTTGGCAAAAATGGGTATCCCGGTGAATCGAAAACCCGAAAGGGCGGTTCAGGCAAAAGTTAGGGATTGAAAAGCAAATGACTGCGGTCTGCATAAGAACTTCATTGCTTAGTGGATTGAGAGAATTTGGGGGCCGTTTATCCGAATCAATCTCTTCTGAAGACGAAGCGTCGGGAAAGCGTCAGGGTCAAGCGAGTCATAGAGGAATTAGCTCATGGTGTTTGTCTGCGCCACATTGCCGAAATTGTTGTACTTTTTATTTAAAATGTACACTTTTGTATTTGCTTTTATGCATACTTGAAGTTTTGCGCAACTTCCTCTTTTCAGGAGTTGCATCTGTTGTAAAAACTTTGCCTATTCATAGGCCGTTTATCAATAAACACATACTATTCAGTACTTTGTTTGTGCGCTTTGTTTTTATGCTTTTATTGTTTTGTTTGTGAAAAGAGCCCGATGTTTTTGATGAACTTGCATACATAAACTTGCAGGCCTTGGCCAATAATTGCTAAAACCTTGATATTAATTGAACAATGTCATGGACGATGACCAAGATAGGCTTGTTGTATAGGATGTCTTGTCTGTTTATCTTTTGCAGGGTTGTTACCCTTGAGGCAAGGTTTATGAATATGGATGGATTCATCTTTTCCCCCAAACAGTGTTGTTCTCCAGCAGTTGAGGTTGCATCTCTATCCTAGTAGAGTTACATGCAGTGTTTAGCACGTCCCTGGTAGTTTGCCAGTGCGCTTTTAATCCCCGCAGAGTATGAGATTGTGTTCACTCCCCAGTGAGTCGAGTTTCGGGCGTATCCCCACAAGGTAGGTGCCTAGTCCTCCCCAGTAGTGGCCTGATATTTCTCCCTCTCACTCAGTCTGATTAAATGAACTCATCTTTCAGCAGTACAGACTGAGACCGCCGATAGAATTTTTGTTCTCTCTCAGGTAAGTTAGGTTGTTTAGCTTGTTGTTTTTAAAGTACTCGGTGAGTTATCTGTTCTTCAGAAAGTTTTGTATTCTAGAGAGTCAGCCCGGACATTTACCTCAGCAAGTGGTGTTCTGCATCCTCAGTTGAGTTTTGGGTTTGCTGTTCTTGTATGAATTTTGTCCCTGGTAGGGGAGGCTTTCGAGACCTTTTCATTTCGGAGTAAGTCTAATCGTTATTGGCATGGGTGAGCTTTTCCCTGCAGGGTTATTTGTTGCTCCTGATAGGATGGTTTCTGTTTCCCTAGTATTTACTTTGCTGTTTCAATTCAGATGCGTCTGCATGTGTGCATAGCATCTACCCATACGCATAGCATTTCCATTTCGTATGGAGCATTACGCCATTTTCAAACATTTGCATGTGAAACATAGACCAGGTTGTTATCTCTTTGTTTCAGGTGTTTCTTCGGAGGTTTGATTTTCCCTTTTGGTATCCAGACCATGTGATCTCTCTTAGCCCGCATGGTATCCATACCCTAGCTCATGTTGCTCCCCAGCAGTATCTTCGGATTTGAGTGGGCCATGATAAGTGTGGTGATGATCACCTCTCTCCATTGAGTATCCAGACTCTGGCCTATACCCAGTTGTTGAAGTTTCCCTTTTTCCGTCGAGTATCCAGACTCCGGTAAAGATGGTGGTGGTATCCAGACCACGGTGACCAATGTTATTTTGCTTTCTCCGTTGAGTGTCCCGACTCCGGTACCTTGTCCAACAGGTATTTTCTTGATCCGTTGAGTATCCAGACTCCGGTCAAATTCCTTTGTGATGTCCAGGTCACAACAAGTGTATTTGTGTTCTTTTTGCCTTATGGTATCTAGACCATGGCTTATGCTCATGTTATTATGCTTTCTCCGTTGAGTATGCAAACTCCGGTAAAGGAAGTTATGGTATCCAGACCATGGTAGTTTCTCTGATGCTCCGTGATATCCAGGTCACAGTAATTGTGGTTATCTCCTATCTCCGTGTGGTATTCAGACCTTGGCACGTAATGTTTTCTCAGCCTATATGGTATCCAGACCACAACTAATATTATTTCCCAGCAACGTCGTTTGACATCCAGATCCTAATGAATATATTTCTTTTGCATCGAGCATTTAGGCTCAGATTGCATTGAGCATCCAGGCTCAGGCTATTGAGTATCCAAACTCAGATTTATTACCGAGCAGTCAGGCTCTGTTTATTGAGCATCCAGGCTTAGATTACGTCGAGCAACCAGGCTCAGGTTACTAAGTATCCAGACTCAGGCTTATTGCATTGAGTATCCAGACTCAGGTTTGTTCTTTGAGCGTCCAGGCTCTACTTTGTGTTTTCGAGCATCCAGGCTCTGATCATTTTGAGCATCCAGGCTCCAGTTTTTGAGTGTCTGGACTCAGTTTCATTTTGAGCATCCAGGCTCCAGCTTTTGAGTATCCAGACTCATATTTATTACTGAGCAGTCAGGCTCTGATCATTGAGTATCCAGACTCAGATTCTTTACCGAGCATTCAGGCTCTAATTCTTTTGTTTGAGCATTCAGGTTCCGTTTATTGAGTATCCAGACTCAGATTTATGTTTTTAAGCATTCAGGCACCGGTTACTTCGAGCATTCAGGCTTCGTTTTCTGTGGAGTACCTAGACTCCGACATTTTGGATTGTTACTTTTTTCCAATATGGTATCCAGACCATGGCGCCGCTTTTGATGTTTGTATTCTCTTTCCCCAACAGGGTGGCTTTGAGATCAGTACCGTTATATTCAGATTTTCTGCGGTTGGCAAATTTCTGGGTTCTTTGGTATTCAACCGTCTTTTATCTTGATTGCGTGAAAGCCGCTCGCTTTTCACTCATTGAGGTCCAAGTCGTTTGAATAGGGGCATCTGTTGCACCACAAAATTTGCTAAACCTTTTCTTAATTTGGTTTATGTTTCATTTCATTTTGTTCTAGCATTTGCATTGCATAACATATTTCATTTTAGAGGGGATCAAGAGTTGTGCATAAAAAGAGGAGTCTTCTCAGAACATTGAGCCTAAGCAAGGGTTGTTACTCAAGCTTGAACGGTCATCAGGACATCCGGAAGTGGTCATTGTCTTGTGAAAGGATAGATGGATGTGTGTGGGTCAGCTCCTAACTGGGAGGCCAACTGAAGAGCATCCAAGGTTTGTGAAGCCATGGTTATGGGTATAAGATGATGAGGGATATCATTGAGTGCCTTGAGGGTCATTGTGGAGCTCATTCAAGTTGTTGTGTGAAGTGGAACAAGCCACAGTTGAAAGTGTTGCAGTTAGGGTTTTCATCTGGCAAATCCTCAATCAACTGTGCAATTGAAGGAGATTAAGACTCAATTCAAAGTATCTATGGTCATGGGATGTTGTGTTAAGACATATGAGACATCATTTCAAGTTCAATTCATCAAGAGTTAAGTGTGTGAGAAGTTACTAAATTAGGGTTCTCAGGGTAAAATCCCCTATTTAGTGCTTGACTTCAAGACCACCTACCTCAAGATACAAGTCTCATCTCAATTTTTGGCCAGCATGGAATTTGTAGAGCATGTTCTTAGATTTAATTCTAGTACTAGAAGTCCTTGATTGGATCTATAGAACTCAAGTAATGATCCAGACAAGTTACAGGTCATCAGAGGTATATGATTTTGGTCAACAAATGTCAACCAACTTCCAAGCCAGTTTTGAGCTAGAAGAATGTTTCTCCTCAACTTTTGGCCAACATGAAAGTTGTAGGTCTTGATCATAGCTTTCCAAATTGTACTAGAAGTCTTTCATCTGATATGTGGAACTCAAGTTATGAGGTTGACAAGTCAAGGGTATTTTGGGAAAGTAAGATTATAAGTCATAAAATTATAGGTCCATTTCACCAACTTGCACACTTCAAATGGAAATTTTTTAAAAATGAAACTTGCTCCAAATAGGACCATTTGCATAACCAAATCATCTCTTGTCATGGTGGGGGTTTGGATTGAAGATTTGGGGTTTGAATTTTTCATAAAGGAGGCTTAAATTGAGAAATTGAGAATTAATTGATTTTGAACTTTTTCAAGGCAAGTTTGTGCATTTTCTGAGTGCAAATAATAATTCAAAGACATTGCCATTTTCATATTGGAAATTTGGGGTCTCAAAATAGGCCATTTTCATGGTTTCTTCCTCTTGAAGTAACAAAATGGAAATCAACCATAGGATCAAAATCAGGCCTCAAATCTCATCCCTTTGATCAACACAATTGATTTGTAGTGGATTTGGATTAAAAACCAAGCTGGTGTAGTGGTTAAAATGTGTATGGCAACTTGAGAAAAAGTTTGAAAAGTGAATTTGTGAATTGGGCTGTATAGCTTGAATTGGAGCCCCATTTGATCCTAAACCCAACATACAAATATCCCAGATGAAAATTGGATCATAGCTAGGTCATTTTCGTGCAAGAACAGCCAGAGCACATTTGAAGAAAATGGAGAAAAATCAAAAAACAATTTCTCATATTCAACCATTTTCAGACCAAATTAAGCATTCAAACACCTCTATTGAAGTTCATGGAACGATTCTGAGCACTTTTCATCAAGCTTCTGCACATTTTCAAGGCCTAGTGGAGGCTCTCCACTAGGTAAACTAACTTTCAACCTTACGCACCGTTTCATTTATTCAGGCGTTTTGGGCTTAATGAATTAAGCGCTATCCACACCCCCTGATGGCCCAACCCATAATTTTAACTGAGTCTGATTGCTATTTGCATCGTGCGCTTGTTTATTTTAATTGGATTTTCTTTTAATCTTCATTTTATTCATGATTCTTGTAAAATTCATATAAAATTGAAAATTTATCCAATTAAACCCATTCATTTTGAATTTTACTCATGATTGAGTCTATTATTTTTTAGAGAAAAAATATTTCCATTTCATGTAATTTCTGATTTAATGGGAATTTTACATTTTAATTGATATTAAAATGATTATGTTTGATGCATAATTTTGTGGAATTTTGTTTGATCTCATGGTGATGCTTTTGATCCTAATTTTCTGTGTGTGATTAGGTTAGACATGTATGATCCCATAGAATTTTTGTCACATTTTTGTGATGAAAATAGGTATGCTTTCTAGATTGATATTTAGGTGTTTCCTTTTAGGGTTTAGGTTTCATACCTTGTAGTGTAGAATTTAGTTCTAGGTCTAATTTGATGGTTTGATCTTTGAAATTAATGTGGTAGAGTCATGATTGACATAGGTTCCCATAGTAATTTTTGTAGGATTTTACAATTGATTTTAGTATTTTAGTTAGGACTAACTTTAGTGCTAGGTTTTAGGTGATCCTAATTTACTAATTCAACTAGTTTAACTTCCTTAGTCCCCTTAGATTAGGGTTTGTGCTTGGTTTTCCTTTGGTTGGGATTGAAGACAAGTTGAAGACAAGAAGAGGATGCTTGAAGTTGCTTGAAGTTGGTTGGAGCTTTGGATTTGTTTGGGCCTGAGGGTGTCTGATGAAGATTAGAAGATAGGACATAGGGAGAGCCTTGTAGTTAGAATGATTTCTTTCACAAATATGGAAAGCATCTTGTGCTTCCATTCCTCCCAATGACTAAAACTCCTTCTTAGATATTCACATCCCTCCTTTGGAGGGATGAGTGGCTTTATCTGGGAAGTAAAACTTTGAGGGAACCAGTCTCTCATAATGATGAACCCTTACATGCTTCCCTTGGTTGTCAATAAGTTGTTTATCATTTCCACTCATCCTGTTAAATCAATTGTCTTCTGGTTTGAGTATCTTGAAAGATGTTGGACTTGAGTTTGAAGATGAGGACTTCTTTGAAGAGTGTGGAAGAGGATGATTCCTGGAGCATTGCCATTGCAGCTGAAGCTTGAAGAGCTTGAAGAACAAGCTGACACTTGAAGACCCAAGGGAGATTGAATGAAGAGAGCTGAGTCTTAGAAGATTGAAGGATGAAGTTGACACTTCTAAGTGATTAAAGATTACCTTGAGAAGCTGAGGCTTGTAGGTGAAGAAGACCAAGTTGAAACTGGTGAAGCAAAGAAAGCTTGAGAAGCTTGAAGACTGAGTTGATACTTATGAAGAGGATTCAATTGAGATTGAGTGCAGAGCTGAGGCTTGTGGAATAAAGAATGAGTTGATATTTGCATTGATGATTGGAGAGCCTGAAGGAATCAAGTTGATACTTGCAGTTAAGAGTGAAGCCTGAAGGTAGAGTTGACTGAGGAGCTGAAGCTTGGAGAAGAGAGAATAAGTTGATACTTATGTTTGGGTGGATTGAAACCCTAGAGAAACAAGTTGATACTTGCCAGTGAAGATGATAGCCTTGAAGGGTGATTGAAGTCTGAAGACTGGTTTGCTGTTAGAAGAGCTGAGGCTTGGAATTAACAGGGAGTTGTTGATCTGCTTTCTTGTCTGTTTTCCTGTATTGCTGATGTGCCTTGTTTGATTTGCTTGATGCATTAGAATAAGTCCATGATTAGACTGACTTTAAACTAGGAGCATGATTTCACTAGAGGTTGAGTTGCTCCCTCTGCTTGTATTGTTACTGTGTGGCTTTGCTTGCGGGTATTCGGTAGAGCCCTGCTCCCTTGCCCATGTGGTTTACTTTGCTTGACAGCATTTTATTTTCAGCTATATGATTGCAGTTTCTCTTATTTTGCTTGATAGCATGTTATTCTTTCTGTATGATTATAGTTATTCATTCTGGCTTGAGGTTGAGATGAGCTTGTGGAGGCTGCTGCCCCACACACATTTCCTCCCTCACTTGCATTGCATGCATTTTACAGTCGTTTACCGTTTACTGTTTAAGCTGATGCTTTATCTGTTTCTGTGTATCATTGACATGATCCCTTAGGACTCTCACATCCTTTGATAAGGAAGTGATGATAGAACTTTAGGTTGAAACCTATGCATGATAACTTCTAGGAGTTCCCTATTTCAAACTCCAACTATAGGATGAATACTTGGCATGACAACAATAGGACTTGATAGTCTCCCTTTAGTTGAGCTTGTTCTCTTCTCATCTCAAAACAGCTTAAGATACAGTAATCATGAATGATTTCTTTCGTACGTTACGAGCCTTAAGCTATCTGAGAAAGGATTGTTGGAGAGTTTCTTTTCAACAGTCTGGGTGTTTAGTATGGCACCCTTTGAGTGACATGCGACGCGTTCACTCTCAGGTCATAGTCTTTAGTGCGATTAAAATTGCAAACACAATAAAAAACACTTCTTCCGTAAAAGACCGAAAACAAACTTCAAACCTTTTTGCCCCGTGGGCCCATAATTCAAAGGAAAGCTTTTCTGAGGAAAAGAGTGTCGTTAAACTTCAGCGCCAACGCAAACAGGCTTTGTCCCTAACTACTGGAACTGCTGTTTAACCCTACTCGATAAAACAGATGAATCTGAATCCCCGTAATCCGTATTATCTCGAACTACGTAAGCTCTGATCTCTCAAGCCTGTTGAGAGTACGTAGGCACAATACTGACGTATTGGTGAGCCACCTTCCCCGTAACCAGTAGTAGGTCGAACTACGTTGACTCTGATTTCTCATTCTCTGATGAGAATACGTAGGCATAAAGTGCGACGCTTTGCCGAGTCATTTTCTTTTCTTTTTCAGCCAGCCTTGATAGGTAGATAGATAAACCAACTTGTCCAGTAAACACAACAAGCATGGATCCCGTCGAGTACGAAGGACGTGAGGGGTGCTAATACCTTCCCCTTGCGTAACCGACTCCCGAACCCAGACAACGGTTGCGACGACCTTGTCTTATACCTTTTCGTCAGGTTTTTCCGATCGTTTCCTTTCCTGTTCCGAGGGATAAATAACGAAAGGTGGCGACTCTTCTATTTTGCCGGCACCTTATTTTCGCGGAAGCGACACCTTTTGCACTAATGTTCTCTGTTTCTCTCCTCAGATTATATTTAAATTATTTGTTCAATTTATTTTGTTCCATGGATGTAATTTACGCGAGGCCATGGTCGCGGTTTTATTTTATCTTTCTTTTTTTGGGATTTGTAATTTACGCGAGTGATCGTCGCGACGCTTTCTTTATTTTCCGCATTTTAATTTCTGCCATATAATATTTTGCCATGTTTGCATGTTTTATCGTTATATTTCCCTTCGAAGGAATTAGGATTACCAGTTTGACCGCCGAGTCAATAACCCTAGTTTCAACCATTTTAAAACCCTAATAGCCTAGACTTCTCGCCGTGGACGAAAACGCCCTTTACCCTAGCTTTTAGGTCAAGGAGCCGTCGTGCTCTGTTTAGGGTTTCCCGCCGTGGAATCCCTAATTTAACCCTAATTTAATTAACAAATTAAACATAGAAATAGGAGTTTAAGACTCCACATAAGCGTGTCCTTAAGATACGTTTATTCCCTATTGAAACCTTGACCATAGTCAAGACGTTTCTAACCTCCCTTTCGAGGGGAACTACGATTACTCTGATTCCATTCCCTATCCAGGATACGTAGGCACAAGATGCGATGTCTTGTCGAGTAAACTTAGTACTAACCCTTAGGTCTTTAGGTCACTCTATCCCTTAGCTCAATATATATATATTAAAGCAGATAATAAATAAAAATAAAAAAAAGCATACAATAAACAAAAGGTTCCTGTAGAGTACTACAGAAGTTTAGGGTGCTAGTATCTTCCCTAAGCTTAACCAACCCCTTACCTAGGTCTCTCCCCGCATTGTGTTTACGATGCAAAAATAGGTTTTCCCTCTTTTGACCTTTTCCTTCGGATAAATCAAAGAGCGGTTGTGAATTGAATTATGATTCAAACTAATTAATAGTTTAATATCCTATTTCCACCGCAACAGCAGAGATCAATGTTCTTGGGACATCTGAGATCTGCATACCAAAATTTCACAAGTCACCATGCCTAGACATGGGCCTCTATAAGAGTGTAAAACCCTTCACTTTTAATTCATGTATATACTTGTTAAATTCTTGTCATGTACTTGTTCATATTAAGTTTATCTTGACATTTATAACACATCATCCTTAGTTTAGACTTGGTTCAACATTTAGGTTCCCTAAAATACAACTTAGTCCAAACCCTAGTTCCCCTTGGATGAAGTCAACTTCATCAACAACCTCCTCTTGGGCTTCATACAAGATGCCATCAATTCAAAAACCCCCAGTTAAGTCAGCCTCCTCTCAGGCTATAATAACCTTTCAGCTTCATATCTTGGGCTTTGAGCAAGATACAAATAAACCTTCAGCTTCGCATCTTGGGCTTTGAACAAGATACTCAAATAAATCAACTTCTACCTAGAGATGAGACATTTCTGTAGGAAGATATCTGTTCTATATACCACAATTAAAACTCAAACATTAAAAACTTTTTTCCATATAAGTGATGTAATTGGCGCACTTGTTGATTCAAAATCCAAGCTGGAGTCGCTCTCTTATCATGGTTCAAAACTTTTCTCTCATCTAAGTGATGTAAGTGACACACTTGTTGATACTATGTCCAAGTTAAGGTCCTTTTCTTAGCATGCAAAGACTCATAAAGGAAGATGTTGCATTGCTTAGGATTCTTTAACATCCAAGTTCAAAGCTTCTTCCCTGATGATATCATTCTCAAATGTTTGTGATGAATAGGTAGAATATCTCCCTTTAGAATGACAATTTGTCTTTTCTTTTAAACCAACAAAACTTTTAGCTTCATATATTGGGCTTTGAACAAGATACACAAATACCCTTTTAGCTTCACCATCTTGGGCTTTGAACAAGATACAAATTCAACCCTTAGTTAGGCGAAACTACGAATGCTCTGATTTCTCAATTTCCTTTTGAGAATATGTAAGAATAAGATTGCGAGATCTTAGTGAGCACACCTTTAAATAAAACCCCTTAGGTCCCGTACCTTTCATAAAACAAAAACTCCAAAAATATCTCATATTCTCATTCTTACCCATAGGTTAAAACTTTCCCAATCGACAGTAAACAACTTAAGTAGATGAAATGACTGATAGTAAAAAGTGTACAAAAGGTTCATATAGAGTACTATAGATACTCAGGGTGGTAATAGCTTCCCTTAGTATAAACAACCTCCAATTTCAGATCTCTTTGCATTTGTAGGGATAACACTTGCACACATGGTTAATTTAGATTTCTTCCCCTTCCTTTTAAGCATCATAGGATAAATATTAGAAATTAGAAATTGGCATCAAGCGAACCGTGAATCTCACCATCTCAGGATTGGTGGGGTCACGAAAATTGGTCCACAAAAAAATGTCGACTTCACTAGGGATTTTCACATCCCCTAAGAGGGTTAAGCCTATTTTGTAATCTTTGTACTATTAATGTTAATATCATATCATTCTTCACTATTACTGTCAATATTGTTTGTTTACTTGCCATACCTGTTTAAATGCATTTGTTTTGGGAATGTGATTAAAACAAATGTGGTAAGGAAAAGTCCTAACTTGAACTTGAGAACATAATTTAATATAGGAGGTGGTATAATTAAGGAAACTCATAAGGAGTGAGTCTCAAACAAGCTAACTCGAAAATCCTCCAGCTCAGTGGAGGTACCCTCTTGGAATTACTGATGTTGAGCGAGCAAGTCGTGAATACATTACTTTTTTCATTGGGAACTTGAGAAATTGAGTGATTTAGTAACCTTTTACCCATTTGGCCATTTTAGGATATAATGCGATAACTATCGGGAATAGTTGATACACGATACTACACTCAATTGAGATTTATCTTTAGAATAATACAACTCTCATGAGTTAGTTAGTTTGTTGTTAATAATTTAAAAAGGGGTCAGTGATTTTGGGAACCTTGTTAGAACCCATTATACAGGTACAAATAAACCCCTAGTACATACCTCTGGGATAGGTAGATCCATGGTTCCGTGCTCGTGACGGTAAACCACTTAAACCCGTGTTTATAAATATTTGTGTTTGTGCATACATACTGTCACTTTGTTGCGAAGAGGGGATGACAAGGACAGAAGAGTCACCACCGTTCGTTATTTATCACAAAGAAAGGGAAAGGAAACGATCAGAGAAAACCTACGAAAAAGGGAAAAGACAGGTCATCACAACAAAATCTTGGGTTCGGGGGTCGGTTACGCGAGGGGAAGGTATGAGCACCCCTCACGTCTGTCGTACTCGACAGGATCCATGCTTGTTGTCTATCTAAAAGGGTGTTTATCTATCTAAGCTACAGGCCACAGGACAAAAGAAAAGAAAAGACACTCGATAGAGCATCCCCGCTCTATGCCTATGTATTCCCTCGTGCAATGGGAAAGTCAGAGTCAACGTAGTTTGGAAAACTACGGGTGAAGGTGGGGATGGTTGCTCGCCAATACATCGTCGTCTTGTGCCTATGTATCCTCGTCTGGTACGAGAAATCAGAGCAAATGTAGCTCGGGCTGACACGACCACAAATTGGTTCATGTGTTTGAGCCGAGTAGGGTTAAACCTTAGTTCTAGCAATTAGGTGTATTGCTGCTCGACCATTGGAGACTTAGGCGTTACCTGTTTGCGATAGAACCAAGAGTTAACAACACTCTCTTATGAAAATGAGGTTTCCAATTAATCTCGAAGGATAAAAAGGTTTGATGTTTGTTCTTGAGTCTTTTATGAAGAAGAAGTGAATTGAATTGTGTTTGTAATTCATGTTGCACTAAAGACTATGACTTAGGAGCGAATGCCTCGCATATCGTCCAAAGGACATACGCTAAACACTCTAGACATTTGAGAGAAGGCCCCACAAACATCATTTCCCAAATGCTTAAGGCTCGTAGCGTACAACACTCACTATCCATTATTAGATGTTTTGAAGAGGTTTTAAGATGAGAAGAGAGAAGATACAACTAAGGGGAAACTACCTCAACCCTAATGTTATCATGCAATGTGCTCCTAAGATTTGGATTGAAAGGGAAATCTACCCTAATGTTAGCATGCTTGGATTGAACACTTAATGTCTCTCCTACTCCCCAAAGGGACTAGGAATCCTAAGGGATCATGGAAAAGGTACCAAGAAAACACAAGATAAAATCAATCACAAGTGAAAGGGAATAAAGGGATGCAAACATGAAATGCAACACAAAGAAAAGAGGGAGGAAAAAAGTGTGGGGTAGCAACCACCACAAGCACATCTCAACCTCTTGAATGCAAGAAAATAGATGCAAAACAAAACAAAATGCAAGCAAAAAGATGAACACTCATCACTTTGAACAACAACTACAAAAGTATGCATTCAAGTGGAAATCGAACACGCGTGTCGAAGAAATCATGATTAAACAATCAAGAACAACAACACAATATCCAAAACATCTCACTCCTAATGCATCATACTGATCCATGAGAATTCGAAGTGAAATGATACCAAAACAACCTTGAAAAACAACAAAACAGGCCTGCTGGCACAATGTTAATCGGTTAACACCAGGGGTTAACTAATTAACCAGTTGAAAATGTTTGAAAATTTGAATATTTACACTGGTTAATCGATTCACCAGTTTGCACTGCATCTGGTTAACCGATTAACATTGTACTAGAAGTAGAAAACAACAGCTTAAAAGCACTTTTCAACAATTAATCACTTCTCCAATAATCCAGATGATCACATAATCAATTATGCACGAATTTAAACTAGAAAATAGTGATCCAATCAACATGTAAGCACATGCAAATAGCAAGATCATGAATCAAATGGATCAAAAATCAACAAAATCAATCAAAAATGAAGATCAACATGATGATTATGCAAATAAGATCAAAAATAGAATCGGATCTAGAATTTCCAACCTACAAAGCGGAGATCTGCTTTGGTGAATGTTGGTTCACTTGAAATGAGCAGATCCAAGCAAGAAATCCATAATTCCTTCAAGATCCAAATGAGTTCTTGTAGTAGAAATGAAGATCCACCAAAATTAAGCAAGAATTATTCAAATAAGCTCCTCTAGATCAACTTCAAATTTCAGATCCATAATAGCACGAAATTTGAATGGAGAATTGGAGATGATAAGGATGAACGCTTTAGCTCTAGAATTCAATGATTCCAATGGAGAATCAAAGAATTCAAGGTGAGAAGAGCTTTAGTGGAGGTTTTCGAGTGAAAAAGTTGAGAGAAAATTGAGAGAATGAGAGTGAATTCTGAAAATGAAATGAGATTATGAAGATTGTGTGTGTGAGGTTTGGAGCAAATCATTTAAATATGCTCTTGGTTAGGATCCAAATGTGGTTTGGAGTATGGTTTGTGAAAATTGGTATGGGATTAGGAATGGGAAATTGGGGGGAATGTGAATTAATTTGAAAACTAATCAAAATTCAAAGTGGTTCTAGATCCTTCCTCTGGTGTAAAATCAATTTCTCAAGTGATCAAAATGGACCCCAAAGTGACCTCTATTGAAAATTCACGTGCAGAGGCAAAATTTACCTTGATTAATCGATTAAGCATATGGGTTAATCGATTAACACCTTTAAAAATTCAAATTTGACCTAATTTTGACTTGGTTAACCGGTTAACCAATTGGTTAATCGGTTAACACCTTAAATATTTAAATTTTGGCACCTTTTGGGGGGAAAACTGCACCTTTGCCCGTTTTTATCCGTTCTAAACCCTGCTCGGCCTCTGAAACTTGCTCTTGAATACTACAGCCATGCGAATGCTGGAGATAGCCTGAATGTTGCCTCCTGAGCTAAAAATAACTTGCAAAATAAAATAAAATCGACCGCTCGATCGCTGGGCAAAATAAATGTCGGAGCCTCTAATGCTCGTTGTTCAGTCTCTTGCACTCAAAAGCGAACTCAGGGCCACAGAAAAACCTTGATCCCCTGTCTCTAGAACAAATGCTATGCTATGAAAAAATGAAAAATGAAAAGAAAACATAAGCCAAGTACAAGAAACAGTTGGTCAAATTTTAGGGTACAACAGCTGCCCCTATTCGAGCGACTTGGACCTGAAGGGATGAAAAGCGAACAATTTTCAAACATTCAACATAGAAGACGGTTGAATACCAAAGAACCCGGAAATTTGCCAACCGCAGGAAAGAACTGTATTTGATAGTTGCAATGGCAATAAGATAACTGATTACCAAACCAGAAAGCCTTGACACGCAGTCGGAAGAAACATCTGCTAACGTACAGGCAACGACACTAAGTCGGAAAGATCATCTGATATCACCATCAGGCATCTGTTAAACCAAAACAGGTATCGAACCCGAAGGCCAGATCAACATGAAGTTGAGAAGAACGTCTTAAAACGCCGCCATGCCTCTATTAAACAAAACAGGCATCGAACCCGAAGACCGGCTCAACATGAAGTTGAGAATCTCTGCTAACCAGCAGGCATTCGCTAAATAAAAGCGAGCACCGAACCCGAAATCTGGATCAACACGAAGTTGAGAATCTCTTCTAACCAGAAGGCATTCGCTAAATAAAAGTGAGCATCGAACCCGAAGGCCGGATTAACACGCAGTTGAGAAGAACCTCTGACCTCGCCGTCAGGAATCTGTTAAACAAACAGGCATCGAACACGAAGGCCGGATCAACATGAAGTTGATAAGAACGTCTGACATCGCCACCAGGAATTTGTTAAATAAAAACAGGCATCGAACCCGAAGGCCGGCTCAACACAAAGTTGAGAATCTCTGCTAACCAGCAGGCATTCGCTAAGTAAAAGCGAGCATCAAACTCGAAGGCCGGTTCAACACGAAGTTGAAAATATCTGTTAACTAGTAAGCATTCTCTAAATAAAAGCGAGCATCGAACCCGAAGGCCGGCTTAACCCGCAGTTGAGATCAGTGAACCTAACAACAATTCACAAGAGAACTCCGTTGGGGACAAAGAAACATAACCAAGCAACTCTATTGGGAAGCACATGATAAGATGACCACATCTATCAGAAGATTCTTCCGAGGTCTGGATACCTCTACTGGCTCAAAAATATAACGACACAAACTGCCATGGTCTGGATACCATACAGGCAACATAAATCAACCATTTGTTGGAAATACGCCCGAAAACAGTAAGGTAACGACCTGTCTTATGTTTCACATGCATATGTTTGAAAATGGCGTAATGCTCCATACGAAATGGAAATGCTACGAATTTGAGGATGCTATGCGCAATGCAAATGCAAAAGAACCGCTCCAGAAAAATAAATCCTGAAGAGACAGCAAACTCCGCTAGGGAGAGGCGGAACATGCCAATTACGATTGGACTTAAAATGGGAAAACAAGCCCCGGATGGCCTTCTTGAAAAGAGCTTTCCTGCATAACGTCGTTCTGACAAGAACAAGAAGCCACTATGCTAGGGATCAAATCAAAACCTGCTGAGGATAACACCCTGAACGGCCTTCCAGAATACAACCCTTCTGGGGAACAAACAATCCGACAGGGGAAAGAAAACCAACTGTTGGAATTGAATCCAACCAATCGGGGAAATCAATAACTCTGTAGGGGATAACAATCAACCACTGAGATTAATTTCGCTTCACCGGGGAAATCAGCCCTGAATGGCCTCCTAGAACACCGAAGTCCTTCTAGGGTACAAAACACGCATCTGGGAGCAACTCCCCTCTGCTGAAGATCAAAGAATCCAACCTATCGGGGATTACTCAGATGGGGATAACCAAACGAGATTTATCGAGGAACTATCCCAAACTCTCTCTGCTGAGGATGGAGAATTGCAGTCTCTGAATCAACCCTAACCTGCGGGGAAGAATGACTGCTCTGCTGACTTCTTTGGGGAATTAAGCAAAATATAGAACAAACTCGACCTCTGCTTGGGGAATGAATCACCATTTTAAGCCCTGAGGGGGTACAAAGTCACACGTTTGGACTCTGTGGGGAACCCAAATCTTGAACTTACTCCGCTGCTGGGAAAAACGTCACACTCGCCTGGTGGAGGGAAATCCAGCATTGACTTGCTGAGGAGTAAGTGCGTACCCACAATCTGTTGGGGATACGGGCACATACCTGACCTGCGCAGGGTATATCAATCTCGACCCTCTAGGGATAACTTACTCTGCCAAATAAGCTAATCTTGAACTGCCGAGGAATGAGTGCATATAGACATTCTGCTGGGGATATATGTACACACTCGACCTGCACCTCTTTTCCTGTAGAAACAGACCCTTGCTGGGGATAATGAGTCTCAACTATGCGTCTTCTTTCTATGGGGATGGTGATCCTACCGGGAATACACCTCTGGAAACTTGCCCCAAAGGTAACGACCCAGCAAATGAACAAACAAACAAGACATCCTGCACAAAGGGAGCTATCTCGGTCATCATCCATGACATTGTTCAAATAAATCAAAGTTTTAATGATTATAGGCAAATCATGCAAGTTTATGTATGCAACATTTTATCAAAACATCGGGCGTTTTTCCGCAAACAAAACAGTAAAGGCTAAAGCAAAAACAACAATTCACTGAATAGTATATGCTTTATTGACAAAAGGCCTGTAAATAGGCATATCTTACAACAGATGCAACCCCTGGAAAGAGGAAGCTGCGCAAAAGCTTACAGGAATGCACAGAAATATACAAAATATCGGTAATGTGGCACTGACAAATACCATGAGCTGATCCATCTATGACTCGCATGACTTCGACGCTTCTCTGATGCCTCGTCTTTTGAAGAGATTGATTCGAACAAACGGCCCTCTGCTCCTTCCTTAGTCCACTATACTCTAAAGATCAATACACATACCGCAGTCATTTGCTTTTCAAATCCCTAACTTTTTCCTGAATTGCCCTTGCGGGTTTTCAATTCACCGGGATACCCATTTTTGCCAAAGTTGCCTTTCCAGGTTTTCAACTTTGCGGGTTTACATCTTTTCTCTTTATCCCTAATTTTTTCCCGAACCCATTCTTTTTATGGTTCGCCAGGATGCCCCACTTTTGCCTAGATATTCTTTTTGTATTCCAGCGAGTCTCTTTAAGCAAAGTATTTTTTAACTGCGTCTGCGTTTACAGGGGATGTGAAGTCCTCACCATCCATGGTTGACAATAGCAAGGCTCCTCCGGAGAAAACCTTTCGCACGACATATGGCCCTTCATAATTGGGAGTCCATTTTCCCATGTGATCTGTTTGTGGAGGGAAGATCTTCTTCAACACTAGATCGCCTGCCTGAAAGCACGACATATGGCCCTTCATAATTAGGAGTCCATACGCAATGGACGCGAACCTCTTCTCATCCATCAGGCTGAGCTGATTCAATCTGTTTCTTACTCATTCTACCTCATCAAGCTTGACGTCCACCAGAACTCTCAAAGAAGGAATCTCGATTTCCAATGGTAGGACAACTTCCATACCATACACTAGAGAGAAAGGAGTTGCCTCGGTTGAAGTACGTATCGTGGTACGATATCCATGCAAAGCAAAGGGCAACATCTCATGCCAATCCTTATAGGTTACAACCATTTTCTGCACTATCTTCTTGATATTCTTGTTGGCCGCTTCAACAACGCCGTTCATCTTCGGACGATAGGGAGAAGTGTTGTGATGCTTAATTTTGAAACTCTGGCACAATTCCTTCATCATCTTGTTATTCAAGTTCAAACCATTATCAGTAATGATTCTTTCAGGCACTCTGTAACGACAGATGATGTCCTTCTTGATAAACCGGGTTACCACTTGTTTGGTGACGTTAGCATAGGAAGCTGATTCTACTCACTTGGCGAAATAGTCAATTGCTACCAAGATGAAGCGATGTCCATTGGATGTGGTCGGCTCGATCTTGCCAATCATGTCAATGCCCCACATGGAAAAAGGCCAAGGAGACACCATGACGTTCAAAGGACTCGGCGGCACATGAATCTTATCAACATAAATCTGGAATTTATGGCACTTGTTTGCATGCTTGAAGCAATTTGACTCCAAAGTCAACCAATAATACCCTGCTCGTAACAGCTTTCGATACATGGCGTGCCCGCCGGTGTGCGTACCAAAGGTGCCTTCGTGGACCTCTTCCATAAGCAGACTTGCTTCTTTCTCGTCCACACATCGCAGCAGTACCAAGTCATAATTCCTTCTGTAGAGTACACCGTCTTGGTTCAGATAGAAGTTTCCAGACAACCTCCTCAAGGTCTTCTTATCTCGGGCCGAAGCCCCAGGCGGATACTCCTGATTCTTGAGAAAATTCTGGATATCATAATACCATGGCTTTGCCATCTGAAGCTTCCTCTATTGTAAATACAAATGCTGGCCTATCAAGGCGCAAGATGACTATTCTTGGAGCATCATTCCAAAAGTTCACCTTATACATTGAGGATAACGTCGTCAGGGCACCCGCCATCTGATTTTCTGCTCTAGGCACGTGGTGAAACTTTACCCGATCAAAGAAGGGTAACAACCTCCTTGCATAGTTCATGTAAGGAATCAGATTAGGCTGACGAGTCTCCCACTCTCTTTTGATCTGATTGACAACTAGCGCTGAATCTCCATACACATCTAGGTTCTTGATCCTCAGATCAATGGCTTCTTCCAACCCCATAATGCACGCTTTGTATTCAGCTTCGTTTTTTGTGCAAGGAAATGTCAACCTGGCAGTGAATGGTATATGAGAACCATGGGGAGTCGTGAAAATTGCCCCAATTCCACTATCGTAGGAGTTGACAGCACCGTCAAATATCATTTTCCATTGGAACCCTTCTCAGGACCTTCATCGGGTAATGGCTCATCACAATCCTTCATTTTCAAGAACATGATGTCTTCATCGGGAAATTCAAACTTCATAGGTTGGTAATCGTCGATCTATTGTTCTGCAAGATATTCTGACAAAACACTCCTCTTGATAGCCTTCTGGGAAACATATTGAATGTCGTATTCTGTCAAGACCATCTGCCACCTGGCAATCCTTCCCAAAAGTGCTTGTTTTTCAAAGACGTACTTAATCAGATCCATCTTCCAAATCAGCATGGTTGTATGGCTTAACATATATTGTCTTAGGCGTTTGGCAGCCTAAGCGAGTGCGCAACATGTTTTTTCCAATATTGAGTACCTGGACTCACAACCTGTGAACTTTTTGCTCAGGTAGTATATTGTTTCACCCCAAAATTTGCCTAACCATTTTCCTTACCTAGCTTGTGTTTCATTGCATTCATAGCATTAGCATTATCATTAGCATTTGCATACCATCACTCATGTGCAGGGGATTGAGAGAGGTGTTCTTACCAAGAAGAGGCTAACAAGGTCATAAAGTTATCCAAGAGTCTTTATTCAAGTATCCCAAGGGTTGATATCCTCAGCAAAGAAGTCAAAGATCCCTAGAGAAGTGGTTGAAGCCAAATGTACACATTTCCTAACTTGTAGGTTATGGGAAGTCATCTGATGATTTTGAAACCATAGATATGGACCTAGAACATTGAGAGAGTCCATATGGTGTTTTGATAGTCATCATGGAGCTTGGACAAGTCATTATGCAAGGTATAAGAAGTTATAACCAAGATGGGTGCAATTAAGGTTTCCACCTGGTCAACCCTAAGTCAACAGGTGAATTGAAAGGGGTTGAGACCTAATTTTAAGGCCATGTGATCATGGAATGATGTGTTGAGACACTCAAGGGATGATTCCAATACCAACTCATCAAGGATCAAGAGTGTGAGAAGTTCTTAGGCTAGGGTTTCTAAGCTTGACAGTGTAACATCCCCTGGTTTAGTGTCTAACTTCAAGACCACATAACACAAGATGAAAGTTTCATATCATTTTGACATACACATGGAACTTGTAGAGCATGTTCTTACCTTTAATTTTAGTACTAGAAGTCCTTGATAGGGTTTATAGAACTCAAGTTATGAAGCAGACAAGTTACATGTCATCAGATGAATGTGATTTTGGTACTTGAAAGTCAACCAACTTCCATGACACTTTTGACCTAGAAGGAAGCTTCTCCTTGTTGCACCCCAAAATTTGCCCTCACAATACAAGACTTTGTGTTCTAAGAAGATTCACAAGGTTCACATATGTTGCACCCTAATTTTTGACCTGAAGACCCCACCTCTGTGTGCATCTTTTCTTACAGGTTTTCATTATGCTCTAGTATACGTGTTTATCAGGACTAACGAGTGTGCGCAGCTTTCTAGTGCAAGATGGCGTGGACCCGAGAATTAAGGATCGCTCATATGTGCTTTCAATCCAACATTTGCAATGATCAAATGATGTTATTTGGTTTATGGCGGGAAATTCTTTTGGTGCATCTCAAAAGGTTCAAATTGGTTCATCACTTGTGAAAATATCGAAAGTTAAGAGATTCTAAGATTGACCATAAGCCATTAAAGAAGTGTTGATAAGAATAAATTATGGAGAATTAACAATAAGAGGTTTATATGAGCACCCTTGTGTTCATAATTAATCCTTATGATCTTCGAGTTGAGTACGAGTTAAAGACGCATCTGATATGCTGCTAAATTCAAGAGAGGTCTTAATTATATGGAAGGTTCATGCTACGTTTTAAGGATTCGAGCCAAAAGGGCATACACCACCTTCAGACTTTGCTCTCAACCATGCAAGCGCCTAAGTACACACATCACAACACAACATTTAACATTCCTTCCTCCCAGCATAAGAAGTCAATTCTTTTAATATACAAAACGCAAGTCTCCTTGAGATTTTCAAATTTCATTATAATCCAACTCAATGTACAAGTTCAGATTGTTATTACAATACAAAGTTGAATTACATATTTGGGAATCATGTTTTGGCTACCAAGCTAATACACAAGTTTTAAAAAAGGAAACAACACAAGGATCCCGTTCATCC
Source organism: Lathyrus sativus (assembly GCA_963859935.3). Lineage (NCBI taxonomy): Eukaryota > Viridiplantae > Streptophyta > Magnoliopsida > Fabales > Fabaceae > Lathyrus > Lathyrus sativus. Next base: position 342,379,835 of record OZ012735.1, on the reverse strand, counting down.
GTTCATCTCGCCAACAAAAGAAACTTCCTGTACAAGGCCACCATTTTAGGCTTTGGTTTTCTCTCGCAACACTTTATTCTGTCCACTTGAAGAAATTAGGAGCTTCATGCTTCGGAACAGCAGTGTCACGCACTTTCGCCAATAGTTTCTTCAACGAGTCTTGGTCGTCACCTGCATCAAGCATACATGAGACGAAATGCAGACAACAGCAGTTTGTTTTTGACAACACCAACATTACTTTGGAAAGGTCGGAACTTCCGTAACTGCAAATAGATACAACCTATTCAACATTAGTTGAAGACGAAGATGAGGTCATATTGCATTAAATAATGAATGTGGGAATGGTAAATTCAGTCGGAGAATTTATAAAGAAGAAGTTTATATGAGAATTGAAGATGCACTTACTAAATTGATCGATGAACCTGCTAAGAAACTGCATACTTCACGGAGCAGGAGTGATTAAGCTGCTTTGATCTCAGACTTCGGTGTCGCGATGCTATTGATGAGATTGTTGCAAGTTTGAGACGGTTTCAGGTTTCTTCCCTTGGGCTGGTTTTGAGTAATTAGGATGCTTTTGTTTCTGGTTACACTCGGCAGCAACGATACCAGCATTCTCAGCGCAGTCACGACGGAGGCATTACCAGCCACTGCAAGAATCTCCTCGCCATCTGCAACAGCACGTCAGCAACAAGCATTTGTCAGCAGCAGCAGGGTGTCGGCTGCGATCATCCCCACAGCATCCGCAAGCTCTTCAATATCCGCCAGCTCTTCAACATCAGTCGTCAACCAATCACGGCGACACGGCGAAACCTGTCAATATAGCAGCAATGTTTCAGAAGAATTAATTCAAGAAGTTCTTCGCGCCATAGGAAACCAGTTGCAGAAAATGAGAAACTATAGTTAAGCAACAAGAAGCGACTCTTTAATCCAGACTAGTTATGACAGTAAGAATCGCAAACAACCTGAAGTGTTGCCCGTCTTCGAAGAACCAATAGCCACCAGGACAGTTAACCAGCTCTACCTCCTCAGTCTCCAATTAAGGCCACTTACGGTAAAGTTTCTAAGAGCTGGAAACGCGAGCTAACATGGGGCATTGCTTGCGTGTCAATGCTACCTGAAATAAGAGACAGTATGATCAGTTAACACAAGAACGGAGCCTTCACCAATCCGTACCATGTTCATGCTACAAACTATAAATTCACCACAACCTACAGAGAGCACCACAGAAAATCAAGGCATTTTATTAACAAGTGAACTACAGGACTGATAATCTAAAGGAGAGTGAAATTTAACTTCGGCCCTCAGCTCAACTCATCATCGGGCACGAGACTCGAGCAGCCAGGAGGACTATGGCCGTGGCCATTATCAAACTCCCTACCGAGCATCGAAAATCGAAATAAGGCAACTGTTTCGAACAACTCAATGTAATTCGCAAGGCAACTACATCCGACAACCCAATATGGCTCAGACTATTAAGTCGTCATCACCATTATGTCCTTTCTCGCCAATGGCACAAGACCGGCAGCCTCCGAACTTATTTGCACCTGAAAGCAGAAGAGAGAAAATCAGTGTACTTCCCAAACAACGCGAAACTCATCACAAGCGAGCGCAAAGCACTAGAAGCAATAGACGACATTTAGTATACGTAAACAATGTCAAGAGTAACATTGGCAACAGCAAGGGCAAAGCAGCACTCGCAACAGCGTAACATCCACGATGTCAATTGCAAACAAGCATCATTACAACGGTAAAGCAATCTCAACCACGCAACCAGCGGTCTCAACATTTAGTCAGCATAACTCGTCAAGGAAACAGAGAAACAAGCCACTCCACGTGAAGAAACTTGCAAGTCCACTACAGCTTAAGGCCCGCTAGCTCTTGTGCCTCATCTATTTCGGGCTGATGTGCCCCCTCTGGCCCAAAACAAAATCGTTTTCGCACCTGCAATCACAAAATCGTGGATTAGTAAATTGGTGGGAGGATATTCCACAAGAAGATCCTATCCAAATCCCTAAAACATTGAACCTAGACAGCCAACCTAGTTAACGAGATTAATGAAATTGGAACGAAAAAGGAAATCTTTCCAAATCAGGTCATAACCAAATAGGAAGAATTAATCGGTGTTTCAAAACCCTAAATCAAGATCCAATCTCGTTTGAACGAAATCAAGGATTGAAACCAAATCAAACGAAAAAGGAAACACTTCAAAGATTGTCTACACGAGAAAGGAAGGTCCAATCAGTTTTTAAAAACACTTTAAACCAGGTTTCAAAAGGTTGATCCTCAGAGGGTCTATATAAGACGGATGGAAATCATCACAGAAAAAAAAAGGGGTTGGTAAACCTAGAAAATCTGAGCAAGGAGGTACTTATCTTCTCTAATCACCGCAAACCCTTCCCATCGACGAAGCTTCACCTCCGACCGCCGCGAACCCTCTCCGCCGCCGCAAGCGCGCGCCAACCGTCGGTAACCTTCAACTTTCACCTATGTTTTTGAACCATTGATGCTCCGTTTTATTGTTTCAGGTACAAACAGAAAAAACAACGAAAAGGGAAGCCGATCATGATCAAGGAATGGAGAGAGCGAGACCGAGAGAGAGAAACGGAAGCAATGATGAATGATGATCGGGAGAAGCATAGAGCATCAAAGAAGAACAAAGAGAAACGAGAGGAACGGCGCCGCGAGACGCGATAGGGTTTTGAAACCCTAGTTCCTGTGTCTTTTGTTTATTGATTGCACAACCGGGTTGGGTCCGGATGTAGCTACCGGCTCAACTGTTATTTCTTTTTTTTCTTTTTCGTTTTTTTAATATTATATAGTGAAAAGTTAATTTGTTTTTTAAATAAAAAATAAAAAATAAAACTTTTTTTTATTAAATTAAACCTCTTTTTGATAGTTAAGTAAAACTTTTCTTTTATTTAAATAAAAAACTCTTTTTTAATACAAATTGATCTTTTTAGATTAAAACTAAAACAATTTTAAAAAATAAAAATTAAGATCTTTTTTCAAAATAACAAAGTCTCAAAATTTGCATTTTTTTCTTCACTGTCTTCGTAATTCACCCGATGACCGTCTGACTTTGCCTACTAACGCGTGTGTTCATTTTTGCAGCTTATTACGTTGTGTTTTTTATTTAAGTTTCATTATTGTTGTAACTGCTTCTCATCTGTAACCTCGCGAATCCTAACAATCGCGCTTTAATTTCTGCCTTTAAATTTCTGCTTGCATGGTTAAATTAGGACATTATCTCTCTGTTTGCATGATTCAATTATCTCACGCATTCATCAATTATTCTGTCACACTACATTCATCCGAAGGTTAGGTCTAGCTTTTGGTCGCCGCGCCAATAGTCCTCAACTTCAAACCTTTTCACCCTACAAACCCTAATTTTCACAAATGCCTCGCCGCAGGCAAAATTACAATTTTACCCCTAGCATTAGGTCAAAGAGCCGCCGCGCTCATTTTAGGGTTTCCCGCCGTGGAACCCCTAATTTAACCCTAATTACAACTTAACATTTCAACGTAGAAATTTGGAGTTCCTACACTCCGCGTAAGCGTGTCCTTAAGGCGCGTTTATTCCCCTTGAGACCTTGACCACTGTCAAGAGATCTCTAACCTCCCTTTTGAGGGGAACTACGATTACTCTGATTCCACTCCCGTAAGGATACGTAGGCACAAGATGCGATGTCTTGCCGAGTAAACTTAGAATTAACCCCCTTTATTATTTATTATTGCTTATTTATATTTTATTTATCTTTGCTATTTAATTATTTTGCTTATTATTTTGTAATTGTTTCTGGGATGTAAAGTTGTTTTATTATTTAATTATTATTATGGTTAGTAATTAGGGAGTGTAACAACCTGTATGTAATATTAAAATAAATTTAGATCACTTTTAAATAAAGATAATTAAAATAAACACGTCACACACGTAAGTCGATTTTAATCGCCGTCTCACTTCCTAAGGATATCCCTCAAGTTGCCTATGAATATCGGTTAAGTGGGGTGTATAAAGCAAGTCCCTCAAAAAGAAAATCATCAAAGTCCCTTATGGTTGCCTTTACGAATCGAGTCCCTTTCGAAAAATGATGATAGCCCCTCCAGTTTGCTTATTACACCCCACAATGGCCTTCAAAAATCCAATTGTCCCTCACATGTCCCTTAACATCCAAAGTAAGGACTACCTACTCCATTATAGTAGGGATAGTCTTACTAAGGAAAGGATAAAGAATAAGAAAGACCTTAAAACATTAGGGTAGGCTACTCCTAGATACTTGCTCACTTCAAAACTTTTTCACACTTAAACAAATTTCCAACAAAATTTTCAAACAAGTTTTTTTCACATCCATACACGGATTATTATTAAACTATTCTGAAATTTTTTGCTATTCACGCACTACACTTTCAAAACAATTCAAAAGTGAGCTTAAGTACCTAAGAGCCCATGGATAACCATGGATGAAAAGGGTGCTAACACCTTCCCTTTTCATAACCTACCCCCCGGACCCAAAATATTCTCTAAGGTCTTTCCTGTTCTTTTATAACCTTTCCTTATGGATAAAATAAAAGTCGGTGGCGACTCTTGCTATCCGCAACATTGTTTAAAGTCAGTTCTCCCACCGTGTTACAGAACTGGCGACTCTGCTGGGGATTTATTTAAGAGGGGTACCCTTAGGAATTAAGATCACTTTAAATTGTTTGCCTTGTTTGCTTTATTATTATATTGTTGGGGTGCTCTTATGTGTGAAAGGTCCTAACCCGGATCTAGTGTACCTTAGGTAAATGGCAATAGACCAAGGAAATTGTACGACGTATATCGATACGGTTGATCTGGTGGCCATAGTTAGTGCGACTTCTTGGTTGGTGCTTATATTCCTTAAGTCAAGTTGAGGATAATATTGAGGCTGCCATATGTTGTCAATGCACTAACTGACTTTTAGAACCCTAGTTAACTCATCTTGGCCTTTAGAAAGTAGTGAGGTAACCGGCTTTGGTGCAGACTGAAGTTGGTTGACACTCGATGCTACGCTCATTGAGATCTTAAACTTGGAGGGTTTTGGTTGGCAAGTAAGTTGCCTTCTGATCAACCACCCTTGTGAAGGATCAATGATATTGAGATCCCTTAGAACCCGGTTACTTTTGTAGGACAGGATGAACCATCTAACTTCAGGGGAGGGTACTTACCTTTAAACCTCATGCAAGCCTTTAAACCTAGGGCAATTGTGTGACTTGTTTGTGTGTGCCACATGTTTGTGATTGAACATAACATCATGACATCATCATGCATCATGAGCATATCATTTTCCCTAACCATTTCAAGGACCAAGGGATTTATTTTTGTTCTTTGTTGCAGGTCATGGCTTCTGCTCGTAGAAACACCATCAGGATCAACTTTGTAGGGATACCTCCCAAGCTCAAAGAGTTGGTTTCCCAAGTGTCTGATCATTCCCAGTTCGTCCAGAGACATGGTCACCTATTGGATCTAGTCACTTCAGGGTTCAGTGAAGACATGATGAGTGTGCTGTTTCAGTTCTTTGACCCTAAGCACCATTGCTTTACATTTCCTGATTATCAGTTAGTTCCAACCATGGAGGAGTTCTCTAAACTTCTGGGTATCCCTGTTCTTGATCAGAAACCATTCACAGGTTTGGAGAAGGAGCTTAAACCTGAAGTTATTGCTGCAGCTCTACATCTGAAGAAGTCTGACATTGTTCTAGAGACGAGAAGCGGAGTCAAGGGTATTCTTGCCAAGGTATTAGTGGATAAAGCTCAAATGTTCTTGAAGGCTATGAGCTACGATGCTTTTGAGGAGATCTTAGCCTTATTGATTTATGGCTTAGTGTTGTTCCCCAACCCTGATCAGTTCATAGACGTTCATGCCATCAACATATTCCTGAGTCACAATCCAGTGCCTACCTTACTTGGAGACATCCTACATTCTCTTCACACCCGTACTACAAGGGCAAGAGGAACTTTGATGTGCTGCATACCTTTACTTTCTAGGTGGTTTATTTCTCACCTTCCTCGCTCAGTAATGAAGAATGAGCAAGGGTTCAGATGGTCCAAGAGGATCATGTCACTTTCTCACTCAGACATCCATTGGTGCTCCAGATCTATGGAGAATGTCACCATCATTGACCGTTGTGGGGAGTTTCCTAATGTGCCACTTCTAGGCATAAGAGGAGGCATCACCTACAACCCATCTCTAGCTTTACGACAGTTTGGTTACGCCCGGAGCGATGGTCCACATGACATGTTGATTCAGGGCATTGTGTTTGACTACGACAACGATCTTCAGGGTTACCGTCAGAGATTCATACGAGCTTGGGGAAAGGTAAACAGGATTGACAGCAAGACACTGGAGCCTAAGTACACCATTCCTATGGAGGCTTATCTCAGATGGGTACGATTTCGTGCTCAGACCCTCATGATGCCATATCCTGCCATCCTACCAGTTACCATGGAACCTGTTGCTGAAGGAGACACAGCTTATACCATCCTTCACCCAGACATGCCTACTGATATGGAAGACTTGCAGAGATCATGGATCCAACTGAAAGAGCAAAGGGATACTTTCGAGGCTCATTACAAAGCAAGCCAAGCAAGGATCCTAGAGCTAACAAAGCTACTTCATGAGGAACGAAACCTCAACTCATACCTCAACACAAAGAGGAAACGTCCATGGGAGACTTAAAACCCCATCTTTTGTACTTATTTCGTTTTCATTTTTTTGTAAGCCTAAAAGGCAAAACAAGTTATTACTAATAAAAAGTTACTTTCTTGTTTGTTTAAGCAAATTTAAATCCTGCGGTCCTTGAAAACATTGCATATGCATTCCCATATCATTGCATCACAGGTTTATAATTGTGCACAGGTTTCTCATCTTCTCGCTGTTTATTTCAGCAATGGCTCTTGAACAATCAGTTAAGGATCTCCAGGCACAGAATGCACAGTTCCAAGAGCTGATCCTGAACCTATCCAAGGGGCAGGATGAATTGAAGACACTGCTGGCCAAGAAGACTAAGAAGGCTAGAAGGTCTGCTGGGTTGCTCAACATGGGAAGAAGGTTCAAAGTTCCTGTCAAGACCAAGGAACAGGTTGAAGACTATGAATCTGAAGAATCTGAGCAGGAGAGAGGCAGTCTCCACAACACTATGGGGGACTCTGATTCTGAGGCTAACTACTACCATGAGCCTAACGAAGACAAATTCAAGATGCTGGTGGATAGAATGGATGCTATGGAATTACAGAAATCATCTGGGCTGGATTTTGAGGATTTGAGCTTGATATCTGGGGTGGTCATACCCATTGGGTTCAAAGTTCCTACATTCGTTGTCTATGATGGGGTCTCTTGTCCCAAATTGCATCTGAGGTCTTATGTCAGAAGAATTCAACCCCACACTGCTGATAAAAAGTTGTGGATCCATTTCTTTCAAGAGAGTTTATCTGGAGCTCAGCTAGAGTGGTATTATCAGTTGGAGAGTGTCAACATCAGAGATTGGAATGAACTTGCTGAAGCTTTCTACAAGCAGTATCAATACAATGCTGACTTAGCCCCCACTCGCATGCAGCTTCAAAGCATGTCTATGGGTGCCAAAGAAAGCTTTAAGGAGTATGCTCAGAAGTGGAGAGACTTAGCTGGAAGAGTTCAACCCCTTTTGACTGATAGGGAGTTGGTTGATATGTTCATGTGTACGCTGAATGGTCCGTTTTACAGTCATCTCATTGGAAGCTCATCATCTGGCTTCACTGAGTTGATCATGACAGGAGAGCGAGTAGAGAATGGTATCAAGAGTGGTAAGATCCAAGTGGGCACTTCTTCATCAGGTGCTGCAAAGAAGCCTCCCACTGGGAAGAAAGAATCTAATGCTGTGTATGGTCAGCCTGATCGTAACAGAAGGCATCAGTCTGTTAGTGCAGTTCATATTTCAAATCCAACTCCTGCAACAACAGAGCAGCCTCAAGGCAACCAACAGAGGGCTAGAAGACAGTTCACGAAGATCAACATGTCAATGGCTCAGGCATTGCAACACTTGTTGAAAGCTGAACTTATTACCCTGAGGGAGGCCCCTCAGAATCCCAATGTTACTTCTCCCAAGTACAATCCCAATGCACGATGTGCATATCATTCAAACTGTCCAGGACATGATACTAATAACTGCTGGGTCTTGAAGAACAAAATTCAGGATATGATTGATGCTGGAGAAATTGAGTTTGATCCACCAGGTACTCCAAATGTGATTACAGCTCCAATGCCAAATCACGAGAAGACTGTCAACGCCATTGATGAAGATATTGATGAAGATCTGCATGTCTATTCAGTTATGGAGTTGAGCACACCATTGTCTGTTATCAAAAAGAGGTTAGTACAAGCTGGGATCTTTCCAGGTTGTCATGAAGATTGTCTATATTGCACCTATAAGCCGGATAGTTGCTTCATTTTGAGAGATGGGATTCAACGTCTCATGGATAAATATACTATAGTGTTTGAAAGAAGACCAGCATCTGTAGAAAGTATGGTGGATCATCTGACTCAGGGTAAGAAGATTGAAGAGGTTGACATGGTTGACAAAGTACCACTAAGAATCACTTCAAAGGGTCCCATTAAAATCACTCATCAGGGCCCAATCAAGATTACTGCTGAAGGTCCTGTGAAAGTTGTCGCTGAAGCCAGAGTAGCTCCTCTGATCATTACCACTCCTGGTCCTATTCCTTATACATCTGACAAAGCTGTGCCTTGGCACTATGGGTCTGATGTTTACATCCATGGCGTCAAGCAGGAGCCTTTACCTGATATGCCTGTTGACATTGATAATATTGCTGGATCTAGCAAGATCACTCGTAGTGGAAGAGTCTTCTCTCCTCCAGTTGCTTCTAAGAGTGCAGTTACTCCTGCTGTTACTTCCACCACTGATGCTCGGGGCAAGGGTCCTGTTATTGAGCCTGTATCTACTGATGTGCCAGCTGCTGATGACCTCTCTAAGCAGATGGAAGAAGTATTGAAAATCATTCGCAAGAGTGATTATGATATTGTTGATCAGCTGGGGCATACTCCCTCAAAGATTTCTATGCTCTCCCTGTTATTATGTTCTGAGGCTCATGCCAAGTCATTGATCAAGTTTCTAAAGATGGCTCATGTACCCAGTGCAATTTCTGTGGACCAGTTTGAGAATTGTGTTGCTCACCTGACCTATGACAACGGGTTAGGATTTTCTGATGCTGACTTGACCCCTGCCAAGAGGGATCATAACAGGGCCTTGCATATTTCAATTGAATGCAGGGGCACTACCCTGTCTCATGTGCTGATAGACAATGGTTCCTCTCTGAATGTGTTGCCTAAGGAAGTCCTGAACAAGCTGAGTCCTGAAGATACGGTATTGAAGCCCAGTAATATTGTGGTAAAGGCTTTTGATGGTTCTAGAAGAGTAGTGCATGGGGAAATTGATCTTCCAATCAAGGTTGGCTCTCAGGTGTTTACTGCTACATTCTATGTGATGGATATTCGTCCTTCGTACTCATGTCTGCTTGGTCGTCCCTGGATCCATGGGGCAGGTGCTGTGACCTCCACATTACATCAAAAGTTGAGATATCCGGTGAATGGAAAAGTTGTTACTGCCTTTGGAGAGGAAGAATACTTTGTCAGCCATGTAAACACTTTCAAGTATCTGGAAGTAGAAGGTGAATACATTGAAACTCCATGTCAGTCATTTGAAGTGGTTCCCTGGGCTGTTAAGGATTGTGTGACTCTTCCTGCTGTAAAGAAGGTTCCTGTGGTCATCAGAAACCCTCCAACAATGGCAATGGCCTCCCTCAATGATGCAAAAGCTGTGGTGGAAGAAGAGTCCCAGAAGGCTGTTCGTCGTGCTCGTGCTGTTCGCATCACCAATCAAGGGGTTATCAATGCTGTGGGAGATCAAGATGAAGACTACAACTTGGAGGCATGGATTTTTCCTACTGTGGGTGCTGGACTCAATAATTGGAAAGCTGAAGATGTTATCCCTATCTCCTTTAGTCAGGAGTAAATACTATTACTGTGTTATGTTTTTAAATTTGTAATTTCTGGAACAATTAAAACTTTCAAGCCATGTGCCTTACCCGGGGCACAATGGTGTGCTTGTTACGGGTTGTCATTTCATTTGCATACTGCATTCAATAAAATCAGTGGACGTTTCGTTTTCGTAAATATTGTGTTCCTTGTCTTTCTTTTTCTTTTATTTTTGCTTTATCAGCTATGTGTTCTTACACACACCCACGTCACTAAAATGCAGATCCTCATCCACTCTGGATCCAGTTGATAACAGTTCTACTATTGCCAATTACAATTTCGAGAATCCGATCTATCAAACTGAAGACGGAAACGAGGACGATTGTGAAATACCTGTAGGGCTTGCTAGGTTGTTACAACAAGAAGAGAAAGCTATACAGCCACATGAAGAGCCAGTCGAAGTTGTGAATCTGGGAACTGAAGAAAACAGAAAAGAGGTCCAGATAGGGGCTGATTTAGACAACACTGCTCAGCATAAGGTATTCTCTTTTATGGATGGTTTCTCTGGTTACAATCAAATCAAGATGGCACCTGAAGATATGGAGAAGACTACATTTGTGACACAGTGGGGCACCTTTTGCTATAAGGTAATGCCATTTGGTTTGAAGAATGCAGGGGCAACATATCAGCGTGCTATGGTGGCTTTGTTTCATGATATGATTCATCATGAGATAGAGGTATATGTGGATGATATGATAGCCAGGTCTCAGAATGAAGAACAACATCTTGATCATCTGCACAAGTTGTTTGAGAGGTTGAAGAAATACAGGTTGAGATTAAATCCAAACAAGTGTACTTTTGGAGTTAGATCTGGAAAGCTCCTGGGTTTCATTGTCAGTGGAAAAGGTATTGAAGTGGATCCTGCAAAAGTGAAAGCTATACGAGAGATGCCAGCTCCCCGTACTGAGAAGGAGGTTAGAGGTTTCTTGGGACGATTGAACTACATTGCGAGAGTTATTTCCCAATTAACTACCATCTGTGAGCCAATCTTCAAGTTGTTGAAGAAAGATCAGGTGATGGAATGGAATGATGAGTGCCAGACTGCCTTTGATGAAATCAAGAGATATTTGCTAGGACCTCCAATTTTAATGCCACCAGTTGATGGAAGACCCTTGATTATGTATTTAACAGTATTAGACAACTCAATGGGGTGTGTATTGGGGCAACATGACGAGTCTGGTCGAAAAGAGCAGGCAATATACTACCTTAGCAAAAAGTTTACCGACTGTGAAACAAGATACTCACTGCTCGAGAAGACTTGCTGCGCTTTGGCATGGGCTGCTCGCCGACTAAGACAGTATATGTTGACCCATACTACCTTGTTGATTTCGAAGATGGATCCAATCAAGTACATATTTGAGAAACCTGCTCTCTCCGGAAGAATTGCAAGATGGCAAATGATCTTGACGGAATATGATATACAGTATACTACTCAGAAGGCCATTAAGGGGAGTGTTGTTGCTGATCATTTGGCTCATCAAGCAGTAGGTGATTACCAGTCAATGAATTTTGAGTTCCCTGATGAAGACATTATGTCTGTTACCAAAGAACCTGGACAATATGACGGACCTGAACAAGGATCCCGATGGACTATGGTTTTTGATGGTGCCTCCAATGCACATGGTAATGGTGTTGGTGTTGTGATTAGTTCCCCTGAAGGTTGTCATACCCCGATTACTGCCAGACTTTGTTTCTATTGTACCAATAACATGGCTGAGTATGAGGCATGTATCATGGGTATACAAGTTGCTATTGATATGAAGATTCAGTTCCTTGAGAATTATGAAGGATGCAGGCTTGGATGAAGATGAGTGGATCCAGACTCGACTTGACCAGATAAATTTGATTGATGAGAAAAGGTTAGCAGCAGTTTGTCATGGCCAGATGTACCAGAAACGGATGATCAAAGCTTTTAACAAGAAGGTTAAGCCAAAGGTATATCAGGCTGGTGACTTGGTAATCAAGCGTATCATATTACCACAGGGTGATCCTAGGGGCAAGTGGACTCCAACATATGAGGGACCATTTGTAGTCAAGACAGTGTTCTCAGGAGGTGCCATGATACTGACTACAATGGATGGTGAAGACTTCCCACAACCTGTAAACGCAGACATAGTTAAAAAATACTACGCATAAAAAGAGACCCGCTAGGTTGACAGGCCTAGGCAAAAATAAGGGCATCCCGGCAAACCAAAAGGGTTTGGGCAAAAATTAGGGATATATATATAAAAAGATGTACACCCGGCAAGTCGAAAACCTGAAAAGGCGGCTTGGGCAAAAAAAGGGTATCCCGGTGGATTGAAAACCTGAAAGGGCAATCCAGGCAAAAGTTAGGGATTAAAGCGTATGACTATGTCTCGTTTGGATCACTCATGAAACTGCAACCAGTTGTACTACTTACTCAAGCTCAAACAGATGAAGCTCAATCCAATCGTTTCTGTCTCAACAGCAAGAAGATGAGATACTTGAGTGGCAATAGTAGAATTGAAACTCAATAGGATTATTTCCCACATAGCTGATTCTTTTTGTAAAACTTCATGACAAAATTCTCTTACTAGGGTTTATGTCTCCTTGTACAAACTTACCCGTGCATGGGTCACTTTTGATATAAATAAATTCCATCTTTTGAATCCAGATTTACTTTTACCCTATTTACATAAGCGAAACGTCCATTGGTTGTGTTTGAATGTATGTATGCCTTTGAATATGATTGATGTTTACCAGAAATGCATGTATGCTTTTAATATGATTGATGTTTACCAGAAATGCATGAAAATGCAGTAATAGTATTTACTAAGGACGAACGAGGGAAGGATTTCAACGAAGCTTCGCCGGTTCGTCTTTACAAGACAGTTACAAACCATCAGTAGGACTAATCCATTTTCACAAAGTCTAATCTCCCCTGGAATTTATATCCATCTCTTTTATCCTCATACGGATATACGGGAAATTACTTTCCAATAAGGGCACGATGAACGAAGACGGGATGTTATACTTATCCTACTATCAAACGAAAACGAAGGTTATCTATACCCTACTATCCCCAACAACGGGAGGTTATCTATACCTTGTTATCCCCAGCAGACGGAGGGTTATATATTCTTCAACAACGAATCGGGATTTATTTTCCTTGGCCAGCAGTTGTTATACAAGGATATCCAGACACTTCCAGCAGTGTCATAGCATACATACATCATTTACATCATACCATAACATATATGTCTATAGTACATTACCTAAGTGCATCATGTCATACATGCATACATAAAGCATAAACTAATGTTGTTATACAGAATGCTACCTTGTTTTCAGGTTAATTATCCAACAAACAATCTTATGATCTTTGGGACTGCTTTATTGTAACCTCAGGGTTACTTTATCCTCCTGATGAGCTTCTTATTACTTTGGGACTGCTTTATTGTAACCTCAGGGTTATTTTATCCTCCTGATAGCCTCTCATGACTTCAAGACTGCTTTAGAGCTATTGATTGCTCTATCCTCCTGAAGAAATTACATTATTATTTCAAGACTGCTTTAGAGCTATCCATTGCTCTATCCTCCTGAAATCATTACTTCAAGACTGCTTTAGAGCTATTGATTGCTCTATCCTCCTGAAACCATCATTATTATTTCAAGACTGCTTTAGAGTATTCATTGCTCTATCCTCCTGAAATTACATTATTATTTCAAGACTGCTTTAGAGTATTCATTGCTCTATCCTCCTGAAATCATTACTTCAAGACTGCTTTAGAGCTATTGATTGCTCTATCCTCCTGAAGACATATCACGTTATCATTTCAAGACTGCTTTAGAGCTATTCATTGCTCTATCCTCCTGAAATCATTACTTCAAGACTGCTTTAGAGCTATTGATTGCTCTATCCTCCTGAAGACATATCACGTTATCATTTCAAGACTACTTTAGAGCTATTCATTGCTCTATCCTCCTGAAATCATTACTTCAAGACTGCTTTAGAGCTGTTGATTGCTCTATCCTCCTGAAGCCATTCTATTACTTCAAGACTGCTTTAGAGCTATTGATTGCCCTATCCTCCTGAAGCCATTATTACTTCAAGACTGCTTTAGAGCTATTGATTGCTCTATCCTCCTGAGGTCAGATTTATCACTTCAAGACTGCTTTAGGGTTATCATTATTGATTGCTCTATCCTTATGAAGACATGCTGTTACATCAGTATTACTCCAGACTCCTGACAGTTCTCATTATACTACTGAAGAACTTTCCCCTAGTGGCATCTTTAAGCCCACTCAATCATGTTCAACCAACCATCAATATCACTCCATGCACTGGTGAGTGCAAATTTTTGGGCTTTTGTGTTCAATCCCCTTCAACCTTCCAGGTTACGACTGGCAAATATACCAATCTAACCCCTCAGGTTTCAGAAAATTGAACAGGGGCAGCTGTTGCACCCCAAAATTTGCCCTCACAATACAAGACTTTGTGTTCTAAGAAGATTCACAAGGTTCACATATGTTGCACCCTAATTTTTGACCTGAAGACCCCACCTCCGTGTGCATCTTTTCTTACAGGTTTTCATTATGCTCTAGTATACGTGTTTATCAGGACTAACGAGTGTGCGCAGCTTTCTAGTGCAAGATGGCGTGGACCCGAGAATTAAGGATCGCTCATATGTGCTTTCAATCCAACATTTGCAATGATCAAATGATGTTATTTGGTTTATGGCGGGAAATTCTTTTGGTGCATCTCAAAAGGTTCAAATTGGTTCATCACTTGTGAAATATCGAAAGTTAAGAGATTCTAAGATTGACCATAAGCCATTAAAGAAGTGTTGATAAGAATAAATTATGGAGAATTAACAATAAGAGGTTTATATGAGCACCCTTGTGTTCATAATTAATCCTTATGATCTTCGAGTTGAGTACGAGTTAAAGACGCATCTGATATGCTGCTAAATTCAAGAGAGGTCTTAATTATATGGAAGGTTCATGCTACGTTTTAAGGATTCGAGCCAAAAGGGCATACACCACCTTCAGACTTTGCTCTCAACCATGCAAGCGCCTAAGTACACACATCACAACACAACATTTAACATTCCTTCCTCCCAGCATAAGAAGTCAATTCTTTTAATATACAAAACGCAAGTCTCCTTGAGATTTTCAAATTTCATTATAATCCAACTCAATGTACAAGTTCAGATTGTTATTACAATACAAAGTTGAATTACATATTTGGGAATCAAGTTTTGGCTACCAAGCTAATACACAAGTTTTAAAAAAGGAAACAACACAAGGATCCCGTTCATCCGTTCATCTCGCCAACAAAAGAAACTTCCTGTACAAGGCCACCATTTTAGGCTTTGGTTTTCTCTCGCAACACTTTATTCTGTCCACTTGAAGAAATTAGGAGCTTCATGCTTCGGAACAGCAGTGTCACGCACTTTCGCCAATAGTTTCTTCAACGAGTCTTGGTCGTCACCTGCATCAAGCATACATGAGACGAAATGCAGACAACAGCAGTTTGTTTTTGACAACACCAACATTACTTTGGAAAGGTCGGAACTTCCGTAACTGCAAATAGATACAACCTATTCAACATTAGTTGAAGACGAAGATGAGGTCATATTGCATTAAATAATGAATGTGGGAATGGTAAATTCAGTCGGAGAATTTATAAAGAAGAAGTTTATATGAGAATTGAAGATGCACTTACTAAATTGATCGATGAACCTGCTAAGAAACTGCATACTTCACGGAGCAGGAGTGATTAAGCTGCTTTGATCTCAGACTTCGGTGTCGCGATGCTATTGATGAGATTGTTGCAAGTTTGAGACGGTTTCAGGTTTCTTCCCTTGGGCTGGTTTTGAGTAATTAGGATGCTTTTGTTTCTGGTTACACTCGGCAGCAACGATACCAGCATTCTCAGCGCAGTCACGACGGAGGCATTACCAGCCACTGCAAGAATCTCCTCGCCATCTGCAACAGCACGTCAGCAACAAGCATTTGTCAGCAGCAGCAGGGTGTCGGCTGCGATCATCCCCACAGCATCCGCAAGCTCTTCAATATCCGCCAGCTCTTCAACATCAGTCGTCAACCAATCACGGCGACACGGCGAAACCTGTCAATATAGCAGCAATGTTTCAGAAGAATTAATTCAAGAAGTTCTTCGCGCCATAGGAAACCAGTTGCAGAAAATGAGAAACTATAGTTAAGCAACAAGAAGCGACTCTTTAATCCAGACTAGTTATGACAGTAAGAATCGCAAACAACCTGAAGTGTTGCCCGTCTTCGAAGAACCAATAGCCACCAGGACAGTTAACCAGCTCTACCTCCTCAGTCTCCAATTAAGGCCACTTACGGTAAAGTTTCTAAGAGCTGGAAACGCGAGCTAACATGGGGCATTGCTTGCGTGTCAATGCTACCTGAAATAAGAGACAGTATGATCAGTTAACACAAGAACGGAGCCTTCACCAATCCGTACCATGTTCATGCTACAAACTATAAATTCACCACAACCTACAGAGAGCACCACAGAAAATCAAGGCATTTTATTAACAAGTGAACTACAGGACTGATAATCTAAAGGAGAGTGAAATTTAACTTCGGCCCTCAGCTCAACTCATCATCGGGCACGAGACTCGAGCAGCCAGGAGGACTATGGCCGTGGCCATTATCAAACTCCCTACCGAGCATCGAAAATCGAAATAAGGCAACTGTTTCGAACAACTCAATGTAATTCGCAAGGCAACTACATCCGACAACCCAATATGGCTCAGACTATTAAGTCGTCATCACCATTATGTCCTTTCTCGCCAATGGCACAAGACCGGCAGCCTCCGAACTTATTTGCACCTGAAAGCAGAAGAGAGAAAATCAGTGTACTTCCCAAACAACGCGAAACTCATCACAAGCGAGCGCAAAGCACTAGAAGCAATAGACGACATTTAGTATACGTAAACAATGTCAAGAGTAACATTGGCAACAGCAAGGGCAAAGCAGCACTCGCAACAGCGTAACATCCACGATGTCAATTGCAAACAAGCATCATTACAACGGTAAAGCAATCTCAACCACGTAACCAGCGGTCTCAACATTTAGTCAGCATAACTCGTCAAGGAAACAGAGAAACAAGCCACTCCACGTGAAGAAACTTGCAAGTCCACTACAGCTTAAGGCCCGCTAGCTCTTGTGCCTCATCTATTTCGGGCTGATGTGCCCCCTCTGGCCCAAAACAAAATCGTTTTCGCACCTGCAATCACAAAATCGTGGATTAGTAAATTGGTGGGAGGATATTCCACAAGAAGATCCTATCCAAATCCCTAAAACATTGAACCTAGACAGCCAACCTAGTTAACGAGATTAATGAAATTGGAACGAAAAAGGAAATCTTTCCAAATCAGGTCATAACCAAATAGGAAGAATTAATCGGTGTTTCAAAACCCTAAATCAAGATCCAATCTCGTTTGAACGAAATCAAGGATTGAAACCAAATCAAACGAAAAAGGAAACACTTCAAAGATTGTCTACACGAGAAAGGAAGGTCCAATCAGTTTTTAAAAACACTTTAAACCAGGTTTCAAAAGGTTGATCCTCAGAGGGTCTATATAAGACGGATGGAAATCATCACAGAAAAAAAAAGGGGTTGGTAAACCTAGAAAATCTGAGCAAGGAGGTACTTATCTTCTCTAATCACCGCAAACCCTTCCCATCGACGAAGCTTCACCTCCGACCGCCGCGAACCCTCTCCGCCGCCGCAAGCGCGCGCCAACCGTCGGTAACCTTCAACTTTCACCTATGTTTTTGAACCATTGATGCTCCGTTTTATTGTTTCAGGTACAAACAGAAAAAACAACGAAAAGGGAAGCCGATCATGATCAGGGAATGGAGAGAGCGAGACCGAGAGAGAGAAACGGAAGCAATGATGAATGATGATCGGGAGAAGCATAGAGCATCAAAGAAGAACAAAGAGAAACGAGAGGAACGGCGCCGTGAGACGCGATAGGGTTTTGAAACCCTAGTTCCTGTGTCTTTTGTTTATTGATTGCACAACCGGGTTGGGTCCGGATGTAGCTACCGGCCCAACTGTTATTTCTTTTTTTTCTTTTTCGTTTTTTTAATATTATATAGTGAAAAGTTAATTTGTTTTTTAAATAAAAAATAAAAAATAAAACTTTTTTTTATTAAATTAAACCTCTTTTTGATAGTTAAGTAAAACTTTTCTTTTATTTAAATAAAAAACTCTTTTTTAATACAAATTGATCTTTTTAGATTAAAACTAAAACAATTTTAAAAAATAAAAATTAAGATCTTTTTTCAAAATAACAAAGTCTCAAAATTTGCATTTTTTTCTTCACTGTCTTCGTAATTCACCCGATGACCGTCTGACTTTGCCTACTAACGCGTGTGTTCATTTTTGCAGCTTATTACGTTGTGTTTTTTATTTAAGTTTCATTATTGTTGTAACTGCTTCTCATCTGTAACCTCGCGAATCCTAACAATCGCGCTTTAATTTCTGCCTTTAAATTTCTGCTTGCATGGTTAAATTAGGACATTATCTCTCTGTTTGCATGATTCAATTATCTCACGCATTCATCAATTATTCTGTCACACTACATTCATCCGAAGGTTAGGTCTAGCTTTTGGTCGCCGCGCCAATAGTCCTCAACTTCAAACCTTTTCACCCTACAAACCCTAATTTTCACAAATGCCTCGCCGCAGGCAAAATTACAATTTTACCCCTAGCATTAGGTCAAAGAGCCGCCGCGCTCATTTTAGGGTTTCCCGCCGTGGAACCCCTAATTTAACCCTAATTACAACTTAACATTTCAACGTAGAAATTTGGAGTTCCTACACTCCGCGTAAGCGTGTCCTTAAGGCGCGTTTATTCCCCTTGAGACCTTGACCACTGTCAAGAGATCTCTAACCTCCCTTTTGAGGGGAACTACGATTACTCTGATTCCACTCCCGTAAGGATACGTAGGCACAAGATGCGATGTCTTGCCGAGTAAACTTAGAATTAACCCCCTTTATTATTTATTATTGCTTATTTATATTTTATTTATCTTTGCTATTTAATTATTTTGCTTATTATTTTGTAATTGTTTCTTGGATGTAAAGTTGTTTAATTATTTAATTATTATTATGGTTAGTAATTAGGGAGTGTAACAACCTGTATGTAATATTAAAATAAATTTAGATCACTTTTAAATAAAGATAATTAAAATAAACACGTCACACACGTAAGTCGATTTTAATCGCCGTCTCACTTCCTAAGGATATCCCTCAAGTTGCCTATGAATATCGGTTAAGTGGGGGTGTATAAAGCAAGTCCCTCAAAAAGAAAATCATCAAAGTCCCTTATGGTTGCCTTTACGAATCGAGTCCCTTTGGAAAAATGATGATAGCCCCTCCAGTTTGCTTATTACACCCCACAATGGCCTTCAAAAATCCAATTGTCCCTCACATGTCCCTTAACATCCAAAGTAAGGACTACCTACTCCATTATAGTAGGGATAGTCTTACTAAGGAAAGGATAAAGAATAAGAAAGACCTTAAAACATTAGGGTAGGCTACTCCTAGATACTTGCTCACTTCAAAACTTTTTCACACTTAAACAAATTTCCAACAAAATTTTCAAACAAGTTTTTTTCACATCCATACACGGATTATTATTAAACTATTCTGAAATTTTTTGCTATTCACGCACTACACTTTCAAAACAATTCAAAAGTGAGCTTAAGTACCTAAGAGCCCATGGATAACCATGGATGAAAAGGGTGCTAACACCTTCCCTTTTCATAACCTACCCCCCGGACCCAAAATATTCTCTAAGGTCTTTCCTGTTCTTTTATAACCTTTCCTTATGGATAAAATAAAAGTCAGTGGCGACTCTTGCTATCCGCAACATTGTTTAAAGTCAGTTCTCCCACCGTGTTACACTCCTCAACTTCAGGTGAACATGAATGTTCTTCCTTATCTTCTTATCTTTCCAAAGAGTACTTGAAGTCCTTGATTGGATTTGTAGAACTTAAGATATGAAGCTTGCAAGGCAGGGGTATTTTGGGAAACTTGGATTATAAGTCATTTTTGGTTATAGGTCCATTTCACCATCTTGCATACCTCAAATGCAAATTTGTCCAACTTGAAAGTTGCACAAAATGAGGTTATTTTTCTAACCAAGCACCAAGGTTTCATTGATATGGATTGGAATGAGGATTGGTTGAAGAAAAGTTCACAAAAAGAACTTTAAAGGCATTAAAATAGCAAAAATTCAAATAAATACAAAATGGATGATTCCAAAGCATGTTTATGCATTTTTTGATTGCAAAAGATATCCTAAGAACATTGGATTAATGCATTTTAGAATTGAAGTCATTTACATGGTTTTTCTTCATGTTTCTTAAGATTGAAGTAACACATTCCACATCCACCATGGATCAAAATCAAGGCTTCAATCTCAGCCATCCACACTCCTCACATTACCAGCCAGGGATTTAAGCCATTTTGGAAGAAAATTGAAGCCATTTTCTTACACATTGCAATGCTTCAAAGTGATGAAAGTTGAAATTTGGATTGGGCTGTTTGGACCTCCATTGGGCCTGAAATGGATTCAAACACATTCTATATAAGTAGTAGATCGTTTTCAGATGAAGGTTGGATGGTTTTGGTGCAAGAACAGGTAAGAAGAAGTTAAGAAAAGTGAGCTTGAGAGTGAAAATCGAGTTCCAAGATTCAGGTCGTTTCAAGCAAATTCAAGCATCAAGAAAGCTTCATCATCAATCATAGAGTGTTTTTGGATTGTTCTGAGCAAGGTTCATCATAAGATCATGCTCTGTTGAAGCTTCTTTACAGGTTTCTTCCTTTCCATTTTTCGCTTAATTTATGAAGAATTAGAACCTATTATGCATGCTGTTAGGATCCCTGAGACTCCTAGTTGGATTTAGGTTAGAATTGGAGGCTGTTCGTGAGAGTTTTTGCCATGACACAAGAACTAGATGGATTCGGTTTGGATGATTCCTTGGTTGAAATTGAGTTTTGATCTTGGATTAGTGATGTAGGTGCTGTAAGGAATCAATTGGTGTAGAGAAAACTAGGTTTGGTGAAAATTTAGGGTAGAGGTACTGTTCCCCTCGCCGGAGAAGACGACCGGAGTCTTCTCCGGCCACCACTGCACATTCCCTCCATTTCTTAATTTGAATTGAAGTAGATGACTCAGTCGCCGTTCGATCGTGTCACCTTATTGACTTTGTACCCTCATCGCGTCGCTCTCCTTCCATTTCAATTAGGCTGACCTTGACTTAGTGATGTGGCTGAGTGTAGGACGTAAGATCTGAATACTTAATGAATGTACGCGCTAGATTAAGACCTATGGTGGTCTTCATTTGACTTGGCGCACGTGATCATTAGATTTTCCATTAAGTGTGAATTGTACTGGGCCACAACTTGCTACGCGCACCCCCCTTTTCTGGGCCCAATGCCATTTTAACTGTTTTTATTTGCTATTTACCACACCTGTTTTTCTTTTTTCATTCTTTTTATTTTTTTTTTATGGTTTTATGCATGATTGTTTAATTCCATACAAAATAGTAAAATGACTCATAAATTCATGATTTTTTGACACGTTGAACATTGACATGTTAGCTGATTTTAGGAGTTGGTAGAATAATTTTAGGATTATTTTCAATTTTATTTTGATTTTTCTATTTTTAGTGGTTATTAAAATGTGAAAAGCATGTACCCTTAGATTAGGAATTTTATTGAGGTATCAAAACAACTTATAAATGTCTAATTTTTCTTGAGAATATTGTGCACTTATGAATGACTTATAGGAGTTTTACCCTGATTTTTAGATGCTTTTAGACATAGGTTTGAATTAGATCTTTATAACCTTCCCAATTTGAGCTTTCCCTAGCATACCTTTAGGTTTAGCATTAGGTTAGTGCCCTTAAACTTAGAGTTTTGATCTGAAATATTTACCATGACTTTATAACATCCTTAGGGACCTCTGGAATTTTTACTAGATTTTTTAGGATATATTTCCTATTTTTACCTTATTTTACATTCTGACTAGCATTAATGTAGCCTTATGGAATCCTTCCACCTAGCTTTCCCATATAGTGAACTTTGTTGCAAACTCTAGGTACCTAATCTCCACTTTATACCTTAGTTCATAGGTTGATGCATCTTTAGGGTGATTCTCAAACACTTAACATGCCATTAAGCTGCCTTAGGTTGGATTTCCTTAGAGCTAAACATTGAAGGTTTTCTTTAGAAATTTTAGGTGAGTGATTTCTCCTCTTTAGGTGTTTTGCTTTGATTTGCTTTGCTTGCAATCATCCCTCCACTTCTTATCCTATGATTCAAGATTCCTTGTAGGAGCGTAGTCCTTCCTTTGGAAGGACTAAAGGCATACCATGAAGGTAAAACCTTTGAGGATACAATCTTTGATTTTGGTTGAGTGCCGGGGTGGATACCTTTGATATACACCATGATTCCCATCATCCCTTTCAAGTCCTCTCTGTCCATTGATCTGAGGATCTCTCTTGTGAGAGCCTGGACTTCCCTTTGGGAAGTCTAATGTGCATTTCACAAAGAGATTGAGCCTTAGAGGACTCTTGTGTTGATACACAATGACCCAGATACCTTAGATTGACATCTAGGTTCTACCATTCTCATCTCAGCCTGATGTAGCCTTGGGATGATTTCCTTGCTGCTCTTCTAGGTTGTTTCTCTCCTGATGGAGTGTTTTCTGCTTGCTTTCCTGATGGACTGCTTGATTGATTGCCTGATTGCTGTGATGCATTAGGATAGAGTTGCATGAGTAGAGACTCTTGTTTAGGTGCATGTTTGCATTAAAGGTTGAGCTAGTCTCCCTTTGCTTGATTGCATTAAAGGTTGAGGTGGTCCTCCCTTTGCTTGGTTGTTTATTTGCTTTCATACTTGCCCTTTCTTGTTTGCATTGAAGGTTGAGGTGATCCTCCCTTGCTTGTGTGTTTCTTGTTCTTCTATGCTTGTCATGTTTGCATTAGAAGTTCAGGCTTCCTCCTTCTGCTTGTGGTGATGCATTGCATATCTATGTTCTTATTTCAGTAGCGGCAGCTGGAGACTTTGCTGGGGATCAAACCTAGAATCTCTGGTTCTCCAGTTCCCTATGCGAGTCAATGCTAGCGCTTGCGTGTTTATCTGTTGGGTTTGCATTTATTTATCGCACTTTACTTTCCTGCACATTACTTTCAATACAATATGATTATTTGTTGTGCTGTTGTGGAAGGGAGATTCTGATGAGTGAAAAGCCATACTCAGGCTTGAGAGAAAACATAGCACTAGAGTGGAGAGTAGTGGGGACGTGCATGCTTTGCATGTACTAGTTTCCCATGAAATTCACGCTCAGACGAGATTCTCCTGGATGATTTCTTTTCCAGCCCCTTAGGCTTGAGGGGATATTAGACTCGAGAGTTGTCGACTCTGGGGACCGATTGTTTGTGACTCAGCTAAGTGAGGCCTCTTCAGGGGGTGATTATACCAAACCAGAAATGATGAACGTATCATCATTTCTTGAAAGTCTGTGATGCTGAGGAACGCATAGGATGCCGAACCTTATAAGTGGATAGGTCCATACTTGTAAGCGGGACTGGGGTTATGCAAGAAACTTTTACCTTCAGACAACCTGGTTTTTCTTGATAGTATGAATCAGTATTATTGGTATCATTTGGTTCCTATCAGAGCAGTGCTATGGTCTTGTCGAAGCAGAATCTTGGTCCTCTTTAGTCAACAACACATCAATCTTGATCCTTGTTGTATCTTTGCATTTGCATTTGCATCATTATAACATGTTTGCAGTTTGACATACATGTTCTGGTATTTCCAAGGATCTTGACTCCAAGACTCACTGTTGAGCATTAAATATTTTCATTGTGGTTTGTCTGTGAAAAACATGAATCGAAGCAGACAGGTTCCTTGGAAATACTCAAACATGACATGCGCATTTCATTTGCATAACAGGTGTTCGAGGTTGGGTATGTTATCCTGATCTGGTTTTCTCATCAGAATTTCAGACATCAAGAAGTTGGTCATGGAACAGGTTCAAGCAGAGCTGAGGGAAGCTCAGGGCCAAATAAGGCAGTTCATGAGGGACATGCAAGCACTACGGCTGGATCAGGATATGCTCAGAGAGGAGAACCAGCAGTTGAAAACTCAGGTGGGTTTGATCATGGAGGTGGTAAGAAAGTGATATGCACTAACTTTTGAGAATTATGCATTTCCTTCAAAATTCCTGAAACAACTTTGTTAACTTTTGAATATTAATTCTTTTGTGACTCAAAGAAAGTAATTTGCCTTATAATTACAAGAATGGCAGAACTTGATACATGCATATAAAATAAACGAGACTGATATGAAATAAATGAGAAATAAGAAATGGAATTAAGTAGAAGGGGCACCACACTCTTTCTAATACAACAGAGAATGATAGGCCTATGGATGAGGATCACCACAAGAAAAGGATTTCCTGATAAGATCAATTTTGGTCCAATCCAGAACCTAAGAGCAAATACTCTCACTTACACAATGTGTAAACTTGACAAAATTCATTGATTCAAAAAGAAGATACATGCCTCCTTTATATAAGAATGGCTTAAGATGATGAAATAATTAACATTAACTCCTAAGAAAACAAAAGGATTTCAGCCACTAATTATCATGATAGTGGGTTGAGTTATTACAAAGAAAGTGCAAAATAAAGAAGAGATAGTGGGGTTCTTGAAAGGGCATAATAATGGCAATTCTTTATTTACCACTTCTCTTACAATTTTCGTCCATTATAGTGTGGTTATTGGTATTTCCTTTATTTTTATTTATTTATGCATTATTGGGCCTTTTATCACATGCTTTGATGATAAGAATAAACTTGGGCTCTTTTTCTTCAATTTTGCCCATGCATTCTATTGACTTGATCATGAAGTGAACTAAAGCATCATTGACTCTTCTTGCATGTGCCCTTGTCATAGGACCTCCTAAGCTTTGCATTGTATCATTTATGTCTTGGATTACATCGTCATCAGAAAGGTGCTCAAAAAAGAAGGTGACCAGGTGCCTAAAGCTGCAGCAGAGATGCTCGTTCCGCTTTTTTCCATGGAACCTATCCCAAGGTGTGATGTGCCTCGAAGACCTGTGGCACGACCTGAGATCCCATATTTGCCATGTCAGCAACTACCTCTCGCTCCCCAAGAAAATCCTAAGACCAGGAGGTATGCTCTGAGGCTGAAGCAGCCCGCCAGAATCTTTGATAAGGTCCCTATGACTTATACCCAGTTGCTGCAAGTCTTGCTTCAGCTTTGGTTGGTCGAACTACGGAAGTTATCTCCACTAACTGGTGAGCCACCATCAGGCTATAATGCAAACGGCCATTGTGACTTCCACTCTAGGGCACCCGGGCACCACGTTGAGAATTGCAAAGCTTTTAAGCACGTAGTTCAGGATTTGATCAATTCAAAGGCCGTTAAGTTCGCGTCGGGCATCACGAGTATAACAGAGGGTCTCATTCCAAGCATTACAGAAAAGGTGGACACTTCTGCTTTCATCCTCAAAACTGCATTGGACCCAGAGGATGCCTTGCAATTTGTGACCTCTAAATCTCTGTGCCCGCAGCTATTGCCGATTTCGGGGCTAAACCTGAGGATGAGTGCATCCGAACAACAAGAGTCCTTGGTATCTCAGAATCAATCTCCGGGTGTCTTGACCGTTCAGAGTCAACAACCCCTAGGGTCCACGCATCATAAATCATCTCCCTTCCGAATTCAACGGTCATATCGCCATCAACAGGGACGGCACGCCAAGCAAAGACCAAAGCAGCCAGAAAGGCAGTTCGCTCGGTTGCCCATGTCATACAGTCAGGTATTGCCATATTTGATCAAGGGTGGTCTGATAGTGCCAAAGGAGATTAGCCCGGTGATTCCGCTGTATCCGTCAGGTTTTAATGTCGAAACCCGTTGTGAGCACCACGCTGGGGCACGGGGGCACTCAACTGAAAACTGCAAGGTGCTTAGGAGCCAAGTTCAGACTCTGCTGGATTCCAACAGATTTTCAATCACGCCTCAAGGTATTCAGATTAACGACCTTCCTTCATCCAGCCAGGTGGGTGCATCATTTCATGCTATGGAAGAGTTCACCGATAACGAAGATTCAGAAGCATTTCAGACCGACTTTGACGAGTAATTCTGAAGATGGCTGCCTCAGTTGCAAATCAAGTTCGAAAGCCCAATTCCTAGAAGCTGGCAATCTGCATTTTTCCTGTCATTTCTTTACATTTGTAATTTCTTTCCTGTTAGAATGCAAATTTCGTTTGTAAAACTTGTTGTTTTTCAATTGATATTGATAATGAAAATAAATATGCATGTTTTGAATTAATCCATTCGTGTTCACTCTATTGCTTTCATTTATTTCAAATGCTTGTTTAAAATGGAATCCGGGGAGGATGACGAAATCGAAAGATGCGTAAGCTTCCGATTGTATGCTTTTGAATAGAAACTTGTTGATGATGTACAAGCATTGTTTCAAATCTACAAACACCGAAGACATAAGTAAGATAATCCCTTGTCAACCCCTTCGAACCTAGCAGTAGAAGTTTCTTTCTGAAAATGAAAAAACCCTCAATCTTAACCTGGGGAAGGGTAGGTGTCAGTTAATTTGACCAAGCGTTCAAATTACAACAGGAGTGTTCCCGTTCGAGGATAAATCACACCTGTATAGGTCGTACCTAAAAAACCACAATGGTCAAACCTGACCGATCAGAAGTGAAACAATCACAATCTCTTTTCAAATAAGTCAGGTGAACCGGTGTCACACGATTTGCTCAAAAAAAGAAAAAAGAAAGAAAAAAATCAAAAGGAAAAAGCTCGCTAAGTCGAATCTTGCGAACAAGCGACTTAGGCAAACATTAGGGCATCCCGCTGGACTTCAAAATCGAAGAAACTCAAAAGAGTTAGTCCAGGAAAAAGTTAGGGAATGAAAAAGCAAAAAGCGAAAGGGATTACAAAGGAAAATTCCTCAAACAAGAACAAAATTGTGTGGCTCCGGACGCCGAAAGACGAAAAGAGAGTAACTGTCACTTTGGAAAGTGTGATTTCTTGAACTGCCACTCAACCTTTGAAAGGTGAGCGCTAAGGTCGAATTAGCTGAACGTAGGATCGGAGAACATCAAGGAGAATGGGTGGGTTAAAATGAATTTTGAGCCTTTATCCTTTCTTTCTTAAACCGTGAACCTGACCACGTTACAACCTGAAAAAGTCCTAATTGAAACAGGTTTGTTTCGAGAGCATACTTCGGTAAAGATCGCATCGAAACTGACCCCCTGAAAGGATTCCTCTTACAACGTTATATGGATGTTGACATGTTGATAAATGATTTATCCACTTTACGTCACAAAACTTTTTCCAATGAACCGAACTGGATTTTCAAAACTGCCATATGCATTGCATTTGATATGATTTTTATGCAGAACAACTTGTTTCACTAGCGAGTAAGCTTTTGACAGCGGGAAAGTTTCCACAATGGAAAGATTTGACCATAATAGAATGTAGAACGCTTGAATATTCCGGTGAACCGGGGCAAGCTATATCAGATGATCACAGCATGGGAGTCAGCCATCCAAAAGTCAGTTAATCTGGGGCAATCAGGTCGAGATTTGATGAATCTCTCACAGCCAAGGGTACTACTCCCCCCCAAATCTTCCAATCAGGGGCAAAGTCATGACAAGGCTGGTGCAGGCCACACCGAGAGCGCTGAAGCTATCCTTATTCTGAAGACGATTACTTGAAGCACCTCTGTGAGGTTCAAAGCGCTAAGGTCGTTCATATCAAACCATCAGCATACAAAGATCTCAGGTTTCCTTTCGAGAGGATGTTATGAAGATCCCATAGGCTGGGGTAAAAGTTGAAAGCGGTGGAATCGTTCCTCTCCATATCTTCAGAGTCTATCAGAAGTTGTTAAAATTCTGGGGCAAGCCATCTCGAGTTCGTTTCATGGCAAGCTTTCTTTGTTCAGGATAAAAAGTCTCAGAGATCATTGTTGCAAGGTTATTACCCTTGAGGCATCTGTCAGAAATGTATCCTCGTCATATCTTCAGTAGAACCATATGAGGAGTATTAAGCCTACTCCTCAGCAAATTCAGTTGTGTTTCCCCACAGAGTCTGAATATGCGACTATAAGCATTGAGTTGTCTCCCCAAGCAGAGACAAATTATCCCCAACAAGAGTCCATTCACTGGCAATTGGAGTTTACATCTCATACTCCCAGTCGAGTTATGTGCAAGATAACAAGAGAAGTCAAGTATGTATCCTTTGTCCCCGACAGTTGGTCGGTGCACAGTTAATCCCCACAGATTTCAGGTATATGCTTAATCCCCCAGCAAGTCGAGATCAGGGTTCCTTCCACCGGGCATGGGTGGTATTGTTCCCAGCAGCGAGTTAGCATGTGGTTTTCTCTGGCCAATCGTCTGTAGGCATTCAATTCTCAGCAGTTCGGACCGAGGTCTCTGACAGAGTTGGTTTCCCCGCAGAGTCGTATTCTTCCCGGCAGGTACGATCAGTTCCAGCGTCTGGTTGTCTATCCTCGGCCGAATTTGTAACCCCGAGAGAGCCGTATCCCGAAAGGCCTGTTGTGACGTTGTTTCTCTTCAGTAGGTGAGAGTGGCTGTTTTGGCAAGCTGTTTTGTCTCCCCGGTGGACTCGTCTATATTCCCTGAAGAGTTCGTATTTTGGAAAGCTGTTCATGGCACTTTCCCCAGCTGAGTTAGCCGGTCAGGTTTCAATCCTCAGCATAAGTCCAATCGTAGTTGGCACGTGTAAGCTATCCCCAGCAGGATTGTTTCTTTCCCCAGCAGAGTTAGCATCGTCTCCCCAGCATTTATTTTGCTGGAGCAGTTCCGTTGCATTTTGCATTGTGCATAGCATTCACCCAAATGCGTAGCATTTCCATCTCGTATGGAGCATTACGCCATTTTCAAACATCTACATCTTTAAACATGAGCTAGATTGTTACCTTTCTGGTTTCCGGTAATTGCTATATCCTACAGGTGAGCATTCAGGCCCCGACTTCTCCGATGAACATCCAAATTCCGGTGAATTTTCAGTTTGAGACGTTTTGTTCTACCCGTGCAGTGCCCAGACTCCGATTGGTTATTCTAATCCTGATGAAATCTATGACGGTACTTCTGCTCTGTTGAATGGTTAGATTCCGTTGAGTGTTCAGTTCATGACGTATCCTGATATTCGTTGATTATCCAGACTCCGGTAAATCCCAAGTAAGGACTTTGGTTCATTGAGGGTTCCTCCTCTGATTTGGTTCATTGAGGGTTCCGCCTATGATTTGGTTCATTGAGGGTTCCGCCTCTGATTTGTTTCATTGAGTGTTCTGGCTCTGATTTCTTTCATTGAGTGTTCTGGCTTTGATTTGTTTCATTGAGGGTTCTGCCTCTAATTTGGTTCATTGAGGGTTCCGCCTCTGATTTGTTTCATTGAGTGTTCCACCTCTGATTTGGTTCATTGAGGGTTCCGCCTCTGATTTGTTTCATTGAGGGTTCCGCCTCTGATTTGTTTCATTGAGTGTTCTGGCTCTGATTTGTTTCATTGAGGGTTCTGCCTCTGATTTGTTTCATTGAGTGTTCCGACTCTGATTTTGTTTCATTGAGGGTTTTGCCTTTGATGCGTTCCGCCTTTGGTTTGGTTCGTTTGTTTATCGCGTGAGTAGCTTGGCTCCGGTTTGTTTTGTTCGTTTATCGCGTTAAGTGTCTTGGCTCCGGTTTGTTCATTTGTTTCTCGCGTGAGTGGCTTGGCTCCGGCTTATTCGTTCGTATATCGCATTGAGTGTCCTGGCTCCGGTTTGTTCATCCGTTTGTCGCATGAGTGTCTTGGCTCTGGTGTGTTCGTTCGTTTATCGCGTGAGTGTCATGGCTCCGGTTTGTTTGTTCGTTTATCGCGAGAGTGTCTTGGCTCCGGTTTGTTCGTCTATTTGTCGCGTGAGTGTCTTGGCTCCGGTTTGCTTGTTTGTTTGTCGCGTGAGCGTCTTGGCTCCGGTTTGTTTTGTTCTTTTCTCGCGTGAGTGTCTTGACTCCGGTTTGTTCGTTCGTTTATCGCGAGAGTGTCTTGGCTCCGGTTTGTTTGTTCGTTTATCGCAAGAGTGTCTTGGCTCTGGTTTGTTCGTCCGTTTGTCGCGTGAGTGTCTTGGCTCCGGTTTGCTTTTTCGTTTGTCATGTGAGCGTCTTGGCTCCAGTTTGTTCCTTCGTTTGTCGCGTGAGCATCTAGGCTCCGGTTTGTTTGTTCGTATATCGTGTTGAGTATCATGGCTCCGGTTTGTTCGTTCATTTATCGCGTTGAATGTCTTGACTCCGTTTGTTTCGTTCATTCTTGCGTTGAGTGTTTAGGCTCCGGTTTGTTCCAATTTATCTCGTTGAGTGTTCATACTTCGTCCAGTTCCAATTGATGATGTATTCCTTGTTTCGTTGAGTATCTAGGCTCCGACAGGTTTCGCCGATTCATTGTGTTCATTGAATATCTAGATTCTGGCAATTTTGACATGCTACCCTTCAGTCCTTCTCCGGAGAGTTTTACAATTGTTTTGCAGTTTATTTCTGCGGTTGGAAAATTTCCAGGTTTATTGGTATTCAACTATCTTTTACCTTGATTGGTTGAGAGTCGTTTGCTTCTCACCCAGTCAGGTCCAAGCCGTTTGAATAGGGGCAGCTGTTACACCCTAAAATTTGCCTAACCGTTTTCCTTACCTAGCTTGTGTTTCATTGCATTCATGGCATTAGCATTATCATTAGCATTTGCATACCATCACTCATGTACAGGGGATTGAGAGAGGTGTGCTTACTAAGAAGAGGCAACCAAGGTCATGAAGCTGTCCAAGAGTCTTTATTCAAGTATCCCAAGGGTTGATATCCTCAGCAAAGAAGTCAAAGATCCCCAGAGAAGTGGCTGAAGCCAAATATGCACATTTTCTAACTTGTAGGTTATGGGAAGTCATCAGATGATTTTGAATACATAGATATGAACCTAGAACATTGAGAGAGTCCATATGGTGTCTTGATAGTCATCATGGAGCTTGGACAAGTCATTATGCAAGGTATAAGAAGTTATAACCAAGATGGGTGCAATTAGGGTTTCCACCTGGTCAACCCTAAGTCAACAGGTCAACCCTAACTTCAAGACCACATAAATCAAGATGCAAGGGTCATATCATTTTGACATCCACATGGAACTTGTAGAACATGTTCTTACCTTTAATTTGAGTACTATAAGTCTTTGATAGGGTTTATAGAAGTCAAGTTATGAAGCAGACAAGTTACAAGTCATCAGATAAATGTGATTTTGGTACTTGAAAGTCAACCAACTTCCATGACACATTTAACCTAGAAGAAAGCTTCTCCTCAACTTCAAGTGAACATGAATATTCTTCCTTATCTTCTTAGCTTTCCAAAGAGTACTGGAAGTTTTTGATCGGATTTGTAGAACTCAAGATATGAAGCTTACAAGGAAGGGGTATTTTAGGAAACTTGGATTATAAGTCATTTTTGGTTATAGGTCCATTTCACCATCTTGCATACCTCAAATGCAAATTTTTCCAACTTTAAAGTTTCTCAAAATGAGGTTATTTGTCCAACAAAGCGCCAAGGATTCATTGATATGGATTGGAATGAGGATTGGTTGAAGAAAATTTCACAAAAAGAACTTTAAAGGCATTAAAATAGCAAAAATTCAAATAAATACAAAATGGATGATTCCAAAGCATGTTTATGCATTTTTTGATTGAAAAAGATGTCCTAAGAACATTGGCATTAATGCATTTGAGAATTGAAGTCATTTACATGGTCTTTCTTCTTGTTTCTTAAGATTGAAGTAACACATTCCACATCCACCATGGATCAAAATCAAGGCTTCAATCTCAGCCATCCACACTCCTCACATTACCAGCAAGGGATTTAAGACATTTTGGAAGTAAATTGAATCCATTTTCATACACATTGCAATGCTTCAAAGTGATGAAAGTTGAAATTTGGATTGGGCTGTTTGGACCTCTATTGGGCCTGAAATGGATTCAAACACATTCTATATAATTGTAGATCGTTTTCAGATGAAGGTTGGATGGTTTTGGTGCAAGAACAGGTAAGAAGCAATTAAGAAAAGTGAGCTTGAGAGTGAAAATCGAGTTCCAAGATTCAGGCCGTTTCAAGCAAATTCAAGCATCAAGAAAGCTTCATCATTAATTATAGAGTGTTTCTGGATTGTTCTGAGCAAGGTTCATTATAAGATCGTGCCTCTGTTGAAGCTTCTTTACAGGTTTCTTCCTTTCCATTTTTCGCTTAATTTATGAAGAATTAGAACCTATTATGCATGCTGTTAGGATCCCTGAGACTCCTAGTTGGATTTAGGTTAGAATTGGAGGCTGTTCGTGAGAGTTTTTGCCATGACACAAGAACTAGATGGATTCAGTTTGGATGATTCCTTGGTTGAAATTGGGTTTTGATCTTGGATTAGTGATGTAGGCGCTGTAAGGAATCGATTGGTGTAGAGAAAACTAGGTTTGGTGAAATTTTAGGGCAGAGGTATTGTTCCCCTCGCCGGAGAAGACGATCGGAGTCTTCTCCAGCCACCACTGAACATTCCCTCCATTTCTCAGTTTGAATTGAAGAAGATGACTCAGTCATCGTTCGATCGTGTGACCTTATTGACTTTGTACCCTCATCGCGTGGCTCTCCTTCCATTTCAATTAGGTTGACCTTGACTTAGTGACGTGGCTGTGTGTACGACGTAGGATCTGAATACTTAATGAATGTGCGCGCTAGATTAAGGCCTATGGTGGTCTTCATTTGACTTGGCGCACTTGATCATCAGATTTTCATTAAATGTGAATTGGACTGGGCCACAACTTGCTACGGGCACCCCCCCTTTCTGGGCCCAATGCCATTTTAACTGTTTTTATTTGCTATTTACCACGCCTGTTTTTCTTTTTTCATTATTTTTCTTTATTTTTTTTATGGTTTTATGCATGATTGTTTAATTCCATAAAAAATAGTAAAATGACTCATAAATTCATGATTTTTTGACACGTTGAACATTGACATGTTAGCTGATTTTAGGAGCTAGTAGAATAATTTTAGGATTATTTTCCATTTTATTTTGATTTTTCAATTTTTAGTGGTTATTAAAATGTGAAAAGCATGTACCCTTAGATTAGGAATTTTATTGAGGTATCAAAACAACTTAGAAATGTCTAATTTTTCTTGAGAATATTGTGCACTTATTGAATGACTTACAGGAGTTTTCTCCTGATTTTTAGATGCTTTTAGACATAGGTTTGAATTAGATCTTTATAACCTTCCCAATTTGAGCTTTCCCTAGCATACCTTTAGGTTTAGCATTAGGGTAATGCCCTTAAACTTAGAGTTTTGATCTGAAATATTTACCATGACTTCATAACATCCTTAGGGACCTCTGGAACTTTTACTAGAATTTTTAGGATAGATTTCCTATTTTTACCTTATTTTAGATTCTGACTAGCATTCCCATTTAGTGAACTTTGTTGCAAACTTTAGGTACCTAATCTCCACTTTATACCTTAGTTCATAGGTTGATTCATCTTTAGGGTGATTCTCAAACACTTAACATGCCATTAAGCTGCCTTAGGTTGGATTTCCTTAGAGCTAAACATTGAAGGTTTTCTTTAGAAATTTTAGGTGAGTGATTTCTCCTTTTTAGGTGTTTTGCTTTGATTTGCTTTGCTTGCAATCATCCCTCCACTTCTTATCCTATGATTCAAGATTCCTTGTAGGAGCGTAGTCCTTCCTTTGGAAGGACTAAAGGCATACCATGAAGGTAAAACCTTTGAGGATACAATCTTTGATTTTGGTTGAGTGCCGGGGTGGATACCTTTGATATACACCATGATTCCCATCATCCCTTTCAAGTCCTCTCTGTCCATTGATCTGAGGATCTCTCTTGTGAGAGCCTGGACTTCCCTTTGGGAAGTCTAATGTGCATTTCACAAAGAGATTGAGCCTTAGAGGACTCTTGTGTTGATACACAATGACCCAGATACCTTAGATTGACATCTAGGTTCTACCATTCTCATCTCAGCCTGATGTAGCCTTGGGATGATTTCCTTGCTGCTCTTCTAGGTTGTTTCTCTCCTGATGGAGTGTTTTCTGCTTGCTTTCCTGATGGACTGCTTGATTGATTGCCTGATTGCTGTGATGCATTAGGATAGAGTTGCATGAGTAGAGACTCTTGTTTAGGTGCATGTTTGCATTAAAGGTTGAGCTAGTCTCCCTTTGCTCGATTGCATTAAAGATTGAGGTGGTCCTCCCTTTGCTTGGTTGTTTATTTTCTTTCATACTTACCCTTTCTTGTTTGCATTGAAGGTTGAGGTGATCCTCCCTTGCTTGTGTGTTTATTTTTCTTCTATGCTTGTCATGTTTGCATTAGAAGTTCAGGCTTCCTCCTTCTGCTTGTGCTGATGCATTGCATATCCATGTTCTTATTTCAGTAGCGACATATATGGCATGCTCTTTTCTTCCCATCTCGTCATGTTGATCGAGAACACAACCCATGCTGTTCTCAAGAACCATTAGATACATTATCAATGGTCTTCCAACTACTAGAGGTATCAGTATCGGAGGTTCCTGCAAATACTCTTTTATTTTATCAAATGCCCTTTGGCAATTTTCATCCCAAACGACTGCCTGATCTTTCTTCAACAATTTGAACATGGGTTCACACGTTGCTATGAGATGAGATATGAACCTAGAAATGTAGTTCAATCTACCCAGGAAACCACGAACCTCTTTCTTTGTTTTCAGCGCTGGCATATCTTAAATTGCTTTTATCTTTGCAGGATCGACCTCGATTCCTTTTTCGCTGATAATGAACCCCAACAACTTTCATGACCGTACACCAAAAGTGCACTTGTTCGGATTCAAGCTCAGTCTGAATTTCCTTAATCGCTCAAATAGCTTCAATAGGTTTACCAAATGTTCCTCCTCCGTCTATGACTTTGCAATCATATCATCAACATAGACTTCGGTCTCATGATGAATCATATCATGAAAGAGAGTCACCATTTCCCGCTGATAGGGTTGCCTATGTGTTCTTCAATCCAAAAGGCATTACCTTATAACAAAAAGTCCCCCACGGTGTGATAAAAGTTATTTTCTCCATATCCTCCGGTGCCATTTTAATCTGATTATATCCGGAAAAACCGTCCATGAAGGAAAACACCGAATACTGCACAGTACTATCAACAAATACGTTAATATGGGGAGCGGGAAATCGTCCTTCAGGCTCACTTTACTCAAGTCTCTATAATCAACACACATCCTCACCTTACCATCTTACTTAGGTACAGGTACGATGTTAGCGACCCATGAAGGGTAGGTTATCACGGCGAGAAATCCTGCATCCAATTGCTTTAAACTTCTTCTTTGATTTTTACCGCCATATCTGGTCTAGTCCTTCTAAGCTTCTGCTTAACAGGCGGATACTATTCACGCAAAGGCAAGCGATGAACCACAATATTTGTGTCAAGACCGATCATATCTTTGTATGACTATGAAAAGATATCACTATACTCTTAGAGCATTTCAACCAATATTTGCTTGACATCACTCTCTAATGTGGCCCCTATCTCGACTTCTCTTCTGGCTTCCTTAGTACACAAGTTGACGACCTCAATTTCCTCCTGATGAGGTAGAATGACTTTCTCTTCCTATTTCAGTAGCCCGACGAGCTCTTCAGGTAGGTCTTCATCTTCATCAATCTCTTCTTCAGCTTGAAATATCGAATTATCAAAGTCAAAGCGAGTCATAGACGGTTCTGGAACGGTGTCGTCTGCAATGTGAAATATGCAATGATGATGATTTAATGCTTAAAATGATATGCAAACAAGCACAAACCACATTGCCATTTTATTGTTAAAAATAAAAACAGGAAAGACAGAGATCACAATATTCGAATGCAGAAAAACGCCCTTTGATTAATTGATAAAATGATTGTTCAAACATAAATGATTAGGCCTTGAAGACAAAGACCACTATGCTCCGGGTAGAGCATAGGGCTACAGATAATCAAGAAAATAAATCATTACTCTTCTGTCGTTACTTGGATGACTTCTTTGATAATCTAGTTGTTTAGGCTCTGTCCAGGAGTACACGGCCGGATCCATGTATCCATGTCGCAATCACTGTCACCTTCTTCATCTGATATAACATTAATCTTCTCAAAGATCACCCCACCACTGGTGAACTGGACGGGTCCCTTATAGCGTGGCGCGCTCTGCGAGGAGGAAGATAGGCTGTATCAAAATCTGAATTTGTCTTACTTGTTGGGGATGTTCAGAACTTGGCCCCAACCCTAAGATGCCTCAACTTTTACCACGGTCTGTGCTTCTTTAAAGGATGACATGGCAACTTCAGGTGCTTTGGCCACAACTGGTGTTTTATCCTTGATCTGTACAGTCTTGAAAGCCTGACATGACGTCTCGTGGATCTCACCGTCAACTTTGACATATTTGAATGAAGAAAAATGACTTACCATAATATCTTCTTCCCTACAAACAGTAACAACACTGCCATCCACCATATATTTCAACTTCTAGTGCAGAGTTAACGTAACAGCGCTTGCTGAATGGATACAGGGTCGTCCCAACAGACATCTATACGCTGGCTGAATATCCATGATATAAAACCCGACATCAAATACCTCCGGACCGACTTAGATCAACAAAGTCAATTCCCCAAATACAGACCTTCTAGTCCCATCAAAAGCTCGAACCACCAAGTCGCTTGGGGTGTACATTATCCCTCAGGTATCTAGCTTCATTAATGCTTTCTTGGGTAACACATTCAGTGATGGCCCAGTGTCTACCAGCACGTGCAACATTACAGACCCCCTACATTCAATAGAGATATGCAGTGCCAGATTATGATTCCGTCCCTTGGGTGTCAAATCCAAATCAGTAAAGCCCAACTCGTTACCAGCATTAACGTGCGCCACTACACCTTCCAACTGATACACAAATATCTCCTGTGGTACATATGTTGTATTCAAGATTCTTAAGAGAGCATTTCTGTGTGCTTCAGAACACAACAACAACGACATAATAGAGATCTTTGATGGCGTTTGTTGTAAATGATCTATGATCTTGTAGTCACTCTTCCTAATCAAGCGCATGAACTATTCTGCCTCCTTCAACAAGGACTCCTTCTCACCAGCTGGGAGCTCTCTTCAACCACGCTTTACCTTTACCCT
This sequence comes from Lathyrus sativus, assembly GCA_963859935.3. Lineage (NCBI taxonomy): Eukaryota > Viridiplantae > Streptophyta > Magnoliopsida > Fabales > Fabaceae > Lathyrus > Lathyrus sativus. The sequence goes on along the minus strand of OZ012735.1, from coordinate 342,342,515 downwards.
TGTCAGATTTTTCAGCACTCACCTCAGAAGGTGAAAATATTCTTCCACTCCGGGTAATCCCACCGGCACCTACTAAGTTGTCTACAGAATCCAACAGTGAACCTTTCAGTTCTTGCTTCTTCCAATTACCATAGACTTCGGCTCCGTAATTCCAAGGAATTGCCTTAGTGCTCTCATATGGTATAGGACCTGCTTTAGTAATAATGATGGTCGGCGGCCTTGGTGGAACAGAAATAGTGCTAGTCTTGTATGGAATCGAAATTGTCGCAACTTCATTCTTCTTTTCATAAACTATTTCCTCATCTTTCTTCTCTGACACTCTGTCAAATTATAGAATACCATCATTCATCAACTTCTGAATATGGCTCTTCTGCTTCTCGTCTCCCTCAGGATGGATCAAACACTTTGCACAAGTTTCATCACACCCAGCGAAATTCCTCCACTCAACAATTTATCCTTTACAAAACTCAACAGAGTCTTCAAATCTTCAACATCACCTACCAAGTTCAAACCCTCATCCTCAATAATGGCACATCGTGAGAGAAATTAATGGCTTTGCTATCTATAAGGTTTTGTACCTTATGCTTAAATGCTTTACAATTATCGATGTTGTGTCTAGGAGCTCCAGAATGAAAATCGCACCGGGCGTTAACATCATACCTTGGAGGTGGTGGGCCAGTTAAAGGAGCCAACGTCCTTTTCTAGACTAACTGCAACTGCATCAAATGTTGTAATAATTGAGGGTAAGGCATCGGTGGTGCGTCGAAGCGTCTGTTCACAATCCTTCTGTGATCCTGAAACTGCCTTGGCGCATAGTTCTGGTGGTTCTGTTGTTGTTGTTTTGGTTGTGGTACTGTAGGTATGGTAATACTTGCAACCCGAGGTTGCTGTTGACAGTATTGACGCTGATTTCTATTTCTTCCTCGGGAACTAGATACTGCATTGGTTTCTCCCTCCCTCTTTTTATTTCCAAACGTCTTCTTAACTCCCCCAGCTGAGGATCTTTCACCGGCTTGAATTTTACCCAATTTGATTCCATTCTCAACTCTTTCTCCTGTAATGATTAGGTCTGAAAAACTTCCTGACATGTTGCCAATTAGGAGGTTGCACTCTAGCTTCAAATTCACACTATCTCTGGGCGTACTCTTTGAAACATTCATTATTCCTTTGAGATAAGTTCTGCAACTGGACCCTGTTCGGTGCTAAATCACTGTTGTGTTGGTAATGTTTAACAAATTCCTCAGCAAAATCCCTCCAGCTTCGGATGTTGACTGGATCTAGCCACATGTACCATTCCAGAGACAGACCAGAAAGATTATCCTGGAAAAAGTGCACAAGCAACTTTTCATCGTTAGAATAGGCAGACATCTTGCGGTAATAGGAACAAAGATGAACCCTCTGACAGGTTGTCCCCTTATACTTATCAAAGTATGGGACTTTGAACTTTAGAGGAACCTTCAGATCTGGAATCAACCCCAAATTTGCCATATCTAACCCCATAGAATTATGATTTTCAAAGCTTCACATCTTCTCCTAAAGCATCTTAAATCTTCTGTCTATGTCAGATGGCAGACCAGCATCAACATCCCTCATAGAGAACACATCCTCTTGATCATCTTCCTCCCACTGAGGGGTAGTATTCCCATCTGAAGCACACATAGGTCCGGGAATATGAACTCATGTCTAATTTCCTTCGCCCAGAGGGATAATAACGGTAGGACCAGTATTAGCATGTGGGGTGACATTTTCAGTAGTAGGAGGTACAACAGTAGTTCCCCCGTGAAGCACACCACCACCGTCAACCCTAGCAATTAACGGTTTCACCAAAGTTCTCAGTTGCTCTTGTCCATTTGCAACACCTTGCATCATATCCATGAACTGGGCCATCCTGTCACGGAATTCCTGAAGTTCAACCTGAATCTGATCCATAATCTTGTGTTGATTTCCCCGAGTGGCGTAACGATGAGTCGTCTGGTTGTCAATCCTGGAAAAAACTACAAAGCCACAGAGATAAGGTTAACGGAACCTGGAACACCTGCGATGCAAAATGCAAAATGATGCAATATGCAGACATGTAAATATGCATTAGGGAAATTTTCCCCTCGATTCTAGTTTCGCGAGAACAACAAGACAATGGAAAGCCAACAGATAAGCACAACAAACTCCTCATAAATAAAATGAGAGCCCAAAAGTCAGCATACAACACAACATTGAATACAACAGAATCAAAATGACCTTATCCAACAGATCTGGTGATGGTCAAGATACATCATAACAATAAACTACAAAGAGAGAATCAAATACAATGGCGAGCCTAGAAATCCTCCAACAACTCTCTCGTATCTGAATGATCTGGCCTGTCTACCAACCCCTGGATGAGCAACTCTCTCTGGCTGATGATGCTCTACAAGATCTGAACATAATCCACCCAAGCTCCTTCACCAAATGCTTCCTCAAGCTTGCACCTCTTGACATCATCCCTTGACTTATAGTCTTCCAAGGTTGCAAGCGCTTCATTCAGTCTACAGTTACTTTCGTGCCGGAGTGAGGATTCAGCTACAATCTTCTCATCCTTCACCTGAAGTTGAGCCTTCAACCTAGCAATCTGTTGCCGCAGTCCGTCTTCTCGCTCCTTGTTGTTGGTCAGAATGGCGTTCTATTGGTCGTTAAACTTAGAGATCTCTACATATGCTCTGTCCAACTCTTTCTTCTTGGGACTAAGAACATCACTGACGCTCTTTAGATCTACGCCCACACGCTCTCAAGCGTGAAACTATGTAGTTAACTCTCTGCCCAGTTCATTCACCAATTCAATTTTCTTCTTAGATGAAAAAGTGGCTTCACACCTCTCGCTTCTGAGCTGAATAATCTCTTTTTCCAATTCCTCGTTTGGCTTACGCAGCTCCTCTTTGTCGAACCATAGTTGATTATATTTATGAATATCAACAGTAGTCGGCTCCTCAATCATCAAAGGATATAAAGGCTCACAAGGTGGAAATGGCATCAATAACCTCTCAGCTCTCTCCCAAATCCAAGTCACATAAGGATCATGAGCTCTACTATTGCTCTTACCCAAAGAATTTGTCCCTTTCCGATGAAACTTGCTCCAAGCTTTCTTAACTCTAGCCAGGATCTCGCCTTCAAGCAAACCAGTAAAATATAGGGATTCCCGTATCTCCTCGTCCTTCGAGGGTTCCCTCAGAGCATATCCAAACTGCCTCACTGCAAGGGCTGGGTTATAGTTAATACCTCCTCTTCTTCCAATTAACGGAACATTGGGAAAATCCCCATAGCTAAAAACAATATTCGTGCCCAGGAGGTTTCGGTCAAACCATACAATGTTCTCCGATATTAAACCCATAAGCCTTTCTGGACACTTAACAGTGCTTGCAAGGTCAACAAAAGGTCCACTTTTTGGCAGATGCGAAATAAACTATTTGTACACCAGCGAAGCGTAACAGAAAACATTCTTTCCTCGCCTGTTTTCATTCTTATAGTGAATCGAATGATAAACGTCACCTAAGAGAGTTGGCACAGGGTTCTTAGAGGCGAAGATATAGCAAGCATCCAAATCAACAAAATCAGGCAGATTGGGGAACAAAACTATTCCATGGATGCACAAGGCTAGAATGGTGTTGAAGACAACCCAACATCCGTCTTTAGTGTATTGCCGAGCTTTACCAGCCAAGAATGGAAGTAGAAAACCAAGAGTCCCGACTTTCCATACCAGATTACCTTCCAATTCAGAGACGTCAAGATGCAGAGCACCAACCAACTTGGTTAATTCAGGTTCTTTTTCAGAATGCACGAAAATCGTTTCTCTCACCACAGGAATTCTTACCAATTGAACAAACTCCTCCAAGGTTGGAAGTAAAACATAGTTCGGGAACAAAAAGCAGTGCAACTGAGGATCATAGAATTGTAGCAGTGCATAGATGCCATCTAACTCGAACTTGGAAGCCTTACAGACGAAACTCAGGATCTTCCCATGTTCTCTCTTGAAATCCTTCATCACACCACGGTCAGCCATAGAGATTAGCTTAAGTAGAGGCCCTATCTCAGGAATCGGGAACTTGTATAACACATTTTTCTTCACATCGGGCTCCATAATGACAATGGATCAGATGACTAGAATCATGGAGAAAATATACACCTGCAACATAAATACATGTCAATGTTAATATGCAAATGAAAATGCAAATGCAACATGGGATCAAGATTGTTGTGCTGCTAACTGAGATGAAACAGCGCTTCGCTCTGGCGAGAAAATACTACAACACTGATATACGGACCCACTGTATCAAGGATCAAAAGTTCACACTGACGAGAAAACTGGGTAAGTTGAAGGTCAAAGTTTTTTACATAACCCTCCCCACTCACAGGCATGAACCTATCTCTGACAAGGTCTTGCATCCTATGCGGTCGTCAGTGTCACAGAATTTTGAGAAATGATGATACGTTCACCATTTCTGGTTTGGAATCATAGTCTAACAAAGCGGCCTCACTTAGCTGACTCCCAAATGATCGGTCTCTAGAGTCGACAGTTTCCTGATCCAATACCCCCTCCCGACTAACGTACAGGATAGGATGTCTTCATAGAAAACCTCGTGTGAACGCAAATTTCGTGGGGACTAATGCATGCTAAAACATACAGGTCCGTCACTACTTTCCACTCTAAAGCTATGTGTACACTCAAGCCTGGGTTTTGGCTTATCTCTCAGTGGAACATTCCCAACCAACAGCACAACAATAATGATATATAACAATGCAGGAAAGTAAAATGCGAATACAATACTATACAAATTCAACACACATACACACCCAAAGATAAACACACAAGCATTAGGATTGACTCGCATAGGGGATGGAAGTTGTCCCTAGCAGAGTCGCCAGCTGTCACATCGCTGCCAAGATGGGCCGGCAAGGACAGAAGAGTCGCCACCGTTCGTTATTTATACCAAAGAAAAGGGAAAGTAAACGATCAGAGAAAACCTACGAAAAAGGGAAAAGATAGGTCATCGCAACCAAATCTTGGGTTCGGGAGTCGGTTACGCGAGGGGAAGGTATGAGCACCCCTCACGTCTGTCGTACTCGACGGGATCCACGCTTGTTGTCTATCTAAAAGGGTGTTTATCTATCTAAGCTATAGGCCACAAGACAAAAGAAAAGAAAAGAGACTCGATAGTGCATCGCCGCTCTATGCCTACGTATTCCCTCGTGCAATGAGAAAGTCAGAGTCAATGTAGTTCGGAAAACTACGGGTGAAGGTGGGGAAGGTTGCTCGCCAAGACATCGCCGTCTTGTGCCTACGTATCCTCGTCTGGTAGAGAAATCAGAGCAAACGTAGTTCGGGCTGACACGACCACAAATTGGTTCAAGTGTTTTAGCCGAGTAGGGTTAAACCTTAGTTCTAGCAGTTAGGTGTATTACTGCTCGGCCATTGGAGACTTAGGCGTTACTTGTTTGCGATAGAACGAAGAGTTAAAAACACTCTTTTATGAAGAAGAAGTGAATTGAATTGTGTTTGTAATTCATGTTGCACTAAAGACTATGACTTAGGAGTGAATGCGTCGCATATCGTCCAAAGGACATACGCTAAACACTCTATACATTTGAGAGGAGGCCCCCCAAACATCATTTCCCAAATGCTTAAGGCTCATAGCATACAACACTCAGTATCCTTTATTAGATGTTTTGAAGAGGTTTTGAGATGAGAAGAGAGAAGACACAACTAAGGGGAAACTACCTCAACCCTAATATTATCATGCAATGTGCTCCTAAGATTGGGATTGAAAGGGAAATATACCCTAATGTTAGCATGCTTGGATTGAACACTTAATGTCTCTCCTACTCCCCAAAGGGACTAGGAATCCTAAGGGATCATGGAAAAGGAACCAAGAAAATACAAGATAAAATCAATCACAAGTGAAAGGTAATAAAGGGATGCAAACATGAAATGCAACACAAAGAAAAGAGGGAGGAAAAAAATGTGGGGTAGCAACCACCACAAGCACATCTCAACCTCTTGAATGCAAGCAAATAGATGCAAAACAAAATAAAATGCAAGCAAAAAGATGAACACTCATCACTTTGAACAACAACTACAAAAGTATGCATTCAAGTGGAAATCGAACATGCGTGTCGAAGAAATCATGATTAAGCAATCAAGAACAACAACACAATATCCAAAACATCTCACTCCTAATGCATTATACTGATCCATGAGAATTCAAAGTGAAATGACACCAAAACAACCTTGAAAAACAGTAAACCAGGCATGCTGGCACAGTGTTAATCGGTTAACACCAGGGGTTAACCGATTAACCAGTTGAAAATGTTTGAAAATTTGAATATTCGCACTGGTTAATCGATTAACCAGTTTGCACTACATCTGGTTAACCGATTAACGCTGTACCAGAAGCAGAAAACAACAGCTCAAAAGCACTTTTCAGCAATTAATCACTTCTCCAATAATCCAGATGATCACATGATCAATTATGCACGAATTTAAACCAGAAAATATTGATCCAATGAATATGTAAACACATGTAAACAGCAAGATCATGAATCACATGGATCAAAAATCAACAAAATCAATCAAAAATAAAGATCAACATGATGATTATGCAAATGAGCAGATCCAACAAAGCGGAGATTTGCTTTGGTGAATGTTGACTCACTTGAATCACATGGATCTAGAATTTACAACCTACAAAGCGGAGATTTGCTTTGGTGAATGTTGATTCACTTGAAATGAGCAGATCCAAGCAAGAAATCCGAAATTCCTTCAAGATCCAAATGAGTTCTTGTAGTAGAAATGAAGATCCGCCATAATTAAGTAAGAATTATTCAAATAAGTTCCTCTAGATCAACTTCAAAATTCAGATCCACAATAGCACGGAATTTGAATGGAGAATTGGAGATGATAAGGATGAAGGATGAAGGCTTTAGCTCTAGAATTCAATGATTCCAATGGAGAATCAAAGAATTCAAGGTAAGAAGAGCTTTAGTGGAGGTTTTTGAGTGAAAAAGTTGAGAGAAAATTGAGAGAATGAGAGTGAATTCTGAAAATGAAATGAGATTATGAAGATTGTGTGTGTAAGGTTTGGAGCAAATCATTTAAATATGCTCTTGGTTAGGATCCAAATGTGTTTTGGAGTGTGGTTTGTGAAGATTGGTATGTGATTAGGAATGGAAAATTGGGGGGAATGTGAATTAATTTGAAAATTAATCAAAATTCAAAGTGGTTCTAGATCGTTCCTTTGGTGTAAAATCAATTTCTCAAGTGATCAAAATGGACCCCAAAGTGACCTCTATTGAAAATTCACGTGTAGAGGTAAAATTTGCCTTGGTTAATCGGTTAACCATATGGGTTAATCGATTAACACCTTCAAAAATTCAAATTTGACCTAATTTTGACTTGGTTGACACCTTAAAAATTTGAATTTTGGCTCCTTTTGGAGGGAAAACTGCACCTTTGCCCGTTTTTATCTGTTCTAAACCCTGCTCGGCCTCTGAAACTCGCTCTTGAATACTAGAGCCATGAGAATGCTGGAGATAGCCTGAATGTTGCCTCCTGAGCAAAAAATAACCTGTAAAATAAAATAAAATCAACCGCTCGATCGCTGGGCAAAATAAATGTCGGAGCCTCTGATGCTCGTTGTTCAGTCTCTTGCACTCAAAAGAAAACTTGGGGCCACATAAAAACCTTGATCCTCTGTCTCAAGAACAAATGCTATGCTATGCAAAAATGCAAAATGAAAAGAAAACATAAGCCAAGTACAAGAAACGGTTGGTCAAATTTTGGGGTACAACACATACATTCATGCATTCATCAAAATGTTTCAAAATTTTTTTTCAAACTTTTTAAAAGAACAAAAAAATATGGTTGTTGCAAATATTACAAATTTTTGGTAGAAGAAAAACTCAGAAGTACACCTTCAGAAGTCCAAAACTGGAAGACCTGTGAAAATTAGGAAGATTGGTTGCTAACCCAGAAGCCTTCAGAGCTAAGTATGGAGTATTTTTTTCTCTTTTATAGGTCAATATGGTGGAAGGAGTCCTATCTACATTGGTTCAGTTTTATGATCCAGTGTACCACTGCTTCACATTTCTAAATTATCAGCTCACACCAATGTTGGAAGAGTAATCTCAGCTAATTGATTTACCCATTTATGACCAAGATCCATTCTCTGGTTTGGAAGAGATTCCCAAAGATCAGACCACTGCAAGAGACACCTCCTTGGAAGTGTCAGATATCAAAACTCATATGGCTACCAAGGGAGGAATTCAAGGTCTATTAAAGCTCATATTCACAAGAAGGGAAGAGAATCTTTAGGAAAACCAAATGCGCCTCTGTGGAGCCTTATCTCCAAAGGGTACAAACTATAGCCATTAAGTTAAGGAGTCCTTACCCTCATCAAGAAGTTTTTCCCCTGAAGGAATCTATCCCATACTTCATGAACGAACAGAGAAACTTCAGATCGCTTTTAATAAAACTCAACATGAAAAGAACTCTTGGAGGAGCAAGTACCAAACTTCTAAAAGAAAAATATTCTCTGGTTGAGATACTTAAGCAGCTTGTTGTGGAAAGGCAAGAATAAAGGGAAAATTTACTCTCTCCTTTCACTTGACAGAATATCGTCAACCCACCGATAGTTGAAGAAGCCCGATTCAAGAAGCAGAAGAAAATTCAACAACAAGGGATTTGAACCTCATTAAAAAGGGTTATTTAGTAGCTATAGGTTTATTTTCCCTTCTATGCATTATGAATATTGTAATATTGTAATCTTTTCAGTTTATCAAATCAAAATGTTTTAGTGTTTATGTTATCCACTGAATGATATTTGCAACATAATTATTGAAAGTTCTTTTAAAAGAAATACAACAAAAGAGAATTTTCATCCTTTGCACATCAAGCATCCTTCAAGCATTCCACATCTTTCACACACAAAATTTCACATATTTTTCGCACTTTAGAGTCAAACTGGCTCATTCATACAACACTCAAGCCAATTGTCAGAAGAAAATGGATGATCTAGAGGAAGAAAATAGAGAACTAAGAGAGGAGGTCATTACTCTAAAGGAAAGTATGGAAAGACTAAATGTCATGATAGGAACAATGGCAGCAACTCAGGATCAAGCGTCTCAAAAGGACTGTGAAACTCAGAAATGTCTCAGTACCAGTCTTTGAAGTACCCGTTGTCGCTACTGCGACAAAGGGTGCCGACAATGACAAAAGAGTTGCCACCGTTTGTTATTTATCCCAACAAGGGAAACGAAATGAGCAGAGAAAAATTGACAAAAACAGGAGAAGACAGGTCATCGTAACCATGTCTCGAGTTCGAGAGCCGGTTACGCAAGGGGAAGGTGTTAGCACCCCTCACGTCCATCGTACTCGACGGGATCCACGCTTGTTGTCTATCTAGGAGGGTGATTGAAACTATATACGCTAAAGGTATCAGGGACAAAAGAAAAGAAAAGTGACTCGGCAGAGCATCGCCGCTCTGTGCCTATGTATTCCCTCGTGCAATGGAAAAGTCAGACTCAACGTAGTTCGGCTAACTATAGATGAAAGTCACAGAAAACGTAGTTCGGGCTAATATAACCATCGGTTGGTTCAGATGTCTTCACCCGAGTAGGGTTAACAATCAGTTCTAGCAGTTAGGTGTATGCAACTCGACCATTGGAGACTTAGGCGTTACCTATTTGCGGTAGAACTAAGAGTTAACGAAACTCTTTTTATGAAAAGGTTTTCCATTATTAAGGGTCCCAAAGGACAAAATGAAGTTTGATTATTTGTTTTTGAAGTCTTTTAGGGAGAAGTTTTTTTGAATTGTTTGTAATTTATGTTGCACTAAAGACTATGACCTAGGAGCGAATGCGTCACATATCACCCAAAGGGTGTACACTAAACACTCTAGGCCATTGAGAGGAAGCCCCCCAATCACCATTTCCCAAGTACTTAAGGCTCGTAACTCATAACATTCATTAGCCTTTATTAGGTATTTTAGAGTTGTTTTGAGATGAGGAAGAGAGAGGACAAACATAAGGGAACTAGTTCAAACCTAGTAGTTGTCATGCAAAGATAGATCTATCGTTGAGGTAAAAGGGATACTACCTAATGTTGTCATGCATGGTTTGAATCGTAGAGTCTATCATAATCTCAAAGAGATTAGAAGTCCTAAGGGAACATGGCAAAGAAGATAAAGAAGTAAGCAACATGAAATAAGACATGAAAGAGAAATGAATGCATATGCAATGCACCACACAAGCAAAGGGAGGAAAAAGTGCGGGGTGAAAACCTCCATAAGCACATCTCAACCTTTATTAATGCAAGGAAAGAAAAGAAGGAGAAAAGCATACAACATTCAAACATCAATCCTAATGCACAAAAAATACACCAAGTGAAAAGGAAAGGGGGAAGTGATTGAATGAAATGATGGGAGGAAAAGTGAGAACCAAGGGAACTCACAAGGGCGTTCAAAGGCTCACTATTTATGGCATGCCTTATGTTCCTCCAAAGGAGGGACTAAACTTCCATAAATAGGATCCTAAAGTCCTATGACAGAAGCATAGATGGGGGAAGAATGTATACAAAGTAAATGAAAAGAGATGCACCAAAGAATGCAAACAAATCATGTCAAAAGACGGGAAACATTCACATATGCACACAAGTGAAACCCTAAATGAAAGGGCTAAAAGATAAGCATGCTTGAACAAGTTGCAAACCAAATTAGGACCTATAATTTAACCTACACATGCTTCAATATCTTAGGGGTATAAAACATCAAGAGTTGGTTCTCAAAAGTTAGCACAAATATCATTTTCAAGGCCTATTAGCTCAAGCATGTGTGTAAGCTTATATTATAGGACACCTAACTTATGAAATACCCTAAAAATAGCAAACAAACTAAAAAATTTCCAAATAAAATCCTAGATGGCCCCTAAGGTGTTAGGAACCAGGGGCCATAGCTATGGGGAAAAAGTCTAAACTAGACTATGCAAACAGGGGTTAAACCTTAAGGGTACCTCAAATGGACAATGGGAATCGGGGATCACTAAACAAATCCTAAAACCCTAACCAAAATGCCCCCAAGCAGGGGCAAAATTGTCCAAGAAAATATCTTAACATGTCAAGAATATGAGCAAAAAAAATCAGCCATTAACATGAGAAATTCATCAAGAAATGAAATCAAACACAAGAAAGATGCATTTTTAATCCATGTAAAACACCTCAAAAGTGGAAAAAAAATTTAATTGGAAAATGAGTTAAAATTTTAATTGAAAATTTTTTAAAATCATCTAACATGATAAAGTGTATAGAAATATTTTTTCCAAGATTTTTAGATGCATTGAGGTATTTTATTTGGATTAAAATCGAACAGCAAATAAAAATGGAAAAAAGAATGAAAAGAAAATAAAAAAGGAAAAAGCGTGTGACGAATAGCAAGAAGAATCAGTTCATTTCTCACTCGGCTCAGCAGGGGGGTGTGACTAACAAATCTGGCCCAAGATCCAAAACAAAAATGAGCGCAACACATGAAACTCTGCGTTTCACTTATGACGTGGTGGTCAACAGGTCAAAGAAGCGCTCAGATGCAATCTAGGCCGTTGGTTTAAGATTGGTCAAAAGGTCCTACTCTGATGTGGTATTACACGCAAGCACGGTGGAGAAATAACCAGACACCGGAGCCACCGTGCTCCGTTCGTCTTCTCCGATCAACCAAAAATGTAGGGAGTTCAAAACTCCACCAAATCACATGATTCTTTAGTCTAAACTCATCCTCTCCTCACGCAGATTAATAATCTAGGGTTCAAATTCATTTATCATTGAAGAATTGGGAAACACGAGTCAAACAAAATTCAAGCTTAATCCAAGAATCATCAAGAACCGCCACCAAACCAATCCAGAAATGATCTATAAGAATAAGGCTTCAAGAATACACAAAAATGGTGCATGATTGATGCATGATCAGAGAGAAATTTGGAATGATAGCTTACCTAACGGAGTGCCTCCGTTGGGCCTTGATTTATGGATGAAACTTGTGGAAAACCAACCAGAAAGCTTCAAGGAACTTCAGTGGAGCTTGCTATCACCTTCAATTGGATTGAATTACCTTGATTCTTGATTTCACTCATGAACTTTTTCCTCCAAAAATCTCAACTGAATTCTGTTCAATCTCCACCAATCTTCACCTCTGAGCATTTGTGAATCATCTGAGGATTATATTCAATGGATCTGAGCACAATTGGAGGCCCAATTATGGCCTGTTAGTAGGAATTGAGTAATCCAATTTTGAAGTTCAAACCTTAAAATTTCACGTGTGAAAATGGCTCTAATGGCTCTGATTTTAGTTCAAATTCCTTGCTTGTGGTGTGTAGTGATCCAATGGACAAAAGTGGCTCCTTGAAATTATCTTGTAGTGAATTTTGGATGTGTGCCTTATACATGAAGCAACCATGAAATTACACATGAAAATGTCCTCAAAACTTACTTCTGATTTTGGCATTGTGTTTAGTATATTCAAGGCATTAAAAAAATGCACAAACTTGTCATTATATGGTGCAAAATGAATTGAATCCAACTATGGCTTTTAAATACTTTTGTCATGAGATTTTCTTCACCCTACTTCACATACAAGTCAAATCCATGATAGGTGATGGTTTAGTGATGAAACTGAGCTCATTTGGTGCAAGTTTGATGTTGGAGAAAGTTCCATTTGAAGTATGCAAAGTTGTGAAAATGACCTATAACCAAAATGACCTATAATCAAAGTTCCCCAAAACAACCCTGCCTTGCAAGCTTCATATCTTGAGCTCTACAAATCAGATTAAGGACTTCTACTACTTTTTGGAAAACTAAGATCATAAGGAAAAACTTTCATGTTTGGGTCAAAGCGAGGAGAAACATCCTTCTAGGTCAAAAATGTCTTGGAAATTGGTTGACTTTTGTTGACCAAAATCACATTCATCTAAGGACTCATAACTTGTTAGCCTCATAACTTGAGTTCTAGAAACAAAACGGATGAGTTCTAGTACTCAAAAGAAAGCTAGAAATATGCTCTACAAACTTCATGTTCGAGTCAAGATGATATGAAACTTGTATCTTAAGATATGTGGTCTTGAGTTAGGCACTAAATAGGGGATTTTACACTGACAAACTTAGAAACCCTAGCTTAGCAACTTCTCACACTCTTGGATCTTCTTGATTTGATCTTGGAATAACTTCTTAGATGCCCCAACACAACATTCCATGATCATAAGGACTTGTAAATGAGTCTTAATATCCTTCAATTTCCCAGTTGATCTAGGGTTGACCGGATGAAAACCCTAGTTGCACCACCTTTGACGGTGGCTTCTTGCACTTGATATAATGACTTGAACAAGCTCCTCAATAACGCTCAAGACATCCAATGAGCTTATATAATGTTATCCATCTATAACCATGGACTCAACATCATCTTATGAACTTCTCATGGCCTCCAAGATAGGAGGTGAACCATATTCATTCATCTGCCTTTTTTTTAAAGAACTTTGAATTTCTTCTGATGGCGATAAGCACTTGATTGCTTGAATAAGACCTCCTGATTAGGCTTGGAATCTCTGGTGATCTTCTCTTTCTAGGCACACCTCCCTCAATCCCTTGTAAATGAACAGTGGCATGCAAATGCTAATGCTATGAAAATGCAATGAAACATAAACCAAGTTAGAAAAAGGTTGGGAAAATTTGGGGGTGCAACAACTGCCCCTATTCAAGCGACTTCGACCTGACTGGATGAAAAGCGAATGACTTTCAACCAATCAAGGTAAAAGACGGGGTAATACCAACGAACTCGGAAATTTGCCAACTGCAGAAATAAACTGCAAACTTTGATGGGACAGTTGCAACGACAACAAACTAACTGATTAACAATCTTTAACATGTAAACATAACGACATCTGCTAACACGCAGTAAATGACACTAAGTCAGAAAGATCATTTGATACCAATAGGCACCTGTGTAACGCCACAGGCATTGAACCCTTAGGCTGGCTCAACACGCAGTTGATAACATCTGCTAAAACGCAGGAATTCGTAAATAAAAGCGAGCATCAAACTCGAAGGCCGGATCAACACGCAGTTGATCATCTACTATCCAAAGCAGGCATTCGCTAAATAAAGGCGAGCATCAAACCCCAAGGCCGGATCAACATGCAGCTGATCTTCGGCATCCAAAGCAGGCATTCGCTAAATAAAAGCGAGCATTGAACCCAAAAGCCAGATCAACACGCAGTTGATCTTCTGCTATCCAAAGCAGGCATTCGCTAAATAAAGGTGAGCATCGAACCCAAAGGCTGGATCAACACGTAGTTGATAACATCTACTAACATGCAGGCATTCTCTAAATAAAAGCGATCATCGAACCTGAAGGCTGGATCAACACGCAGTTGATAACATCTGCTAATGCGCAGTCATTCGCTAAATAAAAGTGAGCATCAAACCCGAATGCCGGATCAACATGCAGTTGATAACATCTGCTAACGCGCAGGAATTTGCTAAATAAAAGCGAGCATCAAACCCAAAGGCCGAATCAACACGCAACTGATCTTCTGCTATTCAAAGCAGGCATTCGCTAAATAAAGTCGAGTATCGAACCCGAAGGCCGGATTAACACACAGCTGAACTTCTTCTATCCAAAGTAGGAATTTACTAAATAAAAGCGAGCATTAAACCCGAAGGCCGGATCAACACGCAGTTGATCTTTTGCTATCCAAAGCAGTCATTCTATAAATAAAGGCGAGCATCGAACCCGAAGGCCGGATTAAATCGCAATTTATAACATCTGCTAACGCGCAGGCATTCGCTAAATAAAAGCGAGCATCGAACCCGAAGGCTGGATCAACACGCAGTTGATAACATCTGCTAACGCGCAGGCATCCGCTAAATAAAATCGAGCATCGAACCCAAAGGCCAGATCAAAACGCAGTTGATAACATTTTCTAATGCGCATGCATTCGCTAAATAAAAGCGAGCATCGAAACCCAAGGCCGGATCAACACGCAACTGATCTTCTGCTATTCAAAGCAATCATTCGCTAAATAAAGGCGAGCATCGAACCCGAAGGTCGGATCAACACATAGCAGATCTTCTGCTATCCAAAGTAGGCATTCGCTAAATAAAAGCGAGCAACGAACCAGAAGGCTTGATGAACTCGCAGTTGATAAAATCTGCTAACGCGCAGGCATTCGCTAAATAAAAGCGAGCATCGAACCCAAAGGCCGGATCAACACGCAGTTGATAACATCTGCTAACACGCAGGCATTCGCTAAATAAAAGCGAGCATCGAACCTGAAGGACGGATCAACATGCAACTGATCTTACGCTATTCAAAGCAGGAATTCACTAAATAAAGGCGAGCATCAAACCCGAAGGCCGGATCAACACGCAGCTGATCTTCTGCTATCCAAAGCAGGCATTCGCTAAATAAAATGGAGCATTGAACCCGAAGGCCGGAATAACACACAGTTGATCTTTTGCTATCCAAAGTAGGCATTCGCTAAATAAAGGCGAGCATCGAACCCGAAGGCCGGATCAACACGCAATTGATAACATCTGCTAACACCCAGGCATTCACTAAATAAAAGCGAACATCGAACCCGAAGGCTAGATCAACAAGCAGTTGATAACATTTGCTAATGTGCAGGCATTCGCTAAATAAAAGCGAGCATCGAACCGAAGGTCGGATCAACACGCAGTTGATAACATCTGCTAACGCGCAGACATTTCCTAAATAAAAGCGAGCATCGAACACGAAGGCCGGATCAACACGCAATTGGTCTTCTGCTATTCAAAGCAGGCATTCGCTAAATAAAGGCGAGCATCGAACCCGAAAGCCGGATCAACACGCAGCTGTTCTTCTGCTATCCAAAGCAGGCATTCGCGAAATAAAAGCGAGCATTGAACCCGAAGGTCGGATAAACACGTAGTTGATCTTCTGCTATCCAAAGCAGGCATTCGCTAAATAAAAGTGAGCATCAAACCCGAAGGCCGGATCAACACGCGGTTGATAACATCTCCTAATGCGCAGGCATTCGCTAAATAAAAGTGAGCATCGTACCCGAATGCAGGATCAACACGCAGCTGATCTTCTTCTATCCAAAGCAGGCATTCCCTAAATAAAAGTGAGCATCAAACCCGAAGGCCGGATCAACACACAGCTGATCTACTGCTATTCGAAGCAGGCATTCGCTAAATAAAAGCGAGCATCGAACCTGAAGGCTGGATCAACACGCAGCTGATCTTCTGCTATCCAAAGCAGGCATTCGCTAAATAAAAGCGAGCATCGAACCTGAAGGACGGATCAACCGAAGCTGATAACATCTTCTGATAAAAGCATCTGACATTGCAGCCAGGCATCTGTTAAATAAAAACAGGCATTGAACCTGAAGGCCGGATCAACCGAAGCTGATATCATCTGCTAACGCGCAGACATTCGCTAAATAAAAGCGAGCATCGAACCCAAAGGCTGGATCAACACGCATTTGATCTTCTGCTATCCAAAGCAGGCATTCACTAAATAAAGGCGAGCATCAAACCCGAAGGCCGAATCAATATGCAGTTGATCTTCTGCTATCCAAAGCAGGAATTCGTTAAATAAAAGCGAGCATCGAACCCAAAGGCCAAATCAACACGCAACTGATCTTCTGCTATCCAAAGCAGGCATTCACTAAATAAAGTCGAGCATCGAATCCGAAGGTCGGATCAACATGCAGCTGATCTTCTTCTATCCAAAGTAGGAATTCGCTAAATAAAAGCTAGCATTGAACCCGAAGGCCGGATCAACACGCAGTTGATCTTTTGCTATCCAAAGCAGGCATTCTCTAAATAAAGGCGAGCATCGAACCTGAAGGCCGGATCAAATCGCAATTGATAACATCTGCTAACGTGCAGGCATTCGCTAAATAAAAGCGAGCATCGAACCCGAAGGCTAGATCAACACGCAGTTGATAACATCTGCTAACGCGCAGGCATCCGCTAAATAAAATCGAGCATCGAACCCGAAGGCCGGATCAACAGCATTTGATAACATTTGCTAATGTGCAGGCATTCGCTAAATAAAAGCGAGCATCGAAACCAAAGGTCGGATCAACACACAGTTGATAACATATGCTAACGCGCAGGCATTTGCTAAATAAAAGCGAGCATCGACACGAAGGCCGGATCATCACGGAACTGATCTTCTGCTATTCAAAGCAGGCATTCTCTAAATAAAGGCGAGCATCGAACCCGAAAGCTGAATCAACACGCAGCTGATCTTCTGCTATCCAAAGCAGGCATTCGCTAAATAAAAGCGAGCATCGAACCCGCAGGCTTGATCAACACGCAGTTGATAAAATCTGCTAACGCGCAGGCATTCGCTAAATAAAAGCGAGCATCGAACCCGAAGGCCGGATCAACACGCAGTTGATAAAATCTGCTAACGTGCAGGAATTCGCTAAATAAAAGAGAGCATCAAACCCGAAGGACGGATCAACACGCAGTTGATCTTCTGCTATCCAAAGTAGGCATTCGCTAAATAAAAGTGAGCATTAAACCCGAAGGCCGGAATAACATGCAGTTGAACTTTTGCTATGCAAAGTAGGCATTCGCTAAATAAAGGCGAGCATCGAACCAGAAGGCTGGATCAACACGCAGTTGATAACATTTGATAACACCCAGGAATTCACTAAATAAAAGCGAGCATCGAACCCGAAGGCTGGATCAACAAGTAGTTGATAACATCTGCTAACGTGCAGGCATTCGCTAAATAAAAGCGAGCATCGAACCCGAAGGCCGGATCAACACGCAGTTGATAACATCTGCTAACACGCAGGCATTTGCTAAACAAAAGCGAGCATCGAACACGAAGGTCGGATCAACACGCAACTGATCTTCTGCTATTCAAAGCAGGCATTCGCTAAATAAAGGCGAGCATCGAACCCGAAAGCCGGATCAACACGCAGCTGATCTTCTGCTATCCAAAGCAAGCATTCGCGAAATAAAAGCGAGCATTGAACCCGAAGGTCAGATAAACATGCAGTTGATCTTCTGCTATCCAAAGCAGGCATTCACTAAATAAAAGCGAGCATCAAACCTGAAGGCCGGATCAACACGCAGTTGATAACATCTGCTAATGCACAGGCATTCGCTAAATAAAAGCCAGCATCGAACCCGAAGGCTGGATCAACACGCAGTTGATAACATCTGCTAACGCGTAGGAATTTGCTAAATAAAAGTGAGCATCAAACTCGAAGGCCGTATCAACACGCAGTTGATAACATCTCCTAACGCGCAAGCATTCGCTAAATAAAAGTGAGCATCGAACCCGAAGGCAGGATCAACACGCAGCTGATCTTCTTCTATCCAAAGCAGGCATTCGCTAAATAAAAGTGAGCATCGAACCCGAAGGCCGGATCAACACGCAGCTGATCTTCTGCTATCCGAAGCAGGCATTCGCTAAATAAAAGTGAGCATCGAACCCGATGGCCGGATCAACACGCAGTTGATAAAATCTGCTATCCAAAGCATGCATTCTCTAAATAAAAGCGAGCATCGAACCTGAAGACCGGATCAACACGCAGCTGATCTACTGCTATCCAAAGCAGGCATTCGCTAAATAAAAGCGAGCATCGAACCTAAAGGACGGATCTACCGAAGCTGATAACATCTTCTGATAAAAGCATCTCACATTGCAGCCAGGCATCTGTTAAATAAAAACAGGCATCGAACCCAAAGGCCGGATGAACCGAAGCTGATATCAACTGCTAACGCGCAGGCATTCGCTAAATAAAGGCGAGCATCAAACCCGAAGGTCGAATCAATATGCAGTTGATCTTCTGCTATCCAAAGCAGGAATTCGCTAAATAAAAGCGAGCATCGAACCCAAAGGACGGATCAACATGCAGTTGATTTTCTGCTGATAAAAGCATCTGACATCGTCGCCAGGCATCTGTTAAATAAAAATAGGAATTAAACCCGAAGGCCGGATCAACCGAAGCTGATATTCTGCTAATCTAAGCAGACATTAGCTAAATAAAAGCGAGCATCGAACCCGAAGGCCAGATCAACTGCAGTTGAGAACATATGCTACTCTAAGCATGCATCGAACCCGAAGGTCGGATCAATTGAAGTTGATTTTGTGCTAATCTAAGTAGACATTCGCCAAATAAAAGCGAGCATCAAACTTGAAGGCCGAATCAACACGCAGCTGATCTTCTGCTATCCAAAGAAGGAATTTGCTAAATAAAAGCGAGCATCGAACCAGAAGGCCGAAACAACACGCACTTGATCTTATGCTATCCAAAGCAGTCATTCACTAAATAAAAGCGAGCATCGAACCCGAAGGCCGGATCAACACGAAGTTGATAACATCTTGATAAATCACAAGAAGACTCTACTGGAGAAAAGAAACCCAACTAAGTAACTCTGACGAGGAGTACATGATAAGATGAACACATCTATCACAAATCTTCTGCCGAGGTTTGAACTCCTATACGGACTTATGGAAACAAAGACCACAACTTGCCACATTTTGAACACCACAGGGATACAGAAATTAGCTGTCTGCTGAGGATACACCTGAAAGCAAAGAGGTAACAACCGGGCTTATGTTTCAAATGCATATGTTTGAAAATGGCGTAATGTTCCATACAAAATGGAAATGCTATGCATTTGGGGTAGATGCTATGCACGCATGCAGATGCAACGAAACCGAATCAGCAAAATAAATGTTGGAGATATGGAGACCACCCTGTCGGGCAAAGAAAACGACCTTGCTAGGGATAGCTAGCACATGCCAGTAAATTGGACTTGAGCTGGGGAAGCAAGCCTCAAATAGCTTCCTGAGAGAAATTTCCTAAATAGCGACAGAACCTGCTATGGAGATAGAAAAATCTGCCAGACAATAACTCTACTCTGCTGGGGATTGTATCAGATCCTGCTGAGGAAAATGCCATGAATGGCCTTCCAGCATACAAACCTTCTAGAGAATAGGAGACCCTACCAGGGAAAAAGAACTACACACGGGAACCTGTCCGTGAACCTGTCCGTCTGCTAGGGACATCAGCCCTGAATAGCCTGCCAGAATATAACATTCTGGGGAACAGGCACCTCTGCTGGAGAAATGACGCAAACTGCAAAGGACCAAACTCCAATATACCGGGAGTACTTAGTTGGGGAAGAGACGTTTCCCCTCCGACTCTACTGGGGATAACGCAATGAGGGAATCAACATCAACCTCTGCTTGGGGAGATGAGGAAAGGACTCATGAATGACAACTTGACCTCTGAGGGGATACAAAATCCCCTGCTCAGACTCTGTGGGGATTACTTACTCTGCTAAATAAGCCAATCCTGCACCGCCAAGGAATGAGTGCACACAGACAATCTGCTGGAGCTAAATGTTCATGGACCAACTGCTGGGGAATATTCCACACCTACTCGGTGGAAAGAAATCCAATCCTAACTTGCTGGATAGTAAGCACATATTTGCAATCAATGGGGATTAAATATGTATCGACCGACTGCCGGGTATAAGCATACACACTACCTGCTCACAACTCTACTGGAGAGAGAGATACAACCTCCAATTGCTGATGACGGACTCTGGTTGGGGAGAATAACCTTGCTTGAGTAACTGCCCCAGTGTAGTTCAATTTGTCCCAGTCTACTCTCTAGGACGAAAAGGAAAGCTCGCCATGAAACGACCTCGAGATGGCTTGTCCCTAAATTTGTAATATGAAAGGATGCGTCCCTGGTTGATCTCTTCTGATAAATTATGAAGATATTGAGAAGAATCCTTCCTTCGTTCCCAATTTTGCCCCAGCCCGTGGGATATCTGCAACATCTTCCTCGAAAGGAAACCTAAACTTTCTGTACCCTGCCGGTTTGGTATGAACTACCTCAGCATTTTGAACCTCGAAGGGGTGCTTCATATTAATTGCCTTCTGGATAAGAATAGCTTCTGTGCTCTAGGGATGGCCTGCCCCAGCCTTGCAATGACTTTACCCCTGATTGGCTGATTGTTGGAGCTGTACCCCTGACTGCGAGAGATTTACCGAATCTCGACTTGATTGCCTCAGATTAACTGTCTTTTAGATGGCTGACTCCCATAATGTAATCATTTGATATAGCTTTCCCTGGTTCAACGGAGTGGGCGTTCTGCATTTTATCGTTGTCAAACTTTCCATTGTGGAAACTTTCCTGCTGTCCAGCGCTTACTCGCAAGTAAAACAAATTGTTCTACATAAAAGATATATTAATGCATTGCATATGACAGTTTCAAAATCCAAGTCTGTTCACTGGAAAAATCATTTATCAAAATGTCAACATTAATACAATGTTGTAAGAGGAATCCTTTTAAGAGACAGTTCTGACGTGATCTTTACCGAAGTATGCTTTCGAAACAACTCTACTTCAATTAGGACTTTTGAAGGTTGTAACATGGTCAGGTTCACAGTTAAGAAAGAAAGGATAAAGGCTCAAAGTTTATTTTAATCCACCCATTCTCCTTGGTGTTCTTCAATCCTACGTTCAGCTAATTCAACATAAGCGCTAATCTTTCAAAGGTTGAATGACAGGAGTGATGGTTCGGGATACCACAAGTTTTTGGGAGTGACAGTCACTCGCTTTTCGTCTTTTGGTGCCTGGAGTCACATGACTTGTTTGTTCGAGGATTTTTTCTTTTGTAATCCTTTTCGCTTTTTCCCTAACTTTTTCCTGGACTGGCTCTTTTGAGCTTCTTTTGATTTCGGAGTCCAGCGGGATGCCCTAATTTTTGTCTAAGTCGCTTGTTTTCAAGATTCGAATTAGCGGGCTTCTTATTTTGATTCTCTTCTTTTTTCCTCTTTTTTTTGTTGAACAAATTGTGTGACATCGGCTCGTCTGACTTGTTAAAGGGATTGTGATTGTTTCACTCCTTGGTCGGTGATGGATACCCATTGTGGGTTTTTTAGGCACGACCTATACAGGTGTGATTGACCCTCGAACGGGAACACTCCTTTCGCAATTTGGACACTCGTTCAAATTAGATGACACCTACCCTGCCCCAGGTTAAGATTAAGGGATTTTTTCGTTTTCAGAAAGAAACTCCTACTACTAGGCTCAAAGGGGTTGACAAGGGATTATCATCCTTATATCTCCAGTGTTTAGGGATTTGAAACAATGCATGTACATCATCAGCAGGTTTTATTCAAAAGCATACAATCGGAAGTTTTCGCCTTTCAATTTTGCCATCCTCCCCGGATTCCGCTTAAACAAGCGTTATACATCAATTAAAACATAAGTGAACACAAATGGATTTGATCAAAACATGCATATTCATTTCATTATCATTATCAATTGAAAACAATACAGTTTTACAAGTGAGATTTGCACTTAAACAGAATAGAAACTACAAATACAAAGAAATGACATGATAAAAACAAAGATTGCCTACTTCGGGGAAACGGGCTTTCAGATCTTGACTTGCTGCGGGATCAGCCATCTTCAAACTCAATCAGATGAGAGGTCGACGTGCATCCTCAATCTTCCTCTCAGAAAGGAAATACACCTTTTGTCGATCAACTGTTGCACCCTGGCTTGAAAGGCCTGGCAATCTTCAGTTGAGTGTCCTATGGATCCTCCATGATATCCGCATTGAACACTGGGATCATATCCGGGAGGGTATGACTCTAGCACCGGCTTGAGAGTCTTGGGCTCCACCAATGAGTTCTGATTCAGATGCCGCAGCAACTGACTGTATGACATCGGAACTAGATGAAGAGGAGCATTCCTCCTTTCCAAATTTTTGCGAGGCCCATTCTGATTCTGGCGCCGAGGGTTTTGCTGCCGAGGAGCATGAGGTTGTTGGCGCTGATTAAGGCATTCTTTATGCTCAGGTTCTTTCATTCTTAGATTTAGCCCGGGAATCAGCAGTAGCTGTGGGCGCGGAGATTCTGCAGTCATAAATTGCACTGCACGCTTTTGACCTGATACATCTTCAGGAGAAATAAGAGGAACAACCACCTCTTTTGCACTGAGTAGACCAAGACCACCTGGTACGCTTTTGCCACCCCGCGCAAATTCAACTGCCTTTGAATCGATTAAATCCTAAAATACATGCTTAAAAGCTTTGCAGTTCTCGATGTTATGCCTCGGTGCCCCAGAATGGAAATCATAGTGAACGCTTACATCGTAGCCTAGTGGTAACTCACCCGTAAGTGGAGACATAGTTCAAAGTTTAACCAATTGAAGTTGAAGCAAGAGTTGCAACAACTGCGCATAAGTTATAGGGATCTGATCAAAGATTCTCTCGAGCTGCTTCGTCCTTTGACCATACCTCCTAGTCTTAAGATCGTCTCGAGAAGCAGGCGGTAGCGGCTGACGTGGAAAATTTGGAACCCCAAGTTGTGCAGCAGATCTTTGGGGCACATCACGCCTTGGGAGAGACTTCACAGATGGGGGTGGAACAAGCATCTCTACTGCAGCGTTAGGCACCTGATCACCCTCCTTCCTTAGAACATTTCTTATCACCTTTGTGACCAGGCCCATCTGGGTCATCAGTTGCTGAACCTCCTCCTTAAGCACTTTCTGCTCCAGACATAAGGTTTACATACTCGCCATGAACTGTCCCATCTGGCTTCAGACGTCCCTCAACTCTGCTTGAACTTGTTCCATGACTTTGTGTTGATTCCCCGGTGAACGGTCTGATTGTTTATCCTGAAACTAGCTAACGGACCACAGGAAAATAAGATCAACGGTTCTGATGCAAATGAGAATGCAAGATGCAAAATGCAAACATGTCTATGTGTTTACAGGGAGATCTCCCCCTTGATCCCAGTTTCAATAAACAAGAGCAGCAAATATGTACATCATGACAATCCTCTCATATATTAGGTAAGATCCTTCTTGAAGGTTTCAAAGACGCTAGGTTCAGCCATGGAAATCAGACCAAATAAAGGTCCTAACTCAGGTATCGTTAACTTGGATACAACAAACATCTTTCTGTCTACTTCCCTCTTTACAGCAAATCAGTACCAGGATCAAGGGAAAGACGAGAACCTTTCAAACCCATAGACATGCAATATTAAATGCAGGATGATTATGCAAATGCAAATGCAACAGGGGATCAAGATTGTTGTGTTGTTGATCGAGAAGAACCAGCGCTTCGCTTTGGCAAGAACATAACATAACTCTGATAATAGGAACCTCTTGTATCGAGAATACAGATTCGCACATCAAAGAAAACTGGGTAATCTGAAAGTCAAGGTTTACTGCATAACCCAATCCCTCTCACAGGTATGGACCTATCCACTAATAAGGTTCGACATCGTATGCGTTCATCAGCGTCACAGACTTTCTAGAAACGATGATATGTTCACCATTTCTGGTTTATCATCATAATCTCACGAAGCGGCCTCACTTAGCTGAATCACAAATGATCGGTTCCTAGAGTCGATAATCCTCAAAGATAAAAATCCTGTCGAGCCCAAAGGGCCAGAAAAGAAGTAATCAAAGAGAATCTTGTCTGAGCGCGAATTTCGTGGGAACTAGTGCATGTCGAAGCATACAGGTTCACCACTACTTTCCACTTCTAATGCTATGTTTGTACTCAAGCCTGGGTCTGGCTTATCACTCAATGGAACATTCCCTCCCCACAGCACAACAATAATGATATAATGCGGGAAGTAAAAATGTGAAAGTAAATATCGTACAACACGTATGTACACACCCAAAAGATAAACAAACAAGCGCTAGGATTAACTCGCATAGGGGATACGTATCTCCTTAGTAGAGTCGCCAGCTGTCGCTACTGCGAAAAAGGGTGCCGACAATGACAGAAGATTCGCCACCATTCGTTATTTATCCCAACGAGGGAAAGGAAACGAGCAGACAAAACCTGACGAAAACAGGAGAAGACAGGTCATCACAACCATGTCTCGGGTTCGGGAGTCAGTTACGCAAGGGGAAGGTGTTAGCACCCCTCACGTCCGTTGTACTCGACGGGATCCACACTTGTTGGTTCAGATGTTTTTACCCGAGTAGGGTTAACAATCAGTTCTAGCAGTTAGGTGTATGCAACTCGACCATTGGAGACTTAGGTGTTACCTATTTGTGGTAAAACTAAGAGTTAACGAAACTCTTTTTATGAAAAGGTTTTCCATTATTAAGGGTCTCAAAGGACAAAATGAAGTTTGATCATTTGTTTTTGAAGTCTTTTAGGGAGAAGTGTTTTTGAATTGTTTGTAATTCATGTTGCACTAAAGACTATGACCTAGGAGCGAATGCATCGCATATCACCCAAAGGGTGTACACTAAACACTCTAGGCCATTGAGAGGAAGCCCCCCAATCACCGTTTCCCAAGTTCTTAAGGTTCGTAACGCACAACATTCATTAGCCTTTATTAGGTATTTTAGAGTTGTTTTGAGATGAGGAAGAGAGAGGAAAAACTAAAGGGAACTAGTTCAAACCTAGTAGCTTTCATGCAAAGATAGACCTAAAGTTGAGGTAAAAGGGATACTACCTAATGTTGTCATGCATGGTTTGAATCGTAGAGTCTATCATAATCTCAAAGAGATTAGAAGTCCTAAGGGAACATGGCAAAGAAGATAAAGAAGTAAGCAACATGAAAGAGAAATGAAGGCATATGCAATGCACCACACAAGAAAAGGGAGGAAACAGTGTTGGGTGAAAACCTCCACAAGCACATCTCAACCTTTGTTAATGCAAGGAAAGAAAAGAAGGAGAAAAGCATACAGCATTCAAACATCAATCCTAATGCACAAAAAACACACCAAGTGAAAAGGAAAGAGGGAAGTGAATGAATGAAATGATGGGAGGCAAAGTGAGAACCAAGGGAACTTACAAGGGCACTCAACAAAGCATACCACATTCAAAATGCAAACAAATCACACAAAGGGTCCTCAAAGGCTCACTACTTATGGCATGCCTTAAGTTACTCCAAAGGAGGGACTAAGCTTCCATAAATAGGATCCTAAAGTCCTAGGACTGAAGCATAGATGGGTGAAGAATGTATACAAAGTAAATGAAAAGAGATGCACCAAAGAATGCAAACAAATCATGTCAAAAGATGGGAAACATTCACATATGCACACAAGTGAAACCCTAAATGAAAGGCCTAAAAGATAAGCATGCTTGAACAAGTTGCAAACCAAATTAGGACCTAAAATTCAACCTACACATGCTCCAACATCTTAGGGGTATAAAACAGCAAGAGTTGGTGCTCAAACATTTGCACAAATATCATTTTCAAGGCCTATTAGCTCAAGCACGTGTGTAAGCTTCAATTATAGGACACCTAACTTATGAAATACCCTAAAATTAGAAAACAAACTAAAAAATTGCCAAATAAAATCCTAGATGGCCCCTAAGGTGTTAGGAACCAAGGGACATAGCTATGGGGAAAAAGTCTAAACAAGACTATGCAAACATAGGTGAAACCCTAAGGGTACCTCAAATGGACAAAGGGAATCGGGGGTCACTAAACAAGTCCTAAAACCCTAACCAAAATGCCCCCAAGCAGGGGCAAAATTGTCCAAGAAAATCTCTTAACATGTCAAAACATGAGCAAAAAAAACCAGCCATTAACATGAGGAATTCATCAAGAAATGAAATCAAACACAAGAAAGATGCATTTTTAATCCATGTAAAACACCTCAAAAGTGAAAAAACAATTTTAATTGGAAACTGACTTAAAAATTTAATTGAAAATTTTTTACAATCATCTAACATGATAAAGTGTATAGAAATATTTTTTCCAAGATTTTTAGATGCATTGAGGTATTTTATTTGGATTAAAATTGAACAAAAAATAAAAATGGAAAAAAGAATGAAAAGAAAATAAAAAAGGTAAAAGCGTGTGACGAATAGCAAGAAGAATCAGTTCATTTCTCACTGGGCTCAGCAGGGGGGTGTGAATAACAAATCTGGCCCAAGATCAAAAACAAAAATGAGCGTAGTACATGAAACTCTGCGTTTCACTTATGACGCGGTGGTCAACAGGTCAAAGAAGCGCTCAGATGCAATCTAGGCCGTTGGTTGAAGATTGGTCAAAAGGTCCTACTCTGATGTGGCATTACACGCAAGCACGATCGAGAAATTTCTAGATGCCGGAGCCACTTTGCTCCGGTCGTCTTCTCCGATCAACCAAAAATGCAGGGAGTTCAAAACTCCACCAAAACACATGATTCTTTAGTCTAAACTCATCCTCTCCTCACACAGATTAATAATCTAGGGTTTAAATTCATTTATCACTCAAGAATTGGGAAACACGAGTCAAACAAAATTCAAGCTTAATCCAAGAATCATCAAGAACAGACACCAAACCAATCCAGAAATGATCTATAAGGATAAGGCTTCTAGAATACATAAAAATGGCGCATGATTGATGCATGATCAGAGAGAAATTTGGAAAGATAGCTTATCTAACAGAGTGCCTTCGTTGGGCCTTGATTTATGGATGAAACTTGTGGAAAACCAACCAGAAAGCTTCAAGGATCTTCAATGGAGCTTTCTATTGTTGCTACTGCGAAAATCGAGGCCCACAATGACAGAAGAGTCGCCTCCGTGCGTTATTTATCCCAAGAGAGGGCAAGGAAACGCTTAGAGAAAACCTAACGAAAAAAGGGATAAGATCAGCCATCGCAACCAAATCTCGAGTTCGGGAGTCGGTTACGCAAGGGAAAGGTATTAGCACCCCTCACGTTCGTCGTACTCGACGGGATTCACGCTTGTTGTCTAGTCTATGGGTGAAAAACAAACTGTCTACGGCTGCTAAAGCTAAACGGAAGAACTGAAAAGAACAGAAAGAACTAACTCGATAGAGCGTCGCCGCTCTATGCCTACGTATTCCCTCGTGCAATGGGAAAGTCATAGTCAACATAGTTCGGGAAACTATGGGGGGGATTGCTCACCAAGACATCGTGTCTTGTGCCTACGTATTCTCGTCTGGTACGAGAAATCAGAGCAAAACGTAGTTCAGGCTAACTATGGGTAAAACAGGGTGTTCTCGATTGCACGGGGCGAGAAAAAAGGTTGACAATACTAGCGTACGCATTCTAGAAGTTAGGTGTATTGCTGCTCGACCATTGGAGACTTAGGCATTACTTGTTTGCGATAACACGGACGTAGTATGTCATTTGTTAAAAGGTACGGGTTACCTAAGGGGGGAAAGGGAAAGTGTGCCTGCTAGGATTATCGCAATCATATGCCTACGCACTCTCAACAGATATGAGAGATCAGAGCAGCCGTAGTTCAGCTAACTACGAAAAGCGGTATCGATCGCACGGAAGCGAGAGAAAAGGGAGTCTCGATTGCACGGAGGCAAGAGGGGGGATCTCAATCGCCAGGACGTGAGAGAAATGAGTTTTAATCGCACGGGGGCGAGGGAAAAGAGGAAACGAGCCTAACACGCCTAAACGGGAAGGAACTCGGGACACACACGCAAGAACCTAAGGCGTAGGAGCGAATGCGTCGCATATCACCCAAAGAGTGTTATACTAAACACTCTAGGCCATTAAGGGGAAACCCCTCAATCACCATTTCCTACGTATCTATCAGAACTTACAACGCTTGGCGATTGATTAAAATAATTGAATTAGAAAGGTGTTACCGAACAGAGTGGTTCCGTTGACCCTTGACATTGTGCGCAAGCTCCATTCCAATCGTCTCCTCTTTTGGTCCTTGAAAATGCTTTGAATTGGGACCAATGTGACGCTGGACTGTCGTAGCTCGACTTATAAGAGAAGTCAAACTTTAAGAGGTTGCGTATTAATTTCCGTTTCAAAGACAAGATAGAGAAATGATATTGAGAATCATTCTCTAATTGAATCGTGTCACACGGACCAAAAACAGTGGGATCTTGTCTTACAAGACTTCATCGATCACCAAAAGTCAAAATAAAGTCGAAAGATGAAAAGAAAATAAGAGAGAAAGAAGTGGTCTCGGATCCAACATTATTCATCAATAACTTGACTGGTAATGAATTACGGAAATGTCTTCATCAACCAAAACAGATGAAAAGAAATAAAGTCGAAAATGAGAAAGGGGAGAAAAAGTTGGTCTTGGATCCTTTGTTTCACGTCAATAGTTTGACGGCTAAACGGTGGAAACTTCTTCGTCGACCTAAACAAAAAATGGGACAAAATGCCCAATAACAAATGAGAAATGAAATTAACTTCTAAAGAGAAAATAAATCTCAAAACTTAAGTATAAAAATTTTAAAAGAAAAATAAAATATGAAGCTTAAAATAATATATATAATGTAAATTCTAAAGAAAAAGAAATCTAAAAGAAATATTAATATATAAAACTAAAATTAAATATATTTACAAAATATAATAAGTAAAACTGTTTTTGATAATAAAAATAAAACAAAGAAAAATATAAGAAAAAAGAAGGGGAGGGGTTATGAATTCGGGGGATTTCAAAATCACAAGGGTGGTATGTGACGGTGGGCAGCAACCAAACATGGGTCTAGCCCATTATTAATAATAAAAAAAACAACAGAAAATGATTTAAAAACCACGATGGGCCACCCGGCCCATCAACCTCAAGCATGCTTCAGTGCATTTTGGTACACACGGACAGTTCTCTGATAACATAAACTTCAGAACAAAGAAATCAAGAAGGGTTGCGGTCAAAATCCCCATGGCTATCTCTATTTACAACATTCGTAAGAGGAAGAATAAATGAAACCGAAGAAGAAAAACGAAATGAGATCCCAACCACAATCCCCCTTCGTCTCCTCTCAAACTCTTGCTATTTATTCGGTTTAAAATGATCTTCAGGTTTGTGTTTTGGATCAAGTTTGTTCACTGATTTGGTTTAGATTTGTTTTGCAACTTAGAAATTACTCGATTCCTCTTCTTCTCATCTCCTTTGATTCTTGGTTTGATTTCTGCGTGATTCTGGTTTGGGTTTGGCTGAGCTGTGTATACAGTGTTAGCGAGGGTGATGAAGTTCTGAAGAAGGTTTGTTAAAGCTTGAAGTTCTGGATTTGGAGGTGTGGGTTTTACGGTCAAAGTGGGTTTTAGATGATTTTGATGGTATGATCTGGGTTTTGAGGTGAAAGTGTTAAGGGTTTGAATACGGTGGATAACTATGGAAGCCGTGTTGAAGGGTTGTGAAACAGAGTTCAGTTGATAATTGATTTTCTGGTTTTGTTGAAGCTTTGGTTGAAGGTGATTTGGAGAAGATGGGTGTTTTTGGCGGTTTTCCGGTGAATGGAGGTTGTGTTGAAGGTTATTGTTGTTGGTTTCAGAAGGTGAAGATTGAAGGTGCGTTCATGGAGGAATGGCGGAGATGAGTTTTGGTTGGGGCGCGTCTGTTTAATTTTCTGGAAAGGAGAAGGCGGGTCGTGAAGTTAGGGATGAAGGTTCGTTGGGTTTATTTCGGTGGTTTGTTCTTGGCTATCTGGGTTTCCGTTGAACAGGTCATGGATTACGAGCTAAAATGGTGGAGTGAGGTTCGAACGGTTTACAGTTTGAAGGTTGGGTTGTTCTGTAATTTATTGTTCACGATGATTGAAGTTTGGAGAATAATGTTGTGGGTGAAGCGAGAATGGGTTTTATGATGATGTTAATGAAGATGAGAAGATGAAAGGTCGTGGTTTGTTTCGGCGACGACGGAAGGAGTTCTGAAGGTTGGTTTATGAAGAAGACAGTTGGAGAGGGTTTTGAAGTGTGTTGTTCATGTGGTGATGAAGGTTAAATGAAGAACAGGAAATCTGGGTTTATCTGAGAAGGTCCATGGTGGGTTGAGTTTGAAGGTTACAAGGTTTGAAGGTGAGTTTGTGAGTGATTTCACGGACGATAGGGTTTTAGAAGTTATTGTTGGAGGATGGTGAACAAACTTGGTTCTGCAGAAACGGTGAGGAACATAAATGGAGAGACAGATTTCTGGTTATGGTTTTGGTTGAGTTTCACGGTAAGTGGTAGATTGAGTTTGCGTCACAGTTTCAAAGATGGAAGTGGGGTGTTGGCCATGGATTGAAGGCGGTTGAGAAAAATCGAAAATGGTGGAAGCTGAGTTGAAGTTCTTTATGAGTATTGGTTCAAAAGTTCATGTAAGGTTTCTGGGGAAACTGAAATGCTCGGTTGAGCTTTTTTTGAGGTTATCTCCTTTTCTTCCTTTTCTCTTCAATGATCCCCCCTTCTGATTGTCGCTGCCTCTGCTTTTAAAACCAATTCAAATTTTATTCTGAAGATTTTCTGCCGCTGTTTGTGCTGTTGCTCTCAATGTTGTAGGCTTTGCAGGGGCTGGGTTTGAATTGTTGTTATTTTGCTGGTTGTTGCACAAGGTAGATGTACAGAGCTTTGTAGATGTTGAAGGGTGTTTTGGCAGCTTGCGGTTTGGCATGTTGTGTGTTTTGGCACAACAAAGTTGGACAATTCGGGCCCCTTGGCAGGATGTAATGCCTTTGTTGTTTTCACTTTGCAATTTTCATCAATTTTCCTCTTTTTGTTTTATCTCATGTCTACAGGCTTTGTCCTTGTATGCAGAATTTGGGACTGGTGTAGCAGATGTAGTTGGTTGGTGCAAGAACTTGTCTGGTGTGGTGTTTGTAACATTGACTTTGTTTCGTACCGCATCATGTGTTGTCATGGAGCAAAAGTTTGGCATGTAGTACATGCTGGCATGGGAAAACAAATGTTGGACTAATAAACAAATTAATCTAAGTAATCTAGACAACTAATTAACTCTAAATTAAAACACTTAATTAATTTGAACTAAACAAAAATCTGAATAATAAAACAAATTAATCTTAATTAGCTCTAAATTAATCTTAAAATAATTAATTAAATAAATCTAAATTAACAAAATCTACTCCTAAAAATAAATAAAAAACAAATAAAAATATTC
The DNA here is from genome assembly GCA_963859935.3 of Lathyrus sativus. Classification (NCBI taxonomy): domain Eukaryota; kingdom Viridiplantae; phylum Streptophyta; class Magnoliopsida; order Fabales; family Fabaceae; genus Lathyrus; species Lathyrus sativus. The sequence continues at coordinate 342,310,633 of OZ012735.1, read as the reverse complement.
TATATAAAAAATTGATAATTAAACCTATTTCCTATTTCTATCTAAAAAGAAATAATATAAACCATTTAAAATTTTAAATTATATTAAAAAAATATATTTTTAAAAACAATAAAAGGTTAAATTCTATATAAAAGAAATCTAATAAAATCAAATTAAACTATATAATTAAATTCTGAAACCTATTTTCTAAACAAAAGTTAGAAGAAAAGGGTTATAATAAAAATTGCTCTAAATAATTAAATAAAGTAAAAATAATAAATAAATGAAAAAATGCCATGGAAAACAGGCGAGCACCGAAATGCGCCGATATTATCGACATGGATTGAATTATCAAGAGGAGAGCGACTTTCGCTCGATTTCGACATTGAACTTCTCGGTTGAATTAATTTGAATCGCCTGAAACGCGAGCAAAGCGGCTAAAATTCTGATAAATTCAATCCGGCTGATAACACGGGAAAAATACGACCTAAATGATATGCATATGAAAACGAAACAAAAACCAGTCAAAGTCAGAAAACCGGTGGGCAAATTTTAGGGTGCAACAACTGCCCCTATTCAATCGACTTGGACCTGAAGGGATGAAAAGGAGCCGATTTCAGACATTCAAGGTAGAAGGTGATTGAATACAAAAGAACCCGAAAATTTGCAGTCTGATCAGAATATTAAATAATTAGAACCCAGTCGTACGCCGCCGGAAAGAACACCGTATCCAAAGATGACATCTTCTAATGATAGACGGGAAGCAAACCAAAATCACATCGTCTAATGATAGACAGGAAGAAATATCGTATCCAAAACTCACATCGTCTAATGATAGACAGGAGGAAAACGTCACATCCAAAACACTCACATCGTCCAATGATAGACGGAGAGAAACATCATATCCAGAACTCACATCGTTTAATGATAGACGAGAGGAAAACATATATCCAAATCACTCACATCGTCCAATGATAGACAGTGAGAAACATCATATCACGAACTCACATCGTCTAATGATAGACGAGAGGAAAAGGTATATCCAAAACTCTCACGTCGTCCAATGATGGACGGAGAGAAACATCATATCCAGAACTCACATCGTCTAATGATAGACGAGAGGAAAACGTATATCCAAAACTCTCAAGTCTTCCAATGATGGACGGAGAGAAACATCATATCCAAATCCCGCATCATCTAATGATAGACGAGAGTAACATCACATCCAAATCTCGCATCGTTTAATGATAGACGAGAGGAACAACCATATCCAAAACTCTCACGTCGTCCAATGATGGACGGAGAGAAACATCATATCTAAATATTGCATCGTCTAATGATAGACGAGAGTAAAATCACATCCAAATATCGCATCGTTTAATAATAGACAAGAGGAACAACCATATCCAAAACTCTCACGTCGTCCAATGATGGACGGAGAGAAACATCATATCCAAATCTCGCATCGTCTAATGGTAGACGAGAGTAACATCACATCCAAATCTCGCATCGTCTAATGATAGACGAGAGGAACAACCATATCCAAAACTCTCACGCCGTCCAATTATTGATGGAGAGAAACATCATATCCAAATCTCGCATCGTCTAATGATAGACGAGAGTAACAACACATCTAAATCTCGCATCGTCTAATGATAGATGAGAGTAATATCATAACCAAACTATTCACATCGTCTAATGATAGACGGAGAGAAAAATCTGCTGGTGATTTCATCATCAGATGGTTGATGGACGAAGCATAACTGACGTATACGATCTGAAACCCGAAAGAAAGCAAACTGATGAGCTGTCTGAACAAAGTTGTTTATGTACCACTGTCTTGATTGAAGAGTGATTCGAGCTGCCACAGAAGGCTAACAAAAACCGGCTTATGCTTCGCATGTATATGTTTGAATTTTTATGGCGCAATGCTTCATACGAAATGGAAATGCTACGCATTTGAGGATGAGATGCAAAAGATGATGCAAATATGATAACTATATGCAAAAATGTAGATGTAGGCTCGGGCTGCTGGGGGAAAGCTGGATGTGAAAGAACCACTCTAGCAAAATAAATGCTGAAGAGGTGAAGCCAACTCCGTTGAGAATAACCGGATGTGCCAAGTATGATTGGACTTTTGCTGGGGAAGACAGGTGAAGGGTTACGACTTCCCGACATTCATCTTGAACCTGAAGATTGACTGCACTTACTTGAATAGCTCTGAGTAGCTCTGGAGAGATGGAGAGGAAAATCTCCTCTTTTTCTAAACATGCCTCAGCCTGTGGGTTCTCTGTATATATCTTCCTCGAAAGGAGATCCGAAAGCTCTATACCCTGTTGGTATGATATGAACTGCCTCAGCATCATGAACCTCAGAGAGGTGCTTCAGATTAACTGCCTTCTGGGTAAGGATAATATATGTGCTCTTGGGGTGACCTGCCCCAGCCTTGAAGTGATTTGCCCCTGATTGGCTGATTTGTAGAGAAGTGCCCCGGGCTGACTTCGAGAGAGTTACCAAATCTTGACCTGATTACCCCATATTAACTGATCTTCGGATGACTGACTCCTTTGATAAACATTTGATATGCCTTGCCCCTGCTCAACGGAGTACTTCGGCGCTATCTGCATCTCATCTCGATCAATCTTTCCACTGTAGGAACTCTCCTGATGTCAAGTGCTTACTCGCAAGTAAAACAAATCGTTTTGCAAAAGATAAGCTTAATACAATGCATATGACAGTTTTGAAATCCAAGTTTGTTCACTGGAAAAAAGTTGTGACATTTAGTGAACGCATCACTTATCAGAATGCCAACATAAATACCCAAAAGGTAAGAAAAATCCTTTTAGGAGTCAGTTTCGACATGATCTTTACCGAAGTATGCTTTCGAAACAACCGGACTTCAATTAGGACTTTCTAAGGTGGTAACTTGGCCAAATTCACAGTTTGAAAGAAAGGATATAAGGCTCAAATTTCTTTTTAACCCACCCACTCTCCTTGATATTCTCCAATCCTATATTCAGCTAATTCGACGCTCGCTCGCCTCTTAGAGGTTGAATGACAGGAGTGATGGTTCAGGAAACCACAAGTTTCCTTCTATCTAAAAAGAAATAATCTAAACCATTTAAATTTCTAAATTATATTTAAAAAATCTATTTTTAAAAACAATAAAAGGTTAAATTCTATATAAAAAAATCTAATAAAATCAAATTAAACTATATAATTATATTCCTAAACCTATTTTCTAAACAAAAGTTAAAAGAAAAGGGTTATAATAAAAATTTCTCTAGATAATTAAATAAAGCAAAAATACCAAATAAATGCAAAAATGCCATGGAAAACAGGCGAGCACCGAGATGCGCCGATATTATCGACATGGATTGAATTATTAAGAGGAAAGCGATTTTCGCTCGATTTCGACACTGAACTTCTCAGTTGAATTAATTTGAATCGCCTAAAACGCGAGCATAGCGGCTAAAATCCTCATAAATTCACTCTGGCTGATAACACGGGCAAAATGCGACCTAAATAACATGCAGATGAAAACAAAACAAAAACTAAGCAAAGTCAGAAAACCGGTGGACAAATTTTAGGGTGCAATAGCTGCCCCTATTCAATCGACTTGGACCTGAAGGGATGAAAAGCAGCCGATTTCAGACATTCAATGTTGAAGGTGATTGAATACAAAAGAACCCGAAAATTTGCAGTCTGATCAGAATATTAAACAATTAGAACCCAGTCGTATGTTGCCGGAAAGAACACCGTATCCAAATATCACATCATCTAATGATAGACGGGAAGCAAACCAAAATCACATCGTCTAATGATAGACAGGAAGAAATATCGTATCCAAAACTCACATCGTCTAATGATAGACATGAGGAAAATGCCACATCCAAAACACTCCCATCGTCCAATGATAGACGGAGAGAAACATCATATCCAGAACTCACATCATCTAATGATAGACGAGAGGAAAACGTATATCCAAATCACTCACATCGTCCAATGATAGACGGAGAGAAACATCATATCCAGAACTCACATCGTCTAATGATAGACGAGAGGAAAACGTATATCCAAAACTCTCACGTCGTCCAATGATGGACGGAGAGAAAAATCATATCCAGAACTCACATCATCTAATGATAGACGAGAGGAAAACGTATATCCAAATCACTCACATCGTCCAATGATAGACGGAGAGAAACATCATATCCAGAACTCACATCGTCTAATGATAGACGAGAGGAAAACGTATATCCAAAACTCTCACGTCGTCCAATGATGGACGGAGAGAAACATCATATCCATAACTCACATCGTCTAATGATAGACGAGAAGAAAACATATACCCAAAACTATCACGACGTCTAATGATGGAGAGAAACATCATATCCAAATATCGCATCGTCTAATGATAGACGAGAGTAACATCACATCCAAATCTCGCATCGTCTAATGATAGACGAGTGGAACAGCCATATCCAAAACTCTCACGTCGTCCAATGACGGACGAAAAGAAACATCATATCCAAATCTCGCATCGTCTAATGATAGACGAGAGTAACATCACATCCAAATCTCGCATCGTCTAATGATAGATGAGAGGAACAGCCATTTCCAAAACTCTCACCTCGTCCAATGACGAACAGAAAGAAACATCATATCCAAATCTCGCATTGTCTAATGATAGACGAGAGTAACATGACATCCAAATCTCACATCCTCTAATGATAGACGAGAGGAACAGCCATATCCAAAACTCTCACGTTGTCCAATGATGGACGGAGAGAAACATCATATCCAAATCTCGCATCTTCTAATGATAGACGAGAGTAACATGATATCCAAATCTCACATCGTCTAATGATAGACGAGAGGAACAAACATATCCAAAACTCTCACGTCGTCCAATGATGGACGGAGAGAAACATCATGTCCAAATCTTGGATTGTCTAATGATAGACGAGAGTGACATCACATCCAAATCTCGCATCGTCTAATGATAGACGAGAGGAACAACCATATCTAAAACTCTCACGTTGTCCAATGATGGACGGAGAGAAACATCATATCCAAATATCACATCGTCTAATGATAGACGAGAGTAACATCACATCCAAATCTCACATCGCCTATGATAGATGAGAGGAATAGCCATATCCAAAACTCTCACGTCGTCCAATGATGGACGGAGAGAAACATCATATCCAAATCACGCATCGTCTAATGATAGACGAGAGTAACATCACATCCAAATCTCACATCGTCTAATGATAGACGAGAGTAACATCATAACCAAAACAACTCACATCGTCTAATGATAGACGGAGAAAAAAATCTGCTGGGGATGTCATCATCAGAGGGTTGATGGACGAAGCATAACCGATGTATACGATCTGAAACCCGAAAGAAAGCAAACTGATGAGCTGTTTGAACAAAGCTGTTGATGCACCATTGTCTTGATTGAAGAGTGATTCGAGCTGCCACGGAAGGCTAACAAAAACTGGCTTATGCTTCGCATGCATATGTTTGAATTTTTATGGCGTAATGCTCCATACGAAATGGAAATGCTACGCATTTGAGGATGAGATACAAAAGATGATGCAAATATGATAACTATATGCAAAAATGCAGATGCAGGCTCGGGCTACTGGGGGGAAGCTGGATGTGAAAGAACCACTCCAGCAAAATAAATGCTGAAGAGGTGAAGCCAACTCCGCTGAGAATAACCGGATGTGCCAAGTATGATTGGACTTTTGCTGGGGAAGACAGGTGAAGGGTTACGACTTCCCGACATTCATCTTGAACCTGAAGATTGATTGCACCTGCTTGAATAGCTCTGAGTAGCTCTGAAGAGATGGAGAGGAAAAGTTCCTTTATTTCCAAACCTGCCCCAGCCTGTGTGTTCTCTTTATAAATCTTCCTCGAAAGGAGATCCGAAAGCTCTGTACCCTGTTGGTATGATATGAACTGCCTCAGCATCATGAACCTCGGAGAGGTGCTTCAAACTAACTGCCTTCTGGGTAAGGATAATATTTGTGCTCTTGGGGTGACCTGCCCCAGCCTTGAAGTGATTTGCCCCTGATTGGCTGATTTGTAGAGAAGTGCCTCGGGCTGACTTCGAGAGATTTACCGAATCTCGACCTGATTGCCCCATATTAACTGATCTTCGGATGGATGACTCCTTTGATAATCATTTGATATGCCTTGCCCCTGCTCAACGGAGTACTCCGGCGCTATCTGCATCTCATCTCGATCAAACTTTCCACTGTTGGAACTCTCCTGATGTCCAGTGCTTACTCGCAAGTAAAACAAATCGTTTTGCAAAAGATAATATTAATGCAATGCATATGACAGTTTTGAAATCCAAGTATGTTCACTGGAAAAAAGTTGTGACATTTAGTGAACGCATCACTTATCAGAATGTCAACATCAATACCCATAAGGTAAGAAAAATCCTTTTAGGAGTCAGTTTTGACGCGATCTTTACCGAAGTATGCTTTCGAAACAACCGGGCTTCAATTAGGACTTTCAAAGGTGGTAACTTGTCCAGATTCACGGTTTGAAAGAAAGGATATAAGGCTCAAAGTTCTTTTTAACCCACCCACTCTCGTTGATATTCTCCAATCCTATATTCAGCTAATTCGACACTCGCTCACCTCTCAGAGGTTTAATGACAGGAGTGATGGTTCAGGAAACCACAAGTTTTCGGAGTGACAGTCACTCGCTTTTCGTCTTTGGTGCCTGGAGTCATACGACTTGTTTTTCGTCATTATTTTTTTTATTTCCCTATTTTTGCCTGGACTGACTCTTTTGAGTATATCTTCTCTTGAAGTCCAGTGGGACGCCCTAATTTTTGCCTAAGCCACTTGTTTTCAAGTTGTTGACTTAGCGGGATTCTTACTTTTTTTCTTTTCTTTCCTTTTTCGGAACAAATCGTGTGACACCGGCTGGTCTGACTTGTTGAAAGGGTTGTGACTGTTTCACTCTTTGGTTTTTTTAAGCACGACCTCTACAGGTGTGATTGATCCTCGAACGGGTACACTTCTTCTGCAATTCGGATGTTCGGTCGAATTAACTGACACCTACCCTGCCCCAGGTTGAGATTGAGGGTTTTTTGTTTTCAGAAAAGAACTCCTAGAACTAGGCTCAAGGGGTTGACAAGGGATTAACTTCCTTATATCTCCGGTGTTTAGGGATTTGAAACAATGCATGTATATCATGAGCAGGTGTTTATTCAACAGCATACAAACGAAAGTTCTGCGTCTTTCAATTTTGTCATCCTCCCTCAAAGAATTCCGCTTAAACAAGCGTTTGACAACAATAAAAAGCATTGAGTGAACACGAATGGATTTAATAAAAACATGCATATTCATTTCATTATCATTATCAATTAAAAACAAAAACGTCTTACAAATGAAATTTGCAAATAAGTTCGCACTTAAACAGAAAAGAAACTACAAGTGTAAAGAAATAACATGATAAAAAGATTGTCAGCTTCGGGAAACTGGGCTTTCATTCTTGACTTGCTGCTGAACCAGCCATCTTCAGAATTGCTCATCGAAGTCAGTCTGGTACTCTTCCGAAGCCACATGACTGGATGATGGAAAATCATTGATCTGGACACCCTGAGGCGTGACTGAGAACATGTTGGAGTCAAGCAGGGTCTGAATCTTGCTTCTGAGCACCTTACAGTCTTCGGTTGAATGCCCCTGTTCCCCAACATGGTACTCACAGTGGGCGTTGATATCAGAATCTGACAGATATGGAGGAATCTCTGGATCAATTTTCTTCGGCACTATCAAACCACTTCCAATCAAGTCTGTCAATATTTGACTGTACGACAATGGCAGCTGAGTGAAATGCCTCTCGGGCTTCCTCGGTCTTCGTCGGGTGTGCTGACGCGGCTGATGACGGTATGAATGTTGCCTCTATAGGGAAGCAGATATCTGATACACAGACCTAACAGGTTGCTGACTCTGAATACTCGAAATGTCTGAAAACTGAATCTGAGGTAATGGAGATTCCGGGATAGCATTACTTTCTTTCTCCCATTCCTTTTTAGAGTTGACAACTGATTCACTTTCATAAACTGAGGTATCTGAGATGTCTCGAATCTTTCCACTCTTGATTCCACTCTCAATATGTTCCCCTGTGTTGCACCCCAAAATTTGCCCAACATTTATTCACCTAGCTTATGTTTAACTTCATTCACATTAGCATTATCATTTGCATTTCATTGACATGTATGCAGGAGATCAAGAGGTATGATTACCAATCAAGAGCTAGACAAGACTATGAGGCTAGATAAGAAGGTTATTCAGGTGTTCAAGGGTTGATATCCTTGTCAGAGAAGTCAAAAGATCCTCAGAGAGAGTGATTGAAACCAAGTGTGTAGGTCTCCTAACTTGAGAGTTAGAAGGAAGTCATCAGATGATTCTGAAGCCATGAAGATGGACTTGAGGTCTTGAGAGAGCTCATGAGAAGATTTGAAGATCACTTTGAGGCCTAGACAGGTCATTGTGCAAGATTAAGAAGGCTCAGACAAGAGTGGTGCAATTAGGGTTTGACTGGGTCAACCCTAAGTCAACTGATGATTTGGAGAAGGTTGAGACCTAATTCAAGAGCCATGTGATCATGGATTGATACATTAAGATGTTCTAAGGATGATTCTAAGGTTAGCTCATCATAATTGAAGAGTTTGAGAAGTTTCAGGCTAGGGTTTCTAAGGCTTGACAGTGTAAAATCCCCTAGTTTGACCCCTATCTTCAAGGCAATTTAGCTCAAGATGTGATTGTCATCTCATCTTTACACCAACATGATTGTTGTAGATCATGGCCTTATCTTTAATTTGAGTGCTAGAAGTCCTTGATAGGATTTGTAGAACTCAAGTTATGGCTTTGACAAGTTACAGGTCATCTGAGGCATGTGAATTTGGAGCTTGAAAGTTACCCAACTTGCATGAAACTTTTTCCCTAGAAGGATAATTCCTATGAACTTTTGGTCAACATGAATGTTGTTCCTTATCATCTTATCTTTCTAGAGAGTACTAGAATTCCTTGATAGGATTTGTAGAACTCAACTTATGGCTTGGACAAGTCAAGGGTATTTTGGTCATTTGTGATCATAGGCCATTTTCACCAACTTAGAGGTCTCAAATGAAATTTTGTTCAACTAGAAAGTTGCTAAAAATGGGGTTTTAACATTGACCATGCATCAAGGAGGCATTGAAATGGCTCAAGGAGAGACTTGGTTCAAGAAATTTTGGAAAAAGAAAGAATTAAAAGGATTTAATGGCCAAAAATTCAAATAATTCATTTTGTGACCAAATGAAACAAAATTATAGGTCAAATTGATTGAAAAAATGATTTTAGAAACAATGGCAATGTTAGAATTTTGATTTGAGGTCATTTGCATACCATTCCATTTCATTTCTTCATGATGAAGCAACATATCCAACTTATACCTTTGGCTTGCAAACAAGGAAAATAACACACTAAACTCATTCAAAATCTCATGAGAATTTGATTACAAGGATAGCCATGCCCAAAGGGAGCCAGAATAGTGATTTCCATGGATGAGATTTTGAAGAGATTTTGAAAATCCAAAATCTCATTTGGATGATTCTAGAAAGTTCTAGACAGTCCCAATCACTTCTATATAAGTCATTGAGTGGATGCAGTTCATTTTTTTGGAAGGAATTGAAGCTGGTTGCAGAAAGAGCCATTGAATTTTGGAGGTGCAAGTGAGAATCGGATTTTGAGTTCAAGGGAGAATCAAGCCAAATCAAGGTGTGCAAAGGCTTTGGGAGTGAATTTGGAGTGTGTCTGCATCGTTTTGGAAGTTGAAGTGATCAAAAACCATCTCTGTTACCTCTTTGAACTCAGGTTTGTACATTTCACTCTTATGCATGATTTAGGAGGAGGTAGTTAGCATTCTATGTGTGGTTAGGATCCTTGTAACATGTAGTTGGATTTAGGATCAGAAATTGGTGAATTAGAGACAAATTAGGTATGTGATCATTTTCTGGAGAGGCTGATATCTCAAGATTCTTGAAGGAATAATCACGATGGGATAGTGGAAATTGATCAGTGAAGGGCAAGGATTGAATTGAGACCTTTAATTTGAAGAATGGTGAGATTCAAGATTTGGATGAGTTCTGAAAATATTATCGTGTTTTGAGTTAGAGAAGGATTTAGATGATTTGGAGTTGAGATTCTTGATCAGCATTGGATTCTAGACAAGAAGATGTATGGTTGGTGAATTTTTGATGAACTGTGGAGGTTGTCTCACCGGGGAAGACGGTGGCGCCACTGTTCAGGACACCGTCTGTGTTTTCCCCCCAAACTGAGTTCAAATGGGGACGATGAGCCATGGTCGTTGGATGAGTGTTGGACTTTTGACTCAGGCGAGCAATGGAAGGCCACGATTGCATCTCAGCTCTGAAGAGAAATTTCCAAATGAAACGCACCGTTTCATTACTTGGCAAGTTCTGGGCTTAGTACACAAAGTGATATCCACACCCCCTTTCTGGCCCAACCCAAGAATTAAACTGATTATATTTGCTATTTGCCACGCATGTATATTAATTTCTTTTATTTTCTTTTACTTTTCATTATTTCATATGACTTAGAGATTAATTCATAAAAAATAGGAAATTAAATCAATCAATTCCAAGTTTTTTCCCCTGATTCATGATTGAATCTAAAATTTTATAGATTAAAAATATTAGGAATTCATGCATTTGTGATTTTATTTGCATTTTTTGAATATTAATTGATATTAAAATGGCCATGGTTGATACCTTGTTTTGTTGAATTTTGTTTGAGCACTTGGTAATGATTCTTGCCTTGATTTTTTGTGTGTAGCTAGCATAGATATTCATGTTCCCCTAGTAATTTTCTCACATTTTTGTGAAGAAGTTTAGGGCTAGTTTTAAGTTGAAACTTTAGGAGCCCTAGTTTTAGGGTTTATGCTTAGTACCTTGTGATTTAGGTTTATTTCTAGAACTTGGTGGATGATTCAACCTCTGGATTTTGTATGGTAGATTCATGATTGAATTAGGGTCCCATAGTTATTTTTGTAGGATTTTACAATTGGTTTTAGTATTTTAGTTAGGATTAACTTTAGTACTAAGTTTTAGGTGATCCTAACTTGCTAATTCAACTAGATTGATTCCTTTAGTTCCCTTAGATTAGGGTTTTTCTTTGCTTGCTCTTGGTTGATGATGAAGACATGTGTGGGCTACCATGGAGTGCTTGAATAAGTTTGGATGTGAAGCTTTCCCTCCTTTTGGTGTAGTTTTGTTTAGGTGTTAAGATTAGGGTTTATAAGTAGAGCTTCTAGATAGATTTTCTTCTTTCATAAACATGGAAGCTGTTGATCACTTCCATTCCTCCCTATGATATAAGGTCCCCTTGTAAAGGCATCATCCCTCCTTTGGTAGGATGTGTGGCTCTTCACAAGTTGGTAGAACCTTTGAGGGTTCCTTTCTTTGATGATGTAGTGCTTAGTGGTGACCTTTGGTCTTCACTCTGCTGTCTATCATCCAAGCCCTGCTCATCTTAAATGAATCTTTCTCCCTTGCTAGAGGATGGAGTTCCTTGTTAGAAGATTGAAGACATCAGAAGTTGCATTTCCCAGTGTTTGAAGACTACCATTGAAGCTGAGGCTTGGAGATCTAGAAGAATAAAGTGACACTTGTGAAGAGAATCAAATTGAGATCAAATGAGGAGTTGAAGCTTGAGGAAGAGAACAAGTTGATACTTGTGTGTTTGATGTATTGAAAGCCTGAAGGAACAAAGTTGATACTTGCTATTGGGATTGAAGCCTGAAGATAGAGTCTACTTTGGAGCTGAAGCTTGAGGAAGAGAACAAGCTGATGCTTGTGTTTGATGTATTGGAAGCTAGAAGAAGCAAGTTGACACCTGCTATTGAAGATGATAGCCTTAAACAGCAGTTGAAGACTGAGGACTAATCTGCTATCAGAAGAGCTTTGCTGTGAAGCTGTGGAGGCTGTTGATCTACTTTCTTCCTTGTCTGTTTGATTGTTGTGCAACTGTATTGCTGTGAATTGATTGATTTGCTTGATGCATTAGAATAAGTCCATATCTAGACTGATGTAAGCTAGGAGCATGATTGCACTAGAGGTTGAGTTGCTCCCTCTGCTTGTATTTTTACTGAGTGGGTTTGCTTGCTGGTATTTGGTAGAGCCCTGCTCCCTTGCCTATGTTACTCATATGTTGCTTGATAGCATGTTATTTCCTCTGTATGATTACAGTTACTCATATTTTGCTTGATAGCATGTTATTTCTTCTGTATGATCACAGTTATTCATATCTGGCTTGAGGTCGAGACGAGCTTGTGGAGGCTGCTACCCCACACACATTTCCTCCCTCACTTGCATTGCATGCATCTTACTGTATATCTGTTTACTGTTTACTGTTTAAGCTGATGCTTTATCTGTTTCTGTTTATCATTGACATGATCCCCTAAGAATCCCACTTCCTTTGATAAGAAAGTGATGATTAGAACTTTAGGTTGAAACCTATGCATGATAACTTCTAGGAGTTCCCTGTTACAAACCTCAACCATAGGATGAATCCTTGGCATGACAATTGTTAGGACTTGAGAGTCTCCCCTTAGTTGAACCAGCTTGTTCTCTCTTCTCATCTCAAAACAAATTAAAATACAGTAATAAAGGTTAACTGATGTCGTGCGCTACGAGCCTTAAGCTATCTGAGAAAGGATTGTTGGAGAGTTTCTTTTCAACAGTCTGGATGTTTAGTATGTCACCCTTTGGGTGACATGTGATTCATTCACTCTTAGGTCATAGTCTCTAGTACGATATTGGTTGCAAACATCCATAAAAAAAGTTCTTCCATAAAAGACAGAAAACAAACTTCAAACCTTTTTGCCCCGTGGGCCCATCATTCAAAGGAAGCTTTTCTGAAGAAAAGAGTGTCGTTAACTCCCAGTTCTACCGCAAACGGTAACGCCTAAGTCTCCAAGGGTCGAGCTGCATACACCAAACTGCTGGAACTGTTTGTTAACCCTACTCGATAAAACAGATGAATCTAAATCTCTGTAATCCGTATTATCCCGAACTACGTAAGCTCTGATCTCTCATGCATGTTGAGAGTACGTAGGCACAATACTGACGTATTGGCGAGCCACCTTCCCCGTAACCCGTAGTTAGTCGAACTACGTTGATTCTGATTTCTCATTCTCTGATGAGAATACATAGGCATAAAGTGCGACGCTGTGCTGAGTCATTTTCTTTTTCTTTTCAGACCAGCCTTGATAGGTAGATAGATAAAACCAACCCGTCAGATAAACACAACAAGCGTGGATCCCATCGAGTACGATGGACGTGAGGGGTGCTAATACCTTCCCCTTGCGTAACCGACTCCCGAACCCAGACAATGGTTGCGATGACCTTGTCTTATACCTTTTCGTCAGGTTTTTCTGATCGTTTCCTTTCCCGTTCTGAGGGATAAATAACGAAAGGTGGCGACTCTTCTATTTTGCCGGCACCTTATTTTCGCAGTAGCGACAGCTGGCGACTCTGCTGGGGAATCTGAAAGTTTCCTGGGATCCAACGTCCCTTATGCGAGTCAGTTTGGGGATCCAACGTCCCCTGCGAGAGTCAATCCTAGCGCTTGTATGATTTCTTATTAGGTTGTGTTTATTTATCGCATTTTATTTCCCGCATTTTATTTTCAGTATGATATGATTATCTGTGTTGTTGTGGGAGGGGCATTCTGATGAGTGAGAAGCCAGACCCAGGCTTGAGTGTACTTAGCATTAGTGGTGGAAATTAGTGGGCACGTGCTTGCTTTGCAGGCACTAGTGTCTCATGAAATCCACACTCAGACGAGGTTCTCCCGGTTGACTTATTTTCCGGCCCTTTGGGCCTGAGGGGTTGTTGGTTTGGAGGATTGTCGACTCTAGGGACCGATCATTTGCGATTCAGCCGAGTGAGGCCGCTTCAGGAGACGGTGATGCCACACCTTCTAGGTATTGTATCATCCCTCTTGAATGTCTGTGACGCTGATGACCGCATAGGATGCCGAACTTGTGCCAGTTTAGGTCCATACCTGTGAGCAGGGTCGGGTTTGTTGCAGGAAACCTTAACCTTCAGACTACCTGGCTTTCTTGATAGTGAATCAGTTTTGTTGGTATCAGAGGTTCTCATCATCAGATATGTGTGTTCTTGATAGAGCAGAGTTATAGTCTGGTATCAGGGGTTACTTCTTATCAGAGATAGTGGTTGTTCTTGACAGAGCAGTACTATGGTTTTGTTGATACAGAACCTTCATCTCCTCAACAGCGCAGTCGTCTTGATCTCCTGCTGCATGATTGCCTTTTGCATAGCTTTGCATACTCATTTGCATTTCATTAACGTGTGTCTGTGTTGCAGGTACCGTTTCCCCCAATTCAGGTTTTCTTGCCTTCTATTGTGCTATTATGGGTTCTCTGAGGAAGACTGTGGCCTACAAGCTCCCCACTCCTGATGTTGTTCAGCTGACTGGTTTGATTGCTTTGTCAGATGATTCTGTGAGAGGTGAGTTCAGAAAGTCTTATGGGAAATTGCTCAGCCTGGTTCGTAAGCCCTCTGTGTTTGAGTTGAATGGGTTGCACGCCTTGCTGCAATTCTATGATCCTCCTTTGAGATGATTTACTTTCCAGGACTTTATTCTCGCACCCACACTAGAGGAGTATGCTGATTTGTTGGGTGTACCTATCAAGAGTCAGATGCCCTTTGTTCATATGGATGTTGCGCCTAATCTGGCTAGTCTAGCCCCTTCACTTCATCTGGATGCCTCCGAGTTGGTCTTGTCTAGTTGGAACAGGGTTCCCGGTTTCTCCTTGCAGTTCTTAGTGGGAAAGGCCCAGCAGTGCGCCAAAGACGGATGTTGGATCGTGTTCAACGCCAAATCTTTGCATCAGGGAATCCAGTCCCTACCTTGATAGGAGATGTCTATCATTCTGTCCACTACAAAAATGAGAACAGAAGGGGTAAGAATGTCTCGTGCTGTGTGCCCCTGCTCTATAGATGGCTTGATAGTCACCTACCCAAGAAGGGTCCCTTTACTTCGTCTGCAGCCACGGCTGAGTGGCCTGAGGGCTTGATGAGTCTGTCAGCGGAGGATATTGCCTAGTTTGATAGAGATAGGTTGGGTACTGAGATTATCTTCAGCTGCAGTTGGTTTCTGAATGTGCCTTTGATAGGCAGGAAGGGTTGTATCAACTATAATCCATCCCTGCTAGTCCGACAGTTTGCTTATGCTTTGAGAGCTCCGCCGAAGGATGAAGAGGTGCAGGAATCTCTGTACCTCACTGGACTTCTAGAGGGGGATATGTTATCTAAGCTCCAGCACGCTTGGAATGGTATCTGTAAGCGGGGAAGGTCGTTGCTGGGGAAAAGTAATAGCCAAGCCTACGCTTCGTATGTGACCTGGATCAGAGCCAGAGCAAATATTATAGGGATGTCGTTTCCACCTGCCCAGCCAGAAAGCCCTCCAGTAATTGAAGATCCTACCACCGTGCCTATTCAGCAGCATAATCAGGTGTTAGCTGAGAGAGATGAGCTGAAGAAGGCAAATGAAGAACTGGAGAAAGAATTGGCTCAACTCAGGAGCGAGAGAAGCGAAGTCGTCCATTCCTTCAAGAGGAAAACAGAGCTGGTGAACCAGTTAGGGACGGATCTGACTAAGCAGATAGCTGAGCGCGAGCGTTTGGGTCGGGACTTCAAAGCTGTCAATGGCGTACTGGCCACTAAGAAGCAGCACTTGGATGAAGCGTACCGGAGAATATCCAAGTTTAATCAGCATTGGGAGGCCACCCTAGCCAACGGCAAGGAACGGGAGGATAAACTGAAGCAACAGATCTCCAAATTGAAAGCCCAGGTGAAGGCTAGTGAGAAGAGGTTTGATGAAGAAACCGCTCGCAGATATGCCACTGAAGGCCTGCTAAACAAGGCTCTTGCTAACCTGAAGGAGCGCAAACAGACGTTTGAATCCAAGAAGCGGAAGTTAGAAGATTGTTTCGGCGAAGGAGTATTTGTTCCACCTGAGATTGTGGCGGACAAACAGACAAACAAAAGCAAACTGATAAGGGAAAGAGTAAAGTCGTTAAGGAAACCCCTCATGGGGCAGAGAAGGGCTTACTTGTTAAGGCCGCTGAAGAGTTCATGAGGTTGATCAAGAAGAGTGACTACAAGATCGTGGACCACCTCCATCAAACACCCTCGAAAATCTCCATCCTGAATCTGTTGCTGTGTTCGGAGTCACATCGCAACGCGCTGTTAAAGGTTTTGAATGCCACGTATGTACCGCAGGAAATATCGGTCAACCAGTTGGAGGGGGTCGTAGCCCACGTGAATGCTGGAAACGGGTTAGGGTTCACTGACCTGGAGCTGACGCCGAAGGGAAGAAACCACAACAGCACCCTGCACATCTCGATAGAGTGTAGGGGAACGATTATGTCTCATGTGTTGGTGGACACAGGGTCATCGCTCAATGTTCTTCCGAAGAAAGCATTGATGAAGTTAGATACTCGAGGATTGATTTGCACACCCAGTGATCTGGTTATGAAGGCTTTCGATGGAACCAAGCGTCATGTCTTTGGAGAGGTAACGCTACCAATCCATGTTGGGCCGGAAACCTTTGACGCAATCTTCTACATTATGGACATCATGCCTGCCTACAGCTGTCTCTTAGGCCGGCCATGGATCCATTCTGCTGGCGTCGTGACTTCCACATTGCACCAGAAACTCAAGTATGCTGTCGGAGGCAGCATCGTGACTGTTTGTGGTGAGGAAGACATAATGGTGAGTCATTTGTCGTCCTTCAAGTATGTTGAGATGGATGGGGAAATCCACGAAACCCTATGTCAGGCGTTCGAGGCTGTTAAAGTCAAGAACGTGGCTCCTGTAATGACTGAAAAACCAGAGATGACTCTCTCTTCCTTCAAGGAAGCCTGGGCCGTTGTTCAAGCCGGATCTACCCCAGGCTAGGGGCAGATTCTAGAAATACCTAACAAACAGGACAAGTTTGGGTTAGGATACTCTCCCGCGGCTGAAGCCTCCTCTTCTCACAGTGCGTCGCGAGGTAAAGGGCCGATCTAGTTTACAAGCGGCGGGGTGATATTTGAAAGTGTCAGCGCGGTGTCTGAAGACGGCGAAGACAGTGATTGCGACCTAGACTCTTGGATCCAGCCAAGCAAACCAGGCGAGAGCCTCAACAACTGGTCCATCAGGGATACCATCCATGTGACAAGCAAAGAGTAATGATTTACTTTCTCCAATTGTTGTACAACCCTATGTCCTACCCGGGGCATAGCGGTTTTATTGTCAGGGCCTTGTTTGATTATGTTCATGCATTTTACCAATAAATCAAAAGGCGTTTTTCTTTGCATTCAAATGTTGTGATCTCTGTTATTCCTGTGTTATATTTGTTTTGAAAAACAATAAAATGGCAATAGGGTTTGTGTTAACCTGCATATCCTTCTCTTAAGCTTAACCCTTGTTATTGCAGGATCACATAGCAGATGACATCGACTCTGGACCTTCTACGACTCACTTCGATTTCGATTGCCCGATCTATCAAGCTGAAGAAGAGATTGATGAAGACGAAGACCTTCCCGAAGAGTTGGCCCGCTTGTTGAAACAAGAAGAGAAAGTTATTCTGCCTCATGAGGAAGAGATTGAGGTTGTGAATCTAGGTTCTGAAGAGCTGTTCAGGAACGTCAGGATAGGGGCCGCATTGCAGAGTGATGTCAAGCAGAGATTGGTTGAGATGCTAAGAGAGTATAGTGACATCTTTGCTTGGTCATACGAGGATATGCCCGGACTTGATACTGACATCGTGGTCCACCACTTGCCGCTGCGAGAAGATTGTCCTCCCGTTAAGCAGAAGCTTAGGAGGGCACGACCAGATATGTCCGTTAAGATCAAAGAAGAAGTGCAAAAGCAGCTTGATGCTGGCTTCTTAGCGGTCACTACTTACCCTCCGTGGGTCGCCAACATAGTGCCTGTATCGAAGAAGGACGGTAAGGTGCGAATGTGCGTCGATTATCGGGAGTTGAACAGGGCGAGCCCTAAAGATAATTTCCCGCTCCCTCATATTAATGTGTTGGTCGACAATACAGCTCAGTTCTCCGTATTTTCGTTCATGGATGGCTTCTCCGGCTACAATCAGATCAAGATGGCGCCGGAGGACATGGAGAAAACTACATTTATTACGCCTTTGGGAACGTTTTGCTACAAGGTAATGCCTTTTGGTCTGAAGAACGCATGGGCCACTTACCAACTGTTGCACCCTAAAATTTGCTCGACCTTCTTCACTTGGTTTATGTTTCAATATCATTAGCATTTGCATATAGAGTCATGTACATAGGTTACTCATCTGCATAGCATAAGCATGGCAAGTCATTAAACAGGGGTCCAATCATCATTATCATCTCTGGAAGCCTATCAAGAGGTTATTATCCTAATTCAATCTCATTCAAGTCATCAAGAAAGAATTTGAAAGCAAAGATTTCAGCAGATCAAGCCTTGAGTCTATCTCCTATCTGAGGGTATCTGAGGGTCAACAAGGGGGTTGTGAGCTGTGAATTGAAGGCATGGAGAGTATCTAGACATCTTGGAGTACTTAGAAAGTCATTTGGGGAATAAAACAAGTTGTTGATGTGATCACAAGAATTGCAGTTGAAGACAGTCAACTAGGGTTTCATCTGGGTCAACCCTTGGTCAATTGATTGATTCAAAGGCATTAAGGGCTATTGGAGAGATGTGGGGTTCATCATTTGACATGAAGAATAAGGATATGTTGTTATGCTAAGAAGAATTCAAGAGAAATCAAGGAGAAGAGGAGTTTCTAAATTAGGGTTTCTATGTAAAATCCCCTAGTTTAGGTCAAATTTCCAAGCAAGATAAGTCAAAATGCAAGCTTCAAATGGCTTCTTGGCCAACATGAAACTTGTAGAGGATCTCAAGACCTTTAATTTGAGTGGTGGAAGACATCAAGGAGATTTATAGAACTCAAGTTATGGTCCTTGCAAGTTACAGGTCATCTGAGGTATCTGAAATTTTGTCTGTGAAAGTGACTTGACTTCCAAGCTAGTTGTACCCCTCAAGGAGATTTCAAATGAATTTCTGGTCAACATAAGAATTGTTCCTCATTGTCTTAGCTTTCTAGAATGGTATAGTATGCCTTCATATGATGTGTGGAACTCAACTTATGGTCTTGGCAAGCAAAGGGTATTTTGGTCATTTGTGAATTACAGGTCATTTTAACCTATGTCCAAAACTCACACAAGGAGGCTTCAAATGGAAAAACTCACAACATCAAACTTGCTCCAAATGACATTTTGAGTCTAGAAAAGTGACCATGAGAGATTGGAAAAGTTCATAGCACAAGGTTTCAAAATTGTTGATTTTAATGAAGGAAAATGGCTAAAAAAATGATATTTTTCATATCTTGGCCAAATGATGCAAAATTATAGGTCATTTTGAATGGAAAGGGCATTTTAAAGACATTGGCTAAAGTGGAATTTTGAGCTTAGGTCATAATTTGTGAGTTATCCATGGTTGCTTGAATTGAAAGTAACATAATCCAAATTGAAAAGGGAAAATGCAAGGGAAACTTCTCCAAGTTTCTAGGAGGTTCTAATGCAACCTATATATTCATGCAAGCTGACTCATGCAAGGGTTGGTGCTACCACTTTGTTCAAAACCTCCATTTTCACTCATTTTCCATTCTTGCATAAGCTTCTCAAACTCCATCAATTTCTCACCAAACTTCAACATTCTTGATTCAATCTTCATCATCATCACACAAAGATCAGAATCCACACATTTATTTGGCAAATTGAGCAAGGAATCGTGCTATTCATTATCATCATTCAAAGTGCAAGAACCTTGGAACTAGGAGATTCAAAGCTTTGGAGCATCTTTGATTGCATACAGAACTTATCTCCAAGATCACTGATCAGTTTCCCATCCTTTCAAGCATTGGATCAAGTGTATTCCATAACTGTTTTCATCATCATAACAGGTTGGTAACTTCATTCGAATTACAAGATTTAATGAGAATTATAGGGAATTGTTAGGATAGATTGGTTAGGAGAAGTGAGATGATTGATTTTGATAAGTTTGAGCAAGTTTCATGGACATTGATCATGGTGCACCAATTCTGGTGAAGCTTAGAATGTCAAGAATCATGAGCGATAATCTTGGATTAGGTGCTTAAAATGACCAGGGTGAGTTGTAGGTTAGTTTAGGATGAGTTCCAGAGAGAATTGAGAGGATCAATATCAGTTGGAGAATGATGGATCAGACCTGTTGCACCTATCGAATTGCCTTATTGGTTGGGTTTTAGGATGAGCTATTGGCATGAATGTGTAGAGGGAAAGAAGTGGATGAATTTTGCTTTTTGCATCGTGCGTTTTCATGGCGTGTGGAGGGAGAATGAGGAGCTTGAAGGTTGTGCATGGAATCTGAGTTTTTCTGCAAACCCTAGCTCAATTGGGGACGATGACTGTGTGTCGTTGGATCGTCCAGAATATTTGACTTAATCATCTCATCGTGTGGCTCCCATTTAATTTCAGAAACGGAGGGAAGTTTCAAAAATTGAAACGCAGCGTTTCATTAATTGGGGGGATTGGGCTCAGACAGCTATTCGCACCCCCCAATTTAATAAGCCCAACGCGCTGAACTTGGATATCTTGCTATTCTCACCCCCTGGCTATTTCTTTCTATTTTCTTTATTATTTTCTTTTCATTTTTTTCATTCATTTTAAAAAATTCATAACAAATAGAAAAATCATTATTTTTAATTCATTCTTTCTGCATATTTTTCTTTAGGATGTCTAGAAAATTATAAAAAATAAAAATTGCATTTTATTTTTTATTTGATATTTTTCCCATATTTTCTAAATAAATAGCATTTTAAATAGTTTCATTTCATGCATGATTTTGTTAATTTTTGTTCTATTAGATGCTTTAATATTTTTTGTCCATTCTTTTTAGGTTGTTTAGTTTAGACATTAAACTTGTAGATACAATTTAATTCCCATTTTTAGAAATTAATTTTAGGTGTTTAGTTTAGGTGTGAATGACATGAATAAATTAGGGTTTTAGGTGATGACTTAGGAGAATCAATTCATTTCCCCTAGGACTTAGGGTTTGAATAGTTTAGCTATGGGACTATAGGGGTTATGGGTAGTTATTAGGTCCCCTTAGAAAAAGTCAGGATTCCCCTACTGCTATTAATGTACTGTATATCTGATTGACTGGTGTGGTGTGCCCTCTGGGGATTATTGCTTGCTTGTGTGGGTATTGGGATTGTCTGGGGATTTGGGAGAGCTGAAGACTTGAGGAGATGAAGGCCATTAGAGAACCAGATGTTGAAGATCAATTGCCAGAGTTGAAGAGGAAATTCTTGCTAGCAGATGCTGAGGAGACTAGGATTTAGGAGCTAGGCAGAGCTCTAGATTAAAAAGTTTGTTTTTCAAACATGGATTGCCTTGTCTGCATCCATTCTTCTCTGTGATTCAGAGTCTCTCTAAGACACTCACCCCCTTCCTTTGGGAGGCTTGGTGATAGTGTCTAAGAGATAGAACTCTTGAGAGAAAATGTCTTTGGTGTTAGAAGCAGTCTGTTCACCACCTTTGGTAGTCAGCTGATTGCTTAACACCCATTCACTCTTGTGACTAAGCCCTCATCCTGGAGGTTTAAGCTTGAAGAAAAGCCATTGCATATGGAAGAATGATGATCAAAGCCCTTTGCCTAAAGGTCATGAAGATGGAGACTGATGCTTGTTGAAGCCTGTAGCTGATTGGAGATTACTTGGAGCCAGATGTTGATTCAGAGCTGCTGATGTTGTTTCTTTTGCTGTTGTATTTCATTGCTGATGTATTGATTGGTTTTCTGGACTGTATTGTTTGCTGTTTACCCTGCTGGGTTGAAAGTGAAGCCTGTTCACTTTTGCCTATTGTTTTCCAGGTTCGAGGTTGAGTGGGACTCCCTTGCCTCGCTTGTACTGTTGCATCCATGCATTTTACTGTTTTACTGTATATATCTGATATTGTTTCTGTTTCTGCCTATCCCTTAGGATCTCTGTTTCTCTCTGTGCAAGAGAGGAGCATGATAGACACTAGGTCTTAACCCATGCATGATAACATTAGGTTAGTTTGTTTCCCTTCGCAACCGTAGGTTAGAGTTCTGTCTCTTCCTTTCTCAAAACAAACAGGAAAACACATAAAGATTTCAAACACAATAAAAGACACTTCTTCCGTAAAAGAATGTGAACTCATCAAAGCGTCATTTTTGCCCGCTGGGACTGTTAATCCAGAAAACCTTTTTCAGAAGGAATAAAACCAACCAAGACAAGCTTGTGTCGTACGTGGCCCGAACTACGTTTGCTCTGATCTTTCATGCTGTATGAAAGTACGTAGGCATAGGATGCGATATCCTAGCGAGCAACCTTCCCCTCCTTTCCCGTAGGTAGGCGAACTACGTTGACTCTGATTTCTCGTTCCAGACGGGAATACGTAGGCATAAAGTGCGATACTTTGCCGAGTCATTTTATTTTCATTCTCTTTTCTTTTTAACCCCTGACCTATAGTTTAGATAGAGTAACAATCCATACCCGAAAACAAGCGTGGATCCCGTCGAGTACGACGGACGTGAGGGGTGCTAATACCTTCCCCTTGCGTAACCGACTCCCGAATCCAGGTTTTGGTTGCGACGACCATACCTTTCCCATGTTGTGCGAGGTTTACTCTGAGCGTTTCCTTTCCCTCCCGTGGGATAAATAACGCACGGTGGCGACTCTTCTGTTCAGCCGGCGCCGATTTTCGCAGTAGCGACAGCTGGCGACTCTGCTGGGGACCCAACGTCCCCTGGCTGCTAAGGACTGCGATGGTTCTTATGCATTTGGGATCCAACGTCCCTTGAGAGAGTCAATCCTAACGCTTGTTTTCCCGTCGAGGATTTTGTATGGAGTTATTTTATATTTCTAACCTTGTATTTTCAGCTTTATATATTGATTATTGTTGCTGTATCTGGGGTGTGACGGGTGTTCTGATATTGAGAGATAAGCCGGACCTGGGCTTGAGTGCACCTAGAATTAGAGTAGAAATTAGTGGGCGCCCGCTTGCTTTGCTTGCTTCGGTGTCCCATGAAATCTACACTCAGACGAGGTTCCTCTGGTTGGCCTCCTGCCCCTTCCTTTGGTTGGCGTGGGTTGCTGGTTAGTTGGATTGTCGACTCTGGGGACCGATCATTTGGAAGTTGGCTAAGTGAGGCCTCTTCAGGAATTGATGATGCCACTCCTTCTGGGAATCGTATCATCAACCCTGAAAGTCTGTGACGCCGACGACCGCATAGGATGCCGTACCTTGTGCCAGTTATAGGGCCACCCACCTGTGAGGGGATTCAGGGTTATGCAGGTAACTAGATCTTCAGACCACCGGTTCGTTTCTTGATCAGGATCCTGGATATTTATGGAGGGTTCTAAGGTCTGTCAGAGACCAGGTGGAGATGTGTTCTGAGGTCTGTCAGAGACCAGTTGGTGTGTTCCGAGGTCTGTCAGAGACTATTTGGAGATGTGTTCTGAGGTCTGTCAGAGACCAGTGGGAGATATGATTTGAGGTCTGCCAGAGACCATTCAGGTTGTGATCATGGGGTCTATCAGAGACCAGTATTGGGGCTTTGTTTTAGGTCTGTCTGAGACCAGGGTTTGAGGACTTCTAGAGAATCTATCTGAAACTTCTTGATAAGGTCCAGATTATTCAGCTACAACTTTGGCCCCTGTTGCATGTTGCTTGCATTGCATTACTGCATATCCATTACCATTTGCATTTCACTAACGTGTGTCTGTGCTGCAGGTGCATTTGCATTTCCCGAGTTCTAGTGTCCGGACTTCTGAGTGTTTGATCATGACTAGCTTAAGGAGAACAGTTGCTTACAAATTGCCTACGCCTGATATTGTTCCTCTACTTGGGTTGATCTCTCTTGCTGATGAGGGTGTTCGTAGGAGCTTCCGGATGAGCTATGGTAGATTATTGAGATTGGTGTGCAAACCTACAGAGGTAGAGTTAGATGGGCTGTATGCTCTGATGCAATTCTACGACCCTGCTTTGAGGTGCTTTACGTTCTCTGACTTTATTATGGGACCAACCCTGGAGGAATACGCTGAGTATGTTGAGCTGCCCGTGCAGAACCAGGTTCCATTCATTCATTATGACGCCAAGCCCAAGCCGGAGGACTTGGCAAAAGCTTTGCATATTGATGCTTCTGAACTGGTGACTACTGTTTCCCGTGGAGTTCCAGGCTTCTCACTTCAGTTCTTAGTGGGTAAAGCCCAGGAGTATGCCAAGAGCGGGTGCTGGGTTGCTTTCAATGCTGTGTTGGCTTTGTGCATTTATGGCATAGTTTTGTTCCCCAATATACCGGATTTTGTGGACTTCGATGCTTTCTACTTGTTTGCCGCTGGTAATCCTGTACCTACCATGCTCGGAGATTTCTACCACTCACTGCATTACAAGAATGAGAAGGGAAGAGGAAAGAATGTTCATTTCTGTGTACCATTGCTGGATATGTGGTTTAAAAGCCACCATCCCCTGAAGGGATCTTTTGTGAAGAGTGCAACCACAGCTAGCTGGTCAGAGCGCCTGATGAGGCTATCTTCTGAAGACGTTGAGTGGTTTGATCGAGACCTGCTAGGATCTGAGCTTATATTCAGTTGTTCTGGGTACCCTAATGTTCCGTTGATAGGGACGAAAAGGGTGTATCAACTACAACCCTTCTCTGTTCGTCCGTCAGTTCGGATATGCGTTGAAGAACCCACCAAAGGAGGAGGAAGTACAGGAATCTCTGTACTTCACCGGAGACGTGAAGGGGGAGTTATTAGCCAAGTTGCAACATGCCTGGACACGCATTAACCGCAAAGGGAAGCCACTGTTAGGTAAGAACGATTGCCAGGCTTATGAACCTTACAGGGTTTGGATCCAGGAAAGAGCAAGTCAGTTATTAATGCCATTTCCCGCTGTACCAATCCTTGTCCCCGCCCCGGCAGAAGAGCCAACTACTGTTTCTAGGGAGGCCTACGAGCAAGTTGTGAAGGAAAAGGAAGCCTTGATGAAGATCAACGAAGGGTTAGAGCAAGAGCTAGCTCAAGTACGCAGTGAGAAAAACAAGGCCGTATATGCTTTCCAACAACAGATCGAGCTGTTAAACAGGTTAGGGGCTGAGTTGACCGAGGAAAAGAAAAAGCGCGAACGTCTGGGGCAAGAGTTCAGAAGCTCCCATGACATGCTAGAAGCCAAAAAGAAGGCGCTTGACGCGGCACACCGAGAGATCTCTTCTTGCAATAAGACTTGGAATGCTACACTCACCAACAATAAGAAGAGAGAAGATAAGCTAAAGCAGCAAATCTCCGACCTCGAAGAGAAGTTGAAGGCTAGCATCAAGAAGTGTGAGGAAGAAGTGATGACCCGGTATAGTGTCCAGCATGCACTGAACAAGGCAATCAAATGCAGAGATGAAGCGGTGTCTCAAAAGCGAAAGCTAGAAGATTGCTTCGGAGAAGCAACATGGGAAGAAACTGCTGAAGACGTGCGCCGTGTTCTTAAGAAGAGAAACCAACTTGTTGAAGGGCTGCTTGATCGACCAAGCCATCCAGAGACCAAGAAGTTGATAGAAGAGTACCAGACTTTTGGGAGGATTTGATCATTTCGTATAGTAATTTGTATGCTTTATTTGCATAGTGCTGACCATCACCAGGATTGTTGGTTGAGGTCATGCCTTCTTTGTACTCTCAGTGATATTGTACTTTGGGCTTATTGATTTTCCCTGCAATATATGAGGCTTTCTATGATTCAGCTCCGATATTCCTATTATCAACACTGTCACTGCACTGGCACCTTCACACTAGAACTGGGGGAATGAATTTCCCTAATGCACAGACACATTGCATTGCATTCATATTCATATTGCATTACAGGTAATCTTTGAATAGTGTCTTATTTCCTGCTCTGTACCAGGTACTTTTCAGGATTGCAGATCAACACCCGCACCGCTATTCTACCCGCACCAACTGTCGAAGAATCATGGACCAAATGCAGAACGAGATGCAGGATGTGCGCGAGAAGCTCGCTCTCTTTATGCAGACCATGGAAGCTATTGCAAAAGGGCAGGAGAATTTGCAGGCCATGGTCCAGCCTCTGTTGGCCCGAAATGCTGGTCACGGTAACGAGGATCATCAGTCTGTACGGGTCGATACTGTTCATGGAGACGGCACTCCCACACCAGTGGCTCCACCTGTAGTCAATATACCTGCTGCTAATGTCAACAACGCTACCGCTGCTGTGAATGGTAACGTCGGAGTTGGGAATGAGACTGTTGTCCATAACGTTGGGCTGGGTGATATCAACATGGGAGATAATATGGGAGGCAACGACTTTGTCAATACTGGATTCGGGTTCAACGATCAGGGATTCGATAACACTGGGAAATATGGTTTCAATGCTCAAGGTTTTGGGCAAGATGGTTATGGTGTGACCAATCAGGGTTACGGAGGCTTTGGAAACGGAAACGGTGCTGGATTTATGGCTTTTGGTCCTGCGGGAGGTGTTCAAGGGTACGGCAACAGAGGCCGAGGTCCGGGGATGAATCAGATCAGAGCTGGATGTAACAATGGATATGATGGGTATGGAGCTGGAAATGGTATGTGGCAAGAGGATCAGCAGGAGGACGCCTTCTCCGGCGGAGGTTTCGAAGGGCCGATGGATGATTCCCAGAAGATCAGAATGCTGGAAGAGCAAATGAGGGGAGTCCTAAACCAAAGTGCTGTGGGTTTGGACATGGCCACAATGGGCTTGGTACCTGGCTTAAGGGTGCCAATCAAATTTAAAGCTCCTGCGTTTGACAAGTATAAAGGAGACACATGTCCAAAAGTGCATGTACGAGCTTATTACAGAAAGATGTCTGCATACTCAACTGATGAAAGAATGCTAATGCATTTCTTTCAAGATAGTCTGTCGGGTCCTTCCCTAGAATGGTACATGGGGTTGGAGCCAACTGATATCAAGACATGGAAGCAATTAGTAGAGGAATTTGTAGCTCACTACAAGTATAATAGCGATTTGGCGCCCAATCGGGTCCAATTGGCAGGGCTGTCGCAGAAGAAAGGGGAGAGCTTTAAAGAGTACGCGCAAAGGTGGCGCGATATGGCTTCCAGGGTCCGTCCTCCTGTAGAAGATAAGGAAATGAATGACATGTTTGTCGGCACATTCACAGGTCTGTTTCATGATATGCTGTTTCACACGTCTCTGGCCAGTTTTTCAGACCTAATTCTGATGGGGGAAAAGATTGAACGTAACATTAAGCAAGGAAAATTCCAGGTTGAGGAATCGACTGCATCTGGCAGTAATAGGAAGGCTTTTGGTGGGCGCCGTCAGGGCGAGGCAAGCGCAGTATTTGGAGGCC
Organism: Lathyrus sativus; assembly: GCA_963859935.3. NCBI lineage: Eukaryota > Viridiplantae > Streptophyta > Magnoliopsida > Fabales > Fabaceae > Lathyrus > Lathyrus sativus. Next base: position 342,283,155 of record OZ012735.1, on the reverse strand, counting down.
GAGGCCGAGGCCGAGGCAGGGGACGAGGTCAATATCGTCAGCCGCAGCAGGTGGCGAGTGTTACTATCCCCTATCAACAACAACCACTCCAGCAACAACAACTGGTTCAGCAACAGCCAATGCAACAGCAGCAGCCTCAGCAGGGGGCACAGCAGGCTCAACGAAGATTCCAGGGTAGTAAACCAAGAAGAGTGTTTGAGAAGCCTCCCTCGACATATGCTGATTTACTGCAGACATTGTTGGGTTTGAGCCTGGTAGAGAAGAGAACTCTGGCACCGATAACGGGAGCTCCCCCGTTCGGTTACGATGCAAGCAGGCACTGTGAGTTTCATTCTGGGGCTCCGGGCCACGATATAGAAGGTTGCCATGCTTTTAAGCATGTTGTGCAGGATCTTTTGGACAATAAGACTATCAATTTCGGAACGGCAGGTCCGAATATAGTGCAGAAACCCATGCCTAATCATGGGGCAAACGCTATTCTAACTGAGGAAGGGTTGAATCTGGTTGTGAATGTCGAAGATTTAAAAACGCCGCTGAGCGAGATAAAGAGCCGACTGTTACAAGGGGGTGTGTATCCAGGGTGTGACGAGTATTGCTTAGAATGCTGGACCCTAGCTGGGGGATGTGATGATTTGAAGAAAGGCATTCAGGCTTTAATTGATGAAGGTATATTGCAGTTTGACCGAGCAGCAACTGCAGAGCCTGCAGGGGCAGTAACAGATAGTCGGAGTGATGTGGCCACGGTAACAATTCCTCGAAAGACAATCACTATCGCAGCACCAGCTCAGCGACCACCGATCACCATAACTAAGGCCGGGCCGATCCCGTACGAGAACACGAAAGCAGTCCCATGGTCATATGGGTTGGAGGTGTATTGTGACGGGATAAAAATCGATGTTAATAAGCAGCCAGCCGAGACTGTGGATGATGTTGTTGGGTCGGGAGGTATGACAAGGAGTGGTAGGATCTTTATATCCCCTGAAGTGGAGGCCGAAAGACTAGCTAAAGGAAAAGGGAAAGCAGTTGAGAATGTCCCAGCGCAAGCAAGTGACAAAGAATCGGCATCGAAAGACGTAGAAGAATTCATGCGCTTGATCCGAAAAAGTGATTATAAGATTGTGGAGCACCTGCAGCAGACGCCGTCCAAGATATCTATCCTGTCATTGCTGTTGTGTTCGGAAGCTCACAGAAATGCTTTGCTGAAAGTCCTCGATACTTCTTTTGTACCCCAAGACGTCTCCGTGAATCAGTTGGAAGGAGTATTGACACATGTGAATGCAGGCCACAGCTTGGGCTTTACCGATTTCGATTTGACCCCGAAAGGGAGAGACCATAATATGGCGCTGCACGTATCTGTCGAGTGTAGAGGATCAGTAATGTCACACGTATTGGTTGACACCGGATCGTCTTTGAACGTGCTGCCCAAGAAGGCGATGATGAAGCTAGATGTTAGAGGAATCTTGTGTACGCCCAGTGATTTGGTAGTCAGAGCATTTGACGGCACGCGGAGAACAGTCTTTGGATCGATTACATTGCCTCTACAGGTGGGGCCGGAGGTGTTTGCAACTGAGTTTTATATCATGGATATACAGCCTGCGTACAGCTGCTTGCTTGGAAGACCCTGGATTCATGGGGCTGGGGCAGTCACGTCCACCCTGCATCAGAAGTTAAAATATATGGTTGGAGACAGCGTAGTCACCGTGTGCGGAGAAGAGGACATCCTGGTCAGCCATCTATCGTCATTTAAATATGTGGAAGTCGACGGAGAAATCCACGAAACACCCTGCCAGGCATTTGAAGGGTTGCGCATCAAGGACAAAGGTCCCGGGCCGAGCAAAGCGTCGGAGATAGCCGTCTCATCGTATAAAGAAGCTCAAGCTCTAGTAGAAGCAGGAGAAGCAAAGGGCTGGGGCAAAGTGCTGGACATTCCTGTGAAGATGGACCGGTTCGGGCTGGGATACCAACCGTCGTCATCAACTCCTTCCGTGGGAGCGCCCTGTTTCAGAGGGCCAATCACCATCTCTGCCAGTGGAGTGTGCCATGAAACTGTCAATGCTGCTTCGGAGTCTGATGAAGGAGACAGCGACTGTGATATGGATGCCTGGATTCAGCCAAGCACGCCAGGACAAGGACTGTGCAACTGGTCTATTCAGGAGCTTGTTCCTGTGACTTTTAAACAGTAATGCTTTGCTTTATTAATTGTTGAATAATCTGATGTCTTGCCCGGGGCATCAGGATTTGCTTGGGGCTGTGTTGTTATGAACATTGCGTGTCAATCATTAAATAAATGGCGTTTTTCATGTGCAAATACTGTAATCCCTGTCTTTCTTGTTTTATATTTTTCAATAAAATGGCAACGTGGTTGTTCGCTTTATACGCATTTTGAAGCACTTAACCGTTCCTTTTGCAGGATAACATTTTCAGATGACATCCTTGAACCACCTATGACTCGTCCCGACTTTGAGCACCCGGTGTTTCAGGCTGAAGAAGAGGTTGTCGAAGATAGTGACGTTCCTGAAGAACTGTCTTGGTTAGTGAAGCAAGAGGAAAGAGCCATTCTGCCTCACAATGAGGTCATCGAAATTATCAACTTGGGGTCGGAAGGGGTTGAGAAGAATATTCGTATCGGAGCCGCACTGCAGAGTGATATCAAGCGAAGACTGGTTGAAATGCTCCGAGAGTATAGTGATGTATTCGCTTGGTCGTACGAAGATATGCCAGGGCTCGATACAGACATGGTTGTGCATCGCCTGCCACTGAAAGAAGATTGCCCGCCAGTCAAACAAAAGCTTCGCAGAACTCGACCAGATATGGCAATGAAGATCAAAGAGGAAGTCCAAAAACAGTGGGACGCTGGTTTCCTGGCTGTGACAAAATATCCCTCATGGGTTGCCAACATCGTACCAGTGCCAAAGAAAGATGGCAAGGTTCGGATGTGCGTAGATTATCGAGATTTGAATAAAGCAAGCCCAAAAGACGACTTTCCACTTCCTCACATTGACGTGTTAGTTGATAATACTGCTCAATACTCTGTATTCTCCTTCATGGATGGCTTTTCGGGCTATAATCAAATTAAAATGTCGCCAGAGGATATGGAGAAGACCACTTTCATAACGCCTTGGGGAACATTTTGCTACAAAGTGATGCCCTTTGGTTTGAAAAATGCTGGGGCAACATATCAACGTGCGATGACGACTCTTTTCCATGACATGATGCATAAAGAGATCGAAGTATATGTTGACGATATGATTGCCAAATCCCAGACGGAGGAAGAGCATCTGGTGAATATGCTGAAGTTGTTTAAAAGGCTTAGGAAGTTCAGGCTGAGGCTGAACCCTAATAAATGCACCTTCGGGGTGAGATCGGGTAAGCTCCTGGGGTTTATCGTAAGCGAAAGAGGAATAGAGGTCGACCCTGCTAAAATAAAAGCAATACAAGAAATGCCGACGCCTAAAACAGAGAAAGAGGTGCGCGGGTTTTTAGGGAGATTGAACTACATCGCCCGGTTCATATCTCACTTAACGGCCACGTGTGAACCATTATTCAAGCTGTTGAAGAAAGATCAAGCTGTAACGTGGAACGAAAATTGTCAAAAGGCGTTCGATAAAATAAAGCAGTATTTGCAGGAGCCTCCTATTTTGATACCCCCAGTGGCAGGTAGACCATTGATAATGTATTTGACGGTTCTGGAGGGAAGCATGGGTTGTGTTCTCGGTCAACACGACGAGACAGGGAGAAAAGAGCATGCGATCTATTACCTGAGTAAGAAATTTACAGATTGTGAATCTCGGTATTCAATGCTGGAGAAAACTTGTTGCGCGCTAGCCTGGGCCGCCAAGCGTTTGAGGCAGTACATGCTGAATCATACAACCATGCTCATCTCGAAGATGGATCCTATCAAATATGTGTTTGAAAAGCAGGCGTTGTCAGGGAGAATTTCCCGTTGGCAGATGGTCTTAACTGAATATGATATTCAATACGTCTCGCAGAAGGCTATAAAGGGGAGTGTGCTGTCTGAGTATCTGGCGGAGCAGCCTATTGAAGAGTATCAATCGATGAGGTTTGATTTTCCTGACGAGGATATCATGTACCTAAAGATGAAAGATTGCGAAGAGCCGTTGCCAGACGAGGGACCAGAGTTGGGCTCCAAATGGAAGATGATATTTGACGGAGCCGTGAATGCTTACGGTAGCGGAATAGGGGCAATCATCACCACGCCACACGGGTCGCACATCCCATTTACTGCCCGATTGACCTTTGTCGTTACCAATAATGAGGCCGAATACGAAGCTTGTATAATGGGGCTTGAAGAAGCCATTGATTTGCGAATCAAACATCTAGACGTATACGGAGACTCAGCGCTGGTGGTGAACCAGATCAAAGGGGAATGGGAGACACGGCAGCCTAATTTGATACATTACATGAACTATGCGAGGAGATTATTGCCTTTCTTCGACAAGGTTGAATTGCATCATGTACCGCGGGCAGAAAATCAAATGGCTGACGCCCTGGCCACTTTGTCTTCCATGTACAAAGTCAACTTCTGGAATGAGGCTCCCCGAATCATTATCTCGCGGCTTGACAGACCAGCTTATGTATTTGCTATTGATGAAGCATCTGATGACAAACCATGGTATTTTGATATCCTTAATTTCCTGAAGAATAAAGAGTATCCGGCTGGGGCATCCAGTCAAGATCAGAAGACTCTCAGGAGGTTAGCGGGCAATTTCTATTTGAACCCGGATGGCGTATTATACAGAAGAAACCACGATTTGGTGCTGTTGCGTTGTGTAGACGAAAGGGAGGCAAAGTTGCTCATGGAAGAAGTACACGAAGGTACCTTTGGTACGCATGCTGGCGGACATGCTATGACGAGAAAGCTGCTGCGGGCAGGTTATTTTTGGCTGACCATGGAAACTGATTGTTTCAAGTTTGCAAGGAAGTGTCACAAGTGCCAAATCTATGCTGATAAGATCCATGTGCCTCCAAGTCCTCTAAATGTGATGTCATCACCTTGGCCATTCTCGATGTGGGGGATCGATATGATTGGAAAGATCGAGCCGACAGCTTCTAACGGGCATCGGTTCATCCTAGTAGCGATCGATTATTTCACCAAGTGGGTGGAAGCGGCGTCATACGCAAATGTAACGAAGCAAGTGGTGGCCCGATTCATCAAAAGAGATATCATTTGCCGATATGGAATCCCCGAGCGGATAATCACGGATAATGGTTCAAACCTGAACAACAAAATGATGAAGGAGCTCTGTCAGAATTTCAAGATCGAACATCACAACTCCTCCCCTTACCGACCCAAAATGAATGGCGCTGTTGAGGCGGCCAATAAGAATATCAAGAAAATCGTTCAGAAAATGGTGGTGACCTATAAGGATTGGCATGAGATGCTACCTTTCGCTTTGCACGGTTATCGTACGACGGTACGCACATCAACCGGGGCAACTCCGTTCTCGTTGGTATATGGAATGGAGGCGGTGCTACCGTTAGAAGTCGAAATCCCTTCTCTGAGGGTATTGCGAGACGTTCAGCTGGACGAGGCAGAATGAGTAAAAGACAGGTTGAATCAACTGAGTTTGATGGATGAGAAGAGGCTAGCTTCTCTAGCATACGGTCGTTTGTACCAGAGCCGAATGAAGAAAGCGTACGACAAGAAGATACATCCGCGAAGCTTTCAGACGGGCGACCTTGTGCTGAAAAGGATTCTCCCGCCGCAAGTAGATCACAGGGGCAAGTGGACCCCCAACTACGAGGGGCCATACGTTGTCAGGAAAGTCTTCTCAGGAGGAGCGTTGTTGTTGTCCACCATGGACGGAGAAGACTTCACGTCGCCTGTGAATTCGGACGCAGTTAAAAAATACTTTGCTTAAAATAGACCCGCTGGACAGAAAAAGAGAGTCCAGGCAAAAATGGGGCATCCTGGCGAACCAAAAACAGAATGAAAGGTTCGGACAAAAATTAGGGATAAAATTGAAAAAATGTACACCCGCGAAGTTGAAAACCTACACCGGGCGACTTCGGCAAAAAAGGGTATCCCGGTGGACCGAAAACCCGTAAAGGGCGGTTCACGCAAAAGTTAGGGATTTGAAAAGCAAATGACTGCGGTCCGAATTTGATAATTGCAATAAGCATCAATGCGGGAGAATACATTTGAGGAGTCGGTTATCTGATACAATCTCTTCAGAAGTGGGGATACCGAGAGAACATTAGAGTCGGGCGAGTCATGGGAGGATCAGTTCATGGTGTTCATCTGCATCCCGTTGCCGACATATGTATAAATTTAAGTTGTCAATATTTATGCATACTTGTATACTTGTATATTTGCTTTGTGTAGCTTCCTCATTTCAGGAGTTACATCCCGTGTACAAAACTCCGCCCATTCGGGGCTCAATCAATAAAATACGTTATTCAGTACTTGACACTGTTCTTTACTGTTTTGTGCATGATTAACGCCTAAGTTTGATGAAACTAGCATGTGCATAACGTCACTGGCCCTTGCCAACAGTTGCTAAAGTTTTGAATTAACTGAAAATAACGTCACTAACCTGAGTTGATTTGGTTGCATAGGCTTGTCTTGTCTTGTTTGTGTTGTTGCAGGTTTCATAACCCTACGAGGAAGATGATCAAAAGATTGCAATAACTAAAGGCTCAACCCTCACGCAGGTCATGCAGGTTCTTCCTGAAGAAGGATCGAACTCTCCAGCTAGTCGTAGTTTGTGCAAAAGGATTATCCAGCAAAGTCGTTCATCCTCTACGGAATTGACGATTCAAAGATTGTAGGCTGTATGCAGGCAGTGTGGTGTCCTCCAGAAGGATTCCTTATCTCAAGCAGAGGGGTGCAGCCTCAGAAGATTAATATTTCCAAATTGGTGAGCTGTATTCAGGCGGTTTCCCTTTCCCCGCAAGGTCATTTATTCTTCCCCAGTGGAGTCAGTTAGTTTTCCCCGAGAGAATCATCCCATCCCCAGCGGAATTCTCTCTTCAGCAAGTGTCCTTTCCTCCCAGTGGAACTCGAAGATCAAGACTCTCCCCAGCAGAGTTGGTGGTGGGTCCTGTCATTTATTTTGTCCAGGACACCGTGTAATATCAGTTCATTCTCCAGCAGAAAGTCCGATCATACCGTGCACATCTTCTATTCCCCAGCAAAGTTATATTCCCCAGCAGGGGGTTACCTCAACAGGGTGTTTGGTTTGAGTTCCCAATTTCCCCGCAGGGTTGACTTCACCCTTCCAGCATTTATTTTGCTGGAATAATTCTGTAGCATCTGGCTATCCCCGGCAGGGTTGGCATTATCTTCAGCATTTATTTTGCTGAAGCAGTTCCTGTATTTTAGCAGTTCAGGTGAAGAGAACTCTTGCTCAAATGAACTACCAAACATTCAAGATCTCGGCATGGGACATCCAATGATAGTGTCAGTTTCGGCCGTATTCCCCACAGAGCTATCAGGATAAGTTTCTCTTTATTCCCAGGCAGAGTTAGTTGTCATCAGGGGTTTCATGAATCAGAATTTCAGAAATTGCCTCCGGTCATCAGAACAGGCATCCGGTAGTTTGGTTTCCAGAGATCCCCAGTAGAGTCCGCCTCAAAGTCGCTGTTACGTCAGTACTAAAGAAGTTTGTGGGTTGGGATCAATGGAGAACTAAGTCCTGACATGGACAATTTATTCCTATATTGACGAGATTTCTTCAGAAGTGGGCGTCCTAACGTGGACAGATTTATTTCCCCGGGTTGATGAAATGTGTTAGTCCTAACGTGGACAGATTCAGGTTCTCGGAATTGGTGGAATATGAAGTCATGACGTTGACAAAACTGATTACTCTTTGTGTTGGTGTCCTGACGTGGACCATTTACTCTCAGCAGTTATCTTTCTTCGTGTTGGTGAAGCGTGGGTCCTGACGTGGACAGGTTGGACGAAGATGTGAGTCCTGACGCGGACAAGTTTTCTTTTCCCAACAGAGGAGATGTGAGTCCTGACGTGGACAAGTTTTATTTCCCCAGCGGGTCGAAGGTGCTTGAGTCCTGACGTGGACAAATCAAGACGAAACATAGGTCCTGACGTGGACGAATCTATTCCTTAAGTGGAAAAAGAGGTTTCAGTTCCTTACGTGGAAGAGCAAGTTCATTCCTTACGTGGAAAGATGGGAGTCCTTACGTGGGCAGATTAAAATTGTGATTCCTTACGTGGAAAGGTGGGTCCTAACGTGGACGACGTTCTCCTTACGTGGAAAGACGAGTTTATTCCTAACGTGGAAAGATGAGATTCCTTACGTGGAAAAGAATGGGTTTCCTTACGTGGAAAGATTGAGTCCTCACGCGGACATATCAAGATTGATTCCTGACGTGGAAAGAAAGAGATTATTCCTGACGTGGAAGAGTTTAGTCCTGCCGCGGACAGATCAAAGAAGTTATTCCTAACGTGGAAGAAGAAGATAGATTCCTTACGTGGACAAATCAGAAAAATGGTTCCTTACGGGGAAAGGAGATCGTGTTCCTTACGTGGAAAAGATTGAGTCCTTGCGCGGACACATAGGAGGAGGATTCCTTACGTGGAAAGAGCGGAGTCCTTACATGGACAGATTAAGATGGCATTCCTTACGTGGAAAAATGTAGTCATGACGCAGACATATCGAGTTATACTGGAGTCCTTACATGGACAGATTGATACGGTTCTCCTTACGTGGAAAAAGAAGATTGCATCCTGACGTGGAAAGATGGAAAGTTTAGTCCTGACGTGGACAGATGCAGAAGAGATGATTCCCTACGTGGATGGTGTTATTCCTAACGTGGAAGAGTCTATTCCTAACGTGGACGATTTGTTGGAATATCCCCCAGCGGAGTTGCCGAGATTTTTCTGGGTTAACAGCAAGTGGAGTCCTAACGTGGGCAGGTTCTAGTTAAGATTTCTTCGTATTGATGACAGACAGAGTCTTAATGTGGACAAGCAAGCAATCTGTTATCCCCAGCGTGGTCGTTACGAGATCAGTGGGTTACTGTAACAGTCAGATTCAGCTGATGAATGTCATTCCTCAAGCAGGAGTGCAATTTAGTTTTGCGGTTGGCAAATTTCTGGTTTCACTGGTATTCAACCGTCTCGTACCGCGAAGGTCTGAAGGCCGTTCGCTCTTCACCCAATCGGGTCCAAGTCGATTGAATAGGGGCAGCTGTTGCACCCTAAAATTTGCTCAACCTTCTTCACTTGGTTTATGTTTCAATATCATTAGCATTTGCATATAGAGTCATGTACATAGGTTACTCATCTGCATAGCATAAGCATGGCAAGTCATTCAACAGGGGTCCAATCATCATTATCATCTCTGGAAGCCTATCAAGAGGTTATTATCCTAATTCAATCTCATTCAAGTCATCAAGAAAGAATTTGAAAGCAAAGAGTTCAGCAGATCAAGCCTTGAGTCTATCTCCTATCTGAGGGTATCTGAGGGTCAACAAGGGGGTTGTGAGCTGTGAATTGAAGGCATGGAGAGTATCTAGACATCTTGGAGGACTTATAAAGTCATTTGGGGAAGAAAACAAGTTGTTGATGTGATCACAAGAATTGCAGTTGAAGACAGTCAACTAGGGTTTCATCTGGGTCAACCCTAGGTCAACCCTTGGTCAATTGATTGATTCAAAGGCATTAAGGGCTATTGGAGAGATGTGGGGTTCATCATTTGACATGAAGAATAAGGATATGTTGTTATGCTAAGAATAATTCAAGAGAAATCAAGGAGAAGAGGAGTTTCTAAATTAGGGTTTCTATGTAAAATCCCCTAGTTTAGGTCAAATTTCCAAGCAAGATAAGTCAAAATGCAAGCTTCAAATGGCTTCTTGGCCAACATGAAACTTGTAGAGGATCTTAAGACCTTTACTTTGAGTGGTGGAAGACATCAAGGAGATTTATAGAACTCAAGTTATGGTCCTTGCAAGTTACAGGTCATCTGAGGTATCTGAAATTTTGTCTGTGAAAGTGACTTGACTTCCAAGCTAGTTTTACCCCACAAGGAGATTTCAAATGAATTTCTGGTCAACATAAGAATTGTTCCTCATTGTCTTAGCTTTCTAGAATGGTATAGTATGCCTTCATATGATGTGTGGAACTCAACTTATGGTCTTGGCAAGCAAAGGGTATTTTGGTCATTTGTGAATTACAGGTCATTTTAACCTATGTCCAAAACTCACACAAGGAGGCTTCAAATGGAAAAACTCACAACATCAAACTTGCTCCAAATGACATTTTGAGTCTAGAAAAGTGACCATGAGAGATTGGAAAAGTTCATAGCACAAGGTTTCAAAATTGTTGATTTTAATGAAGGAAAATGGCTAAAAAAATGATATTTTTCATATCTTGGCCAAATGATGCAAAATTATAGGTCATTTTGAATGGAAAGGGCATTTTAAAGACATTGGCTAAAGTGGAATTTTGAGCTTAGGTCATAATTTGTGAGTTATCCATGGTTGCTTGAATTGAAAGTAACATAATCCAAATTGAAAAGGGAAAATGCAAGGGAAACTTCTCCAAGTTTCTAGGAGGTTCTAATGCAACCTATATATTCATGCAAGCTGACTCATGCAAGGGTTGGTGCTACCACTTTGTTCAAAACCTCCATTTTCACTCATTTTCCATTCTTGCATAAGCTTCTCAAACTCCATCAATTTCTCACCAAACTTCAACATTCTTGATTCAATCTTCATCATCATCACACAAAGATCAGAATCCACACATTTATTTGGCAAATTGAGCAAGGAATCGTGCTATTCATTATCATCATTCAAAGTGCAAGAACCTTGGAACTAGGAGATTCAAAGCTTTGGAGCATCTTTGATTGCATACAGAACTTATCTCCAAGATCACTGATCAGTTTCCCATCCTTTCAAGCATTGGATCAAGTGTATTCCATAACTGTTTTCATCATCATAACAGGTTGGTAACTTCATTCGAATTACAAGATTTAATGAGAATTATAGGGAATTGTTAGGATAGATTGGTTAGGAGAAGTGAGATGATTGATTTTGATAAGTTTGAGCAAGTTTCATGGACATTGATCATGGTGCACCAATTCTGGTGAAGCTTAGAATGTCAAGAATCATGAGCGATAATCTTGGATTAGGTGCTTAAAATGATCAGGGTGAGTTGTAGGTTAGTTTAGGATGAGTTCCAGAGAGAATTGAGAGGATCAATATCAGTTGGAGAATGATGGATCAGACCTGTTGCACCTATCGAATTGCCTTATTGGTTGGGTTTTAGGATGAGCTATTGGCATGAATGTGTAGAGGGAAAGAAGTGGATGAATTTTGCTTTTTGCATCGTGCGTTTTCATGGCGTGTGGAGGGAGAATGAGGAGCTTGAAGGTTGTGCATGGAATCTGAGTTTTTCTGCAAACCCTAGCTCAATTGGGGACGATGACTGTGTGCCGTTGGATCGTCCAGAATATTTGACTTAATCATCTCATCGTGTGGCTCCCATTTAATTTCAGAAACGGAGGGAAGTTTCAAAAATTGAAACGCAGCGTTTCATTAATTGGGGGGATTGGGCTCAGACAGCTATTCGCACCCCCCAATTTAATAAGCCCAACGCGCTGAACTTGGATATCTTGCTATCTCACCCCCTGGCTATTTCTTTCTATTTTCTTTATTATTTTCTTTTCATTTTTTTCATTCATTTTAAAAAATTCATAACAAATAGAAAAATCATTATTTTTAATTCATTCTTTCTGCATATTTTTCTTTAGGATGTCTAGAAAATTATAAAAAATAAAAATTGCATTTTATTTTTTATTTGATATTTTTCCCATATTTTCTAAATAAATAGCATTTTAAATAGTTTCATTTCATGCATGATTTTGTTAATTTTTGTTCTATTAGATGCTTTAATATTTTTTGTCCATTCTTTTTAGGTTGTTTAGTTTAGACATTAAACTTGAAGATACAATTTAATTCCCATTTTTAGAAATTAATTTTAGGTGTTTAGTTTAGGTGTGAATGACATGAATAAATTAGGGTTTTAGGTGATGACTTAGGAGAATCAATTCATTTCCCCTAGGACTTAGGGTTTGAATAGTTTAGCTATGGGACTATAGGGGTTATGGGTAGTTATTAGGTCCCCTTAGAAAAAGTCAGGATTCCCCTACTGCTATTAATGTACTGTATATCTGATTGACTGGTGTGGTGTGCCCTCTGGGGATTATTGCTTGCTTGTGTGGGTATTGGGATTGTCTGGGGATTTGGGAGAGCTGAAGACTTGAGGAGATGAAGGCCATTAGAGAACCAGATGTTGAAGATCAATTGCCAGAGTTGAAGAGGAAATTCTTGCTAGCAGATGCTGAGGAGACTAGGATTTAGGAGCTAGGCAGAGCTCTAGATTAAAAAGTTTGTTTTTCAAACATGGATTGCCTTGTCTGCATCCATTCTTCTTTGTGATTCAGAGTCTCTCTAAGACACTCACCCCCTTCCTTTGGGAGGCTTGGTGATAGTGTCTAAGAGATAGAACTCTTGAGAGAAAATGTCTTTGGTGTTAGAAGCAGTCTGTTCACCACCTTTGGTAGTCAGCTGATTGCTTAACACCCATTCACTCTTGTGACTGAGCCCTCATCCTGGAGGTTTAAGCTTGAAGAAAAGCCATTGCAGATGGAAGAATGATGATCAAAGCCCTTTGCCTAAAGGTCATGAAGATGGAGACTGATGCTTGTTGAAGCCTGTAGCTGATTGGAGATTACTTGGAGCCAGATGTTGATTCAGAGCTGCTGATGTTGTTTCTTTTGCTGTTGTATTTCATTGCTGATGTATTGATTGGTTTTCTGGACTGTATTGTTTGCTGTTTACCCTGCTGGGTTGAAAGTGAAGCCTGTTCACTTTTGCCTATTGTTTTCCAGGTTCGAGGTTGAGTGGGACTCCCTTGCCTCGCTTGTACTGTTGCATCCATGCATTTTACTGTTTTACTGTATATATCTGATATTGTTTCTGTTTCTGCCTATCCCTTAGGATCTCTGTTTCTCTCTGTGCAAGAGAGGAGCATGATAGACACTAGGTCTTAACCCATGCATGATAACATTAGGTTAGTTTGTTTCCCTTCGCAACCGTAGGTTAGAGTTCTGTCTCTTCCTTTCTCAAAACAAACAGGAAAACACATAAAGATTTCAAACACAATAAAAGACACTTCTTCCGTAAAAGAATGTGAACTCATCAAAGCGTCATTTTTGCCCGCCGGGACTGTTAATCCAGAAAACCTTTTTCAGAAGGAATAAAACCAACCAAGACAAGCTTGTGTCGTACGTGGCCCGAACTACGTTTGCTCTGATCTTTCATGCTGTATGAAAGTACGTAGGCATAGGATGCGATATCCTAGCGAGAAACCTTCCCCTCCTTTCCCGTAGGTAGGCGAACTACGTTGACTCTGATTTCTCGTTCCAGACGGGAATACGTAGGCATAAAGTGCGATACTTTGCCGAGTCATTTTATTTTCATTCTCTTTTCTTTTTAACCCCTGACCTATAGTTTAGATAGAATAACAATCCATACCCGAAAACAAGCGTGGATCCCGTCGAGTACGACGGACGTGAGGGGTGCTAATACCTTCCCCTTGCGTAACCGACTCCCGAATCCAGGTTTTGGTTGCGACGACCATACCTTTCCCATGTTGTGCGAGGTTTACTCTGAGCGTTTCCTTTCCCTCCCGTGGGATAAATAACGCACGGTGGCGACTCTTCTGTTCAGCCGGCGCCGATTTTCGCAGTAGCGACAGCTGGCGACTCTGCTGGGGACCCAACGTCCCCTGGCTGCTAAGGACTGCGATGGTTCTTATGCATTTGGGATCCAACGTCCCTTGAGAGAGTCAATCCTAACGCTTGTTTTCCCGTCGAGGATTTTGTATGGAGTTATTTTATATTTCTAACCTTGTATTTTCAGCTTTATATATTGATTATTGTTGCTGTATCTGGGGTGTGACGGGTGTTCTGATATTGAGAGATAAGCCGGACCTGGGCTTGAGTGCACCTAGAATTAGAGTAGAAATTAGTGGGCGCCCGCTTGCTTTGCTTGCTTCGGTGTCCCATGAAATCTACACTCAGACGAGGTTCCTCTGGTTGGCCTCCTGCCCCTTCCTTTGGTTGGCGTGGGTTGCTGGTTAGTTGGATTGTCGACTCTGGGGACCGATCATTTGGAAGTTGGCTAAGTGAGGCCTCTTCAGGAATTGATGATGCCACTCCTTCTGGGAATCGTATCATCAACCCTGAAAGTCTGTGACGCCGACGACCGCATAGGATGCCGTACCTTGTGCCAGTTATAGGGCCACCCACCTGTGAGGGGATTCAGGGTTATGCAGGTAACTAGACCTTCAGACCACCGGTTCGTTTCTTGATCAGGATCCTGGATATTTATGGAGGGTTCTAAGGTCTGTCAGAGACCAGGTGGAGATGTGTTCTGAGGTCTGTCAGAGACCAGTTGGTGTGTTCCGAGGTCTGTCAGAGACTATTTGGAGATGTGTTCTGAGGTCTGTCAGAGACCAGTGGGAGATATGATTTGAGGTCTGCCAGAGACCATTCAGGTTGTGATCATGGGGTCTATCAGAGACCAGTATTGGGGCTTTGTTTTAGGTCTGTCTGAGACCAGGGTTTGAGGACTTCTAGAGAATCTATCTGAAACTTCTTGATATGGTCCAGATTATTCAGCTACAGCTTTGGCCCCTGTTGCATGTTGCTTGCATTGCATTACTGCATATCCATTACCATTTGCATTTCACTAACGTGTGTCTGTGCTGCAGGTGCATTTGCATTTCCCGAGTTCTAGTGTCCGGACTTCTGAGTGTTTGATCATGACTAGCTTAAGGAGAACAGTTGCTTACAAATTGCCTACGCCTGATATTGTTCCTCTACTTGGGTTGATCTCTCTTGCTGATGAGGGTGTTCGTAGGAGCTTCCGGATGAGCTATGGTAGATTATTGAGATTGGTGTGCAAACCTACAGAGGTAGAGTTAGATGGGCTGTATGCTCTGATGCAATTCTACGACCCTGCTTTGAGGTGCTTTACGTTCTCTGACTTTATTATGGGACCAACCCTGGAGGAATACGCTGAGTATGTTGAGCTGCCCGTGCAGAACCAGGTTCCATTCATTCATTATGACGCCAAGCCCAAGCCGGAGGACTTGGCAAAAGCTTTGCATATTGATGCTTCTGAACTGGTGACTACTGTTTCCCGTGGAGTTCCAGGCTTCTCACTTCAGTTCTTAGTGGGTAAAGCCCAGGAGTATGCCAAGAGCGGGTGCTGGGTTGCTTTCAATGCTGTGTTGGCTTTGTGCATTTATGGCATAGTTTTGTTCCCCAATATACCGGATTTTGTGGACTTCGATGCTTTCTACTTGTTTGCCGCTGGTAATCCTGTACCTACCATGCTCGGAGATTTCTACCACTCACTGCATTACAAGAATGAGAAGGGAAGAGGAAAGAATGTTCATTTCTGTGTACCATTGCTGGATATGTGGTTTAAAAGCCACCATCCCCTGAAGGGATCTTTTGTGAAGAGTGCAACCACAGCTAGCTGGTCAGAGCGCCTGATGAGGCTATCTTCTGAAGACGTTGAGTGGTTTGATCGAGACCTGCTAGGATCTGAGCTTATATTCAGTTGTTCTGGGTACCCTAATGTTCCGTTGATAGGGAGGAAAGGGTGTATCAACTACAACCCTTCTCTGTTCGTCCGTCAGTTCGGATATGCGTTGAAGAACCCACCAAAGGAGGAGGAAGTACAAGAATCTCTGTACTTCACCGGAGACGTGAAGGGGGAGTTATTAGCCAAGTTGCAACATGCCTGGACACGCATTAACCGCAAAGGGAAGCCACTATTAGGTAAGAACGATTGCCAGGCTTATGAACCTTACAGGGTTTGGATCCAGGAAAGAGCAAGTCAGTTATTAATGCCATTTCCCGCTGTACCAATCCTTGTCCCCGTCCCGGCAGAAGAGCCAACTACTGTTTCTAGGGAGGCCTACGAGCAAGTTGTGAAGGAAAAGGAAGCCTTGATGAAGATCAACGAAGGGTTAGAGCAAGAGCTAGCTCAAGTACGCAGTGAGAAAAACAAGGCCGTATATGCTTTCCAACAACAGATCGAGCTGTTAAACAGGTTAGGGGCTGAGTTGACCGAGGAAAAGAAAAAGCGCGAACGTCTGGGGCAAGAGTTCAGAAGCTCCCATGACATGCTAGAATCCAAAAAGAAGGCGCTTGACGCGGCACACCGAGAGATCTCTTCTTGCAATAAGACTTGGAATGCTACACTCACCAACAATAAGAAGAGAGAAGATAAGCTAAAGAAGCAAATCTCCGACCTCGAAGAGAAGTTGAAGGCTAGCATCAAGAAGTGTGAGGAAGAAGTGATGACCCGGTATAGTGTCCAGCATGCACTGAACAAGGCAATCAAATGCAGAGATGAAGCGGTGTCTCAAAAGCGAAAGCTAGAAGATTGCTTCGGAGAAGCAACATGGGAAGAAACTGCTGAAGACGTGCGCCGTGTTCTTAAGAAGAGAAACCAACTTGTTGAAGGGCTGCTTGATCGACCAAGCCATCCAGAGACCAAGAAGTTGATAGAAGAGTACCAGACTTTTGGGAGGATTTGATCATTTCGTATAGTAATTTGTATGCTTTATTTGCATAGTGCTGACCATCACCAGGATTGTTGGTTGAGGTCATGCCTTCTTTGTACTCTCAGTGATATTGTACTTTGGGCTTATTGATTTTCCCTGCAATATATGAGGCTTTCTATGATTCAGCTCCGATATTCCTATTATCAACACTGTCACTGCACTGGCACCTTCACACTAGAACTGGGGGAATGAATTTCCCTAATGCACAGACACATTGCATTGCATTCATATTCATATTGCATTACAGGTAATCTTTGAATAGTGTCTTATTTCCTGCTCTGTACCAGGTACTTTTCAGGATTGCAGATCAACACCCGCACCGCTATTCTACCCGCACCAACTGTCGAAGAATCATGGACCAAATGCAGAACGAGATGCAGGATGTGCGCGAGAAGCTCGCTCTCTTTATGCAGACCATGGAAGCTATTGCAAAAGGGCAGGAGAATTTGCAGGCCATGGTCCAGCCTCTGTTGGCCCGAAATACTGGTCACGGTAACGAGGATCATCAGTCTGTACGGGTCGATACTGTTCATGGAGACGACACTCCCACACCAGTGGCTCCACCTGTAGTCAATATACCTGCTGCTAATGTCAACAACGCTACCGCTGCTGTGAATGGTAACGTCGGAGTTGGGAATGAGACTGCTGTCCATAATGTTGGGCTGGGTGATATCAACATGGGAGATAATATGGGAGGCAACGACTTTGTCAATACTGGATTCGGGTTCAACGATCAGGGATTCGATAACACTGGGAAATATGGTTTCAATGCTCAAGGTTTTGGGCAAGATGGTTATGGTGTGACCAATCAGGGTTACAGAGGCTTTGGAAACGGAAACGGTGCTGGATTTATGGCTTTTGGTCCTGCGGGAGGTGTTCAAGGGTACGACAACAGAGGCCGAGGTCCGGGGATGAATCAGATTAGAGCTGGACGTAACAATGGATATGATGGGTATGGAGCTGGAAATGGTATGTGGCAAGAGGATCAGTAGGAGGACGCCTTCTCCGGCGGAGGTTTCGAAGGGCCGATGGATGATTCCCAGAAGATCAGAATGCTGGAAGAGCAAATGAGGGGAGTCCTAAACCAAAGTGCTGTGGGTTTGGACATGGCCACAATGGGCTTGGTACCTGGCTTAAGGGTGCCAATCAAATTTAAAGCTCCTGCTTTTGACAAGTATAAAGGAGACACATGTCCAAAAGTGCATGTACGAGCTTATTACAGAAAGATGTCTGCATACTCAACTGATGAAAGAATGCTAATGCATTTCTTTCAAGATAGTCTGTCGGGTCCTTCCCTAGAATGGTACATGGGGTTGGAGCCAACTGATATCAAGATATGGAAGCAATTAGCAGAGGCATTTGTAGCTCACTACAAGTATAATAGCGATTTGGCGCCCAATCGGGTCCAATTGGCAGGGCTGTCGCAGAAGAAAGGGGAGAGCTTTAAAGAGTACGCGCAAAGGTGGCGCGATATGGCTTCCAGGGTCCGTCCTCCTGTAGAAGATAAGGAAATGAATGACATGTTTGTCGGCACATTCACAGGTCTGTTTCATGATATGCTGTTTCACACGTCTCTGGCCAGTTTTTCAGACCTAATTTTGATGGGGGAAAAGATTGAACGTAACATTAAGCAAGGAAAATTCCAGGTTGAGGAATCGAATGCATCTGGCAGTAATAGGAAGGCTTTTGGTGGGCGCCGTCAGGGCGAGGCAAGCGCAGTATTTGGAGGCCGAGGCCGAGGCCGAGGCAGGGGACGAGGTCAATATCGTCAGCCGCAGCAGGTGGCGAGTGTTACTATCCCGTATCAACAACAACCACTCCAGCAACAACAACCGGTTCAGCAACAGCCAATGCAACAGCAGCAGCCTCAGCAGGGGGCACAGCAGGCTCAGCGAAGATTCCAGGGTAGTAAACCAAGAAGAGTGTTTGAGAAGCCTCCCTCGACATATGCTGATTTACTGCAGACATTGTTGGGTTTGAGCCTGGTAGAGAAGAGAACTCTGGCACCGATAACGGGAGCTCCCCTGTTCGGTTACGATGCAAGCAGGCACTGTGAGTTTCATTATGGGGCTCCGGGCCACGATATAGAAGGTTGCCATGCTTTTAAGCATGTTGTGCAGGATCTTTTGGACAATAAGACTATCAATTTCGGAACGGCAGGTCCGAATATAGTGCAGAAACCCATGCCTAATCATGGGGCAAACGCTATTCTAACTGAGGAAGGGTTGAATCTGGTTGTGAATGTCGAAGATTTAAAAACGCCGCTGAGCGAGATAAAGAGCCGACTGTTACAAGGGGGTGTGTATCCAGGGTGTGACGAGTATTGCTTAGAATGGTGGACCCTAGCTGGGGGATGTGATGATTTGAAGAAAGGCATTCAGGCTTTAATTGATGAAGGTATATTGCAGTTTGACCGAGCAGCAACTGCAGAGCCTGCAGGGGCAGTAACAGATAGTCGGAGTGATGTGGCCACGGTAACAATTCCTCGAAAGACAATCACTATCGCAGCACCAGCTCAGCGACCACCGATCACCATAACTAAGGCCGGGCCGATCCCGTACGAGAACACGAAAGCAGTCCCATGGTCATATGGGTTGGAGGTGTATTGTGACGGGATAAAATTCGATGTTAATAAGCAGCCAGCCGAGACTGTGGATGATGTTGTTGGGTCGGGAGGTATGACAAGGAGTGGTAGGATCTTTATATCCCCTGAAGTGGAGGCCGAAAGACTAGCTAAAGGAAAAGGGAAAGCAGTTGAGAATGTCCCAGCGCAAGCAAGTGACAAAGAATCGGCATCGAAAGACGTAGAAGAATTCATGCGCTTGATCCGAAAAAGTGATTATAAGATTGTGGAGCACCTGCAGCAGACGCCGTCCAAGATATCTATCCTGTCATTGCTGTTGTGTTCGGAAGCTCACAGAAATGCTTTGTTGAAAGTCCTCGATACTTCTTTTGTACCCCAAGACGTCTCCGTGAATCAGCTGGAAGGAGTATTGGCACATGTGAATGCAGGCCACAGCTTGGGCTTTACCGATTTCGATTTGACCCCGAAAGGGAGAGACCATAATATGGCGCTGCACGTATCTGTCGAGTGTAGAGGATCAGTAATGTCACACGTATTGGTTGACACCGGATCGTCTTTGAACGTGCTGCCCAAGAAGGCGATGATGAAGCTAGATGTTAGAGGAATCTTGTGTACGCCCAGTGATTTGGTAGTCAGAGCATTTGACGGCACGCGGAGAACATTCTTTGGATCGATTACATTGCCTCTACAGGTGGGGCCGGAGGTGTTTGCAACTGAGTTTTATATCATGGATATACAGCCTGCGTACAGCTGCTTGCTTGGAAGACCCTGGATTCATGGGGCAGGGGCAGTCACGTCCACCCTGCATCAGAAGTTAAAATATATGGTTGGAGACAGCGTAGTCACCGTGTGCGGAGAAGAGGACATCCTGGTCAGCCATCTATCGTCATTTAAATATGTGGAAGTCGACGGAGAAATCCACGAAACACCCTGCCAGGCATTTGAAGGGTTGCGCATCAAGGACAAAGGTCCCGGGCCGAGCAAAGCGTCGGAGATAGCCGTCTCATCGTATAAAGAAGCTCAAGCTCTAGTAGAAGCAGGAGAAGCAAAGGGCTGGGGCAAAGTGCTGGACATTCCTGTGAAGATGGACCGGTTCGGGCTGGGATACCAACCGTCGTCATCAACTCCTTCCGTGGGAGCGCCCCGTTTCAGAGGGCCAATCACCATCTCTGCCAGTGGAGTGTGCCATGAAACTGTCAATGCTGCTTCGGAGTCTGATGAAGGAGACAGCGACTGTGATATGGATGCCTGGATTCAGCCAAGCACGCCAGGACAAGGACTGTGCAACTGGTCTATTCAGGAGCTTGTTCCTGTGACTTTTAAACAGTAATGCTTTGCTTTATTAATTGTTGAATAATCTGATGTCTTGCCCGGGGCATCAGGATTTGCTTGGGGCTGTGTTGTTATGAACATTGCGTGTCAATCATTAAATAAATGGCTTTTTTCATGTGCAAATACTGTAATCCCTGTCTTTCTTGTTTTATATTTTTCAATAAAATGGCAACGTGGTTGTTCGCTTTATACGCATTTTGAAGTACTTAACCGTTCCTTTTGCAGGATAACATTTTCAGATGACATCCTTGAACCACCTATGACTCGTCCCGACTTTGAGCACCCGGTGTTTCAGGCTGAAGAAGAGGTTGTCGAAGATAGTGACGTTCCTGAAGAACTGTCTTGGTTAGTGAAGCAAGAGGAAAGAGCCATTCTGCCTCACGATGAGGTCATCGAAATTATCAACTTGGGGTCGGAAGGGGTTGAGAAGAATATTCGTATCGGAGCCGCACTGCAGAGTGATATCAAGCGAAGACTGGTTGAAATGCTCCGAGAGTATAGTGATGTATTCGCTTGGTCGTACGAAGATATGCCAGGGCTCGATACAGACATGGTTGTGCATCGCCTGCCACTGAAAGAAGATTGCCCGCCAGTCAAACAAAAGCTTCGCAGAACTCGACCAGATATGGCAATGAAGATCAAAGAGGAAGTCCAAAAACAGTGGGACGCTGGTTTCCTGGCTGTGACAAAATATCCCTCATGGGTTGCCAACATCGTACCAGTGCCAAAGAAAGATGGCAAGGTTCGGATGTGCGTAGATTATCGAGATTTGAATAAAGCAAGCCCAAAAGACGACTTTCCACTTCCTCACATTGACGTGTTAGTTGATAATACTGCTCAATACTCCGTATTCTCCTTCATGGATGGCTTTTCGGGCTATAATCAAATTAAAATGGCGCCAGAGGATATGGAGAAGACCACTTTCATAACGCCTTGGGGAACATTTTGCTACAAAGTGATGCCCTTTGGTTTGAAAAATGCTGGGGCAACATATCAGCGTGCGATGACGACTCTTTTCCATGACATGATGCATAAAGAGATCGAAGTATATGTTGACGATATGATTGCCAAATCCCAGACGGAGGAAGAGCATCTGGTGAATATGCTGAAGTTGTTTAAAAGGCTTAGGAAGTTCAGGCTGAGGCTGAACCCTAATAAATGCACCTTCGGGGTGAGATCGGGTAAGCTCCTGGGGTTTATCGTAAGCGAAAGAGGAATAGAGGTCGACCCTGCTAAAATAAAAGCAATACAAGAAATGCCGACGCCTAAAACAGAGAAAGAGGTGCGCGGGTTTTTAGGGAGATTGAACTACATCGCCCGGTTCATATCTCACTTAACGGCCACGTGTGAACCATTATTCAAGCTGTTGAAGAAAGATCAAGCTGTAACGTGGAACGAAAATTGTCAAAAGGCGTTCGATAAAATAAAGCAGTATTTGCAGGAGCCTCCTATTTTGATACCCCCAGTGGCAGGTAGACCATTGATAATGTATTTGACGGTTCTGGAGGGAAGCATGGGTTGTGTTCTCGGTCAACACGACGAGACAGGGAGAAAAGAGCATGCGATCTATTACCTGAGTAAGAAATTTACAGATTGTGAATCTCGGTATTCAATGCTGGAGAAAACTTGTTGCGCGCTAGCCTGGGCCGCCAAGCGTTTGAGGCAGTACATGCTGAATCATACAACCATGCTCATCTCGAAGATGGATCCTATCAAATATGTGTTTGAAAAGCAGTCGTTGTCAGGGAGAATTGCCCGTTGGCAGATGGTCTTAACTGAATATGATATTCAATACGTCTCGCAGAAGGCTATAAAGGGGAGTGTGTTGTCTGAGTATCTGGCGGAGCAGCCTATTGAAGAGTATCAATCGATGAGGTTTGATTTTCCTGACGAGGATATCATGTACCTAAAGATGAAAGATTGCGAAGAGCCGTTGCCAGACGAGGGACCAGAGTTGGGCTCCAAATGGAAGATGATATTTGACGGAGCCGTGAATGCTTACGGTAGCAGAATAGGGGCAATCATCACCACGCCACACGGGTCGCACATCCCATTTACTGCCCGATTGACCTTTGCCGTTACCAATAATGATGCCGAATACGAAGCTTGTATAATGGGGCTTGAAGAAGCCATTGATTTGCGAATCAAACATCTAGACGTATACGGAGACTCAGCGCTGGTGGTGAACCAGATCAAAGGGGAATGGGAGACACGGCAGCCTAATTTGATACATTACATGAACTATGCGAGGAGATTGTTGCCTTTCTTCGACAAGGTTGAATTGCATCATGTACCGCGGGCAGAAAATCAAATGGCTGACGCCCTGGCCACTTTGTCTTCCATGTACAAAGTCAACTTCTGGAATGAGGCTCCCCGAATCATTATCTCGCGGCTTGACAGACCAGCTTATGTATTTGCTATTGATGAAGCATCTGATGACAAACCATGGTATTTTGATATCCTTAATTTCCTGAAGAATAAAGAGTATCCGGCTGGGGCATCCAGTCAAGATCAGAAGACTCTCAGGAGGTTAGCGGGCAATTTCTATTTGAACCCGGATGGCGTATTATACAGAAGAAACCACGATTTGGTGCTGTTGCGTTGTGTAGACGAAAGGGAGGCAAAGTTGCTCATGGAAGAAGTACACGAAGGTACCTTTGGTACGCATGCTGGCGGACATGCTATGACGAGAAAGCTGCTGCGGGCAGGTTATTTTTGGCTGACCATGGAAACTGATTGTTTCAAGTTTGCAAGGAAGTGTCACAAGTGCCAAATCTATGTTGATAAGATCCATGTGCCTCCAAGTCCTCTAAATGTGATGTCATCACCTTGGCCATTCTCGATGTGGGGGATCGATATGATTGGAAAGATCGAGCCGACAGCTTCTAACGGGCATCGGTTCATCCTAGTAGCGATCGATTATTTCACCAAGTGGGTGGAAGCGGCGTCATACGCAAATGTAACGAAGCAAGTGGTGGCCCGATTCATCAAAAGAGATATCATTTGCCGATATTGAATCCCCGAGCGGATAATCACGGATAATGGTTCAAACCTGAACAACAAAATGATGAAGGAGCTCTGTCAGAATTTCAAGATCGAACATCACAACTCCTCCCCTTACCGACCCAAAATGAATGACGCTGTTGAGGCGGCCAGTAAGAATATCAAGAAAATCGTTCATAAAATGGTGGTGACCTATAAGGATTGGCATGAGATGCTACCTTTCGCTTTGCACGGTTATCGTACGACGGTACACACATCAACCGGGGCAACTCCGTTCTCGTTGGTATATAGAATGGAGGCGGTGCTACCGTTAGAAGTCGAAATCCCTTCTCTGAGGGTATTGCGAGACGTTCAGCTGGACGAGGCAGAATGGGTAAAAGACAGGTTGAATCAACTGAGTTTGATGGATGAGAAGAGGCTAGCTTCTCTAGCATACGGTCGTTTGTACCAGAGCCGAATGAAGAAAGCGTACGACAAGAAGATACATCCGCGAAGCTTTCAGACGGGCGACCTTGTGCTGAAAAGGATTCTCCCGCCGCAAGTAGATCACAGGGGCAAGTGGACCCCCAACTACGAGGGGCCATACGTTGTCAGGAAAGTCTTCTCAGGAGGAGCGTTGTTGTTGTCCACCATGGACGGAGAAGACTTCACGTCGCCTGTGAATTCGGACGCAGTTAAAAAATACTTTGCTTAAAATAGACCCGCTGGACAGAAAAAGAGAGTCCAGGCAAAAACGGGGCATCCTGGCGAACCAAAAACAGAATGAAAGGTTCGGACAAAAATTAGGGATAAAATTGAAAAAATGTACACCCGCGAAGTTGAAAACCTACACCGGGCGACTTCGGCAAAAAAGGGTATCCCGGTGGACCGAAAACCCGTAAAGGGCGGTTCACGCAAAAGTTAGGGATTTGAAAAGCAAATGACTGCGGTCCGAATTTGATAATTGCAATAAGCATCAATGCGGGAGAATACATTTGAGGAGTCGGTTATCTGATACAATCTCTTCAGAAGTGGGGATACCGAGAGAGCATTAGAGTCGGGCGAGTCATGGGAGGATCAGTTCGTGGTGTTCATCTGCATCCCGTTGCCGACATATGTATAAATTTAAGTTGTCAATATTTATGCATACTTGTATACTTGTATATTTGCTTTGTGTAGCTTCCTCATTTCAGGAGTTACATCCCGTGTACAAAACTCCGCCCATTCGGGGCTCAATCAATAAAATACGTTATTCAGTACTTGACACTGTTCTTTACTGTTTTGTGCATGATTAACGCCTAAGTTTGATGAAACTAGCATGTGCATAACGTCACTGGCCCTTGCCAACAGTTGCTAAAGTTTTGAATTAACTGAAAATAACGTCACTAACCTGAGTTGATTTGGTTGCATAGGCTTGTCTTGTCTTGTTTGTGTTGTTGCAGGTTTCATAACCCTACGAGGAAGATGATCAAAAGATTGCAATAACTAAAGGCTCAGCCCTCACGCAGGTCATGCAGGTTCTTCCTGAAGAAGGATCGAACTCTCCAGCTAGTCGTAGTTTGTGCAAAAGGATTATCCAGCAAAGTCGTTCATCCTCTACGGAATTGACGATTCAAAGATTGTAGGCTGTATGCAGGCAGTGTGGTGTCCTCCAGAAGGATTCCTTATCTCAAGCAGAGGGGTGCAGCCTCAAAAGATTAATATTTCCAAATTGGTGAGCTGTATTCAGGCGGTTTCCCTTTCCCCGCAAGGTCATTTATTCTTCCCCAGTGGAGTCAGTTAGTTTTCCCCGAGAGAATCATCCCATCCCCAGCGGAATTCTCTCTTCAGCAAGTGTCCTTTCCTCCCAGTGGAACTCGAAGATCAAGACTCTCCCCAGCAGAGTTGGTGGTGGGTCCTGTCATTTATTTTGTCCAGGACACCGTGTAATATCAGTTCATTCTCCAGCAGAAAGTCCGATCATACCGTGCACATCTGCTATTCCCCAGCAAAGTTATATTCCCCAGCAGGGGGTTACCTCAACAGGGTGTTTGGTTTGAGTTCCCAATTTCCCCGCAGGGTTGACTTCACCCTTCCAGCATTTATTTTGCTGGAATAATTCTGTAGCATCTGGCTATCCCCGGCAGGGTTGGCATTATCTTCAGCATTTATTTTGCTGAAGCAGTTCCTGTATTTTAGCAGTTCAGGTGAAGAGAACTCTTGCTCAAATGAACTACCAAACATTCAAGATCTCGGCATGGGACATCCAATGATAGTGTCAGTTTCGGTCGTATTCCCCACAGAGCTATCAGGATAAGTTTCTCTTTATTCCCAGGCAGAGTTAGTTGTCATCAGGGGTTTCATGAATCAGAATTTCAGAAATTGCCTCCGGTCATCAGAACAGGCATCCGGTAGTTTGGTTTCCAGAGATCCCCAGTAGAGTCCGCCTCAAAGTCGCTGTTACGTCAGTACTAAAGAAGTTTGTCGGTTGGGATCAATGGAGAACTAAGTCCTGACGTGGACAATTTATTCCTATATTGACGAGATTTCTTCAGAAGTGGGCGTCCTAACGTGGACAGATTTATTTCCCCGGGTTGATGAAATGTGTTAGTCCTAACGTGGACAGATTCGGGTTCTCGGAATTGGTGGAATGCGAAGTCATGACGTTGACAAAACTGATTACTCTTTGTGTTGGTGTCCTGACGTGGACCATTTACTCTCAGCAGTTATCTTTCTTCGTGTTGGTGAAGCGTGGGTCCTGACGTGGACAGGTTGGACGAAGATGTGAGTCCTGACGCGGACAAGTTTTCTTTTCCCAACAGAGGAGATGTGAGTCCTGACGTGGACAAGTTTTATTTCCCCAGCGGGTCGAAGGTGCTTGAGTCCTGACGTGGACAAATCAAGACGAAACATAGGTCCTGACGTGGACGAATCTATTCCTTAAGTGGAAAAAGAGGTTTCAGTTCCTTACGTGGAAGAGCAAGTTCATTCCTTACGTGGAAAGATGGGAGTCCTTACGTGGGCAGATTAAAATTGTGATTCCTTACGTGGAAAGGTGGGTCCTAACGTGGACGACGTTCTCCTTACGTGGAAAGACGAGTTTATTCCTAACGTGGAAAGATGAGATTCCTTACGTGGAAAAGAATGGGTTTCCTTACGTGGAAAGATTGAGTCCTCACGCGGACATATCAAGATTGATTCCTGACGTGGAAAGAAAGAGATTATTCCTGACGTGGAAGAGTTTAGTCCTGACGCGGACAGATCAAAGAAGTTATTCCTAACGTGGAAGAAGAAGATAGATTCCTTACGTGGACAAATCAGAAAAATGGTTCCTTACGGGGAAAGGAGATCGTGTTCCTTACGTGGAAAAGATTGAGTCCTTGCGCGGACACATAGGAGGAGGATTCCTTACGTGGAAAGAGCGGAGTCCTTACATGGATAGATTAAGATGGCATTCCTTACGTGGAAAAATGTAGTCATGACGCAGACATATCGAGTTATACTGGAGTCCTTACATGGACAGATTGATACGGTTCTCCTTACGTGGAAAAAGAAGATTGCATCCTGACGTGGAAAGATGGAAAGTTTAGTCCTGACGTGGACAGATGCAGAAGAGATGATTCCTTACGTGGATGGTGTTATTCCTAACGTGGAAGAGTCTATTCCTAACGTGGACGATTTGTTGGAATATCCCCCAGCGGAGTTGCCGAGATTTTTCTGGGTTAACAGCAAGTGGAGTCCTAACGTGGGCAGGTTCTAGTTAAGATTTCTTCGTATTGATGACAGACAGAGTCTTAATGTGGACAAGCAAGCAATCTGTTATCCCCAGCGTGGTCGTTACGAGATCAGTGGGTTACTGTAACAGTCAGATTCAGCTGATGAATGTCATTCCTCAAGCAGGAGTGCAATTTAGTTTTGCGGTTGGCAAATTTCTGGTTTCACTGGTATTCAACCGTCTCGTACCGCGAAGGTCTGAAGGTCGTTCGCTCTTCACCCAATCGGGTCCAAGTCGATTGAATAGGGGCAGCTGTTGCACCCTAAAATTTGCTCAACCTTCTTCACTTGGTTTATGTTTCAATATCATTAGCATTTGCATATAGAGTCATGTACATAGGTTACTCATCTGCATAGCATAAGCATGGCAAGTCATTCAACAGGGGTCCAATCATCATTATCATCTCTGGAAGCCTATCAAGAGGTTATTATCCTAATTCAATCTCATTCAAGTCATCAAGAAAGAATTTGAAAGCAAAGAGTTCAGCAGATCAAGCCTTGAGTCTATCTCCTATCTGAGGGTATCTGAGGGTCACCAAGGGGGTTGTGAGCTGTGAATTGAAGGCATGGAGAGTATATAGACATCTTGGAGGACTTAGAAAGTCATTTGGGGAAGAAAACAAGTTGTTGATGTGATCACAAGAATTGCAGTTGAAGACAGTCAACTAGGGTTTCATCTGGGTCAACCCTTGGTCAATTGATTGATTCAAAGGCATTAAGGGCTATTGGAGAGATGTGGGGTTCATCATTTGACATGAAGAATAAGGATATGTTGTTATGCTAAGAAGAATTCAAGAGAAATCAAGGAGAAGAGGAGTTTCTAAATTAGGGTTTCTATGTAAAATCCCCTAGTTTAGGTCAAATTTCCAAGCAAGATAAGTCAAAATTCAAGCTTCAAATGGCTTCTTGGCCAACATGAAACTTGTAGAGGATCTCAAGACCTTTAATTTGAGTGGTGGAAGACATCAAGGAGATTTATAGAACTCAAGTTATGGTCCTTGCAAGTTACAGGTCATCTGAGGTATCTGAAATTTTGTCTGTGAAAGTGACTTGACTTCCAAGCTAGTTTTACCCCTCAAGGAGATTTCAAATGAATTTCTGGTCAACATAAGAATTGTTCCTCATTGTCTTAGCTTTCTAGAATGGTATAGTATGCCTTCATATGATGTGTGGAACTCAACTTATGGTCTTGGCAAGCAAAGGGTATTTTGGTCATTTGTGAATTACAGGTCATTTTAACCTATGTCCAAAACTCACACAAGGAGGCTTCAAATGGAAACACTCACAACATAAAACTTGCTCCAAATGACATTTTGAGTCTAGAAAAGTGACCATGAGAGATTGGAAAAGTTCATAGCACAAGGTTTCAAAATTGTTGATTTTAATGAAGGAAAATGGCTAAAAAAATGATATTTTTCATATCTTGGCCAAATGATGCAAAATTATAGGTCATTTTGAATGGAAAGGGCATTTTAAAGACATTGGCTAAAGTGGAATTTTGAGCTTAGGTCATAATTTGTGAGTTATCCATGGTTGCTTGAATTGAAAGTAACATAATCCAAATTGAAAAGGGAAAATGCAAGGGAAACTTCTCCAAGTTTCTAGGAGGTTCTAATGCAACCTATATATTCATGCAAGCTGACTCATGCAAGGGTTGGTGCTACCACTTTGTTCAAAACCTCCATTTTCACTCATTTTCCATTCTTGCATAAGCTTCTCAAACTCCATCAATTTCTCACCAAACTTCAACATTCTTGATTCAATCTTCATCATCATCACACAAAGATCAGAATCCACACATTTATTTGGCAAATTGAGCAAGGAATCGTGCTATTCATTATCATCATTCAAAGTGCAAGAACCTTGGAACTAGGAGATTCAAAGCTTTGGAGCATCTTTGATTGCATACAGAACTTATCTCCAAGATCACTGATCAGTTTCCCATCCTTTCAAGCATTGGATCAAGTGTATTCCATAACTGTTTTCATCATCATAACAGGTTGGTAACTTCATTCGAATTACAAGATTTAATGAGAATTATAGGGAATTGTTAGGATAGATTGGTTAGGAGAAGTGAGATGATTGATTTTGATAAGTTTGAGCAAGTTTCATGGACATTGATCATGGTGCACCAATTCTGGTGAAGCTTAGAATGTCAAGAATCATGAGCGATAATCTTGGATTAGGTGCTTAAAATGATCAGGGTGAGTTGTAGGTTAGTTTAGGATGAGTTCCAGAGAGAATTGAGAGGATCAATATCAGTTGGAGAATGATGGATCAGACCTGTTGCACCTATCGAATTGCCTTATTGGTTGGGTTTTAGGATGAGCTATTGGCATGAATGTGTAGAGGGAAAGAAGTGGATGAATTTTGCTTTTTGCATCGTGCGTTTTCATGGCGTGTGGAGGGAGAATGAGGAGCTTGAAGGTTGTGCATGGAATCTGAGTTTTTCTGCAAACCCTAGCTCAATTGGGGACGATGACTGTGTGCCGTTGGATCGTCCAGAATATTTGACTTAATCATCTCATCGTGTGGCTCCCATTTAATTTCAGAAACGGAGGGAAGTTTCAAAAATTGAAACGCAGCGTTTCATTAATTGGGGGGATTGGGCTCAGACAGCTATTCGCACCCCCCAATTTAATAAGCCCAACGCGCTGAACTTGGATATCTTGCTATTCTCACCCCCTGGCTATTTCTTTCTATTTTCTTTATTATTTTCTTTTCATTTTTTTCATTCATTTTAAAAAATTCATAACAAATAGAAAAATCATTATTTTTAATTCATTCTTTCTGCATATTTTTCTTTAGGATGTCTAGAAAATTATAAAAAATAAAAATTGCATTTTATTTTTTATTTGATATTTTTCCCATATTTTCTAAATAAATAGCATTTTAAATAGTTTCATTTCATGCATGATTTTGTTAATTTTTGTTCTATTAGATGCTTTAATATTTTTTGTCCATTCTTTTTAGGTTGTTTAGTTTAGACATTAAACTTGTAGATACAATTTAATTCCCATTTTTAGAAATTAATTTTAGGTGTTTAGTTTAGGTGTGAATGACATGAATAAATTAGGGTTTTAGGTGATGACTTAGGAGAATCAATTCATTTCCCCTAGGACTTAGGGTTTGAATAGTTTAGCTATGGGACTATAGGGGTTATGGGTAGTTATTAGGTCCCCTTAGAAAAAGTCAGGATTCCCCTACTGCTATTAATGTACTGTATATCTGATTGACTGGTGTGGTGTGCCCTCTGGGGATTATTGCTTGCTTGTGTGGGTATTGGGATTGTCTGGGGATTTGGGAGAGCTGAAGACTTGAGGAGATGAAGGCCATTAGAGAACCAGATGTTGAAGATCAATTGCCAGAGTTGAAGAGGAAATTCTTGCTAGCAGATGCTGAGGAGACTAGGATTTAGGAGCTAGGCAGAGCTCTAGATTAAAAAGTTTGTTTTTCAAACATGGATTGCCTTGTCTGCATCCATTCTTCTCTGTGATTCAAAGTCTCTTTAAGACACTCACCCCCTTCCTTTGGGAGGCTTGGTGATAGTGTCTAAGAGATAGAACTCTTGAGAGAAAATGTCTTTGGTGTTAGAAGCAGTCTGTTCACCACCTTTGGTAGTCAGCTGATTGCTTAACACCCATTCACTCTTGTGACTGAGCCCTCATCCTGGAGGTTTAAGCTTGAAGAAAAGCCATTGCAGATGGAAGAATGATGATCAAAGCCCTTTGCCTAAAGGTCATGAAGATGGAGACTGATGCTTGTTGAAGCCTGTAGCTGATTGGAGATTACTTGGAGCCAGATGTTGATTCAGAGCTGCTGATGTTGTTTCTTTTGCTGTTGTATTTCATTGCTGATGTATTGATTGGTTTTCTGGACTGTATTGTTTGCTGTTTACCCTGCTGGGTTGAAAGTGAAGCCTGTTCACTTTTGCCTATTGTTTTCCAGGTTCGAGGTTGAGTGGGACTCCCTTGCCTCGCTTGTACTGTTGCATCCATGCATTTTACTGTTTTACTGTATATATCTGATATTGTTTCTGTTTCTGCCTATCCCTTAGGATCTCTGTTTCTCTCTGTGCAAGAGAGGAGCATGATAGACACTAGGTCTTAACCCATGCATGATAACATTAGGTTAGTTTGTTTCCCTTCGCAACCGTAGGTTAGAGTTCTGTCTCTTCCTTTCTCAAAACAAACAGGAAAACACATAAAGATTTCAAACACAATAAAAGACACTTCTTCCGTAAAAGAATGTGAACTCATCAAAGCGTCATTTTTGCCCGCCGGGACTGTTAATCCAGAAAACCTTTTTCAGAAGGAATAAAACCAACCAAGACAAGCTTGTGTCGTACGTGGCCCGAACTACGTTTGCTCTGATCTTTCATGCTGTATGAAAGTACGTAGGCATAGGATGCGATATCCTAGCGAGAAACCTTCCCCTCCTTTCCCGTAGGTAGGCGAACTACGTTGACTCTGATTTCTCGTTCCAGACGGGAATACGTAGGCATAAAGTGCGATACTTTGCCGAGTCATTTTATTTTCATTCTCTTTTCTTTTTAACCCCTGACCTATAGTTTAGATAGAATAACAATCCATACCCGAAAACAAGCGTGGATCCCGTCGAGTACGACGGACGTGAGGGGTGCTAATACCTTCCCCTTGCGTAACCGACTCCCGAATCCAGGTTTTGGTTGCGACGACCATACCTTTCCCATGTTGTGCGAGGTTTACTATGAGCGTTTCCTTTCCCTCCCGTGGGATAAATAACGCACGGTGGCGACTCTTCTGTTCAGCCGGCGCCGATTTTCGCAGTAGCGACAGCTGGCGACTCTGCTGGGGACCCAACGTCCCCTGGCTGCTAAGGACTGCGATGGTTCTTATGCATTTGGGATCCAACGTCCCTTGAGAGAGTCAATCCTAACGCTTGTTTTCCCGTCGAGGATTTTGTATGGAGTTATTTTATATTTCTAACCTTGTATTTTCAGCTTTATATA
This sequence comes from Lathyrus sativus, assembly GCA_963859935.3. NCBI lineage: Eukaryota > Viridiplantae > Streptophyta > Magnoliopsida > Fabales > Fabaceae > Lathyrus > Lathyrus sativus. Next base: position 342,250,881 of record OZ012735.1, on the reverse strand, counting down.
TTGATTATTGTTGCTGTATCTGGGGTGTGACGGGTGTTCTGATATTGAGAGATAAGCCGGACCTGGGCTTGAGTGTACCTAGAATTAGAGTAGAAATTAGTGGGCGCCCGCTTGCTTTGCTTGCTTCGGTGTCCCATGAAATCTACACTCAGAGGAGGTTCCTCTGGTTGGCCTCCTGCCCCTTCCTTTGGTTGGCGTGGGTTGCTGGTTAGTTGGATTGTCGACTCTGGGGACCGATCATTTGGAAGTTGGCTAAGTGAGGCCTCTTCAGGAATTGATGATGCCACTCCTTCTGGGAATCATATCATCAACCCTGAAAGTCTGTGACGCCGACGACCGCATAGGATGTCGTACCTTGTGCCAGTTATAGGGCCACCCACCTGTGAGGGGATTCAGGGTTATGCAGGTAACTAGACCTTCAGACCACCGGTTCGTTTCTTGATCAGGATCCTGGATATTTATGGAGGGTTCTAAGGTCTGTCAGAGACCAGGTGGAGATGTGTTCTGAGGTCTGTCAGAGACCAGTTGGTGTGTTCCGAGGTCTGTCAGAGACTATTTGGAGATGTGTTCTGAGGTCTGTCAGAGACCAGTGGGAGATATGATTTGAGGTCTGCCAGAGACCATTCAGGTTGTGATCATGGGGTCTATCAGAGACCAGTATTGGGGCTTTGTTTTAGGTCTGTCTGAGACCAGGGTTTGAGGACTTCTAGAGAATCTATCTGAAACTTCTTGATATGGTCCAGATTATTCAGCTACAGCTTTGGCCCCTGTTGCATGTTGCTTGCATTGCATTACTGCATATCCATTACCATTTGCATTTCACTAACGTGTGTCTGTGCTGCAGGTGCATTTGCATTTCCCGAGTTCTAGTGTCCGGACTTCTGAGTGTTTGATCATGACTAGCTTAAGGAGAACAGTTGCTTACAAATTGCCTACGCCTGATATTGTTCCTCTACTTGGGTTGATCTCTCTTGCTGATGAGGGTGTTCGTAGGAGCTTCCGGATGAGCTATGGTAGATTATTGAGATTGGTGTGCAAACCTACAGAGGTAGAGTTAGATGGGCTGTATGCTCTGATGCAATTCTACGACCCTGCTTTGAGGTGCTTTACGTTCTCTGACTTTATTATGGGACCAACCCTGGAGGAATACGCTGAGTATGTTGAGCTGCCCGTGCAGAACCAGGTTCCATTCATTCATTATGACGCCAAGCCCAAGCCGGAGGACTTGGCAAAAGCTTTGCATATTGATGCTTCTGAACTGGTGACTACTGTTTCCCGTGGAGTTCCAGGCTTCTCACTTCAGTTCTTAGTGGGTAAAGCCCAGGAGTATGCCAAGAGCGGGTGCTGGGTTGCTTTCAATGCTGTGTTGGCTTTGTGCATTTATGGCATAGTTTTGTTCCCCAATATACCGGATTTTGTGGACTTCGATGCTTTCTACTTGTTTGCCGCTGGTAATCCTGTACCTACCATGCTCGGAGATTTCTACCACTCACTGCATTACAAGAATGAGAAGGGAAGAGGAAAGAATGTTCATTTCTGTGTACCATTGCTGGATATGTGGTTTAAAAGCCACCATCCCCTGAAGGGATCTTTTGTGAAGAGTGCAACCACAGCTAGCTGGTCAGAGCGCCTGATGAGGCTATCTTCTGAAGACGTTGAGTGGTTTGATCGAGACCTGCTAGGATCTGAGCTTATATTCAGTTGTTCTGGGTACCCTAATGTTCCGTTGATAGGGAGGAAAGGGTGTATCAACTACAACCCTTCTCTGTTCGTCCGTCAGTTCGGATATGCGTTGAAGAACCCACCAAAGGAGGAGGAAGTACAGGAATCTCTGTACTTCACCGGAGACGTGAAGGGGGAGTTATTAGCCAAGTTGCAACATGCCTGGACACGCATTAACCGCAAAGGGAAGCCACTGTTAGGTAAGAACGATTGCCAGGCTTATGAACCTTACAGGGTTTGGATCCAGGAAAGAGCAAGTCAGTTATTAATGCCATTTCCCGCTGTACCAATCCTTGTCCCCGTCCCGGCAGAAGAGCCAACTACTGTTTCTAGGGAGGCCTACGAGCAAGTTGTGAAGGAAAAGGAAGCCTTGATGAAGATCAACGAAGGGTTAGAGCAAGAGCTAGCTCAAGTACGCAGTGAGAAAAACAAGGCCGTATATGCTTTCCAACAACAGATCGAGCTGTTAAACAGGTTAGGGGCTGAGTTGACCGAGGAAAAGAAAAAGTGCGAACGTCTGGGGCAAGAGTTCAGAAGCTCCCATGACATGCTAGAATCCAAAAAGAAAGCGCTTGACGCGGCACACCGAGAGATCTCTTCTTGCAATAAGACTTGGAATGCTACACTCACCAACAATAAGAAGAGAGAAGATAAGCTAAAGCAGCAAATCTCCGACCTCGAAGAGAAGTTGAAGGCTAGCATCAAGAAGTGTGAGGAAGAAGTGATGACCCGGTATAGTGTCCAACATGCACTGAACAAGGCAATCAAATGCAGAGATGAAGCGGTGTCTCAAAAGCGAAAGCTAGAAGATTGCTTCGGAGAAGCAACATGGGAAGAAACTGCTGAAGACGTGCGCCGTGTTCTTAAGAAGAGAAACCAACTTGTTGAAGGGCTGCTTGATCGACCAAGCCATCCAGAGACCAAGAAGTTGATAGAAGAGTACCAGACTTTTGGGAGGATTTGATCATTTCGTATAGTAATTTGTATGCTTTATTTGCATAGTGCTGACCATCACCAGGATTGTTGGTTGAGGTCATGCCTTCTTTGTACTCTCAGTGATATTGTACTTTGGGCTTATTGATTTTCCCTGCAATATATGAGGCTTTCTATGATTCAGCTCCGATATTCCTATTATCAACACTGTCACTGCACTGGCACCTTCACACTAGAACTGGGGGAATGAATTTCCCTAATGCACAGACACATTGCATTGCATTCATATTCATATTGCATTACAGGTAATCTTTGAATAGTGTCTTATTTCCTGCTCTGTACCAGGTACTTTTCAGGATTGCAGATCAACACCCGCACCGCTATTCTACCCGCACCAACTGTCGAAGAATCATGGACCAAATGCAGAACGAGATGCAGGATGTGCGCGAGAAGCTCGCTCTCTTTATGCAGACCATGGAAGCTATTGCAAAAGGGCAGGAGAATTTGCAGGCCATGGTCCAGCCTCTGTTGGCCCGAAATGCTGGTCACGGTAACGAGGATCATCATTCTGTACGGGTCGATACTGTTCATGGAGACGGCACTCCCACACCAGTGGCTCCACCTGTAGTCAATATACCTGCTGCTAATGTCAACAACGCTACCGCTGCTGTGAATGGTAACGTCGGAGTTGTGAATGAGACTGCTGTCCATAACGTTGGGCTGGGTGATATCAACATGGGAGATAATATGGGAGGCAACGACTTTGTCAATACTGGATTCGGGTTCAACGATCAGGGATTCGATAACACTGGGAAATATGGTTTCAATGCTCAAGGTTTTGGGCAAGATGGTTATGGTGTGACCAATCAGGGTTACGGAGGCTTTGGAAACGGAAATGGTGCTGGATTTATGGCTTTTGGTCCTGCGGGAGGTGTTCAAGGGTACGGCAACAGAGGCCGAGGTCCGGGGATGAATCAGATCAGAGCTGGACGTAACAATGGATATGATGGGTATGGAGCTGGAAATGGTATGTGGCAAGAGGATCAGCAGGAGGACGCCTTCTCCGGCGGAGGTTTCGAAGGGCCGATGGATGATTCCCAGAAGATCAGAATGCTGGAAGAGCAAATGAGGGGAGTCCTAAACCAAAGTGCTGTGGGTTTGGACATGGCCACAATGGGCTTGGTACCTGGCTTAAGGGTGCCAATCAAATTTAAAGCTCCTGCGTTTGACAAGTATAAAGGAGACACATGTCCAAAAGTGCATGTACGAGCTTATTACAGAAAGATGTCTGCATACTCAACTGATGAAAGAATGCTAATGCATTTCTTTCAAGATAGTCTGTCGGGTCCTTCCCTAGAATGGTACATGGGGTTGGAGCCAACTGATATCAAGACATGGAAGCAATTAGCAGAGGCATTTGTAGCTCACTACAAGTATAATAGCGATTTGGCGCCCAATCGGGTCCAATTGGCAGGGCTGTCGCAGAAGAAAGGGGAGAGCTTTAAAGAGTACGCGCAAAGGTGGCGCGATATGGCTTCCAGGGTCCGTCCTCCTGTAGAAGATAAGGAAATGAATGACATGTTTGTCGGCACATTCACAGGTCTGTTTCATGATATGCTGTTTCACACGTCTCTGGCCAGTTTTTCAGACCTAATTTTGATGGGGGAAAAGATTGAACGTAACATTAAGCAAGGAAAATTCCAGGTTGAGGAATCGACTGCATCTGGCAGTAATAGGAAGGCTTTTGGTGGGCGCCGTCAGGGCGAGGCAAGCGCAGTATTTGGAGGCCGAGGCAGGGGACGAGGTCAATATCGTCAGCCGCAGCAGGTGGCGAGTGTTACTATCCCGTATCAACAACAACCACTCCAGCAACAACAACCGGTTCAGCAACAGCCAATGCAACAGCAGCAGCCTCAGCAGGGGGCACAGCAGGCTCAGCGAAGATTCCAGGGTAGTAAACCAAGAAGAGTGTTTGAGAAGCCTCCCTCGACATATGCTGATTTACTGCAGACATTGTTGGGTTTGAGCCTGGTAGAGAAGAGAACTCTGGCACCGATAACGGGAGCTCCCCCGTTCGGTTACGATGCAAGCAGGCACTGTGAGTTTCATTCTGGGGCTCCGGGCCACGATATAGAAGGTTGCCATGCTTTTAAGCATGTTGTGCAGGATCTTTTGGACAATAAGACTATCAATTTCGGAACGGCAGGTCCGAATATAGTGCAGAAACCCATGCCTAATCATGGGGCAAACGCTATTCTAACTGAGGAAGGGTTGAATCTGGTTGTGAATGTCGAAGATTTAAAAACGCCGCTGAGCGAGATAAAGAGCCGACTGTTACAAGGGGATGTGTATCCAGGGTGTGACGAGTATTGCTTAGAATGCTGGACCCTAGCTGGGGGATGTGATGATTTGAAGAAAGGCATTCAGGCTTTAATTGATGAAGGTATATTGCAGTTTGACCGAGCAGCAACTGCAGAGCCTGCAGGGGCAGTAACAGATAGTCGGAGTGATGTGGCCACGGTAACAATTCCTCGAAAGACAATCACTATCGCAGCACCAGCTCAGCGAACACCGATCACCATAACTAAGGTCGGGCCGATCCCGTACGAGAACACGAAAGCAGTCCCATGGTCATATGGGTTGGAGGTGTATTGTGACGGGATAAAAATCGATGTTAATAAGCAGCCAGCCGAGACTGTGGATGATGTTGTTGGGTCGGGAGGTATGACAAGGAGTGGTAGGATCTTTATATCCCCTGAAGTGGAGGCCGAAAGACTAGCTAAAGGAAAAGGGAAAGCAGTTGAGAATGTCCCAGCGCAAGCAAGTGACAAAGAATCGGCATCGAAAGACGTAGAAGAATTCATGCGCTTGATCCGAAAAAGTGATTATAAGATTGTGGAGCACCTGCAGCAGACGCCGTCCAAGATATATATCCTGTCATTGCTGTTGTGTTCGGAAGCTCACAGAAATGCTTTGCTGAAAGTCCTCGATACTTCTTTTGTACCCCAAGACGTCTCCGTGAATCAGCTGGAAGGAGTATTGGCACATGTGAATGCAGGCCACAGCTTGGGCTTTACCGATTTCGATTTGACCCCGAAAGGGAGAGACCATAATATGGCGCTGCACGTATCTGTCGAGTGTAGAGGATCAGTAATGTCACACGTATTGGTTGACACCGGATCGTCTTTGAACGTGCTGCCCAAGAAGGCGGTGATGAAGCTAGATGTTAGAGGAATCTTGTGTACGCCCAGTGATTTGGTAGTCAGAGCATTTGACGGCACGCGGAGAACAGTCTTTGGATCGATTACATTGCCTCTACAGGTGGGGCCGGAGGTGTTTGCAACTGAGTTTTATATCATGGATATACAACCTGCGTACAGCTGCTTGCTTGGAAGACCCTGGATTCATGGGGCAGGGGCAGTCACGTCCACCCTGCATCAGAAGTTAAAATATATGGTTGGAGACAGCGTAGTCACCGTGTGCGGAGAAGAGGACATCCTGGTCAGCCATCTATCGTCATTTAAATATGTGGAAGTCGACGGAGAAATCCACGAAACACCCTGTCAGGCATTTGAAGGGTTGCGCATCAAGGACAAAGGTCCCGGGCCGAGCAAAGCGTCGGAGATAGCCGTCTCATCGTATAAAGAAGCTCAAGCTCTAGTAGAAGCAGGAGAAGCAAAGGGCTGGGGCAAAGTGCTGGACATTCCTGTGAAGATGGACCGGTTCGGGCTGGGATACCAACCGTCTTCATCAACTCCTTCCGTGGGAGCGCCCCGTTTCAGAGGGCCAATCACCATCTCTGCCAGTGGAGTGTGCCATGAAACTGTCAATGCTGCTTCGGAGTCTGATGAAGGAGACAGCGACTGTGATATGGATGCCTGGATTCAGCCAAGCACGCCAGGACAAGGACTGTGCAACTGGTCTATTCAGGAGCTTGTTCCTGTGACTTTTAAACAGTAATGCTTTGCTTTATTAATTGTTGAATAATCTGATGTCTTGCCCGGGGCATCAGGATTTGCTTGGGGCTGTGTTGTTATGAACATTGCGTGTCAATCATTAAATAAATGGCTTTTTTCATGTGCAAATACTGTAATCCCTGTCTTTCTTGTTTTATATTTTTCAATAAAATGGCAACGTGGTTGTTCGCTTTATACGCATTTTGAAGTACTTAACCGTTCCTTTTGCAGGATAACATTTTCAGATGACATCTTTGAACCACCTATGACTCGTCCCGACTTTGAGCACCCGGTGTTTCAGGCTGAAGAAGAGGTTGTCGAAGATAGTGACGTTCCTGAAGAACTGTCTTGGTTAGTGAAGCAAGAGGAAAGAGCCATTCTGCCTCACGATGAGGTCATCGAAATTATCAACTTGGGGTCGGAAGGGGTTGAGAAGAATATTCGTATCGGAGCCGCACTGCAGAGTGATATCAAGCGAAGACTGGTTGAAATGCTCCGAGAGTATAGTGATGTATTCGCTTGGTCGTACGAAGATATGCCAGGGCTCGATACAGACATGGTTGTGCATCGCCTGCCACTGAAAGAAGATTGCCCGCCAGTCAAACAAAAGCTTCGCAGAACTCGACCAGATATGGCAATGAAGATCAAAGAGGAAGTCCAAAAACAGTGGGACGCTGGTTTCCTGGCTGTGACAAAATATCCCTCATGGGTTGCCAACATCGTACCAGTGCCAAAGAAAGATGGCAAGGTTCGGATGTGCGTAGATTATCGAGATTTGAATAAAGCAAGCCCAAAAGACGACTTTCCACTTCCTCACATTGACGTGTTAGTTGATAATACTGCTCAATACTCCGTATTCTCCTTCATGGATGGCTTTTCGGGCTATAATCAAATTAAAATGGCGCCAGAGGATATGGAGAAGACCACTTTCATAACGCCTTGGGGAACATTTTGCTACAAAGTGATGCCCTTTGGTTTGAAAAATGCTGGGGCAACATATCAGCGTGCGATGACGACTCTTTTCCATGACATGATGCATAAAGAGATCGAAGTATATGTTGACGATATGATTGCCAAATCCCAGACGGAGGAAGAGCATCTGGTGAATATGCTGAAGTTGTTTAAAAGGCTTAGGAAGTTCAGGCTGAGGCTGAACCCTAATAAATGCACCTTCGGGGTGAGATCGGGTAAGCTCCTGGGGTTTATCGTAAGCGAAAGAGGAATAGAGGTCGACCCTGCTAAAATAAAAGCAATACAAGAAATGTCGACGCCTAAAACAGAGAAAGAGGTGCGCGGGTTTTTAGGGAGATTGAACTACATCGCCCGGTTCATATCTCACTTAACGGCCACGTGTGAACCATTATTCAAGCTGTTGAAGAAAGATCAAGCTGTAACGTGGAACGAAAATTGTCAAAAGGCGTTCGATAAAATAAAGCAGTATTTGCAGGAGCCTCCTATTTTGATACCCCCAGTGGCAGGTAGACCATTGATAATGTATTTGACGGTTCTGGAGGGAAGCATGGGTTGTGTTCTCGGTCAACACGACGAGACAGGGAGAAAAGAGCATGCGATCTATTACCTGAGTAAGAAATTTACAGATTGTGAATCTCGGTATTCAATGCTGGAGAAAACTTGTTGCGCGCTAGCCTGGGCCGCCAAGCGTTTGAGGCAGTACATGCTGAATCATACAACCATGCTCATCTCGAAGATGGATCCTATCAAATATGTGTTTGAAAAGCAGGCGTTGTCAGGGAGAATTGCCCGTTGGCAGATGGTCTTAACTGAATCGTCAACCTAGGATAAGAAGACTCTAAGGAGGCTGTCTGGAAATTTTTACCTCAATCCTGATGGAGTTTTGTATAAAAGAAACCACGATCTCGTGCTACTCAGATGTGTAGATAAGAAAGAAGCGAGTATGCTCATGGAAGAAGTCCATGAAGGCACATTTGGTACGCACGCCGGCGGGCATGCTATGACGAGAAAGATCCTGAGAGCAGGATACTACTGGCTGACGATGGAATCGGATTGCTTCAAATTCGCGAAGAGATGTCACAAATGCCAGATTTATGCTGATAAGATTCATGTGGCGCCATGCCCGTTAAATGTCATGTCCTCCCCGTGGCCGTTCTTTATGTGGGGCATCGACATGATAGGCAAGATCGAGCCCACTGCATCTAACGATCATCGCTTCATTCTAGTAGCCATCGACTACTTCACCAAGTGGGTGGAGGCGGCCTCGTATGCTAACATTACCAAGCAGGTGGTGGCTACATTCATAAAGAGGGACATCATCTGTCGTTACGCAATTCCCGAGCGGATCATTACTGATAATGGTTCGAATCTGAATAACAAGATGATGAAGGAGCTGTGCCAGAGTTTCAAGATTGAACACCACAACTCATCTCCTTATCGACCGAAGATGAATGGCGCTGTTGAAGCGGACAACAAGAACATTAAGAAGATTGTACAGAAGATGGTTGTGACCTATAAGGATTGGCACGAGATGCTGCCATTTGCATTGCACGGTTATCGTACGACGGGTACGTACATCAACCGGGGCAACTCCTTTCTCACTGGTGTACGGTATGGAAGCTGTCCTACCGTTAGAAGTGGAGATCCCTTCTTTACGAGTTTTGGTTGATGTGAAACTCGATGAGGCAGAATGGATTAAGAACCGACTAAACCAACTCAGCCTGATGGACGAGAAGAGGTTAGCATCGATTGCATATGGTCGTCTGTACCAGAGCCAAATGAAGAAAGCGTATGATAAGAAGGTGCGTCCTAGAAGCTTTCAGACCGGTGATCTCGTCCTGAAGAAGATTCTCCCTCCACACTTCGATCACCGGGGCAAGTGGACTCCTAATTACGAAGGTCCGTACATCGTCAGCAAGGTCTTCTCGGGAGGAGCCTTGTTGTTATCCACGATGGATGGCGAAGATTTTGCATCCCCGGTGAACGCGGACGCAGTTAAAAAATAATTTGCTTAAAGAATGACCCGCTGGAAAGAAAAAAGAATATCCAGGCAAAAAGGGGGCATCCCGGCGAACCATAAAAAGGGAAAAGGTTCGGGAAAAAATTAGGGATATAAAAGAAAAGAATGTACACCCGCAAAGTCGAAAACCTGGAAGGGCGACTTTGGCAAAAAAGGGTATCCCGGTGAATCGAAAACCCGAAAGGGCGATTCAGGCAAAAGTTAGGGATTTGAAAAAGCAAATGACTCCGTTCCGTGTATGGACTTTCATTGTTTAGTGGTTTGGAAGACCTGAGGGCCGTTTGTCTGAATCAATCTCTTCTGAAGCAGAAGCGCCGGAGAAGTATCGAAGTCGAGTGGGTCATAGAGGGATCAACTCATGGTGTTCGTCTACGCCATATTGCCGACATTTTTGTATATACTGATGTATATTTATGTTTTTATATTTGCGCAGCTTCCTCATTCCAGGAGCTTGCATCTGTTGTAAAACATTTTTGCCCATTCAGGGGTTCGTATCAATGAAATGTATATTATTCAGCAATTCTGTTTGTTTGTTTAGCATCTATCTGTTTTGTTTGTGAAAAAGAACGCCGATGTTTTTGATAAAATGCACATACATAAACTTACTGGCCTAAGCCACTGATTGTTGAAACAATGAGTTACTTGAACATTGTCACAAGATGATAACCTTGATAGGTCCCTTTGAGAAGGGTATCTTGTCTGTGTGTTTGTGTTGCTGCAGGTATAGCCTATTCCGGGCAGTACGCCGTACGTGTCCCAAGCAGGATGATTCCTTCTTCTCCAGCAAAGTTCAGCAGCCTTTCCCCATGGAGTCTGAACACGAGATCGTAAGCATTGATACGTCTCCCCCAAACAAAGAAGGGTATCTCCCCCAAGCAGATGTATCCTGAAGGATCGTCATCTCCCTAGATGAGTCATACACTGAAGTGTGCAGCACTCGATAGTACAGACTGAAGTCTTCAGCGGAATTGAAATTCCCCGCAGAGTTGTACTCTCCCCAGTAAGCAGGACGGCTCCTACTTCCCCAGCTGAGTTTGCAGATCCCCAAGAGAGCCGAGTCCTTGGAAGTCGTTCAGGCCATGATTGGTTTTCCCCAGAAGAGTGTTGAATAACTGATGTTGTACTTCCCCACCGGAGTCGTTATCTCCAAGAAAGTTTTGCAGCGAATGCCGTGCAGTCTGTTTCTGCGATTGATATCGTTTCCTCAATAGTTTGTGGTTCGTATACCCGGTTGAGCGAGTCCAAGTTCTCGGAGAGCTTTACTCCCCTGCAGCAGTCGACTGAAGTTCAGTTCCCCAGGCAGAGTCCAATTGAGATTGGTGTGATTTCTTCTCCTCGGCAGGATGAGTCCTTCCTCCACTAGAGTAGTTCTTTCTCCTTGACAGGAGGATGCTCCCTTCAGCATTTATTTTGCTGATGGGGTCATAGCGTTTTGCATGATTGCATAGCATTTACCCTAAATGCGTGGCATTTCCACCGTGTGGAGCATTACGCCATTGACGATCATATGCATACGAAACATGAGCTAGGTCGTTATCGTTCTTGTTTTGCAGGTGTTCCTCCGCATAATGGTTTACTCAAGATGATTCTTGAATTCCCCAGCGAAGTTGATTGTTTAAGATGATTCTTAAAATCCCCAGTGAAGTCGCCAGAGAGGGTTGCTCAAGTTGATGCTTAGAGTCCCCAGCAGAGTGTTTGCTCAGGATGATTCCTGAAATCTCCAGCAGAGTTATTGGTTCAGGATGATTCTTGAAGCCTCCAGCGGAGTTGATTGTTCAAGATGATTCTTGATTCCCTCAGCAGAGTTTATTTGTCTAGAATGATTTCTGAATCACCTGAAGCAGAGTTACTTGATAGCTCTCCAGAATCCCCAGCAGAGTCGCCAGCTGTCGCTACTGCGAAAATAAGGTGCCGGCAAAATAGAAGAGTCGCCACCTTTCGTTATTTATCCCTCAGAACGGGAAAGGAAACGATCGGAAAAACCTGACGAAAAGGTATAAGACAATGGTTGCGATGACCTTGTCTTATACCTTTTCGTCAGGTTTTTCTGATTGTTTCCTTTCCCGTTTTGAGGGATAAATAACGAAAGGTGGCGACTCTTCTGTTGTGCCGGCACCTTATTTTTGCAGTAGCGACACCCTGCCATCATTAAGTCAGAAAAGTTTAACGTTCCGCCACTAATCAATATATCATAGTAATGGCCTTTCAAAGTATCCAAGAAGATGTCAACCAGTTCTCTATCCTGAAGCGGTGGTTGAACATGAGCAGCGAATTCTCTCCATCTCTACACATACCTTCTAAAGGATTCATTCTCCGCTTGAGATCATTCTTGTAACTGCACGCGACTGGGAGCCATGTTGAGATTGTAGTTGTACTGCTTCACGAAGGCATTGGCTAGATCTGACCATGATCTGATGCTACCACTTTCTAACTGCATATACCAACTTAACGATGCTCCGCTCAAACTGTCCTGGAAACAGTGAATCATCAGTTTGTCATCGTGGACATGTGAGGTCATTCTCCTGCAAAACATCACCAAATGCTGCTTCGGACAACTATCCCCTTTGTACTTCTCAAAATTCAGCGTCTTAAACTTCGGAGGCATCACAAGACCGGGCACCAAACACATGCTCGAAGCATTCAGATCAAGAGTATCCCGACTCATCAGGGTGTCAAGTTTTTCATCCAACAGACGATATCATCTCATAAATTCAATAGTCTGCGGGTTCTTTGGATTAATCTTTGGAACAGCCCTTCGAAGATCTGGTACAGGGAAAGTGAAATTTTGATAATCCGAGTCATGAAGAGAAGATGAATCCATATCTCTAACAGTAGGAAATTGCGCAGGCTGAGCTTGGGAAACGTTGTTCACCGGAGTCCTGTGAATATTGGCCTCTCCTCTGGTCATAGCTGTCATGGCTTCCATGAGCTGATCCAACTGATTCTTCATCATCTCAAACTCTGCCCTCGTAACAACCAAATTCTGCTCTCCTGAGTCCATGATCCTTTTAGAAGCTAATTCGAGTCCGGTGCGAATGTCAGGAAAATAACTGCGAGATGGACAAAAGACGGGAAAGCTCTCTATTCCAGCCAAGGACGGACATGCAAACATGAGATGCATATGAAATGCAATGCAAATGCTGATGCAACAAACAAAGGATCAAAGATCCCACAAAGCACTAAACAACCGCTGCGCTGCTGACCGGACAAGTTCAAAAGTTCGCTCTGAAGAGAAAACCAAAATACCGGGTAGGTTGGAGGTCAAGCTTCCTGCATAACCCAATCCCTCTCACAGGTATGGACCTAATCTGATAAGGTTTGACATCCTATGCGGTCGTCAGTGTCACAGACTTTCGAGAAACGATGATCTGTTCACCATTTCTGGTTTGGCATCATTGTCTCAGAAGCGACCTCACTTAGCTGACTCCCAAGTGATCGGTCCCCAGAGTCGACAATCCTCAGATCCAAAATTCCTTCGAGCCCAAAGGGCCAGAGAGAAAATCGTTAAAGAGAATCTCGTCTGAGCGCAAATTTCATGGCTAGCTGGTGCATGTAAAGCATACAAGCTCACCACTAATCTCCACTTCTAATGCTAAGTCTACACTTAAGCCTGGGTCTAGCTTATCTCTCAATGGAACAATCACCGAACAGTACAACAAGAACAGATAATAATATCGTGCGGAAAATGTAAATACATTAATATACAAAATACAACACACACATATACACACCCAAAGACAAGCAAACAAACGCTAGGACTGACTCGCATAGGGGATGGGAAGAGTCCCCAGCAGAGTCGCCAGTTGTCGCTGCTACGAAAATCGAGGCCGACAACGATAGAAGATTTGCGACCGTGCGTTATTTATCCCAAGAGAGGTATGACTACTAATCAAGAGCTATACAAGACTATAAAGCTATCCAAGAAGGTTATTCAATTGCCCAAGGGTTGATATCCTTGTCAGAGAAGTTAGAAGATCCTCAGAGAGAATGGTTGAAGCCAAGTGTGTAGATCTCCTAACTTGAGAGTTGTGGGAAGTCATCAGATGATTCTGAAGCCATGAAGTTAGCCTTAAAGCCTTAAGAGAGCTTATGAGATGTCTTGAAAGCCATCATGAGGCCTAGAGAGGTCATTGTGCAAGATTAAGAAGACTCAGCCATGAGTGGTGTAATTAGGGTTTGACTGGGTCAACCGTAGGTCAACTGATGATTTGGAGAGGGTTGAGACCTGATGCAAGAGCCATGTGATCATGTATTGATGCATTGAGAGGTTATAAGGATGATTCTAAGATCAACTCATCATGATTGAAGAGTTTGAGAAGTTTCAAGCTAGGGTTGCTAAGGCTTGACACTGTAAAATCCCCTAGTTTGACCCCTATCTTCAAGGCAGTTTAGCACAAGATGTGATTGTCATCTCATCTTGCCCCCAACATTAATGTTGTGGAGCTTGCTCTTAGCTTTAATTTGAGTACTATAAGTCCTTGATAGGATTTGTAGAGCTCAAGTTATGACTTTGACAAGTTACAGGTCATCTGAGGTATGTGAATCTAGGGCCTTGAAAGTTACCCAACTTGCATCACGCTTTTGCCCAAGAAGGATGATTCCTATGGACTTTTGGTCGACATGAATGTTGTTCCTTATCTTCTTAGCTTTCTAGAGAGTACTAGAAGTCCTTGATAGGATTTGTAGAACTCAAGTTATGGCTTTGACAAGTCAAGGGCATTTTGGTCATTTGGAGATTACAGGTCATTTCAACCATAAGGCCATAACTCCTACTTCCAAGCTTCAAATGGAAAAATATTCAACATCAAACTTGTTTAAAATGATGTTTTAAGGCTATTAAGGATGTGTTGGAAATGCTTGTAGCTCAAAGTTGTAAAATAAAGGCATAAGTTAAATAAACCAAAGTTGGAAATTGAAATTTTCAACCTACACATCCAAACCATGGCATGTAATATATTATTTTGACTCTAGAAAACATTCTAAGAACATTGGTTTAGCCACATTTGTGAGTTGAGATTCAATTTGTGGACTTGCTTTGAAAAGCACTAGCTTGCATATTAAGTAACATGTGCATAACTTAAAATCAAGGCATGAGCAAGGCCCTTGGCAAGCTAAACTCTTCCAAACTGTCACTAGGGGAGAAATTGAAAGAGATTGGGATGGTTTTCAAGCTGCAAACAGAATTGGGCATAGCATGAGATGTGTTTGAAAATCTCATGACATGAGAAGTGGAAATTCTCATTGGAAGGATCTAGAGCAAAGCGGCTAAAATCTTGATAAATTCAATCTGGCTGATAACACAGGCAAAATGCGATCTAAATGATATGCAGATGAAAACGAAACAAAAACCATTCAAAGTCAGAAAACCGATGGGCAAATTTTAGGGTGCAACAGCTATCACCTTCAATTGGATTTAATTGCCTTGATTCTTGATTTCACTCTTGCGCTTTTTCCTCCAAAAATCTCAACTGAATTCTATTCAATCTCCACCAATCTTTACCTCTGAGCATTTGTGAATCATCTGAGGATTATATTCAATGGATCTGAGCACAATTGGAGGCCCAATTATGGCCTATTAGTAGGAATTGAGAAATCCAATTTTGAAGTCAAAGCTTGAAATTTCACGTGTGAAAATGGCTCTAATGGCTCTTTTAGTTCAAATTCCTTGCTTGTGGTGTGTAGTGATCCAATGGACAGAAGTGGCTCCTTGAAATGATCTTGTAGTGAATTTTGGATGTGTGCCTTATACATGAAGCAACCATGAAATTACACATGAAAATGACCTCAAAACTTACTTCTGATTTGGCATTGTGTTTAGTATATTCAACGCACTCAAAAAAATGCACAAACTTGTCATTATATGGTGCAAAATGAATTCAATCCAACTATGGCTTTTAAGTACTTTTTTCATGAGATTTTCTTCACCCTACTTCACATACAAGTTAAATCCATGACAAGTGATGGTTTAGTGATGAAATTGAGCTCATTTGGTGCAAGTTTGATGTTGGAGAAAGTTCCATTTGAAGTATGCAAAGTTGTGAAAATGACCTATAACCAAAATGACCTATAATGAAAGTTCCCCAAAATACCCCTGCCTTGTAAGCTTCATATCTTGAGCTCTACAAATAAGATGAAGGACTTCTAGTAGTTTTTGTAAAAATAATATCATAAGGAAAAACTTACATGTTTGGGTCAAAACGAGGAGAAACATCCTTCTAGGTCAAAAATGTCTTGGAAGTTGGTTGACTTTTGTTGACCAAAATCACATTCATCTGAGGACCCATAACTTGTTAGCCTCATAACTTGAGTTCTAGAAACCCAATGGATGAGTTCTAGTACTCAAAAGAAATCTAGAAACATGCTCTACAAATTTCATGTTGGAGTCAAGATGAGATGAAACTTGTATCTTGAGATATGTGGTCTTGAAGTTAGGCATAAATAGGGGATTTTACACTGACAAATTTAGAAACCCTAGCTTAGCAACTTCTCACACTCTTGAATCTTCTTGATTTTATATTGGAATAACTTCTTAGATGCCGCAACACAACATTCCATGATCATAAGGACTTGGAAATGAGTCTTAATCTCCTTCAATTTCCCAGTTGACCTAGGGTTGACCAGATGAAAACCCTAGCTGCACCACCTTTGGCTGTGGCTTCTTGCACTTGATATAATGACTTGAACAAGCTCTTAAATGACCCTCAAGACATCCAATTAGCTTATATAATGTTCTCCACCCATAACCATGGACTCAACATCATCTGATGAACTTCTCATGGCCTCCAAGATAGGAGGTGAACCATATTCGTTCATCTGCCTTTTTCTAAAGAACTTTGACTTTCTTCTGATGGTGATAAGCACTTTATTGCTTGAATAAGACCTCTTGATTAGGCTTGGAATCTATGGTGATCTTATCTTGCTAGGCACACCTCCCTCAATCCCCTGTAAATGAACAATGGTATACAAATGCTAATGCTATGAAAATGCAATGAAACATAAACCAAGGTAGAAAAAGGTTGGGCAAATTTTGGGGTGCAACATCCGTCAGTCTTCCTCAGTACACCGTGCCTAAAGATTTTTCTTGGGGCATGCCTTTAAATTTCGTGCCTGGAGGTTATATACATCCAATCACTAAAGACCCAAGAGCTATAGATGGTGTCTCTAATCTTGAATGTTACAAAATTCAGGTCAATAAAGATGCAAGAGCCAATGCAGAGGTTCGTATACTTGAAGATTACAGACTTCAGGTTACCGAAGCGCCAAAATCCGCAACAATAATGTTTGTACCACAAACTGTGATACATACTACTCTAGAAGAATAGATATTTCACCCCGCTTCGAACAAGGATATGGGAGTATATGAAAGGATGGATGAATTCCAAGAATAGTTCTTGGAAATGCAGAAAGAACTTCAGGCTATTCGCAAACGGAACTTGTTTGGGAAAGATGCTGCCGACCTCTGCTTGGTCCCAAATGTTAAAATACCACACAAATTCAAGGTGCCTGAATTTGAAAAGTAAAAAGGCAATTCTTGTTCTCAAAGTCATTTGGTGGTGTATGCACAGAAGATGTCTACCTAGACGAAAAATCAACAGTTACTGATCCACTACTTTCAAGACAAATTAACTGGTGTCGCACTCAAATGGTACATGGGGTTAAACTGTATAAAGATCAATACCTTTACAGACCTTAGAGGAGCTTTTGTTCAGAAATATGTCTTAAAGGGACAATGAAAGCTTCAAGGAATATGCTCAGAGATGGCGTGAAACTGCCTCCCAGATTTGTCCTCCTCTCGAGGAAAAGGAAATGATAAAAATATTCTTGAAAAATTTGAGCTCGTTCTATTATGATCGAATGGTCGCAAGTGCACCTAGTGATTTCACTGAGATGGTGAACATGGGAGTACGCCTTGAGGAAGCAATCTGAGAAGGGCGATTGATCAAGGATACAGAACCATCCAGTAGTAACAAGAGGTATGGAAGAACCTTCCAAAAGAAGAAAGAGCGAGATATCATCACTATCTCATAGGGTAAACAAAGACGAAGATACCAGCCTCGACAAATAGCAACGGTATCTCCTGTTATCAACTCAACACCAATTATGGCATATCAACCAAGGATTTCTCAAAATCAAATTCAACAACCACATTATCAGCAAAGGCAACAACAACCTCTTCAACAGGCTCACCCGCAATACAAAGACAACAATTGTATTTCAAGGTCACCAGGTTTTGACCCTATACTAATGCCATACGCAGAGCTATTCCCAGTTTTGCTAGCAAAAAGACACATTCAAACCAAGACTCCTCTTGTGATTCCTGAGAATCCTCCCTATTGGTTCAAGGCTGACCAACTTTGTGTTTATCATCAAGGAGGATCAAGGCATAACATCGAGAACTAATTCAGCTTTAAATCTGATGTACAAAGACTTATCAAGAATAGAATTATGTCTTTCAAAGACACTAATCTGAATGTTCAAAGGAATCCGCCACCTCAACATGAGAAGATTTCTGTAAACTTAATCGACGAAGGTCTTGGAAACAGTTACCAAATACATGATGTGCGCTTCCTAGAAACAAATCTAGTTAAGATGCATTGTAGACAAAGTGGATACGACCATGTTCCATCTCACAACTATCATCAATGCGACATTTGTTCCTGAAGCTAGCAGGATTATACCTGAGTGAATCACACACTCAAAGATACAATAGAGTCGCTATCAAACTTTATTTAGTCCCAAAAGACAGGGAAAATATCGATAAAAACCAAGGGAAGAGAAACAAAAAAGGGAGTCGGTTATGCAAAAGGAAGGTACTAGCACCTTAAGCATCCGTCATACTTGAAGGGAACCATTTCGCTTGCTTCTAGGCTTGGATGGGTTATCTATCTAAAGACTTCTAGATAAAAAGGAAAGAAAAGAGAGAAAAATAAAGAGAAAGACAGAAAGTGCTTGTGGAGGATTGGGGCCCTCGTGCCTACGTACCTCATAGTATAATGAGGAAGTCAGAGCTCCGTAGTTCAAGGAACCAAGGAAGAAAGAAGAGGATCTGGACGGACCAGAGAGACAGAAGAATGGAAGAAGACGGAGGAAGGTGGCTCGCCAAGATTTGGCAATCTTGTGCCTACGTACCTGTTGCACCCCAATATTTGACCAACATTTCTTTACCTAGCTTGTGGTTCATTTCATTCACATTAGCATTATCATTTGCATTCCATTGACATGTATGCAGGAGATCAAGAGGTATGACTACCAATCAAGATCTATACAATACTATGAAGCTACCCAAGAAGGTTATTCAAGTTCCCAAGGGTTGATATCCTTGTCAGAGAAGTTAGAAGATCCTCAGAGAGAATGGTTGAAGCCAAGTGTGTAGATCTCCTAACTTGAGAGTTGTGGGAAGTCATCAGATGATTCTGAAGCCATGAAGTTAGCCTTAAAGCCTTGAGAGAGCTTATGAGATGTCTTGAAATCCATCATGAGGCCTAGAGAGGTCATTGTGCAAGATTAAGAAGACTCAGCCATGAGTGGTGTAATTAGGGTTTGACTGGGTCAACCCTAGGTCAACTGATGATTTGGAGAGGGTTGAGACCTGATGCAAGAGCCATGTGATCATGGATTGATGCATTGATAGGTTATAAGGATGATTCCAGGGTCAACTAATCATGATTGGAGAGTTTGAGAAGTTT
This sequence comes from Lathyrus sativus, assembly GCA_963859935.3. NCBI lineage: Eukaryota > Viridiplantae > Streptophyta > Magnoliopsida > Fabales > Fabaceae > Lathyrus > Lathyrus sativus. The sequence goes on along the minus strand of OZ012735.1, from coordinate 342,231,592 downwards.
CAAGCTAGTGTTGCTAAGGCTTGACAGTGTAAAATCCCCTAGTTTGACCCCTATCTTCAAGGCAGTTTAGCCCAAGATGTGATTGTCATCTCATATTGCCCCCAACATGAATGTTGTAGAGCTTTCTCTTAGACTTAATTTGATTACTATAAGTCCTTGATAGGATTTGTAGAGCTCAAGTTATGACTTTGTCAAGTTACAGGTCATCTGAGGTACGTGAATCTGGGGCCTCGAAAGTTACCCAACTTGCATCAAGCTTTTTCCTAAGAAGGATGATTCCTATGGACTTTTGGTAAACATGAATGTTGTTCCTTATCTTCTTAGCTTTCTAGAGAGTACTAGAAGTCCTTGATAGGATTTGTAGAACTCAAGTTATGGCTTTGACAAGTCAAGGGCATTTTGGTCATTTGGAGATTACAGGTCATTTCAACCATAAGGCCATAACTCCTACTTTCAAGCTTCAAATGGAAAAATCTTCAACATAAAACTTGTTGAAAATGATGTTTTAAGGCTATTAAGGAGGTCATGAGGAGTTGGAAATGCTTGTAGCTCAAAGTTGCAAAAATGACCTAAAATAAAGGCATAAGTTAAATAAACCAAAGTTGGAAATTGAAATTTTCAACCTACACATCCAAACCATGGCATGTAATATATCATTTTGACTATAGAAAACATTCTAAGAACATTGGTTTAGCCACATTTTTGAGTTGAGATTCAATTTGTGGACTTGCTTTGAAAAGCACTTGCTTGCATATTAAGTAACATGTGCATAACTTAAAATCAAGGCATGAGCAAGGCCCTTGGCAAGCTAAACTCTTCCAAAATGTCACTAGCGGAGAAATTGAAAGAGATTGGGATGATTTTCAAGCTGCAAACAGAATTGGGCATAGCATGAGATGTGTTTGAAAATCTCATGACATGAGAAGTGGAAATTCTCATTGGAAGGATCTAAAGGATTCTAGATCATCCAAACATCATCTATATAAGGAATAGAGTTGATCCATTGAAGGGGTTGGTGATCATTGAAGGAGAGAGCATAGTTTGAGATTGAAATTTCATAGCTTGCAAGTGCAATCGGTTTCACCAAATTCTCCATTTTCCTTCCATTTTCTTGATTGATACTTCTTCCATGGATGTCAAGGAGTGATTCCAGATCATTATCAAGAAGAATTGGTGGCTATATCGTGTATGAGCAAGTGATTTTCAGCACCTGCAACTCACCATCGGGTTTCAAGATTCAAGCACTTTCAACTGGTTCTTTTGCATACAGAAGCAAGAAGGAGGTTCACAGATCGTGTCTGCAAGATTGTAGAGCTCGAATTGGAGGTTTAGGGCATCTGTTCATCCAAGATTTTCAGGTTGGTAACTTTCTTCCCCTAGCATGATTTAGGTAGAATTAAGTTGAATTAAGGTGTTAGATCTATTGTAGAATGGTGTAGGATGGATTTCAGATAGCTAATTTGATAATTAGTGACAAAATAGGGGAATCACCATTTACGGTTGAGATTTGGATATGGTGAATCTTGAGGTTTCATAGGAAACTAAGGGTATGGTTGAATTCGTGGCAAGATTTGGGATGAGTTTCATGTTTTGACCATTTGCAATGGAGGCCTATAGAGAGAACTAGGGTTGAGGAAGATGATCGGAGCTCCACCGGTGGTGGCCGGAGCTGGGCGCGAGTTGCAGGGGTTTGAAATGGAGAAGATGACTCTGGGACCCTTGGATCTTGGTTGGACTTTGACTGAGGAAGCAATCCAATGGCCACGTTCTAATCTCAGCTTGTGAAGGAGTTCTGAAGGAAACGCTGCGTTTCATTTATTTGTTGTGCTGGGCTTAGTGAACTAGGTGCTATCCACACCCCCTGATGGCCCAACCCATTGTTTAAACTGGTTCTGATTACTATCCACACTGCGCGTTTATTGTTTTATTTGGATTTTCTTTTATTTTTTCATTTTGTTCATGATTCTTGAAAAATTCATAATAAATTGAAAATTAATCCAATTAAACCCATTCTTTCTAGTTTGATATTTAGATGCTTCCTTTTAGGGTTTAGGTTTGATACCTTAGAATGTAGGATTTAGTTCTAGGTCTAATTTGATGATTTGATCTTTGAAATTAACGTGGTAGAGTCATGATTGACCTAGGTTCCCATAGATATTTTTGTAAGATTTTACAATTGATTTTAGTATTTTAGTTAGGACTAACTTTAGTACTAGGTTTTAGGTGATCCTAACTTACTATTTCAACTAGTTTAATTTCCTTAGTCCCCTTAGATTAGGGTTTGTGCTTGGTTTGCCTTTGGTTGAGATTGAAGACAAGTTGAAGACAAGGTGAGGATGCTTGAAGTTGCTTGAATTTGCTTGGAGCTTTTGGATTTGCTTATGCCTGAAGGTGTCTGATGAAGTTTTAGGAGATAGGACATAGGGAGAGCCTTATAGTTAGAATGATTTCTTTCACAAATGTGGAAAGCATCTTGTGCTTCCATTCCTTCCAATGACTAAAAGTCCTTCTCAGATATTCACATCCCTCCTTTGGAAGGATGAATGGCTTTATTTGGGAAGTAGAACTTTGAGGGAACCAGTCTCTCATAATGATGAACCCTTATAGGCTTCCTTTGGTTGTCAGTAAGCAGTTTATCATTTCCTCTCACTCTGTTAAATCAATTATCTTCTGGTTTGAGTATCTTGAAAGATGTTGGGCTTGAGTTTGAAGATGAGGACTTCACTGAAGAGTATGGAAGAGGATGATTCCTTGAGCATTGCCATTGCAGCTGAAGCTGGAAGAGCAAGAAGAGCAAGTTGATACTTGAAGATCCAATGGAGATTGAATGAAGAGCTGAGGCTTGAGAGAAAAGTGAATAGTGAAGGTGACACTTCTAAGTGATTGAAGACTACTCTGAGAAGCTGAAGCTTGTAGGAGAAGAAGACCAAGTTGATACTGGTAAAGCAAAGAGAGCTGAAGCTTGAAGACTAAGTTGATACTTATGCAGAGGATTCAGTTGAGATTGAGTGTAGGGCCGAGGCTTGAGGAACAGAAGATGAGTTGGCACTTACATTGAAGCTTGGAGAGCCTGAGGGAATCAAGTTGATACTTGTAGTTTAGAGTGGGAGCCTGAAGGTGGAATTGACTGTGGAGCTGAAGCTTGAAGAAGAAGATTAAGTTGACACTTATGTTTGGTGGATTGAAACCTGGAGAAGCAAGTTGATACTCGCCAGTGAAGCTGATAGCTTTGAAGGGTGATGGAAGTCTGAATACTGGATTGTTGTTGGAAGAGCTGAGGCTTGGAGTTGAGAGAGTTGTTGATCTGCTTTCTTGTCTGTTTTTCTGTGCTGATGTGCCTTGTTTGACTTGCTTGATGCTTTAGAATAAGTCCATCATTAGGCTGACTTTAATTAGGAGCATGATTTCACTAGAGGTTGAGTTGCTCCCTCTGCTTGTATTGTTACTGTATGGCTTTGCTTGCGGGTATTCGGTAGAGCCCTGCTCCCTTGCCCGTGTGGTTTATTTTGCTTGATAGCATGTTATTTCTTCTGTATGATTACAGTCTCTTATATTCTGCTTGATAACATGTTGTTTCTTCTATATGATTACAGTCTCCTATATTCTGCTTGATAGCATGTTATTTCTTCTGTATGATTACAGTTATTCATATCTGGCTTGAGGTTGAGATGAGCTTGTGGAGGCTGCTGCCCCACACACATTTCCTCCCTCACTTGCATTGCATGCATTTTACAGTCGTTTACTGTTTACTGTTTAAGCTGATGCTTTATCTGTTTCTGTTTATCATTGACATGATCCCCTAGGAATCTCATTTCCTTTGATAAGGAAGTGATGATAGAACTGTAGGTTGAAACCTATGCATGATAACTTCTAGGAGTTCCCAGTTTCAAACTTCAACAATAGGATGAATCCTTGGCATGACAACAGTAGGACTTGATAGTCTCCCCGTAGTCCAGCCTGTTCTCTCTTCTCATCTCAAAACAGCTTAAAATACAGTAATCATGAATGATTTCTTTCGTACGTTACGAGCCTTAAGCTATCTGAGGATTGTTGGAGAGTTTCTTTTCAACAGTCTGGATGTTTAGTATGGTACCCTTTGGGTGACATGCGACGCATTCACTCTCAGGTCATAGTCTTTAGTGCGATTGAAATTGCAAACAATCATAAAAAACAGTTCTTCCGTAAAAGACGGAAAACAAACTTCAAACCTTTTTACCCCGTGGGCCCATAAGTCAAAGGAAAGATTTTCTGAAGAAAAGAGTGTCGTTAAACTTCAGCGCCAACGCAAACAGGCTTTGTCCCTAACTGCTGGAACTGTTGTTTAACCCTACTCGATAAAACAGATGAATCTGAATCCCCGTAATCCGTAGTAGCCCGAACTACATAAGCTCTGATCTCTCAAGCCTGTTGAGAGTACGTAGGCACAATATTGAAGTATTGGCGAGCCACCTTCCCCGTAACCCGTAGTATGTCGAACTACGTTGACTCTGATTTCTCATTCTCTGATGGGAATACGTAGGCATAAAGTGCGACGCTTTGCCGAGTCATTTTTCTTTTCTTTTTAAGCCAACCTTGATAGGTAGATAGATAAACCAACTCGTCCAGTAAACACAACAAGCGTGGATCCCGTCGAGTATGACGGACGTGAGGGGTGCTAATACCTTCCCCTTGCGTAACCGACTCTCGAACCCAGGCAATGGTTGCGATGACCTTATCTTATACCTTTTTCGTCAGGTTTTTCCGATTGTTTCCTTTCCCGCTCTGAGGGATAAATAACGAAAGGTGGAGACTCTTCTGTTTTGCCGACACCTTATTTTCGCGAAAGCGACAGTACCCTTATAGTGCAATGACGAAATTAGAGCCTACGTAGTTCGTGGAACTAACGCTAGGAAAGAAAAACAAACACGACGTCAAAGCCAAAAGATAAAAGAGAAAGCAATACCCCAACTGGGGAATGCAAAAGGAATGGTGTCAAAGCCAAGAAAAATACAAAGAAAAACTCTGTTGTGGAAAGGAGAAGCAAGTTAAGAACTCTGTCGAGGAATGTAGAGGATAAGAGATGACTCCACTAGGAAGAAGACAAAAGAATGGCGACGTGGCCGGGGAAAAAAGGAGTAAAGGACAAGAATCAAAATAAAGGTAAGGTCCACGGGGAACTTGGTGCATTAACTGGTAAGCTGTGATTAACCGAAGAAAAATAAGAGTAGAACTCTGAGAGGAAAGCAAAAAGGTTGGTGTCAACAGACGGACTGCGACAAACCAGGAGAAAGAGATTATTGAACCAAAGGGAGGTGTTTGACTCTAAGGGGAAATCGGCATATTAACTGATAAACAGTGGTTAACCAGAAGGAGAAAGGAACTGAATTTAACCGATAAACGGTGATCAACCAACATACAGGTGTGGAACCAACAAAGGTTGTGACCTAGAGAATGGGTGTGGAACCTAGCGACGGTTGTGACCCAAAGAACAACACATTTAATGAACAAACAATGCTTGACCAAAGGAAGGGGTATTCAAACCGAAAAAAGGTTTCTAACCCAAAGATGGCAGTATTTGAACCAAAGAAAGGTTGATAACTACAGGGGGTTTGGTGCTTAACAGACGAATTGTGATTAACTGAAGAGAATGAGTGATTAACCAAAAGAAGGTGATTAACTCAAAAGAAACTTAGTATCTTAATAGACAAACTATGGTTAACTGAGAAAAAGGGTGATTGGTTCAAACAGGCGAACTATGATTGACGAAAAGGCGGGTGATTAACCAAGATAAGGTGATTTACCCAAAGAAAAAACTAGTTTTAACGGGCGGACCGTGATCAACCAAAGATCGGGTGATTAGCCGGAAGAAGGTGATTAACCCAAAGAAATTTTAGTATTAACAGACGGGTTATGATTAACTGAGGAAAAGAGGACTGGTGTTTAAGTGATAGACAGTGATTAACTAAGCAAGAAGGAAAGAGAACCTAGCGAAGGTTACTAACTCTGATGGGGATTAGATTTTAACAGGATTACTGTGTTAACCGAAGAAGAAAGACTGACTTTACTGAGGAAGAAGAGAATTAGGTTTTAAACCGAAGAAATGGTTGATCAACCAAGGAAAGAACTGATTATAAGACTCTGGGTGAACCAAGAATGGATCGACCTCAAGAGAAAAGAGTATTGAATTGAAAAGAGGAGTCACTTCCAAAGAGGAGATACAGGTGCAAGTGATCAAGGATCGACTCGACTAGAGAAAGCAGGGATACCATAGTAAGGAGATAAAGGTGACTATTCCAGTCACAAGGTCATTCGTCCCCTACCCAAGATAGTCAGAATGGGTGTAGGAATTCTCCACTCTCATTCCTTCTCTAACACCAAAGTGCGGTGCAAGAAACGAAAAGACAGAACAACAGCGCCAAGTTTGTACAGTGCTCCAATATGTTGCGAATCTTCAACTCCACGGGGGAAAAGAGAAGACAAAACTCTAGACGGTCTAAAGGAGAAGAAAAAAAGAAAGGATCGGCTAATCGAAACAAAGTTTCGATTGATCAATCAAAAGGGGAAGATGCTAACAATTTTCCAAAGGGATGAAAAATCATTGAAGCAAAGGATGAATTACTGATTGTACAAGATTATGTTCATCCCAAAGAGGAAAAAACTTAATGCAAACATGAATGGAAGTGTAAAACAGTACCAAATGTGATTTAGTATGCATCACGAATCATGTAGCATGTGATTAAAGAATGTGCAAGAATGACCATGATCATACAATGTCAAAAATGCAACTAATCGAGAATTGAAAAAATGCACATTGAAAGTTTGCATATATGCCTAAAGAAAAAGTTAAACAACTCAAAAAAAAATCCATAAATATCAAGCATATGAAGCCATGGAAGTTACATGAGGAAAGAATAACAAAAAAGCTTGAAAATAGGCAAAAATGGCATTCTGTCATGGTGGTAACCGATTACCACATGCAAGTAATTGGTTACCTGCTTAAAAATGGTAAAATCACATGATTTTTGTGTAAGGTAACTGATTACCACATATAGGTAAATGGTTACCATTGTACTAGTGGCATAAATAGCTTTTGAAAAAGCACTTTCAGCAGCCAAAACACTTACCCAATCATCCACATGCCATGAGTAACATTTGAGCACGAAAAATAAAGTTCAAAATTACTTAGGCATTAATTAAACATCAATTGAAAGCAATAAACATGAAGAACAAATATCAAACAGTCACATGATTAATCAACACTGTGAAATCATCGAACTACATCATAAACGCGCGAAAGTGATTAAAACATTAAATCAAGTGCGAATTATCAACCTACAAGGCAGATGAGTGCCTTGGTAATTGTTGCTATTGGTATGTGATGAGAAATAAGCAAAGAAAACTAGAGAATTCTAAGCTTGAGATCAAATCATAGTGAACTCGACAAAAACACGATAAACGCTCTGAATACCAATTTGCACCGAAGAAGCTTGAGGTGATTACTTGAATTGGAGAAGAACCTACTGTAAATCCAAAAATCCAAAAATCCAAGTAGGAATATGGTGGAATGAGGTTTAGCTCAAGAGAATAATAATTTCGATGTGAAGATTGTTACACTCTAATGGTTGGAATTGAGCTTTGGTGAGGGTTTTTGGAAGAGGATGAAAATGAATGTGAAAATGTTGTAGAAAATTCAGAGAGAATGTGAGAGAATTAAGAGGGAGGAATGTAGAAATTGGGAAGATGATTGAACCCCCTTGTGAAATGATGGTTATTTGCTGATATAGACTTTTGCTTTAGAGTTGCTAGGTTTGGAGTGAGCTTTGGATGTAGCCCTAACGCATTGAGTTGGAGGTTAACTCAGTTAGTTAGGTAGTTGACTCGGTAACCATCCCAATGCAAACTTGAATCTAAGGGCTCACATTCTTGGGAATGAAGCAACATGGTGATCTTAATCTCAATTGATGTATTGGAGCAAATGTCTTGAAGTGTTTAGAAAGGTCTTGAATTGTCTTGAGCTGTCTAGAATGTTTCACACAATGCTAGAACCAAGTAGACCCTCAAAACGGTAGAGTGAAAGTGTTGTCACACAAAATGGAACAAAAACTGCATTTTGCACAGAGTAACCGATTACCCGAAAGTGGTAATCGATTACCACAAGCAAAATTTTCATATTTTGCTTGCAAAATTGTGTTGTGGCCACGATTTCGATTTTTAACCTTTTGCTTTGATTAATAGGCATAGAAACCTTCACTTTGTGCTTGTCTTGGTGATGTGACATCTTTGAGAGGATGTGATTAATCGGGGCTTGGAATACTTGAATATTCATGCAACAAAAATCACAGAGAAAAATGTGAATGCGTATGCCGGTGATGCAAATGCACATGCTTATGCAAAAGGAGAAATGGAGGTCAAATTTGGGTTACGACAGTTGCCCCTATTTAATATTGTTGGACCTGAATATTTGGATTGCGCCAAATTTTTGATTATTCAAGGTGGAAGGAGATTAAATAAAAGAGTAACTCAAAAGATTTAGCTGACGGCTGTCGCATCGCTGCGAAGAGGGGTTGACAAGGACAGAAGAGTCGCCACCGTTCGTTATTTATCACAAGGAGAGGGAAAGGAAACGATTAGAGAAAACCTATGAAAAAGGGAAAAGACAGGTCATCGCAACCAAGTCTCGGGTTCGGGAGTCGGTTACACAAGGGGAAGGTATGAGCACCCCTCACGTCTGTTGTACTCAACGGGATCCACGCTTATTATCTAGATCTATGGGTGAAAAACAAACTATCTAAAGGCTGCTGCTAACGGGAGAACAAAAAGAACTGACTCGATAGGACATCGCTGCGCTATGCCTACGTATTCCCTCGTGCAATGGGAAAGTCAGAGTCAACGTAGTTCGGGAAACTACGGAGGGGATATTGCTCGCCAATACATCGTCGTCTTGTGCCTACGTATTCTCATATGGTATGAGAAAATCAGAGCAAAACATAGTTCAAGCTAACTACGGGAAAACGGGGTGTTCTTGATCTCACGGGGAGCGAGAGAAAAGGTTCGGGTTGACGATACTAGCGTACGCATTCTATCAGATAGGTGTATTGCTGCTCGACCATTGGAGACTTCGGTGTTACCTGTTTGTGGTAGAACGCACGTAGTATGTCTTGGGTAAAAAGGTACGGGGAACCTAAAGGTTTAAAACAACAGGCTAGTCTCGATTGCACCGGGCAAGAGAAGGGGAGATTAGTTGTTAGCGGGAAAGTCTCGATCGCACTGGGGCGAGAGAAAAGGGAAATTAGTTGTTAGTGTGCTCGCCAAGACATCGCGTCTTGTGCCTACATATTCTCATCTGGCATGAGAAATCAGAGAAGTTGTAGTTCAGCTAACTACGATTATATGTGTTTTAATGAGTGATGTTAAGTATCCATTCTAGCAGTTAGAGACGATGCCTGTTTATGCTAAAACGAAAAGTAACGTACTCTTGGGTAAAAGGATGGAAAAGGGAAAAGAGTGCTCGCTAGGATTATCACAATGTTATGCCTACGTATTCTCATATGGTATGAGAAATCAGAGCAGCCGTGGTTCGGCCAACTATAGAAAAACGGTCTCGATCGCACGTGGGCGAGAAAAAAGGGGATCTCGATCGCATGGAGGCGAGAAAAAGGAATCTCGATCGCACAGAGGCGAGAGAAAGGAAACGTATCGGGACGCACACGCTAAATTCTAAGACGTAGGAGAGAATGCGTCGCATATCTCCCAAAGGGCATACGCTAAACACTCTAGACAAAGTGAGAGGATCCCCCCCCCCCACTCATCATTTATCATGTATCTATCGCTTACGGCTCACAACAGTCGGCGGTTGATTAAAAAGATTAAAATTAGAAAAATGTTACCGAACGGAGTGGTTCCGTTGACCCTTAAAATTGCGTGCAAGCTCATTTCCAAGCTTCTCCTCTTTGATCCTTTGTGATGATGTTTCATAATACGACTCGAAAGGGTCAAAGTGAATTGAATCGGGTCCAATGTGACGCTAAACCGTCGTAGCTCGACTTATGAATGGAAGTCAAGCTATATGAGGTTGTGTATTAGTATTCGTGCTATTAAACAACAACTCTCTCTCTCTCTCTCTCTCTCTCTCTCTCTCTCCATATTCATCACTTCTCTTTCTCAAAATCAATTCGAAATTGCCTTTTATTCTCTCTGCTTTCTGCATCCGTTTGGGTTCTGTGTTGAAGATGTTAATTGGTTTCACGAAGATTTAAAATGGGTTGTTGATGAAGTTGGGTTTCGAAATGGGTTGTTGAAGTTGTGGAAGTTTGAGGGGAGGAAGAATGGGTAAACGAAGAAGGTTGAAGGTTCGAAGTTTCTTGTTGATGGTTGTTCGATTGATGATGCTAGATGAATAGGGGTTGTGAGGTTTGAAGTTTGATTTTCTAGGTTTCGTATGGAGCATGTGGGTCGGTTTTGAAGGTTGAAGAAGTTGAGGTTGGAGAAGTCAATGGTGGTTGGTCATTGGAAGAAATGGGTTTTTGGGTTTATGATTGAAAGTTTGAGAAGATGAAGATTTGATTCTGTTGTGATTTCGTCAGATGCGGCGGAGTAATGAGAGGTGAGAGAGGTGGGGGTTGTGTTTCTCTGAAGAAGATGGTGAGTGATTTTTTATTGGACTTGATGATATTTGCTGGTTTGAAGCTTTGTTGATTTCTGGGTTAAGATGCTTGAAGAAAGGGATGAAGATGATGAAGATGGTAGAAGAAGTTTGGACGTGTTGTTCAGATGAAGCTAGGGAAGATTGCGGTGATGAGCGGCGAACGATTTTCATTTAGGGTTCTAAACATTGAAGGAGAGAGTGAACAGTTGAGAGCGGCTGGGTTTTCAGATTAATGTTGATGGTGGAGGCGCCTAGGGTTTCGTGAAATTTTTTGAGGATGGGGATGATGAATAGTGGGTATAAGTACCCTGGTGATGGACATGTGGCCTGGTTGACTTTGCTAATGACAATGCTGATTAATGAATTAAATACTGACTAATTAATGATGCTGAGATAAAATAAATTAAATCCTAGTTAACACTAATTAAACTTAATTTAATCTAAAGTTCTAATAACCATTAATTACAATTCTAATTCAAACTAAATTAAGACTAATCTGAAGTTAATTTTAATAAAATTCTGATTCTATTCCAAAAAAAAAAAAACTTCTAATCCTATTAATTCTAAATTCTAATAACAAATCAAGTTCCATTAAAAACCTACATTACCAATTAAATGCTAATACCTATTTTTAAAAACTAATAAAATTCTAACAAATTCTATTTCTATAAAAGTCTATTTAAGTTCTATTTAAAAAAAATCTAACAAATGAAAATCCTAATAAAATCTATTTTAAAAAAATTACATTCTAAAATAATTCTAATCTAAAAATATTTAAAATGCTATAATAAAGATTCTATTCTCTAAACAAAATTCTAAATAAAACTAATAGCTATACTATAAAGTTATAAAAAGCAGAAAATAAGAATAAAATCACACAAAGCAGTGAAATAAACGGAAAAATAGCGGCCACCGATACGCAACCGAAATTAACAGCACAGACTGAACCACCAGAATGAGAACAAACTCTGCTTGATTCCAACATAAATCTTCTTATTTGAACTGGTTTGAATCGCCTGAAACGCGAGTCAAGCGGCTGTAATCCCGATAATTGACTCCAACTAATAACATGCACAAAATGCGATAAATGATATGCAGATGCAAATGAAATGAACCATAAGCCAAATTACTGGAAAAGGTTAGTCAAATTTTGGGGTACAACAACGGCGACTGATGGGGGAAAAGGTAAAGATTTGCTCAACAGAAAGGTTTGGCTGAGATCCGCTGGGGAAATAAGCCAGTCAAAGGGATGTATGTTATGATGCATATGTTATGATGTTCAACATGATGCTTGATATCATGCTATGCAGCGATAAAGGTTGGGATGCGGTTTTTTCTAGCGAATAGAGATTGTGGCAAAATGAACTCAACATCCTCAGTTGGGGAACTCGACGATGCTACTGCGGAAAGAGCTTAGAAATCTCAGACTTCTAAACTATTACCAACACTACAGCTGGAGAGAAAAGAACTTTCTAACCATAACTGACCCTAGCTGGAGAATGAAGGAACCAATGATGATCTTCAACTAGCCAACTCTTCATGGGGAAGAACAAATTCAAGATGATCAAAATGAAATGAAGCACCATCATCGCTGGGGAATGATAACCTCGATCTGCTTGGGTGTAGCGAGAAATTCTGCTTCTACTGGGGAAAAGCAAACAAGTCTCTGCTTGGGGAATATGACTCTTGAGGAAATGAAAGACAAATCCTTCCATAGAACCAAACTGATGCCTGTTAGTGAAATTTTAGCTCTGTTGGGGATAAAAATGGTAAGCAAACCTTCCAAAGAATCAAATCAGCACTTGTCGGAGAAAAGGAACACAATCAGCATTCCTAACCAATCATGATATTGTTCACCGGGAATCAAGTTTAAAAAGGAAAACTACCAATCTTCCTTCAATAATTTCTGGTAAAGCATGCAATGCATAATGTTTTCCTAGTTGATTTTAGCTTTTATGTTTCTCAACGCTTTATTGCATTATATGATGACAAATAATTTGTTCAATTTGCAAACAAAATACTGAAAAAAGACAAATGAGAAGTCAAAGGATGAAAATTTTATTGAATGTAAAAAGATTTTGTACATGGATCTGAAAATCCTCGATGAGAAAATTTACAATAAAATTGAAAAACAAAGTAAATGGCAATGGGAAATTTGAATTTGCATTGATTAACACATTGGCTACCATCCCTTGCAAGTCCGGGTTCCAACACTATGCGTTCGTCGATGATGATTTTGATTGATCATTTCCCGTTTGAGGTCTAGCCATGAAGAAGATAGGCTCAGGTGTTCACAATCAAATGCCTTTATCCCTAATTTTTTTCCTGGACATTTCTAATTTTCATCCACCGGGATACCCATTTTTGCCTAAGTCTCCCTTTTGGGTTTTCAACTTAGTAGGCTATTATCGTCTTTTGTTTTGTCCTTAACTTTTGCATGGATGTTTTTTTTGGTCCATCGAGACGCCCATTTTTTCCTAGATTGCCCTTGCAGATACCAATCTAGTGGGCTTTTTATTCATCATTTTTTTCAAGCATAATATTTTTTGACTGTATAGGAGTTCATGAGATGTGGCAACTCCTCCCCGTCCATGGAGGTGAGGATCAGGGCTCCGCTTGATAAGGCTTTCTTGACAACGAAAGGTCCTTTGTAATTGGGAGTCCACTTAGCATGTGGATCTGAATGAACAGGAGAGTACCTCTTGAGCCCGAGTTCTCCTGCGTGGAATGCTCGAGGAAGAACTTTCTTGTCAAAAGTTCGCTTGAGACGTCTCTGACATAATTGACCATGGCAAACGACTGTCAAGCGTTTCTCTTTGATGAGATTCAGCTGGTCGTATCTGGATTGAACCCATTCAGCTTCATCAAGGTATGCTTCCATGATGACCCTAAGAGAAGGAATTTCGACTTCAATGGGTAAAACAATCTATATACCATATACGAGCGAATACAGAGTTACCCTAGTGGAAGTACGAACTGAAGTTCTATAGCCATGTAGTGCAAAAGGAATCATTTCATGCCAATCCTTGTAAGTCTTGACCATCTTCTGGACAATCCTCTTGATGTTCTTATTTGCTGCTTCGATGGTGCCATTCATCTTAGGTCGATATGGTGAAGAGTTGTGGTGCTCGATCTTAAATTCTTGATACAACTTCCGCATCATCTTGTTATTCAGATTGCTTACATTGTCAGTGATAATGTTGCTAGGAATACCGTAGCGAAAAATGATCTATTTCTTGATAAATATGGCAACCACCTGGCATGTAACATTTGCAAAAGAAGTAACTTCAACCCAATTGATAAATATGGCTTGATCATTCCAATCATATCAATACCCCACATAGAGAAGGGCCAAGGAGAAGTCATAACATTCAATTGAGTTGGTGGCATATGGATCTTGTCACTGTAGATTTGGCATTTGTGACATCTTTTGGAAAAGTTGTAACGATCTACCTCCATAGTTGTCTAGTAATACCCAGCTCGAACAATCTTTTTAGCCATAGCAGGACCTTTGGCATGTACACCCTCACAACCTTCATGTATGGACCTTATGATTGTGTCTGCTTCTTGTCTATCCACACATCTGAGCAACACAAAATCATCATTCCTCTTGTACAGTACACCACCACTCAAGAAGAACTTGGTGCAATGCTGTATGAGAGCTTTCTTATCAGTGATAGTGATATCCTCGGGATATTCCTATTTTTCCAGATATCTTTTTATGTTGTAGAACCAAGGCTTATCATCAGACTCGTCCTCGATTGTTAAACAGTCTGCTAGTTCATTCAAATGATCAATGCGGATAGAAGGAGCTTTGTTCTTCCACTTGACTTTGAACATGGATGCCAGAGTAGCAAGAGCACCAGCTAGTTGATTTTCTTCCCTATGAATATCATGAAAAAATATTTCATCAAAGTAGGAAATCAATTTCACGATGTGTTTCTGGTACGAAACTAGCTTAGAATCCTGAGTTACAAAGTTCCCTCCGACTTGGCCAATCACCAGGGCAGAATCTCCGTAGATCTCAAGAAGCTTGATTCTCATGTCAATGGCCGCTTCAATACCGTAGATACATCCTTCGTACTCAGCCATATTGTTGGTGCATTCAAAGCATAATCTGGTGATGAAGGGAAGCAAAAAACTAGTTGGAGAGATGAGGATAGCACTAATTCCACGACCTTTAGTATTGGCAGCACCGTCGAACACGAGCGTCCATCGCGCCCATGGTTCTTGTACTATATCTGCGGCTAGAGTCTCATAATCTTTGATGAATAGAACATCCTCATCGGGAAAGTCAAACTTCATCTATTGATATCCTTCCACAGGCTGATGAGCAAGGTAGTCAGACAAGACGCTCCCTTTTATTGCTTTCTGGGTAACATGTTAGATACCATACTCAGTTAGCAGCATTTTCCACCGAGCAATTCGTCCAGAGACAATAGGCTTTTCAAAAATGTACTTTATCGAATCCATTTTGGATATCAATAAAGTAGTACGGCAAATCATGTATTGTCTCAGGCGTCGAGCAGCCCAAGTCAGAGAACAATATGTTTTCTCCAATAATGAGTATTTGGTCTCAAAATCGTTGAACTTCTTGCTCAGGTTGTAAATTGCATGTTCTTTTCTGCCAGCGTCATCATGCTGACCTAATGCACATCCCATTAATTCATTGAGAACAATGAGATACATGATTAAAGGCCTAGCAGGAACCAGAGGTACTAAGATCGGTGGTCTTGCAAATATTTTTTATCTTATCAAAAGCTTCTTGACAATCATTTCTCCATTCAACCGATTGATTTTTTATTAGTAATTTGAAAATTGGTTTGAAGGTAGCCGTCAGATGAGAAATAAATCTGGAAATGTAATCAAGTCGGCCCAGAAAGCCACAAGCTTCTTTTTCTGTTTTGGGAGGCGGCATGTTCTAAATTGCCCAAACCTTGTCAGGATCAACTTTGATGCCCTTCTGACTTACAATAAAATCCAACAGTTTTCCAGATCGAACTCCAAAGGTGAATTTGGCCGGATTCAATCATAGTCTGTCAAACAGCTTCTTCAGATGGTCCAGATGATCATCTTCAGTTCTGGATTTGACAATCATATCGTCTACGTAAACCTCAATCTCTTTATAGATCATGGCATGAAAGAGAGTTATCATGACACGTTGGTATGTTGCCCCTTCATTTTTCAAACCAAATGGCATGACTTTGTAGCAATATGTACCCCAAGGCGTCATGAAAGTAGTCTTCTTGATATTGGTTAGGGACATCTTGATTTGATTATATCCTGAGAAACCGTCCATGAACAAAAAAACAGAGAACTGTGCCGCGTTGTCTACCAAAACATCAATATGAGGCAGAGGAAAATCATCTTTCGAGTTTGCCATATTGAGATCTCGATAGTCCACACATCTTCGGACCTTCCCATCTTTCTTCAAAACTGGGATGATGTTGGCAATCCATTCAGGATACTCGAAAGTGGCTAGGAACCCAGCATCAAATTGCTTCTTTATCTCTTCTTTGATTTTAAGTGACATGTTGGGTCTGGTCCTTCTGAGCTTCTGCTTGACAGGAGGACAATCAGGCTTGAGTGGCAAGTGATTTTCAACGATATTGGTATCCAACCCAGGCATATCTTGATAAGACCAGGCCAAAATATCAACATACTCTTTCAATAACTTGACCAACTAGGAGTGTACATGCTTAGCGAGGGATGCCCCAATCTTGACTTCTCTCCTGACTTCATCAATACCAAGATTGATAACCTCCACTAGTTCTTTGTATGGCTGAATCTCTCTCTGCTCGTGCTCAAGGAGCCTTGCTAGTTCAGACGGTAATTTACAATCTTCCTTACCATCTTCTTCGGCTTGGTTAATTGGAATCTCATAATTAAAATGGATGTTTTCCAAGTTGTTATCAATGCAATTATTTGTTCTGCATGTTTATGAATTATGTTTAGAATGAAGATATTTGAAAAGTGAAAAAACAAAAGAAACTTTTCCATTTATCTATTTGTGGAAAAGTAAAATAAAGAAAGAAATAAGAGCATAATTTGAATGCAAAAAAACCTTTTATTTATTGATCACATAATGTTTCAAAAGCACGAGGCCTTTAGAAGCTATCCACTCATCTCAGGCGAGGACGAGGGAACAGGAAAACAAAATGCATTACATGTTTGTGGGAAAAACCATGGGAATCACGGTAGATATCCAGTTGTTGAGCTTGAAACCCGGCGGACATTTGCGTACAAAGCTTATACTTCGGATGCTAGGACCTGCGTCATCAATGGCTGACACAATATCCCTCTCTTGGAATCCAGCGCTTGTGAACTTGATCAAGTTGCATTTCTGATGACTGCGCGAACTAACTTGCTAATCAGGATGATAACCCAGTCCAAAGCGATCATGCTTTTCAACCACATCCAGGATTTGCCTCCAGCCAGGTAAGGCACCTTTCTCAGTGGTCTCTTTAGTATGCTTGACAGATCACATGGCCATTCTTGTAGTCTACTAGAATTGACAGAAGCAGAGCTGGCATCTTCAATTTTGAGATATTGAAAGACACTTCAACTATGCCTTCATCCGTCTCGACATATCGGAAGGATGATAACTCACTTACTAGCAAATCTTCTGCACCTCGAACGATGACCATCTGATCTTCAAACATGAATTTTAGCTTCTGATGTAATATGGATGTAACTGCCCCTGCGGCATAAATCCAGGGTCAACCCAATAAACAACTGTACGCAGGTTCGATATCCATCACTTGGAAAGTAATGGTAAACAAATGCGGCCCGACTTTAATGGGTAAATCCACTTCGCCAATGACTGGCCTTCGAGAACCATCAAAAGCTCTAACGATCAAAGCGCTTTGCCTCATCTCGCTTCCTGTTAGTACCATGTTTCTATGGTTCTAGGATTGGCTAAATTTTGGTAAAACATGATTCTGCACTGATGTTAAGCCAGATATCACAACATCTTCATCTACTATTATGACAGTACTGCTGTCATGTCTTTAAACAGGATGTCATTACCAATGTCAAGACATTGCTGTCTGGTGCAGCAGGAACCAGTAGGAGCTGATGACAGAACTGCTGTCATGGGTGCAGTAGGAGCTAGAAGGAGCTGATGACATAACTGTTGTCTCGGATGCAGAAGGAGCTAGCAAGAGCTGATGACAGAACTGATGTCATGGATGTCATACTGAATGTCATGACTTATATGTCTAATACAACAAGGAGTTGCTATTTTATTTCTCTTGACAGAGGTGCTTTGGTTTGATGAGATCTTGTTGGATATACCTCATCAGTTTGTGCAGGCCAAAGTGATTCATTAGGAACAAAGTGCAGATTTAATTGGTGTTCATAAAAAGGATCTTTGAGACTTTTTAGGAAACTATAATATGCTTGTTTCTACTGTTGTGAAGAAGATTATGCAGGAGTGTTCAGCAGGGGGAGTCTGGTCAGCTAAGAGTAAGTGAAGCTGAATGTCATAACTGAATGTTATGACATTGATCGTATGATATCAGGCGTGCAGGGTTTGTTTTTCTGTTATGATACCTGATATATCTCAGGCTAAATTTCAGGAAACCTATTATGGCTTCTTAGTTATCTCAGGCGAGATTCTAGTCAGGGCTGGACATAACATGAAGCAGTTGTGACATAATTTGACAGCACCTTGAAATATGCAAAGTGGTTTAACTTGGTTAACCCTAAAGTTTGTTACTTGTGACTAGCCTAAGCCCAGTCTGCATTACTATTTAAGGAGGAGCAGAAGTAGAGGAAATCAAGCACTCACATGAAGAACAACTTGAGTGGAAAATAAAGGTCTAGGGTTTGAGAGTCCCTTGTGTGTAAGTCACCCTTTGTATCTTTTGATACATTGTGGTATACATGTTTGTGAGTGAAGAAGTTTGGTTCTTCACGTGTGTCTTAGGATACTTGTGAGCCAAGCAATTGTATGTTGTATAATTGCTTTGGTTAGTGTGTATGAACTGTTGTGTTCATTGTCCTTGATTGAAGCTGTTAAGCAAAATCAAGTATTGTGACTTTGAAGAGTGTCTTCTAAAGTCTGTCTTTTGTATTGAATTGTATATCACTACTGTGATTGAGGGGGATTGAGTGGGTATACTCTTGTCTAGTGGTCTCTAGGCAGAAATTGCATTGGGTAGAGATTAAGTGAGGAGTTGTAAATAGGGGAGTTTAGCTCTGAATTGATTCTGCTAATAGTGGATTTCCTTCCTGGCTTGATAGCCCCCAGATGTAGGTGAGGTTGCACCGAACTGGGTAAACAATTCATTGTGTTAGTTATCTTTCAGCATTTACAATTCTGCACAATTTAAATGTTTAGATAAATAGTATGTCAGTCTGCAGATGTTACAACAGACGTCATGACATTGGTACAATTTAAAGAAATTTAAATTGGTCATGGTCTGTCATCGTCCTTGTTAAGCAGAGATCAATGTTCTTGAGACATATGAGATCTGCATACCTGAATTTCAATTGGTATTAGAGCAGGCATCCTGCCTGTTTTGGATGAGATCTTGGGAGATACTTTCTAGTGATTTAAACAAGGTGAAGTGGTAGTTGATTTGTTGATCTTGCTAAATGTTTGAGCTACTGCTTATGAAGTTAAGGAGAAGAGTATGTTCACTCCTGCCAATGAAGGATTATGTGTGTCTGCTGCTGTGCCCTCCAATATAGAAGCGCCAATGACTTGTTGAATGCTCTGACAGCTTGTCTAGGGCTTACTGAAGATGTTCTTTTAATGGTTCTACTGTATATGTTTCTGATGGAAGAACTCTGATATCAACAATTCTAAAAGCTCTAATCATTCCAACATCGAGAGAAATGGGATGAAGAGAGCTGGTTGTTGATATATGTCATTGCTGGCTTCATACTTGGATGATTGGCTTTTCATGTACCTTAAAGTAAATTTGAAGAGAAGAGCTCTTTCAGAAAGATAGTCTGGTTCTCATGCTGTAAATGGATTTTTGAAGATCTCTGGTGCTGACAAATGGTATAATGGGAGATGACTTATTCATGCTTTGCAAGAGGAAGTCATAGGCAGGTTGAGTCAAGGGTGTCAGCCTCGATGCTTCAGCCGTGGTATTCCTGAAGTTGTGTGTGTCGCTTGCGCGAAAATAAGGTGTCGGCACAACAGAAGAGTCGCCACCTTTCGTTATTTATCCCTCAGAGCGAGAAAGGAAACGATCGGAAAAACCTGACGAAAAAGGGTAAGACAAGGTCATCGCAACCATTGCCTGGATTCGGGAGTCGGTTACGCAAGGGGAAGGTATTAGCACCCCTCACGTCCGTCGTACTCGACGGGATCCTCGCTTGTTGTGTTTACTTGGACGGGTTGGTTTTATTCTATCTACCTATCAAGGCTGGCTTAAACAGAAAAGAAAAATGACTCGGCAAAGCGTCGTACTTTATGCCTACGTATTCTCATCAAAGAATGAGAAATCAGAGTCAACGTAGTTCGGCCTACGACGGGTTATGGGGGAAGGTAGCTCGCCAAGACATCGCCATCTTGTGCCTACGTACTCTCAACAGGTATGAGAGATCAGAGCTCATGTAGTTCGGGAAACTACGGTTTATTTCCTGTCTTTTACGAAAGAAGTATTTTTTATTGTGTTTGCAATTTCAATCGCACTAGAGACTATGACCTGAGAGTGAATGCGTCGCATGTCACCCAAAGGGTACCATACTAAACATCCAGACTGTGGAAAAGAAACTCTCCCACAATCCTTTCTCAGATAGCTTAAGGCTCGTAACGTACGAAAGAAATCATTCATGATTACTGTATCTTAAACTATTTTGAGATGAGAAGAGAACAGGCCCAACTAGGAGGGAGACTATCAAGTCCTACTGTTGTCATGCCAAGGATTCATCCTATGGTTGAGGTTTGAACAGGGAACTCCTAGAAGTTGTCATGCATAGGTTTCAACCTAAAATTCTATCATCAATTCCTTATCAAAGGAAATGAGAGTCCTAAGGGATCATATCAATGATACACCAAAACAGACAAAGCATCAGCTTAACAGTAAAATGCATGCAATACAAGTCAGGGAGGAAATGTGTGTGGGACTTCAGCCTCCACAAGCTCATCTCAAACTCAAGCCAGAATGGATAACAGTAATCATACTGAAATGAAACAACATGCTATCAAGCAAGAACAGTAAACTGCAGTCATACAGATAAAATGAAATAAAATGCCATCAGGCAAACAAACCACATGGGCAAGGGAGCTGGGCTCTACCGAATACCCGCAAGCAAAGCCACACAGTAACAGTACAAGCAGAGGGAGCAACTCCACCTCTAGTGCAATCATGCTCCTAGATTCTACCTAGTCTATATATGAACTTATTCTAATGCATCAAGCAAGTCAAACAAAACACATCAATACAGAAAAAAGAAAAAGAAAAGTAAGCAACTCCTCTCTCAACTCCAAGCTTCAGCTCTTCCAACAGCAACTCAGTCTTCAGACTTCAATCACTCTTGACAAACCTTAATTTGCTTTTCCAGGTTTCAACCCTTCAACATAAGTTTCAACTTATCTTCTCTGAGCTTCAGCTCCTTGATCAGCTCCACCTTCAGGCTTCACTATCAATCATAAGTATCAACTTGATCTCCTTCAGGATCTCCAAGTATCAAAGTAAGTATCAACTTCCTTTGTTCTTCAAGCTTCAGCTTTTCAAAATCAATCTCAACCACTTAGAAGTGTCAACTTCATTCTTCAGTCTTTACTTCATCTTCAGGGGTCTTCAAGTATCCACTTGCTCTTGCTGCTCTTCAAGCTTCAGCTGGAATGGTAATGCTCAAGGATTCATCCTCTTCTACACTCTTCAATGAAGTCTTCATCTTCAGGCTCAAGCTCAGCATCTCTCAAGATGATCAAACCAGATGAAATCACTTACTGGATAAGCTGGGGGTATTGAACTGCTTATTGACCACCAAAGGTGACCTATAAGGGTTCAACATCAAAGGAATGGTTCCCTCAAAAGTTCTACTTCCTAGGTACATCACTTATCCCTCCAAAGGAGAGAGGTGTATGCCATGGAAGGACTTTGAATCATAGGGAGGAATGGAGGTGAATGATACCATCCATGTTTAAGAAAGAATTTAACTAGGTCTAAACTCTTCCTAATCCCTAACCCTAAAAACAAAACAACACAAATAAGATCAAGCTCTCAAGATCCTAAATGCATCTTCAAGTCTTCTACTATGCTCCTCAATGCTCCTTAGAACAATACCAAGCTCTCCAAACCCACAAAGCAAAGCAGATGAAAATACAAGCCCACAAGGGCAACACAAACAACAATCAACTACCAAAATCATCTAAAAATAGTATACTACTATATTAAATCCTAATATAATTTCTAAGGGATCTTACATACCTACCCTTAATGCCCTATATTCCCCATAGTCTAATTTGTCCTAAAAACCCAAAATTCTAAGGTTATTATAGACCTATGTTGAAGTTTGACCTAATTCTACACAACCTAATGTCATCTAATCAAAACTATCCTAAAATTCATCACAAAATTATGGAATAAATCCAGGGGGAAGCTAAAACTTATATCTATCTATCCTAAAAATAATGGTCAAAAAATGCTAAGGGAACTACCTAAATAAAATTCTACAAATTCATGGATCAACATAAAAGAAATAAAATGCAATAAAAGTAGAAAATATACAAAAAATTACTAAAAATGCATGAAAGGAAAATATTTTTATTTTATATTTTTCTTGACATGAATATGAAATGGGAGCAAAAATCCCCATTAAAAAAATCATTAATTTTCAAATTGATATGATTTTTCAAAGATTGAAATAAAATGGAAGAAAAATAAAATGAAATATGAAGAGATGGGGTGCAGGAAGCAAACATATCCAGTTCAATTTATTAATGGGCTTAAAGTAGGGGTGCAAGAAGTAAGGGCGCTAAGCCCAATTCATTAATCAGAAATTAATTAGAAAATGAAAAGAAAAATATAAAAAGAACGGTGCAAATAGAAGTGGAATTCAGTTCAAAATGGAGTGGGCCTCGTGTGTGGGGTGTGGTCAGCAATCCAGCCCAAATCCCCTTAAATGAAACGCTGCGTTTCCTCATGCTTCAGACTTTTCCTTCACACGCGAGATCAAATCCTGGCCTTTGGATCCTCAATCAGTCAACTGGTCCACGCCTGATCCAACGGTTTCATGGTCGTCTTCTCCAATTTCAAATTTCTGGAGGGAGAACTCCATTGAAACAGAGCTTCGACTCCTCCTTTCTCCTCATTCGAATACCCTCAAAACCTCATCAAAATCCAAAATGTAAAACCCTAACATGCTCCATTTTCCACACTGAATCTAATCATGATCTCAAATCCTGTTGAATCTCACTCAAACTCCAAACACGAATCAAACCTCAAATTATGCTTGAACATCAAAACTCAAGATTCTTGAAATTGCTTACACTAAAATGTTCACCTCCTATCACTGATCAACCTCCACTAAAGAACTAAGATTATCACTCAAGATTCAGGGAGTTCTTGGTCCAAACAGAAATCTTGTCAACAACAAAACCATCACCAATTCTCTTCAAACTTTCCAGAAATGATCTCCTAGTTATCCCTAACCATTCTAACCTATTAATTCTATCTAATTCTACTTAAATTAGAGTGTAGAGAGAAAGTTACAAACCTGGTAAAATTGAGTGTACAGATGGAGAAATCCTTCAATTCAGGCCTTCAATCTTTCCCAATTCCTTCACTGAGTAGTCTTCTAGCTTCTGTATGCAAAAAGAATGGTTGAAATTGCTTGATTCTTGGAAACCGATCTTGAATTGCAGAGGTGAAAATCCAAAAGCTCATGCACGATTCATCAATGGAATTGCCCTCAATTTGATCTGCACACCTTCACTATGATGTATAGAATGTGTTTGTGTGGAAAGAATGAATGGAAATGAAGAAGAATGAAGAAATGGAACTTGACTTGCAATGGAAGATTCTTGATCTCACTCTCTCTTCTCTGCACCAATTCTCACCAACCTTGCATCTGAGCAAGTCATACATGTTATATAGAGTGGTTTAGAATCATCTAGAACCCTCTAGGATCATCCAATGAGTATTTGAACTTCTCATGTCATGACATTTTGATTTCAATTCTCCTTATGTGCTATCTCATGCCATGGTCCTTGTAACCTTTGATTCTGACTTGAAATTCTCCCCATATGAGATTTATGATGAGTTACAATGCATAACCAACTTGCTTATTGAGTTTTGTTGAGTTTTGCTTTGGTACCTTAATATGCAAGTAAGCCATTTCCAAAGCAGCCCTAAGATCTAAACCCCAAATCAAAATTGTGGCTGAACCATTGTTCTTAGAATGTCATTTGGAGTCAAAATGACCTATTATATGACATGGTTTGGATTTATAACTTGTGATTTCCAATTTTCAATTTCACCTTAATTAACTTATGCCTCCATTTTAGGCCATTTTCATCACTTTTTGATACAAGCCTTTTCAACATCTCATGACCCCCCTACTAGCCTTAAAACATCATTCTAAGCAAGTTTTATGTTGAAGATTTTTCCATTTGAAGCTTGGAATATAGGAGATATGGCCTTATGCTTGAAATGACCTATAACCTCCAAATGACCAAAATGCCCTTGACTTGTCAAAGCCATAAGTTGAGTTCTACAAATCCTATCAAGGACTTCTAGTACTCTCTAGAAAGCTAAGAAGATGCTCTACAACATTCATATTGACCAAGAATCCATAGGAATAATCCTACTAGGGCAAAAGTTGGATGCAAGTTGGGTGACTTTCAAGGACCCAGATTCACATACCTCAGATGACCTGTAATTTGTCAAAGTCATAACTTGAGTTCTACAAATCCTATCAAGGACTTCTAGTACTCAAATTAAATCTAAGGACAAGCTCTACAACATTCATGTTGCGGGGAAGACGAGATGACAATCACATCTTGAGCTAAACTGCCTTGAAGATAGGGATCAAACTAGGGGATTTTACACTGTCCATCCTTAGAAACCCTAGCTTAAAACTTCTCAAACTCCTCAATCATGATGAGTTGGTCTAGGAATCATCCTTATAGAACTTCAATGCATCATTCCATGATCACATGGCTCTTGGATTAGGTCTCAACCCTCTCCAAATCATCAGTTGACCTAGGGTTGACCCAGTCAAACCCTAATTCCACTATTCATGGCTGAATCTTCTGAATTCTTGTACAATGACCTCTCTAGGCTTCATGATGGATTTCAAGACATCTCATAAGCTTTATCAAAGCTTCAAGTCCATTCTCATGGTCTCAGAATCATCTGAGGAGCTCCCAAAACTCTCATGTTATGTGACACACAACCTTGGTTTCAACCAATTCCTCTGAGGATCTCTTGAGTTCTGTGACAAAGGTATCAACCTTTGAACACTTGAATAACTTTCTTGGCTAGCTTCAAAGTATCATATAACTCTTGCTAGGTAATCCTACCTCTTGATCTACTGCCCACATATCAATGAGATGCAGATGATGAATACAATGAGCCATAAACTTGGTAAATAAATGTTGGTCAAATTTTGGGGTGCAACAGCTGCCCCTATTCAAACGGCTTGAACCTGGCTGGGTGAGGAGAGAACGACTCTCAGCCAATCGAGGAGCGAGACGGTTGAATACCGATAAACCCGGAAATTTGCCAACTGCATAAGCACTGGTGGGAACAGATCTTCGAATACTGAAATAATAGTTGCACGACAACTAGCTGGAGACATACTGATCTGAACCTTGTCGTCAGTTATCCACATTAAATTCCTCTGACATTGTCATCAGACACCTGACCTCGTCGTCGGACAACCAAAACACCCAACATCGCCGCTGGAAAACTAAAGAATCTAACATCGCCGTCGAACAACCAAAATACCCAACATCGCCGTCGAACAACCAAAATACCCAACATCGCTGCTGGAAAACTAAAGAATCTGACATCGCCGTCGAACAACCAAAATACCCAACATCGCCGCTGGAGAACTAAAGAATATGACATCGCCGTCAGACAACCAAAATACCCAACATCGCCGCTAGAGAACTAAAGAATCTGACATCGCCGTCGGACGACCAAAATACCCAACATCGCCGCTGGAGAACTGACATCACCGTCGAACAACCAAAATACCCAACATCGCCGCTGGAGAACTAACGAATCTGACCTCGCCGTCAACTCTCAACATCGCCTGACCTCACCGTCAGAGTGAAGAAACTTCATTGGGGAATTGGTCACGTGGTAACCGGTAATACATAGTCGATCATGCCATCAGGCATTCAACAACCACTGTCGGGCATCAGCTGGACTTCAACCATCAGGTTGATCATGTCATCAGGCATTCAAAGAAACTGTCGGGCATCAGCCGGACTTCAACCATCAGGTTGATCATGCCATCAGGCATTCAAAGAAATTGTCGGGCATCAACCGGACTTCAACCATCAGGTTGATCATGCCATCAGGCATTCAAAGAAATTGTCGGGCATCAGCCGGACAACGAAATTGTCAGGCATCAGCCGGACTTCAATCATCAGGTTGATCATGCCATCAGGCATTCAAAGAAATTGTCGGGCATCAACCGGACTTCAACCATCAGGTTGATCATGCCATCAGGCATTCAAAGAAATTGTCGGGCATCAGCCGGACTTCAACCATCAGGTTGATCATGCCATCAGGCATTCAAAGAAATTGTCGGGCATCAGCCGGACTTCAACCATCAGGTTGATCATGCCATCAGGCATTCAAAGAAATTGTCGGGCATTAGCCGGACTTCATCAGCAAGTCGGGAATAGAATTCTTGGTCAATCATGAGCCAACTGGGAACATCTAAACCTCTGCCATCAGGCACTCCGCATCAGCTACGAGAACTGCTTCATTAACACGGTCAGACTTCAATCATGGAGTCTTCAAGGGAGATTTCAACTTCGCCGTTAGAAACCTGCTGGGGAGGACGCTTTGCCGCTGGGGATTCTGGAGAACTATCAAGTAACTCCGCTCCGGGGGTCCAAAAATCATTCTGAATAAATCAACTCTGTTGAGGACTTCAAGAATCATCTTGGACAAGTAACTCCGTCGGGGACCTTCAAGAATCATCTTGAACCGATAACCACGCTGGAGCTTTCAGGAGTCATCCTGAGCGAACACTCTGTTGGGGATTTCAGGAATCATCCTGGGCAACCTTTACTGGGGACTCTTAGCATCAGCTTGAGCAACCAACTCTGGAGACTGCACTGGGGTCTTAAGAATCATCTTAAGCAAACGACCCTGCTAGGGAATTCAAGAATCATCTTGAACCGAAGACTTCGCTGGGGATCTCAAGGATCATCTTGAGCAAGCGACTCCGTTGGGGAAAATGTCACGAATCATCCTGAGCAATCAATTCTGCGGCGGAACACCTACAAAAGAAGAGCGGTAACAACCCAGATCATGTTTATTATGCATATGCTTCGGCATTGGCATAATGCTCCACACGGTGGAAATGCTATGCGTTTATGATAAATGCTATGCAATCATGCACAATGATGCGATCTCGTCAGCAAAATAAATGCCGGGGGGAATTCTCCTGTCAAGGAGAAAGCACTACTCAGATAGAGGAATCATCCTGCTGAAGAGAACATGGTCCCGCCAATATCAATTGGACTCCGCCGGGGACACAACTTCAGTTGACTGTTGCGGGGGAAACAACTTCAGTTGATTGCTGCAGGGGCACGAAGCTCTACGAGATCCTGGACCTGCTGAGGGAAAGCGATGTCAATCGCGGGAATAAACTGTGTGGCCTTCATGGCTACTTCTCCGGAGATAACGGCTATGTGGGGAAACAACTTCAGTTGATGAACACTCCACTGGGGAAAACCAATCATGGCTTGAGCAGCTTCCGAGGATTCGGCTCTCTTGGGTATCTGCAAACTCGGCTGAGGAAGGAGAAATCATTCTACTTCACTGGAGAGAGTACGACTCTGCGGGGGAATCTCAATTCCGCTGGGGAAGAAGGAATCATCCGACTTCGGGGGAGAGTACGACTCTGGTGGGGAATGAACACGCGCCTCAGCGCCTGACTCAGTGGAGGAGGTGATGTTCCTTCAGGATGCATCTGACTAGGGAGAGAATCATCTCTGCTTGGGGAGACATATCAATGCTCACGATCTCGCGTTTAGACTCTACAGGGAGAGGCTACTGAACTCTGCTGGAGAAAGAGGAATCATCCTGCTTCAGGGATGCGTGCGGCGCGCTGTCTGGAATATGCTATACCTGTAACAACACAAACAAACAGACAAGATACCCTTCTCAAAGGGACCTATCAAGGTTATTATCTCGTGACAATGTTCAAGTATTTAATTGTTTCAACAATCAGTGGCCTAGGCCAGTAAGTTTATGTATGCGCATTTTATCAAAAACATCGGCGTTCTTTTTCGCAAACAAAACAGATAAATGCTAAACAGGCAAACAGAATTGCTGAATAATATGCATTTTATTGATAACGAACCCCTGAATGGGTAAAAAAATGTTTTACAACAGATGCAAGCTCCTGGAATGAGGAAGCCGCGCAAAAATAAAACATAAATATACATCAGTATATACAAATGTCGGCAACGAGGCGTAGACGAACACCATGTGTTGATCCCTCTATGACCCACTCGACTTCGTTACTTCTCTGATGCTTTAGCTTCGGAAGATATTGATTCAGATGAACAGCCCTCAGGTCCTCCAAACCACTAAACAAATGAAAGTCCACACGCGGAACGCAGTCATTTGCTTTTTCAAATCCCTAACTTTTGCGTGAACCGCCCTTTGCAGGTTTTCAGTTCACCGGGATACCCTTTTTTGCCGAAGCCGCCCAGTGTAGGTTTTCGACTTCGCGGGTGTACCTTTTTTCAATTTATATCCCTAATTTTTGCCCGAACCTTTTATTCTGTTTTTGGTTCGCCGGGATGCCCCTTTTTTGCCTGGATTCTCCTTTTTTGTCCAGCGGGTCGCTTTCAAGCAAAGTATTTTTTAACTGCGTCCGCGTTCACCGGGGATGCAAAATCTTCACCATCCATCGTGGATAACAACAAAGCTCCTCCCGAGAAGACCATGTTGACGACATACGGACCTTCGTAATTCGGAGTCCACTTGCCCCGGTGATCGGAGTGTGGAGGAAGAATCTTCTTCAGGATGAGATCACCCGTCTGAAAGCTTCTAGGACGCACCTTCTTATCATAAGCTTTCTTCATTCGGCTTTGGTACAGACGACCAAACGCAATCGATGTTAACCTCTTCTTGTCCATCAGGCTGAGTTGGTTCAGTCGATTCGTAATCCATTCTGCCTCATCGAGTTTCACATCAACCAAAACTCGCAAAGAAGGGATCTCCACTTCTAACGGTAGGACAACTTCCATACCGTACACCAAGGAGAAAGGAGTTGCCCCGGTCGACGTACGTACCGTCGTACGATAACCGTGCAGTGCAAACGGAAGCATCTCGTGCCAATCTTTGTATGTCACAACCATCTTCTGAACAATCTTCTTTATGTTATTGTTGGCTGCTTCAACAGCGCCATTCATCTTCGGCCGGTAAGGAGATGAGTTGTGGTGTTCAATCTTGAAACTCTGACACAGCTCCTTTATCATCTTGTTATTCAGGTTCGAACCATTATTAGTAATGATCCGCTCGGGAATTCCGTAGCGACAGATGATGTCCCTCTTTATGAATTTAGCCACCACCTGCTTGGTCACATTAGCGTACGAGGCTGCCTCCACCCACTTGGTGAAGTAGTCGATAGCTACCAGAATAAAGCGATGACCGTTAGATGCAGTGGGCTCGATCTTGCCTATCATGTCGATGCCCCACATGGAGAACGGCCACGGGGAGGACATGACATTCAACAGGCACGACGGCACATGAACTTTATCTGCATAAATCTGGCATTTATGACATCTCTTCGCGAATCTGAAGCAATCCGACTCCATTATCAGCCAGTAGTATCCTGATCTCAGGATCTTTCTCGTCATAGCATGCCCGCCGGCGTGCGTACCAAAGGTGCTTTCATGGACTTCTTCCATGAGCATACTCGCCTCTTTCTCATCTACACATCTGAGTAGCACGAGATCGTGGTTTCTCTTATACAACACTCCATCAGGATTGAGATAAAAATTTCCAGACAGCCTCCTCAGAGTCTTCTTATCCTGGGTTGATGCACCCGCAGGATACTCCTTAGTCATAAGGAAAGTCTGGATGTCATGGAACCATGGCTTGCCGTCGGCGGCTTCCTCGATTGCAAAGACAAATGCCGGTCTATCAAGACGCGAAAGGACAATTCTTGGAGCCTCATTCCAAAAATTGACTTTATACATTGAAGCCAACGTGGCTAAGGCATCAGCCATCTGATTTTCAGCCCTGGGCACATGATGGAGTTCCACTCGATCAAAGAACGGAAGCAGCCTTCTGGCATAATTCATGTACGACACCAAATTCGATTGACGAGTCTCCCACTCCCCTTTAATTTGGTTGATCACAAGCGCTGAGTCACCATATACGTCTAGATTCTTGATTCTCAAATCAATTGCCTCTTTTAGACCCATGATGCATGCTTCATACTCCGCCTCATTATTGGTAACTGGAAACGTCAGTCTCGCAGTAAACGGGATGTGGGATCCGTGGGGGGTCGTGATGATAGCCCCGATGCCACTTCCGTAGGAATTAACCGCCCCATCGAATATCAATTTCCACTGGGATTTCCTATCTAGCCCCTCGTCGGGCAACGACTCATCGCAATCCTTCGCTTTGAGAAACATAATATCCTCGTCAGGGAATTCAAATTTCATCGGCTGGTAATCCTTGATCGGCTGTTCGGCAAGGTAATCAGACAATACGCTTCCCTTGATGGCCTTCTGGGACACGTACTGAATATCATATTCTGTTAGCACCATTTGCCATCTGGCAATCCTGCCCGAAAGAGCCTGCTTCTCGAAGACGTACTTGATCGGATCCATCTTCGAAATTAGCATAGTGGTGTGGTTGAGCATGTACTGTCGTAAACGTTTGGCAGCCCAGGCTAGTGCACAACACGTCTTCTCCAGCATCAAGTAACGAGATTCACAATCTGTGAACTTTTTACTCAAGTAGTAAATGGCATGCTCCTTTCTGCCCGTCTCGTCGTGCTGACCGAGAACACACCCCATACTATTCTCAAGAACTGTCTAGTACATGATTAATGGCCGTCCAGCCACTAGGGGTATCAAGATTGGAGGTTCTTGGAGATACTGCTTTATCTTGTCGAATGCCTTCTAGAAATCCTCATTCCAAGTAATTGCCTGATCTTTCTTTAAAAGCTTCAACATCGGTTCACAGGTGGTCGGGAGCTGAGAGATAAACCTCGCAATGTAGTTTATTCGGCCCAAGAAACCACGAACTTCTTTTTCTGTTTTCGGCGCTGGCATTTCTTGAATGGCTTTTATTTTCGCAGGATCGACCTCGATGCCTCGTTCGCTCACAACAAACCCCAGTAACTTTCCGGACCGCACTCCGAAAGTGCATTTGTTAGGATTCAGCCTCAACCTGAACTTCCTAAGCCTCTCAAAAAGCTTCAGCAAATTGACCAGATGCTCTTCCTCTGTTTGGGACTTTGCAATCATGTCATCAACATAGACCTTGATCTCATGATGAATCATATCATGAAACAAAGTTACCATTGCTCGCTGGTAAGTGGCCCCTGCGTTCTTCAGACCGAAGGGCATTACCTTATAGCAAAACGTCCCCCAGGGGGTGATAAACGTCGTTTTCTCCATGTCCTCCGGCACCATCCTGATCTGATTGTAATCGGAGAAGCCATCCATAAACGAAAACACGGAGAATTGGGTTGTGTTGTCGACCAACACATCGATATGAGGCAACGGCAAATCATCTTTAGGGCTCGCCCTATTCAAATCCCGATAATCGACGCACATGCGTACCTTACCGTCCTTCTTCGGTATAGGCAATATGTTGGCGACCCACGGAGGGTAAGTGGTGACCGCTAAGAAGCCAGGATCAAGCTGTTTCTGCACTTCTTCTTTGATCTTAATGGCCATATCCGGTCTCGTCCTCCTAAGCTTCTGCTTAACGGGAGGGCAATCTTCTCGCAGCGGCAAGTGGTGGACCACGACTTCCGTGTCAAGTCCGGGCATATCTTCGTATGACCAAGCAAAGACATCGCTATACTCTCGAAGCATCTCGACCAATATCTGCTTGACATCACTCTGCAACGCGGCCCCTATCCTGACATTTCTGGCGAGCTCCTCAGAACCCAAACTCACGATCTCAATCTCCTCCTCAGAACCTTTTCCTCTTGTTTCAACAAGCGGGCCAACTCTTCAGGAAGGTCTTCGTCTTCATCAATCTCTTCTTCGGCTTGATAGGTCGGGCAATCGAAGTCAAAGTGAGCCGTAGAAGGTCCAGAGTCGATGTCATCTGTTATGTGGATCCTGCAATAACAAGGGTTAAGTTTAAAACAAGGATGTGCAGGTTAGCACAAACCCCATTGCCATTTTACTGTTTTTCAAAACAAATGTAAAACAGGAATAACAGAGATCACAATATTTGAATACGAAGAAAACGCCTTTGATTTATTAACAAAATGCATGTACATAATCCAACAAGGCCCTGACAATAAAACCACTATGCCCCGGGTAGGACATAGGGTTGTACAATGATTGGAAAAAGTAAATCATTACTCTTCACTTGTCAGCTGGATGATATCCTTGATGGTCCAATTGTTGAGGCCCTCGCCCGGCTTGCTTGGCTGAATCCAAGAGTCGAGATCACAATCGCTATCCCTGCTGTCTTCAGACGCCGAGTTGATGCTTTCGAAGATTACACCGCCACTGGTAAATAGGATCGGCCCCTTACGTCGTGACGCGCTGCTAGACGAAGAAGAAGAAGCTTCAGCTCCAGGAGAATACCCCAACCCAAACTTATCCTGCTTGTTCGGTATCTCCAAAATATGCCCCCAGCCTAGGGTAGATCCAGCTTGGACGACGGCCCGAGCTTCTGTGAATGAGGAGAGATTCATCTCTGGCTTTTCTGCGACTACAGGAGCTACCTCTTTCACTTTGACAGCCTCGAACGCTTGGCAAAGAGTTTCATGGATTTTGCCATCCATTTCAACATACTTAAAGGATGACAAATGGCTCACCATTATGTCTTCCTTGCCGCACACGGTTACTATGCTTCCTCCGACAACATATTTGAGCTTTTGATGCAACGTGGAGGTCACGGCACCAGTAGCATAGATCCACGGCCGACCCAAGAGACAACTGTAGGCAGGCATGATGTCCATGATATAAAAGACCGCGTCGAACGTTTCCGGGCCAATTTAGATCGGCAAGGTCACCTCCCCGAAAACGTGGCGTTTAGTTCCATCGAACGCCTTCACCACCAGATCATTGGGTGTGCAGAGCAATCCGCGAGTGTCCAACTTCATTAATGCCTTCTTCGGAAGAACATTCAGTGACGAACCCGTGTCCACCAGCACGTGCGACATGATTATGCCCCTGCACTCTATCGAGATGTGCAGGGCGCTGTTGTGATTCCTCCCTTTTGGCGTCAGCTCTAAGTCTGTGAAACCTAGCCCATTGCCAGCATTAACGTGGGCTACCACCTCTTCTAGCTGATTCACCAATATCTCTTGCGGTATGTAGGCAGCGTTCAATACCTTCAGTAGCGCGTTGCGGTGTGCTTCAGAACACAGCAACAGGTTAAGAATAGAAATCTTCGAGGGCGTCTGATGGAGATGGTCTACAATCTTGTAGTCGCTCTTCTTGATCAACCGCATAAACTCCTCGGCATCTTTAACAAGCAAATCTTTCTCTACCCCACACGGGACTTCTTCGACGACTTTGCTTTTACCCTTATCGGCCGCATCAGCTCTGACCGCTTTCTCTGCCACGACCTCCGGCGGCGCAAACACTCTTCCGCTACGAGTAATACCACTGATTCCTGCGAGATTCTCCACAATCGACCCGTACGGCTCTAGCTCCAACCTTTGATCGTTGCAATAGACTTCAGCCCCATAATGCCATGGAACAGCGTTAGTGCTCTCGAATGGTATCGGCCCAGCTTTGGTAATAGTAATAGTAGGCGGTCTGGGCGCAGAAATGGTTATTGGCTGGCGAGGAATGGTGATGGTGGCGACTTCATCGGCCTGCTTCAACACTACCTCTCCTGATACACTTTCAGCCCTCCGGCTGAACTGCAGAATCCCCTCAGCCATCAGACTTTGAATTCCTTCTACCAACTGCTCACATCCATCAGAATGTGTAGCACAGTCCATGCATAGTTCTCCGCATCCTGGAAAGAACCCTCTTTTCAACAACTTAGCTTTGACGAAACTAAGCGGCGTCTTTAGATCTCTGACATCAGTCAACAGATCTGCACTCTCTTCTTCGATAATGGCGTTCACTCCGCCTCCCCTATGATTTGGCATAGGATTCTTCGTGACATTGGGCACATTATCGGAGAAGTTGATAATCTTGGCGTCTACCAGGTCCTGCACCTTGTGCTTAAAGGCTTTGCAGTTCTCGATTGTGTGGCCAGGTGCCCCTGAGTGGAAATTGCAAGTGGCATTTGCGTCGTACCCTGGTGGAGGTGCCCCTGTCAAGGGAGCCATCGTCCTCTTCTGAACCAACTGAAGCTGAAGCAAAGTCTGCAAGAGTTGCGCGTACGACATGGGCGGTGCCTCGAAGTGACGGTTTGCCAAAAATGCCCGATTCTGGTACTTTCTATATCCCTGCTGATTCGGTTGCTGCTGCGGAGCTGCCGGGATATTTATACTGGCTACCTGCTGCTGAGGGCCTTTGCCCTTCCTGCGAGCATTGGTCACAGCGCTCGCTTCTCCTTCTCGCCTTTTACCAGCATAAGGTTTCTTTCCACCTCCTCCAGCTGAGGATGACTCACCTTGAATTTTCCCGATCTTGATTCCATTCTCGACGTGCTCGCCCATGATAATGAGAGCTGAGAATGTCCCAGATATACCACTGACTAACTTTTCATAGTAAACCCCTGGGAGGGTGGCAACAAACATCTGCACGAGCTCGCGTTCAACCATCGGCGGCTGAACCCGAGCTGCCAACTCACGCCACCGCTGGGCGTACTCCTTAAATCCTTCATTATTTCTCTGCGACAGGTTCTGGAGCTGGACTCGGTTCAGGGCCAAGTCGCTGTTGTACTGGTAATGGTGGACAAACGCTTCAGCGAGGTCCTTCCATGTGCGTACGCTAGTGGGCTCCAGGCCCATGTACCACTCGAGGGATGGCCCGGAAAGATTGTCTTGGAAGAAGTGCATCAGCAACTTCTCGTCTTCGGAATAGGCAAACATCTTCCTGTAGTACGATCTACGGTGGACACGAGGGCAGGTGGTGCCCTTATATTTCTCAAAGTCAGGTACCCTGAACTTAGGAGGTACCTTGAAATCAGCAATTAACCCCAGCTTGGACATATCAACGCCCAAAGTATTCTGATTCTCAATATCTCTCATTTTATCTTCAAGTGCTTTGAACCTGAGCCGCACTTCAGCATTCAGCTCCCCTTCAGCACCTCTTTGAGAGAACACATCATCCTGATGATCCTCAAGCCATGGCTGAGGCACCAACAGATTCCCGACGCCTGCATTGCCGTTGCCCGGCCCGATGTTGACATTAGCTCCCAGACTCCCATTGCCGACGCCCATCGTATTGAGTCCGATGTTGGCCATCACATTGCCATTAGCACTGCCATTGCCCCCAGCCACGGGGACTTCATTCTACGGAGTATCAACTGGTGGAGGAGTAGGCACGGTCCCACCGTGGAGTATGTCGTTGCTATCAACCCTGGAGATCAAAGGCTGAACCAAAGTCCTGAGCTGGTCCTGACCATTGGCGACCACTTGCATGAGTTCCATGAAGTGATCCATCCTCTCGCGGAGCTCCTGAACATCTGTTTGCACTTGTTCTATGATCCTGGTCTGATTAGCTCTAGTTGGATAACGGTGAATTAGTCTCTGATCAATCCTGGAACCACCGGAAATAGCCTGGGACCTGTGAACCTGAAAAACCTGTAAACACTAAAGGGTTAGGAAAAACAACAAAATGCTCGTCATGCAAATGCTTCATGCAAATGCATGCGTGTGTCTGTGTGTTTGGGAGATTTCCCCCGATCCTAGTGCCTGAGTGCTAGTGCTGATAATAATAATAATAAGAAGTCTGAGCCCAATCATGGAAACATCAATCTCATATATAAAGAAAGCCTATCAAGGCAGTACATAGCATCAGCGAGTACAAGATGAATCGACAGCGTGACCTCAGCCAACAAGCCTGGTGATGGTCAGCATACAACAAAGATCAAAACAAAAGGAATACAACTAGTCAAGTACGACCACGGGCGCGATACTCTTCTAACAACTCCTTCGTCTCTGGATGATCCGGCAGAGTGAGCAACCCCTTGACGAGTAATTCCCTCTGCACAATGGTATACTGAAGTCCTTCGATCGAACCTTCCCATGCTCCTTCGCCGAAGCAATCTTCTAATTTCCGCTTCTTGGACTCAAACGTCAGCTTGCGCTCCTTCAGGTTAGCGAGAGCTTTGTTGAGCTGGCCTTCAGCGGCGTATCTGCGGGCGGTTTCTTCATCAAACCTCTGCTCACTGTCCTTCACCTGGGCTTCCATCTTGGAGATCTGTAGCATCAGCTTATCCTCCCGCTCTTTCCTGGTGGCCAGGGAAGCCTTCCAGTGCTGGTTGAACTTGGATATCCTCCGATATGCCTCGTCCAAGTGCTGCTTCTTCGTAGCCAGTACGTCGTTGACAGCTTTGAAGTCTCGACCCATGCGTTCACGCTCGGCTATCTGCTTAGTCAAGTCTGTACCTAGCTGGTTCACCAACTCTGTCTGCCTTTTGAAAGAGTGGACGGCCTCGTTCCTCTCGCTTCGGAGCTGAGCTAATTCCTTCTCCAGTTCTTCGTTCGCCCGCTTCAATTCACCCCGCTCAGCTAATACCTGGTTATGCTGCTGAATGGGCACAGTAGTAGGCTCTTCGATCATTGGAGGGCTTTCTGGCTTGGCATGAGGAAACGACATCCCTATAGCATTACCCCTGGCTCTAATCCAAGTCAAATACGGAGGGTAGGCTTGACTGTTGCTTTTTCCCAGCAATGGCTTTCCTCGCTTACTGATACCATTCCACGCGCGCTGAAGCTTGGACAACAGATCCCCCTCTAGAAGACCAGTGAGGTACAGAGATTCCTGTACCTCTTCCTCCTTCGGCGCAGTTCTCAAAGCATACGCGAACTGTCGAACCAGCAACGATGGATTGTAGTTTATACAGCCCTTCCTACCTATCAAAGGTACATTTGGAAACCCGTTGCAACTGAAGATCACCTCAGTACCCAACCTATCTCTGTCGAACCAGTGAATATCCTCTGCAGATAAACCCATCAGACGCTCAGGCCACTCAGCTGTGGCTACAGACAAGACAAAAGACCCCTCTTGGGCAGATGGCTATCAAGCCATTTGTACAGCAAGGGTACGCAGCATGAGACATTCTTCCCCCTCCTGTTCTCGTTTTTGGAGTGGACTGAGTGGCAGACATCCCCTATTAGGGTAGGGACTGGATTCCCTGAAGCAAAGACGTGAAACGCGTCAAAGTCTACAAAATCGGGCATATTAGGGAACAGGATGATGCCATATATGCATAGAGCGAGGATGGCATTGAACGCGTCCCAACATCCATCCTTGGCACACTGTTGAGCTTTACCCACCAGAAACTGCAAGGAGAACCCAGGAACCTTGTTCCAACTAGTCAATACTAACTCGGAGGCGTCCAAATGAAGTGAAGGAGCTAAACCAGCCAGATCAGGCTCAGCATCCATGTGAACAAAAGGCATCTGCCTTTTGATAGGCACACCTAGCAAATCAGCATACTCTTCCAGTGTAGGTGCGAGAACGAAGTCCTGGAAAGTGAAACATCTCAGCGGAGGGTCGTAGAACTGCAGCAGAGCGTGCAACCCATTCACCTCGAATGCAGAAGCTTTGCAAACCAAACTGAGCAACCTGCCATAAGATTTTGTGAACTCATCCCTCACAGAATCATCTGCTAGAGCTATCAAACCAGTCAACTTAACCACATCGGGGGTAGGGAACTTGTAAGCCACGGTCTTCCTCAGAGAGCCCATAACAATACAATAGGAGGCAAGAAATCCTGGATCGGGGAAAACGGTACCTGTAACACAGACACACGTTAATGAAATGTAGATGAGTATGCAAACTAATGCAAAATGCAATCATGCAATAAGAGGTCCGGGTAACTGGTGCTGTGGAGATTCTGTATCGACAAAACCATAATCTTGCTCTATCAAGAACAACCGCTGCTAAGAAGAAAACCCCGGTGTAAGACCACAAATCTGATCTGCCAAGAACAATCATCTGATAGGACCATATACATAAGATCATAACTCTGCTCTGTCAAGAACAAATGTCTGATAATAAGGACCTCTGATGTAGGATCAAGAAATATCTGCTGATGAGGTCTTCAGACCCCAGTCAAAAATCTGCTCTATCAAGAACAAACATACAACTGCTGATGAGATCTTCAGACCCCACTCAAAAATCTGCTCTATCAAGAACAAACAACATCTGCTGATGAGATCTTCAGACCCCACTCAAAAATCTGCTCTATCAAGAACAAACAACATCTGCTGATGAGATCTTCAGACCCCAAATCTGCTCTATCAAGAACAAACAACTGATGATGAAAACTCTGCTCTATCAAGAACAGACATACATCTGATGATAAGATCCCCTGATCAAAACCTGCTCTATCAAGAACAGACATACACCTGATGATAAGATCCTCTGATCAAACCTGCTCTATCAAGAACAGACATATCTGCAACTGAGAAACCCTGGTACCAACAAAACTGATCCACTGTCAAGAAAACCAGGTAGTCTGAAGGTTACGGTTTCCTGCAATAAACCCAACCCTGCTCACAGGTATGGACCTAAACTGTCTCAAGGTACGACATCCTATGTGTTCATCAGCGTCACAGACTTTCAAGAGGGGTGATACGATACCTAGAAGGTGTGGCATCACCAGCTCATGAAGCGGCCTCACTTAGCTGAATCACAAATGATCGGTCCCCAGAGTCAACAATCCACCAAACCAGCAACCGTCTCAACCCAAAGGTTGAAAGTGAAGCCAACCGGATGAACATCGTCTGAGCGTGGATTTCATGAGACACTAGTGCCTGCAAAGCAAGCACGCGCCCACTAATTTCCACTCTAAGTCTACAGTGCACTCAAGCCTGGGTCTGGCTTCTCAGTCATCAGAACTCCCATCCCACAACAGCACAGATAATCATATTATACTGAATATAAAATGCGGGAAATAAAGTGCGAGAAGTAAAATGCGATAAATAAACGCAACCCAGCAGGTAAACATACAAGCGTTAGGATTGACTCTCGCAGGGAACCATTGAAGTCCCCAGCAGAGTCGCCAGCTGTCGCTTGCGCGAAAATAAGGTGCCGGCACAACAGAAGAGTCGCCACCTTTCGTTATTTATCCCTCAGAGCGGGAAAGGAAATGATCGGAAAAACCTGACGAAAAAGGGTAAGACAAGGTCATCGCAACCATTGCCTGGATTCGGGAGTCGGTTACGCAAGGGGAAGGTATTAGCACCCCTCACGTCCATCGTACTCGACGAGATCCTCGCTTGTTGTGTTTACTTGGACGGGTTGGTTTTATTCTATCTACCTATCAAGGCTGGCTTAAACAGAAAAGAAAAATGACTCGGTAAAGCGTCGCACTTTATGCCTACGTATTCTCATCAGAGAATGAGAAATCAGAGTCAACGTAGTTCGGCCTACGACGGGTTATGGGGGAAGGTAGCTCGCCAAGACATCTCCATCTTGTGCCTACGTACTCTCAACAGGTATGAGAGATCAGAGCTCACGTAGTTTGAGAAACTAAGGTTTATTTCCTGTCTTTTACGAAAGAAGTATTTTTTATTGTGTTTGCGATTTCAATCGCACTAGAGACTATGACCTGAGA
The DNA here is from genome assembly GCA_963859935.3 of Lathyrus sativus. Classification (NCBI taxonomy): domain Eukaryota; kingdom Viridiplantae; phylum Streptophyta; class Magnoliopsida; order Fabales; family Fabaceae; genus Lathyrus; species Lathyrus sativus. The sequence continues at coordinate 342,191,899 of OZ012735.1, read as the reverse complement.
GTGAATGCGTCGCATGTCACCCAAAGGGTACCATACTAAACATCCAGACTGTGGAAAAGAAACTCTCCCACAATCCTTTCTCAGATAGCTTAAGGCTCGTAACGTACGAAAGAAATCATTCATGATTACTGTATCTTAAACTGTTTTGAGATGAGAAGAGAACATGCCCAACTAGGAGGTAGACTATCAAGTCCTACTGTTGTCATGCCAAGGATTCATCCTATGGTTGAGGTTTGAACAGGGAACTCCTAGAAGTTGTCATGCATAGGTTTCAACCTAAAATTCTATCATCAATTCCTTATTAAAGGAAATGAGAGTCCTAAGGGAACATATCAATGATACACCAAAACAGACAAAGCATCAGCTTAACAGTAAAATGCATGCAATGCAAGTGAGGGAGGAAATGTGTGTGGGACTTCAGCCTCCACAAGCTCATCTCAACCTCAAGCCAGAATGGATAACAGTAATCATACTGAAATGAAACAACATGCTATCAAGCAAGAACATTAAACTACAGTCATACAGATAAAATGAAATAAAATGCCATCAGGCAAACAAACCACATGGGCAAGGGAGTTGGGCTCTACCGAATACCCGCAAGCAAAGCCACACAGTAACAATACAAGCAGAGGGAGCAACTCCACCTCTAGTGCAATCATGCTCCTAGATTCTACCTAGTCTAGATATGAACTTATTCTAATGCATTAAGCAAGTCAAACAAAACACATCAATACAGAAAAAAGAAAAAGAAAAGCAAGCAACTCCTCTCTCAACTCCAAGCTTCAGCTCTTCCAACAGCAACTCAGTCTTCAGACTTCAATCACTCTTGACAAACCTCAATTTTCTTTTCCAGGTTTCAACCCTTCAACATAGGTTTCAACTTATCTTCTCTTAGCTTCAGCTCCTTGATCAGCTCCACCTTCAGGCTTCACTATCAATCATAAGTATCAACTTGATCTCCTTCAGGATCTCCAAGTATCAAAGTAAGTATCAACTTCCTTTGTGCTTCAAGCTTCAGCTTTTCAAAATCAATCTCAACCACTTAGAAGTGTCACCTTCATCCTTCAGTCTTTACTTCATCTTCAGGGGTCTTCAAGTATCCACTTACTCTTGCTGCTCTTCAAGCTTCAGCTGGAATGGCAATGCTCAAGGATTCATCCTCTTCTACACTCTTCAATGAAGTCTTCATCTTCAGGCTCAAGCTCAGCATCTCTCAAGATGATCAAACCAGATGAAATCACTTACTGGATAAGCTGGGGGTATTGAACTGCTTATTGACCACCAAAGGTGACCTATAAGGGTTCAACATCAAAGGAATGGTTCCCTCAAAAGTTCTACTTCCTAGGTACATCACTTATCCCTCCAAAGTAGAGAAGTGTATGCCATGGAAGGACGTTGAATCATAGGGAGGAATGGAGGTGAATGATACCATCCATGTTTAAGAAAGAATTTAACTAGGTCTAAACTCTTCCTAATCCCTAACCCTAAAAACAAAACAACACAAATAAGATCAAGCTCTCAAGCTCCTCAATGCATCTTCAAGTTTTCTACTATGCTCCTCAATGCTCCTTAGAACAATACCAAGCTCTCCAAACCCACAAAGCAAAGCAGATGAAAATACAAGCCCACAAGGGCAACACAAACAACAATCAACTACCAAAATCATCTAAAAATAGTATACTACTATATTAAATCCTAATATAATTTCTAAGGGATCTTACATACCTACCCTTACTGCCCTATATGCCCCATAGTCTAATTTGTCCTAAAAATCCAAAATTCTAAGGTTATTATAGACCTATGTTGAAGTTTGACCTAATTCTACACAACCTAATGTCATATAATCAAAACTATCCTAAAATTCATCACAAAATTATGGAATAAATCCAAGGGGAAGCTAAAACTTATATCTATCTATCCTAAAAAGAATGGTCTAAAAATGCTAAGGGAACTACCTAAACAAAATTCTACAAATTCATGGATCAACATAAAAGAAATAAAATGCAATAAAAGTAGAAAATATACAAAAAAATACTAAAAATGCATGAAAGGAAAATATTTTTATTTTATATTTTTGTTGACATGAATATGAAATGGGAGGAAAAATCCCCATTAAAAAATCATTAATTTTCAAATTGATATGATTTTTCAAAGATTGAAATAAAATGGAAGAAAAATAAAATAAAATATGAAGAGATGGGGTGCAGGAAGCAAACATATCCAGTTCAATTTATTAATGGGCTTAAATTAGGGGTGCAAGAAGTAAGGGCGCTAAGCCTAATTCATTAATCAGAAATTAATTAGAAAATGAAAAGAAAAATATAAAAAGAACGGTGCAAATAGAAGTGGAATTCAGTTCAAAATGGAGTGGGCCTCGTGTGTGGGGTGTGGTCAGCAATCCAGCCCAAATCCCCTTAAATGAAACGCTGCGTTTCCTCATGCTTCAGACTTTTCCTTCACACACGAGATCAAATCCTGGCCTTTGGATCCTCAATCAGTCAACTGGTCCACGCCTGATCCAACGGTTTCATGGTCGTCTTCTCCAATTTCAAATTTCTGGAGGGAGAACTCCATTGAAACAGAGCTTCGACTCCTCCTTTCTCCTCATTCGAATACCCTCAAAACCTCATCAAAATACAAAATGTAAAACCCTAACATGCTCCATTTTCCACACTGAATCTAATCATGATCTCAAATCCTGTTGAATCTCACTCAAACTCCAAACACGAATCAAACCTCAAATTATGCTTGAACATCAAAACTCAAGATTCTTGAAATTGCTTACACTAAAATGTTCACCTCCTATCACTGATCAACCTCCACTAAAGAACTAAGATTATCACTCAAGATTCAGGGAGTTCTTGGTCCAAACAGAAATCTTGTCAACAACAAAACCATCACCAATTCTCTTCAAACTTTCCAGAAATGATCTCCTAGTTATCCCTAACCATTCTAACCTATTAATTCTATCTAATTCTACTTAAATTAGAGTGTAGAGAGAAAGTTACAAACTTGGTAAAATTGAGTGAACAGATGGAGAAATCCTTCAATTCAGGCCTTCAATCTTTCCCAATTCCTTCACTGAGTAGTCTTCTAGCTTCTGTATGCAAAAATAATGGTTGAAATTGCTTGATTCTTAGAAATCGATCTTGAATTGCAGAGGTGAAAATCCAAAAGCTCATGCACGATTCATCAATGGAATTGCCCTCAATTTGATCTGCACACCTTCACTATGATGTATAGAATGTGTTTGTGTGGAAAGAATGAATGGAAATGAAGAAGAATGAAGAAATGGAACTTGACTTGCAATGGAAGATTCTTGATCTCACTCTCTCTTCTCTGCACCAATTCTCACCAACCTTGCATCTGAGCAAGTCATACATGTTATATAGAGTGGTTTAGAATCATCTAGAACCCTCTAGGATCATCCAATGAGTATTTGAACTTCTCATGTCATGACATTTTGATTTCAATTCTCCTTATGTGCTATCTCATGCCATGGTCCTTGTAACCTTTGATTCTGACTTGAAATTCTCCCCATATGAGATTTATGATGAGTTACAATGCATAACCAACTTGCTTATTGAGTTTTGTTGAGTTTTGCTTTGGTACCTTAATATGCAAGTAAGCCATTTCCAAAGCATGCCTAAGATCTAAACCCCAAATCAAAATTGTGGCTGAACCATTATTCTTATAATGTCATTTGGAGTCAAAATGACCTATTATATGACATGGTTTGGATTTATAACTTGTGATTTCCAATTTTCAATTTCACCTTAATTAACTTGTGCCTCCATTTTAGGCCATTTTCATCACTTTTTTATACAAGCCTTTTCAACATCTCATGACCCCCCTACTAGCCTTAAAACATCATTCTAAGCAAGTTTGATGTTGAAGATTTTTCCATTTGAAGCTTGGAAATAGGAGATATGGCCTTATGCTTGAAATGACCTATAACCTCCAAATGACCAAAATGTCCTTGACTTGTCAAAGCCATAAGTTGAGTTCTACAAATCCTATCAAGGAATTCTAGTACTCTATAGAAAGCTAAGAAGATGATATACAACATTAATGTTGACCAAGAATCCATAGGAATCATCCTACTAGGGCAAAAGTTGGATGCAAGTTGGGTGACTTTCAAGGACCCAGATTCACATACCTCAGATGACCTGTAATTTGTCAAAGTCATAACTTGAGTTCTACAAATCCTATCAAGTACTTCTAGTACTCAAATTAAATATAAGGACAAGCTCTACAACATTCATGTTGTTGGGAAGATGAGATGACAATCACATCTTGAGCTAAACTGCCTTGAAGATAGGGATCAAACTAGGGGATTTTACACTGTCCATCCTTAGAAACCCTAGCTTAAAACTTCTCAAACTCCTCAATCATGATGAGTTGGTCTTGGAATAATCCTTATAGCACTTCAATGCATCATTCCATGATCACATGGCTCTTGGATTAGGTCTCAACCCTCTCCAAATCATCAGTTGACCTAGGGTTGACCCAGTCAAACCCTAATTCCACCACTCATGGCTGAATCTTCTGAATTCTTGTACAATGACCTCTCTAGGCTTCATGATGGATTTCAAGACATCTCATAAGCTTTCTAAAAGCTTCAAGTCCATTCTCATAGTCTCAGAATCATCTGAGGAGCTCCCACAACTCTCAAGTTATGTGACACACAACCTTGGTTTCAACCAATTCCTCTGAGGATCTCTTGAGTTCTCTGACAAAGGTATCAACCTTTGAACACTTGAATAACTTTCTTGGCTAGCTTCAAAGTCTCATATAACTCTTTCTAGGTAATCCTACCTCTTGATCTACTGCCCACATATCAATGAGATGCAGATGATGAATACAATGAGCCACAAACTTGGTAAATAAATGTTGGTCAAATTTTGGGGTGCAACAGTGTGGATTTAAGATCAATTGCTATTTGTGGTCTACACACATATTTAATTGGTTATCCATGAAGTTCAAGATTGTCGAAGTTCAGAGAAGGATTTATAAGGATTTAAGATTCATTGCTATTTGAGATACTCTCAAATATTTAATGGATTATCCTTAATTGATGATCAAGGTGCCTCATCAGTTATTGCACAAACGTCAGGCCCCTGATCTGCTTTGTGTACCTCAAGGATCTGATGTTCAACCAGATGTTGAGACATTCCATCATCAGAGATTGTGTAGAACTCAGTTGATTCAAGGAGTGCATCACTATATCAAAGGAGATAGAGCTGCTAATCTTGGTACCTTACACATGTGAGGTAAGATCTGTCTTTATTCTAGTAAGGTTCTTGGCAAGAAACTAAGGCTAGAATTTAGTGCTGATGGAAGTAAAGATGAAGACATTCTTCTTGGCTCAGTTTATTGAAGTGCAGCAAGTGCATTCTAGTGTCTACTAGAAACATCTGAGCTTTATCTAGAAAGTTTCCTGGCAAGAAACTGGTCTAGAAGATGGTGCTGGTGATAGCATTGCTTGGGTCAGTTTATTTCTGATCTAAGTACATAGGAGCATGTGATCTTGCTCATCCTGTAGGTCAAAGATAATTGGCAGTTATCTCTGATTTTCTGAAGAAGTCTCTACTTAAGGAAAGCGGGATTCCTTTTGTACAGATTTTTGTGAGCCTTCTTCTCTGAAGAATTAAGCCTTGGCATGGTTGGGTTCTCTAAAGAGGAGTGTTCTGGAGAAAGTGCACAATGAAGGCTGTCTACTCAAGTCTAGAAGAACATGGAACTCTTGTTCTGATAGAGTAATAAGGCTATTATAAGTGGCAGAATGAAAGCATGAACTCATCAGCAGGATGTCATATCATATGTTATGACACCAAGAAGTAATTGCAGGGCCTTAATGGATGATGTGGTACATCATTTGAAGATAATCTTCTCGGGTATGAATGGAATTGATATTATCTCATGCAGTTTGCAGGAGCTGTATGAAGGAGTAGGTGTTACAGGTCCAAGTCTTGGTGTATCTAAGTTGCCTTGGAGCATGTAGGATATGCAGATCAAGCTTGCTAGAGCTCTGAAAGATGCTGAGTAACCAAACAGTGGCATTTGGTTATTTAAGTAGTGAGCCTTTAGAAAACTATTCTTATGAAGAAGGTTAGTTATATGAAGACCACAGAAGGTTTTGGGACTGTTCATGCTTGGAACTAATTACTCTTGTGCAGAAGGGTAGTTGGTTGAAGACCAAATGAGGATCTGTTTCTGTTCATATATTGGAGCTTGTGGTAGAAGCCCTAAGTTGTGTATGGAAGATTACCCTCTCTTGGAGATGTTTTTGATCAAGCTGATAGAGTTGTGTTCTCTGAAGATCTTCAGTTGGATTACTAGGCATTAGTAAGTCCAATTATGGACAGATAAAGAACCAGTGGCTATGGTTTGGTTTTCCTTGGCGAAGGACTTGAAGATCTATTGTGGAACTTGTGATTCACATCTTGGCTAAGAAATACACTATCTTGTCATACGGGAGAATGATGAGGTAAAAGGACTGTCTTGAAGTATGATGTGAAGGTATTGTACAAGACTGGAGTGGATAATTGGTTAATTGAATTCTGATGTGATAAAGTACCTAGTTGAATCAGAAGTGTTCTAACTTATCATATGGGAGAATGATGAGGAAAGAATGTCTTGGATTGTGAGGAGTCTATCTTGTACTCAGCCTAAGGACAGAATACGTGTGGAGAAGTGGTCTCTTCTGCTATAAGTAACTCTAGGACGAGGTGGATCAGTTTGATGCCTTCTCACGGTATGAGCATGGAGTTGGTCATGAGAGATAATGTGGTGATCTTGGAGCAGCTTTTTTAAAAGATAGGGGGAGAGCTTCTGTCAGATGGGTGTACTAGTTACCTATGGTAAGTGAATGCGTTTAGCAGGTGTGTTGAACAAGGAGTGAGCTCTTGAAGACATGAAGATGAGTCTTATGTTTTCCATTCACGTGCTTCTGGAAAAAGAGCACTAGTTATCCTTGATATGGGGAGGTATACTTCTATCTAGGATATGTTGTTGCAATGGTTCAGTTGTGTCTCAATATTGCTTGTGGCTTCAAGCAGTTTGTGACTGTATGCCTCAAGGAGGGTGGAATGTCATACCAGGTGTTGTGACATTGTGTTACGGATCATGATGAACTTAACCATGGTTCTGCTCTTGGTTCTCTCATTGGGTAGCAATGGATCAAACCAGGATTTTGAGCCTCTATCCCTGTGTTGTGTCTTGTTTGACAGGTGAAGATGAAGATCAAGACACCATCAGCCTTGATCCTGTGCAAAAGGAAGGACTTTCACTCTGACATCTTGAAGTCTTTTTGTCAAAGCTGAAATCTGAGAAATCTTCTAGATAGTAATCCTGCAACTACTTCTGATATTGGTTCCAGCATGGCTTGTGAAACAAGGGGTGCAAAGCTGCATGTGTTTCCAGAATGTGAACATGAATAGGTTGAAGTGTTTCTTCATATGTTTGGATTCTCTCTTTTAGGGAGAGTGTTGATTATGCATGACAGGGGGAGCAGTGTACCTGTCTGATGTGTAGCTACACTACTTGTGTGGACATTGTGCAGATATGGAGCTGTCAAAGCTTGTTGTGCCTCAGGCAAACTGGTATTCTTGGACCACTGATGAGGTCATAATGTCAGATAAGATATCTTGATAGTGTGCTGGCTGGTGTATCTTCTCTAGGACTATGCTTACCTCTTGTGAAGACTTAGGAAACATTGGTCATTGTCTGAATATTTGTGTGGCACAAATTGGGGATTTAAAATCAATTGTTACTTGTGACAAGTGTTTAATTGATTATCCTTTAATTGGAGATTTCAAAAAGGTCACTCCTGAAGGTGCAGCTTCAGACAAGGCAAGAACTAAATGACAATGATCATGAGGTAAAGTCATGTGGAGTTGATGTTGTGGAGGCTGTTGCTCATCATGATGAAGCATGGTTGTGTGTCCCAGCTATTGATGGATCTGGACTATAGGAGATGTAGTCCATGCCTTGGTGCTTACAGTCTGACTATTTAATAAAGGAATTAATTCTTAAGGTGCTTAAGAATAATTTTTATAATGTCAGACAGGGTGTCTGAACATTGTGTCTCTGAGGAAGTTTCATGAGAGTTTATTTCTCTCTGTGATGATCTGGTAAGCTGCTGCTGATGTGCTCGTCTGAGACCTTCGTGTGCATGACTTTTTGCCTATCTAAGGAGTTATGACAACTTGTGAGGATGTGTGGGTTCAGCAAGAAGGTTTAAGACCTGGTCCATGGATTATTGCTACAGTGGTGCAGTCTTCATACTGATGGGGATCAAGCAGGTTGTGTATCTCTTGAGAGATTGTGAGATGACTGGATGTTTGAACACCATGTGCAGTATGTACACTTACTCCAATTCTTGTCAATTTTTGACTAAACCAGGGGGGAGTAAAGTGTTCTTAAGTGTTTTTATTTGTTGCAACTATCAAGGGGGAGCATGTTAGTGTGTGAGGCTGGAAAAACTACTGATGCTGCCCTAATAAGGTGTTTGTTGTTTTAGCCAAAATTTTCCAAAGGGGGAGATTGTTAGTACCATGTTTCTATGGTTCTAGGATTGGCTAAATTTTTGTAAAACATGATTCTGCATTGATGTTAAGCCAGATATCACAACATCTTCATCTACTGTTATGATAGTACTGTTGTCATGTCTTTAAACAGGATGTCATTACCAATGTCATGACATCGCTGTCTAGTGCAGCAGGAACCAGCAGGAGCTGATGACAGAACTGCTGTCATGGGTGCAGTAGGAGCTAGAAGGAGCTGATGACATATCTGCTATCATGGATGCCGAAGGAGATAGCAGGAGCTGATGACAGAACTGATGTCATGGATGTCATACTGAATGTCATGACTTCCGTGTCTGGTACAACAAGGAGTTGCTATTTTATTTCTCTTGACAGAGATGCTTTGGTTTGATGAGATCCTGTTGGATATACCTCATCAGTTTGTGCAGGCCAAAGTGATTCATTAGGAACAAAGTGCAGATTTAATTGGTGTTCATAAAAAGGATCTTTGAGACTTTTTTGGAAACTATAATATGTTTGTTTCTACTTTTGTGAAGAAGATTCTGCAGGAGTGTTCAGAAGGGGGAGTTTGGTCAGCTAAGACTAAATGAAGCTGAATGTCATAACTGAATGTTATGACATTGATCGTATGACATCAGGCGTGCAGGGTTTGTTTTTCTGTTATGATACCTGATATATCTCAGGCTAATTTTCAGGAAACCTGTTATGGCTTCTTAGTTATGTCAGGCGAGATTCTAGTCAGGGCTAGACATAACATGAAGCAGCTGTGACATAATTCGACAGCACCTTGAATTATGCAAAGTGGTTTAACTTGGTTAACCCTAAAGTTTGCTACTTGTGACCAGCCCAAGCCCAGTCTGCATTACTATTTAAGGAGGAGCAGAAGTAGAGGAAATCAAGCACTCACATGAAGAGCAACTTGAGTGGAAAATAAAGGTCTAGGGTTTGAGAGTCCCTTGTGTGTAAGTCACCCTTTGTATCTTTTGATACATTGTGGTAGACATGTTTGTGAGTGAAGAAGTTTGGTTCTTCACGTGTGTCTTAGGATACTTGTGAGCCAAGCAATTGTATGTTGTATAATTGCTTTGGTTAGTGTGTATGGACTGTTGTGTTCATTGTCCTTGATTGAAGCTGTTAAGAAAAATCAAGTATTGTGACTTTGAAGAGTGTCTTCTAAAGTCTATCTTTTGTATTGAATTGTATATCACTGCTGTGATTGAAGGGGATTGAATGGGTATACTCTTGTCTAGTGGTCTCTAGGAAGAAATTGCATTGGGTAGAGATTAAGTGAGGAGTTGTAAACAGGGGAGTTTAGCTCTGAATTAATTATGCTAATAGTGGATTTCCTTCCTGGCTTGGTATCCCCCAGATGTAGGTGAGGTTGCACCGAACTGGGTAAAAAATTCATTGTGTTAGTTATCTTTCACCATTTACAATTATGCACAATTTAAATGTTTATATAAATAGTATGTCAGTCTGCAGACGTTACAACAGACGTCATGACGTTGGTCATGACATTGTTACAATTTAAAGAAATTTAAATTGGTCATGGTCTGTCCTCGTCCTTGTTAAGCATAGATCAATGTTCTTGGGACATATGAGATCTGCATACCAGAATTTCACTTCCTTCTACCAATAGTTGACTCAATGTACCCTTAGATATCACATTGAGAGAAAAACTAGTATCCACAAGAACATGAGATAGCAAAGAGTCTATACATGTCACTGAGATATGCAAGGCTCTATTATAGGCAGTACCTTCAGGAGGCAACTCTGACTCGTTGAAACCCAAGTACCGACTAGCAATTATGTTTGCGACGACGTCGTCAAATTGTTCTACTGGAATATCGTGCATCACATGAGCGGTATTCAAAACTTTCGAAAAAGTTAATCTGTATGCTGGAAAGCTCATGAGCAAAGATAAGATAGAAATCCTCGATGGAGTTTTCCTTAACTGATCCACAATCTTAAAGTCGCTCTTCTTTATCAACTTGAGGAACTCTTTATTATCTATGACTTCTTTGCTTTTGGTGACATCCACAGACGGGGTGACTAGAACTGATGCTGTAGTTGATGCCTCTTGTTGTACAACAGTGGTTGTTGAAGTAGATTTCTCCTTAGGAGGAATGACAGTTGGAATTTGCACTGGCTTAGATACTACCTTCGGAGCAAACACTAACGTGCTGCGAGTCATCCCTATAGTGGTGGTTACTTTCACGATTTCAGATTTTGAGAACTGGATTTCTCGATCCCTAGAGAACACGGCTGGTCTATACTTCCAAGGAACCTCTTTCGAATTCTGATACGGGAATGGATTAGGAACACAAAGAGTGATAGGCTGAATCTTCTTTTTAGAAGCTTCCACAGGAACCTTCTTATATACAATCGTGAACGGCTCGATGGTAGTTACCTCTTCGATAGACTTGGCTCTGGAAAATTGTACCACACCTTGGTTCATCAAGATCTGAACACTGCCTTTCAAATTTCGACACAAATTAGGATTATCGTCACAGATCTGGCATTTCCCATGAAGACCCTTCAACAATCCTTGTTCTTTCAGCTTCTTGATCATAACAACCATCAGAGTTTTCACTTCGTTGACATCTCTGATCAACTCAGCCCCTTGATCGTCCTCAATCATAAGGTGCCGGCATGACAGAAGAGTCGCCACCTTTCGTTATTTATCCCTCAGAGCGGGAAAGGAAACGATCGGAAAAACCTGACGAAAAGGGGTAAGACAAGGTCATCGCAACCATTATCTGGGTTCGGGAGTCGGTTACGTAAGGGGAAGGTATTAGCACCCCTCACGTTCGTCGTACTCGACGGGATCCTCGCTTGTTTGTTTACTTGGATGGGTTGGTTATAATCTATCTACCTATCAAGGCTGGCTGAAAAAGAAAAGAAAAATGACTCGGCAAAGTGTCGCGCTTTATGCCTACGTATTCCCGTCTGGAACGAGAAATCAGAGTCAACGTAGTTCGGCTAACTACGGGTTATGGGGGAAAGGTTGCTCGCTAGGACATCGCGTCCTATGCCTACGTACTTTCATCTGGTATGAAAGATCAGAGCAAACGTAGTTCGGGTAACTACGGGTTATCTCCTAAGAGAAGTGCTTTTTATGGTGTTTGCGATTTCAACCGCACTAGAGACTATGACCTGAGAGTGAATGCGTCGCATGTCACCCAAAGGGTACCATACTAAACATCCAGACTGTGGAAAAGAAACTCTCTCACAATCCTTTCTCAGATAGCTTAAGGCTCGTAACGTACGAAAGAAATCATTCATGATTACTGTATCTTAAACTGTTTTGAGGTGAGAAGAGAACAGGCTCAACTAGGAGGGAGACTATCAAGTCCTACTGTTATCATGCCACGGATTCATCCTATGGTTGAGATTTGAACAGGGAACTCCTAGATGTTGTCATGCATAGGTTTCAACCTAAAAGTCTATCATCAAATCCTCATCAGAGGAAATGAGAGTCCTAAGGGATCATGTCAATGATACACCAAAACAGACAAAAGCATCAGCTTTAACAGTAAAATGCATGCAATGCAAGTGAGGGAGGAAATGTGTGTGGGGCTTCAGCCTCCACAAGCTCGTCTCGACCTCAAGCCAGTCATGAAATAACAGTAATCATACTGAAATAAACAACATGCTATCCAGCAAAAACAGTAAATTGTACTTACACAGATAAAAGAAATGAAATGCTATCAAGCAAAATAGACACATGGGCAAGGGAGCTGGGCTCTACCGAATACCCGCAAGCAAAGCCAAGCAATAACAATACAATCAGATGCATTCATGCTCTTAGACTGAACTTATTCTAAATGTGCTTAGCCTAATGCAGCAGACAAGTCAGACAAAACACACAATACATCAAAGAAAACAGAAGAAAGCCTCAGCTCCTCCAGCAGCAACCCAGTCTTCAGACTTCAGAGATCACTTGCTTTCCAGGTGTCAACCCTACAACATGAGTATCAACTCATCTTCTCCCTTGAGCTTCAGCTCCTTTGATCAGCTCTACCTCCAGGCTTCAAGCATCAGTTTGATCTTCACAGAGTCTTCAGACTTCAACAATCTTCAAGGAATCATCCTCTTCAAGGCCTCAGCTTCTATCTTCAATGGCTCCAATGCTCCAGCAAACAAGATTCAGTCAACAAGATGAGTGGGAGATGTTACAGTACTCACTGACTTCCAAAGGATGCCATTGAGGACTTAACATCAAAGGAAAGGCTCTCTCAAAGTTCTACCTTATAGGGCAAGGTCACTAATCCCTCCAAAGGAGAGAGGTGAATACCCTTAAGGGACTCTGTGTCATAGAGAAGAGAGGAGGTGAACAAGACACTCCTTGTTTATTGAACAAAGTATTCTATCTAGGGCTCTGCCTATGCACCTATTAACCTATACACAAAACAAACAAAAATTATGCTAAACTCCTCTGCAAGGTCTTCAAAGCTTCCATGATGATCCACAAGGTCTTCAACTCAATCTTCAAAGCTCACACACTCAAAAGAGAAGGGAAGAAAACACAACAATACAACTTATGCCTTTAAGCAACACACATACTATCCATACATTCAAAAATCAATGAAAAATACTAAAACACCATACAATATTCTAGCAAAATTCTAGGGGATTCTATACATACTTACCCTTAACCCATATATTCCCCATACACTAATTTGGCCTATAAACCCCAAAATAAATTTGTTCAAGTCTACCTACACAACCTAAAACCCTAATTAGAGCACCTAAATGTCCAACAATCAAACTACATCAAATTTTAATCTAAAAATCAAGAATTAAATCCTATGGGGAACTATGATTCAATATCTAATTACACAAAAAAGAATGGCTCAAAAACCCTAAGGGAAAGTCCTAAAACAAATTAGACAAAATCAAGTATCAATTAAAACATATTAAAAGTGCTATTTACAAAAAAATATGCTAAAAAATATTAAACTAAAAATAAAATGGAATTTTATTTTTTATTAATTTTCTAGACAAACTCATGGTTATGTGAAAAAAAAAGGAATGAAAAATATTGATTTTTATATTTTTTATGAATTTTATAAAATGCAAAGAATTAAAAGAAATTAAAAAATAAAAGAATAAGAAATTAAGGGGAGGGGGGTGAGAAAAGCAAGGCCCCACAGTTGATTCTGAACATTGGGCCCATTCAGGGGGTGTGGATAGGAATAAGTTGCTGAGCCCAGGTTTGCCAACGAACCAAAACGGTGCGTTTGGCTAAAGGATACGCAGCGTTTCGCAAGCTTCAGTCTTCCCTCCATTCTGAAATCAAATATGGGCCATTGGATCATGAGAATAAGTCAAGGTCTTGAGATCATCCGACGGTGGACCTTCATCGTCCCCAACTGAACTCTAGGGTTTGCAGAAACCCTAACCCCATGCAAGCATCTTCAACCCGTTCGTGCTCATCCATTTCCCCATGAAATTCCATGATTCCAAAAGCAAAGTTGTGCTATGACTCACCAAGAACACGATGCCATCTCTAGTTTTCCTTGAAACTCTTTAAATCATCCTAACAGAAAGCTTCATCATCAAGGTTCCATTTCTTTCCTCTGTTATCAAACTCAATGGAACTTCCAACTAATGATCAAGAATTATTCTACACGTTTCCCTAACCATTCTACACCATCTCATATCCATTGATGCACACAAACTAGCTTGTTATTCATTCTGCAAGAAATTGCACCCTGCCTCGAAACCTCATGATCCTTCCCCTAATTCTCAGAAAATGGTCCTCTATCCTAGCTTAACCAGTCTAAACCTATAACTATGGTAGAATGCACATAAAATAAGAGATTTGAGCAAGATCACCAACTTGTTACACTTTAATGGAGGCTATGGTTTCCCTACAACTCAGTGCCTGAAACCTTCCTTGTTTGATCCTTAGAGGCCCATGTGGATTCTGTATGCAGCAAAAATGATGAACAAGGCTTGAAACTCGAGTTGGACAGCAAAATGCAATTCTTGCAATTTCCTCAAGATAGCTTCAAACTGCCATGGATCTTCTTCTCCCTCAGCATGCACTCACTCACAATGATCAGAATAATAGGTTTGTGGTGGAGAAATGAATGGAGATTGAAGAGAATGAAGGTTTGAGATCAAATTGCCAATGGAAGAACCTTGCTTTTCACACTCTAATCTCACCTCTCATCAACAAGGATCACCAACCATTTACCCTCCCTGATTCACTCTTTAAATAATGATTAATGGAAGCTCTTGGATTCCTCTAGAAAGATCTAGAAAGTGCTAGAATCTCATATGATGGTAAGTTGAAAATCTCATGCATCATGCATTATCCATTGCAAATTAGCCTTAAAATCTCCTTACATGATATATTGAAGTGTTATAAACCATTACAAGCTTTTCCCTTGCCTTGTGTTGGGATTTCCAAAGGTGACTTCAAATGCAAGTAACCAAATAACAAAGCATCACCCATTTTAAAGCTTCAAATCAAAATTCTATCTAAACCAATGTTCTCAAAATGATGTTTCCAATCAAAATGATATATTGGATGACCCATTTTGGATTTCTAGATCCTCCAAACCAATTTCTAATTTCAACTTTTTAAACTTATAAGCCATTTTTAGTTCATTTTTGACCAATCATCCAAATCCATGCTATGAGCTTTTCCAACAATTCATGACCTTCTTTCTAGACTTAAAATCACATTTTGAACAACTTTCGTGTTTTGAGTTTTTCCATTTGAGGCTTGGAACTAGGAGATATGGCATTTGCTTAAAAATGACCTATAACTGACAAATGTCCAAAATACCCCTGTCTTGTTCAAACCATAAGTTGAGTTCCACAAATCCTATCAAGGACTTATACCACTCAAATTAAATCTAAGAAGATGCCCTCCAACATTCATGTTGACCAAGATACCATAGGAATCATCCTACTAGGGCAAAAGTTGTCTGCAAGTTGGGTGACTTTCAAGGACCCAGATTCACACACCTCAGCTGACCTGTAATTTGTCAAAACCATAACTTGAGCTCTGTAACTCCTATCAAGGACTTCCACCACTCAAATTAAAGCTTAGAACAAGCTCTACAACATTCATGTTGTGGGAAAGATGAGATATCAATCACATCTAGAGCTAAAACTGCCTGGAAGATAGGGGTCAAATTAGGGTTTTTCCACTGACAATCCTCAGAAACCCTGGCTTGAAACTTCTCAAACTCCTCAATCATGATGAATTGATCTAGGAATCATCCTTATAACACCTCTATGCATCATTCCATGATCTCATGGCCCTTGGATTAGGTCTCAACCTTCTCCAAATTTCCAGTTATCCTAGGGTTGACCCAGTCAAAACCCTAATTCTACCATTCATGGTTGAATCTCCTGAATTCTTGCATAATGACCTCCCTGGGCTTCATGATGGCTATCAAGACATCTCATAGGCTTTCTCAAAACATCAAGTTCATTCTCAAAGTCTCAGAATCATCTGAGGAGCACCTACAACTCTCAAGCTATGAAGCACACAACCCTGGTTTCACCCAACTCTTCTGGGGATCTCTTGAACTTTCTGAATAAATAATTGTTGGTCAAATTTTGGGGTGCAACAGCTGCCCCTATTCAAACGGCTTGAACCTGACTGGGTGAGAAGCGAACGGCTCTCGACCAATCAAGGTGCGAGACGATTGAATATCGGTAAACCCGAAAATTTGCCAACTGCATGAGCGCACGATACTTTGCGGGGGACAAATCTTCGAATACTGCAACACTAGCTGCTCAACAACTAGCTGGAGAAATATCGATCTGACATCGCCGTCGGAAACAAACAATACATCCACCATCGTCGCTGGAGAACGAACCATCCAACATCACCGCTGGAGAACTGAATTAACTGACACACCCAACATCGCCGCTGGAAGACTGAGTCTGACATCGCCGTCGGACAACCAAAATACTCCGCATCGCCGCTGGAGAAAATACAATACTGAACAAAATACCCCGCCTCGCCGCTGGAGAACTACATCTGACATCGCCGTCGGAAACAAACATCCTCTGAGAGACACTCAACATCGCCGTCGTACAAACATCATCTCTGCTGGGGATTTAAAGAGTCTGACCTCGCCGTCAAGACAAACATCCGACCTCGCCGTCGAACAAACATCCAACCTCGCCGTCGGAAGCAAACGTAATCTGACCTCGCCGTCAAATCCAAACGTTCGACCTCGCCGTCGAACAAACATCCAACCTCGCCGCCGGACAAGACATAATCTGACCTGGGGTTCACCCCTGGTAAATGGAACAAAAGGTACACTTGCGTATTTGAAACCACCCCGCTAGGAATGAGACTTAACCGAGCACACTCTGATCTGGGGTTCACCCTCAGAATCATAGCGAACATCGGAATACTGCTGCACAACTGACCCATCGTAGAACTTCAACATTAAAGATATATGAAACTCTGGCCCCTGGCCACTTCCAGCTTCAGCTAGAAAAGATCTTCATGTAATTCTGAAGATAGATGAAACCCTGGCCCCTGGCCACTCCAGATCCGCTGGAGAATCTTCAAGTTCTTCTGAAGATAGATGAAACCCTGCCCGTCGGCGATTCCAGCTTCAGCTAGAAAAAATCTTCAAGTACTTCTGAAGATAGTCATCCTTGACCTTCAAGGATGTAAACTTTGCCCGTCGGCAACTCTGCAGGAGGTATCTTCGACTTCAGTCTAAAGAAATGGTCCTTGGCCTTCAAGGATACATGGATCTGCCTTCAGGCAACTCCACCTCTGCTATAGAGCATCCGTGACTTCAGTCAGGGATATACTTCGGCCTTCAGTCCGAAAAATGAATCCTAGGTCATTCATGACCTTGGGGATAACCTTGCCCTTAGGCACCTTCGCTTCAGCTTAGGAAATCTGCGACTTCAGTCAGAGAAATGGTATCCTGAGCCATTCATGACTCTACGGGGATTCAAACACTTTGCCTTTAGGCAAAACTCCGCTTCAGCTGGAGAAACATCTTCGACTTCAGTCAGAAGAAACACTATTCACTTGATCGCGATCAATCATCACCTCAGGACAACTGACTTGGTCTTCAGACCAACACGGATCCTCTTGAATACAAAAATTTGGAACCTTGTCTCCAGCCACCCGTTGATTCATCAACAAGGAAATCTGAACTCACAGGAATATTCGGATACCGCCTTCAGGCGTTCACGAGGTCCATCTTCAGATTAGACATCACTGTTGGAGCAGACATATCACGCTGCTGAGGATTTCAAGAATCATCTTGAACAAATAACTCCGTCGGGCACCTTCAAGAATCATCTCGAACTGCTGACCTTTCTGGAGACTTTTATTTTGCTAGGCATATTCCTGGAATCTTCCTGGGCAACTTTTGTTGGGGATGCTATTGGGGAGCTCAAGCATCACACTAGGCAAACAACTCGGGAAATTGCGCTGAGGTCTTAAGAATCATTTTAAGCAAACGGCTCTGCTGAGGAATTCAAGAATCGTCTTGAACTGAAGACTTCGCTGGGGGTTTCAAAAATCATCTTGAGCGAGCGATTGTGGGGATTACACCGGGGTCATAAGAATCTTCTTAAGAAAACGACCTCGTTGGAGAGAATATCAGGAATCGTCCTGAGCAACTGGTCTCTTGGTGGGACACCTGTAAAACAAGAATGATAATAACCTAGATCATGCTTATGATGCGTATGCCTCGGCGCCGTGCCCCACATGGTGGAAATGATATGCGTTTATGCTAAATGCCATGCAATCATGCACAATGACGCGATCCTGTCAGCAAAATAAATGCCGAAGGGGAATTCTCCTGTCAAGGAGAAGGAACTACTCAGATAGAGGAATCATCCTGCTGAGGAGAACGTGGACATGCCAATATCAATTGGACTCCGTCTGGGGAGTTGATCTTCTGCGGACTGCTGCAGGGGGACAACTTCAGTCGATCACTGCAGCTGATATCAATCGCGGGAACGAGCTGCACGGCCGTCTCGGCTACTCTTCTGGGGATGACCACTCTGTGGGGAAACAACTTCAGCTGCTTGACATTCCACTGGGGAAAAACCACTCATGATCTGATCATCCTCCAAGGATTCGGCTTCTCTTGGACATCTGCAAACCCGGCTGGGGAAGGAGAAATCATTCTACTTCGCTAGAGAGGGTGCGACTCTGGGGAAACACAGCATTAGCTGCCCCACGCTCTACTGGGGAAAATTGATCATGGTCTGATCAACTTCCAAGGATTCTGCTTTTCTGCGGACTCAGCCGGGAAGAGGAATCATTCTACTTCACTGGAGAGTACGACCCTGATGAGGGATTTCAGTTCCACTGGGGACTTCAGTCCGGCACCATCAGTTACTGCATAATTCGGTATACGACTAGCTTCTTGCGAATCCTGCACTTGTGACCCAGTGCTTGGGGAGACATCATTCTTTGGTGCTTGATTCAGCTGATGAGGTGACGTTCCTTCAGGATGCGTCTGCTTGGGGAAGAGAATCATCTCTGTGCGAGGAGACATATCAATGCTTACTGCTCGCCATCTTGCGTTCAGATTCTGCGGAGGAGAGACTACTGAACTCTGCTGGAGAAGGAGGGCTCGCCCTGCTTCGGGGATACGCACGGCATATCTTCTGGAAAGTGCTACACCTGCAACAACACAAACAAACAAGACAAGATTCCCTCCTCAAAGGGTCCTATCCAAGTTATTATCTCGTGACAATATTCAGTTAATCAATTGTTTCAACAATCAATGGGCCTAGGCCCGCAAGTTTATGTATGCGCATTTTATCAAAAAACATCGGCGTTTTCATTCGCAAACAAAGCAGATAAATGCTAAACAGACAAACAAAATTGCTGAATAATGTGCATTTTATTGATGATGAACCCCTGAATGGGCAAAAATGTTTTACAACAGAGGCCAGCTCCTGGAATGAGGAAGCCGCGCAAAAGAAAACATAAATATACATCAGTATATACAAATGTCGGCAACGAGGCGTAGACGAGCACCATGAGTTGATCCCTCTAAGACCCACTCGACTTCGATACTTCTCCGACGCTTCAGCTTCAGAAGAGATTGATTCAGATGAACGGCCCTCAAGTCCTCCGAACCACTAAACAATGAAAGTCCATGCGCGGAACGCAGTCATTTGCTTATTCAAATCCCTAACTTTTGCGTGAACCGCCCTTTACGGGTTTTCAGTTCACCGGGATACCCTTTTTTGCCGAAGCCGCCCAGTGTAGGTTTTCGACTTCGCGGGTGTACATTTTTCAATATATCCCTAATTTTTGCCCGAACCTTTTATTCTGTTTTTGGTTCGCCGGGATGCCCCTTTTTTGCCTGGACTCTTTCTTTTTTGTCCAGCGGGTCTCTTTCAAGCAAAGTATTTTTTAACTGCGTCCGCGTTCACCGGGGATGCAAAATCTTCACCATCCATCGTGGATAACAACAAAGCTCCTCCCGAGAAGACCTTGCTGACGACATACGGCCCTTCATAATTCAGAGTCCATTTGCCCCGGTGATCGGAGTGTGGCGGAAGAATCTTCTTCAGGACGAGATCACCCGTCTGAAAGCTTCGAGGACGCACCTTCTTATCATAAGCTTTCTTCATTCGGCTTTGGTACAGGCGACCAAATGCAATCGATGCTAACCTCTTCTCGTCCATCAGGCTGAGCTGGTTCAAGCGATTCGTAATCCATTCTGCCTCGTCGAGTTTTACATCAACCAAAACTCGCAAAGAGGGAATCTCCACTTCTAGCGGTAGGACAGCTTCCATACCGTACACCAAGGAGAAAGGAGTTGCCCCGGTCGACGTACGCACCGTCGTACGATAACCGTGCAAGGCAAACGGCAGCATCTCGTGCCAATCTTTATACGTCACAACCATCTTCTGAACAATCTTCTTGATGTTCTTGTTGGCCGCTTCAACAGCGCCATTCATCTTCGGCCGGTAAGGAGATGAGTTGTGGTGTTCAATCTTGAAACTCTGGCACAGCTCCTTCATCATCTTGTTATTCAAATTCGAACCATTATAAGTAATGATCCGCTCGGGAATTCCATAGCGACAGATGATGTCCCTCTTTATGAATTTAGCTACCACCTGCTTGGTCACATTAGCGTACGAGGCTGCCTCCACCCATTTGGTGAAGTAGTCGATAGCTACCAGAATAAAACGATGACCATTGGATGCAGTGGGCTCGATCTTGCCTATCATGTCGATGCCCCACATGGAGAACGGCCAAGGGGAGGACATGACATTCAATGGGCATGGCGGCACATGAACTTTATCAGCATAAATCTGGCACTTATGACATTTCTTCGCGAATCTGAAGCAATCCGACTCCATCGTCAGCCAGTAATACCCTACTCTCAGGATCTTTCTCGTCATGGCATGCCCGCCGGCGTGCGTGCCAAATGTGCCCTCATGGACTTCTTCCATGAGCATACTTGCTTCTTTCTCATCTACACATCTGAGCAGCACGAGATCGTGGTTTCTCTTATACAGCACTCCATCAGGATTGAGATAAAAGTTTCCAGATAGCCTCCTCAGAGTCTTCTTATCCTGGGTTGACGCACCCGCAGGATACTCCTTAGTCATAAGGAAGTTCTGGATGTCGTGGAACCATGGCTTGTCGTCGGTGGCGTCCTCGATCGCAAACACAAATGCCGGTCTATCAAGATGCGAGAGTACAATTCTTGGAGCCTCATTCCAGTAATTGACTTTATACATTGAAGCCAGCGTGGCTAAAGCATCAGCCATCTGATTTTCAGCCCTGGGTACATGATGAAGTTCTACTCGGTCGAAGAACGGAAGCAGCCTCCTGGCATAATTCATGTACGGCACTAAGTTCGCTTGACGAGTTTCCCACTCCCCTTTGATTTGATTGATTACAAGCGCTGAGTCACCATATATGTCTAGATTCTTGATTCTCAAATCGATCGCCTCTTCTAGACCCATAATACATGCTTCATACTCTGCTTCGTTGTTGGTAACTGGAAACGTCAGTCTCGCAGTAAACGGGATGTGGGATCCGTGAGGAGTCGTGATGATAGCCCCGATACCACTTCCATAGGAATTAACCGCTCCGTCGAATATCAACTTCCACTGAGACTTCCTATCTGGCCCCTCATCGGGCAATGGCTCATCGCAATCCTTCGCCTTGAGAAACATAATGTCCTCGTCAGGGAATTCGAACTTCATCGGCTGGTAGTCTTCGATTGGCTGTTCGGCAAGGTAATCAGACAATACGCTTCCCTTAATGGCTTTCTGAGAGATGTACTGAATATCATACTCTGTTAACACCATCTGCCACCTGGCAATCCTGCCCGAAAGAGCCTGCTTCTCGAAGACGTACTTGATCGGATCCATCTTCGAAATCAACATAGTGGTGTGGTTGAGCATATACTGTCGCAGACGTTTGGCAGCCCAGGCTAGTGCACAACACGTCTTCTCCAGCATCGAGTACCGAGATTCACACTCAGTGAACTTTTTACTCAAATAATAAATGGCATGCTCTTTTCTGCCCGTCTCGTCGTGCTGACCGAGAACACACCCCATACTATTCTCCAGAACCGTCAGGTACATGATTAATGGCCGTCCAGCCACTGGGGGTATCAAGATTGGAGGTTCCTGAAGATACTGCTTTATTTTGTCGAATGCCTTCTGGCAATCCTCATTCCAAGTAATCGCATGATCTTTCTTTAAAAGCTTGAACATCGGTTCACAAGTGGCCGTGAGCTGAGAGATAAACCTTGCAATGTAGTTTATTCGGCCCAGGAAACCACAAACTTCTTTTTCTGTTTTCGGCGCTGGCATTTCTTGGATAGCTTTTATCTTCGCGGGATCAACTTCAATACCTCGTTCACTAACGATAAACCCCAATAACTTTCCGGACCGCACTCCGAAAGTGCATTTGTTAGGATTCAGCCTCAGCCTGAACTTCCTAAGCCTTTCAAACAGCTTCAACAAATTGACCAGATGCTCTTCCTCCGTTTGGGACTTTGCAATCATGTCATCAACATAGACCTCGATCTCATGATGAATCATATCATGAAACAAAGTTACCATTGCTCGCTGGTAAGTGGCCCCTGCGTTCTTCAGACCGAAGGGCATTACCTTATAGAAGAATGTTCCCTAGGGGGTGATAAACGTCGTTTTCTCCATGTCCTCCGGTGCCATCTTAATCTGATTGTACCGGAGAAGCCATCCATGAATGAAAACATTGAAAACTGGGCTGTATTGTCGACCAACACATCGATATGAGGCAACGGGAAATCATCTTTAGGGCTCGCCCTATTCAAATCCCGATAATCGACGCACATGCGTACCTTACCGTCCTTCTTCGGTACAGGTACTATGTTGGCGACCCACGGAGGGTAAGTGGTAACGGCTAGAAATCCTGCGTCCAACTGCTTCTGGACCTCTTCTTTGATTTTTACAGCCATGTCTGGTCTCGTCCTCCTGAGCTTCTGCTTGACTGGAGGGCAATCTTCCCGCAACGGCAAGCGATGAACCACGATATCAGTGTCAAGTCCGGGCATATCCTCATATGACCAAGCAAAGACGTCACTATACTCTCGAAGCATCTCGACCAGTCTATGCTTGACATCATTCTGCAGCGCAGCCCCTACTCTGACATTTCTGACGAGCTCCTCAGAACCCAAATTTACAATCTCAATATCCTCCTCGTGAGGCAGAATAACCTTCTCCTCTTGTCTCAACAAGCGAGCCAACTCTTCCGGAAGGTCTTCGTCTTCATCAATCTCATCCTCGGCTTGATAGATCGGGCAATCAAAGTCGTAGTGAGCCGTAGAGGGTCCAGAGTCGATGTCATCTGTTACGTGGATCCTGCAATAACAAGGGTTAAGTTTAAAGCAGGAATATGCAGGTTAGCACGAACCTCGTTGCCATTTTGCTGTTTTTCGAAATAAACATAAAATAGGAATAACAAAGAACACAATATTTGATTACGAAGAAAACGCCTCTTATTTATTAACAAAATGCATACACATAATCCAACAAGGCCCTGACAGTAAAACCACTATGCCCCGGGCAGGACATAGGGCTGTACAAAGATTGTAAAAAGCAAATCATTACTCTTCATTCGTCAGCTTGATAATCTCCTTGATGGTCCAATTGTGAAGGCGCTCGCCCGGCTTGCTCGGTTGAATCCAGACGTCAAGATCACAATCACTGTCCCCACTGTCCTCCGACGCAGCGTTGATGCTCTCGAAAATTACTCCCCCTTTGGTGAATAGGATCGGCCCTCTCACACGAGACGAGCTGCCAGAAGAAGATGAAGCTTCAGCTCCAGGAGAATATCCCAATCCGAACCTATCCTGCTTGATTGGTATATCCAAGACATGCCCCCAGCCTGGGGTGGAACCGGCTTCGACAACGGCCCGAACTTCCTTAAACGAGGAGAGGTTCATTTCCTGCTTCTCTGCGACGACAGGAGCTACCTCTCTTACCCTGACAGTTTCAAATGCTTGGCAGAGCGTCTCATGGATCTCGCCATCCATTTCGACATATTTAAAGGACGATAGGTGGCTCACCATGATGTCCTCTTCGCCACAGACTGTTACTATGCTGCCCCCGACAGCATATTTAAGCTTCTGATGCAGCGTGGATGTCACGGCACCAGCAGAATGGATCCATGGCCGACCTAAGAGGCAACTATAGGCGGGCATGATATCCATGATATAGAAAACCGTATTGAATGTCTCCGGACCGACTTGAATTGGCAGGGTCAACTCTCCAAATATGTGGCGCTTGGTTCCGTCAAAGGCTTTCACGACCAAATCGCTAGGCGTGCACAGCAATCCACGGGTATCCAACTTCATCAGTGCCTTTTTCGGAAGCACGTTAAGCGAGGAACCCGTATCCACCAGGACATGTGACATAATCGTGCCTCTGCACTCTATTGAGACGTGCAAGGCGCTGTTGTGATCTCTTCCTTTAGGAGTCAGCTCCAGATCTGTGAATCCCAGCCCATTACCAGCATTGACATGGGCCACCACCTCCTCGAGTTGATTTACTGATATCTCCTGCGGCACGTATGCAGCATTCAATACCTTCAGTAACGCGTTGCGGTGCGCCTCAGAACACAGCAACAAGTTAAGAATCGAGATCTTTGATGGAGTCTGATGAAGATGATCTACGATTTTGTAGTCACTCTTCTTGATTAGTCGCATGAACTCTTCAGCATCTTTAACCAGCAAGTCCTTCTCTGCCCCTGCAGGGACCTCTTCAACAGCTTTACCTTTACCCTTATCCACAGCGTCATCCCGGACCACTTTCTCTGCTGCGACCTTTGCTGGCGCAAACACTCTTCCGCTTCTAGTGATACCACTGACTTCAGTAAGATTCTGCACGGTCGATCCGAACGGCTCAAGCTCTATCTTTTGACCATTACAATAAACTTCGGCGCCATAATGCCATGGAACGGCATTAGTACTCTCGAATGGGATTAGTCCGGCCCTAGTGATGGTGATAGTAGGCGGACGGGGCGCAAAGATAGTAATAGGGTGACGAGGAATAGTAATGGTAGCAACTTCATCTGCCTGCTTCAGCATGACTTCCCCTGATGCACTTTCAACGCTCCGGCTGAACTGTAAAACACCTTCAGACATCAGACTTTGGATACCTTCGATCAGCTGCTCACACCCATCAGGAAGTGTAGCACAAGTCATACATAACTTTCCGCATCCAGGGAAGAAACCCTTCTTCAGCAACTTAGCCTTGACAAAACTCAACGGCGTCTTCAAATCTTTGACATCAGTCAGCAAGTCTGAACTCTCCTTAGTGATAACAGCATTTACTCCACCCCCCTTATGATGAGGCATTGGATTTTTGGTAACGTTAGGCACGCTGTCAGAAAAGTTGATAACCTTGGCGTCCACCAAGTCCTGGACTTTGTGCTTAAAAGCTTTACAATTCTCAACCGTATGGCCTGGTGCCCCAGTATGGAACTCACAAGTAGCATTGGCATCATACCCCGGTGGTGGTGCCCCTGTTAAGGGAGCCAACGTCCTCTTTTGAACTAATTGGAGCTGAAGCAGCGTTTGCAGAAGCTGTGCATATGACATAGGTGGAGTATCAAAATGACGGCTTGTCAGAGGAGCCCGGTTCTGATATCTTTTATACCCCTGATTATTCTGCTGCTGAG
Source organism: Lathyrus sativus (assembly GCA_963859935.3). NCBI lineage: Eukaryota > Viridiplantae > Streptophyta > Magnoliopsida > Fabales > Fabaceae > Lathyrus > Lathyrus sativus. Next base: position 342,166,186 of record OZ012735.1, on the reverse strand, counting down.
GCTGCTGCTGCTGCGGCGGCGGGGCAGCTGGGATATTTATGCTAGCAATCTGAGACTGGGGCCCCTTGCCCTTTCTCCTAGCATTAGTGACAGCACTGGCGTCTCCCTCTCGACGCTTGCCAGTATAGGGTTTCTTGCCACCTCCTCCAGCCGAGGATGATTCGCCCTGGATTTTTCCAATCTTTATACCGTTCTCAACATGCTCGCCCAAAGTGATAAGAGCCGAGAATGTTCCAGACATGCCACTGACCAGCTTTTCATAATAGATTCCAGGAAGGGTAGCCACGAACATTTGCACCAACTCACGCTCAACCATCGGCGGTTGAACCCGAGCAGCCAATTCACGCCACCGCTGGGCGTACTCTTTGAAGCTTTCATTGTTCCGCTGTGAAAGATTCTGAAGCTGAACTCGGTTGGGAGCCAAGTCGCTATTGTATTGATAGTGGAGAACAAACGCTTCTGCAAGATCTTTCCAGGTGCGCACAGTAGCGGGCTCCAAACCCATATACCATTCGAGCGATGGGCCAGAAAGACTATCCTGAAAGAAGTGCATCAGCAACTTCTCATCGTCAGAATAGGCGGACATCTTTCTATAATAAGATCGGAGGTGGACCCGGGGGCAAGTAGTACCCTTATACTTCTCAAAGGTAGGCACCTTAAACTTGTGAGGTACCTTAAAGTCGGCAATCAACCCGAGGTTGGACACGTCAACGCCCAAGGTGTTCTGATTTTCTATGCTTCTCATCTTGTCTTCCAGCGCCTTGAACCTGAGTCGAGCTTCAGCATTCAACTCTGCTTCTACACCTCTCTGAGAAAATATGTCATCTTGATGGTCCTCCAGCCACGGTTGAGGCACCAACAGATTTCCTGCACCAGCATTGCCGTTGACCGGCCCTATGTTAACATTGGCTCCCAAACTACCATTGCCGACGCCAGCCGCGTTGAGCCCGATATTAGTCATCAGATTGCCGTTAGCACTGTCGTTGCCCCCGGCAGCAGGAACAACGTTCTGTGGAGTATCCCCTGGAGGAGGAGTAGGCACGGCCCCTCCATGAAGTATGCCATTACTGTCAACCCTGGAGATCAGCGGTTGAACCAAAGTACGAAGCTGGTCTTGACCATTCGCGACCACCTGCATCAGCTCCATAAAACGATCCATCCGTTCACGGAGTTCTTGAACATCTGACTGCACCTGGTCCATTATCCTTGTCTGATTAGCGCGAGTTGAGTAGCGGTGGATGAGTCTTTGATCAATCCTGGAGACCGGAGACAGCTCGGAACCTGAAAAACCTGTTAACAATAAAGGTTAGGAAAAACGATAAGATATACACCATGCAAATATGCTTCATGCAGATGCATGCGTGTGTCTGTGTGCGTGGGAGATTTCCCCTCGATCCTAGTGCCTTAGTGCCAGTGCTGATAATAATAAGAGGAAGACGAAATCTGAGCCCCATCATGGAAACATTAATCTCATATATATATGGAAAGGCCTGTCGAGGCAGTACACAGTATCAGCGAGTACAAATCAACAGCATGACCTCAGCCAACAAGTCTGGTGATGGTCAGCATACATCAAAGATAAAAAACAACAGAGATATAACTAGTCAAGTACGACCACGGGCGCGATACTCTGCTAATAACTCCTTCGTCTTTGAATGATCCGGCGAAGTGAGCAACCCCTCGATGAGTAGTTCCCTCTGCCTGATGGTATGCTGAAGCCCCTGAACTGAACTCTCCCAAGCGCCTTTGCCAAAGCAATCCTCCAGCTTCCGCTTCTTAGACTCAAACATCAGCTTATGCTCCTTTAGGCTAGCAATGGCTTTGTTGAGACGGGCTTCAGCGGAGTACCTGCGGGCGGTCTCTTCATCAAACCTCCGCTCACTGTCCTTCACTTCGGTCTCTAGCTTGGAAATCTGCAGCATCAGCTTGTCTTCTCGCTCCTTCCTGGTGGCCATGGAAGTCTTCCAATGCTGGTCGAACTTAGATATTCTCCGATAAGCTTCCTCTAAATGCAGCTTCTTCGTAGCTAGCACATCATTAGCAGCTCTGAAGTCTTGACCTAAGCGTTCCTGATCAGCAATCTGCTTTGCCAGGTCTGCACCCAGCTGGCTCACCGACTATGTTTGCCTTTTGAGAGCATGCACGGCTTCGTTCCTCTCACTTCGAAGCTGAGCTAACTCCTTCTCTAATTCTGCATTTGCCCTCTTCAGTTCATCACGCTCGGCTAATACCTGGTTGTGCTGATGAACGGACACAGTGGTAGGTTCTTCAACTGATGGAGGACTCTCTGGTCTGGCATGAGGGAATGGCATCCCTATAGCGCTGGCTCTGGTTCTGATCCAATCTGAATAAGGAGGGTAGGCCTGGCTGTTGCTCTTCCCCAACGAAGGCTTTCCTCTCGTGCTGATATTATTCCATGCATACTGAAGCTTAGACAACAAATCCCCCTCTAGAATACCCGTGAGGTACAGAGATTCCCGTACCTCTTCTTCCTTTGGTGGGGCCCTCAAAGCATATGCAAACTGACGAACTAGCAATGATGGATTGTAGTTGATGCAACCCTTCCTACCTATCAAAGGTACGTTAGGAAACCCACTACAACTGAAGATCACCTCGGTGCCTAACCTGTCTCTGTCAACGAACCAATCAATGTCTTCTGCCGACAAACTCATCAGACGCTCAGGCCACTCAGCTGTGGCTGCAGACAAGACAGAAGAACCCCTCTTGGGCAAATGACTATCAAACCACTTGTACAGCAACGGTACGCAGCATGAAACATTCTTCCCTCTCCGGTTCTCATTCTTGTAATGCACTGAATGGTAAACGTCTCCGATCAGAGTAGGGACTGGATTCCCTGAGGCAAAGATATGGAATGCATCAAAATCTACGAAATCAGGCATGCTGGGAAATAGGATAATGCCATATATGCATAAAGCAAGGATGGCGCTGAAGGCGTCCCAACATTTGTCCTTAGCACACTGCTGAGCCTTAGCTATCAGAAACTGCAGAGAGAACCCTGGGACCTTGTTCCAACTTGTCACTACTAACTCAGAAGCGCTCAAATGGAGTGAGGAAGCCAAACTAACCAGATCAGGTTCAGCATCCATGTGGACAAAAGGCACTTGCCTTTTGATAGGCACACCCAGCATATCAGCATACTCTTCCAATGTCGGCGCGAGAACGAAGTCATGAAAAGTAAAACACCTCAAGGGAGGGTCATAAAACTGCAGAAGAGCGTGTAACCCATTCAACTCGGACGTAGAAGGTTTGTAAACCAGGCTAAGCAACCTGCCATAAGACTTCCTGAACCTATCCTTCACAGAATCCCCTGCCAGGGCTATCAAACCAGTCAGCTTCGACACATCAGGGGTCGGGAATTTATACGCAACAGTCTTCCTGAGAGAGGCCATAATAACAGTAGGAGGCGGGAAATCCTGGATCGAGGAAACGGTACCTGCAACACAGACACACGTTAATGGCATGCAGATGAATGCGTAAACTAATGCAAAATGCAGGCATGCAATAATATATCCAGGTGGCTGCTGTGGAGATTCGGTATCAACAGTCACTGACGAGAAGGAAACCCCGGTGTAAACCCACTGATCTGATCTGCAGAGAATAACCATCTGATAGGATCGAGATCAAAATTCTGCCTTGACAAGAATAAGTGCCTGATAATAAGGACCCGGGATGCATGATCAGAAAACGTCCGCTGATGAAGTCTTCAGACCCCAAATCAAAAATCTGCCCTTTCAAGAACGAACACACAGCTGCTGACGAGATCTTCAGACCCCGCTCAAAATCTGCCCTATCAAGAACAAATAACATCTGCTGATGAGATCTTCAGACCCCACTCAAAATCTGCTCTATCCGGAACAAACCTCTGATGACAATACTCTGATCGAAACCTGCTCTGTCAAGAACAGACATACACCCGATGATAAGATCCTCTGATCAAACCCTTGCTCTATCAAGAACATATCTGCAACTGAGAACCCAACATAACTGATTCACTATCAAGAAAACCAGGTAGTCTGAAGGTCAAAGTTTCCTGCAACAAACCCAGTCCCACTCACAGGTATGAACCTAGACTGACTCAAGGTACGGCATCCTATGCGTTCATCAGCGTCACATACTTTCAAAACTGATGATACGATTCCCAGAAGGAGTGGCATCATCAAGTCCTGAAGAGGCCTCACTTAGCTGAATCACAAATGATCGGTCCCCAGAGTCGACAATCCACCAAACCAGCAACCGTCTCAACCCAAACGGTTGAAAGTGAAGCCAACCGGATGAACCTCATCTGAGCGTGGATTTCATGAGACACTAGTGCCTGCAAAGCAAGCACGCGCCCACTAATTTCCACTCTAAGTCTACGGTGCACTCAAGCCTGGGTCTGGCTTCTCACTCAATCAGAACTCCCATCCCACAACAGCACAAATAATCATATTATACTGGAAATAAAATGCGGGAAATAAAGTGCGAGAAGTAAAAATGCGGTAAATAAACGCGACCCAACAAGCAAACATACAAACGATAGGATTGACTCGCAGGGAACCGTTGGAGTCCCCAGCAGAGTCGCCAGTTGTCGCTTGCGCGAAAATAAGGTGCCGACATGACATAAGAGTCGCCACCTTTCGTTATTTATCCCTCAGAGCGGGAAAGGAAACGATCGGAAAAACCTGACGAAAAGGGGTAAGACAAGGTCATCGCAACCATTGTCTGGGTTCGGGAGTCGGTTACGTAAGGGGAAGGTATTAGCACCCCTCACGTCCGTCGTACTCGACGGGATCCTCGCTTGTTTGTTTACTTGGATGGGTTGGTTATAATCTATCTACCTATCAAGGCTGGCTGAAAAAGAAAAGAAAAATGACTCGGCAAAGCGTCGCGCTTTATGCCTACGTATTCCCGTCTGGAACGAGAAATCAGAGTCAACGTAGTTCGGCTAACTACGGGTTATGGGGGAAAGGTTGCTCGCTAGGACATCGCGTCCTATGCCTACGTACTTTCATCTGGTATGAAAGATCAGAGCAAACGTAGTTCGGGTAACTACGGGTTATCTCCTAAGAGAAGTGCTTTTTATGGTGTTTGCGATTTCAACCGCACTAGAGACTATGACCTGAGAGTGAATGCGTCGCATGTCACCCAAAGGGTACCATACTAAACATCCAGACTGTGGAAAAGAAACTCTCTCACAATCCTTTCTCAGATAGCTTAAGGCTCGTAACGTACGAAAGAAATCATTCATGATTACTGTATCTTAAACTGTTTTGAGGTGAGAAGAGAACAGGCCCAACTAGGAGGGAGACTATCAAGTCCTACTGTTATCATGCCACGGATTCATCCTATGGTTGAGATTTGAACAGGGAACTCCTAGATGTTGTCATGCATAGGTTTCAACCTAAAAGTCTATCATCAAATCCTCATCAGAGGAAATGAGAGTCCTAAGGGATCATGTCAATGATACACCAAAACAGACAAAAGCATCAGCTTTAACAGTAAAATGCATGCAATGCAAGTGAGGGAGGAAATGTGTGTGGGGCTTCAGCCTCCACAAGCTCGTCTCGACCTCAAGCCAGTCATGAAATAACAGTAATCATACTGAAATAAACAACATGCTATCCAGCAAAAACAGTAAATTGTACTTACACAGATAAAAGAAATGAAATGCTATCAAGCAAAATAGACACATGGGCAAGGGAGCTGGGCTCTACCGAATACCGGCAAGCAAAGCCAAGCAATAACAATACAATCAGATGCATTCATGCTCTTAGACTGAACTTATTCTAAATGTGCTTAGCCTAATGCAGCAGACAAGTCAGACAAAACACACAATACATCAAAGAAAACAGAAGAAAGCCTCAGCTCCTCCAGCAGCAACCCAGTCTTCAGACTTCAGAGATCACTTGCTTTCCAGGTGTCAACCCTACAACATGAGTATCAACTCATCTTCTCCCTTGAGCTTCAGCTCCTTTGATCAGCTCTACCTCCAGGCTTCAAGCATCAGTTTGATCTTCACAGAGTCTTCAGACTTCAACAATCTTCAAGGAATCATCCTCTTCAAGGCCTCAGCTTCTATCTTCAATGGCTCCAATGCTCCAGCAAACAAGATTCAGTCAACAAGATGAGTGGGAGATGTTACAGTACTCACTGACTTCCAAAGGATGCCATTGAGGACTTAACATCAAAGGAATGGCTCTCTCAAAGTTCTACCTTATAGGGCAAGGTCACTAATCCCTCCAAAGGAGAGAGGTGAATACCCTTAAGGGACTCTGTGTCATAGAGAAGAGAGGAGGTGAACAAGACACTCCTTGTTTATTGAACAAAGTATTCTATCTAGGGCTCTGCCTATGCACCTATTAACCTATACACAAAACAAACAAAAATTATGCTAAACTCCTCTGCAAGGTCTTCAAAGCTTCCATGATGATCCACAAGGTCTTCAACTCAATCTTCAAAGCTCACACACTCAAAAGAGAAGGGAAGAAAACACAACAATACAACTTATGCCTTTAAGCAACACACATACTATCCATACATTCAAAAATCAATGAAAAATACTAAAACACCATACAATATTCTAGCAAAATTCTAGGGGATTCTATACATACTTACCCTTAACCCATATATTCCCCATACACTAATTTGGCCTATAAACCCCAAAATAAATTTGTTCAAGTCTACCTACACAACCTAAAACCCTAATTAGAGCACCTAAATGTCCAACAATCAAACTACATCAAATTTTAATCTAAAAATCAAGAATTAAATCCTATGGGGAACTATGATTCAATATCTAATTACACAAAAAAGAATGGCTCAAAAACCCTAAGGGAAAGTCCTAAAACAAATTAGACAAAATCAAGTATCAATTAAAACATATTAAAAGTGCTATTTACAAGAAAATATGCTAAAAAATATTAAACTAAAAATAAAATGGAATTTTATTTTTTATTAATTTTCTAGACAAACTCATGGTTATGTGAAAAAAAAAGGAATGAAAAATATTGATTTTTATATTTTTTATGAATTTTATAAAATGCAAAGAATTAAAAGAAATTAAAAAATAAAAGAATAAGAAATTAAGGGGAGGGGGTGAGAAAAGCAAGGCCCCACAGTTGATTCTGAACATTGGGCCCATTCAGGGGGTGTGGATAGGAATAAGTTGCTGAGCCCAGGTTTGCCAACGAACCAAAACGGTGCGTTTGGCTAAATGATACGCAGCGTTTCGCAAGCTTCAGTCTTCCCTCCATTCTGAAATCAAATATGGGCCATTGGATCATGAGAATAAGTCAAGGTCTTGAGATCATCCGACGGTGGACCTTCATCGTCCCCAACTGAACTCTAGGGTTTGCAGAAACCCTAACCCCATGCAAGCATCTTCAACCCGTTCGTGCTCATCCATTTCCCCATGAAATTCCATGATTCCAAAAGCAAAGTTGTGCTATGACTCACCAAGAACACGATGCCATCTCTAGTTTTCCTTGAAACTCTTTAAATCATCCTAACAGAAAGCTTCATCATCAAGGTTCCATTTCTTTCATCTGTTATCAAACTCAATGGAACTTCCAACTAATGATCAAGAATTATTCTACACGTTTCCCTAACCATTCTACACCATCTCATATCCATTGATGCACACAAACTAGCTTGTTATTCATTCTGCAAGAAATTGCACCCTGCCTCGAAACCTCATGATCCTTCCCCTAATTCTCAGAAAATGGTCCTCTATCCTAGCTTAACCAGTCTAAACCTATAACTATGGTAGAATGCACATAAAATAAGAGATTCGAGCAAGATCACCAACCTGTTACACTTTAATGGAGGCTATGGTTTCCCTACAACTCAGTGCCTGAAACCTTCCTTGTTTGATCCTTAGAGGCCCATGTGGATTCTGTATGCAGCAAAAATGATGAACAAGGCTTGAAACTCGAGTTGGACAGCAAAATGCAATTCTTGCAATTTCCTCAAGATAGCTTCAAACTGCCATGGATCTTCTTCTCCCTCAGCATGCACTCACTCACAATGATCAGAATAATAGGTTTGTGGTGGAGAAATGAATGGAGATTGAAGAGAATGAAGGTTTGAGATCAAATTGCCAATGGAAGAACCTTGCTTTTCACACTCTAATCTCACCTCTCATCAACAAGGATCACCAACCATTTACCCTCCCTGATTCACTCTTTAAATAATGATTAATGGAAGCTCTTGGATTCCTCTAGAAAGATCTAGAAAGTGCTAGAATCTCATATGATGGTAAGTTGAAAATCTCATGCATCATGCATTATCCATTGCAAATTGGCCTTAAAATCTCCTAACATGATATATTGAAGTGTTATAAACCATTACAAGCTTTTCCCTTGCCTTGTGTTGGGATTTCCAAAGGTGACTTCAAATGCAAGTAACAAAATAACAAAGCATCACCCATTTTAAAGCTTCAAATCAAAATTCTATCTAAACCAATGTTCTCAAAATGATGTTTCCAATCAAAATGATATATTGGATGACCCATTTTGGATTTCTAGATCCTCCAAACCAATTTCTAATTTCAACTTTTTAAACTTATAAGCCATTTTTAGTTCATTTTTGACCAATCATGCAAATCCATGCTATGAGCTTTTCCAACAATTCATGACCTTCTTTCTAGACTTAAAATCACATTTTGAACAACTTTCGTGTTTTGAGTTTTTCCATTTGGGCTTGGAACTAGGAGATATGGCATTTGCTTAAAAATGACCTATAACTAACAAATGTCCAAAATACCCCTGTCTTGTTCAAACCATAAGTTGAGTTCCACAAATCCTATCAAGGACTTCTACCACTCAAATTAAAGCTAAGAAGATGCCCTCCAACATTCATGTTGACCAAGAGACCATAGGAATCATCCTACTAGGGCAAACGTTGTCTGCAAGTTGGGTGACTTTCAAGGACCCAGATTCACACACCTCAGTTGACCTGTAATTTGTTAAAACCATAACTTGAGCTATGTAACTCCTATCAAGGACTTCCACCACTCAAATTAAAGCTTATAACAAGCTCTACAACATTCATGTTGTGGTAAAGATGAGATATCAATCACATCTAGAGCTAAAACTGCCTGGAAGATAGGGGTCAAATTAGGGTTTTTCCACTGACAATCCTCAGAAACCCTGGCTTGAAACTTCTCAAACTCTTCAATCATGATGAATTGATCTAGGAATCATCCTTATAACACCTCTATGCATCATTCCATGATCTCATGGCCCTTGGATTAGGTCTCAACCTTCTCCAAATTTCCAGTTATCCTAGGGTTGACCTAGTCAAAACCCTAATTCTACCATTCATGGTTGAATCTCCTGAATTCTTGCATAATGACCTCCCTGGGCTTCATGATGGCTATCAAGACATCTCATAGGCTTTCTCAAAACATCAAGTTCATTCTCAAAGTCTCAGAATCATCTGAGGAGCACCTACAACTCTCAAGCTATGAAGCACACAACCCTGGTTTCACCCAACTCTTCTGGGGATCTCTTGAACTTTCTGAATAAATAATTGTTGGTCAAATTTTGGGGTGCAACAGTCTATACTTCCAAGGAACCTCTTTTGAATTCTGATACGGGAATGGATTAGGAACACAAAGAGTGATAGGTTGAATCTTCTTTTTAGAAGCTTCCACAGGAACCTTCTTATATACAATCGTGAACGGCTCGATGGTAGTTACCTCTTCGATAGACTTGGCTCTGGAAAATTGTACCACACCTTGGTTCATCAAGATCTGAACACTGCCTTTCAAATTTCGACACAAATTAGGATTATCGTCACAGATCTGGCATTTCCCATGAAGACCCTTCAACAATCCTTGTTCTTTCAACTTCTTGATCATAACAACCATCAGAGTTTTCACTTCGTTGACATCTCTGATCAACTCAGCCCCTTGATCATCCTCAATCATATTAACTGCAGGTCCACCTTGGGCAGGCAAGGGATTAGCTTGTATATTAGGACGCTCCTTAGAAAATGTCAGGATTTTCTGATCAATAAGCTCTTGAACTTTGGTTTGAGAAAAATACAATCTTCAGTAGCATGTCCTATGTACCCAGCATGGTAAGCACATGATGCATTAGGATTATGTTTCAGACCAAAAGGAGGAACTGTAGGTGCAATCTCTCTGGGGATTATTGCCCCTTGATGAATCAAATAATGAAACAACTTTGTATAAGGCACATGAAATCTGTCAAAATTCATCCGCTTACGGTTGTTCTGATTGTTATTACTCTGTATGTTCTGATGCTGATTTCCGTTGTTTTGCTGAGACTGTTGACGTTGAGGTTGATTTTGATTCTGAGAATTCTGAACTTATTATTGTAGATGATACTCATACGACGATTGTTGATACTGAGCAGCAACAACATAAGGATAGGGATAATACGGCATGGGAGCCAGGGGAACCTGATACTGAGGAGAGGCCTTCGCCATCACAACATTCGCTTCACCTTCCTTTTTCTTTGAATGACTACTTTGAGGTTTCTTGGTTGGTTGTTGAATAGCGGAACCAACAATCCTACCAATTTTCATCCTGTTCTCAATCCTTTCGCCAATAGTCACAATATCAGCAATATTTGTCGAAGAACTGCCCACCATTTTATCATAATAAAACCCTTGCAAAGTGCCCATGAAAATGTCAACCAATTCATTGTCAGAAAGAGCAGGACACACCCGAGAAGCCATCTCTCGCCACCTTTGTGCATATTCCTTGAATGTTTCAGTTGAACATTGTGACTGATTATGCAACTGTAATTTGGTAGGAGCCAAATCAAGATTATATTTGTATTGTTTCAAGAATGCTTCTGATAGGTCTCTCCATGAGCGAATCTTGCTACATTCTAAACCCATATACCAATTTAGAGAAGCTCCAAATAAGCTATCTTGAAAACAAAGCACCAACAATTCATCATTGTCAATATAGGACGCCATCTTCCTACAATACATGGTCACATGACTGCGAGGACAACCCAAACCCTTGTTCTTTAGAAGCTCGGGAATCTTGAATTTCTGCGGCAGCACGACATTGGGAACTAAACACAAGTCTTTAGCTTCCATGCCAAAAGAAGAATATCCTTCAATCGCATGGATTCTCTCATCCAACAACTTATACTTAGCAGGTCTATTATGATCAACGGGCCTGACAAGAGCCTGAGGATTTGGAAGATGTGATGCAGCTGGAGCAGGTATCTGTGGAGAAGCAAACTGAGATGGATACACCAACCCAGAATTTACCATCTAACCATCATTCTGACCCATCTGAAAACCATACGGATAACCAGTAGGAAGTACCATAGCAGCAGAGGATGCCTCAGGGTAGGGCCTAGCATGAACACTCTGAACCATAGTTTGAGCAGGCTGAGACAAAACCGGAACATGAATAGGAGGGCCCCTATACACATGCTCGTCTTCGTCAGGAATCTCAACATCAGTAGACATAGGAGTCAGGCGAACTTGTACCTAAGGAATCTTGTGATCATCATGATTCACCATAGGAGGCAGAATGGGAGTAGGCATGCCCCAAGGATAAGCAGCAAAATTACCATAGGGCATGGGTGCAACAAAAGGTTGATACAGAACAAAAACACTATCACTGGCAATTTGAGGGGTGAAATTTGGAGGCATTCCCCACGTGAAAGAAGCAGACATTCTGTTCAATCCAAGCTGAATAAAAGGTAGATTGTTAGAAGGTTGAACAACAGTCTCAGCTGGCGCTTCCACAATAGTTGGAGAAGAAGCAACGATAGGAGTAGGGATCACCACAGGAGTGACGACAGTAGCATCAGTAACAGTTGCAACAACAGAAGTAGCAGCGACAACGTCTTTCTGAGCGCAAAAGAACTCCATAATAACATCCATGTTGGTCCGGAATTGATCCGTTTGACCTTGAAACTGAGCTAAAGTCTCCTTGCAGGCAGCATTTTCTTGTTCAATATCATCCATGATCCCAGTCTTGTTTGAGCAAGTGAAATAGTGATGTTGAGTCGTTGTCTTGCTACAAGGCGGAGACGGACAGTGTAAGCACATGGTTTCTGAATGAAGGACATGCATATGAGTATGATTGGATGTAATGTATGCAAACATAAACATATAAATTCCAGGAACTCGTGAGCTTTATCTTTATTAGCAATAATCATAAAGCATATAAGTAAAGGCGCAAAGATAAATTGACAAGAGAAAAACTTCAATGAGATAAAGAAGTAAAAGCTTCAATGCAACTCAAATATTTGCCTTTTAGGCTACAACAAGATCAGCATGAATACTATCAAATATAATCTTACAAACAGACAAGAAGTGGAAAACAACCCAAGGAGTCTGGTGTGGTAGCCCATCAGCATAAGCATCCCTCAACAACCTTGGTAAATCCTCCAATGCATGCTCGACAAATCTAGCTAGACGACCATGCCTCTCACTCCAATACTTCGCATCCTTCATGAGGTTGCGCAATAAAGAATGATTAGGTCCCTGAAGAATATCCTGCAGAAATGCCTCCTTCTGATCCAAGAGGATTTGCAGATGACGGCTCTGACGCTCCCAATGAGTATTCTCCAAGTGGGAATTGAAGGCAATCCCGAAAAAGTCAAGGCCATTCAAGAAATTCCTTCGCCCAAGACTGAGAAACAAGTAAGAGGATTCTTGGGACGTTTGAATTACATATCAAGGTTCATATTCCTCATGACTACAACATTCTTGCCAATTTTCAAACTCCTCTAAAATGATCAAGGCTGTGTATGGTTGGAAAATTTCCAAAATGCTTTTGAAAGTATCAAGGAATATCTGCTTAAGCCGCCTATTTTGTCCCCTATAGTGGAAGGAAGACCCCTGATTATATACTTAATGGTATTAGAAGACTCCATGGGTAGTGTACTTGGCCAACAAGACGAAACAGGAAAAAAAAGAGTATGCCATTTACTACCTGAGGAAGAAATTCACGGACTGTGGGTCTTGATACTCTATGCTCGAGAAAACTTGTTGCACTTTAGCTTGGGCTGCTAAACGTCTTCGTCACTATATGATTTATCATACCACTTGGTTAATCTCCAAAATGGATCTGATCAGGTATGTCTTTGAGAAACCTGCTTTAACTAGAAGAATTGTCTGTTGGAAGATGTAGTTATCAGAATATGACATCGAGTACCACGTTCAGAAAGCTGTCAAAGGAAGAATTCTAGCCGATCATTTGGCCCATCAACTAATTGATTACCATGAATCTCTCGGATTTGACTTCCCCGATGAAGATGTGATGTATCTAAAAGATGAAAGATTGCGATGAACCATTACCAGATGAAGGACCAGAGTTAGGATCCCATTGGGGTATAATATTCGACGAAGCTGTTAACACTTATGGAAATGGAATTGGGGAAATCGTTGTTATGCCTCGTGGTACCCACATTCCTTTCATAACTAAATTGACATTCAAATGTACAATCAACGAGGCCGAGTATGAAGCTTGCATCATGGGTCTCGAAGAAGCCATTGACTTAAGGATAAAGAATATGGATGTGTATGGAGACTCTACTTTAGTTATAAATCAGATCAAAGGAGAATGGGACACATGTCAATCTGGTTTAATCCATTACAAAGACTATGCAAGAAGTTTATTACCTTTCTTCCACGAAGTTGAATTTCATCACATTCCTCATGAAGAGAACAACATGGATGATTCACTTTCTACCTTATCCTCCATGATTAGTGTGAATCAATGGAACAAAGTACCCAAGATTAATGTGATGCGCTTTGATAGGCCCACTTACATATTTGCAATAGAGGAAATCATCAATGACAAACCCTAGTATCACGATATCAAGTGCTTCCTTCAAAGACAAGAATACCCATTTGGGAATTCAAGGAAAGACAGGAAGACTCTCAGAAGACTAGCTAGAAACTTCTTCCTGAATAATGATGTGTTATACAAAAGAAACTTTGACATGGTTTTGCTCAGATGTGTGAATAGACACGAAGCAAACTTACTCATGAAAGAAATTCATGAAGGCTCCTTTGGCACTCATGCCAATGGATATGCAATGTCAAGAAAGATGTTAAGAGCAGGATATTATTGGCTGACAATGGAATCTGATTGTTACACATACATGGGGAAATATCACAAATGTCAGATTTATGTCGACAAAATTCATGTGCCTCCGACTCCCCTCAAAATTCTATCCTCTCCATGGGCCTTTTCTATATGGGGGATTGATATGATCGGCATGATCAAGCCTAAGGCTTCAAATGGACATCGCTTCATCTTGGTTGCTATTGACTATTTCACCAAGTGGGCCGAAGCAGCACCATACGCCAATGTAACCAGTCTAGTGGTAGTCCGGTTTATCAAGAACAATCTCATCTGCGGTTACGGTGTCCCAAGCCAGATAATTACTGATAATGGATCGAACTTGAACAACAAAGTGATGAAGGAATTATATGCTGAATTCAAAATTAAACATCATAAATCGTCTCCCTACAGACCCAATATGAATGGAGCGATAGAAGCAACTAACAAAAAAAGACCATTCAGAAGATGGTCTTGACTTACAAGGATTGGCACAAGATGCTCTCGTTTGCTTTTCATGGATATCGTACATCTGTTTGTACTTCAACAGGGGAAACCCCTTTCTCCTTAGTATACGGTATCGAAGCAGTACTCCCCGTAGAAGTTGAGATCCTGTCAATAAGAGTCTTGAAGGAAGCCAAGCTAACAGAAGCTGAATGGTGTCAAAGTAGGTACGATGAACTGAATCTAATAGAAGAAAAGAGGATGACGACTTTATACCATGGTCAGTTATATCAAAGAATGAAGAAATATTTTGACAAAAAGGTTCGACCTCGGGTATTTAGAGAAGGCGACCTCGTACTAAAAAAGATCCAATCTTTCCTCGCCAACTCCAAGGGCAAATGAACTCCAAATTACAATGGCCCCTACGTTTTTAAGAAAGCCTTCTTAGGCGGTGCCTTAATGCTTACAACTATGGTGGGGAAGGGCTCACTCGTCCTACAAATGGTGAAGCAGTCAAGAAATACTTCGCCTAAAAAGAAACAAAAGAAAAGCTCGCTAAGTTGAAAACCCGAAAGGGAAACATAGGCAAAAAAGAGCGTCTCAGTGAATTGAAAACCCGAAAGGGAGGTCCAGGAAAAAATTAGTGACATAAATAGAAGATAGCTATCCCGGTGGATTGAAAACATGAAAAGGAAATCTATACAGAAGTATGTGATTTATGGCAAGTAACTGCGTCCAACAAGATTGGACCATCTAAAGCAAACGTCATCTGTCAAAGAATCCTCAATCAAGTCACCTTCAATAGAATCTCAAGATTGGACTGGCTAAGGTTTTGAGCCTGAAGCACAACGACCTGGGTTCAACACCCATGGAGGACATTTCTTTCTTTTTTATGACTTTGTTTATTCACTTTTCTTCACAAAATTTAATTGATCATAAATTTCTTATTTTTTATCATTTTGAACCCATTCTTTTTTGCAAATTGTTCATGATAATGCCTATTTTATATTTGTGAAAAGAAAATACCAAAAATAATTATTTTTTATGCATTTTTTAATGTTCAAAGTATGTGGTCATTTTAGGGTTTCCATGACTTTCTTTTTATTCTTTTGAGTATTCCCTTTCTTTCCCTTGTACATGTTGCTTTGGGTGGATCACACACACTTTGTAGAAATGTTGTTTGATCTTGTAAACTTGTGCATTGTGCGATTACTTGAGTTTTATTGCTTTTTAAAGCATGATTACATGATAAATGTATATGTTGATTTTTTCCATACCATGAGCTTTTGCCCAACTATTTTGCCTTAACATGAGATGTTCTTTCCATGCTTACGTAACTATGATGTGCATGTTTGCCTTTTGTTGTACCCCAAAATTTGACCAACCTTTTCTTCTTAACTTGGCTTGTGTTTCATTCCATTTTAGCATTTGCATTTGCATAGCATTGTTATCTACAGGGCATCAAGAGGTGTCTTGTGATATTCAATAGGAGGGTCTCTTTGGTTTCAATCTCAAGCAAGAATCGTTTGTGCAAACCATCAAGTTTTTATCATCACCATGAAGTTGTCTGAGCTCCTTGAAAGGAAAGGTTGGTGTGTGGATATCATCTCCTATCTTGGGGATCATTAGGGGGTTTTCAAGGATTCATGAGGTCTTTATCTTGAAGAAGACATAGTCCAAAAGCTCATTAAGTACCTTAGGGGTCATTATGGAGCTTGTATAATCATTCAATTCACCTGCAAAAGCCACAGTCAAAAGATATGGAACTAGGGTTTTCATCTAGTCAACCCAAAGTCAACTGTTGACTTGAGAGGGTTCAAGACTTAGATCTAAGTCATTGAAGCCATGGGAAGTCATTTTTAAGCATCTAATTTGTCATGACGAGATCAAATCAAGAGGAATAAAGAGTTGAAGAAGTTACTAAATTAGGGTTTCAGTTGATTTTAGTGTAAAATCCCCTTCTTTAGTGCCCAACTTCAAAGACATTTTACCCTATGATGCAGGCTCAATCTCCTTTTCATGAAAACACAAGACATCTAGAGCATGTTGTTAGCTTTCTTTTGAGTACTAGAACTCATCCATTGAGTTTGTACATCTCAAGTTATGATGCTAACAAGTTAGGGATCTCAGATGAATATAATTGTGGTCAACAATACGTCAACTCAATTCCAAGACATTTTTGACCTAGAATCAAGCTTCTCCTCAACTTTAGGTGAACATGAAAGTTGTGCCTCATGGTCTTAGCTTTATAAAAAGTCCTAGAAGTCCTCTTTCGCATTTGTGGAACTTAAGTTATAGTCTTAACAAGTCAAGGGTATTTTTGGAAGATTTCATTATAGGTCATTTGTGTCAATGGTCAATCTCATGATTTTATGGACTTCAAATGCATTTCCAACCAACATGAAATTTGTGTCTAAGGTTCTTAACTCCACATTGAACTCAAAGTTCATGAATATTGATGATTTTTGTGGTCATGTAAGCCATTTTAAGATGGAAAATTGGATTTTTGGTTATGATTTAAGAACCTTGCATTACAAGTCATGTTTTGTCCCTTTTTTGAATTACTTTGTGCCATTATATGACATAGAAGAGTTTTACATCAAATGGACCAACATTGTGCCATATTTTCAAGTTTCTTACTTGAAAAGTTTTGATTTCAAACTTGATGTGTGGATTATTTATAAAGCCCAAATCAATTTATTTCATTTGTACACCTCATGCACTTCACTTTGCTGATCCAACATGGTGTGAAAAGTACCAAACGCATGTGCATGAAAGAATGTATAATTTTTGGCAAATTTTCAAATCTCACCAATAAGGCATTTGGGCATGCATGGTCATGAGATATCCATCATATAAAAGCATTTTGGTCTTCCTTAATGCTAAAAATAGAAGGTTGCTGCGTGAGGGAGCTGAGACATCTCAAGAATTCTCCAAAATTTTCCATCTTCGATTCAACTATATCTGGGTGAATTCCTCCAAATTGTTGCTTGAATCTTCTTCATCAAACTCTAAGGAGCAGATTGGATAGCTTGAACTGAAGCTTGCGTGCCATTTCAAGAGCCAACGGAGCTACTCCGCTCAATAAGTTTCTCAACTAATTTCTCTCATTCTAGCTATGAAATATGATCATTCTGGGTTGCATCTGAAGCCCTACCCTTGGTAGGCTATGTTTGAGTTGTTTGTTTATCTATTTGATAAAGTTTCAGCATATGCATTTCAAAATTCATGTCTTCGATTCTCATTATCCATCGACCTTTTTGATGTTTAAATGTTGGATTCAGAACCCTTGTTGTGTCAGCTTTCGATTGGTACCATTTTTTCCCTTTTTTTTTGAGGTTTTAGAACTGAGCTCCGGCGAGCTGGTCGGAGAAGATAACCGCAGCCCTAGCTCCGGCGTCTGATTCTTTCTCAGGTGGAAGCTGACTCATCATGCGTTGGATTTTTGACCCTTGGCGTGTTACATTTGGATTGACTTGACTTTTGCCACACATGCTTTGAAATCCTACTCGGATTAATGAAACGATGTGTTTCATTTGATCTAAGTTGATCTTGGATTAGGCTGAAAGTGATAACCACACCCCCTGTTTTCTGAGCCCATCTGCGCTTTTGCCTATTTTCAGTTCATCTTGGAAATTGGTTATGCACCTCCCAATTATTTCATTTTATTTTATTTTCATTTTCTGGTTTCATTTCCTATTATTAAAAATACTTTTAATGATCAGAAAATTCTACAAAAATCATTTTCCATTATTTCAAGGCTTTATTTAATTTTCCATAATTTTATTTTCTGTTTTTATTTTTATTTGCTATTTATTTTCATTTTTGCAAATTGTTGACTCATATGTGGTCTACCTTGATTGATCCGTTCCATTTGGGCTTCAAATGCTTGTCCCCTATGATCATGGCTTCTCCCTCGCCTAAGTTAGAAACAGAAGCCAAAGTTTCAAAGTCAAACTCAACTCAAGGTATCACCAAATAAATTGATTATCAAGGGTGCTCTTGATAATCAATTTATTTGGTGATACCTTGAGTTGAGTTTGACTTTGAAACTTTGGCTTCTGTTTTCCATTGGGCTTGGCTAATTTTTGCATTTTATTTATATTTTATTTAGCAATCCTCCTATTTTTGATGAAGCTTGCAAGTCAAGTCATCTTAGAGGAAGTTCATACAAACTAGTTTGACGTAGTTCCTTTAGGAAATGACTTTTATGGATCCCAGGTGCACCCTATGAGCCTTGATGCTTATTTATGACATGATTAAGGTGCTAGTCTTTCATTTTTTAGGTCATACACTTGTGTAAATTGTTTCACAAGTTACTTGGAAGTTGAGCATTCCCACTTGTGTGTAAGTGTTCAACATGGTTTGGAACTTTGGTTCTTCCATTTGCCTTGACTTGGATCTTGTTTTTACTTTGTTTGCCATCTTGACTTGAACCTTTTTCTTTTGGTTTCACTTCTGCCCCTTTGGTTTTGATCATCATTTAATACAATTTGTGTCGCTACCGCGAAAATCAGGTGCCGGCAAAACAGAAGAGTCACCAGCTTTCGTTATTTATCCCACAGAAGGGGAAAGGAAACGATCGGAAAAAACCTGACGAAAAGGTATAAGATAAGGTCATCGCAACCAATGTCTGGATTCGGGAGTCGGTTACGCAAGGGGAAGTTATTAGCACCCCTCACGTCCATCGTACTCGATGGGATCCATGCTTGTTGGTTTGTCTACGAGTGAAAAACAATCTAGCTACGACTTCTAGGGTTAAACGGAAAGAACTGACTCGATAGAGCATCACGCTCTATGCCTACGTATTTCCTTGTGCAATGGGAAAGTCAGAGTCAACGTAGTTCGGGAAACTACGGGGGAAGGTTGCTTGCCGAGATGTCGCATCTCGTGCCTACGTACTTTCACACGGCGTGAAATATCAGAGCAAATGTAGTTCGGGAACTACGGATAACCGGGGTGTTCTCGATCACACAGGGGTGAGAGAAGGGATTGACGATACTAGCGTACGCATTCTAGCAGTTTGGTGTTTGCTGCTCGACCATTGGAAACTTAGGCGTTACCTGTTTGCGGTAGAACGAATGTAGTATGTCGAGTTTAGAGGTATAGGAACCTACGGGACTTAGAACTACGGTCTGTTCTCAATTACGCTAGGGCAAGAGAAAGGGATACAGTCGTCAGCAGGAAAGTCTCGATCGCACGGCAGCGAGAGAATGGAGACGTTAGTTGTTAGTGTGCTCGCTAGGATATCGCATCCCATGCCTACATATTCTCATCTGGTACGAGAAATCAGAGCAATTGTAGTTCAGCCAACTACAGCAAAAAGGGGAAAGGGAAAAGAGGGAGCTCGCTAGGATATCGCATCCTATGCCTACGTACTCTCGTCTGGTACGAGAGATCAGAGAAAACGTAGTTCGACGCACTACGGAAAACAAGTCTCGATTGCACAGGGGCAAGAGAAGGGATCTCAATCGCCAGGATGCGAGAGGAAAGGGTTTCGATCGCGCGGGGGCGAGAACAAAGAGGAAGCAGACTTAACACACCTAAATGGGAAGGAACTCGGGACACACACACGCAAGAACCTAAGGCGTAGGAGCGAATGCGTCGTATGTCACCCAAAGGGTGCCACACTAAACACTCTAGATGATTGAGAGGAAACCCCTCAATCACCATTTCCCACGTATCTAACACTACAGCTCACAACACTCGACGGTTGCACGAAGACTTGAATAAGAAAGATGTTATCGAACGAAGCGGCATCGTTGGCCCTTGACACTGCGCGTAAGCTCCATTTCAATCTTCTCCTCTCTGGATCCTTGAGGATGACGTTCAAATCAGAACCAATGTAACGCTAAATAGTCATAGTTCGACTTATACGAGAAATCAAACTCTAAGAGGTAGCGTATTGATATCCGTGTCAAAGACAAGATAGAGAAATGATATCGAAAATCATTCTCCAATTGAATCATGTCACACGGCCAACACAGAATAAAATCTAAGATAAAAATCAGATAGCAGAGAAACGAGGAGAGAAATCCAATAACAAATGGAAATAAAATTCTACTCCTAAAATAGGCAATAAATCCCTAATAGAAAATACTCTAAAGAAAATCTAAGTAAATTGCATATGGAAAATAAAATGGAAATTCTATCCTATGCACAATAGTCTATAATTCCTACAAAGAAAATAGAATGTAAAATCTACATACAATATTAAGAGAAATAATATCTAAGGAAAATAGGAAATTTTATGTAGAACTCTATAATCCTAAAAGAAAATGCTAATGGAATATAAATTCTAGAATATAAAATCTATACTAAAAAAATGCATCATATTCTAAACTATAATTCCTAAGAAGAAAAAAAATAGTATATAAAAAATAGAATATAAATTCTATGCTAAAAATATGTAATAATATCTAAAGGAAAAATAAACTATAATTCCTAAAAGAAAAATAGAAAATAAAACTACAATCTATTACAAGCAAATATCCAATACAAAAAAAAAAAAGGGAAGGGGGTACAACAGCAGAACAGGGGGTAAAGCCTGAAAAAATAGTTGTGCTTTAGCCCACAATACATCAGCCAGAAAAATAAAAACTAGGGGGGTGTAGTTCGGAACATGGGATGCACGGCCAGAAATTGATTGGGCTTATGGCTTGGCCCACAAAGCAACAAACAAAAACACCACAAAAAAAGTGGAAAACGGGGGTGCGTGAGGAAATGAAGGGGTATGGTCCAGAAACTGAACGCATGGGCCCAAGGCCCATCAACCAACCCAATCCACGAAATCTTTCCACCTTCCTCCTTCCACTTTCCAATCAGAAACCTTAAACCCTCTCTCTCAACCTCTGTCGCCGCCGTCGTTACTTCTCCCTCACCGTTCAACCTCTCTCGTCCGTTCCAACGTCCTTGCTTCTCCACAACTACTTCCCACAAAATCCATCTCGTGCAAAACACTTCTCCCTCTCAAAACCTCAGATCTCACGCTCTCTTTCTTTAATCATTTGTGATGTGCAACCTACAAAACCTAAATGAAATAACAAATCCACCAAATCAAAACAAATCAAAAGACTCTTCTCAACTCCCAGAGGTTAGATCTGGCGCATCTTGATGATGGCGATGAACATTGACGAAGGTTCTTGAAGAAGTTCTGGAGGTATGGTTCGTGCGTTCGAAGATCTTGGATGGTGATGATTGATGAAGTGTGAGGATCTTCATATGACGTTTCTGGGAACAGATCTAAGTTTTGATGAACGCGTTTGAAGGAGTGTTGGTGTTGATCTTCATGAAAACGAAGAGATTAGGATGAAGCTTCCTTTATTTACAATGGATCTTGAAGTGGTGAATTTCTGGAACGCGTTCATGAGTTCTTGAAGATCTGGACGAACTCGGATGCAAATGGATGAACGTTCTTGAACAGTTGATGATGAAGTTCGTTGATGGAGGATTGTATGAACTTGATGAAGATTGTTATGATTCTTGATCGGTTTCTGGAGAATGATAAGATGAATGGATGAATAATCTCGTCGAAAAAAAGTTGTTGTAGAAGCTGGAAAATGGATGGACATTGATGAATCTGGAGATTTGCGGTGAAGATTCCGGTGGAATCTGGAAAACGCTCATGAACATGGATGAAGTTCATGATGTTTTCTGGAAATCTGGATGAGGGTGATACGAAGGTGATGAAGAAAAAATCTGGAAAAATGAAGGTTGGATGAGTTTTCCGGTGACAGTTGCAGTTTCCGGCGGGTAGTTACGGTGTGGATTTGGCCGTATGATTTCGCAGGCGGGAGTTCCGGCGAGTTTGCATCTCCGGAGAGGGAGGGGATGAGGTGAGACAGGTGGCAGGCTGCGTGGCAGCCATGTAGAGAGGGAGAGTGAGGTGTGGGACGCGTGGCTTGTGATGTGGCGCCGTGTGGATGAGTGATGGAATGAGGTGGCCTGGAAAGAGAGAAACGTGGCTTACTTTTATAATGCCAAGTGGCACTGGACCCGGACTGGTGGGCCTCTAGAAGTTGGACGTCTGGCCCACTAGACCCCACTGATGACTCAATTAATTGCAATTAAAGCTGAATTAAGGACCTGATTAGTGAATACTAGTGATGATTAATACCCTAACTAAAACCTACACGAAAAATTAAGACTTTTTAATTAAAAACTGCCAATTAATGGTTAAGACTCAATTAATTATGACTAATTAATGGTGACTAATGATGATTAAAGACTCAATTAAAACTCAATTAATTGTTAAACAAAAATCAATACTAATTGATTAAAAGCTGCTAATTAATCTAATTGGAATTGATTAAAACCAAATAACATCTAAGACTTAATTCTAAAAAAGAGTTTAAACTCTATTAAATTCTAAAAAGAAATTAGATCTATTAATAAAACCTATCAATTTCTTAACAATTCAATTAATATCTAAAAAGAGTTAAATCTATTAAAAATAGAAAAAACTATTAAAACCTAATAATATCTAAAAATTAATCTAGAAAAATAATTAACCTATTTAAAATCTATTTCTAATATCTATTTACTATTCTAGAAATTAAGGAAAAAATTCTAGAAAATGAAATAAAAATCAATTAAACCAATTAAAAAAAGATGCGAGAACATAGCGAAATAAACGGTAAAAGCTAAAAACACCAGGAAGAGCACACATTCCACAACAAAACTCGCTTATTCGAACTGGTTTGAACTGCTTGAAATGCCAGGAAAAGGCTGTAATCCCGATAAAGTCAATATGACTAAAAAATGCAATGTATGCGGTATGCAGATGCAAAATTGCAAAATGAGTCGAAACATAAGCCAAATTGCAAGAAATGGTTGGTCAAATTTTGGGGTGCAACAGTTGCCCCTATTCAAACGGCTTGGACCTGAAGGGTTGAGAAGCAAACGACTTTCAAACATTCAAAGGTAGAAGATGGTTGAATACCAAAGAAACCCGAAAATTTGTCAACCTGCAGAAATAAACTGCAAAAACTGCTTGGGGAACAAATATCCAGAAAACTGAATCCGGTTGTCACGGCAACAGACCGATCAATCATCTGATAAAGAAACTAACTTTAGTACCAGTTACTTGTGTGACGCCACAGATGACAAACCCGAAGGTTGGATCAACATGCACTTGATCCTTTCACATCGTCTAATGATAGACAGGAAGAGAAATATACTCACATCGTCTAAAGGAAGACGGAAAGACACCATCCCAAAGGTTCACATTGTCTAATGATAGACAGGAAGAAAAACAATCTGAATCTCGCATCATCTAATGATAGACGAGAGGAACATATCTGAATCTCGCATCGCTTAATGATAAATGAGAGGAACATCCAATCCAAATCTCGCATCGTCTAATGATAGACAAGAGGAAAATTATAGCCAAATCTCGTATCGTCTAATGATAGACGAGAGGAAAACCATATTCGAATCTC
The DNA here is from genome assembly GCA_963859935.3 of Lathyrus sativus. NCBI lineage: Eukaryota > Viridiplantae > Streptophyta > Magnoliopsida > Fabales > Fabaceae > Lathyrus > Lathyrus sativus. The sequence continues at coordinate 342,142,231 of OZ012735.1, read as the reverse complement.
GCATTGTCTAATGATAGACGAGAGGAAAACCAATCCAAATCTCGCATCGTCTAATGATAGACGAGAGGAAAACCATATTCAAATATCGTATCGTCTAATGATAGACGAGAGGAACAATATAGACCACGTCAATGAACCTCAAAACCACCCATCAAATTTCGGAATCCTTTCGTCTATAGGAGTTGATGGAAAGAACAATATCCTCAAAGGGGCCACATTATCAATAAGAATTGACAGGAAGAAAACCACCTCCAAAGAGCCATGTCATCAATAAGAATTAACAACTAGGAAAACCGAACATTCTTCGAAGAGCTTCGACGTCAATAAGAATCAACAACTAGGAAAAATGAACATTCTTCAAAGAGCTTCGACGTCAATAAGAATCAACGGTCAAGAAAAACCCCTCTTGAAATGTCATCTCATCCAATAAACAGAAAGAAAACCATATCTAAAAGATCGCCTTGAAACCTCCCATCGTCTAAAGATAGACGGAGAGAAAACCATACCCAAAACTCACAACGTCTAAAGATAGACGGAGAAAACGCCATACCCAAACTCACAACGTCTAAAGATAGACGGAGAAAATTCCTGTTGGGGAAACACATCGTCAATAGGATCTGACGGGAAGAAAACCTGCTCGGAGGTACACGTAGTCAATAGGAATTGACGGAAGGAAAAGTCTGTCGTCATCAGATGATTGATGGACAAAGCATAACCATCGTATGATCTGAAAATCAAATAAACCAAAGAGTTGTCTGAACAAAGCTGCTGAATAAATGCCCCTGAATTGATTGCAGAGCGATTTGCGTTGCCACAGAAGGCTGATAGAAAAATAGGCTTATGCTTCGTATGCATATGCGTATGTTTGAATTTTTCTATGGCGTAATGCTCCATATAAGATGGAATGCTGCACATTTGACGATGAAATGCAAATATGATGATATATGCAAGATGCAAATGCAAGCTCGGGCTGCTGGAAAAACTGGATACGAAACCGCTTCAGCAAAATAAATGCTGAAGACAAAGCCAACTCCGCTGGGGATAACCAGGTATCACAGAATTATTCCAGCAAAATAAATGCTGGAAAGGTGAACCGACTCCGCTGGGGATAACCAAATGTGCTAAGTATGATTGGACTTCCCTAGGGATAGCTTACCCGTTCCAATGACAATTGGACTTCCGCTGGGGAAAACAGACGGAGTCTTCCTGCATATTAATGAAGATTGGATTTTGAGACTGATGCGCCAACACGGATTGGGCCTCACGGTGATTGCCAATATGGATTGGGCTTTAGGAATGACGCACCAATAAGGATTGGGCTTCCTGACGATTGCCAATAGGAATTGGGCTTTTAGGCTATCCGTGATGGGTCAAGTGCGACTGACGCTGGAAAACATCCTGTCTGAATTCACGGTTTCTGGTTGAAGGGTCAAAGGATAGTAACACGACTTCCCGACATTCGTCTCACACTTGAAGATTGGCTGAACCTTCTTGAGTAGCTCTGAGTAGCTCTGATGACACGGAGAGGAACAATTCCTTCGCTACTGATATGCCCCAGTCTGTGGGATCTCTGTGGGGATATTCCTCGAATGGAAAGCTGAAAATATGTACCCTGATGGCCTGACATTAACTGCCCCAGCACTCTGAACCTCAGAGAGATGCTTCGGATCAAATGCCCCTCGGGCGAGAAACAACTTCTACACTTTTCTTAGAGTGGCCTGCCCCTGTTTGCAACGACTTTGCCCCTGATCGACTGATTTGGAGTAAAATTTTTGGCTTCGAGAGATTTACCGAATCTCGACCTGATTGCCCCGGAATAACTGGCTTTGGATGGCTGACATTACTAGGGATTACTTGATATAGCTTGCCCCGGTTCCTAGAGTATTCGGGCGTTCTGCATTCTATCCTGATCAGACTTTCCACTGTAGGAAACTTTCCTGCTGTCAAGCGCGTACTTGCAAGTAAAACAAGTTGTTCTGCATAAAAGATATATTAATGCAACGCATATGATAGTTTTGACATCCAATCTGTTCACTGGAAAAGGAAAAAACAGTTTATGGCATATAATGAACAAATTATTTATCAGAATATCAACATCAGTACCAACATGGTAAGAAGAAACCTTTTAGGAGTCAGTTTCGATGCGATCTTTGCCGAAGTATGCCTTCGAAACAAACCTGCTTCAATTAGGACTTTTTCCGGTTGTAACGTGATCAGGTTCACGGTTTTGAAGGAAAGGATAAAGGCTCAAAATTTATTTTTAACCCACCCGTTCACCTTGATGTTCTCCAATCCTACGTTTAGCTAATTCGACCTTAGCGCTCACTTCTTAGAGGTTGAAAGATGGGAGTGATAGTTCGAGAAACCATGAGTTTTTGGAGTGACAGCCACTCACTTTTCGTCTTTGCCACTTGGGGTCACACGACTTGTATTTCGTTTGAGGATTTTTCTTTTGTAATCCTTTTCATTTTTTCAGTTTTCCGTTTTCCCTAATTTTTGGCTGGACTGACTCTTTTGAGCTTCTTTTGATTATTAAGTCCAGCGGGATGCCCTCATTTTTGCCTAAGTCATTTGTTTTCAAGTTTTGACTTAGCTGGCTTTTGATTCTTTTTGCTCTTTTTTTGAACAAGTCGTGAGACACTGGTTTTCTGACTCTTTGGGGAATAATGTGGTTGTTTCACTCTTGACGCTTAACCACTCTGGGTTTTTTAGGCACGACCTCTAGAGGTGTGATTGATCCTCGAACGGACACTCCTTTCTGCAATCTGGATGCTCGATCAAATTAGCTAACACCTACCCTGCCCCGGGTTAAGATTGAGGGTTTTTTCGTTTTCCAAAAGAAACTCCTACTACTAGGCTCAAAGGGGTTGACAAGGGATTATCTTCCTTATAACTCCGGTGTTTAGGGATTTGAAACAATGCATGTACCTCATCAGTAGGTTTTATTTTCAAAGGCATACCATCGGAAGCTTGCGCGTCTTTTAAACTTCGTCATCCTCCCCGGATTCCGCTTAACAAAGCGTTGGATATCTGTAAAAAACAATTAGTGAACACGAATGGATTTAATCAAAACATGCATGTTCATTTCATTATCAATATCAAATGAAAACAACAAGTTTTACGAATGCAATTTGCGCTTTAACAGAAAAGAAACTACAAATGCAAAGAAATGACATGATAAAACAAAGATTGCCAGCTTCTGGGAACCGGGCTTTTCGAACTTGATTTGCAGCTGAGCCAGCCATCTTCAGAATTGCTAGTCGAAGTCATCCTGATACTCCTCTGAACATCTGCTCTCAGTGAACTCTCTCATAACATGAACTGATACACCCACTTGGCTGGATGAAGGAAGGTCGTTAATCTGAACACCCTGAGGCGTGATTGAGATCCTGTTGGAATCCAGCAGAGTCTGAACTTGGCTTCGAAGCACCTTACAGTCATCTGTTGAATGCCCTTGTGCCCCAACATGGTACTCACAGCGGTCGTTGGCATCAAAACCTGGAGGGTAAGGCGGGATCATTGGATTAGTCTCTTTTGGCACTATCAGCCCACCTTTGACCAAATCAGGCAACAACCGACTGTACGGCACCGTTAGCTGAGTAAACTGCCTTTCAGGTTTCCTTGGTCTTTGTTGGGCGTGCTGACGCGGCTGACAACGGTATGACTGTCGACTTTCAACACTTGAAGCGTCTGAAAACTGAGTCTGAGATGCTAGAGATTCTAAGACAACATCACTTCCTCCTTCCCATTCCTCCTGGGAACTGACAACTGATTCATTCTTATCAACTGGGATATAAGGAGTGTCTCGCGTCTTTCCATTATTGAACCCTCTCTCAACAAGCTCTCCTATTCTTATCAAGCCCGCAAAGCTTGTACAACTGAACATTATGTCATAATAACGACCCTTCAGAGTCCCCAAGAAGAGGTCAACCATTTCTCTCTCCAGAAGCGGTGGTTGAACACGAGCAGCCAATTCTCTCCATCTCTGGACATACCCCCTGAAGGATTCATTCTCCGCATGAGATAATTCCTGCAAATGCACGCGATTAGGAGCCATATCTAGGTTATAGTTGTACTGCTTCACGAAGCCATTGGCTAAATCCGACCATGATTTGATGCTATCACTCTCCAACTGCATGTACCAATCCAAAGATGCTCCGATCAAACTATCTTTGAAACAATGAATCATAAGCTTGTCATTGGTAACATGTAAAGTCATTCTTCTGCAGAACATAACCAAATGTAGCTTCGGACAACTATCCCCTTTGTATTTCTCAAAATTCGGCATCTTGAACTTTGGAGGCAACACAAGACCTGGCACCAGACATATGCTCGCAGCATTCAGATTAAGAGTATTCTTACTCATCAGGGTAGCAATCTTTTCCTCCAACAACTGAAATCTTCTCATATACTCAACAGTCCGCGGGTTCTCAGCATTAGCCTTCGGAGCAACCCTCTGATGATCTGGCACAGGGAAAGTGAAACGCTGATAGTCAGTGTCGTGGAGAGAAGATGCATCTTTGTCTCTAACAGGAATCTGCACAGGCTGGGCTTGAGCAACATTGTTCACCGGGATCCTCTGAACATTGTCCTCTCTTCTAGTCATAACTGTTATGGCTCCCATGAATTGACTCAACTGGTTCTTCAACAATTCAAACTTGGCCCTGGTAACAACCTAATTCTGCCCTGCTGAGTTCATGATCTGTCCAGAAACTAACTCAAGTCTGAAGCGAATGCCAGGAAATCAATTGCGAGTTGGACAAAAGACGGGTAAGCTTTTCGTTCCGTCCGAGGATGGACATGCAAGCATGAGATGCACATGAAATGCAATGCAAGATGCAAACAAACACGGGATCACAACCCCCCACAAAGCTCTGAATACTGCTGCGCTGTTGACGAGATAAGTTCGCTCTGACGAGAGAAAACCAAAATACCGGGTAGGCTGGAAGTCAAGTTTCTTTCAAAAACCCTCCCACTCACGGGTATGGACCTAAACTGACAAAGGTTCGGCATCCTATGCGTTCATCAGCATCACCGACTTTCAAGAAACGATGATACGATACCCAGGAAGGTGTGGTATCATCATCTCTTGAAGCGGCCTCACTCGGCTGAATCCCAAATGATCGGTCCCCAGAGTCGACAATCCTCCAAACCAACAACCCCTCAAGCCCAAAGGGCTGGAAAAGAAGTCAACCGGGAGAATCTCGTCTGAGCGTGGATTTCGTGAGACACTAGTACATGCAAAGCATGCACGTGCCCACCACTTTCCACAACTAATGCTAGGTACACTCAAGCCTGGGTCTGGCTTATCACTCATCAGAGCTCCCCTCCCGCAACAGCACAATAGCAACAGATAATAATATAGTGCGGGAAATGTAAATACAGTAATATACAACATACAACACAAAAATAAACATCCGCAGACAAGAAAACAAGCGCTAGGATTGACTCTCGTAGGGACGTTGGATCCCCAGATTTACTCGCAAAAGAGACGTTGGATTCCCAGGAAACCATCACAATCCCCAGCAGAGTCGCCAGCTTCTGGGGATGACCTAGACAGCTAGGAAGAAAATCCAACGCGAGACTCGCTTAGAGAACCATCGCGGTCCCCAGCAGAGTCGCCAGCTGCTGGGGATGACCCAGACAGCCAGGAAGAAAATCCAACGTGAGACTCGCTTAGAGAACCATCGCGGTCCCCGGCAGAGTCGCCAGTTGTCGCTACCGCAAAAATCAGGTGCCGGCAAAACAGAAGAGTCGCCACCTTTCGTTACTTATCCCACAGAAGGGTAAAGGAAACGATCGAAAAAAACCTGACGAAAAGGTATAAGACAAGGTCATCGCAACCAATGTCTGGATTCGGGAGTCGGTTATGCAAGGGGAAGGTATTAACACCCCTCACGTCCATCTTACTCGATGGGTTCCACGTTTGTTGGTTTGTCTACGGGTGAAAAACAATCTAGCTACAGCTTCTAGGGTTAAACAGAAAGAACTGACTCGATAGAGCATCACGCTCTATGCCTACGTATTTCCTCGTGCAATGGGAAAGTCAGAGTCAACGTAGTTCGGGAAACTACGGGGGAAGGTTGCTCGCCGAGATGTCGTATCTCGTGCCTACGTACTTTCACACGGCGTGAAATATCAGAGCAAACGTAGTTCGGGAACTACGAATAACCGAGGTGTTCTCGATCACATAGGGGTGAGAGAAGGGATTGACGATACAAGCGTATGCATTCTAGAAATTTGGTGTTTGCTGCTCGACTATTGGAGACTTAGGCGTTACCTGTTTGCGGTAGAACGAACTTAGTATGTCGAGTTTAGAGGTATGGGAACCTACAGGACTTAGAACTACGATCTGGTCTCAATTGAGCTAGGGCAAGAAAAAGGGATACAGTCGTCAGCAGGAAAGTCTCGATCGCACGGCAGCGAGAGAATGGAGACGTTAGTTGTTAGTGTGCTCGCTGGGATATCGCATCCTATGCCTACATATTCACGTCTGGTACGAGAATTCAGAGCAACTGTAGTTCAGCCAACTACGGCAAAAAGGGGAAAGGGAAAAGAGGGAGCTCGCTAGGATATCGCATCCTATGCCTACGTACTCTTGTCTGGTACGAGAGGTCACCATTTCTCACGTATCTAACACTACAGCTTACAACACTCGACGGTTTCATGAATACTTGAATAAGAAAGATGTTATCGAACGAAGCGGCTTTGTTGGCCTTCGACACTCCGCGCAAGCTCCATTCCAATCTTATCCTCTTTGGATCCTTGATGATGACGTTCGAATCAGAACCAATGTAACTCTAAACAGTCATGGTTCGACTTATACGAGAAATCAAACTCTAAGAGGTAGCGTATTGATATCCATGTCAAAGACAAGATAGAGAAATGATATCGAAAATCATTCTCCAATTGAATCATGTCACACGGCCAGCACAGAATAAAATCTAAGATAAAAATCAGATAGCAGAGAAACAAGGAGAGAAATCCAATAACAAATGGAAATAAAGTTCTACTCCAAAAATAGGCAATAAATCCCTAATAGAAAATACTCTAAAGAAAATCTAAGTAAATTGCATATGGAAAATAAAATGGAAATTCTATCCTATGCACAATATTCTATAATTCCTACAAAGAAAATAGAATGTAAAATCTACATACAATATTAAAAGAAATAATATCTAAGGAAAATAGGAAATTCTATGTAGAACTCTATAATCCTAAAAGAAAATGCTAATGGAATATAAATTCTAGAATATAAAATCTATACTAAAAAAATGCATCATATTCCAAACTATAATTCCTAAGAAAAAAAATAGTATGTAAAAAATAGAATATAAATTCTATGCTAAAAATATGTAATAATATCTAAAGGAAAAATAAACTATAATTCCTAAAAGAAAAATAGAAAATAAAACTACAATCTATTACAAGCAAATATCCAATACAAAAAAAAACAAAATAAAAGGGAAGGGCGTACAGCAGCAGAACAGGGGGTAAAGCCTAAAAAAACAGTTGGGCTTGAGCCCACAATACATCAGCCAGAAAAATAAAAACTAGGGGGTGTAGTCTGGAACATGGGATGCACGGCCAGGAATTGATTGGGCTTATGGCTTGACCCACAAAGCAACAAACAAAAACACCACAAAAAAAGGGGAAAACGGGGGTGCGTGAGGAAATGAAAGGGTATGGTCTAGAAACTGAACGCATGGGCCCAAGGCCCATCAACCAACCCAATCCACGAAACCTTTCCACCTTCCTCCTTCCACTTTCCAATTAGAAACCCTAAACCCTCTCTCTTAACCTCTGCCGCCGCCGTCATTACTTCTCCCTCACCGTTCAACCTCTCTCGTCCGTTCCAACGTCCTTGCTTCTCCACAACTACTTCCCACAAAATCCTTCTCGTTCAAAATACTTCTCCCTCTCAAAAACTCAGATTTCACGCTCTCTTTCTTTAACCATCTCCGATGTGCAACCTACAAAACCTAAATGAAATAACAAATCCACCAGATCAAAACAAATCAAAAGACTCTTCTCAACTCCCAGAGGTTAGATCTGGCGCGTCTTGATGATGGTTATGAACATTGACGAAGGTTCTTGAAGAAGTTTTGGAGGTATGGTTCGTGCGTTCGAAGATCTTGGATGGTGATAATTGATGAAGCGTGAGGATCTTCATATCACGTTTCTAGGAACAAATCTAAGTTGTGATGAACGCGTTTGAAGGAGTGTTGGTGTTGATATCCATGAAAACGAAGAGATCAGGATGAAGCTTCATTTATTTGCGATGGATCTTGAAGTGGTGAATTTCTGGAACGCGTTCATAAGTTCTTGATGATCTGGACGAACTTGGATGCAGATGGATGAACGTTCTTGAACAGTTGATGATGAAGTTCGTTGATGGAGGATCGTATGAACTTGATGAAGATTGTTATGATTCTTGATCGATTTCTGGAGAATGATAAGCTGAATGGATGAATAATCTCGTCGGAAAAAAGTTATTGAAGAAGCTGGAAAATGGATGGACATTGATGAATCTGGAGATTTGCGGTGAAGATTCCGGTGGAATCTGGAAAACGCTCATGAACATGGATGAAGTTCATGATGTTTTCTGGAAATCTGGATGAGGATGATACGAAGGTGATGAAGAAAAAATCTGGAAAAATGAAGGTTGGATGAGTTTTCCGGTGACAGTTGCAGTTTCCGGCGGGTAGTTACGGTATGGATTTGGCCGTAAGATTTCACAGGCGGGAGTTCCGGCGAGTTTGCATGGCTGGAGAGGGAGCGGATGCGGTGAGACTAGTGGCAGGCTGCGTGGCAGCCATGCAGAGAGGGAGAGTGAGGTGTAGGACGCGTGGCCTGTTATGTGGCGCCGTGTGGATGAGTGATGGAATGAGGTGGCCTGGAAAGAGAGAAACGTGGCTTGCTTTTATAATGCCAAGTGGCACTGGACCCGGACTGGTGGGCCTCCAAAAGTTGGACATCTGGCCCACTAGACCCCACTGATGACTCAATTAATTGCAATTAAAGCTGAATTGAGGACCTGATTAGTGAATACTAATGATGATTAATACCCTAATTAAAACCTACACGAAAAATTAAGACTTTTTAATTAAAAACTGCCAATTAATGGTTAAGACTCAATTAATTCTGACTAATTAATGGTAACTAATGATGATTAAAGACTCAATTAAAATTCAATTAGTTATTAAACGAAAATCAATACTAATTGATTAAAAACTGCTAATTAATCTAATTAGAATTGATTAAAACCAAATAACATCTAAGACTTAATTCTAAAAAGAGTTTAAACGCTATTAAATTCTAAAAAGAAATTAGATCTATTAATAAAACCTGTCAATTTCTTAACAATTCAATTAATATCTAAAAAGAGTTAAATCTATTAAAAATAGAAAAAACTATTAAAACCTAATAATATCTAAAAATTAATCTAGAAAAACAATTAACCTATTTAAAATCTATTTCTAATATCTATTTACTATTCTAGAAATTAAGGAAAAAATTCTAGAAAATGCAATAAAAATCAATTAAACCAATTTAAAAAAGATGCGAGAACATAGCGAAATAAATGGTAAAAACCGGACACCGAGATGACCTCAAAAACAACAGCAAAAGCTGAAAACACCGGGAAGAGCACAAATTCCACAACAAAACTCGCTTATTCGAACTGGTTTGAACTGCCTGAAACGCCAAGAAAAGGCTGTAATCCCGATAAAGTCAATATGACTAGAAAATGTAATGTATGCGGTATGCAGATACAAAATTGCAAAATGAGTCGAAACATAAGCCAAATTGCGAGAAATGGTTGGTCAAATTTTGGGGTGCAACAATTTGGTGTTCATGTTTATGCTTTGAGTTTGCCGTGAATGATGTATCACTTTTAGCTTTTGTTTGTTCTACTTTTTCACATGATCAATTTGGATTGTTTGGTTGAGATACTTTGCATATGCTTGCTGCCCAAGTCTCTTTTCTCCCATCTTCTATTTTGGTCATGACCTTTGCTTGTGTTTTATGCTTGGCTTTTGTTTTAGTGATGGATGTTTGAATGGTTGTAGGAGTTGCTACTTCTCCCATTTCATCTCACTCTTTTTGACTTGTTTAAGTCAACTTGTTTTGATCATTTGTCTTTGTTGCATAATTTGGTTCTCATATCCCATCTTTGCATTGTTTTGACTTGTTTAAGTCAACTTATTCTCATTCTTCATTTTATCTGTGATTGGATTATCTGTTGTTTACTTGGTCTTTTTCCATGATCCCTTAGGATTCCTAGTCCCTCTGTTTAAGATGGGAGTAGGAGAGACATTAGGTGTTCAATCCTTTGCATGATAACATTAGGATAGATTCTTCCCCCTTTCAATCCTAACTTTATGAGCATTGTGCATGATAACATTAGGGTTCAGTTCCCCTTAGAGTTTGTGTCTTCTTTTCTCATCTCCTAAACATCTTAAGACACTTAATAAAGGATAATAAATGTTGTATGCTACGAGCCTTAAGTACTTGAGGAATGATAGTTGGGGGGCCTCCTCTCAATCTGTCTAGAGTGTTTATTGTATGCCCTTTGGGCGATATGCGACGCATTCGCTCTCAAGTCATAGTCTTTAGTGCAACATGAGTTACAAACTTAACTCAATTCACTTCTTGTTTAAAAAAATACAAAACAAAACGTTAAACCTTTTTATCCTTTAGGATTATTTGGAAAATTGTTTTCAGAAAGAGTGTGTTAAGTCTTGGTTCTACCGCAAACATGCATCGTCCCTAACTGCTAGAACGAAGGCTTAACCCTACTCAGTTAAAACACTTGAACCAATCTGTGGTCGTGTCAGCCTGAACTATATTTTCTCTGATTTCTCATACCAGACGAGGATACGTAGGCACAAGACGGTGATGTTTTGGCAAGCAACCTTCCCCCCTTCACCCGTAGTTTTCTGAACTACGTTGACTCTGACTTTCCCATTCCACGAGGGAATACGCAGGCATATAGTGGCGATGCTCTATCGAGTCTCTTTTATTTTCTTTTATCCTTGTGAGCTAGCCTTTTGATAGATTAACACCCTTTTAGATAGACAACAAGTGTGGATCCCGTTGAGTACAACGGACGTGAGGGGTGCTCATACCTTCCCCTTGCGTAACCGACTCCCAAACACGAGATTTGGTTGCGATGACCTGTCTTTTCCCCTTTTCGTAGGTTTTCTCTGATCATCTCCTTTCCCTCTCTTTGGGATAAATAACAAACGGTGGTGACTCTTCTATTTTTGCCGACCCTTTTTGAATACATGTTTGTATGCTTAAACCTTTGTGATGTTCTTACTTACTTATGACCATGTTTGAACCCTAATATCCATGTTTAGTTGCTACCAACTTGCCTTGACATGTTCAACTTGTATAACGCTTAAATGTTCAAGTATTGCCTTAATTTTTTCACATGATGTTTAAACTTTAAAGTTGTCATCTTTAAGTATTCTCACATAACATCTCTTGTATGTTTACACCTTCATCCACATGTGGTTGTTACCTTTACTATATTCATTGGATCCTCGATTCATTTTAAATGCATATACTTGCTTGAATTTCTCTGTAATTGCTCACATGGATTAAATCTTTGCTCACATGTTCAAGTATTTCCTTTATAAGCTCTTACCATGATGAATAGATCTATTTGTTTGATGCACATTACATTTTTTCAAAACTTTTGGGCCTCTGTGTTGCACCCTAAAATTTGCCCACCGGTTTTCCGACTTTGACTGGCTTTTGCTTCGTTTTCATCTGCATATCATTTAGGTCGTATTTTGCCCGTGTTATCAGCTGGATTAAATTTATCAGAATTTTAGTCACTTTGCTCGTGTTTTAGGCGATTCAAATCAATTCAAACGAGAAGTTCAGTGTCGAAATCGAGCGAAAGTCACTCTCTTCTTGATGATTCAATCTGTTTCGATAATATCGGCACATTTCGGTGCTCGCCCATTTTTCCATGGCATTTTGCATTTTTATTGCTATTTTTGTTTTATATTTAATTATTTAGAATATAGTTTTATTAGGTTTTTAGAATAGTTTTTAGAATTTAGTTTTTTAGAAGTTGGTTTTTTTAAATAGTTTATTAATTGGTTTTATTTAGATTTTTAAATAGTTTAGATTATTTCTTTTTTTAAAAATAGAAAATAGGAAATAGAGATTAAAATAGGTTTTATTTTTAATTATCAATTTTTATAGAATATTTTTATTAATTGTTTTTTAATATTTGTTAATTAGTATTAATCATTTCATTATTATTAGTTTTAGTATTATTAGGCTTTAGTTTCATTTAATTAAGGTTAGGATTTTAGTTAGTTTTTCAATTAAGTCAACTTTATTCGAATCAGCTTTCATTAACGGTTTGAGTCAACATTTATCATCATTAGCATTTAATATCAGTCATTTAATCAACATTAATCAGCAATTATCAGGTTTAATCAAGTCTCCAGCTTGCCATGTGTCGATTCACAGTGGTATATAACCACTGTTCATTCTCTCTTTTGTTGGGAAACCCTAGGTCAGTCGCAGCCCCTTCTTCCTCCAACATGAAACTCCATTCATCGCATCATCAACTTCATCCCCATAACCACCAACATAAACCTTCTTCAACATCACCATCCAACTTCCGTCATCTCTCAACCAATAAACAACAACATAACCCTCACTCAAATCGCACCTCCAACATAACCCTCACTCAACCGAAACCCAGAAGTTCAACAAGAACAATTCTCAAACCCATTTCCAGAAGATCAAACAAAACCTTCAAATACCCAAGAATCACAACCCTCCTTTTCACTAAGAAACAATCTCAGTTACCTTCAACCTCACTCCATCATTTTCAGCAAACCTTCGCTCAACATCCATGGCGAAACCCATAAAACACCTTCATCCTTCTCAAACGAAACCCATCAAACCCATTTTCATCCTTCTTTGAAACCCATCGTGAAACACTCACAAACCCACTCGACCTTCAAGAATAACCCAGATCTCATCACCGACACTCCCCCGTTCTTCGCCAGATACCCAGAAATCCAAACCTTCAAGCTAAAACAGCCGTGAGTCCGTGAAACTCACCATAAACTTCATCATCTGAAACCCATACGCCATGAACTCTGCCGTTCATCCAAAACTCATATCCTTCAAAACCCCAAAACAAAAAACAACTTTCTTACACCATCTCTCACAACAACCAAAACACTTCCACCTGCATCAAAACCCAGAACCAAATTGAACTCAAAACAGAACAAGGAAAAGGAGAGGAAGAGATTGAACTGGAGTCCATCATGAGCGAAGCCGTTTGCGGGAAAATCAGAGGAATTGAACAAATTAAGAAAGCTTGAACTAAAATGAAAAATGGAAAGAGATGAATGATGAGTGGATCTGGCGAAGGAAGAGATGTTGCGTCTTGTTTTTTTATTTATTATATTTGCTGTTTTTTTTATGATTCAGATTATTATTTGATTCGGGCCTCACGGCCCATTTCAATTGGATCTTCAACCCCCCTTTGTTTGTTGTTTCAAAGTTTTTGGAAAAAAATGGGCTTGAAACCCATGAAGCCACCGTGCTTCTCATGTTCCCCCCTGTTTCATAATCCCTTTTCCTTAAATGTGGTTTAATTTTTAGCAATTAGTTTGTTTTTAATTTTTGAAGGAATTTGTACATATTATTATTTTGTTATATAAAACAGATTCTTATATTTTATTATATATTAGTTTAATATAATATTTTTCTTAACAGTTTTTAGTTAGTATATATATATATATATATATATATATATATATATATATATATATATATATATATATATATATATATATATATATATATATATATATATATATATATATATATATATATATATATATATATATATATATATATATATATATATATATATATATATATATATATATATATATATATATATATATATATATATATATATATATATATATATATATATAATTAGTTTTTATTAAAATTGTTAATATATTAGTTTTCTTTTAGAAGTTTATAAATATTTTCGTAGAATTTCAATTCATATTTTTAGAGTTTAGATTTTATTTCTCATTTCTTATTGGGCGTTTTATTTCACTTTCCTCTTTTGGATCGATGACGACACTTCCGTAATTCATTACCAGTCAAATTATTGATGAATAATGTTGGATCCGAGACCACCTCTTTTCTCTCCTTATTTCTCCTTCTTTCGATTTTTTGTTGACTTTCTTGGATCGATGAAGTCTTGTATCGGTAAGACGAGATCCCACTGTTTTTTGGTCCGTGCGACACAATTCAATTGGAGAATGATCCTCAATATCATTTCTCTATCTTGTCCATAGCACTGATATCAATACGCAACCTCCTATAGTTTGACTTCCACTCATAAGTCGAGCTACGACGGTTTAGCGTCACATTGGTCCCGATTCAATTTTGAAACATCATCATCAAGGATCAAAGAGGAGGAGCTTGGAAATGGAGCTTCCATGCAAAGTCAAGGGTCAACGGAACCACCCCGTTTGGGAACATTGTTTTAATTTCATCTTTTATTTTACTGCCGAGCGTTGTAAGTAAGCGATAGATACGTGGGAAATGATGAGTGGGGAGCCTCTTATCATTCATCTAGAGTGTTTAGTGTATGTCCTTTGGACGATATGCGACGCATTAGCTCCTACGTCTTAGTATTTTGCATGTGCGTCTGTTTCCTTCCCGTTTAGGCGTTTTAGACCTAGGATCCCTTTCTCTTGCCCCCGTGCGATTGAGACCATTTCTTGTAGTTAGCCGAACTACGGTTGCTCTGATCTCTCATACCTTTTGAGAGTACGTAGGCATAGGATTGCGATAATCCTAGCGAGCACTTTTCCGGTTCCCTTCCGTTTAGGCGTTTCAGGCCTAGGATCCCTTTCTCTCGCCCCCGTGCGATTGAGACTCCTTTTCTCTCGCCCCCGTGTGATTGAGAGTGTTTCTTGTAGTTAGCCGAACTACAGCTGCTCTGATTTCTCATACCAGGTGAGAATATGTAGGCACAAGACGCGATGTCTTGGCGAGCATACTAACAACTAATTTCTCTTTTCTCTCGCCCCGGTGGGATCGAGACTTTCCCGCTAACGACTAATCTTCCCTTCTCTTGCCCCCGTGAAATTGAGACTAGCCTGTTGTTCTAAACCTCTAGGTTCCCCGTACCTTTTACCCATGACATGCTACGTTCGTTCTACCGCAAACAGGTAACGCCTAAGTCTTCAACGGTCGAGCAACAATACACCTAACTGCTAGAATGTATGCGCTAGTATCGTCTACCTTTTTTCTCGCACCCCGTGCGATCGAGAACACCCCATTTTCTCGTAGTTAGCCTGAACTACATTTTTCTCTAATTTCTCATACCATATGAGGATACGTAGGCACAAGATGCAATATCTTGGCGAGCAACCTCCCCCGTAGTTTCCCGAACTATGTTGACTCTAACTTTCCCATTGCACGAGAGAATACGTAGGCATAGGGCGGCGATGTCCTATCGAGTCAGTTCTTTCCGTTAGCAGCATCCTTAGATAGTTTGTTTTTCACCCATATATCTAGACAACAAGTGGGGATCCCGTTGAGTACAACGAACGTGAGGGGTGCTCATACCTTCTCCTTGCGTAACCGACTCCCGAACCCATGATTTGGTTGCGATGACCTGTCTTTTCCCTTTTTCGTAGGTTTTATCTATGTAGATGTTTTTGATTGGCTACATTTTATGGCAAAACATTAGTGAGTATGTGTGAATGTTATAACAGAAGTCATGACATACACTAAGAGTATTCTACAGGGTAAGTGAAGTTGGATGTCATGACTGGATGCTGTAACATTGATCGTATGACATCAGGCACGCAATTTTAGTTTTCTGGTATTTAGAATAAGGGAACTCAAGCTAGAATACATGAAATATTTTAGAAGCTCAAGCTGGAAGTCAGGAAACATTTTAGAAGCCCTGGCGAAATAAAATTCCCCTGACCTAACTGGTAAGGAGGCAAATTCTTGAAGAGAGGTTTGGGTAAACCTAAATTTTGCACAAAGGCCCAAAGGATATCTGCTGCTATAAATAACAAGAGGATGAACCTTAATAAAAGTGGAGAGCCAGCAGAGAGATTAAAATGTGTATCTTGTGAGTGAAGAGGTTTTCTTTTCACGTGTGTATAGCAGTCTTAGGATTCCTTGTGTACCAAGCAATTATATGATGTATAGTTGCTTTGGTTATTGTGTATGAACTGGTGTGTTCATTGTGTCACTCAAAGCTGTTAAGCAAGAGTGTGTGTCACTTGATCAAAGCTGTGAAGCAAGATCAAGGTGTGTTTGAAGTGATTCTTCATAACTCTATTGTAATTTTGTTTATATCACTGAGGTGATTGAGGGGGAGTGAGTGGGAAACTCAGGTCTAGTGGTCTCTAGGCTGAAGTATCATTGGGTAGGTCTTAAGTGAAGAGTGAAAACTGAGATTATTTGACTCTGAATTAATTCTACTAATAGTGAATTTCCTCTATGGCTTGGTATCCCCCAGATGTAAGTATGGTTGACACTGAACTGGGTGAACAATTACTTGTGTTATTTACTACTTTCCATTTACAGCTTATTATTAAGTGCAGTAGTCTATGTTATTATGGATGTTATAACATTCGTGGTAACATCCACTGTAGGTACTTAGAATTTCACTCTAATCATTTCCCTTCCCTCTCTTTGGGATAAATAACGAACGGTGGCGACTCTTCTGTCTTTGTCGGCCCCTCTTCACAGTGATGCGACAACTGGCGACTCTACTGGGGAACAATTCCCATCCCCTATGCGAGTCAATCCTAGCATTTTTTTGCTTGTCTTTGGGTGTGTATATTTGTGTGTTGTATTTTGTATATTGCTGTATTTACATTTTCTGCACTTTATTATTATACTGTTGCTGTTGTGCTGTTGGGTGGTTTGTTCCTTTGAGAGATAAGCCAAAACCCAGGCTTGAGGATACACATAACATTATAGCAGAAAGTAGTGATGGACCTGTATGTTTCAGCATGAATTAGTCCCCACGGAATTCGCGTTCAAATAAGGTTTCCTTTTGAGAACATCCTATCTGTACATTAGTCGGGAGGGGGTGTTGGATCTGGAAACTGTCGACTCTGGAGACCGATCATTTGGGAGTCAGCTAAGTGAGGCCACTTCATTTGACTATGATGCGAAACCAGAAATGGTGAATGTATCATCGTTTCTCGAAAGTCTGTGACGCTGACGACCGCATAGGATGTCGAACCTTATCAGAGATTAGGTCCATACTTATGAGTGGGAGGGTTTATGTAGGAAACTTGAACTTCAACCAACCCGGTATTATGGTTTTCTCTTCAGAGCGGACTTTTGAACTTATCCAGTCAGTACATCAGTTTGTTCAGAGCTTTGTGGAAGCTTTGATCCTTTGTTTGTTGCATTAGCATTTTGCATTGCATTGCATGTGCATCTCATGTTTGCATTTCCATCCTCGGCTGGACCAGAAATCTTGCCCGTGTTTTGTCCAACATTCAGTTGATTTCCCGACATTTGCATTGACTTGAATTAGCTTCTGAAAGGATCATGAACTTAGAAGAGCCGAACTTGGTTGTTACTAGGGCAGAGTTTGAATTGGTGAAGAATCAATTAGACAAGCTCATGGAAGCCATGACAGCTATGACCAGAGGAGAGGCCGATATTCAGAGGACTCCAGTGAATAATGTCGCTCAATCTCAGCCTGTGCAGATTCCTATTGAAGAGCACACCACTGTCAGAGATAGAGATTTATCTTCCCTCAATGACTCAGACTATCAGAGCTTCAATTTCCCTGTGCCAGATTCTCAAAGGGCTATTCCAAAGATTAATCTTAAGAACCCACAGACTGTTGAGTTTATGAGAAGATATCGTATGTTGGATGAAAAGCTTGACGCCCTGATGAGTTGGAATGCTCTTAATCTGAATGCTTCGAGCATGTGTTTGGTGTCAGGTGTCGTACCTCGAAAAATACGATCCTCGCGATGGACGTGGAAAAAACGTTCGAAACAGAGTCGTCACCGAACTTTATTCATTCCAAGACAAGAATAGGAAAATATCGATAAAACCTTTAATGAGATAAGAACACGGTCATCGCAACGAATATTCTAGGTTCGGGAGTTGCTTACATGAGGGGAAGGTATTAGCACCCCTCATGTCCGTTGTACTCAACGAGAACCTCTTGATTTGATTCGTGAGAGAAAGTTAGCTACACTTATTTATCTTCTAAAGGAATTTATTGCTAAAGGGAAAAGGTGGTTATAAGATAGGGTGTTCGCCAAGGATTGGGGCCCTTATGCCTACGTACTCCCTCGTGCAATGGGAAATTCAGAGCATCGTAGTTCGTGGGACTACATGAAAAAGAGGGAAATGTGCTCGCCAAGATCATCGCAATCTTGTTCCTGCATATCTTATATTCGGAAGAGAATGAAGAATCAGAGTAGCCATAGTTCGACCAACTACGGTAAAAGGTTGAATTGGTTTGAAGATGGTACGGATGACGACTACTCGAAGCTTAAGAAAGACTTCTCGGACCCAAGTAATCGGGAAAGCGAGTCAAAGACTTGACTATCTCTCTTTTTCATCGTGAAAAGAAGGTTGTATTTAAATGGAACGAGTGTTTAGGTTGCATTCTAATTGCTAAACATTGGCTTGTCTGCTCGCTAGGGGAGGTTGAAGCACGAGTTTGTTATGCGCGGAAGAATGAACTAAACAATGTTCTTTTGTAAAGGGGTTGAGTTGAACGAGATTTTATGTCGCGTTCTAACTGCTAAACATTGGCTTGTCTGCTCGCTAGGGGAGGCTGAAGAACTAGTTCATATGCGCGGAAGAAGGGACTAAACAATGTTCTTTGGAAAAGGTGTATTGAATTGTAGGTTGCGCGAGGGCGAGGAATTGAGTTTGATTGGTTAAGTGTATTGGTTTGGAAAAGAGGATAGATTTGAATAGGTTGTTAATATTATGGTCGCACGACGGCGAAACAACGAGGTTGGTTAGTTGTGTCGGATGTTTTTGGCTAGAGGTGACGATTACCTGAAGCTTAAGAAAGACTTCTCGGACCCAAGTAATCGGGAGAGTGAACCAAAGACTTGGAGCTCTCCCTTTTTCATCTAGAAAGGAAGGAAATGAGTACTGTTCGAGTAAGTGGATCGGATGACGACTACTCGAAGCTTAAGAAAGACTTCTCGGACCTAAGTAATCAGGAGAGTGAACCAAAGACTTAGAGCTCTCTCTTTTTCATCTAGAAAGGAAGGAAATGCGCACGGTTCGAGTAAGTGGATCGGATGACGATTACTCGAAGCTTAAGAAAGACTTCTCGGACCCAAGTAATTGGGAGAGTGAACCAAAGACTTGGAGCCCTCTCTTTTTCATCCCAAAGAGTGGTTGTGTTTGGGAGACTTTAAACGACGGGATGTGGTTAAAGTATTTTAACAGATGAGGATTACTCGAAGCATAATAAAGACTTCTCGGACCTTAAGTAATCAGAAGAGTGAACCAAAGACTTGTAGATCTCTCCTTTTCTCATCTAACATTATGAAAGATGTTTGATATAATTAGAGTGAATTAATCGGATGACGGTTACTCGAAGCTTAAGAAAGACTTCTCAGAACTCTCTCTTTTTCATCCACTTGCTTAGGAAAATGGATTTGAATTCGTTTATCGTTTTTAGAAGATAATTGTTCGAGCTTAAGAAAGACTTCTTGGACCCAAACAATTGGGAGAGTGAACCAAAGACTTGGAGCTCTCTCTTTTTTCATCTTTTATCAAAATTTTATTTAAGTAGTTCTTAAGTATTTTAATTTTATTTGAGAAAATACTCGATGTAAATCGAGGTTTAAGTTTGCGAGCAAGGTTGAACTAATGGATAGGGGGTCCTATTGGAATAGGGTAAGGTCGATGGCGAGGCCAAAGCACTCGACTTATAAAGAGAAAAGGAGGATTTGATACAAATCATGTGTGTAAGGAAAATTAAAGGTTAATTGCATTTATTTTAAAGATACTTAACGTTGGATCATGTTTGGAGGATATTTTGACTCTAATTTTATATGTGAAGTGTGTGGCAAACTGTTGCACCCCAAAATTTGCCCAACCTTTTCTTTACTTGGTTTATGTTTCATTGCATTCATATAGCATTAGCATTTTCATACCATTATTCATTTATAGGGGATTGAGGGAGGTGTGCCTAGCAAGAGGAGACAACCAGTTGCCGAGCCCAAGAAAGAGGTTGTATTCAAGCTATCAAGTGCTTATTATCATCAGAAGAAAGTCAAAGCTCATTGAAGGAGTGGATGGTTAAGATTGGTGTATCTCCTATCTCGGGGTTCAAATGAAAGTCATCAGATGATATTAAGTCCATGGTCATGGATGGAAAGCATTGTATAAGCTCATTGGATGTCTTGAGGATCATTATATCAAGGGTAAGAAGTCACAGTCCAAGGTGATGCAGTTAGGGTTTTCATCTGGTCAACCCTAAGTCAACTGTGAGATTAAAGGAGATTAAGACTCAATTCAAAGTCTTTATGATCATGGAATGTTGTGTTGAGATGTCTAATATATCATTTCTAGATCAATTTATCAAGAACCGAGAGTGTGAGAAGTTGATAAGCTAGGGTTTCTAAGCTTGTCAGTGTAAAATCCCCTATTTAGTGTCCAACTTCAAGACCGTATATCTCAAGATTAAAGTCTCATATCATCTTGACTCAAACATGAGACTTGTATAGCTTGTTCTTAGCTTTCTTTTGAGTACTAGAAGTCATTCATTGGATTTCTAGAACTCAAGTTATGAAGCTGGCAAGTTACAGGTCATCAGATGAATGTGATTTTGGTCAACAAAAGTCAACCAACTTCCAAGACATTTTTGACCTAGAAGGATATTTCTCCTCATTTTGACTCAAACATGAAAGTTTTTCCTTATGATCATAGCTTTCCAAAAAGTACTAGAAGTCATTCATCTGATTTGTGGAGCTCAAGATATGAAGCTTGCAAGCCAGGGGTATTTTTGGAAACTTTGGTTATAGCTCATTTTTTATTATAGGATAATTTCATAACTTTTCACACCTCAAATGAACTTTTGACAACGTCAAAGTTGCTCCAAATGGGGTCATTTTCATCATAAAACATCAACCTATCATTGGATTGGCTTGGATTGAAGGATCGGTGGAGGAAATTTTCATGAAAAAGCATTAAAAGCCATAAAATCAAATAAATTCATTTTGAACCAATTTTTATCAAGTTGGTGCATTTTTTGAGTCCACAAAACATTCTAAACAAGATGCCAATTTCAGAATTGCACATTGAGAGCATTTTCATGGCCAATTTCAAGCTTGCTTCACATGAAAGTAACACCTTCAAAAATCACCATGAGATCAAAACAAGGAACAATTCTTAGCCATTTGATTAGAATGAAGTGTATGCAAGCTACCTGAACCAAAACCCAAGCCATTTCAGCTCTGTTTTCATGCGTGTAATGAAGCTTCAAGACAATAAATTTTGGATTTCAATTGGACTTCTATGGGCTTGGAGTGGGCTTTCTTTGCATCTAGATCCATCACATATAATCTCAGCATCATGTACAAACTTTCAGAATCATTTTTGGAGCCATCTATGATCAAGAAAACAGTTACACAAACTCAAGAAAAAGTGGAATTCGAATTCTCTGATTCAAGCAGCTTCAAGCAAAATTCAGCATACCTGAAGCTTCATTGAAGATTCTAGGAACTTTCTGGATTGTTTTCATCAAGCTTTGTCAAGAATTCAAGGTCTAAAGGAGCTATTCCGTTAGGGAACTCACTTGTCCAAAATTCACTCTGCATATGCCATGATTGCACGCCATTTTTGTAAATTCTTGATCCTTAAGCATTGTAGATGGATTTTGGTTAGGTCTGATGACTGTTAGTGACACTTTATGGTGGATGCTTGCTTTTAGTTTGGATCGGTTAGGATGATCTAGGACTTGTTAGGCTTAGGTAATCTTGAATTCATGATGTACTGAGTGAGACGAGTTGATTGGTATAAGATTTGTTTGGTTTTAGTGAGTTTTTGAGACTGTCACTGTAGCGTGCTACCGGAGAAGACGACCGGAGCCGCCGTGCTCCGGCGTCTGTGAGTTTCCCTCTGTTTGAGTGTTTGAATTCCCTGGCCACGTGTGTTTGATCTGCTCCCTTAGATCTTGTAGGACTCCTTGACTTGGACCTCATCTAACAGCCACGAGCGCGTTTTGACCTGCTAACTTTCCACTTTGATCCAATGCGCTGCGTTTCATTAAACGCTTGAGTTGGACTGGGCCTTATTGCTTCGCACACCCCTAGCTTCCTAAAGCCCATAGAATACACGTGTTTGGCTTGTTATTTGTACCACTGATTTCCCGTTTTCATTTCCTTTTCTCTTTATTTTCATATTTTGTTGATTGTTTTATTTTAATTCAACTAAAATGCTTCCGATTGTCAATAAATCCCATAAAAATCATTTCCACTCATTTCAAGATGTGATTTGAATTTAGGAATTTTTTATTTTAATTTTTCTGGATATTTTTCAATTGAAAGATAATAATTCATTTGGAAGGCTTTTATTTGAATTAAAATTGCATACCATTTGTTCATGATTTTCTTTTGTGATGAAAACTATATATAAATGCTTGAAATATTTTGTGCATATCATTAACATGCTGATTGATTTTGTGATATTTTTCTCTCTGTTTTTAGTACCATTTGATTAGGGTTTAGGCTTGACCTTTAGGACCCTCCCTTTGTACTAGTTCTTAGAACATCCCTAGAATTTTCCCTTCTGTTTGCCTAGTTAGGCTTAGATTTTTTCCCCACAATCTTGACCCCTGATTCCTAACACCATAGGGGTCTCATAGGAATTTAGTTGATTTTTTTAGGATAAGTTTACTATTTTTAGTGTATTTTACACTTTAGGTCACCCTTGTATGGCTTTCACCCTAACACTTGTGCTAGTTTGATCTTATTTGAATTTTGTGCATTTTTTGAGCATCCTATCTTTGGGTATCCGTGTTGTAGACATAATAAGGTGATTGTATGTTCAATTTTAGGCCTTGATCATGTTCATATCTTGTTTAAGTTTGGCCTTCTTTTAGACCTTTCATGTAAGGCTTTTCATGTGTATAACTTGAATGATTTTCACTTCCTTAACATGATTCTTCTATAATCTTTTGTACATTCCTTTTCAAATGCTTTATGTACATTCCATTCTTTCATCTCCCTTTTTGTCCAAGGACCTTGGAGCACCATTTAAAGTTGCTTAATCCCTCCTTATGAGGTATTTGAAGCTTGACTTGAATGGTGAACCATGAGGACACATTTTTGTGCATCTTTTGCACAAGTCATAATAAGACTTTGGTTGAATGACATTAGGGATATCATGGTTGTTTTCTCTTCTACTCCCACTTTTGTTTTGTTTTATGATTCATCCCATGTTTATGTTAGAGGCCTTAGGGCATTGTTTGCACTTGCTTGATGTATTTTTGCACTTTTTCTTGCTTGCATTTGAAGGTTGATATGATCTTGTGGTGGTCTTTACCCCACACAATTTCCTCCCTTGCTTGTGTTTTTTCTCTTTGTGTATCTCTTGTTTGCATTAAAGGTTGAGGTGTCCTCCCTTTGCTTGTATGTTGCATTTCACGTGCATTCATTCATATTCATATTTCATTTATTTAATGCTTTGTTCCTTTTCTTCTTTTCTTAACATGTTCCCGTTGGAATTCTCACTTCCTTGATTAAGGATAGTGATGATAGACATTGGGTTGAATCCTTTGCATGATGACAAATAGGATAGAATTTCCTTCTTAACCCTAACCTTAGGGCCATTTTGCTGACAACTACTAGGTTTTAAACTAGTTTCCCTTTGGTTTGTCCTCTCTCTCTTTCTCATCACAAAACAACTTCAAAATACTTAATAAAAGATAATGGATGTTGTGCCATGAGCCTTGTACTTGGGAAATGGTGATTGGGGGGTTACCTCTCAATTGCTTAGAGTGTTTAGTATATGTCCTTAGGAAGATATGCGACGCATTCGCTCCTAGGTTTTAGACTTTAGTACAACATACATTATAAACACTCAATAATCAAAACACTTCTCCTTAAAAGATACAAAACAAAACATCAAACTTCTTTTGTCCCATGGGACCATTAACAATGGAAAATCATTTTCATAAACAAGAGTGTTGTTAACTCTTAGTTCTACCGCAAACAGGCGTCGTCCCTAACTGCTGGAACTATTTGTTAACCATACTCAAATAAAACAGATGAACAAATTGGTGTTCTTATTAGCCCGAACTACGTTTGCTCTGATTTCTCATACCAGATGAGAATACGTAGGCACAAGATGCAATGTCTTGGCGAGCAACCTTTCCCCACCTTTCACCCGTAGTTAGCCGAACTACGTTGACTCTGATTTCTCGTACCAGACGGGAATACGTAGGCCCAGGCGGCGATGCTCTGTCGAGTCCTTTTTCTTTTCTTTTGTCCCAAACCTTTAGCGTAGATAGTTTCAATCACCCTTTTAGATAGACAACCAAGCATGGATCCCGTCGAGTACGACGGACGTGAGGGGAGCTAATACCTTCCCCTTGCGTAACCGACTCCCGAACCCGAGATTTGGTTGCGATGACCAATCTTTTCCTGTTTCGTCAGGTTTTCTCTGCTCGTTTCCTTTCCCTCGCGTTGGGATAAATAACGAACGGTGGCGACTCTTCTGTCATTGCCGACACCTTTTTTCGCTATAGCGACAGCTGGAGACTCCAACGATTCCTTACGCGAGTCAATCCTAGCGCTTGTTTATTTATTTTTGGGGTGTATGTATATACTTGTTGTACTTTTTTCTTACTTTCTCGCATTTATATGTCATTATTGTTGTGCTATGGGGAGGGAGGTTCTGTTGAGTGATAAGCCAGACCCAGGCTTGAGTACGAACCTAGCATTAGTTGTGGAGATTAGTGGGGGGCCTGTTTGCTGAGCAGACACAGTTCCCCATGAAATTCGTGCTCATATGAGATTCTCTTTGATGATTTCCTTTCAGATCTTGAGGATCTTACGAGATTTTGGATTTGAGAGTTGTCAACTCTGGGGACCGATCATTTGTGATTCAGCTGGGTGAGGCCTCTTCAGGAGAGGATGATGCCAAACCAGGAATGGTGAACATATCATCATTTCTTGAAAGTCTGTGATGCTGATGAACGCATAGGATGTCGTACCTTTTTAGTGGATAGGTCCATACTTGTGAGAGGGATTGGGTTACGCAGGAAACTTTGACCTTCAGATTACCCGGTTTTCTTTACGGTTGGAATCCGAGTTATTGATATCAGTGGTTCCTATCATCATAGCTATTCTATTATTCTTGCCAAAGCGAAGCTCCAGTTCTTCTCAATCTACAGCACAACAACCTTGATCCCCTATTTGCATTTTGCATTTTTCATTTTTCATATGCATCTCATTAACATGTGTTTATGTTGCAGGTGCATATTTCCCCCTGATTTTAGTGATCTTGCTCATTATTCTCGACATGGAACCCCTGAAGAGGACATTTCCCTACAAGATCCCTTCTCTAGATATCAGTCCTTTGTTGAGTTTGATTGCCATGGCTGATAGGAAGATGATGGAAGACTTCAAGAAATCTTTTGGGAGGTTGTTGAGATGTGTCTGTAAGCCTTCTGCACATGAGATCAGTGGTATCTACACCCTTCTACAGTTTTATGACGCCCAACTGAGATGTTTTGTCTTCCCCGATTATGTTCTGGCTCCTACTCTGGAAGAGTATTCTGCATTATTAGATGTGCCCATTCTGGATCAGATGTCGTTCTTCCATACTGACGCTGAGCATAATCTGGCTAAGCTCTCTTCTATTCTGCATTTGGATGCCTCAGAGTTAGAGGGGAAGGTGCTCAAGAGAAATGGGATGTTTGGGTTTCCTTTGCCTTGCTTGGTTGAGAAAGCTCAGCAGCGTGCCAAGGATGGCTATTGGATTGTATTTAGCGCCATCCTAGCTCTTTGCATCTATGTCATTATATTGTTCCCTAATCTTCCGGACTTCGTAGATACAGATGCTTTTTACATATTGGCTTCAAGGAACCAAGTACCTACACTGCTCGGTGACGTTTATCACTCGGTTCACTACAAGAATGAGAACCGAAGAGGGAAAAATGTGTCCTATTGTGTTCCGTTACTATACAGGTGGCTTGCCAGTCATATGCCCAAGACAGGTCCTTTTGTTACTTCTGCAGGTACGTCAGAGTGGTCTGAACATCTGATGGGTTTGTCAGCTGAGAACATCACTTGGTTCGATATGAATATACTTGGTACATAAATCATCTATAGCTGCAGCGGATTTCCTAACGTCCCTTTGGTCGGACGAAAGGGGTGCATCAACTACAATCCGTCATTGTTGGTTAGGTAGTTGGGATATGCATTGAGAGATCCTCCCAGGGAAGAAGAGGTACAAGAATCTCTATACCTCACCGGGCTGTTGGATAGTGATACACTAGGTAAACTCGAGGACGCTTGGAACAATATTCACAGGAGAGGAAAAGCATTATTGGGAAAGAGTAATAGCTGAGCCTATGATCCCTACTCGAGCTGGATTCAGGATAGAGAGAAGAGGTTACTGATGTTGTTTCCTTTAGTGGTGCCTTTGTATCCCCTCATAATCGAGGAGCCAACCACTGTCGACATTCATAAGTATAACCAGTTATGGGCAGAGAAAGAGGGGCTACGGAAAGCTAATGAGGAGTTGGATAAAGAGATTTCTCAGCTTTGAAGTGAGAAGACCGACACAACCTATTGTCGCTTGCGTGAAAATAAGGTGCCAGCACAACAGAAGAGTCGCCACCTTTCGTTATTTATCCCTCAGAGCGGGAAAGGAAACGATCGGAGAAACCTAACGAGAAAGGGTAAGACAAGGTCATCGCAACCATTGTCTGGATTCGGGAGTCGGTTACGCAAGGGGAAGGTATTAGCACCCCTCACGTCCGTCGTACTCGACGGGATCCTCGCTTGTTGTGTTTACTTGGATGGGTTGGTTTTATTCTATCTACCTATCAAGGCTGGATGAAAAAGAAAAGAAAAATGACTCGGCAAAGCGTCGCGCTTTATGCCTATGTATTCTCATCAGAGAACGAGAAATCAGAGTCAACGTAGTTCGGCCTACGAAGGGTTATGGGGGAAGGTAGCTCGCCAAGACATCGCCATCTTGTGCCTACGTACTCTCAACAGGTATGAGAGATCAGAGCTCACGTAGTTTGGGAAACTACGGTTTATTTCCTGTCTTTACGAAAGAAGTGTTTTTTATTGTGTTTGCAATTTCAATCGCACTAGAGACTATGACCTGAGAGTGAATGCGTCGCATGTCACCCAAGGGGTACCATACTAAACATCCAGACTGTGGAAAAGAAACTCTTCCACAATCCTTTCTCAGATAGCTTAAGGCTCGTAAAGTACGAAAGAAATCATTCATGATTACTGTATCTTAAACTGTTTTGAGATGAGAAGAGAACAGGCCCAACTAGGAGGGAGACTATCAAGTCTTATTGTTGTCATGCCATGGATTCATCCTATGGTTGAGTTTTGAACAGGGAACTCCTAGAAGTTGTCATGCATAGGTTTCAACCTAAATTTCTATCATCAATTCCTTATCAAAGGAAATGAGGGTCCTAAGGGATCATGTCAATGATACACCAAAACAGACAAAGCATCAGCTTAACAGTAAAATGCATGCAATGCAAGTGAGGGAGGAAATGTGTGTGGGGCTTCAGCCTCCACAAGCTCATCTCAACCTCAAGCCAGAATGGATAACGGTAATCATACTGAAATATAAAACATGCTATCAAGCAATAACAGTAAACTGCAATCATACAGAAAGAAATGAAATAAAATGCCATCAGGCAAACAAATCACATGGGCAAGGGAGCTGGGCTCTACCGAATACCCGCAAGCAAAGCCACACAGTAACAATACAAGCAGAGGGAGCAACTCAACCTCTAGTGCAATCATGCTCCTAGATTCTACCTATTCTAGATATGAACTTATTCTAATGCATCAAGCAAGTCAAGCAAAACACATCAATACAGAAAAAGAAAAAGAAAGCAGATCAACTCCTCTCACAGCAACTCCAAGCTTCAGCTCTTCCAACAGCAACTCAGTCTTCAGACTTCCTTGATCAGCTCCACCTTCAGGCTTCACTATCAGTCATGAGTATCAAATTGGCTCCTTCAGGATCTCCAGGTATCAAAGTAAGTATCAACTTCCTTTGTTCTTCAAGCTTCAGCTTTTTAGAAATGATCTCAATCACTTAGAAGTGTCAACTTCATCCTTCAGTCTTTACTTCACCTTCAGGGATATTCAAGTATCAACTTGCTCTTTCTGCTCTTCAAGCTTCAGCTAGAATGGCAATACTCAAGGATTCATCCTCTTCTACACTATTCATTGAAGTCTTCATCTTCAAACTCAAGCTCAACATCTCTCAAGGCAATCAAACCAGAGGAAATCACTTACTGGATAAGCTGGGGATATTGAACTGCTTATTGACCACCAAAGGTGACCTTTAAGGGTTCAACATCAAAGGAATGGTTCCCTAAAAAGTTCTACTTCCTAGGTACATCACTTATCCCTCCAAAGGAGAGAGGTGTATACCATGGAAGGACTTTGAATCATGGGGAGGAATGGAGGTGAAAGATACCATCCATGTTTGAGAAAGAAGTCATCTAAGTCTAAACTCTTCCTAATCCCTAACCCTAAAACATTAAAAAGAGAAATAAGATCAAGCTCCTCAATCCATCTTCAAGTCTTCTACTCTGCTCCTCAATGCTCCTTAGAACAAGATCAAGCTCTCCAACCCACAAAGCAAAGCAAACAACAATATAATGCCCTAAAGGCAACACAAACAATCACCAATACAAAAATCAACTAAAAATAGCACACTACTATATTAAATCCTAATATAATTTCTAAGGGATCCTACATACCTACCCTTAATGCCCATATATTCCCCATAGTCTAACTTTACCTAAAAACCCAAAAATCTAAAGCTATTGTGGACCTATGTTGAAGTTTAACCTAATTCTACACAACCTAGAATCAACTAGTCAAAACTATCCTAAAAATCATCACAAAATTATGGAATAAATCCAGGGGGAAGCTAAACCCTATATCTAACTATCCTAAAAAGAATGAACTAAAAATATTAAGGGAGCTACCTAAAAAAATTCCACAAATTCATATATCAATATAAAAGAAATAAAAAGTTATTAAAGAAGAAAATATACAAAAAATATCAAAATGCATGAAATGAAAAATATTTTTATTTTATATTTTTCTAGACAAAAATATGAAATAGGAGAAAAAACCCCCATGAAAAAATCTTTAATTTTCAATTTAATATGAATTTTCAAAGTTGGAAAGAAAATGGGGAAAAAATAAAATGAATTATGAAGCATGGGGTGCAGCCAGCAAGATAATGCAGTTAAAATCACGCTTGGGCCCAGAATGGGGGGTTTAAACAACAAGCGCGCTGGGCCCAACTATTCAGAAAATCAATTAAAAAACATAAAGAAAAAAAGAAAAAGGAACGGTGCAAATATCAATGGTTTTCAGTTCAAAATGCAATTGGGCCTCAAAGGGGGGTGGGGATAGAAGTCCAATTATTTGAGCCCAGAAGCCACCGTTAATGAAACGGTGCGTTTCAGCTGTGTCTCAGATCTCCCTCCAAAACGAAATTAAATCTTGCGCGTTGGATCCAGCCAAAGTCAAAAAGTCTGCTCCTCATCCAATGGCCGTGAGATCATCTTCTTCCTCCAACCTAGGGTTTTCTGAAACTCCATGGAAACTCAGCTCAAGAACACTCATCTTCCTCAACTCGAGCTCCCTCAATTCCTCATCAATTCTCAAAGTTCAAGACCCTAATCCACTTGATTTCTCATGCTGAACACGATTATGCCCTTAAAATCAACAGAAACCTCCTAAATCCATGAACCCGATCCATGATCCAAAATATACTTAATCATCAATCTTGACAATTCTTGAAACTAAATGTCTCAGATCACTCACCAACTCACCTTGAACATTTCTTGCTATCTAACTCATTCTATATCTCAATATAACAAGAGTTCTTGGCATCAAAGAAATGAGGTCCCTAGTTCAATCTTCACCAATTGCCTTCAAACTTTCCAAAATCCACCACCTATTGGTCTCTAACCATTCTACACTGATAATTCAACCTAATCCTGCCTAAATTAAGGTGTAGGAAAGAAATTGCAAACCTGGTAAAATGGAGTGAACAGAGGTAGTAATCCTTCAATTCAGGCCTTGAATCTTTCCAAATTCCTTCACTGAGCAATCTTCTAGCTTCTGTATGCAAAAAGAATGGATGAAATTGCTTGATTCTTGAAATTCGATTTTGAATTGCTTCCTTGAAATCTCAATCACCAACTCCTCAATACTCCATGGAAATGCTCTCAATTCAATCTGCACAGCTTCAATGTGATGTATGGAAGGTGTTTGTGTGAAAAAAATGAAAGGAAATGAAGAAGAATGAAGAAATTCAATGTGACTTGCAATGGAAGATTTTGGATTTCTCTGTTTCTTTCATGCACCAATTCTCACCAACCCTGCACCTGAGCAAGTCACACTTGTTATATAGAGTGGTTTAGAATCATCTAGAACCCTCTAGGATCATCCAATGAGAAATTGAACTTTTCATGTCATGGTATTTTGAATCCATTCTCCTTACATGCTATCTCATGACATAGCCCTTGTAACCTTGGTTTCTGACTTGAATTTATCCCCACATGAGATTTAGGGTAAGTTACAATGCATAACCACCTTGCTTATTGAGTTTTGCCTTGTTTTGGTTTGGTACCTTAAGATGCAAGTAAGCTTTTTCCAAAGCAGCCCTATGATCCAAGCCTCAAATCAAAATTATGGCTGAACCATTCGTCTTAGAATGTCATTTGGAGTCAAAATGACCTATTACATGACATGGTTTGGACTTATAACTTGGGATTTCCATTTTTCAATTTCACTTTAATTAACTTATGCCTCATTTTTAGGCCATTTTTACCACTTTTTGATATAAGCCTTTTCAACATCTCATGACCTCCCTACTAGCCTTAAAACATCATTCTAAGAAAGTTTGATGTTGAAGATTTTTCCATTTGAAGCATGGAACTAGGAGATATGACCTTATGCTTGAAATGACCTATAACTTCCAAATGACCAAAATGCCCTTGGCTTGTCAAAGACCTAAGTTGAGTTCTACAAATCCTATCAAGGACTTCTAGTACTCTATAGAAAGCTAAGAAGATGTTCTTCAACATTAATGTTGACCAAGAGTTCATAGGAATCATCCTACTAGGGCAAAAGTTGGATGCAAGTTGGGTGACTTTCAAGGACCCAGATTCACATACCTCAGATGATCTGTAATTTGTCAAAGTCATAACTTGAGCTCTACAAATCCTATCAAGGGCTTCTAGTACTCAAATTAAAGCTAAGAACAAGCTATACAACATTCATGTTGTGGAGAAGATGAGATGACAATCACATCTTGAGCTAAACTGCCTTGAAGATAGGGATCAAACTAGGGGATTTTACACTGTCAATCCTTAGCAACCCTAGCTTAAAACTTCTCAAACTCCTCCATCATGATGAGTTGGTCTAGGAATCATCCTTATAACACTTCAATACATCATTCCATGATCACATGGCTCTTGTATTAGGTCTCAACCCTCTATAAATCTTCAGTTGACCTAGGGTTGACCCAGTCAAACCCTAATTCCACCACTCATGGCTGAATCTTCTGAATTCTTGTACAATGACCTCTCTAGGCTTCATGATGGCTCTAAAGACATCTCATAAGCTTTCTCAAAGCTTCAAGTCCATCCTCACAGTCTCAGAATCATCTGAGGAGCACCCACAACTCTCAAGTTATGAGACACACAGCCTTGGTTTCAACCAATCTCTCTGAGGATCTCTTGAGTTCTCTGACAAAGGTATCAACCTTTGATCCTTTGAATAACCTTCTTGGCTAGCTTCAATGTCTCATATAACTCTTTCTGGGTAAATAAATGTTGGTCAAATTTTGGGGTGCAACAGCTGCCCCTATTCAAACGGCTTGAACCTGACTGGGTGAGGCGAACGGCTCTCAGCCAATCAAGGTGCGAGACGGTTGAATACTGATAAACCCGGAAATTTGCCAACTGCACGAGCACACGGTACTCTGGTGGGAACAAATCTTCGAACACTGAAATACTAGCTGCACGACAACTAGCTGGAGACATACTGATCTGAACCTTGTCGTCAGTTATCCACATTAAATTCCTCTGATATCGTCATCAGACAACCAAAACACCCAACATCGCCGCTGGAGAACTGACATCCAACATCGCCGCTGGAGAACTAAAGGATCCGACATCGCCGCCAGAAACAAACATCCAACATCGCCGCTGGAGAACTTAAAATAATCTGACATCGCCGTCAACCAAACATCCAACATCACCGCTGGAAAACTGAATCATCTGACATCGCCGCCAAAAACAAACAAAACACCCAACATCTCCGCTGGAAAACTGAATCACCTGACATCGCCGCCAGAAACAAACAAAACACCCAACATCGCCGCTGGAAAACTGAATCACCTGACATCGCCGCCAGAAACAAACACAACTCTAAGAAACACCCAACATCGCCGCTGGAAAACTAAATCACCTGACATCGACGTCAGACCACTAAAACACCCAACATTGCCACTGGAGAACTAGATCGCCTGACATCGCCGCCAGAAACAAACATCCAACATCGCTGCTGGAGAACTAAACCACCTGACATCGCCGCCAGAAACAAACATCCAACATCGCCGCTGGAGACAAAGAACCTGACATCGCCGTCAAACAAACAAAATACCCAACATCGCCGCTGGAGAATCAAATTTCCTGACATCGCCGCCAGAAACAAACATCCAACATCACCGCTGGAACAACAAAGAATCTGACATCGCTGTCAGCCAAACATAACTCTGGGAAACACCCAACATCGCCGCTGAGTACTCGACATAATATGACCTCGCCGTCAACTCTCAACATCGTCTGACCTCACCGTCAAAAACAACTATCCAACATCGCCGCTGGAGACAAATATAATCTGACCTCGCCGTCAAGAAAAACACCCATTGGGGAATTGGTCACACGGTAACCGGTAATACATAGTCGATCATGCCATCAGGCATCCAGAGAACACTGTCGGGCATCAGCCAGACTTCAACCATCAGGTTGATCATGCCATCAGGCACTCAAAGAAACTGTCGGGCATCAGCCGGACTTCAACCATCAGGTTGATCATGCCATCAGTCATTCAAAGAAATCTGTCGGGCATCAGCCGGACTTCAACCATCAGGTTGATCATGCCATTAGGCATTCAAAGGGATTGTCGGGCATCAGCCGAACTTCATTAGCAAGTCGGGAATAGAATCCTTGGTCAATCATGAGCCAACTGGGAATATCTAAACCCTGCCATCAGGCACTCTGCATCAGCTGAGAGAACTGCTTCATTAACACGGTCAGACTTCAGTCATGGAGTCTTCAAAGGAGGTTTCAACTTCTCCGTTAGAAAACCTGCTGGGGAGGACGCTTCGCCGCTGAGGAATCTGGAGACCTATCAAGTAACTCCACTCCGAGGGTCCAGAAATCATTCTGGATGAATCAACTCTGCTGAGGACTTCAAGAATCATCTTGGACAAATAACTCCGCCGGGGACTTCAAGAATCATCTTGAACCGATAACCATGCTGGAGATTTCAAGAATCTTCCTGAGCAAACACTCTGTTGGGGATTCCAGGAATCATCCTGGGCAACTCTTGCCAGGGACAAACCAATCATGGCTTGAGCAGCTTCCAAGGATTCGGCTCTCTTGGGGCTTCAGGAATCATCCTGGGCAACCTTCACTGGGGACTCTACTGGGGTCTTAAGAATCATCTTAAGCCAACGGCCCTGCTGAGGAATTCAAGAATCATCTTGAACTGAAGACTTCGCTGGGGATCTCGAGATTCATCTTGAGCAAGCGGCTTCGGTGGGGAGAATATCATGAATCATCCTGAGCAACTGATCCTTCGGCGGAACACCTGCAAAACAAGAACGGTAGCAACCTAGATCATGTTTATTATGCATATGCTTCGGCAATGGCACAATGCTCCACGCGGTGGAAATGCTATGCGTTTATGATAAATGCTATGCAATCATGCACAATAATGCGATCCCGTCAGCAAAATAAATGCCAAAGGGAGAATCCTCCTGTCAAGGAGATAGAACTACTCAGATAGATGAATCATCCTGCTGAGGAGAACATGGTCACGCCAATCTCAATTGGACTCCGCAGGGGGCACAACTTCAGTTGACT
The DNA here is from genome assembly GCA_963859935.3 of Lathyrus sativus. NCBI lineage: Eukaryota > Viridiplantae > Streptophyta > Magnoliopsida > Fabales > Fabaceae > Lathyrus > Lathyrus sativus. Next base: position 342,107,787 of record OZ012735.1, on the reverse strand, counting down.
GCTGCGGGGGAAACAACTTCAGTTGATTGCTGCAGGGGAAAGAAGCTCTACGAGAACCTGGACCTGCTGAGGGAAAACGATGTCAATCGCGGGAATAAACTGCGTGGTCTTCGCGGCCACTTCTCTGGAGATAAGACTCTGTGGGGAAACAACTTCAGTTGATCAACACTCCACTGGGGAAAACCAATCATGGTCCCAACTGCTTCACTGGAGAGAGTACGGCTCTGATGAGGAATCTCAATTCCGCTGGGGAAGAAGGAATCATCCGACTTCGGGGGAGAGTACGACTCTGGTGGGGAATTTCAATTCCGCTGGAGACTTCAGTCTGGCACCGTCGGTTGCTGCATACTTTGGCGTACGAACATTTCTGCGAAACCTGCACTTGTGACCCGGTGCTGGGGGATAAACACGCGCTTCAGCGCCTGACTCAGCTGAGGAGGTGACGTTCCTTCAGGATGCGTCTGCTTGGGGAAAGAGAATCATCTCTGGCTGGGGAGACATATCAATGCTCATTATCTCGCATTCAGACTCTGCGGGGAGAGGCTACTGAACTCTGCTGGAGAAGGAGGAATCATCCTGCTTCAGGGATGCACACGACGCACTGTCTGGAATATGCTACACCTGTAACAACACAAACAAACAGACACGATACCCTTCTCAAAGGGACCTATCAAGGTTATTATCTCATGACAATTTTCAAGTATTTAATTGTTTCAACAATCAGTGGCCTAGGCCCGTAAGTTTATGTATGCGCATTTTATCAAAAACAACGGCGTTCTTTTTCGTAAACAAAACAGATAAATGCTAAACGGGCAAACAGAATTGTTGAATAGTATGCATTTTATTGATAATGAACCCCTGAATAGGTAAAAATGTTTTACAACAGAGGCAAGCTCCTGGAATGAGGAAGCCGCACAAAAATAAAACATAAATATACATCAGTATATACAAATGTCGGCAACGAGGCGTAGACGAACACCATGAGTTGATCCCTCTAAGACCCACTCGACTTCGACACTTCTCCGACGCTTCAGCTTCGGAAGAGATTGATTCAGATGAACGGCCCTCAGGTCCTCCAAACCACTAAACAATGAAAGTCCACACGCGGAACGCAGTCATTTGCTTTTTCAAATCCCTAACTTTTGCGTGAACCGCCCTTTGCGGGTTTTCAGTTCACCGGGATACCCTTTTTTGCCGAAGCCGCCCAGTGTAGGTTTTTGACTTCGCGGGTGTACATTTTTCAATTTATATCCCTAATTTTTGCCCGAACCTTTTATTCTGTTTTTGGTTTGCCGGGATGCCCCTTTTTTGCCTGGACTCTCTTTTTTTGTCCAGCGGGTCGCTTTCAAGCAAAGTATTTTTTAATTGCGTCCGCGTTCACCGGAGATGCAAAATCTTCACCATCCATCGTGGATAACAACAAAGCTCCTCCCGAGAAGACCTTGCTGACAACATACGGACCTTCGTAATTCGGAGTCCACTTGCCCCGGTGATCGGAGTGTGGCGAAAGAATCTTCTTCAGGACGAGATCACCCGTCTGAAAGCTTCTAGGACGCACCTTCTTATCATAAGCTTTCTTCATTCGGCTTTGATACAGACGACCAAACGCAATCGATGCTAACCTCTTCTCGTCCATCAGGATGAGTTGGTTCAAGCGATTCGTAATCCATTCTGCCTCGTCGAGTTTCACATCAACCAAAACTCGCAAAGAAGGGATCTCCACTTCTAACGGTAGGACAGCTTCCATATCGTACACCAAGGAGAAAGGAGTTGCCCCGGTCGACGTACGTACCGTTGTACAATAACCATGCAGTGCAAATGGCAGCATCTCGTGCCAATCTTTGTAGGTCACAACCATCTTCTGAACAATCTTCTTTATGTTCTTGTTGGCTGCTTCAACGGCGCCATTCAGCTTCGGCCGGTAAGGAGATGAGTTGTGGTGTTCAATCTTGAAACTCTGGCACAGCTCCTTCATCATCTTGTTATTCAAATTCGAACCATTATCAGTAATGATCCGCTCGGGAATTCCGTAACGACAGATGATGTCCCTCTTTATGAATTTAGCCACTACCTGCTTGGTCACATTAGCGTACGAGGCTGCCTCCACCCACTTGGTGAAGTAGTCGATAGCTACCAGAATGAAATGATGACCGTTAGATGTAGTGGGCTCGATCTTGCCTATCAGGTCGATGCCCCACATGGAGAGTGGCCATGGGGAGGACATGACATTTAACGGGCACGGCGGCACATGAACTTTATCAGCATAAATCTGGCATTTATGACATCTCTTCGCGAATCTGAAGCAATCCGACTCCATCGTCAGCCAGTAGTATCTTGCTCTCAGGATCTTTCTCGTCATAGCATGCCGGCCGGCGTGCGTACCAAATGTGCCTTCATGGACTTCTTCCATGAGCATACTCGCCTCTTTCTCATCTACACATCTGAGTAGCACGAGATCGTGGTTTCTCTTATACAACACTCCATCAGGATTGAGATAAAAATTGCCAGACAGCCTCCTCAGAGTCTTCTTATCCTGGGTTGACGCACCCGCAGGATATTCCTTAGTCATAAGGAAAGTCTGGATGTCATGGAACCATGGCTTGCCGTCGGCGGCTTCCTCGATTGCAAAGACAAATGTTGGTCTATCAAGACGCGAAAGCACAATTCTTGGAGCCTCATTCCAAAAATTGACTTTATACATTGAAGCCAACGTGGCTAAGGCATCAGCCATCTGATTTTCAGCCCTGGGCACATGATAGAGTTCCACTCGATCAAAGAACGGAAGTAGCCTTTTGGCATAATTCATGTACGACACCAAATTCGACAGACGAGTCTCCCACTCCCCTTTAATTTGGTTGATCACAAGCGCTGAGTCACCATATACGTCTAGGTTCTTGATTCTCAAATCAATTTCCTCTTCTAGACCCATGATGCATGCTTCGTACTCCGCCTCATTGTTGGTAACTGGAAACGTCAGTCTCGCAGTAAACGGGATGTGGGATCCGTGGGGAGTCGTGATGATAGCCCCGATGCCACTTCCATAGGAATTAACTGCCCCATCGAATATCAATTTCCACTGGGATTTCCTATCTGGCCCCTCGTCGGGCAACGTCTCATCGCAATCCTTCGCTTTGAGAAACATAATATCCTCGTCAGGGAATTCAAATTTCATCGGCTGGTAGTCCTCGATCGGCTGTTCGGCAAGGTAATCAGACAATACGCTTCCCTTGATGGCCTTCTGGGACACGTACTGAATATCATATTCCGTTAACACCATTTGCCATCTGGCAATCCTGCCCGAAAGAGCCTGCTTCTCGAAGACGTACTTGATCGGATCCATCTTCGAAATTAGCATAGTGGTGTGATTGAGCATGTACTGTCGTAGACGTTTGGCAGCCCAAGCTAGTGCACAACACGTCTTCTCCAGCATCGAGTATCAAGATTCACAGTCAGTGAACTTTTTACTCAAGTAGTAAATGGTCTGCTCCTTTCTGCCCGTCTCGTCGTGCTGACCGAGAACACACCCCATACTATTCTCAAGAACTGTCAAGTACATGATTAATGGCCGTCCAGCCACTGGGGGTATCAAGATTGGAGGTTCTTGAAGATACTGCTTTATCTTGTCGAATGCCTTCTGGCAATCCTCATTCCAAGTAATCGCCTGATCTTTCTTTAAAAGCTTGAACATCGGTTCACATGTGGCCGTGAGCTGAGAGATAAACCTTGCAATGTAGTTTATTCTGCCCAAGAAACCACAAACTTCTTTTTCTGTTTTCGGCGCTGGCATTTCTTGAATGGCTTTTATTTTCGGAGGATCAACCTCGATGCCTCGTTCACTAACGATAAACCCCAGCAACATTCCGGACCGTACTCTGAAAGTACATTTGTTAGGATTCAGCCTCAACCTGAACTTCCTAAGCCTCTCAAAAAGTTTCAATAAGTTGACCAAATGCTCTTCCTCCGTTTGGGACTTCGCAATCATGTCATCAACATAGACCTCGATCTCATGATGAATCATATCATGAAACAAAGTTACCATTACTCGTTGGTAAGTGGCCCCTGCGTTCTTCAGACCTAAGGGCATTACCTTATAGAAAAACGTTCCCCAGGGGGTGATAAACGTTGTTTTCTCCATGTCCTCCGGCGCCATCTTGATCTGATTGTAACCGGAGAAGCCATCCATGAACGAAAACACGGAGAACTGGGATGTATTGTCGACCAACACATCGATATGAGGCAACGGGAAATCATCTTTAGGGCTCGCCCTATTCAAATCCCGATAATCGACGCACATGCGTACCTTACCGTCCTTCTTCGGTACAGGCACTATGTTGGCAACCCACGGAGGGTAAGTGGTGACCGCTAAGAAGCCATCATCAAGCTGTTTCTGCACTTCTTCTTTGATCTTAACGGCCATATCTGGTCTCGTCCTCCTAAGCTTCTGCTTGACGGGAGGGCAATCTTCTCGCAGCGGCAAGTGGTGGACCACTATGTCCGTGTCAAGTCCGGGCATATCTTCGTATGACCAAACAAAGACGTCACTATACTCTCGAAGCATCTCGACCAATCTATGCTTGACATCACTCTGCAGCGCAGCCCCTATCCTGACATTTCTGACGAGCTCTTCAGAACCCAGGTTTACGATCTCAATCTCCTCCTCGTGAGGCAGAATAATCTTCTCCTCTTGTTTCAACAAGCGGGCCAACTCTTCAGGAAGGTCTTCGTCTTCATCAATCTCTTCTTCGGCTTGATAGATCGGGTGATCGAAGTCGAAGTGAGCCGTAGAAGGTCCAGATTCGATGCCATCTGTTATGTGGATCCTGCAATAACAAGGGTTAAGTTTAAAACAAGAATATGCAGGTTAGCACAAACCCTGTTACCATTTTACTGTTTTTCAAAACAAATATAAAACAGGAATAACAGAGATCACAATATTTGAATACGAAGAAAACGCCTTTGATTTATTAACAAAATGCATGTACATAATCCAACAAGGCCCTGACAATAAAACCGCTATGCCCCGGGTAGGACATAGGGTTGTACAATGATTGGAAAAAGTAAATCATTACTCTTCACTTGTCAGCTGGATAATTTCCTTGATGGTCCAATTGTTGAGACCCTCGCCTGGCTTGCTTGGCTGAATCCAAGAGTCGAGATCACAATCGCTATCCCCGCTGTCTTCAGACGCCGCGTTGATGCTTTCGAAGATCACTCCGCCGCTGGTAAATAGGATCGGCCCCTTACCCCGTGACGCACTGCTAGACGAAGAAGAAGAAGCTTCAGCTTCAGGAGAGTACCCCAATCCAAACTTATCCTGCTTGTTCGGTATCTCCAAAATATGCCCCCAGCCTGGGGTAGATCCAGCTTGGACGAGGCCCGAGCTTCTTTGAATGAGGAGAGATTCATCTCTGGCTTCTCTGTGACTACAGGAGCTACCTCTTTCAATTTGACGGCTTCAAATGCTTGGCAGAGAGTTTCATGGATTTCGCCATCCATTTCAACATACTTGAAGGATGACAAATGGCTCACCATTATGTCTTCCTCGCCACACACGATTACTATGCTTCCTCCGACAGCATATTTGAGCTTTTGGTGCAACGTTGAGGTCACGGCACCAGCAGCATGGATCCATGGCCGGCCCAAGAGGCAACTGTAGGCAGGCATGATGTCCATGATATAAAAGACCATGTCGAACGTTTCCGGACCGACTTGGATCGGTAGGGTCAACTCTCCGAAAACGTGGCGCTTAGTTCCGTCAAACGCTTTCACAACCAAATCACTGGGTGTGCAAAGCAATCCGCGAGTGTCCAACTTCATTAATGCCTTCTTCGGAAGAACATTAAGTGACGAACCCGTGTCCACCAGGACGTGTGACATGATTGTGCCCCTACACTCTATCGAGATGTGCAAGGCGCTGTTGTGATCTCTCCCTTTAGGCGTCAGCTCTAAATCTGTGAACCCTAGCCCATTTCCAGCATTAACATGGGCTACCACCTCTTCTAGCTGATTCACCGATATCTCTTGCGGTACGTAGGCAGCGTTCAATACCTTCAGTAGCGCGTTGCGGTGTGCTTCAGAACACAGCAACAGGTTGAGAATAGAAATCTTCGAAGGCATCTGATGGAGATGGTCTACAATCTTGTAGTCGCTCTTTTTGATCAACCGCATAAACTCCTCGGCATCTTTGACCAGCAAATCTTTTTCTGCCCCACACGGGACCTCTTCGACGACTTTGCTCTTACCCTTATCAGCCGCATCAGCTCTGACCGCTTTCTCTGCCACGACCTCTGACGGTGCAAACACTCTTCCGCTACGGGTAATACCACTGATTCCTGCGAGATTCTCCACAGTCGACCCATACGGCTCCAGCTCCAACTTTTGACCGTTGCAATAGACTTCAGCCCCATAATGCCACGGAACGGCGTTAGTGCTCTCGAATGGTATCGGCCCAGCTTTGGTAATAGTGATTGTAGACGGTCTGGGCGCAGAAATGGTTATTGGTTGGCGAGGGATGGTGATGGTGACGACTTCATCGGCCTGCTTCAACACTACCTCTCCTGATACACTTTCAGCCCTCCGGCTGAACTGCAGGATCCCCTCAGTCATCAGACTTTGGATTCCTTCTACCAGCTGCTCACACCCATCAGAATGTGTAGCACAGTCCATGCATAGTTCTCCGCACCCTGTAAAGAACCCTCTTTTCAACAACTTAGCTTTGACGAAGCTAAGCGGCGTCTTTAGGTCTTTGACATCAGTCAACAGATCCGCGCTTTCTTCTTCGATAATGGCGTTCACTCCGCCTCCCATATGATTCGGCATAGGGTTTTTCGTAACATTGGGCACATTATCGGAGAAATTAATGATCTTGGCATCTACCAGGTCCTGCACCTTGTGCTTAAAGGCTTTGCAGTTCTCGATTGTGTGGCCTGGTGCCCCTGTGTGGAAGTCGCAAGTGGCATTTGCGTCGTACCCTGGTGGAGGTGCCCCTGTCAAGGGAGCCATCGTCCTCTTCTGAACTAACTGGAGTTGAAGCAAAGTCTGCAAGAGTTGCACATACGACATGGGCGGTGCCTCGAAGTGACGGTTTGTCAAAGGTGCCCGATTCTGGTACTTTCTATATCCCTGCTAATTCGGTTGCTGCTGCGGAGCTGCTGGGATATTTATACTGGCTATCTGCTGCTGAGGGCCTTTGCCCTTTCTTCGAGCGTTGGTCACAGCGCTCGCATCTCCTTCTCGTCGTTTACCAGCATAAGGTTTCTTTCCACCTCCTCCAGCTGAGGATGACTCACCTTGAATTTTCCCGATCTTGATACCATTCTCGACGTGCTCGCCCATGGTAATGAGAGCTGAGAACGTCCCAGACATACCGCTGACTAACTTTTCATAGTAAACCCCTGGGAGGGTGGCAACAAACATCTGCACGAGCTCACGCTCAACCATCGGCAGTTGAACCCGAGCAGCCAACTCACGCCACCGCTGGGCGTACTCCTTAAATCCTTCATTATTCCTCTGCGAGAGGTTCTGGAGTTGGACTCGGTTCAGGGCCAAGTCGCTATTGTACTGATAGTGGTGGACAAATTCTTCAGCGAGATCTTTCCAGGGGCGCACGCTAGTGGGCTCCAGACCCATGTACCACTCGAGGGATGGTCCGGAGAGACTATCTTGGAAGAAGTGCATCAGCAGCTTCTCGTCTTCGGAATAGGCAGACATCTTCCTGTAGTACGATCTCAGGTGGACACAAGGGCAAATGGTGCCCTTATATTTCTCAAAGTCAGACACCCTGAACTTAGGAGGTACCTTGAAATCAGCAATTAACCCCATCTTGAACATATCAACGCCCAAAGTATTCTGATTCTCAATATCTCTCCTTTTATCTTCAAGTGCTTTGAACCTGAGTCGCACTTCAGCATTCAACTCTCCTTCAGCACCTCTTTGAGAAAACACATCATCCTGATGATCCTCAAGCCACGGTTGAGGCACCAACAGATTCCCGACACCTGCATTGCCGTTGACCGGCCCGATGTTGACATTAGCTCCCAGACTCCCATTGCCGACGCCTGCCGTATTGAGTCCGATATTGGCCATCACATTGCCATTAGCACTGCCGTTGCCCCCGGCCACGGGGACACCATTCTGCGGAGTATCAACTGGTGGAGGAGTAGGCACGGTCCCGCCATGAAGTATGTCGTTGCTATCAACCCTAGAGATCAAAGGTTGAACCAAAGTCCTGAGCTGGTCCTGACCATTGGCGACCACTTGCATCAGTTCCATAAAGTGATCCATCCTCTCGCGGAGCTCCTGGACATCTGTCTGCACTTGATCCATGATCTTGGTCTGATTAGCTCGAGTTGGATAATGGTGAATTAGTCTATGATCAATCCTGGAGTCACCGGGAACAGCCTGGGACACCTGTAAACCTGAAAAAACCTGCAAACACTAAAGGTTAGGAAAAACAACAAAATGTACGCCATTCAAATGCTTCATGCAAATGCATGCGTGTGTCTGTGTGTTTGGGAGATTTCCCCCGATCCTAGTGCCTGAGTGCCAGTGCTGATAATAATAATAAGAAGAAGCCAGAGTCCAATCATGGAAACATCAATCTCATATATAAAGGAAAGCCTATCAAGGCAGTACATAGCATCAGCGAGTACAAGACGAATCAACAGCGTGACCTCAGCCAACAAGCCTGGTGATGGTCAGCATACAACAAAGATCAAAACAAAAGGAATACAACTAGTCAAGTACGGCCACGGGCGCGATACTCTATTAATAACTCCCTCGTCTCTGGATGATCTGGCAGAGTGAGCAACCCCTCGACGAGTAGTTCCCTCTGCACAATGGTATATTGAAGTCTTTCGATCGAACCTTCCCATGCTCCTTCGCCGAAGCAATCTTCTAATTTCCGCTTTTTGGACTCAAACGTCAGCTTGCGTTCCTTCAGGTTAGCAAGAGCTTTGTTGAGCTGGCCTTCGGTGGCGTATCTGCGGGCGGTCTCTTCATCAAACCTCTGCTCACTGTCCTTCACCTTGGCTTCTAGCTTGGAGATCTGCAGCATCAGCTTATCCTCCCGCTCTTTCCTGGTGGCCAGGGAAGCCTTCCAGTGCTGGTTGAACTTGGATATCCTCCGATATGCCTCGTCCAAGTGCTGCTTCTTCGTAGCCAGTACGTCGTTGACAGCCTTAAAGACTCGACCCATGCATTCACGCTCAGCTATCTGCTTCATCAGGTCTGTTCCCAGCTGGTTCACCAACTCTGTTTGCCTTTTGAAAGAATGAACGACCTCATTCCTCTCGCTTCGGGGCTGAGCTAATTCCTTCTCCAGTTCTTCGTTCACCCGCTTCAATTCATCCCGCTTAGCCAATACCTGGTTATGCTGCTGAATGGGCACAGTAGTAGGCTCTTCGATCATTGGAGGACTTTCTGACTTGACCTAAGGAAACGACATCCCTATAGCGTTGGCTCTGGCTCTGATCCAAGTCAAGTACGGGGGGTAGGCTTGATTGTTGCTTTTTCCCAGCAATGGCTTTCCTCGCTTACTGACACTATTCCACGCGTGCTGAAGCTTGGACAACAAATCCCCTTATAGAATACCCGTGAGGTATAGAGATTCCTGTACCTCTTCCTCCTTCGGCGGAGTCCTCAAAGCATACGCGAACTGGCGGACCAACAACGACGGATTGTAGTTTATACAACCCTTCCTACCTATCAAAGGCACATTAGGAAACCCGCTGCAACTGAAGATCACCTCAGTACCCAACCTGTCTCTGTCGAACCAATCAATATCCTCTGCAGATAGACTCATCAGACGCTCAGGCCACTCAGCTGTGGCTGCAGACAAGACAAAAGGACCCCTCTTGGGCAGATGACTATCAAGCCATTTGTACAGCAAGGGTACGCAGCATGAGACATTCTTCCCCCTCCTGTTCTCATTCTTGTAGTGGACTGAGTGATAGACATCTCCTATCAGGGTAGGGACTGGATTCCCTGAAGCAAAGATGTGAAACGCATCAAAGTCTACAAAATCGGGCATGTTGGGGAACAGAATGATGCCATATATGCATAGAGCGAGGATGGCATTGAACGCGCCCCAACATCCGTCCTTGGCACACTGCTGAGCCTTAACCACCAGAAACTGCAAGGAGAACCCAGGAACCTTGTTCCAACTGGTCAATACTAACTCGGAGGCGTCCAAATGAAGTGAAGGAGTTAAACCAGCCAGATCAGGCTCAACATCCATATGGACAAAAGGCATCTGCCTCTTGATAGGCACACCTAGCAAATCAGCATACTCTTCCAGCGTAGGTGCGAGAACAAAGTCCTGAAAAGTGAAACATCTCAGCGGAGGGTCGTAGAACTGCAGCAGAGCATGCAACCCATTCAACTCGAACACAGAAGGCTTGTAAACCAAACTGAGCAACCTGCCATAAGATTTTTTGAACCCATCCCTTACAGAATCATCTGCTAGAGCTATCAAACCAGTCAACTTAACCACATCGGGGGCAGGGAACTTGTAAGCCACGGTCTTCCTCAGAGAGCCCATAACAATATAATAGGAGGCAAGAAATCCTGGATCGGGGAAGACGGTACCTGCAACACAGACACACGTTAATGAAATGCAAATGAACATGCAAACTAATGCAAAATGCAATCATGCAATAATATGTCTGGGCAACTGGTGCTGCGGAGATTCTGTATCAACAATCACTGATAAGAAAGAAACCCCGGTGTAGGACCACAAATCTGATCTGCCCAGAACAACCATCTGATAGGACCATATACACAGGATCATAATTCTGCTCCGTCAAGAACAAATGCCTGATAATAAGGACCTCTGATGTATGATCAAGAAATATATGCTGATGAGGTCTTCAGACCTGAATCAAAAATCTGCTCTATCAAGAACAAACACACAGCTGCTGATGAGATCTTCAGACCCCACTCAATATCTGCTATATCAAGAACAAACAACATCTGCTGATGAGATCTTCAGACCCCACTCAAAATCTGCTCTATCAAGAATAAACAACATCTGCTGATGAGATCTTCAGACCCCACTCAAAAATCTGCTCTATCAAGAACAAACAACATCTGTTGATGAGATCTTCAGACCCCAAAAACTGCTCTATTAAGAACAAACAACTGATGACAAAACTCTGCTCTATCAAGAACAGACATACACCTGATGATAAGATCCTCTGATCAAAACCTGCTCTATCAAGAACAGACAAATCTGCAACTGAGAAACCCTGGTACCAACAAAACTGATCCACTGTCAAGAAAACCAGGTAGTCTGAAGGTCAAGGATTCCTGCAATAAACCCAATCCCACTCACAGGTGTGGACCTAAACTGACTCAAGGTATGGCATCCTATGCGTTCATCAGCGTCACAGACTTTCAAGAGGGGTGATACGATACCTAGAAGGTGTGGCATCACCAGCTCATGAAGCGGCCTCACATAGCTGAATCACAAATGATCGGTCCCCAGAGTCGACAATCCACCAAACCAGCAACCGTCTCAACCCAAAGGGTTGAAAGTGAAGCCAACCGGATGAACCTCATCTGAGCGTGGATTTCATGAGACACTAGTGCCTGCAAAGCAAGCACGCGCCCACTAATTTCCACTCTAAGTCTATAGTGCACTCAAGCCTGGGTCTGGTTTCTCACTCATCAGAACTCCCATCCCACAACAGCACAAATAATCATATTATACTGAAAATAAAATGCGGGAAGTAAAGTGCGAGAAGTAAAATGCGATAAATAAACGCAACCCAGCAGGTAAACATACAAGCGTTAGGATTGACTCTCAGGGAACTGTGGAAGTCCCCAGCAGAGTTGCCAGTTGTCGCTTGCGCGAAAATAAGGTGCCGGCACAACAGAAGAGTCGCCACCTTTCGTTATTTATCCCTCAGAGCGGGAAAGGAAACGATCGGAGAAACCTAACGAGAAAGGGTAAGACAAGGTCATCGCAACCATTGTCTGGATTCGGGAGTCGGTTATGCAAGGGGAAGGTATTAGCACCCCTCACGTCCGTCGTACTCGACGGGATCCTCGCTTGTTGTGTTTACTTGGACGGGTTGGTTTTATTCTATCTACCTATCAAGGCTGGCTGAAAAAGAAAAGAAAAATGACTCGGCAAAGCGTCGCGCTTTATGCCTACGTATTCTCATCAGAGAACGAGAAATCAGAGTCAACGTAGTTCGGCCTACGAAGGGTTATGGGGGAAGGTAGCTCGCCAAGACATCGCCATCTTGTGCCTACGTACTCTCAACAGGTATGAGAGATCAGAGCTCACGTAGTTCAGGAAACTACGGTTTATTTCCTGTCTTTACGAAAGAAGTGTTTTTTATTGTGTTTGCAATTTCAATCGCACTAGAGACTATGACCTGAGAGTGAATGCGTCGCATGTCACCCAAGGGGTACCATACTTAACATCCAGATTGTGGAAAAGAAACTCTCCCACAATCCTTTCTCAGATAGCTTAAGGCTCATAACGTACGAAAGAAATCATTCATGATTACTGTATCTTAAACTGTTTTGAGATGAGAAGAGAACAGGCCCAACTAGGAGGGAGACTATCAAGTCTTACTGTTGTCATGCCATGGATTCATCCTATGGTTGAGGTTTAAACAGGGAACTCCTAGAAGTTGTCATGCATAGGTTTCAACCTAAATTTCTATCATCAATTCCTTATCAAAGGAAATGAGGGTCCTAAGGGATCATGTCAATGATACACCAAAACAGACAAAGCATTAGCTTAACAGTAAAATGCATGCAATGCAAGTGAGGGAGGAAATGTGTGTGGGGCTTCAGCCTCCACAAGCTCATCTCAACCTCAAGCCAAAATGGATAACGGTAATCATACTGAAATATAAAACATGCTATCAAGCAATAATAGTAAACTGCAATCATACAGAAAGAAATGAAATAAAATGCCATCAGGCAAACAAACCACACGGGCAAGGGAGCTGGGCTCTACCGAATACCCGCAAGCAAAGCCACACAATAACAATACAAGCAGAGGGAGCAACTCAACCTCTAGTGCAATCATGCTCCTAGATTCTACCTATTCTAGATATGAACTTATTCTAATGCATCAAGCAAGTCAAGCAAAACACATCAATACAGAAAAAGAAAAAGAAAGCAGATCAACTCCTCTCACAGCAACTCCAAGCTTCAGCTCTTCCAATAGCAACTCAGTCTTTAGACTTCCTTGATCAACTCCACCTTCAGGCTTCACTATCAGTCATGAGTATCAACTTGGCTCCTTCAGGATCTCCAGGTATCAAAGTAAGTATCAACTTCCTTTGTTCTTCAAGCTTCAGCTTTTCAGAAATGATCTCAATCACTTAGAAGTGTCAACTTCATCCTTCAGTCTTTACTTCACCTTCAGGGGTCTTCAAGTATCAACTTGCTCTTTCTGCTCTTCAAGCTTCAGCTGGAATGGCAATACTCAAGGATTCATCCTCTTCTACACTCTTCATTGAAGTCTTCATCTTCAAACTCAAGCTCAACATCTCTCAAGGCAATCAAACCAGAGGAAATCACTTACTGGATAAGCTGGGGATATTGAACTGCTTATTGACCACCAAAGGTGACCTTTAAGGGTTCAACATCAAAGGAATGGTTCCCTCAAAAGTTCTACTTCCTAGGTACATCACTTATCCCTCTAAAGGAGAGAGGTGTATACCATGGAAGGACTTTGAATCATGGGGAGGAATGGAGGTGAAAGATACCATCCGTGTTTGAGAAAGAAGTCATCTAAGTCTAAACTCTTCCTAACCCCTAACCCTAAAACAATAAAAAGAGAAATAAGATCAAGCTCTCAAGCTCCTCAATCCATCTTCAAGTCTTCTACTATGCTCCTCAATGCTCCTTAGAACAAGATAAAGCTCTCCAAGCCCACAAAGCAAAGCAAACAACAATACAATGCCCTAAAGGCAACACAAACAATCACCAATACAAAAATCAACTAAAAATAGCACACTACTATATTAAATCCTAATATAATTTCTAAGGGATCCTACATACCTACCCTTAATGCCCATATATTCCCCATAGTCTAACTTGTCCTAAAAACCCAAAAATCTAAAGCTATTGTGGACCTATGTTGAAGTTTAACCTAATTCTACACAACCTAGAATCATCTAGTCAAAACTATCCTAAAAATCATCACAAAATTATGGAATAAATCCAGGGGGAAGCTAAAACCTATATCTAACTATCCTAAAAAGAATGAACTAAAAATATTAAGGGAGCTACCTAAACAAAATTCCACAAATTCATATATCAATATAAAAGAAATAAAAAGCTATTAAAGAAGAAAATATACAAAAAATATCAAAATTCATGAAATGAAAAATGTTTTTATGTTATATTTTTCTAGACATAAATATGAAATAGGAGAAAAAACACCCATGAAAAAATCTTTAATTTTCAATTTAATATGAATTTTCAAAGTTGGAAAGAAAATGGGGAAAAAATAAAATGAATTATGAAGCATGGGGTGCAGCCAGCAAGATAATGCAGTTAAAATCACGCTTGGGCCCAGAATGGGGGGTTTAAACAGCAAGCGCGCTGGGCCCAACTATTTAGAAAATCAATTAAAAAACATAAAGAAAAAAAGAAAAAGGAACGGTGCAAATATCAATGGTTTTCAGTTCAAAATGCAATTGGGCCTCAAAGGAGGGTGGGGATAGAAGTCCAATTATTTGAGCCCAGAACCCCCCCTTAATGAAACGGTGCGTTTCAGCTGTGTCTCAGATCTCCCTCCAAAACGAAATTAAATCTTGCGCATTGGATCCAGCCAAAGTCAAAAAGTCTGCTCCTCATCCAACGGCCGTGAGATCATCTTCTTCCTCCAACCTAGGGTTTTCTGAAGCTCCATGGAAACTCAGCTCAAGAACATTCATCTTCCTCAACTCGAGCTCCCTCAATTCCTCATCAATTCTCAAAGTGCAAGACCCTAATCCACTTGATTTCTCATGCTGAACACGATTATGCCCTTAAAATCAACTGAAACCTCCTAAATCCATGAATCCGATCCATGATCCAAAATATACTCAATCATCAATCTTGACAATTCTTGAAACTAAATGTCTCAGATCACTAACCAACTCACCCTGAACATTTCTTGCTATCTAACTCATTCTATATCTCAATATAACAAGAGTTCTTGGCCATCAAAGAAATGAGGTCCCTAGTTCAATCTTCACCAATTGCCTTCAAACATTCTAAAATCCACCACCTATTGGTCTCTAACCATTATACACTGATAATTCAACCTAATCCTGCCTAAATTGAGGTGTAGGAAAGAAATTGCAAACCTGGTAAAATGGAGTGAATAGAGGTAGTAATCCTTCAATTCATGCCTTGAATCTTTCCAAATTCCTTCACTGAGCAATCTTCTAGCTTCTGTATGCAAAAAGAATGGATGAAATTGCTTGATTCTTAAAATTCGATTTTGAATTGCTTCCTTGAAATCTCAATCACCAACTCCTCAATTCTCCATGGAAATGCTCTCAATTCAATCTGCACAGCTTCAATGTGATGTATGGAAGGTGTTTGTGTGAAAAAAATGAAAGGAAATGAAGAAGAATGAAGAAATTGAATGTGACTTGCAATGGAAGATTTTGGATTTCTCTCTCTCTTTCATGCACCAATTCTCACCAACCCTGCACCTGAGCAAGTCACACTTGTTATATAGAGTGGTTTAGAATCATCTAGAACCCTCTAGGATCATCCAATGAGAAATTGAACTTTTCATGTCATGGTATTTTGAATCCATTCTCCTTACATGCTATCTCATGCCATAGCCCTTGTAACCTTGGTTTCTGACTTGAATTTATCCCCACATGAGATTTAGGGTAAGTTACAATGCATAACCACCTTGCTTATTGAGTTTTGCCTTGTTTTGGTTTGGTACCTTAAGATGCAAGTAAGCTTTTTCCAAAGCAGCCCTATGATCCAAGCCTCAAATCAAAATTGTGGCTGAACCATTGTTCTTAGAATGTCATTTGGAGTCAAAATGACCTATTACATGACATGGTTTGGACTTATAACTTGGGATTTCCATTTTTCAATTTCACTTTAATTAACTTATGCCTCATTTTTAGGCCATTTTTACCACTTTTTGATATAAGCCTTTTCAACATCTCATTACCTCCCTACTAGCCTTAAAACATCATTCTAAGCAAGTTTGATGTTGAAGATTTTTCCATTTGAAGCTTGGAACTAGGAGATATGGCCTTATGCTTGAAATGACCTATAACTTCCAAATGACCAAAATGCCCTTGGCTGGTCAAAGCCATAAGTTGAGTTCTACAAATCCTATCAAGGACTTCTAGTACTCTCTAGAAAGCTAAGAAGATGTTATTCAACATTCATGTTGATCAATAGTTCATAGGAATCATCCTACTAGGGCAAAAGTTGGATGCAAGTTGGGTGACTTTCAAGGACCCAGATTCACATACCTCAGATGATCTGTAATTTGTCAAAGTCATAACTTGAGCTCTACAAATCCTATCAAGGGCTTATAGTACTCAAATTAAATCTAAGAACAAGCTCTAAAACATTCATGTTGTGGGGAAGATGAGATGACAATCACATCTTGAGCTAAACTTCCTTGAAGATAGGGATCAAACTAGGGGATTTTACACTGTCAATCCTTAGCAACCCTAGCTTAAAACTTCTCAAACTCCTCCATCATGATGAGTTGGTCTAGGAATCATCCTTATAACACTTCAATACATCATTCCATGATCACATGACTCTTGGATTAGGTCTCAACCCTCTATAAATCTTCAGTTGACCTAGGGTTGACCTAGTCAAACCCTAATTCCACCACTCATGGATGAATCTTCTGAATTCTTGTACAATGACCTCTCTAGGCTTCATGATGGCTCTCAAGACATCTCATAAGCTTTCTCAAAGCTTCAAGTCCATCCTCACAGTCTCAGAATCATCTGAGGAGCACCCACAACTCTCAAGTTATGAGACACACAGCCTTGGTTTCAACCAATCTCTCTGAGGATCTCTTGAGTTCTCTGACAAAGGTATCAACCTTTGATCCTTTGAATAACCTTCTTGGCTAGCTTCAAAGTCTCATATAACTCTTGCTGGGTAAATAAATGTTGGTCAAATTTTGGGGTGCAACACCTATTCTCTGAAGAAGCAGAATGAGTTAGTAAACAAGTTGAGCACGGACTTAACCAAGCAGATTAAATCTCGGGAATGATTGGGACTAGATCTGAAAGTTGTTAGTAGTGTGCTTGCTTCCAAAAAGAAGGACTTGGACAAAGCTTATTTAGAGATCTCTAAGTTCAACGCCCAGTGGAACGCCACCTTGTCCAACAATAAAGAGCGCGAAGATAAGTTGAAGCTACAGATCAACAAGTTGAAGACTCAATTGAGATCCAAAGACGAGAAGATTTCGGTGGAAGCATCGCCCCGGCGTGACACCGAGTATAGGTTGAACGAAGCTATTGAAAACTTGAAGGATTGTAGGCTGAGAGCAGATTGCAAAAGATTCAAGCTTGAAGATTGCTTTGGGGAAGCAGCCTGGGAGGACTACGCTGAGGGTCTACAGTGTGCCATTAGCCAGCGAGAGCTGCTTATTCAGGAGCTACCCACCAGACCAGATCACCCCGAGACGCAGAAGTTGCTAGAGGAGTTCCGGCCTCGTCATCCAATATGATTACTTTGTTTTATCACTGTAGTTGTTGCTTATGCTTGTTGTACTGACCATCACCAGGCTTGTTGGTTGAGGTCCTTTCAGATTGTACCCAGTTGATATGCTTGTACACTGCCTGCGTGGATTTCCATTTACATATATGAGGAGTTTTCTACTATTGCTTGTCTTAGGGGGTTTTCCATCGTCGTGCTTTCTCTCGGAACTAGAATTGAGGGGGAAATATCCCTGTTGCATACATACATGTTTGCATTACAGGTACGACAGTACCATTTTATCTCATTTCTGCTACTCTGTTAGTGTGTTTCAGGATTGTTGATCGAACAACTCATCGGTACGCTACCCGAGGAAATCAGAGAAGAGTGATGGAGAAAATTCAGTCAGAGATGATAGAGTTTAGGAAAAGGATGAATCAGTTCATGGACCTCATGCAGGGGGTCGCTAACGGACAGGAACAAATCCGTACTTTTGTGCAGCACTTGATTGCACGAGTTGACAACAACGGTGTTCTTCATGGAGGACAGACTGCTAATCCTCCTCTCAATGAGAATGGGACTCTTCATGCTTGTTCTATGCCTAATTTGGTTATCCCTACTGCTGGAGGGAATGCTATTGGTAATGGCAATGCTGCTGGTTTCGACATCATTGGTTTTGGGAATCTTGGAAATGGTAATGCTGGTAACGGGAATGTTCATGGGCCTGGTGCCGCCGGTGCTGTGCACGGTAATGTGGATCAGTTATGGAATGAATATAGACAGGATGATGTGTTCACACCTAGGGCTGTGTTTTCTGAGTTGCCTTCTGAATCTGATAGGAGGATCAAGTTGATTGAGGAAAAGATGAGGTCTTTGGAGAACCAAAATGCCATGGGCCTTCATATGGCTAATCTAGGACTTATCCCCGACCTAAAAGTGCCTCTAAAGTTCAAAGTCCCGGACTTTGTCAAATATAAGGGTACCATATGCCCCAGAGTCCACCTGCGCTTTTACTACCGGAAGATGTCCGTGTATTCAGACGATGAGAAACTACTGATGCACTTCTTCCAGGACAGCTTGTCCGGGCCGTCCCTTGAATGGTACATAGGGCTGGAGCCCACCCATATCCGAAGCTGGAGGGACCTGGCTGAGGCCTTTGTAAAACATTACCAATATAACAGCGACCTTGCTCCCAACAGGGTCCAACTTCAAAATATTTCCCAGAGGAATAATGAGTGTTTCAAGGAGTACGCCCAAAGGTGGCGTGAACTCGCGGCCAGAGTACAGCCTCCAATGGTGCAGCGTGAGTTAGTTGATCTGTTTGTTGCTACTCTACCTGGAGTCTAATATGGAAGCTCGTCAGTAAATGTCGGGTAGCTTCTCTTATCTGATAATCACAGGAGAAAGGGTGGAGAACGACATCAAGCTCGGGAAGATTCAGTGAAACGAAGTGCCCTCAGCTGGATGGGGGAAGAAGGTGTTTGGTGGTAAAAAGCGAGAAGGTGAGACTAGTTCTGTGTCTAGTTCTCGGGGAAGGGGGAGAGGTCAGTCTCGGAATAATCAACATCAACAGGTCGCCAGTATAACAATTCCTGCCATTCAACAATAACAACAACCACAACAATAGCAGAATCAATAAGGGTATAAGAGGTTTCCAGGACGGACGGTGAATGGACAGTTCAACGCGCCACCAATGTCGTACTCGCAGTTACTCCAGACATTGCTGTAGTTGCAACTTATCCAAAAGAGAACCCTAGCTCCATTGACTGGGCCACCTCCACCTAGGTATGATGTGAACGCCCATTGAGAATTTCATTCAGGTGCCTCGGGGCACATTATCGATAATTGCAAAGCGTTCAAACATAAAGTGCAAGACTTGATTGATAGCAAGGCGATAAATTTCTCCAATGACGCTCCCAACGTCATAAAAATTCCTATGCCAAACCACGAACAAGCTGGAGTTAGTGTGATAATCGAGGATGATGGGCTGGACTTGATATCAGATGTCAGTGAGCTGAAGACGCCGTTGAGCTTCGTGAAAGCTAGGCTGTTGAAAGGGGGTGTTTACCCGGGCTGCGCTGAAGATTGTGTTGAATGTCTGAATGATCTTGAGGGATGCATGCAGTTGAAGGTTTGTATTCAATGTATGATGGATAGTAGGGTTCTACAGTTTGATCGGGCCATTGAAAGCAAATCCAGAGAAATGGTAACCAAGCAGAGGGGTGAGATTGCTACGATCTCTATCCCATACAAAACTATTACAATATCTGCTCCTAGACCACCGACGATTGTCATTACAAAAGTTGGTCTCGTGCCTTTTGAGGATACCAAGGTTGTTCCATGGAATTATGGAGCCAAGGTATATGTTAACGGACAGAAGCTGGATTTGAAGAGTCCTCCCGTTGAGTCAGTGGAAAATCCGGTTGGTGCAGGAGGAATTACCCGAAGTGGTCGAGTCTTTTCACCACCCGAAGTGGTGGCTGATAAAGCAAACAAAGGAAAGGGAAAAATG
This sequence comes from Lathyrus sativus, assembly GCA_963859935.3. Taxonomy (NCBI): domain Eukaryota; kingdom Viridiplantae; phylum Streptophyta; class Magnoliopsida; order Fabales; family Fabaceae; genus Lathyrus; species Lathyrus sativus. The sequence goes on along the minus strand of OZ012735.1, from coordinate 342,087,614 downwards.
GTCGTGGAAGAAACCTCTCAGGCTAGAGAGAAAGAACTGTTGGCAAAAGATATAGAAGAGTTTATGAGGCTAATAAGGAAGAGCGACTACAAGATAGTCGACCATCTGCAGCAAACGCCTTCTAAAATTTCTATATTGTCATTGTTTCTATGCTCAGAAGCACATCGAAATGCATTGCTAAGGATATTGAATACTGCGTACGTGCCTCAAGAAGTTTCAGTAAACCAATTCGAAGGAGTTGTCGCACACGTGAACGCAGGGAACGGTCTTGGTTTTACGGACCTAGAGTTGACGCCGAAGGGCAGAAATCACAACAGCACGTTGCATATTTCGATTGAATGTCTTGGAGCTGTTATGTCCCATGTTTTGGTGGACACCGGGTCATCGCTAAATGTACTTCCTAAGAAAGAATTAATGAAACTAGAAACTCGGGGTATTTTCTATACGCCCAGTGATCTAGTGGTGAGAGCTTTCGATGGAACCAGACGGTCAGTATTCAGGGAGCTTACATTGCCCATCCAGGTAGGGCCAGAAGTGTTCGATGCAGTGTTTTATATAATGGACATCCAGCCAGCCTATAGTTGTCTATTATGCCGTCTATGGATCCACTCTGCAAGAGCTGTGATCTACACGCTGCATCAGAAACTCAAATATATGGTCGATGGCAGCATTGTCACCGTATGTGGGGAAGAAGACATAATGGTTAGCCATTTATCATTGTTCAAATATGTTGAAGTGGATGCGGAGATCCACGAAACTCTCTGTCAAGCGTTTAAAACGGTCCGGGTTAAGGACAAGTCTCTTGCAACGAGCAAAGCGCCCGAGGTGGCCATATCTTCTTTCAAGGAAGCCCAGGTGGCAGTGAAGTCTAGGGCAGCACAAGGTTGGGGCCAGGTGCTTGACATCCCCAACAAGCAGGATAAGTTTGGCTTGGGGTATAGCCCATCTGCTTCATCATCCTCAAAGAGCGCGCCGCACTACAAAGGACCAGTGTTGTTCACTCCGGGAGGTGTCATCTTTGAACGCATCAATGTTGTTTAAGATAGTGAAGAGGGGGATAGCGATTGTGACATGGACATCTGGATCAAGCCTTGCCCACCAGGACTGAGCCTGTAGAAATGGTCTATCCAGGAGTTCATTCAAGTGACTACTGAACAGTAATGAGCTGTTTTCCCGATTATTGTACGGCCCTATGTTCTACCCGGAGCATAGGGGTATCTTGTCAGGGCCTTGCTTGTTTATAATTGAATGTTTTTATCAATAAATCAAAGGGCGTTATTTCTCATTCAAATTTTGTGATCCTTTTTATTCCTGTTTTATGTTTAAAACAATAAAATGGCAATGTGGTTTTGTGTTGCATATCATTTGAAGCATTTAACCATTATCATTGCAGGATCCATATTACAGATGACACTGATCAAGAACCTTCTATGACTCACTTCGACTTTGATCGCCCGATATTTCAAGCCGAAGAAGAGATTGATGAGGATGACGACTTGCCGGAAGAGCTGGCTAGACTCTTGAAACAAGAAGAAAAGACCATTCTTCCTCACCAGGAGGTGATTGAGGTCATCAATTTGGGTTCTCAAGAAGTTGTCAGAAATGTCAGAATAGGGGTTGCGCTGCAGAGTGACATCAAGCAAAGACTGGTCAAGATGCTTCGAGAGTATAGTGACATCTTTGCTTGGTCCTACAAAGACATGCCCGGGCTTGACACCGATATAGTGGTTCATCGTTTACCATTGCGCGATGAGTGTCCGCCGGTAAAATAGAAGCTCATAAGGATGAGACCAGACATGGCTATAAAAATCAAGGAAGAGGTCCAGAAGCAGTTGGACACAGGATTTTTAGCCGTTATAAGTTACCCTCCGTGGGTCGCCAACATAGTGCCTGTGCCGAAGAAAGACGGTAAGGTACGGATGTGTGTTGATTATCGAGATTTGGGTAAGGCGAGCCCAAAAGATGATTTCCCGCTCCCTCACATTGACGTATTGGTCGACAATACTACTCAATTTTCTGTATTATCCTTCATGGATGGTTTCTTCGGTTATAACCAGATCAAGATGGCCCCGGAGGATATGGAGAAGACAAATTTCATTACGCCGTGGGGGATGTTTTGTTATAAGGTAATTCCCTTTGGGTTGAAAAACGCTGGGGAAACTTACCAGAAGGCTATGGTCACTTTGTTTCATGATTGTCGCACCTCGAAAAATCATTCGAACATACGACCCTCGCGCGAAAGGCGCGGAAATGCGGTTCGACAGAGTCGCCACCGAACTTTATTTTTCCCGAATGAACGGGAGAGGAAAATATCGAGAAAACCCCTTGAAACGAAAGGATAGGAATATGGCTATCGCAACCAAGTTCTGGGTTCGGGAGTCGGTTACGTGAGGGGAAGGTATTAGCACCTTTCACGTCCATCGTACTCGACGGGAACCTCTTAAGGTGATTGCGGGGAGTGTTGTTTAGGTTTATTTGTTTTCTTCTCGTTGTTAAAGGTAGAATTGGTAAGTTAAAAGGTTAAAGACGCGAAGGAGAGATGGGTGGTTAGAAGATAGGGTGCTCGCCAAGGATTGGGGCCCTTGTGCCTACGTATGCTCATTCGGACGAGAATGAGAAATCAGAGCTTTGTAGTTCGACTATGGGAAAAGATGGGGGATGGACGAAATAATGGAGGAAGATAGAAGTGTGGAATAGGGGAGAAAATGGGAAATGTGCTCGCCAAGATCATCGCAATCTTGTGCCTATGTATCTTATATCCAAGAATGAATAAAGAATCAGAGCGTCCGTAGTTCATGGTAACAACCACGAAAAGACAAGGTTTGAAAAGGGTTGAAGTTTGAGTTTGAGACGAAAGGGTGACTGACAAGCAACCCAAGAGCGCATCTCAAGAGCTTGTCACTCAAGAATTCAAGGAATGCGAGATTCCAAGAACTCAGTTCTTTCGGGAGTTGACTGAATAAGTTGAAGATAAAGAGTTGGATGTTTTGAAATCGAAAGAATAAATTAATAACAACTCTAGGGCGCGCCTCGAGAGTTACTCATTCGAATATCCAAAGAATGCTAGATTCTGAGAATATCCCTCTTTCGTAAGTTTTGGAAATGTTTGTGAAAGGATTGGATCGGAAAATGGCATGCGAGGCCAAAAGGAAGTTGTTTTGTACTGGTTCGACGACGTTTCGAAGATTTGATCGAAGATGGAACCGACTTGACAACGTGTCAAGTGTTAGGGTTGTGAGAAACGATATTAGTCCCTGAGGGTGCCCCTAATATCGAAACCATGGTGAATTGCGAATGTGTGTACGAAATATGGGTTGCGAATGCGGACGAGCGTTCGACTTAGGAGAATGTTGGAAAATGGTTGAGTTTGAAAAAGTCGAAAGGTTGAGTGGATAACAACTCAAAGGCGTGCTTCGAGAATTATTCACTCGAAGACACAAGGAACGCTAGATTCCAAGTGCCTCTTTCTTTCGGAGTTTTAATCGAGAAAAGATATTGAGAAAGCATTTGAGAAAATCAAAAGATTGAGTGAATAACAACTCAAGAGCGTGCCTCGAGAATTATTCACTCGAAGATCCAAGGAATGCTAGATTCCAAGAATCTCCTTCTTTTGGAGTTTGATCGAGAAAATGTTTTTAAAAATTATTTGAAGCGAAAATGACATAGTTTTGACTGAACTATCATCTATCAATAATTTGACCGATAATAATCATTAAAGTCATCATTGACTAGGGAATAAGAAAAAAAAAGTGGATAAAAATGAAAATGAAAGTTTTGGAAAGAAATGGTCTCGGGCTTGTTATTATCTGTCAATAATTTGACAAAGTATAACTCGGGGCATCGTCATCGACCAAAATGAATGCGACAAAATGGAACAAAATGTCCAAAAATAAAATCTATCTCTAAAAATATAAAATATTTTAAAAGAAATATTGATAAAATTTTTAAATAAAAGTAAAATCTAAAACAGATATACATATACATATTACATTTACCATTTACGAAATGTATTAAGTTTTTTTTAAAAATAATTTAAAAACAAAAACAAAAGGGGTATAGGTTTAAGACAAAAAAAACACGTTAACAGGACAAAACCAAGTTAACAAGATTGAAAGAGGGGAAACGAAATCCACGGTAATACAGGGGATAAGAATGCGATCTGCTTTGACCCAACCTTCTTAATCTTTTCTAAACAATGGGGGATCCTGTTTCGTCTCACTCGGTTCAGTTCATCAATTCTTCTTCTTTCAATCTTTGTTCAAAATCGAAAACCTCTTCTCCGTTCCATTTCTATTTTGGTTTATATGTGTTGTTTATGGAGTTTGGTGAATCTGGGTTCGTTAGCAGTGTTGCGGCGAGCGATGAAAATGGAGGGTGTTGAGTGTTTGGGGGTTGAAATTTGGAGAAGGTTATGGAAGTGAGATGTTGTTCGAGTTTGGGGTTTTGTTTGGTTTGAACAGAGGAGATGGAATCGAAGAAACGGGTTATCGGTGGTTATGGTTAACAATGGTGGGTGAGTGATTTGTGTTAGTTCGATGAAGATGATAGTGAGTTTTTCACGGTGTTGGGTTTATCGTTGTTGTTCTGTTGTGTGTTGGAAATGGTGAGAGTTATAAGAAGAACGAAGGTTGAAAATGGAAGAAGTTTAGACGGTTTTAGGAGCTGTTAGAAGGTTGAGATTGTTGGCTTTTCTGGGTTTTTGATGGTTGAAAAATGTTTGTTTGAAGAGAGTTTTTGGTTAGAACAGAGAAATGGAAACTACAAGTTGTTAGGGAAAACCAAGAGGATGAAAGTTATGTTCACATGGTGATTTTGTTGAAATTTAGCATGAATGTGTATGGTCTCTCCATCGTGCACTGAAGGTGATTAATTTAAAAGTGAAGAAATATCCTCCCGTTGGCCCCCCGGTGATTGTGAGTATCTCCCCCTTTTTATCTCCCCCTGATGCTGGCTGTTAGTTGTTGTTGTTGTAAGTTAGGAGTGGGAGGCTTGATACTGCAGGTTGCAGGTTTTTGTACCGTTTATGCAGAGTTTGTCTGGTTTGGATTTGCAATGGCAGGTTGTTGTCTGATGTGTTATGAAGGTTGGAATGGTGTGTAGCAGTTTTTGGCTGCTTGTGGTGTACGGTTGTTGGTTTTGAGTAGTATTGGTATTTACACGTTTTTGTCCTCACTTGGTACCAGTTATGCAAGCTGATACGGTTTGGTGTGTGTATGTCTTGCAGGCCTGAAGTTTGCGCTGCTATGGTTCGAAAGAGGATTTTCGTGATAACAACTGGCTTCGCGGTGTTCCCGTTGTAATCGATTCGTTTCGCTTTGAACTGGTCTTCTGCTGCGATTCTCTTTTGCCTCAAATCAGTATGAATCTCGAATCTCCTTCTATGTGTGTGTTGTCGTTCTGCGTCAACTATTATTAACACATTCCTTTTGTTACCACATTACTGTCATCGTAACAAGTTTTCTACCTCTTCAACTTACCTGTATAAAACTGAATCGATGTTTGGCTTAAACTTGAGGGAAGTCCACATCAGCCTGTAACACACATCACAGAGGTTTGTAATACAGTGTGTGCATTCATCTACAGCTTGATAATGCTATTACCTCTAAGCTTGTTGGCCACAGCTGCAATCCAGGCTCTGTCTTTGATACCAAATGCATATCTTGTGGTCGAGACCAACAGAATAAATCCTGCCGGTTTCTGCGAATCGGTAGTACTCTCCATAGAAACTTGTAATATTGGCTGTACCAGAAGAGAGCGAGCCCCTTTAGGTACAAGATCCTGAAATTCAGAATCTGCATCTTGTGGAAAATATTGAGTCTCCTTCAAATTGTTGAGGCCAGCCTTTTCAATTTTGTTGCTAAACTGTCCAAGAAGAATTTCTTTTGATGAATCATCGATTACGTTCCAGTAGCCCCTTGCACATATTTCTCCTTGAATCAAAATGAGCGCAGCTATGGCATTAGTATTGCGCAGCAAAATATATGACGTCCCAGCTAAGTCTTCCCTCCGACCATCCGCTATATCGGTTGACATGACAAATATTTGTTGTGTTCCATCTGGAAGAGTTGTCTGATCCACTGGTTGAGCCCCCTTGAGAAATTTACCAAGGTATGGCAGAAGAATTGAGAAGGAAGCCAAAGTTAGACCCAAAGCCTCCGTTCTAAGCTGAGGTGGTGTAATAATGGAAAAATCAGAACCAAGGATGTGATTTAAGATGAGAAGAGAACCAAAAGCATAACCAATCCATCTAGGCAAGTAAGATTCATCAAAGCCAGGTATTCCTAATGTGAAGCGAAGAACGGAGAGGTTGAGCTGTTTCAAAAAGAAGTGTTGTATTGATTATTATGCTAACTCTTTTCTCCCTTTGAGAAATTCCAGTAGTTGCATTGATCTATATAGTATCGTGATAGATGGACTTGTCTTGCAGGTATTGTCAACCCTTGGACACGTGCAAGTAGAATCTGACTGCTTAAATGAGATGCAATACATGCTGGTGAGAAGTAGAAGGGCGGGACCGTCATCGGCTGACGAGATGCATCCAACTGAAGCTGCAGATGAGATGTTGGAATAGGTTGGTGCAACTCCTGCTGAAACTTTCATTGTATACCTTGAATTCTTGTATTTGACTAAAATAGGCATACATTACTTAGGCCTACGGTTGCCGCTGTAAGCATCCATAATTTATCTTGCAATAATTTCAGTTCTTAACCTCTTTGTATGTTTATTTTTCATGGTGCTTTGCTGGGATGATGGAGACTTCACTGATCATCTGGAGGATTTGATGAAGGCTATGGACAAACACGTAGGCATGTTACCATGGTTGCCTTGGCATTGAAGCGGAGTTCTCGTGGCTTAGCACCTGAAATGTTTTGTTTAACTTTCCATGTTTGTAATATGATTTATGATCTTTGTTTCTGTTTCAAACATCTCAAACTTGCCATGTATTATCAAATTCAATCTGTTTGTAATCTCAAATCCAAATTAAATTCCAATAATCTAGCTTCTTCACGGCTTACTGTTTCTTTCAACCAAATTTCGGTTTGTATCCATTTTAAGATAAAAATGCAACGCATCAAAATAGCTTGCCTCATCAATTGGGATTGTTCCTTGCAAATAAGCTTCCATCTATAACACAAAGCTAAGATCTAACCATGGCTTGTAAACATGACTTAAAAATCATTGATCCATGAGATTAATTATAACAAGTCACCCATGTCATCCTAAAGGTTTTAGTCACTGCCTTCCATTGTAATTGAACTAAATTTCAAAATGGTTTGAAACATAGGAGTTCACGCCTTGAAGATACAAATATTAGAATAAATGTATCCAAAACTTCAACCTCTTTGACCATGTAGCCTTCGTACCTACTTGAAACATGACTGGTGATTATCTTGAAATATGGCTTAACAAGCATTTGAAACCAATTACCCCCATCTTAATTTGTCGTGAGAATGAGGACATCTTTGCTTTACTTCCGTAAAAATTCCACATAGATGACCAGGGATCAAGACCATAATGGTCATACACCAAAACTTCCATGAATTCAACCTTAAGAATCACGACCAAAAATCATGGAACAAATGTTATATAAAAAAAGAAAAGGTAGGACAAATTTGGGGTATGACAGATGCCCCTATCTAATTGGCTTAAACCTAGGGAGATGAACTGCTACAACGTTCATTCTCCCGAGGTAGAAGTCAATTAGATATAAAAAGACCCTGAATTTGTCCGAAAAAGCAAGGAAATCTAAGGAATTGAAAATGACGGATGAGGTACCTATGAGTAGACTGTAAATAATTGAAAAAAGGTCACCATCACCAAAAGGATGATGAGACGGAATACACGAGGCTACTACCACCAAAAGGATGATAGAGCAGACACAAACAAAATCGCACAATCTGGCACCAATCTACGTGACAGACCCCCCACCAAAAGGATGACGGAGCGAAACACAAAACAAAAATATCGCACAATCTATCTTTAATGACTATGATAGACCCACCACCAAAAGGATGACGGAGCGAAACACAAAACACATCGCACAATCTATCATTAATGACCATGATAGACCCCCCACCAAAAGGATGACGGAGCAAACCACAAACAAAATATCGCACAATCTGACATCGACGAAATGCCAGACCCAACACCAAAAGGATGATGGAGCGAAACACAAAACACATCGCACAATCTATCATTAATGACCATGATAGACCCCCCACCAAAAGGATGACGGAGCGAAACACACACCAAACATATCGCACAATCTATCATTAATGACTATAATAGACCCACCACCAAAAGGATGACAGAGCGAAACACAAAACACATCGCACAATCTATCATTAATGACCATGATAGAACCCCCACCAAAAGGATGACGGAGCGAAACACAAAACACATCGCACAATCTATCATTAATGACCATGATAGACCCCCCACCATAAGGATGACGGAGCGAAAACTAAACAAAATATCGCGCAATCTGACATCGACGAAATGCTAGACCCAACACCAAAAGGATGATGGAGCGAAACACAAAACACATCGCACAATCTATCATTAATGACCATGATAGACCCCCCACCAAAAGGATGACGGAGCGAACTCACAAAACAAACATATCGCACAATATATCATTAATGACTATAATAGACCCACCACCAAAAGGATGACAGAGCGAAACATAAAACACATCGCACAATCTATCATTAATGACCATAATAGACCCCCCACCAAAAGGATGACGGAGCGAAACACAAAACACATCGCACAATCTATCATTAATGACCATGATAGACCACCCACCAAAAGGATGACGGAGCGAAACACAAACAAAATATCGCGCAATCTGACATCGACGAAATGCCAGACCCAACACCAAAAGGATGATGGAGCGAAACACAAAACACATTGCACAATCTATCATTAATGACCATGATAGACCCCCCACCAAAAGGATTACGGAGCGAACTCACAAAACAAACATATCGCATAATCTATCATTAATGACCATGATAGACCCCCCACCAAAAGGATGACGGAGCGAAACACAAACAAGATATCGCACAATCTGACATCGACGAAATGCCAGACCCACCACCAAAAGGATGATAGAGCGAAACACAAAACACAACATCACGCAATCTGACATCGGCGAAATGCCAGACCCACCACCAAAAGGATGATGGAGCGAAAACGCAAACAAAACATCGCGCAATCTGACATCGACGAAATGCCAGACCCACCACTAAAAGGATGATGGAGCGAAACACAACACACAGGTCGCCATCACTAAAAGGATGATAGGACAACACAGTTTTGAGGTTTACCAACACCAAAAGGATGCAGGCTAGGTTGAACTGACGAAGTTCGACTATCACCAAAAGGATGATAGGAAGGCAATTGACAATGGTCACGCTTGCTGGGTACAACTCATTGGGGAACCCCCGAGAAGAAGATTGAATTGAAATGAGTCAACGGGGTACGCCCACCGTCTTGTTTGGAGATCATAACTTTGCTGAAATGATTTCATGGTTACGCCCATGAATTCTGAAGAGGATGCCCCTGACTGGGCTGAGTTTGTCTTGAAATGTATTGTTTTGGTCAACAAAAGGTTGAACAACTTCATGAGGAATGCTCATGGTCTTGCTGAAGATGCCCCTGCTCGGGTTGGATCTTGCACTGAACTTCTTGGATTTGCTCAACAAAAGTTTGAATAGCTTAGTGGGAATGCCCGCGGTCTTGAACGGTATGCCCCTGACTAGGCTGAATGTTGATTTGCATATCTGATCAACCACAAGGTTGAAATACGTCGTGGGAGACGCCCATGGTCTTGAAAAAGATGCCCCTGACTGGGTTGAATCTTGCTTTGAGTACTTTGAAATTTTGGGAGAAACACACAATTGCGGAAGATTGCCCCTGCCTGGGCCGGTGATTGCTTTGAAGTTCTTGAAAATCGTGGGACAAACCCACCATCTTGCGGAAGATGCCCCTGACTGGGCTACCAATGGTCTTGGAAATCCTCGGGATTGATCCTGGACCTTGACTTGCATATATGAATGCTGGATGATAAATAATATTCCATATGAGTGGATGTGCAAATGCAAATGCTGACGCGCGGAGATGCAAGAATTGGGGAAGCATGATATGGTTATGTATGCATATGATGCAAGATTCTTATGATAGCGAATGTAATGCGCGTGATGCATATGATTGCAGACAGGTGATTGGAAATGTGAGTGGAGACGCCAGCGTGGTGGACTTTTGGTAGTTGCCAATGCGGATTGGACTTCGGGTGGTGGGAGGGATTGACTTCCTCAACACGCAGTTTGCTGAAGATGTCATGATTGAAGCAGAAGATGCTCTGGATGTCCCAAGTATGGGATATTTGGATGACTGTGAATTTGCTTCAGAGAGAATTGCAACTCTTCTTGGTGGTCAGGACGACCTGGTCTTGCCCCAGTCTGAACATTGTAATGGTTTGCCCCAGATTAACCCGTTTTGAAGTTGAAACCGAACTCTGATGGCTTGCCCCTGCTCGAGCCATTGAAACGATTTTCCCCAGCCTGTGGGTTCTGTGGTAGTCTTGCCTTTGTGTACGCCACTGAAAGTCAAGCCCTTCTTTGATTGCCTCTTGTTGGGATGTCCTTGAATACCTAGCACTGATTTGCAATTAAAATTGTACATTCATAAATGGTAATATTAATGTAAAGTTCAATGTAAGTTTTGAAAAAGTGTGTCATTTATTGAGGTGTTGTGAAAGTGTGAGACGAATGGACTGCTAGCCCAAACGTTGTGCTAATTTGATTGGTGCGTGAGATATATCAAGGATAATGACACCAATGCTGGTGATTAGAAATCATGTGAGGAGTCAGGTTACGCAACCTTGCGATAGTATGCTTTCAGAATAAACCTCGTCTCAATTAGGTCTTTCAAGGGTTGTAACGTCGTCTGGTTCACGGTTATGAAACAAAAGGTTATTAGGCTCAAAGTATGATTTGTACCCACCCCTTCTTCTTAATGATCTCCAATCCTACGCTCAGTTAATTCTGCACTTGTCTTGACGGCGTAAACTTGAAGGTCCAAGGTTTGCTTGTCATGGAAGTCACCTTATTTTGATGGATGACAGTGCTCCTTCGATCTGGGTGGCCACTGAATCCTTTTTTTGTTTTTGTTGAGGATTTCGGGGTCCTCTTTTGCTTTTGTTTTGATCCCTAATTTTTGCACGGATTGACTTTGCTTGTTAGATCCATCGGGATTACCTTGATTTTTCCTAAGTCCCCTCTGAGGTGTTTGACTTAGCTGGCTTTTGATTTTTTCTTTTTTTGGATTTCGTTGTGACTGCCATGTTGTGAGTCATTGGTGAACAACCGTCTTTTGGATTTTACTTTGTTGATTCGAGTGCAGGGTTGAATTAACTGAACACTACCCTGCCCCAGGTTAAGTGTAAGGTTTGAATATCCGAAGGAAACTGCTACTTCTAGGCTCGAAGTGGTTTACTAGGGATTAACTCCTTATATCTCCGGTGTATGGGGAATTGAAACAATGCCTGTACATCATTGACGAGATTCTGTCTGAAAGCATACGGTTTGCAATTATGGGTATCTCGTTTTCATCATCCTCCCTCAAATCATGCTAAACAACAGTGAATAGAGTGGAGTGAATAAATGTGTCGGTGATAAGTGAAAATGAGTGAATACGACATAACTAATTCAAAACACGCATAAACGATACATTAATGAAAACCAAATACGAATGACAATTGTTCAAAGCATACAGTACTTAAAGAAACAAAGACAAAATATAAGAACTGCGAATAATGAAATGGCAACGTGACTGCCTTCTTCGAGGAATGAACTTGACTGGAATCAATCTGACGTTGGCACTAGTTGACTGGTGGCATCGGATTGTTGATGATATTTGGAGACTTCCCATTGAAGTTGATAGCATCCCTGTCGATCATGTCTTGAATTATGTGCTTGAAAGCCCTGCAGTCCTCAATGATGTGACCTGGAGCACCCTTATGGAACTCACAATGAGCATTTGCATCGTAATCGGCAGGAATGACAGTTGGAGGAGCTAAATCTCTCGGAACAACAGCTTTCTTCTCCATCAACTGAGCAAAGATTTTGGCATACGTCATTGGTAGACGATCAAAGACTCTATCTGGTCTCCATGTTCTCTACGGACGCTGCGGGCGAGTACCTTGTCGTTGCTGAGTAGCTTGCATCTGCTGTTGCTGAGGAGGATACTGATATCCTTGCTGGTTGTAGGCTTGTTGCTGAGGAGCCTGTTGCCGTGGCATCTGAGCTTGCTCTGCTTGAACAGCTGGCTGATAAGGCATTTGAGCATATTGCGCAGCAGTAACATATGGATACTGATAGTAGGGAACTTGATAAGGCATAGGAGCAGGAACTTGTTGAGAAGCTTGCCCTTTCTGCAAAAAGATGGCATTTGTTTCGCCCTCCCTCTTCTTGTATCTGTTGAAAGGCTTCTTGGCATTAGCCTTGCTGTTAGGACCTCCTGGGATCTTTCCACTCTTCATTCCTTCTTCAATTCTCTCACCGATGATCACCAAGTCAGAGAATCCAGCGGAGACACTGCCGATCAACTTTTCGTAGTATTGGCCTTGCAAAGTACCCATGAAGATGTCAATAAGTTCACGGTCAACAAGAGGTGGATGCACCCTTGCGGCTAGCTCTCTCCATCGTTGTGCGTACTCCTTGAAGGATTCGCTGTCCTTCTGAGTCATACTCTGAAGCTGAGTACGATTCGGAGCAAGATCGGTGTTGTATTTGTACTGCTTGACAAATGCATCAGCTAGCTCGGCCCAAGTGTGCACACTATTACGTTCCAGCTGCATATACCATTCGAGTGATGCCCTAGACAGGCTGTCTTGGAAGCAATGGATCATGAGCTTTTCATCTCTGGCATAGGCAGCCATCTTGCGACAATACATCTTCAGATGAATGTTTGGGCAACTGAGACCTTTGTACTTCGAAAATTCGGGCACTTTGAACTTGGAAGGAATGACAACATCAGGCACCAAGCATAATTCCAAAGCACTGAAAGAATTTGAATTGTGCCCCTCCATGGCTCGGAGTTTCTCGGCTAGATCTCGGCACATCTTCATGGCTTCAGAATCCTGAGCAGCAACAGGACTGGCAATTGGGATAGCAGCATGATAGTTCTGAACATCGTCATACTGATCCATCAAAGTATCTTCGATATGAGGAACTGGGATTTGCACAGCAGTAGGCTGGGTATGCGGGATAACTCCAACGGTAACTCCAGGCGCTGGGATTGGCTGAGAAGTGTTTCCCTCGACTGCGTTGTTGAAGTTCAACGGCATCCCATGAGAATTTGGAATTGGAACTAAAGGGATGGCAGTAGACCCTTGTCCTTGACCATTGTTGTTGACGACAGCGGCGGCTTCACGCTGTTCTTCCTCTCTTCTGGCTGCAAGGATGGCTTCGAAGATCTGATCGATCTTTCCTTTCATGGAATCCAACTCTTCCCTGAAGGCGACTTGCTCCTGTTGAATCTGCTCCATCATTCGTCTTGTATTGGCTCTAGTTGCGTACTGGTGTCGGGGAATCAGCTTGATTTACTGGAGAGGAAGGAACGAAGACATAAGATTCTGTTGAAGGACTGGAAATGAAAAATGCACAACATATGAAATGCAATGCGAATGATATGCAAGATGCAATGCAAGATACAAGATCCAGGATCCCAAGATCATAGTTCGAACAGCTACTGAAGCTGGTAACTGTAACAGATAAGTAACCATAACTCCTGCTCAAAGAACATTGACAGGTACGACCTATGCGGGAAGATCTAAACATTCTACCCATAAACCCTCTTACGGGATGGTTTCTACGTTTGGTTCCCAAGATCACAGACACTAGTCGTATTAGCGTCATGCAACAGGTTGGCTGTATTACGACGATAATGACGATAAGGTCTCTCCTGAGCGGGGTCCTCATGCTAGGCGCACAAGGAGCGAGTCCTTGGAGACTAACATTACACGACCACCAATATCGAAACTGGTGCTAACAAAAGGTTCCCAGAATCACGGACCCTTCATTAATCAAGTCGTGCAACAGGCTAGCTGTGTTACAACAAGATCTACAAATAGGTCTCCTCTGGAGGAGCTTTCATGCTAGGCCCATAAGGAGCAAGTCCTCGGAGACTAACACTACTCGACTACCAATTCTAAACTATGTGTTCTCTCTGCTTTTACCAAAGCTCGGGTGTAAAGCTTTACTCATGATGTCATCCCGACAGGCAACCAAGATAACAAGCACAAATAAAAACCACAAGAGAACGAATACAAAAAGAAAACAAATTAAAAAAACAAACACTCCTCACAAACCAAAAGATAGGCTTGACTCTCTCTTTGCATGGAGCAAAACGTCCCCAGCAGAGTCGCCAACTGTCGCACCTCGAAAAATCATTCGAACATACGACCCTCGCGCGAAAGGCACGGAAATGCGGTTCGACAGAGTCGCCACCGAACTTTATTTTTCCCGAATGAACGGGAGAGGAAAATATCGAGAAAACCCCTTGAAACGAAAGGATAGGAATATGGCTGTCGCAACCAAGTTCCGGGTTCGGGAGTCGGTTACGTGAGGGGAAGGTATTAGCACCCCTGACGTCCATCGTACTCGACGGGAACCTCTTAAGGTGATTGCGGGGAGTGTTGTTTAGGTTTATTTGTTTTCTTCTCGTTGTTAAAGGTAGAATTGGTAAGTTAAAAGGTTAAAGACGCGAAGGAGAGATGGGTGGTTAGAAGATAGGGTGCTCGCCAAGGATTGGGGCCCTTGTGCCTACGTATGCTCATTCGGACGAGAATGAGAAATCAGAGCTTCGTAGTTTGACTACGGGAAAGGATGGGGGATGGAAGAAATAATGGAGGAAGATAGAAGTGTGGAATAGGGGAGAAAATGGGAAGTGTGCTCGCCAAGATCATCGCAATCTTGTGCCTACGTATCTTATATCCAAGAATGAATAAAGAATCAGAGCGTCCGTAGTTCGTGGTTACAACCACGAAAAGACAAGGTTTGAAAAGGGTTGAAGTTTGAGTTTGAGACGAAAGGGTGACTGACAAGCAACCCAAGAGCGCGTCTCAAGAGCTTGTCACTCAAGAATTCAAGGAATGCGAGATTCCAAGAACTCAGTTCTTTCGGGAGTTGACTGAATAAGTTAAAGATAAAGAGTTGGATGTTTTGAAATCGAAAGAATAAATTAATAACAACTCGAGGGCGCGCCTCGAGAGTTACTCATTCGAATATCCAAAGAATGCTAGATTCTGAGAATATCCCTCTTTCGTAAGTTTTGGAAATGTTTGTGAAAGGATTAGATCGGAAAATGGCATGTGAGGCCAAAAGGAAGTTGTTTTGTACTGGTTCGACGACGTGTCGAAGATTTGATCGAAGATGGAACCGACTTGACGACGTGTCAAGTGTTAGGGTTGTGAGAAATGATATTAGTCCCTGAGGGTGCCCCTAATATCGAAACCATGGTGAATTGCGAATGTGTGTACGAAATATGGGTTGCGAATGCGGACGAGCGTTCGACTTAGGAGAATGTTGGAAAATGGTTGAGTTTGAAAAAGTCGAAAGGTTGAGTGGATAACAACTCAAAGGCGTGCTTCGAGAATTATTCACTCGAAGACACAAGGAACGCTAGATTCCAAGTGCCTCTTTCTTTCGGAGTTTTAATCGAGAAAAGATATTGAGAAAGCGTTTGAGAAAATCAAAATATTGAGTGAATAGCAACTCAAGAGCGTGCCTCGAGAATTAGTCACTCGAAGATCCAAGGAATGCTAGATTCCAAGAATCTCCTTCCTTTGGAGTTTGATCGAGAAAATGTTTTTAAAAATGATTTGAAGCGAAAATGACATAGTTTTGACTGAACTATCATCTATCAATAATTTGACCGATAATAATCATTAAAGTCATCATTGACTAGGGAATAAGAAAAAAAAAGTGGATAAAAGTAAAATCTAAAACAGATATATATACATATTACATTTACCATTTACGAAATGTATTAAGTTTTTTTAAAAAATAATTTAAAAACAAAAACAAAAGGGGTATAGGTTTAAGACAAAAAAAAACACGTTAACAGGACAAAACCAAGTTAACAAGATTGAAAGAGGGGAAATGAAATCCACGGTAATATAGGGGATAAGAATGCGATCTGCTTTGACCCAACCTTCTTAATCTTTTCTAAACAATGGGGGATCCTGTTTCGTCTCACTCGGTTCAGTTCATCAATTCTTCTTCTTTCAATCTTTGTTCAAAATCGAAACCCTCTTCTCCGTTCCATTTCTGTTTTGGTTTATATGTGTTGTTTATGGAGTTTGGTGAATCTGGGTTCGTTAGCAGTGTTGCGGCGAGCGATGAAAATGGAGGGTGTTGAGTGTTTGGGGGTTGAAATTTGGAGACGGTTATGGAAGTGAGATGTTGTTCGAGTTTGGGGTTTTGTTTGGTTTGAACAGAGGAGATGGAATCGAAGAAATGGGTTATCGGTGGTTATGGTTAACAATGGTGGGTGAGTGATTTGTGTTAGTTCGATGAAGATGATAGTGAGTTTTTCACGGTGTTGGGTTTATCGTTGTTGTTCTGTTGTGTGTTGGAAATGGTGAGAGTTATAAGAAGAACGAAGGTTGAAAATGGAAGAAGTTTAGACGGTTTTAGGAGCTGTTAGAAGGTTGAGATTGTTGGCTTTTCTGGGTTTTTGAAGGTTGAAAAGTGTTTGTTTGAAGAGAGTTTTTGGTTAGAACAGAGAAATGGAAATTACAAGTTGTTAGGGAAAACCAAGAGGGTGAAAGTTATGTTCACATGGTGATTTTGTTGAAATTTAGCATGAATGTGTATGGTCTCTCCATCGTGCACTGAAGGTGATTAATGTAAAAGTGAAGAAATATCCTCCCGTTGGCCCCCCGGTGATTGTGAGTATCTCCCCCTTTTTATCTCCCCCTGATGCTGGCTATTAGTTGTTGTTGTTGTAAGTTAGGAGTGGGAGGCTTGATACTGTAGGTTGCAGGTTTTTGTACCGTTTATGCAGAGTTTGTCTGGTGTGGATTTGCAATGGCAGGTTATTGTCTGATGTGTTATGAAGGTTGGAGTGGTGTGTAGTAGTTTTTGGCTGCTTGTGGTGTACGGTTGTTGGTTTTGAGTAGTATTGGTATTTACACGTTTTTGTCCTCACTTGGTACCAGTTATGCAAGCTGATACGGTTTGGTGTGTGTATGTCTTGCAGGCCTGAAGTTTGCGCTGCTATGGTTCAAAAGAGGATTTTCGTGATAACAACTGGCTTCGCGGTGTTCCCGTTGTAATCGATCCGTTTCGCTTTGAACTGGTTTTCCGCTGCGATTCTCTTTTGCCTCAAATCAGTATGAATCTCGAATCTCCTTCTATGTGTGTGTTACCGTTCTGCTTCAACTATTATTAACATATTCCTTTTGTTACCACATTACTGTCATCGCAACAAGTTTTCTACCTCTTCAACTTACCTGTATAAAACTGAATCGATGTTTGGCTTAAACTTGAGGGAAGTCCACATCAGCCTGTAACACACATCACAGAGGTTTGTAATACAGTGTGTGCATTCATCTACAGCTTGATAATGCTATTACCTCTAAGCTTGTTGGCCACAACTGCAATCCAGGCTCTGTCTTTGATACCAAATGCATATCTTGTGGCCGAGACCAACAAAATAAATCCTGCCGGTTTCTGCGAATCGGTAGCACTCTCCATAGAAACTTGTAATATTGGCTGCACCAGAAGAGAGCGAGCCCCTTTAGGTACAAGATCCTGAAATTCAGAATCTGCATCTTGTGGAAAATATAGAGTCTCCTTCAAATTGTTGAGGCCAGCCTTTTCAATTTTGTTGCTAAACTGTACAAGAAGAATTTCTTTTGATGAATCATCGATTACGTTCCAGTAGCCCCTTGCACATATTTCTCCTTGAATCAAAATGAGCGCAGCTATGGCATTAGTATTACGCAGCAAAATATATGACGTCCCAGCTAAGTCTTCCTTCCGACCATCCGCTATATCGGTTGACATGACAAATATTTGTTGTGTTCCATCTGGAAGAGTTGTCTGATCCACTGGTTGAGCCCCCTTGAGAAATTTACCAAGGTATGGCAGAAGAATTGAGAAGGAAGCCAAAGTTAGACCCAAAGCCTCCGTTCTAAGCTGAGGTGGTGTAATAGTAGAAAAATCAGAACCAAGGAAGTGATTTAAGATGAGAAGAGAACTAAAAGCGTAACCAATCCATCTAGGCAAGTAAGATTCATCAAAGCCAGGTATTCCTAATCTGAAGTGAAGAACGGAGAGGTTGAGCTGTTTCACAAAGAAGTGTTGTATTGATTATTATGCTAACTCTTTTCTCCCTTTGAGAAATTCCAGTAGTTGCATTGATCTATATAGTATCGTGATACATGGACTTGTCTTGCAGGTATTGTCAACCCTTGGACACGTGCAAGTAGAATCTGACTGCTTAAATGAGATGCAATACATGCTGGCGAGAAGTAGAAGGGCGGGACCGTCATCGGCTGACGAGATGCATCCAACTGAAGCTGCAAATGAGATGTTGGAATAGGTTGGTGCAACTCCTGCTGAAACTTTCATTGTATACCTTGAATTCTTGTATTTGACTAAAATAGGCATACATTATTTAGGCCTACGGTTGCCGCTGTAAGCATCCATAATTTATCTTGCAATAATTTCAGTTCTTAACCTCTTTGTATGTTTATTTTTCATGGTGCTTTGCTGGGATGATGGAGACTTCACTGATCATCTGGAGGATTTGATGAAGGCTATGGACAAACACGTAGGCATGTTTCCATGGTTGCCTTGGCATTGAAGCGGAGTTCTCGTGGCTTAGCACCTGAAATGTTTTGTTTAACTTTCCATGTTTGTAATATGATTTATGATCTTTGTTTCTATTTCAAACATCTCAGACTTGCCATGTATTATCAAATTCAATCTGTTTGTAATCTCAAATCCAAATTAAATTCCAATAATCTGGCTTCTTCACAGCTTACTGTTTCTTTCAACCAAATTTCGGTTTATATCCATTTTAAGATAAAAATGCAACGCATCAAAATAGCTTGCCTCATCAATTGGGATTGTTCCTTGCAAATAAGCTTCCATCTATAACACAAAGCTAAAATCTAACCATGGCTTGTAAACATGACTTAAAAATCATTGATCCATGAGATTAATTATAACAAGTCACCCATGTCATCCTAAAGGTTTTAGTCACTGCCTTCCATTGTAATTGAACTAAATTTCAAAATGGTTTGAAACATAGGAGTTCACGCCTTGAAGATATAAATATTAGAATAAATGTATCCAAAACTTCAACCTCTTTGACCACGTAGCCTTCGTACCTACTTGAAACATGACTGGTGATTATCTTGAAATATGGCTTAACAAGCATTTGAAACCAATTACCCCTATCTTAAATTGCCGTGAGAATGAGGACATCTTTGCTTTACTTCCGTAAAAATTCCACATAGATGACCAGGGATCAAGACCATAATGGTCATACAGCAAAACTTCCATGAATTCAACCTTAAGAATCACGACCAAAAATCATGGAACAAATGTTATATAAAAAAAGAAAAGGTAGGACAAATTTGGGGTATGACAATGATATGATTCATCACGAGATTGAAGTGTATGTTGATGACATGATAGCAAAGTCCCAAATAGAGGAAGGACATCTGGTCAATTTACAAAAGCTGTTTGAGAGACTCAGGAAATTCAGGTTGAGGTTGAATCTTAACAAGTGTACTTTCAGGGTACGGTCCGGAAAGCTACTAGGGTTTATTGTTAGCGAAAAAGGGATTGAGGTTGATCCTGCCAAAATAAAAGCTATACAAGATATGCCAGCGCCGAAGATAGAAAAAGAGGTTTGCGGCTTCTTGGGGAGGTTGGACTACATTGCTTGGTTCATATCTCACCTGACAGCCACGTGTGAACCGCTATTCAAGCTGTTGAAAAAAGATCAGGCGGTCGTCTGGAATGATAACTGCCAGAGGGCATTTGACAGAATCAAAGAATATCTGCAGGAACCTCCGATATTGATACCCCCGGTAGCCGGAAGACCATTAATCATGTACTTAACGGTTCTTGAGAACAGCATGGGTTGCGTTCTCGGTCAACACGACGAGACCGGAAGAAATGAGCACAGCATATACTATCTGAGTAAAAAGTTCACAAATTGTGAGTCCTGTTACTCAATGCTAGAATAGACGTGTTGCGCACTCGCGCGGGCTGCCAAACGTTTGAGACAATATATGCTTAATCATACAACCATGCTGATTTTGAAGATGGATCCAATCAAGTATGTATTCGAAAAGAAAGCGCTTTCAGGCAGGATCTCCAGGTGGAAAATGGTACTGACAGAGCACGACATCCAGTATGTTTCTCAGAAGGCCATCAAGGGAAGTGTTTTTTCAGAGTACCTTGCTGAACAGCCTATCGAAGATTATCAACCAATGAAGTTTGAATTTCCTGACGAGGACATCATGTTCCTTAAGATGAAGGACTGCGAAGAGCCATTACCCGACGAAGGGCCGGAGAGGAGTTCTTAGTGGCAATTGATATTCGACGGTGCTGTTAACTCGTACAGAAGTGGAATTGGGGAAATCATTACGACTCCCCATGGGTTTCATATCCCATTCACTTCTAGGTTAACATTCCCGTGCACCAACAATGAAGCGGAATATGAAGCGTGCATCATGGGTTTAGAAGAAGCCATTGATCTGAGGATCAAGAATCTCAATGTGTACGGTGATTCAGCGCTTGTTGTTAATCAAATCAAAGGAGAGTGGGAAACCCGGCAGCCCAATCTGATCCCCTACATGAACTATTGGAGAAGGCTGTTGCCTTTCTTCGATCGGGTAGAGTTCCATCACGTGCCTCGAGCGGAAAACCAGATGGAAGACGCTCTGGCTACGTTGGCTTTGATGTACAAAGTGAACTTCTGGAATGATGCTCCCAGAATTGTCATTTCTCACCTCGATAGGCCGGCTTTCGTATTCGCCATTGAAGAAGTTGTCGATGGCAAGCTGTGGTTTTATGACATACAGAACTTCCTCAAGAAGCAGGAGTATCCGCCAGGGGCTTCGGCTCAGGATAAGAAGACTCTAAGGAGGTTTTCTGGTAACTTTTACCTGAACCTAGATGGTTTGCTTTACAAAAAGGAACCATGACCTGGTGTTATTGAGATACGTGGACGAAAAGGAAGCAACGTTGCTTATGAAAGAGGTCCACGAGGGCACTTTCGGTACACATGCCGGTGGGCATGCAATGTCTCGGAAACTACTACGAGCAGGGTATTATTGGCTAACCATGGAGTCAAATTATTTCAAATTTACGAAGAAATGCCATAAATGCCAGATTTATGCAGACAAAATTCATGTACCTCCGTGCCCGTTGAATGTTATGGCATCCCCGTGGCCTTTCTTTATGTGGGGAATTGACATGATTGGCAAGATTGAGCCAACCGCCTCCAACACCCATCGTTTCATCCTGGTCGCCATCGACTACCTCACCAAATGGGTCGAAGCAGCCTCGTATGCCAATGTAACCAGGCAAGTTGTAGCTCGGTTCATAAAGAGGGACATCATCTGTAGATACGGAGTGCCCGAGTGAATCATTACTGAAAATGGTTCGAACCTTAACAATAAGATGATGAAGGATTTATTCCAGAACTTCAAAATCGAGCATCACAACTCATCGCCCTATCGTTCGAAGATAAATGGCGCTGTCGAAGCGGCCAACAAGAATATCAAGCGGATAGTGCAAAAGATGGTTGTCACTTACAAGGATTGGCACGAGATGTTGCCTTTTGCTCTTCACGGTTATCGTACGACGGTATGCACATCAACCGGGGCAACTCCTTTCTCGCTGGTATATGTGTCTCAACTTCGAAAAATACCCTGCGGAAAACAGAAGAGTCACCACCTTTCGTTATTTATCCTAAAGAGAGTGAAAGGAAACGATCGGAAAAACCTGACGAAAAGGGAAAGACAAGGTCATCGCAACCAAGTCTGGATTCGGGAGTCGGTTACGCAAAGGGAAGGTATTAGCACCCCTCACGCCCGTCATACTCGACGGGATCTATGCATTGTTGTCTATCTAAAAGGGTGATCATCTATCTAGCTAAAGGTCAAGGGACAAAGAAAAAGAAAGGAGAGACTCGGCAGAGCGTCACTGCTCCGTGCCTACATATTCCCTCGTGCAATGGGAAAGCAGAGTCAACGTAGTTCAGCTAACTACGGATGAACGGGGAAGGTTGCTCGCCAAGACATCGCGTCTTGTGCCTATGTACTTTCATCTGGCATGAAAGATCAGAGCAAACGTAGGTTGGGATAAAAAGACCACAGGTTGTTTCAAAAAATTTTAGGCCCGAGTAGGGTTAACAAGTGGTTCTAGCAGTTGGTGTATGCAACTCGACCATTGGAGACTTAGGCATTACCGTTTGCGGTAGAACTAAAAGTTAACAACACTCTTTTTATCTGAAAAGATTTTCTGATTAAGATCCCGAAGGATGAAAAAGGTTTGAAGTGTTTTTGTCTTTTTTAGAGAAGAAGTGCCTTGAATTATCGAGTGTTCATAATGTATGTTGTACTAAAGTCTAAAACCTAGGATTGAGTGCATCGCATATCGTCCTAAGGACGTATACTAAACACTCTAGGAAATTGAGAGGTAGCCCCTCAATCACCATTTCCTAAGTATAAGGCTCATGGCACAACATTCATTATCTTTATTAGGTGTGTTAAGATTGTATTAAGATGAGAAGAGAAGAAAGGACCACTAATGGGAGACTAATCAATCCTAAAAGTTATCATGCAAAGTGGACTTAAAGTTGGGATACACAAGGGAACTACCTAATGTTATCATGTATGGTTAAGCACCTAATGTCTATCATAACCTCAAGTGGTTAGAGAACTTATGGGGAGTATGGCAAAGAAAAACAAAAGAAGAAGAAGAAGAAAGAACATGTAAATGTAAACATGCAAACATAAAATGCACAAGTAAGAATGAAAGTGGGAGGAAAATAGTGTGGGGAAGTAGCCTCCACAAGCTCATCTCAACCAAGCATGAATATGAGAATGCAAGAAAATAAGAGAAAAAGAAATGCACAAGATGATCTCAAACAACCAAGAAAAGCCACACAAAGATGCACAAAAACTGGGATGAAATGACCTAAGTCAAACAACATCAAGAAGTGCCAAAAGCCAGAACAAACGAAATGAAAAGAAGCTCAAAACAAAAGTGAGGATGGGAGGCTATATGAGGACAACAAGGAACTCATAATATGCACTTAACCATAAGCATCACAAGAAAAGTGCAAAAGAAGCACAAAAGAGTCCTCATGGATTCATCATTTTAGGTATGCTTCAAGTACCTTCTAAGGAGGGACTAAGATGCCTTAAATGAGACTCCAAAGTCATGGGACAGAATGGGAGATGATAGAATAGAGATTCAAAGCAAAAGCAAACCAATCAAAGGAAAATGCAAGCAAAAACGCAAGGGAGAGCAAGCATGCATCACTTAGAAACCCTAATTAAAAGCTCAAAAGAAAACAACCAAATGAGCAAGCAAAACCAAATGTTATGACCTAAAAATGAGCAAGCATAATCCTTAACATGTTAGCAACATGAATCAAAAGGCATTGAGGGATCAAAGGATCCAAAAATGTCATCTCCAAGACAAACTAGGTCAATGTGTATGTATGAACCTCCCTTGGAGGTAACTTGACTTGCAAGTTACCTCAAAATTAGGAAAATGATTCAAAAATGATTAAATAAAATGCACAAAGCACCTAAACATGTTGGCAAACAGAGGCCAAGAAATCACAATCAAAATCAATTCACAACACCACCAAAGAAATTGATTCACAAGGGTGTTCCATTATGAATGAGGATTGTCGAGGGTCAAATGAAATGCAACAAAAGTGAACCCAAAAGTCAACCAACAGGGGCAAAATGGTCCTCAAAAATTCATCAACTCATCATCGACATGAGGATGAATTTTTAGTCATTGGATCAAAAGGAATGAGGAGAAACAAATTAAGAACTAAAACATGTCAGGAATTACTCCAAACAAAATACCTCCAATTAATAATTCCTTTTTTAAATGAAAAAAAATAAAAAATAAAATAAAATAAAAATTCTAAAAATAGAAGGACATTTCAAATTGTCCAGAAAATATTTTTGGGGAATTTTATTATTTGGAGAACTATTTTAATTTGAAATAATTCTAAACAGTCACCAAAATAAAATGAAAAGAAAATAAAACAAAATAGAATAAAACCAAGGTGTGAATAGCAAACATATAACGTTCAAATACACGGGCTTCACACAGGGGGGTTGGAATAGCAAGTGAAAGGCCCAAGTCCACCTAGTGCACTGAGTTCAAATCATCTAGTGTGGTTGGTCAACAAAGGTGCATGGTGAGACACGCTCTAAGCAATTGGATCACACAGTCAACACATCCAAAGGATCACAACGTAACACGTGGCCAGGTTAAGCATTTTAAATGAAATGCATCACTTCAATGTGATTGTGTATGCTTATTCAATTGTAGTATACCATAGGTCTTAAAAAGGCACGTTGGATCAAGAATTAACACATCAAACGGGCAACAAAGTGCCACGCCATCATATTCCCCATTCAAACATGGAAACAGAGGGAAACAAAACCAGGTGACCAGAACCACTGTTCCGGTCATCTTCTCCGGCGAGAGCTCAGGCAAGGCAACACAAGACTTAACCAAAACAAGCAAAACTTAGGTCAAAAATCATCTACATCTCACGTAGAACACGAATATGCAATCCATTTTCATTTTTAGCTCATAGATAAAGCAAATCGAAGCTAAACAGAAATCACATGTCACATTGAAACTTTCACAATCAACAGCCAATTGTATATAGAATCCAAGCATACATTTCATACATCATAAACACACAAAAGGCGCGTAAAATCTTCATGAATAGAGAGAAAAGTTGAAAAGTGATTTACCTAGTGGAGTGCTTACACTAAGCCTTCAATTCTTGATGAAGCTTGAAGGAAAACCCCCAGAAATGATCCTTAACCTTCACTGAAGCTGTTTGAGTGTGTAATTTGCCTTGAATCTGGTTAAATCTTGAAATTCGAATTTCACCTTTTCTTCATTTTCTCCAACTGTGTTCTCTCTCAATTCTCCTCCAAATTCTCTTCTGATGCATTGCTCATGATCCTAAGATTATATATGACGGATTGTTAAAGGTTTGGAGCCTAATTGCAACCCCTAAAAGCCCAATCAAATTTCAATTTTCCTTGTGTTGGTGAACTTGCAACACCGTGTATATGGAGCTGCACATGCCTCAAACTTGATTCCATTAACTTGCACATGGGGGAAATTGATCACATGGCCAGAATTGCTCCTTGTTTTGATTTTATGGTTGAATTTGCATTTGTTACTTCATGGTGAAGCAAACTTGGAAATGGCATACCAAAGCTCATCAAAATCAAATTCTAAAAATGTCATTGTTCTTAGAATGATTTTGGCACTCAAAATATGTACAAACTTGCACAAAATTGATCCAATATGATTTAATTTGATTTTAGTGCTTTTAATGACTTTTTCATGAAATTTCCTTCATCCAATCTTCCATCTAAGACAAATCAATGATTCCTTGATGTTTGGTTGAGGAAATGACCCCATTTGGAGCAAGTTTCATGTTGGAAATATTTCCATTTGAAGTGTGCAAAGTGGTGAAATGGACCTATAATGAAAATGATCTGTAATCTTACTTTCCCAAAATACCCCTGCCTTGCAAGCCTCATAACTTGAGTTCTACAAATCAGATGAAGGACTTCTAGTACTCTTTGAAAATCTAAGATCATGTGGACCAACTTTCATGTTTTGGTCAAGGTGAGGAGAAAAATCCTTCTAGGTCAAAAGTGTCTTGGAAGTTGGTTGACTTTTGTTGACGAAAATCACATTCATCTGAGGACCTGTAACTTGCCAGCATCATAACTTGAGTTCTAGAAATCATATGAATGACTTCTAGTACTCAAAAGAAAGCTAGAAACACGATCTACAAGTTTCATGTTGGGGTCAAGATGAGATGAGACTTGTATCTTGAAATACGTGGTCTTGAAGTTGGGCACTAAACAGGGGATTTTACACTGAGAACCTTAATTTAGTAACTTCTCACACTCTTGATTCTTCTTGATTTGATATTGAAATGATATATTAGGCATCTCAACACAACATTCCATGACCATAGAGACTTGGAATTGAGTCTTAATTGTAACGCCCGTTTTATTTCGATTAAATTTAGTTATGACTTTACCGTGTTTCTTTGCGTCGTAGTCGTATTAGAAAATGTCTTTGTTTCGAAGAAAGGAATTGAATCGGTCGAATTTTCGGGCAAAAGTGCAGAATCCCGTAGCAGTTTTAGGGAAAACTAAGAAAATTCATATCTCTTGATCCATAAGTCGGTTTTAGTCCCCGTTCTAAGCGTTGTAAAGCTTAAGAAATGTTTTGTCTAAGAAAAATGAAATTTTGTTGATGTGACGGTCGTCACGATCGTGACGCTTGTCAAGAACTTGTTACAATCGTCACAATAATAAAATCCAGAGAATTGGAACATGGGAAATTTTAGTACGGTTATTCCACATTTCACTTACTCTCATTTTGTCGGTTTTTGGAAAAGAAAAACATAACTAAAAAGAAAGTATCGTAGTTGAGAGAAGGGGAGAACAGAAGAATCGCCGATCGGTGAAAATTGGAAGAGAATTGCAGGAGAGTTACCGTAAACCAGAACCGAAACCGGAAGCGTGGAATTGGCCTCTATTCTAAGGTAAGGGTGGGGTTCAATTCTATAACCGTGGGTATGATCGATTTCATGTAGGGAATCAATTCATAGGTATAATTTGCGCCAATCGATAAATGTTAGGGACGAGGTTTTTCTATGTAAGAATGAATGTGTTGTATCGTTAGTAGTACGATGGTCTAAGGTTTCCCTAATGGGGAAAATATGTAGAAATGAATGTGTTATATCGCTAGTAGTACGATGCTCTAAGGTTTCCCTAATGGGGAAAATATGTAGAAATGAATGCGTTATATCGTTATTAGTACGATGCTCTAAGGTTTCCCTAATGGGGAAAAAGGGTAGTTGTCCTAATTGTTTCGTAATTAAACCTTGATAGAGATTTGTAATTAATTATGTGAATAGGAGCAGATATGTTGTCATTACAATCGTATGTTTAATTCTTAATTGTTGATTTAAGGTTGTTATTGCTCTCATACGTGAACAGGTGGAAAATGATAATGTCTTGAGTTGTATGAGGATAATGCTCTGTTATGGACAGTTTGGTTGTAAGCATAAAGCTTTATTGTATGGTCGTTATGGTTGTGTTGTTGTCCATAATAGGTGCATTTCATGGCATATCATCTTGGTTGGCCTGAATTGGCGTTATTTGGAGTGTTGGCTCCTAAATGGGTTATTTGGTGTGTTGGCTCCTATCCCGAGTTTTGGAGTGTTGGCTCCTAAATGGGTTTTGGGGTGTTAGCTCCTATCCCAAGTTTTGGGGTGTTGGCTCCTAAATGGTACCACATGCATATGCACAGTTGAGTTGCATTGCTGATTCGCATAAAGCTGCATAGTTGTGTTGGTTGTCGGTTGTTGTGGCATACGTGAGATATGAATTTGCTTGCAAACGATTGTCGTTGATGTTTATAAGTTTGCGAAGATTATATTGCTGTGATATGATTTCTAATATGACATCTATCATGCCTTATGTTATGTTGTAGATATCTCACCCCTTTACGTTGTATGTTACCGCCATTGGTGGTAATTTGCAGGTAGCTCGGAATGAAGTTCCATTTTGTCGTTTAAGGTGTCGTTAGTCGCTCTGATACGTAGCACTCTTGGGGGGATGAACGTTTGCCGTTATTATTTTAGTTTATGTTTTGTTGCTGCACTTGTTATAGCATTTTCATTAAATTGTTTTAATTGAACGTGTTGTAAGCTTTACTACAATTCCGTCGAAATAAGAATTGGTTGCATTATGAGTTAAATGTTAAGCAATGTTGTTGTTTGTTCATCCAATTTCATGCTACGTATGTTATTTGAAATGTGGCTGCATAAATGCATGTTGTCTGTTCAGTTGAATGTAACATCTCTGATATGAAGAATTCTGGGCGTGTGATGACCGTCACACCTTCATGACGATCGTCATGCGTGCAATTTTTACGCTGTTGCACTCTGTTTGTTATATGAGTTGTTGTTTTCCTGTTATCCGCAAGTGTTAGAGTTGGGGTGTTACATTAGTGGTATCAAAGCCTGGTTGGTCCGGCCGGCCAAGTTGTCTAGTGTCATCGAGTCAGTCGTCGTGCCTAGCACGAGAGTCCCGTTATTTGTGAAATCTGACAATTGGCTATTGCAGTTTAAGTGAAATGGCTGGAAGGAATGATGTTGCAATTGCTGCTGCGCTGCAAGCTCTAGCTAATCCTATGGAACATCAATCGAATCCTGCTGGAGATGCTGGGTCTCGTAGTTTGGCAACGTTTCAACGAGAGAATCCGCCTACCTTCAAGGGTAAGCATGATCCTGATGGTGTGTTGGAGTGGTTGAAGGAGATGGAGCGAATCTTTCGTGTGATGGATTGTACTCCAGCGCAGAAGGTTCGTTATTGGACTCATATGCTAGCAGTCGAAGTTGATGACTGGTGGTTAGAGACTCGTCCGGTGTTGGAAGCTGCAGGTGAGGAGATTACTTGGACTGTATTTCGTAGGGAATTTCTGAAGAAGTATTACCCAGAAGACGTCTGTGGTAAGAAAGAGATTGAATTTCTTGAACTGAAGCAAGGAGACAAATCTATTACTGAATATGCGGAGAAGTTTAAGGAGTTGGCTAAGTTTTATCCGTACTACAGCTCTGTAACCGCTGAGTTCTCTAAATGCATCAAGTTTGAGAATGGATTGAAGTCTGAAATCAAGAAAGCAATCGGGTATCAGAAGATCCGTGTTTTTGATTCATTGGTTGAAAGCTGTAGGATTTAAGAAGAAGATAGCAATGCTCATTACAAGCTGTTGAGCGAGAGGAGAAGTAAGTCACATCAGACTCGGGTAAACCTTATGATCCTCCAGCTGGCAAAGGGGAACAGAAAGCAACTGATGGCAAGAAAACTAGTAGGGGAGACGCTCCTGCTGGCATTGTTTGCTATAAGTGTGGGAAACCTGGTCACAAGAGTAACGTGTGTAACTTTGGATCAGTGAAATGTTACCGTTGCGGAGAGTTGGGACACGCTATTGCTGAATGCAAACACAAAGGAATGGTTTGTTTCAACTGTGGTGAAGAGGGACACATGCGTGACAAGTGTTAGAAGCCTAAGAAAGAGAAGACTGGTGGAAAAGTGTTCGCTCTAACTGGAACTCAGACGTCCAGCGATGACAGGCTGATTGAAGGTACTTGTTTCATTAATAGTACTCATTTACTTGCTATTATTGACATTGGTGCTTCTCATTGTTTTATTGCTGCTGATTGTGTTGAACGTTTGGGTCTCGTGTTATCTCACATGAATGGGGAGATGGTAGTTGAGACTCCAGCTAAGGGATCAGTGACTACATCTCTGGTATGTTTGAAATGTCCTCTGTCAATGTTTGATAGAGATTTCCTGGTTGACTTAGTCTGTTTGCCACTAAGTGGAGTAGACGTAATTTTAGGCATGAACTGGTTGGAGTATAACTGCGTTCATATTAATTGCTTTGATAAGTCGGTGAGGTTTTCTACTCCTGAGGAGGAGGGAGCCCGTTCGGTAACTACGAAACAGATGAAGCGGATATTGATAGAAGGTGCCCAGGTGTTTTCGTTGGTGGCATCATTATCCGTGGAGAATCAAGCGATAATTGATGAGCTGGAAGTTGTTTATGATTTTCCAGAAGTGTTTCCAGATGAAATTCTTGAAGTCCCTCCGGAATGGGAAATTGAGTTTTCTATTGATCTTGTACCTGGTACCAGACCTGTGTCTATGGCGCCGTACAGGATGTCTGCATCTGAATTGGCAGAGTTGAAGAAACAGTTGGAAGACTTACTTGAGAAGAAGTTCGTTAGACCAAGTGTATCGCCGTGGGGAGCTCCGGTATTATTAGTAAAGAAGAAGGATGGCAGTATGAGGTTGTGTATTGATTACCAACAACTAAATAAAGTAACAATTAAGAATAAATATCCGCTTCCAAGAATTGATGACTTGATGGATCAGTTGGTTGGGGCACGGGTGTTTAGTAAAATTGATTTGAGGTCAGGGTATCACCAGATTAAAGTAAAAGATGATGAAGTTCAGAAGACGGTGTTCAGAACTAGATATGGACACTATGAGTTTACGGTAATTCCTTTTGGTGTTACTAATGCGCCGGGAGTTTTTATGGAGTACATGAACCGTATCTTTCACGAGTATTTGAATCGGTTTGTAGTAATATTCATTGATGATATCTTAATTTATTCTAAATCGAAGGAGGATCATGTTGAGCACTTGAGGTTAGTACTGCAAGTGTTGAAAGAAAGGAAGTTGTTTGCGAAACTGTCGAAGTGCGACTTCTGGTTGGAAGAAGTTAGCTTTCTGGGTCATGTTATATCTGGTAGTGGAATTGTTGTAGATCCATCTAAGGTTGATGTCGTGTTGCAATGGGAAACTCCAAAGTCGGCAACGGAAATTAGAAGCTTTTTGGGACTTGTTGGTTATTATAGAAGGTTTATTGAAGGCTTTTCTAAGTTGGCCCTTCCGTTAACTAAGTTGACTTGTAAAGGGAAAACCTTTGTGTGGGATTCTCAATGCGAAGCAGGTTTTATAGAGTTAAAGAATATGTTGACGTCTGCTCCGGTGTTGACCTTGCCTAATGCAAAAGAACCGTTTGTGGTATATTGTGATGCTTCTAAGTTTGGTTTAGGAGGTGTGCTCATGCAGAATAATAAAGTAGTTGCTTATGCTTCAAGACAGTTGAGATTCCACGAGAAGAATTATTCTACGCACGATTTAGAACTTGCTGCTGTTGTGTTTGTGCTGAAGATTTGGAGGCATTATCTTTATGGTTCAAGATTCGAAGTGTTCAGTGACCATAAGAGTTTGAAGTACTTGTTTGATCAAAAGGAACTGAACATGAGACAACGAAGGTGGTTGGAACTATTAAAAGATTATGATTTTGGTTTACATTACCATCCGGGAAGAGCTAATGTTGTAACTGATGCCTTAAGCCGCAAGACTTTGCATATGTCAGCTATGATGGCTAAAGAGTTGGAATTGATTGAGCAATTCAGAGATCTGAGTTTAGTTTGCGAAGTAACACCGAAGAGTGTAAAGTTGGGCATGTTAAAGATTAATAATGATTTTCTGGACAGCATCAGAGAGGCTCAGAAATCATATGTGAAGTTAGTAGATTTAATGCTTGGAGTAGACCATTCGGAAAATAATGATTATCGGTTGGATGCGCAGGGCGTGTTGAGATTTCTTGGTCGTATTTGTATTCTTGATAGTACAGATATGAAGAAGGCGATTCTGGAAGAGAGTCACAGAAGTAAGTTGAGTATTCATCCAGGAGCGACGAAAATGTATAGTGATTTGAGGAATCTGTTTTGGTGGCCTGGTATGAAGCGTGATGTAGCGCGATTTGTGTATGCATGTTTGACTTGTCAAAAGTCGAAAGTCGAGCATCAGAAACCTGCTGGGTTGATGCAACCATTAGAGATTCCAAAATGGAAATGGGACAGGATTTCAATGGATTTTGTAACAGGTTTGCCGAGTACCTTGAGAGGATGTGATTCTATTTGGGTGATTGTTGATAGGCTTACAAAGTCAGCTCACTTTATTCCTATTAACATCACTTTTCCGGTATCGAAGTTGGCAGAGATTTATGTCAGAGTGGTTGTTAAGTTACATGGTGTTCCGTTGTGCATTGTGTCGGATAGAGATCCGAGGTTTACTTCTGAGTTTTGGAAGAGTCTGCAAGAGGCATTGGGTTCTAAGTTGAGGTTGAGTTCAGCATACCACCCTCAAACAGATGGTCAGATTGAACGGACTATTCAGTCTTTAGAAGATTTGTTGAGAGCCTGTGTTCTGGAGGAAGGTGGTTCGTGGGATACTTACCTTCCGTTGATAAAGTTCACTTATAATAACAGTTATCACTCTAGTATCGGAATGGCACCGTTCGAAGCTTTGTATGGTCGGCGGTGTAGGACTCCGTTGTGTTGGTATGAATCGGGAGAGAGTGTAGTACTCGGACCGGAGATTGTTCAGGAGACTACTGAGAAGGTGAAGTTAATTCGAGAAAAGATGAAAGCTTCACAGAGTAGACAGAAAAGCTATCATGATAAGCGCAGAAAGGATTTAGAATTTGAAGTTGGAGATCATGTGTTTTTGAGAGTCACGCCTGTGACTGGAGTTGGCAGAGCTTTGAAATCTAAGAAGCTTACTCCTCGTTTCATTAGTCCGTACCAGATATCAGACAGAGTGGGAAAGGTTGCATATCAAGTGGCGTTGCCGTCTAATTTTTCGAATCTGCATGATGTATTTCACGTATCGCAGCTCCTCAAGTATATTTCAGATCCATCGCATGTCATTCCTATGGACGACGTGCAAGTACGCGATAATCTTACTGTAGAGACAAGGCCTGTGAGAATTGATGATCGTGAGGTGAAGACATTGAGAGGAAAAGAGATTCCCTTGGTGAAAGTGGTTTGGTTGGGAGCTGCTGGTGAAAGCTTGACGTGGGAACTCGAGAGCAAGATGCGGGAGTCCTATCCCGAGCTATTCGGTTGAGGTAATTTCGAGGACGAAATTCTTTTAGTAGGGGAGAGTTGTAACACCCGTTTTATTTCGATTAAATTTAGTTATGAATTTACCGTGTTTCTTTGTGTCATAGTCGTATTTGAAAATGTGTTTGTTTCGAAGAAAGGAATTGAATCGGTCGAATTTTCGGGCAAAAGTGCAGAATCCCGTAGCAGTTTTAGGAAAAACTTAGAAAATTCATATCTCTTGATCCGTAAGTCGGTTTTAGTCCCCGTTCAAAACATTGTAAAGCTTAAGAAATGTTCTGTCTAAGAAAAATGAAATTTTGCTGATGTGATGGTCATCACAGGCATGTGCCGGTCGTCACGGTCGTGACACTCGTCAAGAACTAGTTACGATCGTCATAGTAATAAAATCCAGAGAATTGGAACGTGGGAAATTTTAGTACAGTTATTCCACATTTCACTTACTCTCATTTTGTCAGTTTTTGGAAAAGAAAAACATAACTAAAAATAAAGTATCATAGTTGAGAGAAGGGGATAACGGAAGAATCGTCGATCGGTGAAAATTGGAAGAGAATTGCAGGAGAGTTACCGTAAACCAGAACCGGAACCGGAAGCGTGGAATTGGCCTCTATTCTAAGGTAAGGATGGGGTTTAATTCTATAACAGTGGGTATGATCGATTTCATGTAGTGAATCGATTCATAGGTATAATTTCCGTCAATCGATAAATGTTAGGGATGAGGTTTTTCTATGTAAGAATGAATGTGTTGTATCGTTAATAGTACGATGCTCTAAGGTTTCCCTAATGTGGGAAATATTTAGAAATGAATGTGTTATATCGTTAGTAGTACGATGCTCTAAGGTTTCCCTAATGGGGCAAATATGTAGAAATGAATGCGTTATATCGTTATTAGTACGATGCTCTAAGGTTTCCCTAATGGGGCAAAAGGGTAGTTGTCCTAATTGTTTCGTAATTAAACCTTGATAGAGATTTGTAATTAATTATGTGAATAGGAGGAGATATGTTGTCATTACGATCGTATGTTGAATTCTTAATTGTTGATTTAAGGTTGTTATTGCTCTCATACGTGAACAAGTGGAAAATGATAATGTCTTGAGTTTTATGAGGATGATGCTCTGTTATGGACAGTTTGGTTGTAAGCATAAAGCTTTATTGTATGGTCGTTATGGTTGTGTTGTAGTCCATAATAGGTGCATTTCATGGCTTATCATCTTGGTTGGCCTGAATTGGCATTATTTGGAGTGTTGGCTCCTAAATGGGTTATTTGGAGTGTTGGCTCCTATCCCGAGTTTTGGAGTGTTGGCTCCTAAATGGGTTTGGGGTGTTGGCTCCTATCCCGAGTTTTGGGGTGTTGGCTCGTAAATGGTACCACATGCATATGCACAGTTGAGTTGCATTGCTGAGTCGCATAAAGCTGCATAGTTGTGTTGGTTGTCGGTTGTTGTGGCATACGTGAGATATGAATTTGCCTTATGTTATGTTGATGATATCTCACCCCTTTACATTGTATGTTACCTCCATTGGTGGTAATTTGCAGGTAGCTCGGAATGAAGTTCCATTTTGTCATTTAAGGTGTCGTTGGTCACTCTGATACGTAGCACTCTTGGGGGGATGAACATTTGTTGTTATTATTTTAGTTGATATTTTGCTGCTGCACTTGTTATAGCATTTTCATTAAATTGTTTTAATTAAACGTGTTGTAAGCTTTACTACAATTCTGTCGAAATAAGAATTGGTTGCATTATGAGTTAAATGTTAAGCAATGTTGTTGTCTGTTCATCCAATTTCGTGCTACGTATGTTATTTGAAATGTGGCTGCATAAATGCATGTTGTCTGTTCAGTTGAATGTAACATCTCTGATATGAAGAATTCTGGGCGTGTGACGATCGTCATGCGTGCAATTTTTACACTGTTGCACTCTGTTTGTTATATGAGTTGTTGTTTTCCTGTTATCCGCAAGTGTTAGAGTTGGGGTGTTACATTAATCTCCTTCAATTTCACAATTGACTGAGGGTTGACCAGATGAAAACCCTAGATGCACCATTCTTGACCGTGGCTTCTTCCACGTAACACAACAACTTGAATAAGCTCCAACATAGCTCTCAAAGCACTCAATGAGCTTCCTTAACATCCCATATCCACAATCATAAATTCATAATCCTCTGATGACATTCAATTGGCCTCCAAGTTAGGAGATATTCCACATACACCCATAAACTCTTTCAAAGAGCACTGACCACCTCTTGATGACTTGATGACTACTCATGCTTGAGTAAAACCCCTTGCTTAGGCTCAAAACCTCTGGTGACCTTCTCTTGTTAGCCACACCTCCTGATCCCTTGTTCAATGAACAATGCTATGCAATGCAAATGCTAGAATAAAATGAAATGAAACAAAATCTAGTTAAAGAAAAAGGTTGGGCAAATTTTAGGGTGCAACAATATGGTATGGAAGTTATCCTACCATTGGAGGTCGAGATTCCCTCTTTAAGTGTTTTGGTCGATGTCAAGCTCGATGAGGCAGAATGGATACGAAACAGATTGAACCATCTCAGCCTGCTGGATGAGAAGAGACTAGCGTCTATTGCATATGGTCAGTTGTATCAGAGTCGAATGAAGAAAGCTTTCGATAAGAAGGTGTGCCCTCGAAGCTTCCAGACAGGCGATCTTGTGCTGAAAAAGATTCTCCCACCATAATCAGATCACAGGGGCAAATGGACTCCCAACTATGAAGGTCCATACGTTGTTCAAAAGGTCTTCTCTGGAGGCGCCTTACTGTTATCCACCATGGATGGTGAGGATTTTACATCCCCTGTGAACGCGGACGCAGTTAAAAAATATTTTGCTTAAAATGACCCGCTGGAAAGAAAAAAGAATATCCAGGCAAAAATGGGGCATCCCGGTGAACCATGAAAAAGAATAGGTTTGGGCAAAAGTTAGGGATATAAATGAAAAGATGTAAACCCACAAAGTCGAAAACTCGAGAGGGTGACTTTGGCAAAAATAGGTATCCCGATGAATTGAAAACCCGCAAGGGCGGTTCATTGCTTAGTGGTTTGGGAAACCTGCAGGCTATTTATCCGAGTCAATCTCTTCTAAATATGGAGCATCGGGAAAGCATCAAAGTCAGGCGAGTCATAGAGGGATCAGCTCATGGTGTTCGTCTACACTATATTACCGACATGTCTGCACACTTTTGTCTATCTCTGTACATATCTGTATATTTCTTGCGCAACTTCCTCTTTTCAGGGGTTGTATCTGTTGTAAAACTTTGCCTATTCAGAGGCCATTTATCAATGAACATATATTATTCAGTAATCTGTTTGATTTGTTTTAACTTTTACTGTTTTGTTTGTGAAAAACGCCCGATGTTTTTGATAAACTTGCGCATGTATAAACTTGCAGGCCTTGGCCGATAATCGTTAAAACTTTGATTTAACTGAGGTCGAGTTCCATTGAGGAGTCCATTCCTCATCTCCCCAAGCGGAGGTTGATGTTGATTCCCTCATTGCGTTATCCCCAGTGGAGTCGGAGGGGAAATGTCTCTTCCCCAACTGAGTACTCCCAGTAGATTGGAGTTCGGTCTTTGCAGTGCGTCGTTTCTCCAATAGAGGTGTCTGTTCCCCAAAATGTTATATTCTGGCAGGCTATTTAGGGCTGATGTCCCTAGTAAATAGTGGTTAATCTCGCGAGGTGAATTGTTATTCCCCACAGAGTCGTTGATTCCCTAGCGGGCGGAGGGGTTCCCGTGTGTAGTTCTTTTTCCCCGGTAGGGTCGCCTATTCTCAAGAAGGTTTGTATTCTGGAAGGTCATTCATGGAATTTTCCTCATCCGGATTTGATATAGTCCCCAGCAGAGTAGAACTACTGACAGGAAGATCGGTTCTATCTCCACAGCAGGTTCGTTTGTTATTCAGGAGATTTCGTTCAGGAAGTTATTCAAGCCTTGCTTCCTCGGTTTAATCCCGATGGTTATTGGCACGGGTAAACTATCCCCGACAGGGTCGTTCTCATTTCCCAGCAGGGTGGTTTCTGTATCTCCAGCATTTATTTTGCTGATTTGGTTCTATTGCATTTGCATGCGTGCATATCATCTACCCAAACGCGTAGCATTTCCATTTCGTATGGAGAATTACGCCATGTGCATACGAAACATAAGCCAGGTTGTTACCTCTTTGTTTGCAGGTGTATCTCCGACAGATGACTGATATCTTGGCCCGTAGGTCGTGCAGACCTTGACAATGGGTGTTGTTATTGCCTCGTCTGTTGAGTGTCCAGACTCCTGTCAACTTTTGTTGAGCAACCAGGCTCCGTCTTATTTCGTCGAGCATTCAGGCTCTAGTTTATTTGGTTGGGTATCCAGACCCTGATGAATAGATTTACGGTCAGTTCTGTCGAGTATCCAGACTCCAGTAAATTCCCCATTCGTGATGAATCCATTATTGCGTCGAGCATCCAGGCTCCGGTGTTCGTTGAGCGTCCAGGCTCTAGAAATGTCGTTGACTCGTTTAATATTTAGTTCTCGATAATTCAAAAAGTGTTCTTTTGGCCCGCGCGGTATCCAGACCCCAGCTCATATTATTCCCCAGCAGTGTCCTTAGGCTTCAACTAGTTATGCTATAGGAAGCTCACTTGGTATTCAGACCTTGTCTAGACTCTAATGAGTATTTCTTCGTCCGTTGAGTATCCAGGATCTGTTCAATTACGTTGAGCGTCCAGGCTCCGGATTCTCTGTTGAAGATCCAGATTCCAGTGAATTTTCAATTCGTGAGGTACCGTTCTCTCCGGTTCCAGACTCCGGTAAAGGTCAGTTGGGTCTGAGATCCTGATAAGTTCCATGGTCATATTCCTTCTCTGTTGAATATCCAGATTCCGGTAAATGTCTGATTTATGAGGTATTGCATGGTCCGTTGAGTATCCAGACTCCGGTAAATCCCCAGTGAAGTGGACGTCTTCGTTGAGCATCCAGGCTCCGACTTCTTTATTTCGTTGAGTGTCCAGGCTCCGGTTTATCTCGGTTATTACGTTGAGTGTTCAGACTCCGGCCAGTTATGTTTAGTGTTCAGACTCCGGCATTTACGTAGAGCGTTCGGGCTCCGGCAAGTTTCCAGTTTCAAATGTGACCTTCTCTGTCCGTTGAGTGTTTAGACTCTGGTCCATTATGTTGAGCATTCAGGCTCCAGTTTGTTTATGTTGAGCATCTAGGCTCCGGTTTGTATGTTAAGTATCCAGGCTCCGGTTTGTTTTGTTGAGCATTCAGGCTCTGATTTGTTTACATTGAGCGTCCAGGCTCCGGTTTGTTTCTTTGAGCATTCAGGCTCCAGTTTGTTTACGTTGAACGTCCAGGCTCCGGTTTGTTACGTTGAGAGTCCAGGCTCCGGTTTGTTTCATTGAGCGTCCAGGCTCCGGTTTGTTTCGTTGAGCGTCCAGGCTCCGGTTTGTACGTTGAGTATCCAGGCTCCGATCATTTTCTTGTCGAGCATCCAGGCTTCAGTTTTACATTGAGTATCCAAGCTTCGACAATTTGAAAGGTTACCCTTCAGACTATATGGTATCTAGACCATGACGTAGCTGTTGATGAATGCATTCACCCTATTACTGTTTTCCCCAAGCAGAATTACTTGGTTAAGTTTCTCTTCTCTCCCTGCCAAAGCTGCTTGGTTTAAGCTTCTCTTCCCCAGTGGAGTATTCTTGTGATTATTTAGATATCTTCGGAAATTGTTATTCCTTTTCAGAGTTTGTACTTTATTTCTATGGTTGGAAAATTTCCGGGTTCGTTGGTATTCAACCGCCTTTTACCTTGATTTCTTGAAAGTCGTTCGCTTTTCACCCAGTCAGGTCCAAGTCGTCTAAATAGGGGCAGCTGTTGCACTCCAAAATTTGCCAAACCTTTTCTTTACTTGGTTTATGTTTCATTGCATTCATATAGCATTAGCATTTGCATACCATTATTCATTTACAGGGGATTGAGAGAGGTGTGCCTAGCAAGAGGAGACAACCAGTTGCCAAGCCCAAGCAAGAGGTTGTATTCAAGCTATCAAGTGTTTATTATCATCAGAAGAAAGTCAAAGCTCATTGAAGGAGTGGATGCTTATTATCATCAGAACTCTCTCTTTTTCATCCACTTGCTTAGGAAAATGGATTTGAATTCGTTTATCGTTTTTAGAAGACAATTGTTCGAGCTTAAGAAAGACTTCTCGGAGCCAAACAATTGGGAGAGTGAACCAAAGACTTGGAGCTCTCTCTTTTTTCATCATTTATCAAAATTGTATTTAAGTAGTTATTAAGTATTTTAATTTGATTTGAGAAAATACTCGATGTAAATCGAGGTTTAAGTTTGCGAGCAAGGTTGAACTAATGGATAGGGGGTCCTATTGGTATAGGGTAAGGTCAATGGCGAGGCCAAAGCACTCGACTTATAAAGAGAAAAGGAGGATTTGATACAATCATGTGTGTAAGGAAAATTGAAGGTTAATTGCATTTATTTTGAAGACACTTGACGTTGGATCAAGTTTGAAGGATATTTTGACTCTAATTTTATATGTGAATTGTGTGGCAAACTGTTGCACCCCAAAATTTTCCCAATCTTTTCTTTACTTGGTTTATGTTTCATTGCATTCATATAGCATTAGCATTTGCATACCATTATTCATTTATAGGGGATTGAGGGAGGTGTGCCTAGCAAGAGGAGACAACCAGTTTCCAAGCCCAAACAAGAGGTTGTATTCAAGCTATCAAGTACTTATTATCATCAGAAGAAAGTCAAAGCTCATTGAAGGAGTGGATGGTTAAGATTGGTGTATCTCCTATCTTGGGGTTCAAATGAAAGTCATCAGATGATATTAAGTCCATGGTCATGGATAGAAAGCATTGTATAAGCTCATTGGATGTCTTGAGGGTCATTATATCAAGGGTAAGAAGTCACAGTCCAAGGTGATGCAGTTAGGGTTTTCATCTGGTCAACCCTAAGTCAACTGTGAGATTAAAGGAGATTAAGAC
Organism: Lathyrus sativus; assembly: GCA_963859935.3. Classification (NCBI taxonomy): domain Eukaryota; kingdom Viridiplantae; phylum Streptophyta; class Magnoliopsida; order Fabales; family Fabaceae; genus Lathyrus; species Lathyrus sativus. Next base: position 342,047,780 of record OZ012735.1, on the reverse strand, counting down.
TCAATTCCAAGTCTTTATGATCATGGAATATTGTGTTGAGATGTCTAATATATCATTTCTAGATCAATTCATCAAGCACCAAGAGTGTGAGAAGTTACTAAACTAGGGTTTCTAAGCTTGTTAGTGCAAAATCCCGTATTTAGTGCCCAACTTCAAAACCACATATCTCAAGATTAAAGTCTCATCTCATCTTGACCCCAACATGAGACTTGTAGAGCTTGTCCTTAGCTTTCTTTTGAGTACTAGAAGTCATTCATTGGATTTCTAGAACTCAAGTTATGAAGCTGGCAAGTTACAGGTCATCGGATGAATGTGATTTTGGTCAACAAAAGTCAACCAACTTCCAAGACATTTTTGACCTAGAAGGATGTTTCTCCTCACTTTGACCAAAACATGAACGTTTTTTCTTATGATATTAGCTTTCTAAAAAGTATTATAAGTATTTCATCTGATTTTTGGAGCTCAAGATATGAAGCTTGCAAGCCAGGGGTATTTTTGGAAACTTTGGTTATAGGTCATTTTTTATTATAGGTCAATTTCACAACTTTGCACACCTCCAATGAACTTTTGCCAACATCAAAGTTGCTCCAAATGGGGTCATTTTCATCATCAAACATCAACCTATCATTGGATTGGCTTGGATTGAAGGATTAGTGGAGGAAATTTTCGTGAAAAAGCATTAAAAGCCATAAAATCAAATAAATTAATTTTGAACCAATTTTTATCAAGTTGGTGCATTTTTTGAGTCCACAAAACATTCTATACAAGATGCCAATTTCAGAATTGCACATTGAGATCATTTTCATGGGCAATTTCAAGCTTGCTTCACATGAAAATAACACCTTCAAAAATCACCATGAGATCAAAACAAGGAACAATTCTTAGCCATTGGATTAGAATGAAGTGTATGCAAGCTACCTAAACCAAAACCCAATCCATTTCAGCTATGTTTTCATGCGTGTAATGAAGCTTCAAGACAAGAAATTTTGGATTTCAATTGGACTTCTATAGGCTTGGATTGGGATTTCTTTGCATCTAGATCCATCACATATAATCTGAGCATCATGTACAAACTTTCAGAATCGTTTTTGGAGCCATCTTTGATCAAGAAAACAGTTACACAAACTCAAGAAAAAGTGGAATTTGAATTCTCTGATTCAAGCAGCTTCAAGCAAAATTGACGATACCTGAAGCTTCATTGAAGATTCTAGGAACTTTCTGGATTGTTTTCATCAAGCTTTGTCAAGAATTCAAGGTCCAACAGAGCTATTTTGTTAGGTAACTCACTTGTCCAAAATTCACTCTGCATATGCCATGATTGCACGCCATTTTTGTACATTCTTGATCCTTAAGCATTTTTCAACATAGGTCCATAATAACTTTAGATTTTGGGTTTTTAGGACAATTTAGACTATGGGGCATATATGGGTGTTAAGGGTAGGTATGTAGGATCCCTTAGAAATTATATTAGGATTTAATATAATACTATGCTATTTTTAGTTGATTTTTGTATTGGTTGATTGTTTGTGTTGCCTTTAGGGCATGTTTGTTTGTTTGCTTTGCTTTATGGGCTTGGAAAGCTTGGTATCTCATTGTGGAGCATTGAGGAGCATAGTAGAAGACTTGAAGATGCATTGAGGAGCTTGAGAGCTTTGTCTTATTTTCTTTTCTTATTGTTTTAGGGTTAGGAATTAGGAAGAGTTTAGATGTAGACAACTTCTTTCTCAAACATGGATGGTATCATTCACCTCCATTCCTCCCTATGATTCAAAGTCCTTCCATGGTATACACCTCTCTCCTTTGGAGGGATAAGTGATATACCTAGGAAGTAGAACTTTTGAGGGAACCATTCCTTTGATGTTGAACCCTTATAGGTCACCTTTGGTGGTCAATAGGCAGTTCAATATCCCCCAGCTTATCCAATAAGTGATTTTTCTCTGGTTTGATTGCTTGAGCTTGAGCTTGAAGATGAAGACTTCATTGAAGAGTATTGAAGAGGATGAATCCTTGAGTATTGCCATTCCAGCTGAAGCTTGAAGAGCAACAAGAGCAAGTTGATACTTGAAGACCCCTGAAGATTAGGTGAAGCCTGAAGGTGGAGCTGATCAAGAAGCTGAAGCTTAAGGGAGAGGATAAGTTGAAACTTATGTTGTAGGGTTGAAACCTGGAAAAGCAATTGATATTTGACAAAAGCGATGGAGGTCTGAAGACTGAGTGGCTGTCAGAAGAGCTGAAGCTTGAAGATGAGAGGGGAGTTGATCTGCTTTCTTTTCTGCTTTTCTTTTCTGTATTGTTGTGTTTTGTTTGACTTGTTTGATGCATTAGAATAAGTTCATATCTAGAATAAGTAGAATCTAGGAGCATGATTGCACTAGAGGTTGAGTTGCTCCCTCTGCTTGTATTGTTACTGCGTGGCTTTGCTTGCGGGTATTCGGTAGAGCCCAGCTCCCTTGCCCATGTGGTTTGTTTGCCTGATGGCATTTCATTTCATTTTATCTGTATGATTGCAGTTTACTGTTTATTGCTTGATAGCATGTTATTTATATTTCAGTATGATTACTGTTATTCATTCTGGCTTGAGGTTGAGATGAGCTTGTGGAGGCTGAAGCCCCACACACATTTCCTCCCTCACTTGCATTGCATGCATTTTACTGTTAAGCTGATGCTTTGTCTGTTTTGGTGTATCATTGACATGATCCCTTAGGACTCTCATTTCCTTTGATAAGGATTTGATGATAGAATTTTAGGTTGAAACCTATGCATGACAACTTCTAGGAGTTCCCTGTTCAAACCTCAACCATAGGATGAATCCATGGCATCATAACAGTAGGACTTGATAGTCTCCCTCCTAGTTAGGCCTGTTCTCTTCTCATCTCAAAACAGTTTAAGATACAGTAATCATGAATGATTTCTTTTGTACTTTACGAGCCTTAAGCTATCTGAGAAAGGATTGTGGGAGAGTTTCTTTTCCACAGTCTGGATGTTTAGTATGGTACCCTTTGGGTGACATGCGACGCATTCACTCTCAAGTCATAGTCTCTAGTGCGGTTGAAATCGCAAACACAATAAAAAACACTTCTTTCGTAAAAGACAGGAAATAAACCGTAGTTTCCCGAACTACGTGAGCTCTGATCTCTCATGCCTGTTGAGAGTACGTAGGCACAAGATGGCGATGTCTTGGCGAGCTACCTTCCCCCATAACCCTTCGTAGGCCGAACTACGTTGACTCTGATTTCTCATTCTCTGATGAGAATACGTAGGCATAAAGCGCGATGCTTTGCCAAGTCATTTTTCTTTTCTTTTTCAGCCAGCCTTGATAGGTAGATAGAATAAAACCAACCCGTCCAAGTAAACACGACAAGCGAGGATCCCGTCGAGTACGACGGACGTGAGGGGTGCTAATACCTTTCCCTTTGCGTAACCAACTCCCGAACCCAGACAACGGTTGCGATGACCTTGTCTTACCCTTTTTCGTCAGGTTTTTCCGATCATTTCCTTTCCCGCTCTGAGGGATAAATAACGAAAGGTGGCGACTCTTCTGTTGTTCCGGCACCTTATTTTCGCGCAAGCGACAGGTTACCTCTCAATTACTTAGAGTGTTTAGTATACATCCTTAGGACGATATGCGACGCATTCACTTCTAGGTTTTAGACTTTAGTACAACATACATTATAAAGACTTAATAATTAAAATACTTTTCCTTAAAAGATATAAAACAAAACATCAAACTTCGTTTGTCCCTTGAGACCATTAACAATGGAAAATCATTTTCATGAACAAGAGTGTTGTTAACTCTTAGTTCTACCATAAACAGGCGTCGTCCCTAACTGCTGGAACTATTTGTTAACCCTACTCGGATAAAACAAATGAACAAACCGGCGTTCTTATTAGCCCGAACTACGTTTGCTCTGATTTCTCATACCAGATGAGAATACGTAGGCACAAGACATGATGTCTTGGCGAGCAACCTTTCCCCACCTTTCGCCCGTAGTTAGCTGAATTACGTTGACTCTGATTTTTCGTACCAGACGGGAATATTTAGGCCCAGAACGGTGATGCTCTGTCGAGTTCTTTTTCTTTTCTTTTGTCTCAGACCTTTAGCATAGATAGTTTCAATCACCCTTTTAGATAAACAACCAAGCATGGATCCCGTCGAGTACGAAGGACGTGAGGGGTTCTAATACCTTCCCCTTGCGTAACCGACTCCCGAACCCGAAATTTGGTTGCGATGACCAATCTTTTCCCGTTTCATCAGGTTTTCTCTGCTCGTTTCCTTTCCCTCGCGTTGGGATAAATAACGAACGGTGGCGACTCTTCTGTCATTGTCAACACCTTTTTTGCAGTAGCGACACAAACGTCGTTGTACAAAGCCCAAGAGGAGGCTATAAGGTTGATGGCGATCGTAAAAACAATCGGCTTACAATGGTATTTAAAAATGGGCTTGACGTTAAGTCAAGATATTAGTTTGAAAAATAGGTTTGAACAAGCAATGCAATGAATAACATAAATGCAATTGCGGCATGATAATAAAGCACGTATAAACATCACAAGAAAATCGTAAACTAAATAAAATGGGGGGATAGGCTAATCAAGACACGCTAATTTAATTAATAGCCTAACTATCTAAGGTTAGTAAAAAAGAATTCAAATTAAATTATTTTAGATTATTTTTTAAATTAAAGAAAAGATAGATCATTAAGATAATTATTAAATTAAAATAGAAAATAAAATTAAGTATCTTTGTGTTGTTTTAGAAATTAAAGAAAAAACTAATTTAAAAAAATTAATCAATTTAACATCAATTATTTAATAATATTAATTATTAAGTAAATTAATTATTATTAAATAAAAGATTTTAATAGAATTAATTAAATTAATACTAATTCAGAATTTTTTAACAAAAACAAAAAATTAAATAAATATTTTTCAAGTATTTGTTTTTTAAAAAAAAATATATTTAAACTAAAAAATAAAATAAAAAAGTTAGTAAATAAAACATAAAAAAATACAAATGGGCCAGACTGCAAGCAATATGGGGGGTGCAGTCCGAAATCCATCCAAGCCCACAACAACAGCAACCCACTCGGAGGAGATGGAGGGTTCACGGTGAACCCTCGGTCAAACAGTTGACCAGCCGACGCACATGGATCGTTGATCCAATCTGCAAACCAATCATCTTTCATCCAAAGGTCCAGAATGAAAGGCTGCACGTGAAGCCCAATGGGGACATACATACAGGATGCCTCGGGAAACATCAAACTGCCCAAAGAGATTTTGGGAAGTGGATTCCCATCAAACCAAGAACAGAAGCGTGGGGAATATCACACCATCATCAAAGATTACCCTTTGAAAAAGCCTAGACTACCACTTGAAACGAATCTGTAGAAATCAAATAACTTCTACCCTTCTTCTCTTTCTCTATCTAATCTTTCTCAAATCAGAACTGAAATTTCATCTCTCTCTCCAAGCCCTCATTTATCTTTTCAAAACTCTCTATCACTCCCTTCCAAAACAAACTCATGGATTCCGTCCCAAATCCCTAACCCTCTCGCCTAAGACCACTCCTACACCTGCTATCCATTTTCACATAATGAAAAAAAAACCTAAGCTAAAATGAAATTTGAACCCAGACAAACATACACAAAAAGTATCTCAGAGGAAATAGTGAAGCTAGTACCTGGTGTCGCAACTCCGAGAAACAACCGGCGGAAAATACAAGAGTCGCCACCTTTCTTTATTTATCCCAAAGAGAGGGAAAGGAAACGATCGGAAAAACCTAACGAAAAGGAAAATACGAGGTCATCGCAACGAAGTCCTAGGTTCGGGAGTCGGTTACGCAAGGGGAAGATACTAGCACCCCTCACGTCCGTCGTACTCGACGGGATCCATGCTTGTTTGCTATCTAAAAGGGTTGTTTATCTATCTACGCTACAAGCTTCAGGACGAAAAGAAAAGAAAGAGACTCGGCAGAGCGTCCCTGCTCTGTGCCTACGTATTCCCTCGTGAAATGGGAAAGTCAGAGTCAACGTAGTTCGGCTAACTACATAAGAGAAGGGGGAGGTTGCTCGCCAAGATATCGCCATCTCGTGCCTACGTACTTTCATCTGGCATGAAAGATCTGAGCGAACGTAGTTCGGGCGGACACGAAAACACAGGCTGATTAAGTGTTTTATCCGAGTAGAGTTAAACATTTGTTCTTGCAGTTAGGGACAAAGCCTGTTTGCGGTAGAACTGAAGTTTAACAACACTCTTTTCTGAAAAATAAGTTTGATTAATCCCGAAGGAAAAATGTTTGAATTTGTTTTGTGTTTTTTATCGGAAGAAGTGTTTTCAATTTGAGTGTTTATAATGTATGTTGTACTAAAATCCTAAGGACGTATACTAAATACTCTAGGTAATTGAGGAGAAGCCCTTCAATCACCATTTCCCGAGTATAAGGCTCAGGGCACAATATCCATTATCTTTATTAAGTGCATTAACATTGTATGAAAATGAGAAGAGAAGACGCACAGAAGGTCTAAGGGAAACTCGGCCCTAACGTTGTCATACAAAGCGATCCTAGAGTTTGGATGAAAGGGGAAACATCTACCCTAATGTTAGCATACTTGGATTGAACGCCTAATGTCATTCCTACTCCCATCCTAAACGGAGGGACTAGGAATCCTATGGGGATCGTGGCAAGAAAGCGCAAGAAGAACAAAGGAAGAATCAATCACAAGTAGAGAAAATGCAAACACAAAAATGCACAATTACAATGGTGGGAGGGAGGAAAAATATGTGGGGCAGCAGCTGCCACAAGCGCGTCTCGACCTTAACAGCGATGCAAGAATGATGCAAACATGTGGAGAAAAGCGAGAAATGCAAGCAATTAAACATGCAAACGAATGATCGATTCGAACCACATACACAAGCATGCAAATAATGAAAAATGATCATATATATCAACAACATCATGATTAAATAATCACAAACAGTGACAAACATCCAAAACAATTCAATCATAATGCATCACATTGATCTATGATGATTCAGATTAAATCGGTATGCGAACATGCAAACAAAACAGCAAATATGGCATTCTGGTGCAGTGTTAATCGGTTAACCTGTGTAAAACAAGTGAAAATATGGAAATTCGTAGGTGTTAATCGGTTAACACTAGGCGTTAACCGGTTAACACCCTGAAACCTTTGAAAAAATTTGAATATTTGAATTGGTTAACCGGTTAACCATATACGTTAACCGGTTAACACTGTACCAGAAGTGAAAAACAGCAACAGAAAAAGCACTTAATGCACAAATTAACTTAATCAAGTGATCCAACAGATCAACTTATCAAATAAGCACGAAATTACACTTGCAAACAGAAAACCAATAGACATGCAAACATGTCTATACAGCAGCAATTCGCACGGATCGGAATTCACAAACATTCAATCAAATATGAAAATCATCATGTAAATGCAAATAAGCTCAAAAACAGTTATGGATCTAGAATCTCCAACCTTCGAAGCGGATATTTGCTTCAGTTAGTGTTGATCTTGCTGTAATTTAGTAGTTCAAATAATAGAAACCCGGAAAACTTCGAGATCCAAGCCAATTGTGGTTGTACGAACGAAGATCCACCAAATTCGAGTCGAAACGCTTCAAGTAATCACTTCCAACTAAAGCTCCAAAATCAGATCTCAACTTGCACGAAAATCGATAATGAAAAATGATCCAAAGATGAGGATGGATGAAGGTTTATGCCCAGGAATCCATTGATTTCAATGCAAAATCAATGAATCCTAATGAAAAAAGAGCTTTGAGTGAGTTTTGGTTATGGAGGGAATTTGGAGAATTTGAGAGAATTTGATCAATTCTGAAAAAATGATTGTGAGAAATGAGAATTGGCTCCTTTTGGTTTGGAGTAGATCATTTAAATACCATATAGGTTTAGATCCCAAAGGTGGGGTTTGAACTTTGGATTGGAAAGTTGGTTTGGAGCTAGGCATGGGAATTTCGAGGGAAAATTGAAATAACCAATTTTCAAGAGCATTCTAGATCCTTCTTTTTGGTACAAATGAGTTTCAATGTGATCAAATTCGGACCCCAAGTGCAAATCGCTTGCAAAATCACATACAGGAAAAAATCTGCTATGGTTAACCGATAACCATATGTGTTAACCGGTTAACACTTTTAAAATTTCAAATCTGAGCTGATTCTCCAATGGTTAATCGGTTAACCATATGTGTTAACCGATTAACACTTTCAAAAATTTGAATTTGGCGCCTTTTGGAGGGAAACCTGCCCGTTTGCCTGTTTCTCGCCGTTTTGAGCTCTGCTAAGCTTTTGAAACTTGCTCTTGAATACTGTGATTGCGATAATGCTGGATATAGACTGAATGTTGTCTCCTGATCTGAGCATAACCTGCAAAATAAAATCGGCCGCTCGACCGCTGGGCAAAATAAATGTTGTTTCTGACGCTTGCTGCTCAGTTGCTTGCACGGGAAAGAAACCTGAGCCATGGGAACCTTGATCCCCTGCCTCGAGAACCAATGCTATGCAAAATGCTGATGCAATGAATGCAAAAACACAACCCAAGCACGAGAATCGGTTAGTCAAATTTTGGGGTGCAACAGCTGCCCCTATTCAAACGACTTGGACCTGACTGGGTGAGAAGTGAAGGCTTCCAACCAATCAGGGTATAAGACAGTTGAATACCAACAAACCCGGAAATTTGCCAACCGCAGAAATAAACTGCAAACTCTGCTCGGGGACTAGAAATCTCTGGAAAGAACCGATAACGATGGTTGTGCAGCAACCAGCCGAATGATTGGCACTCAATAAGAACGTCAGACATTACCGTCAGGCATTCATACTTAATTGACGCCTTCTCTGACATTTCCGTCAGGCTCCTGTTAACCAAAACAGGTAACAACTCCACGAATTGGATTTCCAAAGAAACGCACAGTATCTGGCATTGCCTCCATGCACTCGCGGGGAATAAAACTTTCTGACCTTGCCGTCAGATAACCATCAGGTATATAACATCACTAGGCATTGCCGCTAAACTCCTGTAGGAGATAACCAACTCTGACACCACCGCCAGGCATACACAGATATGATGAACACCTGACATCACCTCCAGACCACCACAAAGATGATAAAGATCCGACATTGCCGCCTGGATGCCACGAAGCTGACAAAGATCTGACATTGCCGCCAGAAATTTGCATGAGAAACTGCAATCATTGGATCCAAAGATAAGGAGATCTGACACTGCCGCCAGGTAAGAAACCGCCAGGTCCTCGCTAAATAAAAGGGAGTATGAACCTAAAACCGGATAGGTAAGAAACCAATGATCATCTAACAATGTCGTCAGGCCTTCACAGGATTAACAACCATCTGACATCATCGCCATACATCCGTAAAGTCGATAAGCGCCTGACATTGCCGTTGTAACACCACCATACTAAAGCACATCTGACATTGCTGCTAGAATAAACGGAACCTCTAACATTGCCGCTTGAACCGAACTACCCAACATTGCCGCTAGAACAACTAATACATCTAACATTGCCGCTAGAACCAAGGCATCCCACATTGGCACTAGGAAACCAATCACATCTGATATAGCCGCCAGAATAACTGAAACATCTAACATTGCCGCTAGAACCAAGGCATCCTACATTGCCGCTAAGGAAACCAACCAACATCTGACATAGCCGCCAGAATAACCGAAACATCTAACATTGCCGCTAGAAACAAGGCATCCTACATTTCCACTAAGGAAACCAACCAACATCTGACATAGCCGCCAGAATAACCGAAACATCTAACATGGCCCCTAGAAACAGGGCATCCTACATTGCCGCAAAGGAAACCAACCAACATCTGACATAGCCACCAGAATAACCGAAACATCTAACATTGCCGCTAGAAACAAGGCATCCTACATTGCCGCTAAGGAAACCAACCAACATCTGACATAGCCGCCAGAATAACCGAAACATCTAACATTGCCGCTAGAAAACCAAAACGTCTAACATTGCTGCTAGAGATTCATTAGCGTCTCACATTGCCGTCAGAAAAAACACGAATGTCTAACATTGCCATTAGATGATCCTGGACTGAAGGAATGTTTGACATGGCTCCCAAACAAGTACGACATATGTCGTTGCCTTCAAAAACGTAATACCTGACATTGCCGCCAGAAAACTAAACAATCTGCAACCATCTATAAACCTCTGACCTTGCCGCCAGACAACCGAGAAACATCTGACATTGTCGTCAGCACACCCCAAAGATCCGACATTGCCGCCAGAACACCGCAGAGACAGATACGTCGGACCTTTCCGTCAGATATCTGCTAAATAAAAGCAGACAATCGAACATGAAAGCCGGATCCATGCGAAGTTGAAACCATCCGAGGATAACGATCACGAGGAAATTCCGCTGGGGAATAAGTAACCCTACTCTGAGAGTGCAAGGAAACATGAGCAGGCCACTCTACTGTGGAACAAAGAGGAACTTAAACAAGCAACTTTGTTAAGGGAAATATGATGAGATACACACATCTACCATGAACCTCCTGCCGAAGCTCGAACGCCTGCTCGGACTTGGGAACGGACTATCACCAATCGAAATCTGGCGACGCCATAGGGAATAACATAACCCGGGGCGAAACAAACGCATCAAGTCTTTCAAGACTGAAGACCAACACGGGTGAAGACAACGGCCACCTGCAGGAAATACACCTAAAATAAGGAGGTAACTACCTGGCTTATGTTTCAGAATGCATATGTATAAAAATGGCGTAATGCTCCATACGAAATGGAAATGTTACGCATTCGAGGATGCTATGCACGATGCAAAATGCAAAGGGATCACTCCAGCAAAATAAATGCTAGAGAGATGAGGCCAACTCCACTGGGGGAAACAACCGACCCGGCAGGGGATAGCCTGCACATGCCAATAACAATTGGACTTAGGCTGAGGATGCGAAACCTGAATGGCTAACTCAGCTGGGAAAAGAAGCAACCATGCGGGGGAAAGCTTGTACGCTGAACCACCATAGGGATAGATCCTGCAACCGTCTGGTGGAAGGAACCTGATCTTGACCCGCTGGGGGAGTAAGTATATACCTGCAATCTGTGGGGATTAACTGTGTACCTATCACCTGCCGGGGAAAACGGGTACATACTTGACCGTTCTTGTTATCTTGCACATAACTCTATTGGGGATAGAGACGCCAACTCCAACTTCTAAGGAATGCACTCTGGTTGGGAAGAATCTATCTCTGCTTGGGGAGACAAATCAGTGTTCACAGTCCAACGCTCAGACTCTGCGGGGAAAAACAACTGAATCTGCTGAGGAGATTCCACTTCTGCTCGGGAAGAAATCCCATCTTGATCTGCCGGGAAGTGGGCCTCACACCTCTGCTTGTGGATTAGATACACAATGATCAACCGTCATGATCTACAGACAAATCTTAACCGTACCCCCTCTGCTTGGGGCAAGAAACCCATGTTACTAGTCCGACTTCAAACTGGACTCAGCCGGGGAATCCCCCTCCGCCTGGCGGAAAGAAATTCAACCTTGTCTAACCGGAGAGTAGGTCTCACACCTGCCACCGGTGACTTCACTGGGGAAATGACGAGGATACGTCTCTGGCAACGTGCCTCGAGGATCACAATCCTGCAACAAAGTGAACAAACAGACAAGATACCCTTCACAAAGGGACCTATCGAGGTTATCATCTGTGACAATGTTTAGGCAATTCAAAGCTTTAACAATTATTAGCCTAAGCCAACAAGTTTATATATGTGTATTTTAACAAAAACATTGGGCGTTTTTTTGCAAACAAAACAGATAAAAGATAAAGCAAACACAAGGTGAACAAAGTACTGAATAGTATGTTCATTGATAAGATGAGTTTGTAAATAAGCAAAATGTTTTACATCAAATGCAAGCTCCTGGAATGAGGAAGTTGCGCAAATATATTACAGAAATATACAACAATTATGTACAAATGTCGGCAAGGTGGTGTAGACGAACACCATGAGTTGATCCCTCCATGACTTACTCGACTTCGATACTTCTTCGACACTTCTTCTTCAGAAGAGATTGACTTAGATGAGCAGCCCTCAGGTCTCCCCAAACCACTAAGCAATGAAAGTTCACACGTGGACCACAGTCATTTGCCTTTTCAATCCCTAACTTTTGCCTGAACCGCCCCTTCGGGTTTTCGATTCACTGGGATACCCACTTTTGCCAAAGCCGCCTTTTCAGGTTTTCGACTTTGCAGGAGTACATATTTTCATTTATATCCCTAATTTTTGCCCGAACCTTTTCTTTTTCTGGTTCGCCGGGATGCCTTATTGTTTCCTGGATATTCTTTTTCTTTCCAGAGGGTCATTTTTTGAGCAAAGTATTTTTTGACTGCGTCCGCGTTCACAGGGAATGCGACATCTTCACCATCCATCATGGATAATAGTAAGGCTCCTCCTTTCTGACGACATATGGACCTTCGTAGTTGGGTGTCCATTTGCCCCTATGATCGGAGTGTGGCGGGAGAATCTTCTTCAGCACAAGATCGCCTGTCTGAAAGCTTCAAGGGCGCACCTTCTTATCATAAGCTTTCTTCATCCGGCTTTGGTACAATCGACCGTATGCGATGGATGCCAACCTCTTTTCATCCATCAGGCTGAGTTGATTCAATCTGTTCTTTATCCATTCTGCCTCATCGAGTTTCACATCAACCAGAACTCTTAAAGAAGGAATCTCAACTTCTAGCGGTAGGACAACTTCCATACCGTATACTAGCGAGAAAGGAGTTGCCCCAATTGATGTGGGTACCATCGTACCATTCATCTTCGGTCGATAGGGAGATGAGTTGTGATGTTCAATCTTGAATTTCTGGAATAACTCCTTCATCATCTTATTGTTCAAATTCGAACCATTGTCAGTAATGATCCGCTCGGGAATTCCATATCTGCAGATGACGTCCTTCTTTATGAATCTGGCTACCACTTGCTTGGTAATGTTAGCGTACAACACTGCCTCTACCCACTTGGTGAAGTAGTCGATGGCCACCAGGATGAAACGGTGTCCGTTAGATGAAGTGGGCTCGATCTTGCCGATCATATCGATGCCCCACATGGAGAACGACCACGGGGAAGACATAACATTTATTGGGCACGGCGACACATGAATTTTGTCTGCATAAACCTGACATTTGTGACATCTCTTTGCGAATTTGAAACAATCTGACTCCATCGTCAGCCAGTAGTACCCTGCTCGTAATATCTTTCGATTCATGGCATGTCCGCTCGCGTGCGTACCAAACGTGCCTTCATGGACCTCTTCCATTAGCAAGCTTGCTTATTGTTCGTCCACACATATGAGTAGCACTAGATCATGATTCCTCCTGTAGAGAACCCCATCCGGGTTGAGGTAGAAATTGCCAGACAACCTCCTAAGAGTCTTCTTATCCTGGGTCAACGCCCCCACTAGATACTCCTTGGTCTTAAGGAAGTTCTGGATATCACAGAACCACGGCTTGCCATGAAAGGCTTCCTCAATTGCAAATACAAATGCAGGTCTGTCGAGACGTGAGATGACAATTCTGGGAGTTTCATTCCAAAAATTGACTTTGTACATGGAGGACAAGGTTGCCAAAGCGTCAACCATTTGATTTTCTGCCCTCGGCACATGGTGGAACTCCACACGATCGAAGAATGGCAGCAACCTTCTCGCGTAACTCATGTAAGGGACCAAGTTTGATTGCCTGGTCTCCCACTCTCCTTTGATATGGTTAACAATGAGTGCTGAGTCACCGTATACATCCAGGTTTTTGAGTCTCAAATCAATGGCTTCTTCTAAACCCATGATGCGTGCCTCATATTCTGCTTTATTGTTGGTGACCGGAAAAGTTAATCTGGCAATAAATGGAATGTGAGATGTAACGCCCGTTTTATTTCGATTAAATCCAATTATGAATTTGCCATGTCTCATTGTGTCGTAGTCGTATTTGAGTATGAGTTCGTCTCGAAGAAAGGAATTGAATCGGTCGAATTGTCGGAAAAATTCTGGTTTTGTCGGAAAAATTTGAAAATTCATATCTCTTGATCCGTAAGTCGGATTTGACCCTCGTTCGAAGCGTTGGAAATCTAAAGAGATGATCTTTCTAGGAAAAATGGTTTTGGAGTCAGTGAATGAGCCAATTATAGCAGAATATTCGAAACGTGTCATTTTGGCAATTTTACCGTCGTAAACGGGTGCAGTTGATGTGTTATCATACTGTGTGTTTTTGGTATATAACGTGGTAGCTGATGCTTTGATTTGAAAACCTTTCCGGTAACGATGATGATGGTGAAAAGAGTTAGAACCGATTGAGCAGTTTGGTGATACAAGTTTGGTCTGTGAAGAGACTTGTTATGGAGTTAAGCCGTGTGTGTTAGAACTTACTAGTAGTATTCTTGAGGAGATTCGAGAAGGTCAGAAAATGTGGTTTGAGTTCGTAGATTGGTTGAAGTTGATGAATCAAAGTCGAAGAGTTGATTTTCGGATTTGTGGAAGTGGTATCGCGATATGTCGTGATGGAGTTTGTGGTCGACTTAGTCACGGAAACTAGTCTGATATTGAGAACTCCACATTGTATGTCTGTTTGGATGGTCGAGGAATTAATTTGATTGAGTGGTTTTGAGACTTGTGTCTGGGGTGTATTCTAAGGAAGCAGATTGTGAAGTCGAATAGAGGGTGGACAATGATTTCTGGTGATTGTGATAAGAGGTTGGGCGTGGAAAGCAATATTGGTGTACTTGAGGTTTAAAATATTTCAAAATGAAACTGTGCCTAATGGTTTCCTAAGTGTGAAATTGTTGTTGTACGTCGAATTCTAAGATCGCAGCTTTTTACGGCATCGAAATCGGACATACGGAAGTCGTTTAACGGTCGAAAATAGAAATCTGGACTGTCATGTTTGCCGAGAGATTCGCCTAGCAAAGTGTCCTGGGCAGAAAAATGTTGTTGAGTGGAGTAAGAATACTCTTGAAGAAGTGCCTTGAGATAGATGGAGTATCCATCCATGTGCCATGAGGATGCGACCGAATTTAAGGAAATTGTTTTGGTGGCCATAGATAGAGAGTCACAGGAGTAAGTTGAGTATTCATCCGGGAGCGACGAATATGTATAGTGATTTGAAGAATCTGTTTTGGTGGCCTGGTATGAAGCATGATGTAACACGATTTATATATGCATGTTTGACTTGTCAAAAGTAGAAAGTTGAGCATCAGAAACCTGTTGGGTTGATGCAACCGTGAGAAACTCTAGAATGGATATTGGATAGTGTTCCCATGTATTTTGTGATGGGTTTTCCAAAGAATTTGAAGGAATATGATTCGATTTGGTTGGTTATGAATGAATTGACAAGATTAACCCATTTCCTACCAATGAGGGAGAACCAGTCTATGCTGAAGCTAGCTGAGATGTGTATCGATGAAGTTGTGAAGTTGTATGAGGTGCCGTCGAATTTTGTGTCAGATGGGAACCTAAGTTCTTCATTTAGATTTTAGGAGAGTTTTACAGACGTTTGAGTGTCATGTCGAAGTTGGATTCTTTCTAGCATCCATGGACGGATGGGCAGACAGAGAGAATTATTCAGTATGTAAAGGATTTGTTGAGTTATGTTGATGTATGTCCGGCGAGAGTGATGTGCTCGGACATGATATTGTGTAAGAGACGATTGAAAAGATTAAAAGGATCCAAGATAAGATGTGTTTTGAGAGTTACGATAGTAACTGGTGTTGGTCGAGTATGAGGTCTCGGAAATACCACTATGTTTTGTTTATCTGTATCAGAGTGGCGCAGCGGAAGCGTGGAGAAAGTAGCATGCTAGGCTGTTTTACCGCTGTCGCTTGTGGGAATTGCATGATGTGTTCATGTGTCCAAGCTGAGGAAGTACATTGATTCAGATGGATAGTGTACAAGTGAAGGATGATTTGATTTTTGAGGCATTGCTAGTTCAAGTTGATGGACGAGAAGCAACTTCGAGGTAAAAGGATTCTTTGGTAGAGGTAATTTGGAAGATTGGGACGCGAGAGTCGTATCCGGAGTTGGTTGAATCGAGGTGATTTCGAGGATGAAATTCTTTTAAGTGGGGGAGAGTTGTAATGCCCGTTTTATTTCGATTAAATCCAATTATGAATTTTCCATGTCTCGCTGCGTCGTAGTCGTATTTGAGTATGAGTTCGTCTCGAAGAAAGGAATTGAATCGGTCGAATTGTCGGAAAAATTCTGGCTTTGTCGGAAAAATTTGAAAATTCATATCTCTTGAACCGTAAGTCGGATTTGACCCCCGTTAGAAGCGTTGGAAAGCTAAAGAGATGTTCTATCTGGAAAAAAAATGAAATTTTGCTGCTATGACGACCGTCACACGAGCAAAAACTGCAATTATGCAGAATTTGAACGTGTTCTGGTGGAATGAGAATTTGTAGCAAAAATATATTCCCGTAGACTCTTTTACCCTCAATTACATCATTTTTGGAAAGAAAAGACTGAAAAGAGAAGTTACGTAATGGAGAGAAAGGAAGAGAGAAGAATTGTCGATCGGTAGATTTGGAAGATTGTTGCAGAAAAATCACCGTAAAGCAGAAGCAGAATCGGAAAGTGTGGAATTGACCTCAATTCTAAGGTAAGGGTGGGGTTCAATTCTATAACTATGGGTATGATCGAATTCATGTGGGGAATCGAGTCATAGGTATAGTTTTCGTTAATCGATAAATATTAAGGAAAAGGTTTCCCTATTGGGACAAGATTTTTATGTAGGAATGAATGTGTTATGTAGTTATTAGTGCGATGCTCTAAGGTTTCCTTATGGGCAAATACGTAGAACAAATATGCTATACGGTTATTCGTACAACACTCTAATCGTTTTCCCTAATTGGCCAAAAAGGACAGTTACCTGGTTGTGATTGATTTGTAATTAATTATGTGAGAAGATGCCGTAATGTTGTTATTACGATAAGATGTTAAACATTAATTGTTGAACTGATGTTGATGTTATACCTGTATAGGAATAGCCGTTTTGGATGAACACTTTGAGTTCCTATTTGTTGGTACGATGTTGTAATGTTCCTTTACATGAACAGTCGTAAATGTTGAAATTATGTTGTTATTGTTCCCGTATGTGAACGGGTATAAAGTGATGGTTGTATGAGTTGTATGATGTTGTGATGCTCTATTATGGACATTCTGGTTGTAGGCTTAATGCCTTGTTATATGGTTGTTATGGTTGTGTTGTAGTCCATAATAGATGCATTTCATGGCATGTCATTTGGCCTGGATTGGCGACGGTTGTGCCTGTATTGGCCTTATTTGGAGTGTTGGCTCCTAGATGGGTTCGGGGTATTGGCCCTGTCCCGAGTTTTGGAGTGTTGGCTCCTAGATGGGTTCGGGGTGTTGGCCCTGTCCCGAGTTTTGGAGTGTTGGCTCCTAAATGGTACCACATGCATATGCATAGTTGAGCTGCATTGATTGAGTCGCATTAAGTTGCATGATTATGTTGGTTGTAGGTGGTTGTGGTATACGTGAGATATGGTTTTTCTTGTAGATGATTGTTTATGATATTTGTAAGTTTGCGAAGATTATATTGCTGTGATACGATTTCTAGTATGACTTCTATCATGCCTTATGTTATATTGTTGATATCTCACCCCTTTACGTTGTATGTTACTTCCTTTGGTGGTAATTTGCAGGTAGTTCGGAATGAAGTTCCGCTTTGTCGTTTAAGTTGTCGTTGGTCGCTCTGATACGTAGCACTCTTGGGGGGATGAACGATTATTGTTATTGCTCTTATTTATTTTCTTGTTTCTGAATTTTATGAAGTATTTTATTAAGTTGGGTGCTTTGTTAATGTGCCAAATATTGGTTGTACGCAATAGATCGATGGATCGGAAATGCGGATTTTATGGTTGAAATTAGTTGTTGTATTAAATATAAGCAAGATGATTACTTGCGGAATTTTAATGGAGTTCTGTCGTAAATTTCTGGTATCACGTTGATTATCATAAATGTTGAAAGTGCATTATGTTCCGCTGCAAATGAATATGTTGCTATGTAATTAAGATGTTATGTGAGTTGTTATTAGTTGTTCATCCAAGATTATGTGCTATGTATCATCACTGAATACATGTTGTCCAATTAAATGTTGAAATGTATGTTTTTGTAAGTCGAATATGTGACACCTTTGTTGCGTCTCAGTTTTTGTGCGTGTGACGGTCGTCACGACTCCATGACGGTCGTCATGCCTGCAAAATTCGTGCACTCTGATTTTGATTTATTTTAAATATGCGTTGGGTTAGAACGGGGTGTTACAATTGGTATCAGAGCAGGTCGGTCCGTCCGGCAAAGTTGTCTATTGTTGTTGTTTAATCCCTTGTATGAGGCATGTGTGTGAAAACACTGCCGGTACATGTTTGTCGTCTAGCCTTTGTCTGCAGAAGTAGGAAGGATTCAAGTGGGGGAGAAGCATAATGTTGCAAGTGCAGAGTGAAGGCTCAGTGTGTGGTTGAATGCTCTCATAGTTTGGCAAAGAAGGTTTGTACCCCATCATGATTTTCGGCTGCCTATTGACAAATTGAGGAACTGATCACCCTTAATCTCTTGTTAATAGTAGACGGGATTGTGCTGGATGGGATAGATGTGTCTTGCAAGCTTGGATGGCGTGAGCAGTGAATTGTTTGGAGTGGAGCTAAGTGCTCAAGAATTGTTTTGATGAGTCGGTCGATGTAAGAAGGTGTAGAGATGTGCATTTTGATTGGAATTTTCGAGAGAGTTGTCGACGACTCGTGTGTTGATTGTTGCCAAACCCGACGGGACTAGTGGTGGTGTTTGGAGATGCTTTGTTGATATGATTTGGAGATATGTTAAAAGTAACTTCAGCGAGTTAGTTATGCTTTAAGGCAACTTGAAGTACGTAAGAAGAATTATGTGACCAGTCTTCAAGAGTTGGTCATTGTTGTAGTTGTGCCGGAGTTGGAGGCTGAAATTGCTTAATCTGAGATTTTGTGAGGAAGCGATGTTTTACAGACGAAAGTCGGAGTAGATTGCATAGTTGTGTCGGGTAATGTTAAGCCGTGATTGAGTATGCTTGTTTTATAAAATGGGGTTGATTTGGCAAGTTTTGGCATTTTGGAGATTTGAGGATCTAAGATTCGGATTGAAATCGGACGTCGTAGAAATCGCGTTTGATGGTTCTAATTCAATGACATATGTTAGGGGAGTATGAGTATGTGTTTGTTTCGAAGAAATAAATTGAATCAGTCGAATTTTCGGGCAAAAATGCAGAATTCCCGCAGCAGATTTTGGGCAAAATTCTAGTTTTTCGGAAAACTTCGAAAATTCATAACTCTTGAACCGTATGTCGGTTTTGACTCCCGTTTGAAGTGACAGGAAGCTAACGAGATAAAATTTCTAGGAAAAATGGTTTTGGAGTCAGCGAATGAGACAATTATAGCAGAATATTCGAAACGTGTCATTTTGACAATTTTACCGTCGTGAACGGGTGCGGTTGATGTGTTATCATACTGTGTGTTTTCGGTATATAACGTGGTAGCTGATGCTTTGATTTGAAAACCTTACCGGTAACGATGATGATGGTGAAAAGAGTTAGAACCGATTGAGCAGTTTGGCGATACAAGTTTGGTCTGTGAAGAGACTTGTTATGGAGTTAAGCCGTGTGTGTTAGAACTTACTAGTAGTATTCTTGAGGAGATTCGAGAAGGTCATAAAATATGGTTTGAGTTGGTAGATTGGTTGAAGTTGATGAATCAAAGTCGAAGAGTTGATTTTCGGATTTGTGGAAGTGGTATCGCGATATGTCGTGATGGAGTTTGTGGTCGACGTAGTTACGGAAACTAGTCCGATATTGAGAACTCCACATTGTATGTCTGTTTGGATGGTCGAGGAATTAATTTGATTGAGTGGTTTTGAGACTTTTGTCTGGGGTGTATTCTAAGGCAGCAAATTGTGAAGTCGAATAGAGGGTGGACAATGATTTCTGGTGATTGTGATAAGAGGTTGGGCGTGGAAAGCAATATTGGTGTACTTGAGGTTTAAAATATTTCAAAATGAAACTGTTCCTAACGGTTTCCTAAGTGTGAAATTGTTGTTGTACATCGAATTCTAAGATCGCAGCTTTTTACGGAATCGAAATCGGACATACGGAAGTCGTTTAACGGTCGAAAATAGAAATCCAGACTGTCATGTTCGCCGAGAGATTCGCCTAGCGAAGTGTCCTGGGCAGAAAAATGTTGTTGAGTGGAGTAAGAATACTCTTGAAGAAGTGCCTTGAGATAGATGGAGTATCCATCCAAGTGCCATGAGGATGCGACCGAATTTAAGGAAATTGTTTTGGTGGCCATAGATAGAGAGTCACAGGAGTAAGTTGAGTATTCATCCGGGAGCGACGAATATGTATAGTGATTTTAAGAATCTGTTTTGGTGGCCTGGTATGAAGCGTGATGTAACACGATTTATGTATGCATGTTTGACTTGTCAAAAGTAGAAAGTTGAGCATCAGAAACCTGTTGGGTTGATGCAACCCTGAGAAACTCTAGAATGGATATTGGATAGTGTTTCCATGGATTTTGTGACGGGTTTTCCAAAGAATTTGAAGGAATATGATTCGATTTGGTTGGTTATGAATGAATTGACAAGATTAACCCATTTCCTACCAATGAGGGAGAACCAGTCTATGCTGAAGCTAGCTGAGATGTGTATCGATGAAGTTGTGAAGTTGTATGAGGTGCCGTCGAATTTTGTGTCAGATGGGAACCTAAGTTCTTCATTGAGATTTTAGGAGAGTTTTGCAGACGTTTGAGTGTCATGTCGAAGTTGGATTCTTTCTAGCATCCGTGGACGGATGGGCAGACAGAGAGAACTATTCAGTATGTAAAGGATTTGTTGAGTTATGTTGATGTATGTCCGGCGAGAGTGATGTGCTCGGACATGAGATTGTGTAAGAGACGATTGAAAAGATTAAAAGGATCCAAGATAAGATGTGTTTTGAGAGTTACGATAGTAACTGGTGTTGGTTGAGTATGAGGTCTCGGAAATACCACTATGTTTTGTTTATCTGTATCAGAGTGGCGCAGCGGAAGCATGGAGAAAGTAGCATGCTAGGCTGTTTTACCTTTGTCGCTTGTGGGAATTGCATGATGTGTTCATGTGTCCAAGCTGAGGAAGTACATTGATTCAGATGGATAGTGTACAAGTGAAGGATGATTTGATTTTTGAGGCATTGCTAGTTTAAGTTGATGGACGAGAAGCAACTTCGAGGTAAAAGGATTCTTTGGTAGAGGTAATTTGGAAGATTGGGATGCGAGAGTCGTATCCGGAGTTGGTTGAATCGAGGTAATTTCGAGGACGAAATTCTTTTAAGTGGGGGAGAGTTGTAACGCCCATTTTATTTCGATTAAATCCAATTATGAATTTGCCATGTCTCGTTGCGCCGTAGTCGTATTTGAGTATGAGTTCGTCTCGAAGAAAGGAATTGAATCGGTCGAATTGTCGGAAAAATTCTGGTTTTGTCGGAAAACTTTGAAAATTCATATCTCTTGATCCGTAAGTCGGATTTGACCCCCGTTCGAAGCGTTGGAAAGCTAAAGAGATGTTCTATCTGGAAAAAAATGAAATTTCGCTGCTATGACGACCGTCACACGAGCAAAACCTGCAGTTATGCAGAATTTGAACGTGTTCTGGTGGAATGAGAATTTGTAGCAAAAATATATTCCCGTAGACTCTTTTACCCTCAATTACATCATTTTTGGAAAGAAAAGACTGAAAAGAGAAGTTACGTAATGGAGAGAAAGGAAGAGAGAAGAATTGTCGATCGGTAGATTTGGAAGATTGTTGCAGAAAAATCACCGTAGAGCAGAAGCAGAACCGGAAAGCGTGGAATTGACCTCAATTCTAAGGTAAGGGTGGGGTTCAATTCTATAACTATGGGTATGATCGAATTCATGTGGGGAATCGAGTCATAGGTATAGTTTTCGTTAATCGATAAATATAAAGGAAAAGGTTTCCCTATTGGGACAAGATTTTTATGTAGGAATGAATGTGTTATGTAGTTATTAGTGCGATGCTCTAAGGTTTCCTTATGGGCAAATACGTAGAACAAATATGCTATACGGTTATTCGTACAACGCTCTAATGGTTTTCCCTAATTGGCCAAAAAGGACAGTTACCTGGTTGTGATTGATTTGTAATTAATTATGTGAGAAGATGCCGTAATGTTGTTATTACGATAAGATGTTAAACATTAATTGTTGAACTGATGTTGATGTTATACCTGTATAGGAATAGCCGTTTTGGATGAACACTTTGAGTTCCTATTTGTTGGTACGATGTTGTAATGTTCCTTTACATGAACAGTCGTAAATGTTGAAATTATGTTGTTATTGTTCCCGTATGTGAACGGGTATAAAATGATGGTTGTATGAGTTGTATGATGTTGTGATGCTCTGTTATGGACATTCTGGTTGTAGGCTTAATGCCTTGTTATATGGTTGTTATGGTTGTGTTGTAGTCCATAATAGATGCATTTCATGGCATGTCATTTGGCCTGGATTGGCAACGGTTGTGCCTGTATTGGCCTTATTTGGAGTGTTGGCTCCTAGATGGGTTCGGGGTATTGGCCCTGTCCCGAGTTTTGGAGTGTTGGCTCCTAGATGGGTTCGGGGTGTTGGCCCTGTCCCGAGTTTTGGAGTGTTGGCTCCTAAATGGTACCACATGCATATGCATAGTTGAGCTGCATTGATTGAGTCGCATTAAGTTGCATGATTATGTTGGTTGTAGGTGGTTGTGGTATACGTGAGATATGGTTTTTCTTGTAGATGATTGTTTCTGATATTTGTAAGTTTGCGAAGATTATATTGCTGTGATACGATTTCTAGTATGACTTCTATCATGCCTTATGTTATATTGTTGATATCTCACCCCTTTACGTTGTATGTTACCTCCTCTGGTGGTAATTTGCAGGTAGTTCGGAATGAAGTTCCGCTTTGTCGTTTAAGTTGTCGTTGGTCGCTCTGATACGTAGCACTCTTGGGGGGATGAACGATTATTGTTATTGCTCTCATTTATTTTCTTGTTGCTGAATTTTATGAAGTATTTTATTAAGTTGGATGCTTTGTTAATGTGCCAAATATTGGTTGTACGCAATAGATCGATGGATCGGAAATGCGGATTTTATGGTTGAAATTAGTTGTTGTATTAAATATAAGCAAGATGATTACTTGCTGAATTTTAATGGAGTTCTGTCGTAAATTTCTGGTATCACGTTGATTATCATAAATGTTGAAAGTGCATTATGTTCCGCTGCAAATGAATATGTTGCTATGTAATTAAGATGTTATGTGAGTTGTTATTAGTTGTTCATCCAAGATTATGTGCTATGTATCATCACTGAATACATGTTGTCCAATTAAATGGTGAAATGTATGTTTTTGTAAGTCGAATATTTGACACCTCTGTTGCGTCTCAGTTTTTGTGCGTGTGACGGTCGTCACGACTCCATGACGGTCGTCATGCCTGCAAAATTCGTGCACTCTGATTTTGATTTATTTTAAATATGCGTTGGGTTAGAACGGGGTGTTACATGAGATCCTTGGGGAGTCGTAATGATTGCCCTGATTCCACTACCATAGGAATTAACTGCACCGTTGAATATCAACTTCCACTGAGAGCCAAGCTCTGGTCCTTCATCGGGCAGCGGTTCATCACAGTCCTTCATCTTGAGGAACATAATATCTTCATCGGGAAACTCGAATTTCATCGGCTGATAGTCTTCGATAGGCTGTTCAGCAAGGTACTATGACAAAACACTTCCTTTTATGGCCTTCTGGGATACGTACTGGATGTCGTACTCTGTCAGTACCATGTGCCACCTGGAAATCCTCCCTGGAAGGGCTTGCTTCTCGAAGACATATTTAATCGGATCCATCTTCGAAATTAGCTTGGTTGTGTGATTGAGCATATACTGTCTTAAACGCTTGGCAGCCCACACGAGTGCGCAACACGTTTTCTCCAGCATTGAGTAATGGGACTCACAATCTGTGAACTTTTTACTCAGATAGTAAATGGCATGCTCCTTTCTGCCAGTCTCGTCATGCTGACCGAGAATGCAACCCATGCTATTCTCAAGAACCGTCAAATACATGATTAAAGGCCTTCCAGTGACTGGGGGTATCAAAATTGGAGGCTCTTGCAAATACTGTTTTATTTTGTCGAATGCCCTCTGGAAATCCTCATTCCAGATAATCTCCTGATATTTTTTCAATAGCTTGAACATTGGTTCGCATGTGGCTGTGAGCTGAGATATGAATCGAGCAATGTAGTTCAATCTCCCCAGGAAACCACACACTTCTTTTTCAGGTTTAGGCGTTGGCATATCTTGAATGGCCTTGATCTTGGCAGGATCAACCTCGATGCCTTTTTCGCTTACGATGAACCCCAGAGCTTTTCCGGACCGCACCCCGAAGGTACGTTTATTAGGATTCAGCCTCAACCTGAATTTACTAAGCCTCTCAAATAGCTTCAGCAAGTTGACCAGATGTCCCTCCTGTAACACCCATTTTAATTATTTAGTCATTTTATTATTATTTTAATTATTATATGTTGGTGTGCCCTTTTTGTGGGGATGTGTTGGATGATGTTTGGTGAGTGTCCCTAATATGGGAGGATTATTGGTGGTGAATTGGTGTGGATATAATAATATAATAGATAATAATAATATTGGTGGTATTATTATTATTATTATTATTATTATTATTATTATTATTATTATTATTATTATTATTATTATTATTATTATTATTATTATTAGTATTAATATTATTGGTGGAATATTATTACTAATATTATTAACGTTATGATTTTGGTGAACTAATATTATTATTAATAATATTATGTATATTATAATACTATTTATTTTATTAGTATTATTAGTGATATTATTTTATTATTATTATTTGGGATTAGAAATTAAAAAGGAAATAGGAGGTGAGAGGTTATTAGGGAGTTAGAAAGAGGGAAGTGAGAAGACACGATAGAACGGGAGAAGAGGGAATTGGGAGAAGAGCGAAGAACGGAGGAGAAGAGAGAAGGTCAAGGCTATCCAATCTTGGGAGGACTCTTCACCGATCAGAACAACTATCCAGGTAAGGGGGGAGAAATTGATTGGGATTGGTATAATGCATGAAATTGGGTAGAGGGGATTCCTTAACCCCGTAGGAATTTGATGATTATGATTGATATATGATATTATGTCTGTGTTTATGAATGTTGCTGTGATTGAAGAGTTTTGTGCATACATTTTATGATGATTGTGGGATTCTGTGTAATTCATGTAATATTAGTGATGAACACAAATTTATAACATTATGCTTGTTGCTGTTGTTGTTGATGGTGATGAAATTCGTACATTGTTACGATGTTGGTGAGTTCCTGTATAACCTCTGTGGTTTGGATAATGACCATGAGTATTGGTGTGATTTTGTGTAACCTCTGTGGCTTGGGTAATGACCATGATATAGGTTCTGAGATATAGTTTAAGAAACAATTGATTAGAGTAGAGTGTGATGATTATTGCTGATATTGATAGACTGGTGTATTTGCTGTTATGAGATTGGTGAAATCCGATATAATTTCCGTAGTAATAGCGATGAGTATGAAATAGGTTCCGAGAGGACAATAGATAGAAGTGGAGAAATAGGCTTGAATTTGAGCAAGATAATAGTTCCGAGCAGTAAGGGTGGGTTTTCGTATGATCATGGGGATTGTGTGATAGTGTATGATGGGTAGGATCACATTTAGAATAGAAACCCCTAAATTCCATGGTGTTGAAAAGTATGGTTATATGATATATGATGATATGATCTTTAAAAATATGTTGTTGGCTATTATAATTGTCATATTATGGTAGGATTTCGACTTCTAAAACCGGGGCTTTTTACGAAAATGAAATCGGAGGTCCGGAAGGCCTCTAACGGTGGAAAACACAGAATTTTCTGCATTCTGCGCTGTTTGCGTCGACTCAAAGTTGTATATTGGTGAATTTTCTGTTTTGACGATTTTGGCCATAACTTTTGATCCGTAAGTCGGATTTAGTCCCCGTTCGAAGCGTTGGAAAGCTATTGAATAGATCTATAACATGGTACAAATAATATAGTTATTTTCCAAATATTTTTATATCCAATATTTTTGGGGAGTCATTGTTTAATTAAATAGCAACTAAACCATGGATCGATTGAAATGATTTATTGATTATTTACTTGAGTTTAATTGTTGTGCACTTAGTGTGCTTGTGTTTATTGGTGGTGTAATATATATAATGTGTGGTGATATGATCAGGAGGATCGTGTGCACTTAGTGTGCTTGAGTTTATTTGTCGTGCATTGTTGTCATGCATTGTTGTCGTGCATTGGTGTCGTACATATCATGGTGTTTGGTGGAATGAATCATTGCTCAGGAGGAGTGTATGTTATTCATCCGTACTCCTTTGTGGAGAATGGTGGTGATAGATCATATCTCAGTAGGAGCGTAAGTGATCTGTCGGGGATAAATCATATCTCAGTAGGAGCGTAAGTGATCTGTTGGGGATATATCATATCTCAGTAGGAGCGTAAGTGATCTGTCCAGGGTTCGATTGAATGAACCAATGAGTCGGTACCGCATGCTTGGTGTTGAGTTGCATATTTGCATTATAATATGTTATATTGTAATTTGAACAGTAGGTTCGATGATTGGTGTTGTGGGGTGAATATTGGTGTGTTTTACTACCTTATTTGCATGTATTAAATTACCAATATATTTTAATCATGTTTTCTCACCCCTTTGTTGTTGTTGTGGTCTGTGCTTCTCCGAAAGTACAGATAATCCAGGTACTTAGCTAACTTGGATTATGGTGTGCCAGTCGAGTCTAGGATGCTCTGATACGTAGCACGGGACTTGGGTGTTTTTAGTTGCCTTCTGTTGAACTTGTATTTTATTTCTTGTGAACGTATCAAAAACTTTGTTGGATTTTACTATTTTGTTATTTTCCGCTGTATTTTGGAGAAAACCTTTTTATAAGGAAATGTTGGTTTTGTTATGTGATATCCCACTTGGGAAGAAATACTCAGATGTATATTTATAATGTTTATTATTTTAATTGTTTTGGGAAGTGGGGTGTTACACCTCCTCCGTTTGGGACTTCGCTATCATGTCATCAACATAGACTTCAATCTCATAATGAATCATATCATGAAACAAAGTGACCATAGCCCGCTGGTAAGTTTCCCCTGCATTTTTCAACCCAAAAGGCATTACTTTATAGTAGAACGTCCCCCATGGTGTAATGAATGTAGTTTTCTCCATGTCTTCCGGCACCCTCTTAATCTGGTTATACCGGAGAAGCCATCCATGAATGAAAATACAAAAAATTGAGCAGTATTGTCGACCAATATGTCAATATGAGCGGAAAATCGTCTTTAGGGCTCGCCTTGCTCAAATCCCGATAATCCACACACATCCGCACCTTACCGTCTTTCTTCGGTACAAGTACTATGTTGGCGACCCACGGAGGGTAAGTAGTCACGGCCAAGAATCTAGCATCCAACTGCTTTTGGAACTCTTCTTTGATTTTAACGGCCATGTCTAGTCGCGTCCTTCTAAGCTTCTGCTTAACTGGAGGACAATGTTCGCGCAATGGCAAGTGATGAACCACTATGTCAGTGTTAAGCCCGAGCATATCTTCATAAGACCAAGCAAAGATGTCACTATACTCTCGAAGCATCTCGATTAGTCTTTGCTTGATGTCATTCTGTAACGCAGTCCCTACTCTGACATTTCTGAACACTTCTTCAGACCCCAGATTTAAAATCTCGATAACTTCCTCGTGAGGCAGAATGATCCTGTCTTCTTGTTTCAAAAGCCGAACCAACTCTTCTGGAAGGTCTCCGTCCTCATCAATCTCTTCTTCAGCTTGATATATCGGGCAAGAAAATTCGAAGTGAGTCATAGATGGTTCTGAATCGGTGTCATCTGTAGTGCGAATCCTGCAAGGAAAATGGTTAATCATAAAAACAATGTGCAAGGCAGCACAAACCACTTCGCCATTTTATTGTTTAAACAAAACAAAACAAGAATAACAGAGATCACAAAATTTAAATGCAAAGAAAACACCCTTTGATTATTGATAAAATCAACATGCATAAGCAAGCAATGCCCTGACAATAAAACATTTATGCCCCGGGTATGACATAAGGTTATACAATAATTGGAAAAAGCAAATCATTACTCTTTACTGGTCACTTGGATGAAATCCTGGATGGACCAACTGCCGAGGCTCTGCCCTGGCTTGCACGGCTGGATCCATGCATCCATATCACAATCAATGTCTCCTTCCCCGTCGGACACAACATTCACCTGTTCGAAGATGACTCCACCCTTAGTGAACTGAATCGGCCCCTTGTAACGCGGCGCATTCTGAGAGGATGAAGTAGCAGAAGGATCATACCCCAAGCCAAACTTAACTTGTTTGTTGGGGATTTTCAACACCTACCCCCAACCTTGAGCTGAACTAGTCTGTACCACAACCCGAGCCTCTTTGAAAGAAGAGAGAGCCACTTCAGGCAATTTGCTTGAGGTTGGAACCGAGTCCTTAACCTTAACAGTTTCGAATGCTTGGCACAACGTCTCGTGAATCTTGCCGTCCACTTCCACATACTTAAAAGACAACAAATGGCTCACCATAATGTCTTCTTCCCCGCAGACCGTGATGATACTACCACCCACAGCATACTTCAGCTTCTGATGCAGCATTGAGGTCACAGCTCCCGCTGAATGGATCCAGGGTCGGCCTAGCAAGCAGTTGTAGTCGGGCTGGATATCTATGATATAAAATACTGCATTAAACACTTCGGGCCCTAAATGAATGGGCATGGTCACTTCGGCGAACACAGACCGACACGTCCCATCGAAAGCCCTCACCACCAGATCACTAGGAGTGCAGATCAGTCCCCTAGTATCAAACTTCATCAATTCTTTCTTAGGGAGAATTTTCAGAGATGATCCCGTGTCCACGAGCGCATGGGAAATGACTTCTCCTCGACATTCTATCGAGATATGCAGGGTGCTATTGTGGTTCCTGCCTTTCGGTGTAAACTCTAGGTCAGTAAACCCTAAACCATTGTCGGCGTTCACATGTGCAACCACCCCCTCAAGCTGGTTAACAGAAATTTCTTGTGGTACATACGCGGCATTCAGAATTTTCAACAAGGCGTTGCGGTGTGCTTTGGAAAGCAACAAATTCAGTATGGAAATCTTCGAAGGCGTCTGCTGTAGGTGATCAACTATCTTGTGGTCGCTCTTCTTGATTAACCTCATAAACTCTTCAGCATCCTTTACCAACAAGTCTTTTTCTACCTCCCGAGAGGTTTCTTCAACGAATGATTTACCCTTCCTTTTATCTGTCTTGTCAACATCAACTTCAGGTGGCGAGAATACTCTTCCATTGCGAGTAATCCCTCCTGATCCAACCATGTTTCTTCCCATTGCAGTAGACTTCTGCCCCATAATTCTAGGGGACAGCCTTATTACTTTCAAAAGGTATAGGGCCAACCTTCTGTTGCACCCTAAAATTTGACCAGCCGATTCTCCTATCTGACTCGTGGTTTTAATTCATATTCGCAAATCAGACATATGATATTTGTGCATAAACAGAGGATATCAGGGTTACAGCTTGGTTTTCGTCCATCAGATATGGCAGATCCAGTCCAGATCACCAGGGTTTTATTTTCGGGAAATTGTGCGCTCCTCGGTGATTTTTAGCTTGCACAGTGATTTTGGGGATATTCTGATGCCCGGGGTTCTTTGTTCGATTCGATCTGGTCTCGTGCACTCTTTTATGGGGATCATTTGCATTTGTCTGCATTTTTAGGGTTTTAATAGACTTTTGTGGATTTTTAATAGGCTCTATAGATTTTTCTGGAATTTAAATAGGGTTTTTGTTTTTTTTAAATAGCTTAAATCTCTTTTTAGAATTTTATAGATTTTTAATAGCTTTTAAATCATTTTTAGGATTTAATAGGTTTTTTTAATAGTTTTAAATAGCTTTAATAATTTTAATCTTTTAATATAGATTTTTTTCTAGAATATTAAATAAATAGTTTTAGATATAATGTTCTAGAATAATAGTATGAATTTTTATAGATTTTAATAGGATTTTATTAGTAGAGTTTTAATTTTTGGATTAATATAGAGTCAATTAGATCTTAATCATTTTTAGATTTAATTAGGTTAATATAGAGTTAATTAGGTTTTTAATCATTTTTTAGATTTAATTAGGATTTTAATCATGTTTAGGTCTAATTAGGATTAAGATAGTTAATGTTTTGGATTAGTCAGTTAATTAGGCTTTAATTGAGTTCATTTAGTTTTAAGTAGGTTTTTTAATTCAGTTTTTTTTACAGTTTTTAGTCATTTTTCGTATGGGCCAGAGTGCAGTTTTTTGGAGGCCCAGCATATGATATTCAGTCCAAGTCGTTTTTTGTCCAGATTGTGGCCAGAGAGTGACACTTGTCACTATAAGAAGGGTCCCACGCGTAGCACAGAGAGGACCCCACCTCACACACTCAGAATTCACCAGACTTCGCCACATCACACTCCCATCTTCTCCTCTCTCTCCACACGTGCCCCACCGCTTTCTCTCTCTCTCTGTGCATGCGTGCCACGCGTTGCACCTGCATCAATCCATCTGCCATCTGTCGTCACCACAGACATCGCCTGAGCCTCACCAGAAAGTACACCGGCGGCCATGCATCCGCCCTGATTCTCCCACCACCGGTCATCCCAACGTCTTCCGGCCACCGCAACAGCTCGCCGGAGTTCGTTTTGCACCCAGAATTCCCAGAAACGCTCTGATCTTCATCTTCTTCCTCCGTCCACCTTCATCGTCGCCTCGCCGGAAAAATTATACTCGCCGGAAACTTCAAGAACTAGTTCCCAGAACCCTCAACCAAATTTCCAAAACATCAAATCTCCACCGCGTCCCCAGAACAACCTTTCCAGAACTCCATACAATCATCATCAGCCTCCAGATCTCCTTCCACGTTCCCAGATTCGTCTCATTGCCAGAGAATCCCCAGCGCGTCTTCATCGTTATTCATAGGTCTTCGTCAACTCCCAACCACTTCAAGACCTGTAAAGATCTTTGAAGTTCTTCGCCCACGGTGTTTCTTCTCCAGAACGTCTTCAAAGTCTTCCATAAATATCAAGATCTTCCGCTTTCTCGTAGTGACCTTCAAGTAGTTCTTCAAGATTCTCCAGGATTTCTTCAATTCCTTCAACGAACTTCGAGGATTCGCGGCGTCGTTCACACCTCAAGCCAGGTATGTTGTTCTTCCACTCTGATTCGTTGTTGATTGTTGAATGTAGGTTTCCGTTGGGATTTCAATTAGCATTTAGTTTAGGTTAGATCTTGAACAGTAGATTCTGGCGAGAGATTGAGGTGTTTGGGTGAGAAGCCTTTTTTTAGAGTTTGTTTGGGTTCTTTTTGCTGGAATTGAGTTGCAGAGAGAGGGTGAGGGAGATGAGAGGGGACGACGGCTAGGGTTTAGGTTTGAAGGGTGAACAGTGTTTAGGGTTTGTAGAAGGGGAAATGGTTTTGTGGTTCAGATTAGGGTTTGGGCTGGGTGCAAAGCCCAATCGTGTGTTGCTGAGTCACGCCCCCCAATTTACTCATTCCCCTCCCCCTGTATGAGAAGCCAGAGTGAATTGATTTGGGCCTTAGGCCCTTATTCTTGTTCGCACCCCCTCATCTAAGCCCAGTGAAGAATAACACTGGAAAACCTACCAATTGCCCCCCCCCCCCTGCGTTTTTTTCTTTTATTTTTCATTAAGGGATTTCTGACTCATATGGGCCTAGGCCCTAATGCTATCCACACCCCCTGGGCGTAAGCCCAATGAGAAATAAGTGAAAAACATTGCTTCCAGCACCCCCCTCCAATTTTATTCAAATTTTGTTTTCTTTTATTCTTTTTCATATTTTCTTGCATTATAAAATTCATAAGAAAATAAAAACAATTGACTTTTTAATTCTTCTTTTTTCTACCACTTTATAATAATGTCTAGAAAATCATATAAAAATAAAAATGCCATTTTATTTTTGTTTACTATTTTTTGTATATTTTCCATTTAATTGACTTTCTTAATATTCTTCAGGTTATGCGTATTATTAGAAAATTCATAAAAAATAGTAGGTTTAGTCAAATAATTCCGTTCTTTTTTCTGTAGACTCGTAATTCAATGTAGAATTTTATGGTACAAAAACATTAGCTTAATCATGCATTTTCATTTTAATTGCATTTTTTGTATTGTTTTGAT
This sequence comes from Lathyrus sativus, assembly GCA_963859935.3. Lineage (NCBI taxonomy): Eukaryota > Viridiplantae > Streptophyta > Magnoliopsida > Fabales > Fabaceae > Lathyrus > Lathyrus sativus. Next base: position 342,015,377 of record OZ012735.1, on the reverse strand, counting down.
ATTGAATCACTGGTTTGTGGATATGTCTGCTGTGTTGATTTTGATTCTTTCATCTGGTATTAAGTCCTGCTCTGTTTTTTAGTATGTTGTCATAGAGCCATGTAGGTTTCCCATAGATTTTTGATAGATTTTTGTAGGATGTTCTGATATGATTTGTCTGAGCTTGAGGATAGGAGAAGTCTTGATGACTTCTGACTCTGAAGTTCAACTGTGGTTGAACTTCAGAGATAGTTGCTTGAGGTTTGGTGGCCTGTGGGTTCTTCTGGAAGATGGGAGCTGATTGAGGTCCTGTTGGAGCTTGCAAGGATGCATTGGATTGAAGGCTTAGTCTAGGAGCTTGTTCCCTGTTTGTGAGGTTCGAGATCCTGAAGTTTGAAGGGAGTTTATGGTACTTTCCTGAGGAAGGCACTATGAATGACTTTCATTCTTTCTTCTCACCTCTTTCGTAAGTATCCAATGATGTTGGAGCCAACTTGTGAGTTTAATTTCTCCTGAGGAGGAATGTAAACTGATCACATGTTGTTGAGCCACATGGGATACGATTCCTAAGTGGAAGCCTCCTAGTACTTTCCTGAGGAAGGTCCTATGGGTCTGTCCACTTAGTTCCCTTAGTTTATCTAGGATTTCTTAAGTATCCAATGATGTTGGAGCCAACTCGTGAGTTTAATTTCTCCTGAGGAGGAATGTAAACTGATCACAGTTGTTGAGCCACGTAGGATACGATTCCTAAGTGTCAGCCTCCTAGTACTTTCCTGAGGAAGGTCCTATGGGTCTGTTCACTTAGTTCCCTTAGTGCATATAGGTTTTCTCAAATATCCAGTGATGCCGGAGCCGACTCGTGAGTTTAATTTCTCCTGAGGAGGAATGTAAACTGATCACAGTTGTCGAGCCGCATAGGATATGATTCCTGAGTGGTAACCTCCTGGTACTTTCCCGAGGAAGGCACTATGAGTTTGTCTGCTTAGCTCCCTTTCGCTGGTAAGCTTGTTCTGAAGCTTGGAGACTGGGATTGATTCCTCTTGCTTAGGGTTTTGATTAGAGTTTTTGCTTAGATCTTTGCTTAAGGTGTTGCATAGAGTTTTGTTTAGAGATAGATTAGGAGCTTGTTTCAGGTTTGTTAGGGGCCTTGCCCAGGAGTAGTTTCTTGTTTTGTAGATAGAGGCTTGTCAGGTTAGCTAGCCTTCTCTTTGTATTGTTTAACTTGTGTGATGTTATGTTGCATTAGACTTAGGTGTTCATCTAGATAGTTCTGAGTAGGTGCATCTTAGAAGTAGACTTTGTGTGCATGAGAAGTTGAGGTGGTCCTCCTTCTGCTTGTTTGTTATTGCGTGGCTTTGCTTGTTGGTATTTGGTAGAGCCGAGCTCCCTTACCTCTGTGGTTTGCGGCCTTTGCGCCTTGTTTGTCTAGTTGTTGCATTCATGCATGTTTTCAGTATTTCTTTACTTTGCAGTATTCTTGTTTGCCGTTTAGTCCTGTTGCCATGATCCCTTAGGAGCTCTGACTTCTCCGCTGCGGAGTTGTTATGATAGACATTAGGATGGTCAACCAGGCATGATAGCAGTAGGTAGATTCCCCTTTTCCAGCTATAGTCTAGGGTGTCTTTTCCCTTTCCTTTAAGTAGGAGCTTTTGAGTAGCTTGATCCATAGTTAGCTGAACTACAGCTGCTCTGATTCTTCGTACCAGACGAAGATATGTAGGCATAGGATGCGATATCCTAGCGAGCACACTAACAACTAACCCTTTGTTCTCTCGCGGCTGTGCGATCGAGACTTTCCCGCTGACGACTAATTGTTATCCCTTTCTCTTGCCCGAGTGCATTTGAGACCAGATCGTAGTTGTAGGTTCCCGAACCTTAGAGGCCAGTTTGTTTTCTCACTGCTGTGTGAGAGCGCCGGTTTACCCGTAGTTAGTCGAACTACGTTTGCTCTGATCTTCCATGCTGTGTGGAAGTACGTAGGCACAGGACGCGATGTCCTGGCGAGCAACCCTTTCCCCCGTTTAGACGTAGGTAGTCGAACTACGTTGACTCTGACTTTCCCATTGCACGAGGGAATACGTAGGCCCAGAACACCGTATGTTCTGTCGAGTCCTGTCCTTTTATTTTCTCTTCAGACCGACCATTAGCGTAGATAGTTAAACACACCCTTTTCCTTATAAACACCAAGCGTGGATCCCATCGAGTACGATGGACGTGAGGGGTGCTAATACCTTCCCCTTGCGTAACCGACTCCCGAATCCAGGTTTTGGTTGCGATGACCATACCTTTTCCCGTCTTTGCGAGGTTTACTTCGAGCGTTTCCTTTCCCGCTCTGAGGGATAAATAACGCACGGTGGCGACTCTCCTGTCAAGCCGGCGCCGATTTTCGCAGTAGCGACAGCTGGCGACTCTGCTGGGGACGTATAGCATCTAGGGACTTTTCCCATCCCTTATGCTGGGACCGTTTCCCATCCCCTACGCGAGTCAATCCTAGCGCTTGGATGTTTATTTGTTGGGTGTTGTGCATATTGTGTTTTACTTTTTCGCACTTTACTTTTCTGTACCTTTACCTTTCCGCATTTATTTTCCAGCATTATATTATTGTGATTATTGCTGTGGGCAAGGGAGGTTACTGTGAGTGAGAAGCCGGACCTGGGCTTGAGTACACACCTAGATATAGTTGCGGAGAAGTAGTAGACGAACCTGTCTGCTGAGCAGGCACAGTTCCCTGCGAAAATCTGCGCTCAGACGAGATTCTTGCAGAGGTGCTCCTTTCCGGTCCTGAGGATCTGAGGGGAGTCCAGACGTGAGGATTGTCGACTCTGAGGACCGATCATTTGGAAGTCAGCTAAGTGAGGCCTCTTCATGACTTAATGATGCCACTCCTTCTGGGAATCGCATCGTCACTCATGAAAGTCTGTGACACTGATGATCGCATAGGATGCCGTACCTTTGTCCGTGGATTAGGTCTATCATACCTGTGAGGGGGATTGGGTTATTGCAGGAAAACTGGCCTTCAGAAACCATGATTCAGTACCTTTATCAAATGGTGTTCTTGATTCATCTCCAGGTGTATTGTCTGAGTCAGATGGGTTTCTTATCTGAGGCTGATGCTATTATCAGACGGTTTTCTCGTCAGATACAGAGGTTCAGATGGTTTTCTTACCAGGAGATTGATATTTTGAGTATCAGATGATAGTTAGTGTCATGAGGTTCTGGTGCTCGTGTTGGTTTTCTGCTCTTAATCACAGAGATGTTCCTCTTCAGGCTACAGCGTAGCCCCTGTGTTCACAGATTGCATTATTTATCATATTGCATCATTGCATTACCATTTTGCATTCAACTAACGTGTGTGTATTGCAGGTGCATATTTTCCCTTCCTATTCTGGTGTTTGTTCCTAGCAAGACATGGAAACCCTGAAGAGAGTATTGCCCTACAAGTTTCCGTCGCCGGATATCAGTCTATTGTTAGAATTGATTACTATTGCTAAGAAGAGGGTAATGGGTGACTTCAAAAAGAGATATGGGAGGATTCTGACCTACGTTTATCAGCCATCAGCCTACGAGACCAGCGGCATCTATACTCTGTTACAGTTCTATGATGTAGAGCTCAGGTGCTTCGTATTTCCCGACTTTGTTTTGGCTCCTACCCTGGAGGAGTATTCTGCCCTTCTGGATATACCGATCCGCGAGCAGATGCCTTTCTGTCGTACGGACGCTGAGCCTAAGCTGGCTGAGCTTTCTGCCATCCTGTGCTTGAAAGAGTCTGAGCTGTCTGGGAAGATGATCAGAAGGGGAGATGTATGGGGATTTCCATTGGATGTCTTGGTAGAGAAGGCTCGGGAATATGCCCAGAAGGGTAGCTGGGGTGTTTTTGACGTCATCCTTGCTGTATGTGTGTATGGCATCGTGTTGTTCCCAAACATTCCCGATTTTGTTGATTCAGATGCCTTCTATATTTTGGCTGCGAAGAACCCAGTTCCTACTTTGCTGGGGGATATCCACCATTCAACCCACTACCAGAATGAAAAGCGGCGAGGAAGGAATGTGTCTTGCTGTGTACCTCTCCTATGCAGGTGGTTCACTAGTCATATGCCTAAGTCAGGCCCGTTTGTCACCTCTATTGATTCTCTAGGATGGCCCGAGCGCTTAATGGGATTGACTGCCGAGGATGTGGTATGGGTCAACGAAAAGGTATTCGGAGTTGAGGTTATACTCAGGTGCGAAGGATTCCCGAATGTTCCTTTAGTAGGAAGGAAGGGGTGCGTCAATTACAACCCTTCCTTATTGATCAGGCAATTCGGGTATGTACCTCAAGGAGCGCCAAAGCCCGAGGAGATACAGGAATCTCTGTATCTCACCGGGGCAATAGGGAAAGAGATGCTGACCAAGCTCGAGAAGGCATGGAAGAACTTGCACAAGAGAGGGAAGCCTTCAGGTAGCAGAGGGGATACTCGAGTTCCTGGCCCGTATATAGAATGGATTCGTGAGCGAGCTGTGAAATTCCTTATGCCTTATCCAGCGGTTAAGCCATTGCATCCTTCTCCGGTGGAGGAGCCTACCACAGTGGACATTCAGGTATTCAAGCAGCTGATGGCGGAGAAAGAAGAGCTAGCGAAGGCTAAAGAGGCTTTAGAGCAGGAAAATGCCCAGCTTCGGCATGAAAAGATTGAAACAGGATATTTTTCTAAGCAACAGGCTGAAACTCTGAAACATCTGAAGACCACGCTATTGGAATTGACTGAAACCAAGAAGCGTCTGGAGTTAGATGTCGACTCAGTTAGTAGTGTGTTGGCCACTAAGAAGCAAGAGCTGGAAAGGGCCTACACGAAGCTAGCCAAGTTCAGAGAACACTGGGATCTCACTATGACCAAGCGCAAAGAGCGAGAAGAAGAGCTGAAGACACAGGTAGCTCAGTTAGAAGAACAGGTCAAAGTGAAGAATGCAGAGCTTGAAGAAGAAACCTGTCGCCGATACGAGGCCGAGCGCAAGCTGATAGATGCCATGAAGAATTTGGAAGATTTCCAGCATAGAGCAGATGCCAAGAGACCCAAACCTGGGGGCGGTGCCAATGATAAGGCTTGGGAAGACTTTGTCAGAGACATCCAGGGGACGGTCAGGAAGAGGGATCGGCTGATAGAAGGTTTGATTTATCAACCGGATCATGCAGAGACAAAGAAGATGGTCGAGGACTTCCACAACCGTACCCGTGCTTGATTTTTCTCTTGTATTCTGTATGTTGAGATCACCACCAGGCATGTTGGCTGGGATCCTCCTTATCATAACAGTTGTATGGAGCATAGTCATGTAACCTCTTGACAAGACAGTTATTCTAATAAATATATGAGGGTTTTTCCAAATATTGTCTTTATGGTTTATCTCGTCTTGCTACCACTGACACTAGAATTGGAGGGGAAATATCTCCAATGCACACATGCACGTTAGCATTCTTGTATTTCTGTTTGCATAAATCACATTGCATAGCATTACTCTAGCAGGTCAAAGCACTTATCCAGCCTTTGTTTTCACCAGAGGGTGATTCTCGGGGGATTGTTTGAGGCAGAAGTGGAGTGTTGAAGACGACCAAGGGGCTGAAGCAGATTTGAGCAGAATCAAGCAGTGTAGTCAGTTACAGGTAATTGGTAGCAATGTCTGAAGGCAATTTCCAGGCTCCTAACACTTCGACAAGGTTTACTATGGCGTCCAACCATCAGTATGATTCTATGGAAGGCTTCCCGCAAGCGAACAACCTTGCTGCAGACCAAGTTGTACAACCTACTGTCCAGAACCAAGATCGACATGAGCAGTTTGTTGCCCGAAATGAACGTTATCCTCCTGTTAACAATCAAGGTGTTGCTTTCCCTGTGATGAATTACCGGAGAGATATTCCAATGGTCGGGATGATAGATCCAAGAGCTCTTGAAAACGATAGAAGATTCCGAGCATTGGAAGAAGGTATAAAAGCCTTAGAAGCGAAAGATGCCGTTAACCTGGATGCTGTGGCCATGTGTTTGGTTCCTGACCTGGTGTTGCCTTACAAGTTCAAAGTGCCGGAATTCGAAAAATACACGGGAGATAGCTGTCCAAAGCTGCATTTGATGATGTTCTGTCGAAGGATGACTTCGTTTGTGCGAAATGACAAACTAATGATCCATTGCTTTCAGTATAGCCTGACTGGGGCATCCTTGAGATGGTATGTGCAATTAGAGAGTAATCAGATCCGATCATGGGTGGATTTAGCCAGAGCTTTCATGAAGCAGTACGATTACAACCTGGATTTGACTCCTAGTCTCGTAGATCTGCAAGAGTTATCTCAGGCGGAGAATGAATCCTTCAGAGGGTATCTGCGAAGATGGAAAGAATTAGCTGCTAGTGTTCAACCACCGCTTCCGGAAAGAGAACTGGTTAACATCTTCTTGGGTACTCTGAAAGGCCATTATTTTGACAAATTGTTCAGTTGCACAAACTTTGTGGGCCTGATGAGACTGGGAGAGATTGTTGAGAGAGGACTCAGGAGTGGAAAGTTTCGAGATGTTCCTTACGTCCCAGTTGATAAGATTGAATCATTTGTCAGTTCTCAAGAAGAGTGGGAAGGAGATGACGCCACCTCAGAATCTCTAGCATCTCAGGATCAGTTTTCAGACACTTCAAGTCAACGATCATCTTACCGTCGATCGCGTCAGCATGCTCCACGAAGACCAAGGAAGCCTGAAAGGCAGTTTACTCAGCTACCGGTGTCGTACAGTCAGTTGTTACCAGATCTGGTCAAAAGTGGATTGATAGTGCCAAAAGAGACTAAGCCGGTGATTCCACCGTATCCTCCAGGTTTTGATGCCAGCGCCCGCTGTGAGTACCATGTTGGGGCACAGGGGCATTCAACAAATGATTGTAAGGTGCTTAGAAGTCAGGTTCAGGATCTGTTAGACTTCAGCCGTATTTGCATCACGCCTCAGGGTTTGGTTCAGATTAATGATTTTCCATCCTCCAGTTGTGTGGGTTCGTCAGTTAATGTCATGGAAGACTCCACAGGAAGTGTGTGCTCTGAAGATTGTCAATCAGAGAGTTCAGTTGTGTGGGAGAAGTTTCTAGAGGTTTTTGCGCCGGATGTCGCATCTGTTTTCTCTGCTTAATCCGTTTAGCTTTTTGTGCACTACCTGCCGACCACCACCAGGATTGTTGGCTGGGGTCATTGTATTCATACTCATTTGTGCTTACGTGCTGCTTTTGTTGGTTATACATGTGCGGGAGATGTTCGTCTGTATGCTTATAGCTTGAGTTTATCTTTATCTCGTTATGAATGTGTGCTTGCTTTCCGCATTGCATTATGATTTAACAGGTACATCAGAGCTGTGGGTCTTATTTCCTCATCGTCTCAGTTTGTTGCAGGAATTCCTTCAGAGATATGGAACAGGATCAGCTTGAATTGATTGAAGTCAGAAGCCAGCTGGGGCAGATGATGAGAGACATGCAAGAGATGCGTCTGGAGCAGAAGATTCTCAAAGAGGAGAATAGTCAGCTGAAGACCCAAATGAGCTTGATCATGGAGGTAGTCAAGAATGTGCTTCGGAAAGAGGACGATCAGCTATTTGAAGCCGCAATAAAGAAGCTCGCGCCACCCGTGCATGTGGAACCTGAGCAGCAGCAACAGAAGATGCATCCGGCTCAACGGAGGATCCAGGAAGGGAAGCCAAAGAGAATGTTTGAGGCACCGCCTATGACATATGCTGAGCTCTTGCAGGCTTTATTGAGGTTTAATCTGGTTGAGAAGAGAACGTTGGAACCACCAACGAGAGTGCTTCCTCAGGGGTACGAGGCCGGTAAGCAGTGTGAGTTTCATTCCGGGGCATTCGGACACGACATCGAGGGTTGCCATGCTTTTAAGCACAATGTTCAAGACCTGATTGACTCGCACGATATTGAATTCACGCCGAGCGGCGTAGCTGTGCGTATTGCTCCTGTCTCAGTCGATGCTAAGATGACAGATGTTTCTAAAGCTGCAGTGGGTCAGAAGCGTATCCTGGACTCCATGGTGTCAGAATCTCCAGGCCCACAACTGTTGCCTATTCCTGGGGCAGATCTGAGAAAGAAAATGGCTAAGCATAAGGAGGGCGTTAATCAATACATTGAAGGTCAAGAAACCGATGTTGCATTTGATACGAAGGGTGTTCAAGAGTCAACCCGATACCAGCAGCAGCAGCCTCAGCAGCAGGATAATCAGGGGTATAAGAGATATCAGAATCGGGGTCCTCTGGCAAGCCGTCATTTGGAAACTCCACCTATGCCATATGCACAGCTTTTGCAAACGTTGCTTCAACTCCAATTGGTTCATAAGAGGACAATGGCTCCCTTAACAGGGGCACCACCACCGGGGTATGATGCCAATGCTACTTGTGAGTTCCATACTGGGGCACCAGGCCATACGGTTGAGAATTGTAAAGCTTTTAAGCACAAAGTGCAGGATCTACTTGATAGTGCAGCAATCAGCTTCGGGCCGGGAGGTCCCAGAATCATCTGAATGAAGGAGGAAGGGCTCTATAATTTGGTCGAGTCGTTGAAAGCAGATCAGGACAGCATCGAATTGTCTCTAATAAAGATAGCTGGTTCAGCAGCAGGACAGATGTGAAAGCCCGGTTCTCGGAAGCTAGCATATTTTCTTTGTTTTAGCTTGTCATTTCTTTACATTTGTAGTTGCTTTCCTGTTTGAATTTGTAATCTTGCTTGTAAAACTTGTTGTTTTCATTCAATTGATGATAATGAAATAAATATGCATGTTTTGATTGAATCCATTCGTGTTCACTAACTGTTTTTACAAATGTCCAACGCTTGGTTAAGAAGAATTTAGGGAGGATGACGAAAATGACCGACATGCAACTACCGATATTGTATGCTTTTGAAATAAAACCTGCTGATGATGTACAGGCATTGTTTCAAATCCCTAAACACCGGAGATATAAGGAAGATAATCCCTTGTCAACCCCTTTGAGCCTTGTAGTAGGAGTTCTTTCTGCAAGCGAAAAACCCTCAGTCTTAACCTGGGGCAGGGTAGGTGTTAGCTAATTTGACCGAGCGTCCAAATTGCAAAAGGAGTGTCCGTTCGAGGATCAATCACACCCCTAGAGGTCGTGCCTAAAAGACCACAATGGTTCAATCAAGAGTGGGGCAGTCACATCATTCCCCAAAGAGTCAGACAACCAGTGCCACACGACTTGCTCGAAAGAAAAAGAGTGAAAAAAGAACCAAAAGCCCGCTAAGTCAAGAAAACTTCAAAACAAATGACTTAGGCAAAAATGAGGGCATCCCGCTGGACTTAAAAAAAATCAAAAGAAACTCAAAAGGAGTCAGTCCAGGCAAAAGTTAGGGATATGAAAAGAAAAAGATGAAAAGGATCAAAAGAAAAATCCTCAAAGGAAATACGAGTCGTGTGACCTCAAGTGTCAAAGACGAAAAATGAGTGGCTGTCACTCCCAACGATCATAATTCCTCGAACTATCACTCCTATCTTTCAGCCTCCGAGAGGTGAGCGCTAAGGTCGAATTAGCTGAACGTAGGATGGGAGAACATCAAGGAGAATGGGTGGGTTAAAATAAACTTTGAGCCTTTATCCTTTCTTTCAAAACCGTGAACCTGACCACGTTACAACCTCCAAAAGTCCTAATTGAAGCAGGTTGTTTCGAAAGCATACTCCGGTAAAGGTCACGTCGATTCTGACTCTTAAAAAAGTTCCTCTTACCATGTTGATACTAATGTTGATAAATGTTTTGTGCATCATATGCTATAAACTGTTTTTCCTTTTCCCAGTGAACAGATTGGATGTCAAAGCTGTCATATGTGTTGCATTAATACATCTTTTATGCAGAACAACTTGTTTTACTTGCGAGTAAGCGCTTGACAGCAGAAAAGTTTCCTACAGTGGAAAGGTATAGTCAGGATAGAATACAGAGCGCCCGAATGTTCTGAGAGAAGGGGCAAGCTATTATCGTGATCCCAGTCAGGTCAGCTTTTCGAAGTCAGTTATCCTGGGGCAATCAGGTTGAGATCCGGTGAGTACGCCGCAGTCAGGAGGTACTACTCTGAATCAGATAATCAGGGGCAAGGTCATTGCAGTCAGGGGCAGACCATCTTAAGCGCGCAAAGGTTGTTCGAGAAGCGTTTGATGTGAAGCATCTCTCCGAGGTTCAGAATGCTGGGGCATTTCATATCACACCATCAGGGTACAGATTTGCAGATTTCCTTCTGAGGACTACCCCCACAGAGGTCCTGCAGGCTGAGGCATATCATGAGCGAAAGGTTGGCTCTTCCCCGTATCAGCAGGGTCATTCAGAGTTGTTCGAACAGATTCATTCGATTTTCGAGATCGAGACGAGTGCGGGAAGTCGTGTCACTATCCCTTGACTCTTCACTAAAAGGCTGTGTATTCAGGAAGATCATTTTCCAGCGTCAGTTGTACCTGACCCAGCAAGATAGCTTAAGAGCTCAAATCCATGTTTGCGATTACTGCGAAGCCCATCCATGTCGGCGCATCAGGTTCCAGATCTAATCTTCGGCAGTACGCGGGAAGACTCCCTCTATTTTCTCCAGCAAGTTCCATTTTTTCATTGGTACGGGTCAGCTATCCCCAGAGGAGTCCAATCATACTCGGCACATCTGTTATTTCACAGCAGAGTTATATTCACCAGCAGGGTATTACTTCGTCGAAGGTGTTCGGTTAAGTTCCCAATATCCCCAGCGGAGTTGATTTCACTCTCCCAGCATTTATTTTGCTGGGATAATCCTGTGATGTATAGTTTATCCCCAGCGGAGTTGGCTTCGTCTTCAACATTTATTTTGCTGAAGTGGTTTTCTGTACCCAGCTTTCTCCGGCAGCTCGAGCCTGCATTAGCATGTTGCATGCATCATCATATTTGCATCATACTTGCATGACATTTTCAAAATGCGTAGCATTTCCATCCTGAATGGAGCATTACGCCGTAGAAAGATTAAAGCATACGCATATGCATACGAAGCATAAGTCAGGTTTTCTATCGGCCTCATATGGCGCGTGAATTCCTCTCTGATCAGTTCAGGGGCATTTATCCAGCAACAGTATTCAGACGATTCAGCGAATTATTTGTATCTCAGATCAGACAACAATTATGCTTTGATCAAGCAGTCATCTGATATCGACAGACTTTTCTTCCCGTCAATTCATATTGACGATGTGTTCCTTCGATAAGTGGATTTCTCCGTCTATCATTAGACGTCTTGAGTACGAATGTGGTTTTCTTTCCGTCTATCCTTAGACGATGTGAAGTTGCGGGTGATCGCAGTAGGGTTTCAAGAAGGGGTTTCCCAAGGATATGCTTCTCTTTCCGTCTATCAGTAGACGATGTGAAGTTTCGGGCGATTTTCAGTGGGGTTCAAGATAGGGTTTCTCTAGCAAGTGGCTTTTCTTTCCGCTATCAGTAGACGATGTGAAATTTCGAGTTACTATTCAGCGGGTTTCTTATTGCCAGATCACACGTATGATGGGGTGTTTCCCCAGCGAGTCTTCTCCGGCTATCTTTGATTGTTGAGAGGTTTCAAAATGATATTTCGGATAGTGGTTTTCTTTCTGTCTATTGGATGAGATGATGTTTCAAGAGGGACTTTTCTGATCGTCGATCCTTATCGACGTCGAGGCTCTTCGAAGAATGTTCAGTTTTCGTGATCGTTGATTCTTATTGACGACATGGTTCCTTAAAAGGTGGTTTTCTTCCCGTCAGTCCATACTGACGATGTGGCCCCTTCAAGGATATTGATCTCTCCATCAATTCCCGTAGACAGAAGGATTCTGAAATTCGAGGGATGGTGTTGAATGGCGTAATGGTGTCTTTCCGTCTATCTTTAGACGATGTGAGTATGGAGACTATTTCTTCCCGTCTACCCTTAGACGATGAGAATATTGATTTGTTTCATCAATCAGGATGATCCCGTCTATCCCGTAGACGATGTGAATTTGGAGAGTATGGTGTCTTTCCATCTATCCTTAGACGATGTGAGTATTCGATCAGGATGATCCCGTCTACCCTTAGACGATGAGAATATTGATTTGTTTCATCAATCAGGATGATCCCGTCTATCCCGTAGACGATGCGAGTATGGAGATTAATGGTGTCTTTCCGTCTATCCTTAGACGATGTGAGTATGGAGATTAATGGTGTCTTTCCGTCTATCCTTAGACGACGTGAGTATGGAGATTATTTCTTCCCGTCTGTCAGTAGACGATGTGAATTTGGAGATTATGGTGTCTTCCCGTCCATCGTTGGACGATGTGAGTATATTTCTCTTCCTGCCTATCAGTAGGCAATGTGAAAGGATCAGGTGTTTCATTGCAACCCTCAGGGTTTGTTATCACAGGTAATCGACATTAAAATCAGGAGTTCTTTATCAGATGATTGATCAGTTTGGTGCCGTAATGACTGGGCTCGGTTTTCAGGAGTTTATTCCCCAAGCAATCTTACAGTATATGCTCGCGGTTGGCAAATTTTCGGGTTTTATGTGTATTCAACCGGCTCGTACCTCTGAATGTTTGAAGGCTGAGCGCTCTTCAAACCCTTCAGGTCCAAGTCGCTTGAATAGGGGCAGCTGTTGCACCCTAAAATTTGACCAGCCGATTCTCCTATCTGACTCGTGGTTTTAATTCATATTCGCAAATCAGACATATGATATTTGTGCATAAACAGAGGATATCAGGGTTACAGCTTGGTTTTCGTCCATCAGATATGGCAGATCCAGTCCAGATCACCAGGGTTTTATTTTCGGGAAATTGTGCGCTTCTCGGTGATTTTTAGCTTGCACAGTGATTTTGGGGATATTCTGATGCCCGGGGTTCTTTGTTCGATTCGATCTGGTCTCGTGCACTCTTTTATGGGGATCATTTGCATTTGTCTGCATTTTTAGGGTTTTAATAGACTTTTGTGGATTTTTAATAGGCTCTATAGATTTTTCTGGAATTTAAATAGGGTTTTTGTTTTTTTTAAATAGCTTAAATCTCTTTTTAGAATTTTATAGATTTTTAATAGCTTTTAAATCATTTTTAGGATTTAATAGGTTTTTTTAATAGTTTTAAATAGCTTTAATAGTTTTAATCTTTTAATATAGATTTTTTTCTAGAATATTAAATAAATAGTTTTAGATATAATGTTCTAGAATAATAGTATGAATTTTTATAGATTTTAATAGGATTTTATTAGTAGAGTTTTAATTTTTGGATTAATATAGAGTCAATTAGATCTTAATCATTTTTAGATTTAATTAGGTTAATATAGAGTTAATTAGGTTTTTAATCATTTTTTAGATTTAATTAGGATTTTAATCATGTTTAGGTCTAATTAGGATTAAGATAGTTAATGTTTTGGATTAGTCAGTTAATTAGGCTTTAATTGAGTTCATTTAGTTTTAAGTAGGTTTTTTAATTCAGTTTTTTTTACAGTTTTTAGTCATCTTTCGTATGGGCCAGAGTGCAGTTTTTTGGAGGCCCAGCATATGATATTCAGTCCAAGTCGTTTTTTGTCTAGATTGTGGCCAGAGAGTGACACTTGTCACTATAAGAAGGGTCCCACGCGTAGCACAGAGAGGACCCCACCTCACACACTCAGAATTCACCAGACTTCGCCACATCACACTCCCATCTTCTCCTCTCTCTCCACACGTGCCCCACCGCTTTCTCTCTCTCTCTGTGCATGCGTGCCACGCGTTGCACCTGCATCAATCCATCTGCCACCTGTCGTCACCACAGACATCGCCTGAGCCTCACCAGAAAGTACACCGGCGGCCATGCATCCGCCCTGATTCTCCCACCGCCGGTCATCCCAACGTCTTCCGGCCACCGCAACAGCTCGCCGGAGTTCATTTTGCACCCAGAATTCCCAGAAACGCTCTGATCTTCATCTTCTTCCTCCGTCCACCTTCATCGTCGCCTCGCCGGAAAAATTATACTCGCCGGAAACTTCAAGAACTAGTTCCCAGAACCCTCAACCAAATTTCCAGAACATCAAATCTCCACCGCGTCCCCAGAACAACCTTTCCAGAACTCCATACAATCATCATCAGCCTCCAGATCTCCTTCCACGTTCCCAGATTCGTCTCATCGCCAGAGAATCCCCAGCGCGTCTTCATCGTTATTCATAGGTCTTCGTCAACTCCCAACCACTTCAAGACCTGTAAAGATCTTTGAAGTTCTTCGCCCACGGTGTTTCTTCTCCAGAACGTCTTCAAAGTCTTCCATAAATATCAAGATCTTCCGCTTTCTCGTAGTGACCTTCAAGTAGTTCTTCAAGATTCTCCAGGATTTCTTCAATTCCTTCAACGAACTTCGAGGATTCGCGGCGTCGTTCACACCTCAAGCCAGGTATGTTGTTCTTCCACTCTGATTCGTTGTTGATTGTTGAATGTAGGTTTCCGTTGGGATTTCAATTAGCATTTAGTTTAGGTTAGATCTTGAACAGTAGATTCTGGCGAGAGATTGAGGTGTTTGGGTGAGAAGCCTTTTTTTAGAGTTTGTTTGGGTTCTTTTTGCTGGAATTGAGTTGCAGAGAGAGGGTGAGGGAGATGAGAGGGGACGACGGCTAGGGTTTAGGTTAGAAGGGTGAACAGTGTTTAGGGTTTGTAGAAGGGGAAATGGTTTTGTGGTTCAGATTAGGGTTTGGGCTGGGTGCAAAGCCCAATCGTGTGTTGCTGAGTCACGCCCCCCAATTTACTCATTCCCCTCCCCCTGTGTGAGAAGCCAGAGTGAATTGATTTGGGCCTTAGGCCCTTATTCTTGTTCGCACCCCCTCATCTAAGCCCAGTGAAGAATAACACTGGAAAACCTACCAATTGCCCCCCCCCTGCGTTTTTTTCTTTTATTTTTCATTAAGGGATTTCTGACTCATATGGGCCTAGGCCCTAATGCTATCCACACCCCCCTGGGCGTAAGCCCAATGAGAAATAAGTGAAAAACATTGCTTCCAGCACCCCCCTCCAATTTTATTCAAATTTTGTTTTCTTTTATTCTTTTTCATATTTTCTTGCATTATAAAATTCATAAGAAAATAAAAACAATTGACTTTTTAATTCTTCTTTTTTCTACCACTTTATAATAATGTCTAGAAAAATCATATAAAAATAAAAATGCCATTTTATTTTTGTTTACTATTTTTTGTATATTTTCCATTTAATTGACTTTCTTAATATTCTTCAGGTTATGCGTATTATTAGAAAATTCATTAAAAATAGTAGGTTTAGTCAAATAATTCCGTTCTTTTTTCTGTAGACTCGTAATTCAATGTAGAATTTTATGGTACAAAAACATTAGCTTAATCATGCATTTTCATTTTAATTGCATTTTTTGTATTGTTTTGATATTGAATCACTAGTTTGTGGATATGTCTGCTGTGTTGATTTTGATTCTTTCATCTGGTATTGAGTCCTGCTCTGTTTTTTTAGTATGTTGTCATAGAGCCATGTAGGTTTCCCATAGATTTTTGATAGATTTTTGTAGGATGTTCTGATATGATTTGTCTGAGCTTGAGGATAGGAGAAGTCTTGATGACTTCTGACTCTGAAGTTCAACTGTGGTTGAACTTCAAAGATAGTTGCTTGAGGTTTGGTGGCCTGTGGGTTCTTCTGGAAGACGGGAGCTGATTGAGGTCCTGTTGGAGCTTGCAAGGATGCATTGGATTGAAGGCTTAGTCTAGGAGCTTGTTCCCTGTTTGTGAGGTTCGAGATCCTGAAGTTTGAAGGGAGTTTATGGTACTTTCCTGAGGAAGGCACTATGAATGACTTTCATTCTTTCTTCTCACCTCTTTCGTAAGTATCCAATGATGTTGGAGCCAACTTGTGAGTTTAATTTCTCCTGAGGAGGAATGTAAACTGATCACATGTTGTTGAGCCACATGGGATACGATTCCTAAGTGGAAGCCTCCTAGTACTTTCCTGAGGAAGGTCCTATGGGTCTGTCCACTTAGTTCCCTTAGTTTATCTAGGATTTCTTAAGTATCCAATGATGTTGGAGCCAACTCGTGAGTTTAATTTCTCCTGAGGAGGAATGTAAACTGATCACAGTTGTTGAGCCACGTAGGATACGATTCCTAAGTGTCAGCCTCCTAGTACTTTCCTGAGGAAGGTCCTATGGGTCTGTTCACTTAGTTCCCTTAGTGCATATAGGTTTTCTCAAATATCCAGTGATGCCGGAGCCGACTCGTGAGTTTAATTTCTCCTGAGGAGGAATGTAAACTGATCACAGTTGTCGAGCCGCATAGGATATGATTCCTGAGTGGTAACCTCCTGGTACTTTCCCGAGGAAGGCACTATGAGTTTGTCTGCTTAGCTCCCTTTCTCTGGTAAGCTTGTTCTGAAGCTTGGAGACTGGGATTGATTCCTCTTGCTTAGGGTTTTGATTAGAGTTTTTGCTTAGATCTTTGCTTAAGGTGTTGCATAGAGTTTTGTTTAGAGATAGATTAGGAGCTTGTTTCAGGTTTGTTAGGGGCCTTGCCCAGGAGTAGTTTCTTGTTTTGTAGATAGAGGCTTGTTAGGTTAGCTAGCCTTCTCTTTGTATTGTTTGACTTGTGTGATGTTATGTTGCATTAGACTTAGGTGTTCATCTAGATAGTTCTGAGTAGATGCATCTTAGAAGTAGACTTTGTGTGCATGAGAAGTTGAGGTGGTCCTCCTTCTGCTTGTTTGTTATTGCGTGGCTTTGCTTGTTGGTATTTGGTAGAGCCGAACTCCCTTACCTCTGTGGTTTGCGGCCTTTGCGCCTTGTTTGTCTAGTTGTTGCATTCATGCATGTTTTCAGTATTTCTTTACTTTGCAGTATTCTTGTTTGCCGTTTAGTCCTGTTGCCATGATCCCTTAGGAGCTCTGACTTCTCCGTTGCGGAGTTGTTATGATAGACATTAGGATGGTCAACCAGGCATGATAGCAGTAGGTAGATTCCCCTTTTCCAGCTATAGTCTAGGGTGTCTTTTCCCTTTCCTTTCAGTAGGAGCTTTTGAGTAGCTTGATCCATAGTTAGCTGAACTACAGCTGCTCTGATTCTTCGTACCAGACGAAGATATGTAGGCATAGGATGCGATATCCTAGCGAGCACACTAACAACTAACCCTTTGTTCTCTCGCGGCTGTGCGATCGAGACTTTCCCGCTGACGACTAATTGTTATCCCTTTCTCTTGCCCGAGTGCATTTGAGACCAGATCGTAGTTGTAGGTTCCCGAACCTTAGAGGCCAGTTTGTTTTCTCACTGCTGTGTGAGAGCGCCAGTTTACCCGTAGTTAGTCGAACTACGTTTGCTCTGATCTTCCATGCTGTGTGGAAGTACGTAGGCACAGGACGCGATGTCCTGGCGAGCAACCCTTTCCCCCGTTTAGACGTAGGTAGTCGAACTACGTTGACTATGACTTTCCTATTGCACGAGGGAATACGTAGGCCCAGAACACCGTATGTTCTGTCGAGTCCTGTCCTTTTATTTTCTCTTCAGACCGACCATTAGCGTAGATAGTTAAACACACCCTTTTCCTTATAAACACCAAGCGTGGATCCCATCGAGTACGATGGACGTGAGGGGTGCTAATACCTTCCCCTTGCGTAACCGACTCCCGAATCCAGGTTTTGGTTGCGATGACCATACCTTTTCCCGTCTTTGCGAGGTTTACTTCGAGCGTTTCCTTTCCCGCTCTGAGGGATAAATAACACACGGTGGCGACTCTCCTGTCAAGCCGGCGCCGATTTTCGCAGTAGCGACACCTTCATTATAGTTAATGTGGGTGGCCTCGAAGCAGAAATAGTGACGGTCTTATATGGAATGGTGATTGCAGCAATCTCATCCTTCTGCTTAGTCAGCACCTCTCCGGACTTGTTCTCAATCTTCCGATCAAATTGTAGAATCCCTTCGTCAATTAGACTCTGAATACCGGTCTTCAACTGATTACAACCATCCAGATGGTTCGCACATTCAATACAGAATTCCCCGCAGCCCGGGAATACCCCCTTCTTCAGTAACTTGGCCTTGACAAAACTCAGTGGTGTCTTCAGATCGTCGACATTCATCACTAAATTCCAATCTTCGTCTTCGATGACTGCGTTAACCCCTGCACTCTCGTGGTTAGGCATCGGGTTCTGAATGACATTGGGAATCTCATCGGAGAAATTGATCGCTTTGCTGTCCAACAGGTCCTGGACCTTATGCTTGAACGCCTTACAGCCATCGATGTTGTGCCCCGGGGCACCCGAATGAAATTCACAGTGAGTGTTTGTATCGTATCCAGGAGGAGGTGGGCCGGTTAAGGGAGCCATCATCCTCTTGTGAACCAACTGTAATTGCAACAGGGCTTGGAGCAGCTGTGAATACGACATGGGTCGCGTTTCGAACACTCAGTTTGCTGTAGGGCCCTTATATCGGCGTTGGGTGTAATTCTGGCCTTGGTTCTAATTTGGCTGCTGCGATTGCTGTTGTTGTGGCGCGACGGGAATAGTAATACTTGCGACCCTCTGTTGCTGACGGTTATGTGCTGGCTTTCTATTTCCTCGGGACCCAGATACAGAGTTGGCTTCCCCCTCTCTCTTCTTTCCCCCGAACACTTTCTTTCCTCCAACCGAGGAACCTTCACCGGTCTGGATTTTACCCAACTTAATCCTGTTCTTAACTCGCTCACGAGTGATGATTAGGTCTGAGAAGCTCCCTGACATACTGCTGATTAGCTTTTCATAATAAACACCCGGGAAGGTAGCCACAAACATATCTACTAGTTCACGTTCAACCATTGGCGGCTGTACCCTGGCTGCCAATTCATGCCAGCGCTGCGCGTATTCCTTGAAACACTCCCCACTCTTCTGTGATAGATTTTGCAGCTGGACCCGGTTGGGAGCCAGGTTACTATTGTACTGGTAATGTTTAATGAATGCCTCAGCAAGATCCTTCCAACTACATACATTCACAGGCTCCAAGCCCATATACCATTCCAGTGAAGGTCCTGATAGACTATCTTGAAAGAAGTGCATCAGCAGCTTCTCGCCGTCGGAGTACGCCGACATCTTCCAGTAATAAGACCTCAAGTGGACACGAGGACATGTGGTGCCCTTGTATTTTTCAAAATCTGGCACTTTGAATTTCTGTGGTATCTTGAGATCGGGAATCAGCCCCAAGTTGGCCATATCGAGCCCCATAGAATTCAGATTCTCAAGGCTTTTCATCTTATCCTCGAGCATTTTGAATATCCGGCTGGCCTCAGAAGGTAGCTCAGCCTTGTCACCTCTCATTGAGAATACGTCATCTTGACGATCCTCATTCCAGGGTTGATGAACATTTCCATGGACGATTCCCACAGCTTCAGGTCCATGGAAGTTTCCAGTTCCAGCAATACCGACATTAACTCCAGCGTTGTTACCACTTGTACTGATGTTACCAATAGCAGCTCCGATGGTGCCATTACTAGCCTCAGCATGGCCAGTACCCATTCCAGCGTTCCCATTGCCCACAGCGTTAGGAATAATCACAGTCGGTCCCGAATTGTCAGCCCGGGGAGTCTCCACATGAGGATGGTGGGTAGTTTCACCTCCGTGCAAAACCCCATTGGTGTCGACGCGTGCAATAAAGGGTTGCACGAGGGTTCTGAGTTGCTCTTGCCCGCTGGCAACCACCTGCATGATGTCCACGAACTGGGACATCCTCTCCCTAAACTCTTGCATTTCAGCCTGAACTTGCTCCATAGCTCTGAGTTGATTAGCTCGGGTGGAGTAGCGGTGAATTGGTCTGCAGTCAATCCTGAAACACACCTTCAAAAGAAAACACAGGAGTCAGATAAACACATCCAGGGTACCTGTTATGCAAGATGATATGGAAATGCAAACATGTGTCTGTGCTTTAGGAGAAATTCCCCCCGATTCTAGTTCCAGAATACCAGCGAGACAAAATAAGGATCCAATTACGGAGACGAATCAACATCTGATATATAAAGAGCCCACATAGGCAACATACAGGAGTGACTGAATACAACTGAATCAACGGTATTAGGTTGACCCCAACCAACAAGCCTGGTGATGGTCAAAAATACAACAGAAAGCTACAAAGAATACAAAAGAAATCAAGTGCGGCAGCGGGCACGGAAATCCTCCAATAGTTCCTTTGTCTTAGGATGATTAGGCCTGGCGAGAAATCCTCGAATAAGCAGCTCTCTCTATATGACGGTGCTCTGGATATCTTCAACAAAGTCTTCCGAGGCTCCCTCTCCGAAGCAATCTTCCAATCTGCGCCTCTTGGAATCAACCCTCGGTTTGCACTCTTTCAGGGTTGCCATAGCTTCCTTCACCGTACGCTCAGCGTTATGCCTGAGAGATGCTTAAACTTCGATCCTCTCATTCTTGGCCTCAAGCTGAATCGTCAGCTTCGTGATCTACTGCTTTAGCTTCTCTTCTCGCTCTTTGTGATTGGTCATAGTAGCGTTCCACAATGCCTCGAATTTGGAGATCTTAAGATATGCCATGTCCAAGTCTTGCTTCTTGGTGGCGAGAACGCTATTAACAGCCTTGAAGTCTAACCCCAGACACTCTCGAGCATCGGTCTCTTTGGTTAAGCTGGCACCCAAATGGTTTATCAACTCGGTCTGCTTCTTGTAGGAGTACACAGCTTCACTCTTCTCGCTTCGGAGTTGAGAAATTTCTTTCCCTAGCTCTTTGTTGGCTTTCTTCAACTCTTCCTTCTCTTGCAGCACTAGGTTGTACTTCCGAATGTCGACTGTAGTGGGCTTCTCAACCACAGGATGGTATAATAGTCTAGCAGCAGGATAAGGCATTAGAAACTTCGTGGCTCGCTCACGAATCCAAACCAGGTATGGCTCAAAGGCTTTGTTGTTGCTCTTCCCCAACATTGCTTTACCTTTCTTGTGAAGATTTTTCCAAGCATGCTCAAGCTTAACCAACGCATCACCATCCAACAACCCGGTGAGATACAGAGATTCCTGTATCTCGTCTTCTTTGGGAGCCTCCTTCAATGCATAACCGAATTTCCTGATCAACAATGATGGGTTATAATTGACACACCCTTTTCTCCCGATTAGAGGAATATTGGGAAAACCACTGCAATTGTAGACGAGTTATTTACCCAACATATCCCTGTTGAACCAAGTGATATTCTCTATAGTTAAACCCATTAGACGCTCAGACCAATCTAAAGTGCCCACAGAAGAGACAAAGGGACCTGCTTTAGGCATGTGGTTTGCAAACCATTTGTATAGCAAGGGAACACAACAAGACACCATCTTCCCTCTATGGTTCTCGTTCTTATAATGGATAGAGTGGTAGACATCTCCAAGAAGAGTGGGTACTGGATTCCCTGAGGCGAGAATGTGGAAAGCGTCTACATCCACGAAGTCTGGCAAGTTAGGAAACAATATGGTATTATATACACAAAGAGCTAAAATGGCGTTGAACATGATCCAACAGCCCTCCTTGGAAAACTTCCGAGCCTTCTCTACTAGGAAAGAGGGAGGAAAACCATACATCATATTCCTTTGAGTCAGTCCTCCTTTCAACTCAGACTCATCCAAGTGTAAAGCAGCGGCAAGATTGGCCATATTTGGCTTAGTGTCAACATGATGGTAAGGCATTTGATCCTTGACGGGAATGCCTAGCAAGTCTGAGTATTCTTCTAGAGTGGGTGCTAGAACATAATCTGGAAACACAAAGCATCTCAACGGAGCATCATAAAACTGCAGCAGAGTATACAAACCACTGATCTCGTGTGCGGTAGGCTTGCAAACAAATTTCAACAACCTCCCATATGATTTCCTAAACTCTTCTGTTACTGAACCATCAGCCAGGGCAATCAACTTCAGTATGGGACCAATGTCTGGAGTGGGAAATTTGTATGCTATTATCCTCTTCAAAGTCTCCATATCAGAAATACAGAATAAGACCACTAGAATCGGGGAGAGATATGCACTTGCAACACAGACACCCGTTAATGAAATGCAAAATGAAAATGCAAGGATGCAAATGCTAAGGATGCAGGCAGGAGATGAAGGTTGTTATGTTGTTGAGTGAGAAGGACCAAGATTCTGCTTCAACAAGAACATAGCACTGCTCTGATAGGAACCCTCTGTTACCAATACATCGGATTCAAACTGTAGAGAAAATCGGGTAATCTGAAGTTAAAGGTTTCCTGCATAACCCCAGTCCCGCTCACAGGTATGAACCTAATCCACTGATAAAGGTACGGAATCCTATGCGTTCCTCAGTGTCATAGACTTTTAAGAAATGATGATACGTTCACCATTTCTGGTTTGGCATCATCACCCCCTGAAGAGGCCTCACTTAGCTGAGTCACAGATGATCAGTTCCCAGAGTCGACAATCCTCAGATCCAAAATCAATTCCAATCCTAAGGACCAGAAAAGAAATCATCAAAGAGAATCTCGTCTGAGTGTGAATTTCATGGGAACTGGTGTTTGCTAAGCAAACAGGTCCTCCACTAATCTCCACTCTAATTCTACGTTTGCTCTCTAGCCTGGGTCTGGCTTTTCACTCATCAGAACTTCCCTCCCACAGCAACACAATAATGATAATATATGCTGAAAATAAAATGCGGGAAAGTAAAGTGAGGAAGTAAATAAATCCCAAAAAACATGTACAAACCCAAAAAGATAGACAAACAATCGCTAGGATTGACTCGCATAGGGAACCAGAGTCCTCGGCAGAGTCGCCAGCTATTGCAACCGCGAAAGGTATTAGCACCCAAGTCCTGGGTTCGGGAGTCGGTTACGCAAGGGGAAGGTATTAGCACCCATCACGTCCGTCGTACTCGACGGGATCTACGCTTGTTTGCTATCTAAAAGGGTTGTTTATCTATGGCTTCAGGACAAAAAGAAAAGAAAGAGACTCGGCAGAGCGTCGCTGCTCTGTGCCTATGTATTCTCTCGTGCAATGGGAAAGTCATAGTCAACGTAGTTCGGATAACTACGAAAGAGAAGGGGAAGGTTGCTCGCCGAGATATCGCCATCTCGTGCCTACATACTTTCATCTGGCATGAAAGAGCAGAGTGAACGTAGTTCGGGCGGACACGAAACCACAGGCTGATTAAGTGTTATATCCGAGTAAAGTTAAACATTCATTCTAGTAGTTAGGGACAAAGCCTGTTTGCGGTAGAACCGAAGTTTAACAACACTCTTTTTTGAAAAAGAAGTTTGATTAATCCCGAAGGAAAAATGTTTGAATTTGTTTTGTGTTTTTTATCAAAAGAAGTGTTTTGAATTTGAGTGTTTATAATGTATGTTGTACTAAAGTCTAGAACCTAGGATCGAATGTGTCGCATATCGTCCTAAGGACGTATACTAAACACTCTAGGTAATTGAGGATAAGCCCCTCAATCACCATTTCCCGAGTATAAGGCTCATGGCACAATATCCATTATCTTTATTAAGTGCATTAACATTGTATGAAGATGAGAAGAGAAGACGCACAGAAGGTCTAAGGGAAACTCAGACCTAATGTTGTCATGCAAAGTGATCCTAGAGTTTGGATGAAAGAGGAAACATCTACCCTAATGTTAGCATACTTGGATTGAACGCCTAATGTCTCTCCTACTCCCATCCTAAACGGAGGGACTAGGAATCCCATGGGGATCATGGAAAGAAAGCACAAGAAGAACAAAGGAAGAATCAATCACAAGTAGAGAAAATGCAAACACGAAAATGCACAATTAGAATGGTGGGAGGGAGGAAAAATGTGTGGGGCAGCAGCCGCCACAAGCGCGTCTCGACCTCAACAGCGATGCAAGAGTGATGCAAACATGTGGAGAAAACCGAGAAATGCAAGCAATTAAACATGCAAACGAATGATCGATTCTAACCACATACACAAGCATGCAAATAATGAAAAATGATCATATATATCAACAACATCATGATTAAACAATCACAAATAGTGGAAAACAGCCAAAATAATTCAATCATAATGCATCACATTGATCTATGATGATTCGGATTGAATCGGTATGCGAACATGCAAACAAAAAATCAAATATGGCATTCTGGTGCAGTGTTAATCAGTTAACACATGCTGTTAATCGATTAACACATGCTGTTAATCGGTTAACCTGTGTAAAACAAGTGAAAATCTGGAAACTCGTAGGTGTTAATCGGTTAACAACAGGCGTTAACCGGTTAACACCCTGAAACCTTTGAAATTTTTTGAATATTTGAATTGGTTAACCGGTTAACACTGTACTAGAAGTGAAAAACAACAACAGAAAAAGCACTTAATGCACACAATCACTTAATCAAGTGATCCAACAGATCAGCTTATCAAATAAGCACGAAATTACACTTGCAAACAGAAAACCAATACACATGCAAAGATGTCTATACAGCACAATCGCAAT
This sequence comes from Lathyrus sativus, assembly GCA_963859935.3. Classification (NCBI taxonomy): domain Eukaryota; kingdom Viridiplantae; phylum Streptophyta; class Magnoliopsida; order Fabales; family Fabaceae; genus Lathyrus; species Lathyrus sativus. The sequence goes on along the minus strand of OZ012735.1, from coordinate 341,991,029 downwards.
TCGCACGGATCAGAATTCACAACCATTCAATCGAATATGAAAATCATCATGTAAATGCAAATAAACTCAAAAACAGTTATGGATCTAGAATCTCCAACCTTCGAAGCGGAGATTTGCTTCGGTTAGTGTTGATCTTACTGTAATTGAGTAGTTCAAACAATAGAAACCTAGAAAACTTCGAGATCCAAGCCAATTGTGGTTGTACGAACGAAGATCCACCAAATTCGAGTCGAAACGCTTCGAATAATCACTTCCAACTAAAGCTCCAAAATCAGATCTCAACTTGCACGAAAATTGATAATGAAAAATGATCCAAAGATGAGGATGGATGAAGGTTTATGCTCAAGAATCCATTGATTTCAATGCAAAATAAATGTATTCTAATGAAAAAAGAGCTTTGAGTGAGTTTTGGTTATGGAGGGAATTTGGAGAATTTGAGAGAATTTGATCAATTCTGAAAAAATGATTGTGAGAAATGAGAATTGGCTCCTTTTGGTTTGGAGTAGATCATTTAAATACCATATAGGTTTAGATCCCAAAGGTGGGGTTTGAACTTTGGATTGGAAAGTTGGTTTGGAGCTAGGCATGGGAATTTCGAGGGAAAATTGAAATAACCAATTTTCAAGAACATTATAGATCCTTCTTTTTGGTAAAAATGAGTTTCAATGTGATCAAATCCGGACCCCAAGTGCAAATCGCTTGCAAAATCACGTACAGGGCAAAATATGCTATGGTTAACCGGTAACCATATGTGTTAACCGGTTAACACTTTTAAAATTTCAAATCTGAGCTGATTCTCCAATGGTTAATCAATTAACTATATGTGTTTCATATCTGTTTTTACCCTGAGTTTCACTGTGAGAACTTAAGTTTTTTACTGCTATAAACCCGTTAATGTGAAGCTTGGTTAATTTGAGATAACATCTGGTATTCACTTGCTTGCTCTATCTTCCTTACTCATCGTGCTAAATGATTTATGAAATTCTCATCATCTGAGTTTATTTTTTTGCAGGGTATACTTGTTGGTCTCAAGATTTCAAGGCATACAATTCAAGTGTATGAATGATAAAAATCCTTCTGTTACAATATGTCTCATGTTCTGATGGTAAGTGATTTTCGAGCAAGCTGGCTCTGTCATTAGAGGTGGATCATGATGAAATGGTGTAAAGTCCTTATCAGGAACTAAAACGGAACCTTTCCGCAACTTCTCCACTAAAATTGACAACAGAAGAATTTGAAGTCGTGGGTAGAATTGTCAGGTAAAACATCTCTATGTCTGGTATTCTCTTAACACCTTTGCTTGCTTCTAAAGTTCCATCATAAAATCCAAATAACTCATTCCTATAATTTCTTGATTCACATTTGTAGGCTACTATCACCGCACAAATTAAGTTTTCTTAAGGCATTATCTTGTTATCAAGAAGCAAATACTTTCGTCCACTTGAGTAATGAAAGGAAATTGTTGATAGGTAAGTTTTCACCACTTTAAACACTCGCTTATCACCTGTTAAATCTTTTCTATGGTAGTCTAAAGGGTATGACGTCTAGAGTCACTGCTGCATACTTCCTCTTGTGGCTTTCCTTTCATTTGTTTATACTGATCAAACTCTTATCTTTTCATGTATGCATTTGGTGCGGAAATGAAACTTTGGGAGTTACAACCACATATGTGCACTCTGTTCATGAGTGAATGAAGAAGCTTGAGATTTAGCTTTAGAACTAGACATTTCATTGTAGGGATTTGGTTCTTTTTATTATGAAACTTGGTGATGCGCTTAAGGTTTCATAATCTTGTCTTAACATTATTTTGCAAATATGATGCTCATGGCTAGCTTGGTATGATAGAAAGATTTATGCATTGCCGTAATATCTTGATGCAACCATGACCTGTGAAATGTAAAGTTTGCATAGGGATCATCCTAGGTGCAACCAGCCCTTACTGTCTGAAATGTATTTGAGGGTATGTGTCTTGTTTCTGCATTTGAATTTTCTGAAGTAATAGTTACATAACTGAAAATTGCATATATTCCTTAAACATGCTCTTGACATTTTTTCAACTCTTACTTCAGGTACACTTGTGACAAGGGCACGGTTGGCTCGAGGGAACGGTTTGGCATGACAACAACCTTGACTTGAATAGCCTGAACATGTCCTCCAAGAATTGGTGCAAAAATATGAACTAAACTGAGACTTAGTGTTGCAAAATTTCTTTTATTGTCATGGAATGTCTGTACTAATCATCTTTTCATGTGCAGACTATAAGCCGGTGTGAAGCATCATGTCCTTGGTCGAAGTTTGCATCTTGTATTAGGAGTCATTGGCAGCGATGAAGGACATTCTGCGGAGCTTGGCAAGTAAATTTGGGATGCTTATAAATTCAGGCCAAAGTGTTCAGTTGCGCATCCTTTACTAATGTGGCTTATAGTTTGATGTAAGACAGAATATTCTTTGTAATTCAAAACTAAATGTAAGCACAAACCAAAGATTGTATAACTCCTGTTGCTTGTTGCTTGTGTAGAGCTCTCTTTTTGACGCCCACTGTCATAAAAACTTGGTGCAGCCGTGGGTATTCTACAGAACTTGGAAGGCAATTCTTAAACATACTTAAATCTGTAGATTTTTTCATGTCTTGCATGAAGGCTTTGGAGGAAACACAATGGTGAGACTTTAATAACTTTAAACAGAATCTTGTTTGAGTTCTAGCATTTTCTTGACCACTATCACAATTCCATGCTTCTCAATACACCTAGCACTTTGAACCTTTTCTATTCTTAATCTCTCTCCATTCTATCTCGGTACTTCTTTTAACTTTGGCTTCATTTCATTTTCACGTGCATAGGTTTTTCCATGAGGAGCTTAACAGCATAATACAATCTTTAACTGGTTGGGAGTTGGAATGAATTCGGCACAATAATGGATAGAGCTACTTTTGAAATCGTGACGAATTGGAACAATCTTGCTATTGACAATGGCAAGTCGCATGACATGAGTATGGGATGAAGAGAATCGGCCCCAAAAACATTTGGCTAGAAGATCCTGGCACTAAGAAGGGATTGTTGGCTGCTCTTAGAAAAAATAATGCAGGTTGCAGGGTTCTTACCTCTCACATTCTGGACTATATCCTTTATGTATTCAAAGAATTAAATCATGTAATTGGTATTTAGGATGCTTTGGTGGAATGTATTACCCTTGGTAACATCACCACTGTTGTTGATAGATGGCTCCATACAACTTATAGCCGTTTACGTTTTTAGCTCAACGGAAAACAAAAATACAAAGCTCTATCATTTAGCTCGCAGCTTATGCTTGGTAGTGACTTGTAGGATTATTTTTACCTTCTTGCAACATAAGGCATGTGTAATATGCACTCAATTTGCATTTCCCTTTTGTTAAACTCTTGTAACTTTGCTATGTTTGGACCAAATTTCCTTTTTAACTTGAAATAAATAAACTGGTCCCAATATCATTGCTATTACCGTTATTTTTTAGCTTTACGGCCCCTCTTTTTGTATCATGTTACTTGAATATGAATCCAATGCCTTAGAGATAACTTGAACATGGCCTATGAACGTGAAGCCATAATTTGTGAACATTTTTCAATTACTTGCACCCCAGGCAACATTGCCTTGAGAACATGACTTGACATTTTGGATTAAACTAATTTGAAACATTTCAAAACTTAATAAGTTAAAACCTTTAAGCCAGCCACCAACTGCTTCTTAAACTCCGTGATTTTCCTCAGCTACTAGCACGGTTTAAAGAGTAGACTTCAGAACATGAGATGCATGATCACAAAGGATCCACTTATCCATTTTAAATGTAATACTCAAATGGTTGAAAATTCTTTGGTATAGCATAGTAATGTGTGAACTTCAATAATCCTTAATGTTTTTTTACAAACCACACGCGGTCTTTCCTTTGCAGTAATAGTTCGTAACAATTTCCTCATGTCTTAAGAATGATCCAAATATTGCATTAAATGAACATATTATTTGACCACAAGTTAGTTATGTTTATGGAAACGAGTAACCATAACATGAAATCACTTAATCATGATTGCAAACCAACTTAAAATGAATCAAGACAAGGCTTAGAATAACTCTCTCTAATCGTGGTTTGTAAACGTGACTTGAATAAGATATAAAATTTCTCTTGAAATAAATCTTGACATCACCTTGCAAACCCTTGAATTATCATAGCTAAATTAACCTTCCCCGAGACTCATCTTGAAATACGATCCAGGCTCGCTTTGGAATATGATTTAAAATTGTTTTGAAGCCACTCACACTATCTTGAATCTTCTCACGTCTTACCTTGAAAATACATGGTTTAAGCTTAGAACAAGAAATGGAGTTATCTGAAACCACCACTTTGGCAATAGTTTAATAACCATAGAGCGCCAACAAGACCTTTATTAACCCACACCTCAAAAAGATCATGGCCAGAGGCCAGATGATCATTTAGAGAAATGGTATGAATCCCCACGGATACTTATCATGAGGAAATGAGAGGATATGACACATTTGGGGTATGACAGATGCCCCTATCTAATTGTCTTGAACCCGAGGGAAAGAACTGCTGCATGGAGTTCATTTGTAGGGTGAAAGTCAATTAGATACAAGAAGAACCCACAATTTGTCCGACCAGGGATTAAAATACAGTGAAATAAGATATACCAGAAAGGGATGGCTGTATGCAGAAGATGAACAAGATAACCTGATATTCTCTAGGTGGTCAAAGCAGTCCCTTATCCAATAAGGTCCTTCGCGATACCATAGTGGTATAAATGATCCTCTTTGGGTGGTCGAAGAAGTCCCTCATTCGTTAAGGTCCTCCGCAATACCAAAGTGGTATAAACAATCCTCTTTGGGAGGTAGAAGCAGTCCCTCATTTGTGAAGGTCCTTCGCGATACCAAAGTGGTATAAACGAGCCTCTTTGGGTGGTCGAAGCAGTCCCTCATTCGATAAAGTCCTTCGTGATACCAAAGTGGTATAAACGAGCCTCTTTGGGTGGTCGAAGGAGTCCCTCATTCGTTAAGGTCCTTTGCGATACCAAAGTGGTATAAACGAGCCTCTTTGGGTGGTCGAAGCAGTCCCTCGTTCGTTAAGGTCCTTCGCAATACCAAAGTGATATAAACGAGCCTCTTTGGGTGGTCGAAGCAGTCCCTCATTCGTTAAGGTCCTTCGCGATACCAAAGTGGTATAAACGAGCCTCTTTGGGTGGTTGAAGCAGTCCCTTATCCGTTAAGGTTCTTCGCGATACCAAAGCAGTATCTCTAAATACATGAGATTCTTTGGGTGGTCAAAGCAGTCCCTTATCCAATAAGGTTCTTCGCGATACCAAAGTAGTATCTCTAAACACATGAGATTCTTCGGGTGGTCGAAGCAGTCCCATATCCAATAAGGTTCATCGCGATACCAAAGTAGTATCTCTAACACATGAGATTCTTCTAGTGGTCGAAGCAGTCCCTTATCCAATAAGGTTCTTCGTGATACCAAAGCAGTATCTCTAAACACATGAGATTTTTCGGATGGTCGAAGCAGTCCCTTATCCATTAAGGTCCTTCGCGATACCAAAGCAGTATCTCTAAGACATGAGATTCTTTGGGTGGTCGAAGTAGTCCCTTATCAAATAAGTTTCTTCGTGATACCAAAGCAGTATCTCTAAACACATGAGATTCTTCGGGTGGTCGAAGCAGTCCCTTATCCAATAAGGTTCTTAGTGATATCAAAGCAGTATCTCTAAACACATTAGATTCTTCAGGTGGTCGAAGCAGTCCCTTATCCATTAAGGTCCTTCACGATACCAAAGCAGTATCTCTGAACACAAACAAGATTTCTTTGGATGGTCGAAGCAGTCCCTTATCCATTAAGGTCCTTCGCGATAGCAACGCATTATCTCTGAACTGAAACGAGATTTCTTCGGGTTGTCGAAGCAGTCCCTTATCCATTAAGGTCCTTCGTGATACCAAAGCAGTATCTCTAAACACAAACGAGATTTCTTCGGGTGGTCGAAGCAGTCCGTTATCCATTAAGGTCCTTCGCAATACCAAAGCAGTATCTTTGAACACAAACGAGATTTCTTCGGGTGGTCGAAGTAATCCCTTATCCATTAAGGTCCTTCGCGATACCAAAGCAGTATCTCTGAATACAAACGAGATTTCTTAGGATGGTTGAAGCAGTGTCTTATCCATTAAGGTCCTTCGCGATACCAAAGCAGCATCTCGGATGATAAATTTGCTGGGGAATAGTTGAGCCAAAATTTCTATTTAGAGGAACAATGTTGTCCAACTCTGCAGGGGAAAAGCCTTCAAGAAACTTTTTAAGATTCTGCTTGGGGAGCCATGCGAACAAAAGTTGCTGGGGACTACCATTTTCAACTGCATGGTCGAAGAATGACTTGTTCGGGAGTAAAATTCCTTGAACTCGCAGGGTATCAACTTTTTTCAGAGAAATACTGCCGAGTTCACTGGAGGGCTAGCCAAGAAGCTCGCGAACTGATCCTGGGTCCTGCTATGCTACTATGCTATGTTGATGAAGACATCGGTGCTATGCATCATGATGCACAAACATGCATCTAGAAATTCAACTGCTAGGGAGTGCAAGATGCGTATACAAATGATGTACTAATGCTTGATATGATCATGACATGATGTTATATGCCATGCTTATGATAATGCAAATGATCAGGTATACCGGGGATAAATTCCTGTGGGGATAGCGCCAGGGACGGGATTTGGGTAGTTGCCAAGTGAAAATGGACTTTGGTAATATGAGGATGCCAACAAGGGTGGACTTTTAGTGGTTGCCAATGAAGACCAAACTTTTAGGGTAACTTTGAGATGCCAATTGGAGTAGATTTTATGTAGTTGCCAATAAAAGACTGGACTTTGAAGACGTGCCAAGCAAGATGGGACTTTATTGGTAAAAGGTTTTGACCTCCCGACACACAGTATCTGACAATGCCATGATCAGAATATAGATGTGGACACTCTTGGTGTCCCAAGTTGGATCTTTGCAGAAGTGGTCTACTTGTTTTGGTAAGAACCTCGCTTCTAGTAGATATGTCATGACAGCTTACAAATGTTGAGCATATCGACTTATCCAAAGCATGCTGACTACGCGAGCGTAGCGACTTATCCAAAGCATGCTGACTGCGCGAGCGTAGTGACTTAACCAATGGGTGTTAATCGTGTGAGCGTGCGACTTAACCAATGCATGTTAGTTGCATGAGCGTAGCGACTTAACCAATGCATGTTAGTCGTGCGTTTCTCTGCTCTTAGGCTTTTGGTGCTTGTTGACCTCAATCATTGCTGGTGTTTGGCATAGTCAGCTTAACCAATTTGAAAGCATGGAGGGAAGTTGCCCCTGATCAACTAGTCTGTCCCAGTTCAAATGGTCTTCCCCAATTCAATTGGTCTTCCCCAGTTCAACTAGTCTGCCCCAGTCTGCCAGTGTTGCACCCCAAAAATTGCCCAACTTTTCTTTACCTAGCTTGTGTTTCATTTCATTCACATTATCATTATCATTTGCATTTCATTAACATGTATGCAAGAGATCAAGAGGTATGATCACCAGTCAAGGGCTACACAAGACTGTGAGGCTAGCTAAGAAGGTTATTCAGATGTTCAAGGGTTGATATCCTTATCAGAGAAGCTAAAAGATCCTCAGAGAGAGTGATTGAAGCCAAGTGTGTATGTCTCCTAACTTGAGAATTGTGGGAAGTCGTCAGATGATTCTGAAGCCATGAAGTTAGACTTGAGGTCTTGAGAGAGCTCATGAGAAGTGTTGAAGATCACTTTGAGGCCTAGACAGGTCATTGTGCAAGATTAAGAAGCCTCAGCCATGAGTGGTGCAGCTAGGGTTTGACTGGGTCAACCCTAAATCAACTGAGGATTTGAAGGAAGGTTGAGACCTAATCCAAGAGCCATGTGATCATGGATTGATAAATTGAGATGTTCTAAGAATTATTTCAAGGTTAACTCATCATGATTGAAGAGTTTGAGAAATTTCAAGCTAGGGTTTCTAAGACTTGACAGTGTAAAATCCCCTAGTTTGACCCCTATCTTCAAGGCAATTTAGCTCAAGATATGATTGTCATCTCATCTCGACCCCAACATGATTGTTGTAGAGCATGAGCTTAGATTTAACTTGAGTACTAGAAGTCCTTGATAGGGTTTATATAACTCAAGTTATGAGTCAGACAAGTTACAAGTCATCTGAGGTATGTGAATTTGGAGCTTGAAAGTTACCCAACTTGCATGAAACTTTTGCCCAAGAAGGATGATTCCTGTGAACTTTTGGTCAACATGAATGTTGTTCCTTATTCTCTTAGATTTATAGAAAGTACTAGAAGTACTTGATAGGATTTGTAGAACTCAAGTTATGGCTTTGACAAGTCAAGGGTATTTTGGGAAGTTGTGATTATGGGTCATTTTTGGTTATAGGTTATTTTCACCATCTTAGACACCTCAAATGAAATTTTGTTCAACTTGAAAGTTGCTCAAAATGGGGTTTTAACCTTGACCATGTATGAAGGAGACATTGAAATGGCTCAAGGAGAGACTTGGTTCAAGAAGTTGTGAAAAAGGAAGGATTAAAATGGATTAAATGACCAAAAATTCAAATAAATCATTTTGTGTGCAAATGGAGCAAAGTAATATCATTTTTTGAATGGAAAAAGAATTTTAGAAACTTTGGCAATATTAGAATTTTTATTTGAGTCCAATATCACGCCCTTTTTCTTTGTTTCTTCATGATAAAGTAACATAGCATACACAAGCCATTGGATGAAAACAAGGAGGGAAACATCACCATTCATGTTCAATATCTCATGAGAAGTTGAATGCAAGCTTGATAAGGCCAAAACAGAGTGGGAATCATGACTGGTGTAAGTGAGATTTTGGAGAGAATTTGAAAATCTAATTTCTCATTCTGAAGCTTTGAGAAAGTTCTAGATGATTCTAATGAGTTCTATATAAGTTGGTAAGTGTGTTCAGCCATTTTTTTGGAAGGATTTGAAGATGGTAGCAGAGAGAGCCATTGAAAATTCAGAGCTGCAAGTTGAAATCGAATTCTGAGTTTCAGGCCAAATCAAGGGAAATTGAAGATTGCATTAGCTTTGGAAGGAGTTTTGGAGTGTATCTGCATCATCTTGGAGGCTGAAGTGATCAAGAACCCCTTCTGTTACACCTCCGAACACAGGTTGGTACATTTCATTTTTGTGCATAATCTAGGAGGAGATAGATAGAAATCTATAGGTGGTTAGGATCTGGATGATGTATAGATGGATTTGAGCTGATCAATTTGGGAATTAGAGACAAGTTAGGAAGCAGATCATTTTCTGTTGAAGCTGAATTCTTGCAATTCTTGGATTGATAATCAAGATTAGATAGGGGAAATTGATCACCATGAGATGAGGATCATTTCTGTGCATCTAATTGAAGTTCTGAGGAGATTCAAGATTTTGACAAGTTTTGGAATAGCTATTGGGTTTGAAAATCCATGGAGATTTAGATAATTCTTAGGTTGGATTCATGATCAGCATGAAAAATGGAGTGAGATGATGTATCATTTTGTAATTTTTGATGACCTGTATATTGGACCTCACCGGAGAAGACGGTGGCGCCACTGCTCAGGCCACCATCTGTAAATTCCCTCCATCTGAACATTTGAATGAAGAAGATGAGCTGTGAGTGTTGGATCATTATGAAGACTTGACCAAGTAAACCAAGCAGACGGCCACGATTGAGTTTGAAAGGGTTGACTATTGACTGAAGCCAATACGCACCGTTTCACTTAACTGAAGCAAGTGGGCCTAGCGCTTGGATTGATATCCACACCCCCCATCTGGCCCAACCCAGGATTTGAACTAACTTGAATTGCTATTTGCTACGAAACTTTTATTAATTCTTTTGTTTTTCTTTTAATTTCATCATTTCATGCTAGTTTGACAATAATTCATAAAAAATACAAAAATAGGTCAATTAATTCCATATTTTTTCCACCTGATTCATGATTGGATCTAGAATTTTATTGAATAAAAATATTAGCAAAATCATGCATTTTAAATTTTTGTGCATTTTTTACATTTTATTTGATAATAAAATTGCCATGGTTGACACCTCTCTTTGATGATTTTAGTGTGATCACTTGTTGATGAGTTTCTGCTTGATTTTTTTTGTATGATTCGCTTAGACATGTATGGTCCCATAGTATTTTTCTCATATTTTTGTGATGAAATTAGGTGTTGTTTTTAGGTTGAAACTTTAGGTGCTCCCTTTTAGGGTTTAAGCTTAATACCTTATAGTGTAGAATTTATTTCTAGGTCTTATTTGAGGATTTGATCTCTGAAATTAACATGGTAGAGTCATGATTGACATAGGTTCCCATAGTTATTTTTGTAGGATTTCATAATTGATTTTAGTATTTTAGTTAGAATTAACTTTAATACTAGGTTTTAGGTGATCCTAACTTGTTAGTTCAACTAGAATGATTCCATTGGTTCCCTTAAAATATGGTGTTGCTTCTCTTGCTCTTGGATGATGATGAAGAATTGTGTGGGCTGCTGTGGAATGCATGGTGGAGCTTGGACTTGAAGATTTCTCTCCTTTTGGTGTAGTTTGTTTAGGGTTAAGGATTAGGGTTTTTAGGGAGATCCTTTAGAATAGACTTTCTTCCTTCATGAAACATGGAAGGTGTTGATCACTTCCATGCCTCCCTATGATGTAAGGTCCCATTGTGAAGGCCCGATCCCTCCTTTGGTAGGATGTGTGGCTCCTCACAAGTTGGTAGAACCTTTGAGGGTTCCTTTCTTTGATGGTGGAGTTCTTAGAGGTGACCTTTGGTCTTCACTTTGCTTCTCCCTATCCCCACCTTACTCTTGTTAGATGAATCTTTCTCCCTTGCTAAAGGATGGAGTTCCTTGCTAGAAGATTGAAGATGCTAGAGGTCTCACTTCCCTTTGTTTGAAGACTGCCACTGGAGCTGAAGCTTGAAGGAGAAGAACAAGTTGATACTTGTGTTTGATGCCCTGAAAGCTTGAAGAAGCAAGTTGATACTTGCTATTGAAGATGAAAGCCTTGAAGAACAGTTACAGACTGAGGACTGAACTGCTGTCAGAGGATTGCTTTGCTGCTTTCTTTCCTGTCTGTCTTCTTTCTGTGCAACTGTATTGATGTGACTTGTGTGATTTGCTTGATGCATTAGAATAAGTTCATGTTTAGATTGTGTTAGGCTAGGAGCATGATTGCACTAGAGGTTGAGTTGCTCCCTCTGCTTGTATTTTTACTGTATGGCTTTGCTTGCGGGTATTCGGTAGAGCTCTGCTCCCTTGCCTATGTGGATTGTGATTTGCTTGATGGCATCTTATTTTTTCTGTATGATTGCAGTTATTCATATCTAGCTTGAGGTTGAGATGAGCTTGTGGAGGATGATGCTCCACACACATTTCCTCCCTCACTTGCATTGCATGCATTTTACAGCTGTTTATCTGTTTACCGTTTAAGATGATGCTTTATCTATTTTTGTTTATCATTGACATGATCCCCTAGGAATCTCACTTCCTTTGATAAGGAAGTGATGATTAGAACTTTAGGTTGAAACCTATGCATGATAACATCTAGGAAATCACTGTTTCAAGCCTCAACTATAGGATGAATCCTTGGCATGACAACATTAGGACTTGGTAGTCTCCCCGTAGTTGTCCCTCTCTCTTCCCATCTCAAACAACAGTAAAAAACAGAATAAAGGCAAGTTAGTATAAGCGCGTTACGATCCTTAAGCTACTTGGGTAATGATAATTGAGCGGCCTCCTCTCAATCGTCTAGAATGTTTAGTATACGTCCCTTGGACGATATGCGACGCATTCGTTCCCAGGTCATAGTCTCTAGTGTTGTACAAACTACAGACAACTAAAAAACAGTTCTTCCGTAAAAGACAGAAAACAAACTTCAAACCTTTTTTGCCCCGTGGGCCCATAATTCAAAGGAAGCTTTTCTGAAGAAAAGAGTGTCGTTAACTCCCAGTTCTACCGCAAACGGTAACGCCTAAGTCTCCAAGGGTCGAGCTGTGTACACCAAATTGCTGGAACTGTTTGTTAACCCTACTCGATAAAACAGATGAATCTGAATCCCCGTAAGCCGTATTATCCCGAACTACGTAAGCTCTGATCTCTCATATCTGTTGAGAGTACGTTGACTCTGATTTCTCATTCTCTGATGAGAATACGTAGGCATAAAGTGCGACACTTTGCCGAGTCATTTTCATTTGTTTTCGGACCAGCCTTGATAGGTAGATAGATAAAACCAACCCATCAAATAAGCACAACAAGCGTGGATCCCATCGAGTACGATGGACGTGAGGGGTGCTAATACCTTCCCCTTGCGTAACCGACTCCCGAACCCAGACAATGGTTATGATGACCTTGTCTTATACCTTTTCGTCAGGTTTTTCCGATCGTTCCCTTTCCCGCTCTGAGGGATAAATAAAGAAAGGTGGCGACTCTTTTGTTTTGCCGGCACCTTATTTTCGCGGAAGCGACAGCTGGCGACTCTGCTGGGGACTTGACAGTTTCCTGGGATCCAACGTCCCTTATGCGAGTCAATTTGGGGATCCAACGTCCCTTGCGAGAGTCAATCCTAGCGCTTGTATGATTACTTGTTGGGTTGTGTTTATTTATCGCATTTTATTTCCCGCACTTTATTTTCAGTATGATATGATTATCTGCATTATTGTGGGAGGGGCATTCTAATGAGTGAAAAGCCAAACCCAGGCTTGAGAGCTACATAGTATTAGAATGGGTTAGTGGAGGACGTGTTTGCTTTGCTTGCATCTGTTCCCATGTAATCCATACTCAGACGAGGTTCTCTTTGATGGCTTCCTATTGGTCCTTTGGACTCGAGGGGTTGTCGGATCTGAGGATTGTCGACTCTGGGAACCGATCATTTGGAATTCAGCTAAGTGAGGCCGCTTCAAGAGATGATGATGCCACACCTTCTGGGTATCGTATCATCGTTTCTTGAAAGTCTGTGATGCTGATGACCGCATAGGATGTCGAACCTTTTCCGTGATTAGGTTCATACTTGTGAGCAGGGTCGGGTTTGTTGCAGGAAACCTTAACCTTCAGATTACCTGGTTTTCTTGATAGTGAATCAGTTTTGTTGGTATCAGAGGTTCCCATCATCAGATATGTGGGTGTTCTTCACAGAGCAGATTTATGGTCTGGTATCAGGAGTTTCTTCTCATCAGAGATATGGTTGTTCTTGACAGAACAGTATTGTGGTTTTGTTGATACAGAGCCTTCATCTCCTCAACAGCACAATCATCTTGATCTCCTGCTACATGATTGCATTTTGCATTACTTGCATCCTCATTTGCATGTCATTAACGTGTGTCTGTGTTGCAGGTGCATATTTCTCCCCTGGTTCTAGTGATCTTGATCCTTATGGCAGATATGGCATCTCTGAAGAAGACTGTGGCTTACAAGCTACCAACACCTGACATCTGAGAGTTGCGAGCTTTGATTTTTCTGGCTGACAAGACAGTGATGGAGAGTTTCAGAAAGAGTTATGGGAGACTTTTGGGTATTGTGTATAAGCTTCCTACGTACGAGTTGAATGGCCTCTATGCTCTTCTGCAGTTTTACGACCCCCAGCTCAAATGCTTTGTGTTTCCAGACTATGTCCTAGCCCCAACCTTAGAGGAGTACTCTGACCTGTTGGGGGTTCCTTTGATGAATCAAATGCCCTATTATCGTGTTGAGGGTGAACCCAAATTGAGTAAGTTGACTGACGCTCTTCATGTAGATGAGTCTGAATTGGGAGGGATGGTATCCAGAAAGATCGGAGTTCATGGTTTCCTTTTGCATTTCCTGATGGAAAAATCCTGAAAGTTTGCCGAGAAGGGTCGCTGGGATGTGTTCAATGCCTTCTTAGCCCTTTGTATCTATGGGATCGTGCTATTCCCGAGTCATCCGGACTTCATAAGCATGGATGCTTGCCATATATTTGCCTCCGGGATCTAGTACCCACTCTCCTCGGAGACGTTTACCATTCAGTTCACAGAAAGAATGAAAACAGAAAGGGGAAGAACGTGGCATGTTGTGCTCCTTCACTGTATAAGTGGTTTGCTAGCCATCTTCCTAAGTCGGGGCCGTTCATTGATTCTGCTGAGTCTTCCCCTTGGTCCGCGCGTTTGATGGGTTTGACTGCTGACAATATTATCTGGTTTGATAGAGATCTGCTGGGCAAAGATATTGTGTATAGTTGTTGTGGCTTTCCGAACGTCCCCCTGGTCGGAAGGAATGGATGTATCAACTACAATCCATCTCTGCTGGTACGACAATTTGGGTATGCACTACGAGGTCCTCCTGAAGAGGAAGAGATACGGGAATCTCTGTATTTCACAGGGTTGCTTGAAGGCGACACTTTGATCAAGGTACAGAATGCTTGGAGCAAAATTCACCGAAAGGGGAAAGTCTTGCTAGAAAAAAGCAACAACAAGGCCTTTGATCCGTACGTGACTTGGGTTCGAGAGAGAGCCTCCAAGTTTCTAATGCCGTTTCCTGTTGTAGAACCATTGTGTGCTCCCGTGTACAAAGAGCCTACTACAGTTGATATTCAAAAATTCAACCAGGTACTCCAAGAGAAGGAAGAGCTATGAAAGGCCAACGAAGAGTTGGAGAAAGAGATCGCTCAACTTCGGAAAGAGAAAAGTGAAGCCGTTTATACCTACAAGAAGCAGACTGAGATGATCAACCCCGATTCTAGTTTTAGAGAGAAGGCCATCACGACAATGGAGTCCCAATCAAGCAAGCAAGGAGTCATAAAAACCTCATTGTCGCTACTGCGAAAATCGGCGCCAGCTGCACAAAAGAGTCGCCACCGTGCGTTATTTATCCCCGGGAGGGAAAGGAAACGCTCAGAGTAAACCTCGCACAACACGGGAAAGGTATGGTCGTTGCAACCAAAACCTGGGTTCGGGAGTCGGTTACGCAAGGGGAAGGTATTAGCACCCCTTACGTCCGTCGTACTCGACGGGATCCACGCTTGTTTTCGGGTATGGATTGTTATTCTATCTAAACTACAGGTCTGGGGTTAAAAGAAAATAAAATGACTCGGCAAAGTATCGCACTTTATGCCTACGTATTCCCGTCTGGAACGAGAAATCAGAGTCAACGTAGTTCGCCTACCTACGGGAAAGGAGGGGAAGGTTGCTCGCTAGGATATCGCATCCTATGCCTACGTACTTCCACACTGCATGGAAGATCAGAGCAAACGTAGTTCGGGCCACGTACGACACAAGCTTGTCTTGGTTGATTTTATTCCTTCTGAAAAAGGTTTTCTTGATTAACAGTCCAAGCGGACAAAAATGACGTCTTGATGAGTTCACATTCTTTTACGAAAGAAGTGTCTTTTATTGTGTTTGAAATCTTTATGTGTTTTCTGTTTGTTTTGAGAAAGAAGAGACAGAACTCTAACCTACGGTTGCGAAGGGAATCAAACTAACCTAATGTTATCATGCATGGGTTAAGACCTAGTGTCTATCATGCTCCTCTCTTGCGCAGAGAGAAACAGAGATCCTACGGGATAGGCAGAAACAGAAACAATAACAGATATAGTAAAGCGGTAAAATGCATGGATGCAACAATACAAGCGAGGCAAGGGAGTCCCACTCAACCTCGAACCTAGAAAACAATAGGCGAAAGTGAACAGGCTTCACTTTCAACCCAGCAGGGTAAACAGCAAACAATACAGTCCAGAAAACCAATCAATACATCAGCAAATGAAATACAACAGCAAAAGAAACAGCATCAGCAGCTCTGACTCCACATCTGACTTCAAGTAATCTTCATTCAGCTACAGGCTTCATCAAGCATCAATCTCCATCTTCATGGCCTTCAGGCAAGGGCTTTGATCATCAGTCTTCCATCTGCAATGGCTTTTCTTCAAGCTCAAACCTCCAGGATGAGGGATTAGTCACAAGAGTGAATTGGGTGTTAAGCAATCAGTTGACTACCAAGGGTGGTGAACAGACTGCTTCTAACACAAAAGACATTTTCTCTCAAGAGTTCTATCTCTTAGACACTATCACCAAGCCATCCAAAGGAAGGGGGTGAGTGTCTTAGAGAGACTCTGAATCACAGAGAAGAATGGATGCAGACAAGGCAATCCATGTTTGAGAAACAAACTTTCTACCCTAGAGCTCTGCCTAGCTCCTAAACCCTAGTCTCCTTAGCAGCTGCTAGCAAGAACCTCTTCTTCAACTCTGGCAGTTGATCTTCAATCTCTGGATCCCCAATGGTCTTCATCTCCTCAAGTCTTCAGCTCTCTCAAGGCCCCAGACAAACCCAATACCCAAACAAGCAAGCAAAAATCCCCAGAGGGCACCCCACACCAGACAATCAGATATACAGACAGTATTAATAGCAGTAGGGGAGTCCTAACTTTTTCTCTAAGGGATCTAATAGCTACCCATAGCCCATATAGTCCCATAACTAATCTAGTTGAATCCTAAGTCCTAAGGGAAAGAATTGAACTTCCTAAGTCATCACCTAAAAAACCCTAATTTGTTCATGATGTTCAAACCTATTTTAATCACCTAAAATTAATTCCTAAAAATGGGAACTAAAATATTTCTACAAGTTGAATATCTAATCTAAACAATATAAAAAGAATGAACAAAAAATGTTAAAGCATGTAATAGAACAAAAATTATTAAAATGATGCATGAAATGAACTATTTAAAAATGACATTTATTTAGAAAATATGGAAAAAATATGAAATAAAAATAAAAATGCAATTTTATTTTCCTACAATTTTCTAGACATCTCAAAGAAAATGATGTAAAAAGAATGAAGTGAAAATGATTTTTTATGAATTTGTTATGAATTTCTAAAATGAATGAAAAATTAAAATGAATTAAAAAACAATTGGAATTAAAATGAGAGGGAGGGGGTATGAATATCAATTCGCTCCAGTTAATAATCCAGGATGGGCCAACAATGGGGGGTGCGCGTAGCACTTAGAATTAGGCCCAGAAAACTTCAGAATTGATGAGACAAAAGAAGGACGCTGGGGGGTGAGAAAAGCAGTAAAATCACGTTCAGATTCAAGTGGGCCTATCACTGGGGGTGGGAAAAGCACAGGATTACTCAGGCCCGCCCGTTTCAATTAATGAAACGGTGCGTTTTGGCACCAGCTCACTTCCCTCCAAAAACTCAGATTAAATGCTGGCCCTAGGATCTCTCTCCAAGTCAAAGGTCTCGTATGAAATGGATGGACACGATTGTGTCTTCTCCAATGGTTCTGAACTTAGGGTTTCAACCTCCATGAAACTCCATGCACGAGCAAGCTTCCCTCAATCGGTTCTCCCTATCCAGGCCATGAATCATCACGCTATAAACATGAAAGATGCTCAGAATTCTTCCCTCTACAATCCTATGGTCTCAATTCAGTCTGAAATTCAATATATCACTCAACCCGATGGCATCAAGTTCTGGTCACCATGGAATTACACTGAGATGCATCATGATAATTCTCCACCAAACTTATCCTAATCTATTCTATGCATAATGGTGACTAACCTGCGCTATCAAGCTAAGATTATGATGCATTAACCTAAGAGTTTCAAGCCCTAACAGTTTCTACAACCTGCTAATCATCATCACCAAACCACTCCAAATTCACCCTAACTGCTCTACTAACCACCTAGATCATATCTAAATTAACAACAACATGCTAAACCAACTAGATCAAGCTGTGTGAATGAAAACTCACCTGGTGTGAAATCTTGAAAACAGCTATGGAACTCGTGGATCTGAAGCTTCTAGGTTTTGGATCTTGATCAATCCTTGATGTACTTGATTCTGTTTGCAAGATTTGGATGAGACTTGGCTTGAATTATGCTGTCCAATGGAATTTGCAGTTTTGATGTTCTTGAAGATAGTGCACGAAAATGGATCCTAACCACCAAACCTTTGCTTCAATTCTGATCTAGGATGATGATTGAATAAGATTGAATTGATTTTGATGATGATTTTGTGAAGAATTTGAGGAATTGGAGTGAAACTTCAAAGAGAAAGAATGAGAAAGTTTGTGAAATTCTTGGTGAAAATGAAGCCAACCCTTGATCAATCTCCATTTCATGAATATATAGACCCCATATGAACATTCTAGATCCATCTTGCACATTCCCTTGCTTTCCAACTTTGATCCATTTTGGTTATGTTTCTTTAATTACAAGTAACCAAAGATAACTTTCTTTTTTCCTTCTAAACTCAAAAAAGTGTTTGAACCATTGTTCTTAGAATTGCTTTTCCATTCAAAATCATATATTGGAAGTCTCCATTTGGACTTGTAAATCTCCCAAACCATTTTCCATCTTGAATTTCTTTGAATTATAAGCCATTTTAGTTCAACTTTTGACCAATTATGCAACTTCATGTTATGAGCTTTTCCAACAACTTGTGACCTTCTTTCTAGACTTAAAATCCCATTTGGAGCAAGTTTTATGTTGTAAGTTTTTCCATTTGAGGCCTCCTTGTATGAGTTTTGGACATAGGTTAAAATGACCTGTAATTCACAAATGCCCAAAATACCCTTTGCTTGCCAAGACCATAAGTTGAGCTCCACACATCATATGAAGGCATGCTATACCATTCTAGAAAGCTAAGACAATGAGGAACAAGTCTTATGTTTACCAAGAATTCATTTGAAATCTCCTTGAGGGGTAAAACTAGCTTGGAAGTCAAGTCACTTTCACAGACAAAAATTCAGACACCTCAGATGACCTGTAACTTGCAAGGACCATAACTTGAGTTCTATAAATCTCCTTGATGTCTTCCACCACTCAAATTAAAGGTCTTGAGATCCTCTACAAGTTTCATGTTGGCCAAGAAGCCATTTGAATCTTGCATTTTGACTTATCTTGCTTGGAAATTTGACCTAAACTAGGGGATTTTACACAGAAACCCTAATTTAGAAACTCCTCTTCTCCTTGATTTCTCTTGAATTATCCTTGGCATATCTCCATATCCTTCTTTATATGTCAAATGATGAACCCCACATCTCTCCAATAGCCTTGAATGCCCTTCTAAATCAGTCAATTGACCTAGGGTTGACCTAGGGTTGACCCAGATGAAACCCTAGTTGACTGTCTTCAACTGTAGCTCTTGTGCTTTCATCAACAACTTGTTTTCTTCTCCAAATGACTTTCTAAGTCTCTCATAATGTCTAGATACTCTCCACGCCTTCAACTCACAGCTCACAACCCTCTTGTTGACCCTCAGATACCTTCAGCTAGGAGATGGACTCAAGGCTTGATCTGCTGAACTCTTTGCTTCCAAATTCTTTCCTGATGACTTGAATGAGATTGAATGGGGATAATAACCTCTTGATAGGCCTCTAGAGATGAGAATGATGATTGGTCCCCTGTTGGATGACTTGCTATGCTTATGCTATGCAGATGGTTAGTCTATGTACATGACTCTATATGCAAATGCTAATGATATTGAAACATAAACCAAGTGAATGAGGTTGAGCAAATTTTAGGGTGCAACAGCTGCCCCTATTCAAGCGACTTGGACCCGATTGGGTGAAGAGCCCAGAGCCTTCAGACATTCGCGGTACGAGACGGTTGAATACTAGTGAAACCAGAAATTTGCCAACCGCAGAAATAAACTGCGCTCCTGCTTGAGGAACGACATTCGTCAGCTGAATCTGACTGTTACAGTAACCCACTGATCTCGTGCGAGCGTGCTGGGGATTGTCTTCATCGTTCTGAAGAGGATTCTGTCAAACCAGATTGTTTGCTTGTCCACGTTAGGACTCTGTTCGTCATCACTACAAAGAAATCTCAACTAGACCCTGTCCACGCTAGGACTCCGCTTGCTGTTTACCCAGGAAAATCTCGGCAACTCCGCTGGGGATAATTCGTCCGCATTTCCATGAACTGAATCGTCCACGTTAGGAATAAAACTCTTCCACGTTAGGAGTAACATCTGTCCACGTTAGGAATAACATCGTCCACGTTAGGACTCTTCTGTATCTGCCCACGCCAGGACTAACCCTTTCATCCTTCCACGTCATGAAGCAATCTTCTTTCCACATAAGGAGAACTATATCAATCTGTCCACGTAAGGACTCCGATACCACTTGACATGTCCGCGTCAGGACTCCAATCTTTCCACGTAAGGAATTCAACTTTGGTTCCGAACCTGTCCACGTCAGGACTCAACTTTTCTTGAATCTATCCACGTAAGGAGTAAATCATTCTTCCACGTCAGGAATAACCCATTCTTTCTTTCCACGTTAGGAATAACTTCTTTGATCTGTCCGCGTGAGGACTCCGATCTTTCCACGTCAGGAATAAACTCGTTTTTCCACGTAAGGAAACCATTTTTCTTCCACATAAGGAATGCTCTTGATATGTCCACGTAAGGACTCTGATATTTCCACGTGAGGAATACCATCTTCTTACCGATTCGTCCGCGTCAGGACTACATTTTTCCACGTAAGGAATGCCATCGTAATCTGTCCACGTAAGGACTCCACTCTTTCCACGTTAGGAATCACCTCTTCTGATATGTCCGCGTAAGGACTAAACTTTTCCACGTTAGGAATAATAATTTCTTTGATTTGTCCACGTGAGGACTCCGATCTTTCCACGTCAGGAATAAACTCGTTTTGATTTGTCCACGTTAGGACTCAGGCGTCTTCGACCCGCTGAGGAAATAAGACTTGTCCACGTAAGGACTCACACCCTGGTCTGATCTGTCCACGTCAGGACACCAACACAAAGAGTAATCAGTTTTGTCAACGTAATGACCTCCCATTCCACTAATTTCGAAAAACCGAATCTGCCCACGATAGGACTAACACCTCACCAATCCAAGGAAATAAACCTGTCCACGTTAGGACGCCCACTTCTGAAGAAATCCCGTCAATATAAGAGTAAATCGTCCACGTCAGGACTTAGCTCTCTACTGATTCTCACCCACAAACTCCTTAGCACTGACGTAACAGCGACTTTGAGATGAATTCTACTGGGGATGTCTGGAAGCCAAACTATCGAACGCCTGCTCTGATAACCGGCGGCAGCCTCTAAAATTCTGATTCCTGAAACCCGTTGATGACAAACAAACTCTGCTTGGGGATAAGGAGACACTTATCCTGGCAACTCTGGTGGGGAAAATAAGAGACATTTGCATAAACGACTCTGTTAGAGACAAAGAGAATCTCATCATGCTAACTCTGTGGGGGAATATTGCCGAAACTGACATTATCTCTGGATGCCTCATGCCGAGATCTCGAATGTTTGATTGTTCATCTGAGCGAGAGCTCTCTCCATCTGAACTGCTAGAGTACAGAAACTGCTTCAGCAAAATAAATGCTGGAAGGATAATGCCGACTCCGCCGGCGATAGCCAGATGCTACAGAATTATTCCAACAAAATAAATGCTGGAAGGGTAAAGTCAACCCTGCTGGGAAATTGGGAACTCAAACCAAACCCTATTGAGGTAACCCCCTGCTGGGGAATAGCAGATGTGCATAGTACGATCGGACTTTTTGCTGGAACGTGAACTGATATCACCAGTATCTCTGACAAAATAAATGACAGGAACCGCCATCAACTCTGCTTGGGAGAGTCTTAATCTTCGTGTTCCACTGGAAGGAATGAAAACACTTGCAAAGAGAATTCCGCTGGGGATGGGATGATTCTCTTGGGGAAAATTAACTGACTCCGCTGGGGGAGAGTGCATGACCCTGCGGGGAAAGATGAACCTGTCTGAATACAGCCTTACGATCTTGGAATCTCCAAACTCTGCTGAGGACGAATAACCTTTCTGCTCCCTTTGAGTAAGCTACGGCTAGCTGGGAAATTCTATCCTTCTTCAGGAAGAACATGCGTGACCTGCGTGAAGACTGAGTCTTTCGTCATCACAATCTTTTGATCATCTTCTTCGTATGGTTATGAAACCTGCAACAACACAAACAAGACACGACAAGCCTATGCAATCAACTCAATTCAGGTTAGTGACGTTACACTCAGTTAATCCAAAGCTTTAACAATTGTTGGCAAGGGCCATTGATGTTATACTCATGCTAGCTTCATCAAACTTAGGCGTTTTATCATGCACAAAACAGTAAAGAACAGGCATCAAGTACTGAATAACGCATTTTCATTGATTGGGCCCCTGAATGGGCGGAGTTTTGTACACGGGATGTAACTCCTGAAAAGAGGAAGCTACGCAAAGCAAATACACAAGCATGCACAAGAAGCATGAATATTTTGACAAATTAAATTTTGTACACATGTCGGCAACGTGATGCAGATGAACACCACGAACTGATCCTCCTATGACTCGTCCGACTCTAATGCTTTCCCGGTATCCTCACTTCTGAAGAGATTGTATCCGATAACTGACTCCTCAAATATATTCTCCCGCATTGATGCTCATTGCAATATCAAATTCGGACCGCAGTCATTTGCTTTTCACATCCCTAACTTTTGCGTGAACCGCCCTTTACGGGTTTTCAGTTCACCGGGATACCCCTTTTTTGCCGAAGCCGCCCAGTGTAGGTTTTCAACTTCGCGGGTGTACATTTTTTCAATTTTATCCCTAACTTTTGCCCGAACCTTTCATTCTGTTTTTGGTTCGCCAGGATGCCCCATTTTTGCCTGGACTCTCTTTTTTCTGTCCAGCGGGTCTATTTTAAGCAAAGTATTTTTTAACTGCGTCCGAATTCACAGGTGACGCAAAGTCTTCTCCGTCCATGGTGGACAACAACAACGCTCCTCCTGAAAAGACCTTTCTGACAACGTATGGCCCTTCGTAATTGGGGGTCCACTTGCCCCTGTGATCTGCTTGCGGCGGGAGAATCCTTTTCAGCACAAGGTCGCCCGTCTGAAAGCTTCGCGGAAGTATCTTCTTGTCGTACGCTTTCTTCATTCGTCTTTGATACAAACGACCGTATGCCAGAGAAGCTAGCCTCTTCTCATCCATCAAGCTCAGTTGATTCAATCTATTCGTTACCCATTCTGCCTCGTCCAGCTGAACGTCTCGCAATACCCTCAGAGAAGGGATCTCAACTTCTAATGGTAATACCGCTTCCATTCCGTATACCAACGAGAACGGAGTTGCCCCGGTTGATGTGCGTACCGTCGTACGATAACCGTGCAAAGCGAAAGGTAGCATCTCATGCCAATCCTTATAGGTTACCACCATTTTCTGAACGATTTTCTTGATATTCTTATTGGCCGCCTCAACAGCGCCATTCATCTTGGGTCGGTAAGGGGAGGAGTTGTGATGTTCGATCTTGAAATTCTGACAGAGCTCCTTCATCATTTTGTTGTTCAGATTTGACCCGTTATCCGTGATTATCCGCTCGGGGATCCCATATCGGCAAATGATATCTCTCTTGATGAATCTGGCCACCACTTGCTTCGTTACATTTGCGTAAGACGCCGCTTCCACCCACTTGGTGAAGTAATCGATTGCTACTAGGATGAACCGATGCCCGTTAGAAGCCGTCGGCTCGATCTTTCCGATCATATCGATTCCCCACATTGAGAATGGCCATGGAGATGACATCACATTTAGAGGACTCGGAGGCACGTGTATCTTGTCAGCATAGATTTGGCACTTGTGGCACTTCCTTGCGAACTTGAAACAATCAGTTTCCATCGTCAGCCAAAAGTAACCTGCCCTCAGCAGCTTTCTCGTCATAGCATGTCCACCAGCATGCGTACCAAAGGCACCTTCGTGAATTTCCTCCATGAGAAGCTTTGCCTCTTTCTCGTCTACACAACGCAACAACACCAAATCGTGGTTCCTTCTGTACAAGACGCCATCCGGATTCAAATAGAAATTGCCCGCTAATCTCCTGAGAGTCTTCTGATCTTGACTGGATGCCCCAGCCGGATACTCTTTATTCTTCAGGAAATTAAGGATATCGAAATACCACGGTTTGTCATCAGATGCTTCATCAATAGCAAATACATAAGCTGGCCTATCCAACCGAGAGATAGTGATTTGGGGAGCTTCGTTCCAGAAGTTGAACTTGTACATGGAAGACAAGGTGGCAAGGGCGTCAGCCATTTGATTTTCTGCCCGCGGTACGTGATGCAATTCCACCTTGTCGAAGAAAGGCAACAATCTCCTTGCATAATTCATGTAGTGTATCAAATTAGGCTGCCGTGTCTCCCATTCCCCTTTGATCTGATTCACCACCAGAGCTGAGTCTCCGTATACGTCTAGATGTTTGATTCGCAAATCAATGGCTTCTTCAAGCCCCATTATACAAGCTTCGTATTCGGCCTCATTGTTGGTAACGGCAAAGGTCAACCGGGCAGTAAACGGGATGTGCGACCCGTGTGGCGTGGTGATAATTGCCCCTATTCCACTACCGTAAGCATTCACAGCTCCGTCAAATATCATCTTCCACTGGGACCCCGGCTCTGGCCCCTCGTCTGGCAACGGCTCTTCGCAATCCTTCATCTTTAAGTACATGATATCCTCGTCAGGAAAATCAAATCTCATCGATTGGTACTCGTCAATAGGCTGCTCCGCCAGATACTCAGACAGCACACTCCCCTTTATAGCTTTTTGCGAGACGTATTGAATATCATATTCAGTCAAGACCATCTGCCAAAGGGCAATTCTACCTGACAACGCCTGCTTTTCGAATATATATTTGATTGGATCCATCTTCGAGATGAGCATGGTTGTATGATTCAGCATGTACTGCCTCAAACGCTTGGCGGCCCAGGCTAGCGCGCAACAAGTTTTCTCCAGCATTGAGTACCGAGATTCACAGTCTGTAAATTTCTTACTCAGGTAATAGATTGCATGCTCTTTTCTCCCTGTCTCGTCGTGTTGACCGAGAACACAACCCATGCTTCCCTCAAGAACCGTCAAATACATTATCAAGGGTCTCCCTGCCACCGGGGGTATCAAAATAGGAGGCTCCTGCAAATACTTCTTTATTTTATCGAACGCCTTTTGACAATTTTCGTTCCACGTTACAGCTTGATCTTTCTTTAACAACTTGAATAATGGTTCACACGTGGCCGTTAGGTGAGATATGAACCGGGCAATGTAGTTCAACCTCCCTAAAAACCCGCGCACCTCTTTCTCTGTTTTAGGCGTCGGCATTTCTTGAATCGCTTTTATTTTAGCAGGATCGACCTCTATTCCTCTTTCGCTTACGATAAACCCCAGCAGTTTACCAGATCTCACCCCGAAGGTGCACTTATTAGGGTTCAGCCTCAGCCTGAACTTCCTAAGTCTTTTAAACAACTTCAGCAGATTCACCAGATGCTCTTCCTCCGTCTGGGATTTGGCAATCATATCGTCAACATAAACTTCGATCTCTTTATGCATCATGTCATGAAAGAGAGTCGTCATCGCACGCTGATATGTTGCCCCAGCATTTTTCAAACCAAAGGGCATCACTTTGTAGCAAAATGTTCCCCAAGGCGTTATGAAAGTAGTCTTCTCCATATCCTCTGGCGCCATTTTAATTTGATTGTAGCCTGAGAAGCCATCCATGAAGGAGAATACGGAGTACTGAGCAGTATTATCAACCAACACGTCAATGTGAGGAAGTGGAAAATCGTCTTTTGGGCTTGCCCTATTCAAATCTCTATAATCCACGCACATTCGAACCTTGCCATCTTTCTTTGGCACTGGTACGATGTTGGCAACCCATGAAGGATACTTTGTCACAGCCAGGAAACCAGCGTCCCACTGTTTCTGAACCTCCTCTTTGATCTTCATTGCCATATCTGGTCGAGTTCTGCGAAGTTTTTGTTTGACCGGCGGGCAATCTTCTTTCAGTGGCAGGCGATGCACAACCATGTCAGTATCGAGCCCTGGCATATCTTCATATGACCAAGCGAATACGTCATTATACTCTCGGAGCATTTCAACCAGTCTTCGCTTGGTATCACTCTGCAGTGCGGCTCCGATATGGATATTTTTCTCAACCCCTTCCGACCCCAAATTGATAATTTCGATGACCTCGTCGTGAGGCAGAATGGCTCTTTCCTCTTGCTTCACCAACCAAGACAGTTCTTCAGGAACGTCGCTGTCTTCGACAACCTCTTCTTCGGCTTGGAATACCGGGTGCTCGAAGTCGGGACGAGTCATAGGTGGTTCAAGGATGTCATCTGAAAATGTTATCCTGCAAAAAGAATGGTTAAGTGCTTCAAAATGCGTATAAAGCGAATAACCACGTTGCCATTTTATTGAAAAATGTAAAACAAGAAAGACAGGGATTACGGTATTTGCACATGAAAAAAACGCCATTTATTTAATGATTAACGCGCAATGTTTATAACAACACAGCCCTAAGCAAATCCTGATGCCCCGGGCAAGACATCAGATTATTCAACAATTAATAAAGCAAAGCATTACTGTTTAAAAGTCACAGGAACAAGCTCCTGAATAGACCAGTTGCACAGTCCTTGTCCTGGCGTGCTTGGCTGAATCCAGGCATCCATATCACAGTCGCTGTCCCCTTCATCAGACTCTGAAGCAGCGTTGACAGTTTCATGACATACTCCACTGGCAGAGATGGTGATTGACTTTCTGAAATGAGGGGCCCCCACGGAAGGAGTTGATGACGACGGTCGGTACCCCAGCCCGAAACGGTCCATTTTCACAGGAATGTCCAGCACTTTGCCCCAGCCCTTGGCTTCTCCTGCTTCCACTAGCGCCTGAGCCTCTTTATACGATGAGACAGCTATCTCTGGCACTTTGCTCGGCCCGGGACCCTTGTCCTTAATGCGCACACCTTCGAATGCCTGGCATGGTGTCTCGTGGATCTCCCCGTCGACTTCCACATATTTAAACGAAGATAGATGGCTGACCAGGATGTCTTCTTCTCCGCACACGGTGACTACACTGTCTCCGACCATATACTTTAACTTCTGATGCAGGGTTGACGTGACAGCCCCTGCCCCATGAATCCAAGGTCTTCCAAGCAAGCAGCTGTACGCAGGCTATATATCCATGATATAAAACTCCGTGGCAAACACTTCCGGCCCCACTTGCAGAGGCAAGGTAATTGATCCGAAGACTGTTCTACGCGTGCCGTCAAACGCTCTGACTACCAAATCACTGGGTGTACACAAAATCCCTCGAACATCCAGCTTCATCATCGCCTTCTTAGGCAACACATTCAAAGATGACCCGGTGTCAACCAATACGTGCGACATTACCGACCCTCTACACTCAACAGATACGTGTAATGCCATATTATGATCCCTCCCTTTCGGAGTCAAGTCGAAATCAGTAAAACCCAGACTGTGGCCAGCATTCACATGTGCCAATACTCCTTCTAACTGATTTACAGAGACATCCTGGGGTACAAAAGAAGTGTCCAGGACTTTCAGCAAAGCGTTTCTATGAGCTTCCGAACACAACAGCAGTGACAGGATAGATATTTTGGACGGTGTCTGCTGCAGATGCTCCACAATCTTATAATCACTTTTCCGAATTAAGCGCATGAATTCTTCCACATCCTTCGATGCTGCTTCTTTTTCACTTGCTTGTACCGGAACATTCTCAACCACTTTCCCTTTTCCTTTCGCTAGCCTTTCGGCCTCCACTTCAGGAGATATAAAGATCCTGCCGCTCCTCGTCATGCCTCCTGAACCAACAACGTTATCCACAATCTCCGCAGGCTGCTTGCCGACATCAATCTTTATCCCATCACAATACACCTCTAACCCATATGACCATGGGACTGCTTTCGTGTTCTCATACGGGATTGGCCCGGCCTTAGTTATGGTGATTGGTGGTCGCTGAGTTGGTGTTGCAATAGTGATCGTCTTCCGCGGAATCGTTACCGTGGCCACATCACTCTGATCATCCACTACTGCCCCTGCAGGCTCATCAGTTGCTGCTCTATCAAACTGCAATATGCCATCATCAATTAAGGCCTGAATGCCCTTCTTCAAATCATCACACCCCCCAGCTAGGGTCCAACAATCTAAGCAATACTCATTACATCCCGGGTAAACACCTCCTTGCAACAGTCGGCTCTTTATTTCGCTCAGCGGCGTCTTCAAATCCTCCACATTCATAATCAGATTCAGACCTTCCTCAGTCAGCACGGCGTTCGCTCCATGATTAGGCATGGGTTTCTGGACTATATTCGGACCTGCCGTTCCGAAATTGATAGTCTTGTTGTCTAAGAGATCCTGCACAACGTGCTTAAAAGCATGACAACCTTCTATATCGTGGCCCGGGGCCCCAGAATGAAACTCGCAGTGCCTGTTTGCGTCGTAGCCGAACGGGGGAGTTCCCGTTATCGGTGCCAGGGTTCTTTTCTCTACCAGATTCAATCCCAACAATGTCTGCAATAAATCGGCATAGGTTGAGGGCGGTTTCTCAAACACCCTTCTCGGCTTACTACCCTGGAATCTTCGCTGAGCCTGCTGTGCCCCCTGCTGAGGCTGCTGCTGCTGTGGCATTGGTTGCTGCTGAACCGGTTGTTGTTGCTGGATTGGTTGTTGCTGATAGGGGATTGTAACACTCGACACCTGCTGCGGCTGACGATATTGATTTCTTCCCCTGCCTCGGCCTCGGCCTCGGCCTCCAAATACAGCGCTAGCTTCGCCCTGACGGCGCCCACCATAAGCTTTCCTATTACTGCCAGATGCAGTTGATTCCTCGACTTGGAACTTTCCTTGCTTAATATTACGCTCAATCTTTTCCCCCATCAGAATCAGGTCTGAAAAACTGGCCAGAGAAGTGTGAAACAGCATATCATGAAACAGCCCGGTGAATGTGCCAACAAACATATCGTTCATTTCCTTATCGTCTACAGGAGGACGGACCCTGGCAGCCATATCGCGCCACCTTTGCGCGTACTCTTTAAAACTCTCCCCCTTCTTCTGCGAAAGCCCGGCCAACTGGACCCGATTGGGTGCCAGGTCGCTGTTATACTTGTAATGGGCTACGAATGCCTCTGCCAATTGCTTCCAAGTCTTAATATCAGTTGGCTCCAACCCCATGTACCACTCCAAGGAAGGGCCCGACAGACTATCCTGAAAGAAATGCATTAGCATTCTTTCATCAGTGGAGTATGCAGACATCTTTCTGTAATAAGCTCGTACATGCACTTTCGGACATGTATCTCCTTTATACTTATCGAACGCAGGCGCTTTGAACTTAATTGGCACCCTCAAGCCAGGTACCAAGCCCATTGTTGCCATGTCCAATCCCACAGCACTCTGATTTAGGACTCCCTTCATCTGCTCTTCCAGCATTCTAATCTTTTGGGAATCATCCATCGGTCCTTCAAAACCTCCTCCGCAGAAGGCATCTTCCTGCTGATCCTCTTGCCACATACCGTTTCCAGCCCCGTACCCATCGTACGCATTATTACGTCCAGCTCTGATCTGATTCATCCCCGGACCTCGGCCTCTGTTGCCATACCCTTGAACACCTCCAGCAGGACCAACAGCCATAAATCCAGCACCGTTTCCGTTTCCAAAGCCTCCGTAACCCTGATTGACCATACCATAACCATCTTGCCCAAAGCCTTGAGCATTAAAGCCATACTTGCCAGTGTTGTCGAATCCCTGATCGTTGAATCCAAACCCAGTATTGCCAAAGCCATTGCCTCCGAGATTATCTCCCACATTGACATCACCCAGCCCAACGTTATGGACAGCAGTTTCATTCCCCACTCCGACGTTACCATTCACAGCAGCGGTAGCGTTGTTGACATTAGCAGCGGGTATATTGACGACAGGCGGAGCCACTGGCGTGGGAGTGCCGTCTCCATGAGCAGTATCAACCCGGACAGACTGATGATCTTCGTTACCGTGACCAGCGTTGCGAGCCAACAGAGGCTGGACCATGGCCTGCAAGTTCTCTTGCCCTTTTGCTATAGCTTCCATGGTCTGCATGAAGAGGGCGAGCTTCTCGCGCACATCTTGCATCTCGTTCTGGATTTGGTCCATGACTTTCCGGCAATTGGAGCGTGTAGAATAGCGGTGCGGATGTTGATCTGGAATCCTGTTAAGTACCTGGTACAGAGCAGGAGATAAGACACCATTCAAAGATTACCTGTAATGCAATATGAATATGAATGCAATGCAATGTGTCTGTGCATTAGGGAAGTTCATTCCCCCAGTTCTAGTGCGAAGGTGCCGGTGCAGTGACAGTGCTGACAATAGGAATATCGGAGCTGAATCATAGAAAGCCTCATATATTGCAGAGAGAATCAATAAACCCAGAGTACAGTATCACTGAGAATACAAAGAAGGCATGACTTCAACCAACAATCCTGGTGATGGTCAGCACTATGCAAATAAAGCATACAAGATACTACATGAAATGATCAAATCCTCCCAAAAGTCTGGTACTCCTCTATCAACTTCTTGGTTTCCGGATGGCTTGGTCGATCCAGCAGCCCTTCAACAAGCTGGTTTCTCCTCTTAAGGACACGGCGTACGTCTTCAGCAGTTTCTTCCCATGTTGCTTCTCCGAAGCAATCTTCTAACTTTCGCTTCTGAGACGCTGCTTCATCTCTGGATTTGATTGCCTTGTTCAGAGCATGCTGGACACTATACCGGGTCATCACTTCCTCCTCACACTTCTTGATGCTAGACTTCAACTTCTCTTCGAGGTCGGAAATTTGCTGCTTCAGCTTATCTTCCCTCTTCTTGTTGTTGGTGAGTGTAGCATTCCAAGTCTTATTGCAAGAGGATATCTCTCGGTGTGCTGCGTCGAGCGCCTTCTTTTTGGCTTCCAGCATGTCATGGGAGCTTCTGAACTCTTGCCCCAGACGTTCACGCTTTTTCTTTTCCTCGGTCAACTCAGCTCCTAACCTGTTTACCAGTTCGATCTGTTGTTGGAAAGCATATACGGCCTTGTTCTTCTCGCTGCGTGCCTGGGCCAACTCTTGCTCTAACCCTTCATTAATCTTCATCAAGGCTTCTTTTTCTTTCACAACTTGTTCATATACTTCCCTAGAAACATTAGTTGGCTCTTCTGCCGGAATAAGAGCGAGGATTGGTGCGTTTGGAAATGGCATCTTCAACTGGCTTGCTCTTTCCTGGATCCAAACTCTATAAGGTGCATAGGCCTGACAGTCATTCTTTCCTAACAAAGGCTTCCCTCTTCGGTTAATACGCGTCCAGGCATGTTGCAACTTGGCTAATAACTCCCCCTTCACGTCACCGGTGAAGTACAGAGATTCCTGTACTTCTTCCTCCTGAGGTGGGTTCTTCAGTGCATATCCGAACTGGCGAATGAATAGAGAAGGGTTGTAATTGATACACCCTTTTCTTCCTATCAGCGGCACATTAGGGTACCCAGAACAACTGAAGATGAGCTCAGATCCCAACAGGTCTCGATCAAACCATACAACGTCTTCGGAAGATAGCCTCATCAGGCGCTCTGGCCAACCAACTGGAATGGTGGTCTCTGCAGCAGATCTTCTCTTAGGCAGGTGACTTTCAAACCACATACTCAACAAGGGCACACACAGATGAACATTCTTCCCTCTTCCCTTCTCATTCTTGTAATGCAGTGAGTGATAGAGATCTCCGAGTAAGGTAGGTACAGGATTACCAGCGGCAAACAAGTAGAAAGCATCAAAGTCCACAAAATCTGGTATGTTGGGAAACAAAATTATGCCATAAATGCACAAAGCCAGCACAGCATTGAAAGCAACCCAGCACCCGCTCTTGACGTACTCCTGGGCTTTACCAACTAAGAACTGAAGTGAGAAGCCTAGAACTCCACGGGAAACAGTAGTCACAAGTTCAGATGCATCAATATGCAAGGCTTTTGCCAAATCCTCCGGCTTGGGCTTGGCGTCATAATGAATGAATGGAACCTGGTTCTGCACGGGCAGCTCAACATACTCAGCGTATTCCTCCAGGGTCGGTCCCATAATAAAGTCAGAGAACGTAAAGCATCTCAAAGCAGGGTCGTAGAATTGCATCAAAGCATACAACCCATCTAACTCTACCTCTGTAGGTTTGCACACCAATCTCAATAATCTACCATAGCTCATCCGGAAGCTCCTACGAACACCCTCATCAGCAAGAAAGATCAACCCCAGTAGAGGAACAATATCAGGCGTGGGCAATTTGTAAGCAACCGTTCTCCGTAAGCTAGTCATGATCAAACACTCAGAAGTCTGGGCACTAGAACTAGGGAAATGCAAATGCACCTGCAGCACAGACACATGTTAGTGAAATGCAAATGGTAATGGATATGCAAGCAATGCAATGCAAGTAACATTCAACAGGGACCAAAGCTGTAGCTGAGTAGCCTGAACCCAATCAAGAAAGGTCTCAGATAGACCATCCAGAAGTCATCAAACCCTGGTCTCAGATAGACCTAAAATAAAGCTCCGATATTGGTCTCTGACAGACCTCAAATCATAACTCCAACTGGTCTCTGATAGACCTCAAATCAAATCTCTAATTGGTCTCTGACAGACCTCAGAACTCTCCACCTGGTCTCTGACAGACCTCAAAACACATCTCCAAATGGTCTCTGACAGACCTCAAAACACATCTCCCAAATGGTCTCTGACAGACCTCAGAACACATCTCCAAATGGTCTCTGACAGACCTCAAAACACATCTCCCAAATGGTCTCTGACAGACCTCAGAACACATCTCCAATTGGTCTCTGACAGACCTCAGAACATAACTCCAAATGGTCTCTGACAGACCTCAAAACACATCTCCAAATGGTCTCTGACAGACCTCATAACTCTCCATAAATACCCAGGCTCTCTGATCAAGAAATAACCAGTATCTGAAGGTCTAGTTACCTGCATAACCCTGAATCCCCTCACAGGTGGGTGGCCCTAGAACTGGCACAAGGCACGGCATCCTATGCGGTCGTCGGCGTCACAGACTTTCAGGGTTGATGATACGATTCCCAGAAGGAGTGGCATCATCAATTCCTGAAGAGGCCTCACTTAGCCAACTTCCAAATGATCGGTCCCCAGAGTCGACAATCCAACTAACCAGCAACCCACGCCAACCAAAGGAAGGGGCAGGAGGCCAACCAGAAGAACCTCGTCTGAGTGTAGATTTCATGGGACACCGAAGCAAGCAAATCAAGCGGGCGCCCACTAATTTCTACTCTAATTCTAGGTGCACTCAAGCCCAGGTTCGGCTTATCTCTCAATATCAGAACACCCGTCACACCCCAGATACAGCAACAATAATCAATATATAAAGCTGAAAATACAAGGTTAGAAATATAAAATAACTCCATACAAAATCCTCGACGGGAAAACAAGCGCTAGGATTGACTCTCTCAAGGGACGTTGGATCCCAAATGCATAAGAACCATCGCAGTCCTTAGCAGCCAGGGGACGTTGGATCCCCAGCAGAGTCGCCAGCTGTCGCTACTGCGAAAATCGGTGCCGGCTGAACAGAAGAGTCGCCACCGTGCGTTATTTATCCCCGGGAGGGAAAGGAAACGCTCAGAGTAAACCTCGCACAACACGGGAAAGGTATGGTCGTCGCAACCAAAACCTGGGTTCGGGAGTCGGTTACGCAAGGGGAAGGTATTAGCACCCCTTACGTCCGTCGTACTCGACGGGATCCACGCTTGTTTTCGGGTATGGATTGTTATTCTATCTAAACTACAGGTCTGGGGTTAAAAGAAAATAAAATGACTCGGCAAAGTATCGCACTTTATGCCTACGTATTCCCGTCTGGAACGAGAAATCAGAGTCAACGTAGTTCGCCTACCTACGGGAAAGGAGGGGAAGGTTGCTCGCTAGGATATCGCATCCTATGCCTACGTACTTCCACACTGCATGGAAGATCAGAGCAAACGTAGTTCGGGCCACGTACGACACAAGCTTGTCTTGGTTGATTTTATTCCTTCTGAAAAAGGTTTTCTTGATTAACAGTCCAAGCGGACAAAAATGACGTCTTGATGAGTTCACATTCTTTTACGAAAGAAGTGTCTTTTATTGTGTTTGAAATCTTTATGTGTTTTCTGTTTGTTTTGAGAAAGAAGAGACAGAACTCTAACCTACGGTTGCGAAGGGAATCAAACTAACCTAATGTTATCATGCATGGGTTAAGACCTAGTGTCTATCATGCTCCTCTCTTGCGCAGAGAGAAACAGAGATCCTACGGGATAGGCAGAAACAGAAACAATAACAGATATAGTAAAGCGGTAAAATGCATGGATGCAACAATACAAGCGAGGCAAGGGAGTCCCACTCAACCTCGAACCTAGAAAACAATAGGCGAAAGTGAACAGGCTTCACTTTCAACCCAGCAGGGTAAACAGCAAACAATACAGTCCAGAAAACCAATCAATACATCAGCAAATGAAATACAACAGCAAAAGAAACAGCATCAGCAGCTCTGACTCCACATCTGACTTCAAGTAATCTTCATTCAGCTACAGGCTTCATCAAGCATCAATCTCCATCTTCATGGCCTTCAGGCAAGGGCTTTGATCATCAGTCTTCCATCTGCAATGGCTTTTCTTCAAGCTCAAACCTCCAGGATGAGGGATTAGTCACAAGAGTGAATTGGGTGTTAAGCAATCAGTTGACTACCAAGGGTGGTGAACAGACTGCTTCTAACACAAAAGACATTTTCTCTCAAGAGTTCTATCTCTTAGACACTATCACCAAGCCATCCAAAGGAAGGGGGTGAGTGTCTTAGAGAGACTCTGAATCACAGAGAAGAATGGATGCAGACAAGGCAATCCATGTTTGAGAAACAAACTTTCTACCCTAGAGCTCTGCCTAGCTCCTAAACCCTAGTCTCCTTAGCAGCTGCTAGCAAGAACCTCTTCTTCAACTCTGGCAGTTGATCTTCAATCTCTGGATCCCCAATGGTCTTCATCTCCTCAAGTCTTCAGCTCTCTCAAGGCCCCAGACAAACCCAATACCCAAACAAGCAAGCAAAAATCCCCAGAGGGCACCCCACACCAGACAATCAGATATACAGACAGTATTAATAGCAGTAGGGGAGTCCTAACTTTTTCTCTAAGGGATCTAATAGCTACCCATAGCCCATATAGTCCCATAACTAATCTAGTTGAATCCTAAGTCCTAAGGGAAAGAATTGAACTTCCTAAGTCATCACCTAAAAAACCCTAATTTGTTCATGATGTTCAAACCTATTTTAATCACCTAAAATTAATTCCTAAAAATGGGAACTAAAATATTTCTACAAGTTGAATATCTAATCTAAACAATATAAAAAGAATGAACAAAAAATGTTAAAGCATGTAATAGAACAAAAATTATTAAAATGATGCATGAAATGAACTATTTAAAAATGACATTTATTTAGAAAATATGGAAAAAATATGAAATAAAAATAAAAATGCAATTTTATTTTCCTACAATTTTCTAGACATCTCAAAGAAAATGATGTAAAAAGAATGAAGTGAAAATGATTTTTTATGAATTTGTTATGAATTTCTAAAATGAATGAAAAATTAAAATGAATTAAAAAACAATTGGAATTAAAATGAGAGGGAGGGGGTATGAATATCAATTCGCTCCAGTTAATAATCCAGGATGGGCCAACAATGGGGGGTGCGCGTAGCACTTAGAATTAGGCCCAGAAAACTTCAGAATTGATGAGACAAAAGAAGGACGCTGGGGGGTGAGAAAAGCAGTAAAATCACGTTCAGATTCAAGTGGGCCTATCACTGGGGGTGGGAAAAGCACAGGATTACTCAGGCCCGCCCGTTTCAATTAATGAAACGGTGCGTTTTGGCACCAGCTCACTTCCCTCCAAAAACTCAGATTAAATGCTGGCCCTAGGATCTCTCTCCAAGTCAAAGGTCTCGTATGAAATGGATGGACACGATTGTGTCTTCTCCAATGGTTCTGAACTTAGGGTTTCAACCTCCATGAAACTCCATGCACGAGCAAGCTTCCCTCAATCGGTTCTCCCTATCCAGGCCATGAATCATCACGCTATAAACATGAAAGATGCTCAGAATTCTTCCCTCTACAATCCTATGGTCTCAATTCAGTCTGAAATTCAATATATCACTCAACCCGATGGCATCAAGTTCTGGTCACCATGGAATTACACTGAGATGCATCATGATAATTCTCCACCAAACTTATCCTAATCTATTCTATGCATAATGGTGACTAACCTGCGCTATCAAGCTAAGATTATGATGCATTAACCTAAGAGTTTCAAGCCCTAACAGTTTCTACAACCTGCTAATCATCATCACCAAACCACTCCAAATTCACCCTAACTGCTCTACTAACCACCTAGATCATATCTAAACTAACAACAACATGCTAAACCAACTAGATCAAGCTGTGTGAATGAAAACTCACCTGGTGTGAAATCTTGAAAACAGCTATGGAACTCGTGGATCTGAAGCTTCTAGGTTTTGGATCTTGATCAATCCTTGATGTACTTGATTCTGTTTGCAAGATTTGGATGAGACTTGGCTTGAATTATGCTGTCCAATGGAATTTGCAGTTTTGATGTTCTTGAAGATAGTGCACGAAAATGGATCCTAACCACCAAACCTTTGCTTCAATTCTGATCTAGGATGATGATTGAATAAGATTGAATTGATTTTGATGATGATTTTGTGAAGAATTTGAGGAATTGGAGTGAAACTTCAAAGAGAAAGAATGAGAAAGTTTGTGAAATTCTTGGTGAAAATGAAGCCAACCCTTGATCAATCTCCATTTCATGAATATATAGACCCCATATGAACATTCTAGATCCATCTTGCACATTCCCTTGCTTTCCAACTTTGATCCATTTTGGTTATGTTTCTTTAATTACAAGTAACCAAAGATAACTTTCTTTTTTCCTTCTAAACTCAAAAAAGTGTTTGAACCATTGTTCTTAGAATTGCTTTTCCATTCAAAATCATATATTGGAAGTCTCCATTTGGACTTGTAAATCTCCCAAACCATTTTCCATCTTGAATTTCTTTGAATTATAAGCCATTTTAGTTCAACTTTTGACCAATTATGCAACTTCATGTTATGAGCTTTTCCAACAACTTGTGACCTTCTTTCTAGACTTAAAATCCCATTTGGAGCAAGTTTTATGTTGTAAGTTTTTCCATTTGAGGCCTCCTTGTATGAGTTTTGGACATAGGTTAAAATGACCTGTAATTCACAAATGCCCAAAATACCCTTTGCTTGCCAAGACCATAAGTTGAGCTCCACACATCATATGAATGCATGCTATACCATTCTAGAAAGCTAAGACAATGAGGAACAAGTCTTATGTTGACCAAGAATTCATTTGAAATCTCCTTGAGGGGTAAAACTAGCTTGGAAGTCAAGTCACTTTCACAGACAAAAATTCAGACACCTCAGATGACCTGTAACTTGCAAGGACCATAACTTGAGTTCTATAAATCTCCTTGATGTCTTCCACCACTCAAATTAAAGGTCTTGAGATCCTCTACAAGTTTCATGTTGGCCAAGAAGCCATTTGAATCTTGCATTTTGACTTATCTTGCTTGGAAATTTGACCTAAACTAGGGGATTTTACACAGAAACCCTAATTTAGAAACTCCTCTTCTCCTTGATTTCTCTTGAATTCTCCTTGGCATATCTCCATATCCTTCTTTATATGTCAAATGATGAACCCCACATCTCTCCAATAGCCTTGAATGCCCTTCTAAATCAGTCAATTGACCTAGGGTTGACCTAGGGTTGACCCAGATGAAACCCTAGTTGACTGTCTTCAACTGTAGCTCTTGTGCTTTCATCAACAACTTGTTTTCTTCTCCAAATGACTTTCTAAGTCTCTCATAATGTCTAGATACTCTCCACGCCTTCAACTCACAGCTCACAACCCTCTTGTTGACCCTCAGATACCTTCAGCTAGGAGATGGACTCAAGGCTTGATCTGCTGAACTCTTTGCTTCCAAATTCTTTCCTGATGACTTGAATGAGATTGAATGGGGATAATAACCTCTTGATAGGCCTCTAGAGATGAGAATGATGATTGGTCCCCTGTTGGATGACTTGCTATGCTTATGCTATGCAGATGGTTAGTCTATGTACATGACTCTATATGCAAATGCTAATGATATTGAAACATAAACCAAGTGAATGAGGTTGAGCAAATTTTAGGGTGCAACACTCATACGTAAACAAATGCCAAGAGGCAGAGTACAAGAGTACAACTGAATACAACTGAAGAGACCTCAGCCTACAAGCCTGGCGATGGTCAAAATACAAGTACAGATAACAAAAGCAAAGCAAAGATAAATCAGGCCAAATGACGCGCTCCGACATCTTCCAATATCCTCAACGTCTCTGAATGGCCTAGTATGGAGATCAGCTCCTGTATCAGTAATGCATGTCGCTCAGCAGTGGATCTCAGCTTTTTGGCGTCGTCCTTGCAGGTTTCTTCGCCAAAACACTCGTCGAGTCTGCATCTCTTGGAGTCGGCCTTCGATTCACAACCTCTCAGCTCCTTGCCAAGGTCATTTACCCTAAGCTCAACAGCGCTCCTAAGTGATGTCTCTTCAGCAATCTTCGCATCCTGGGCTCTAATCTGCGCCTCTAGCGTGGCAATATGCAGTTTCAGCTCATCTTCACGCTCCTTCCGTTTGGTAAGCGTGGTATTCCACAATGTTTCCCACTTGCCGAGTCGGGAATAAGCTTTGTTTAAGAGTTCCTTCTTGGAGGCAAGCACCTTGCTAACACCGTTCAAGGCTACTCCCACTTTTTCCCTCTTGTTGGTCTCTTCAGTCAACTCTGAACCTAACCTATTAATCAACTCCGTCTGTTCCTTCATAGTGAAGGTAGCTTCATTCTTCTCATGACGCAACTGGAATATCTTTCTCTAACTTGTCATTGGCTTTCTTCAATTCTTCGTTTCCAGCCAACAATTTGTTATACTTCTCAATCTCTACCGAAGTAGGTACCTCAATCACTGGAAGATACAAAGGTTCCACAGCAGGATATGACATCAAGGAAATACTAGCTCTCTTGTGGATCCAAGCCAAATAAGGATCATAAGTTTTGCTATTGCTCTTACCTAGCAAAGCTTTCCCTCTCCTATGGATGTTAGCCCATGCATGCCTCAACCTGATCAAAACAGCCTCGCCTAATAAGCCCGTGAGATACAGGGATTCCTATATCTCAACCTCAATAGGAGCATCTCTCAAGGCATAACCAAACTGTCTCACCAGCAGAGAAGGGTTATAGTTGATACAGCTTTTCCGTCCAATCAAAGGGACATTCGGAAAGCCACTGCAACTATATATAATATCAGTGCCAAGCATTCTCCGATCAAACCAAATGATGTTCTCAGCAGACAGCCCCATCAACCGGGAAGACCAATCCAAAGTATCAACAACATCAACAAAAGGCCCTGTCTTCGGAAGATGTCCCTGGAACCACCTGTACAAAAGAGGAAGACAGCAGGAAACATTCTTGCCACGACGTTTCTCATTCTTATAGTGAATAGAATGATAAACATCACCCAAGAGAGTAGGAACTGGATTCTTCGAGGCAAGAATCAAGAAGGCATCTAAGTCAACAAAATCTGGCACATTGGGAAACAAGACAATCCCATAGATGCAGACAGCTAGAATGGCACTGAAGGCAACCCAACATCCACTCTTCGCGCACTGTGTATCCTTCTCAACCAGGACAGACAAATGAAAACCATAAGCTCCGTTCAGCTTGACCAAACCTCCAGGGAACTCAGAAGCGTCTAAACTGACAATCTCAGCAAGTATAGCCAACTCAGGCTCAACATCAACATGTATAAAGGGCATCTGGTCTAACACAAGAACTCCCAACATAGCAGAATACTCCTCCAAAGTGGGTGCCAGAATATAGTCAGGGAACAGGAAGCATCTCAGGTGAGGCTCATAAAACTGAATCAAAGTATACACCCCAGTCGTCTCAAATGCTGAAGGCCTATACAACAAACTAAGAAATCTCCCATAAAAGACTCTGAACTCAGCCCTCACCCTCTCATCTTTTAGAGCAACTAATCCCATCAAGGAAATGATATTTGGTGAATGCAACCGGTAAGAAACTGTCCTCTTCATGGACTCCATGTCTGGCCAGAAGATACACTAGAATCAGAGGGGAATGATCACACCTGCAACATAAATACACGTTAATGAAATGCAAACATGAAAATGCACATGCATATGCAAACAGGAGATCAAGTGCAATGCTGATGAAATGTGCTGCTCTGTATTGAAGCCTAAGAACCATCAAATCTTCGCCTCAAACCAAACCAACCACTCAAATGAACCCTGTAACCACATCTCACTGACAGAGATAAACCAGGTACTCTGAGGTCAAAGGTTTCCTGCAAACAGACCTACCTACCCCTCACAGGTATGTACTTAACTCGCAGACAAGGTACGACATCCTATGCGGATTCAACGTCACAGACTTTCAAGAGCGATGATACGATACCCAGAAGGTGTGGCATCATCATCCCTTGAAGCGGCCTCACTTAGTTGAATCCCAATTGATAGGTCCCCAGAGTCGACAATCCTCGGGTCAGACAACTTGTCGAGCCCTCAGGGCCAGGCAAGAAGCATCAAAGAGAATCTCGCCCGAGCGAAGATTTCGCGCCTAACTGGTGCAAGCTAAGCAAGCAGGCTAACCACTACTCTCTACTTCTAAATCTATGTGCAAACTCAAGCCCAGGTCCGACTTATCTCTCAATCTAACCCTCTTCCCAGCACAACAACAATAATATAATACTGAAAGTAAAGGCAGAAAGGTAAATACATACAAAACCAAAAACGGGAAAACAAGCGCTAGGATTGACTCGCATAGGGAACTGAAGTCCCCAGCAGAGTCGCCAGTTGTCGCTACTGCGAAAATCGGCGCCGGCTATGACAGAAGAGTCGCCACCGTGCGTTATTCATCCCACAAGAGGGAAAGGAAACGCTCAGAGTAAACCTAACGCAAAGAGGGAAAGGAATGGGCATCGCAACCAAATCCTGGATTCAAGAGTCGGTTACGCAAGGGGAAGGTATTAGCACCCCTCACGTCCGTCGTACTCGACGGGGTCCACACTTGTTTTCTATCTAAGAGTGTGTTATTCTATCTACTCTACAGGTCTGGGTTAAAAAAATGACTCAGCAAAGTATCGCACTTTATGCCTACGTATTCCCGTCAGGAACGAGAAATCAGAGTCAACGTAGTTCGCCTACCTACGAGAATGGAGGGGAAGGTTGCTCGCTAGGATATCGCATCCTATGCCTACGTACTTTCATACAGCATGAAAGATCAGAGAAAACATAGTTCGGGCTACGGAAGACACAAGCTTGTCTGACATTTTTTATCTCCTTCTGAAAAGGGTTTCCTGATTAAAGGTCCAAGAGGACAAAAACAGATTTTGAATGTTTGTTTGAGTTTTTTACGAAAGAAATGTTTTTTTAGTCTGTTTGTAACTTGTACTGCACTAAAGACTTGTGATCTGAGAGTGACTACGTTGCATGTCACCCTAAGGGTACCATACTAAGTAGTCAGACTACTGAAGAGTGACCCTTCAGCAACCTTTTCTCAAATAGCTTAAGGCTCGTAGCATACAGCACGCGTTATCCTTATTATTGTGTTTTTGAATTGTTTTGAGATGAGAAGAGAAAAACCCTAAAATTATGGTTAAAAGGGAATCTACCTACATTTATTATGCATGTGTCAAAACCTAATGTCTGTCATAATTTCCTCTTGCACAGAGAAAATCAGAGATCCTAGGGGATAAACAACAAAAGAAAACAAACAGTAAACAGTAGAATGTATGCAATGCAGCAATACCGTTGAGGCAAGAGAGAAAACAATAGGCAAGAGAAGACAAGCTCAACCTCAAACCTAGAGGTAATCAGCACAATTAAACAGACAATACAGAAAAAAACAAAAGACACAGAGGAGGCATCCCAAATAGCAGTACCAAACTCCTACAGCAAACGGCAACAGCAACTCTAAACAGTAAAGTTGAATAGACAGCAAAGTTGACAGCAAAGGCCTCATCTTCAAGCAAGCTTTTATGTTCAATCTTCATCAATCTTCAAGCTCCCACAAGCACACTCCAAGAGGAGGATTAATCATCAAGATCAAGTTATAATGTTAAAGAACTTAATGACAACCAAAGGAAATCACTAAGAACTCAACATTGCAAATGAAAGATATCCTCAAAGTTCTACTCACTTGGGCATACCACTCATCCCTCCTAAGGAGAGATGGAGCTTCCCAAGAAGGACTTTGTGTCATTGGATAGAATAGAGGCAAACAATGCACTCTATGTTTGAAGAAAGAATCAAAACTAGGTCTAAGGCACTTCCTAAAACCCTAATTTCCTAAGCTCCTAAACAAAAGCTCCACAAGAGGAAAAGCCTTCAACTCCAAGCTCCAATCCTCAATCTCAAGCATCTTCAATGAATCCAGAAGCTCCAACAAAAAGAACCCAAGCTCAAATCAACTTTAAGGCAGCCAACCAAACCAAACAAACCAAAGCACTCAAGAGAGGAATTCTTAAACACAAGCCATTTGCAAAAAACAATTAAAATAGAAAATCAAGTTGCAAAAATCTAATAAACTTCCTAGGGGAACATGAATATTTGAACAACCTAATGTAAAAAGATTGAAGCCTAAATCAACTCCTAAGTTATTTAAACAATTCCTACATTGAGATAGGTCAAGGAAATCCACAAGTTTGGGAGGGTCCTATTCTCAATACCTAAAACAGATCCTAATATTGTTCTAAAAATCCAAGAAAAATTCTAAGGGAACATACATGTCTACCCTAACACATATTAAAAAATCAAAGCCAAACTCTAAACCAAATGAGACAACTAAATTCCACAAAACAGATGGTTAATTATGCCAAATAAAGGAAATAACAAATATAAGAAAAATCACATTAAATTGAAAAATGCATGAAATGGTATTTTGTTAATCCCAGAGAATCACAAATTCCATAAGGATCATGAGGATATTTTTAGAATAATTTTCTGATCAAAATTGGAATTTATATGATTTTTAGAATAACAAAGCAATTAAAATAAAACAAAATAAAATAAACATGAATTAAAGCTGAGATAAAACACAAGCCATTGGATCAGTCAACAAGTCAAGGATCTGGACGCGCCATAGCTTGCCACCTCATTTATTTAAACACAGCGTTTTGAATTAAAAACTCCTCTCCTCAGATTAAAACACAGGCGTTGGATCTAATCTGAAGTCAAAGGTCAAGGCCAAATCCTGTGGTCCAAACATCATCTTCTCCAAGTCTCAGGCAGGCCAGGTGGAGATTCAGGCTGGTGGTTGGTGGTGGCCGGAGAAGACTCCGGTCGTCTTCTCCGGCGAGGATCCAGATTCAGGTAACAAAAAATAACAAACAAAATACCAAATCCAATCAGTTTTTCACGTACATTCCAAATCCATCATCAAAATCATCCAATTCTCAACACATAATCAAACACGAAGCAAAGTTCAGAAAGAGCATATTCAACAACTTTGATTAAACTAAAAATTAATGATATAAATCTCTTCATCTCATTGCATACATCAACCTGATCTAAAGATTTAACATTGAAACCTTATGAATCAAGAGATTCAAGTCCAAACAGATCAGCTATGTCATCTTCAATCATCACCAATTGAGTTCAAATCAAGCCTAAAACGATCTATGTCATGTTTAGATTCTAACCACAAGTTCAAATCTAACTGAATCATGCTAAATCATGCTGAATTTTAAGAAGTGCAAACCTGGTATAGATCTTGCAACAGAGGTATCTAGAGCTCGTGGCTTGCTTCCAAATGCTCCAGATAGCTTCAATGATCCACAAGGAAGATATTGCACACCTTAATTTGGCTTGAATTAGCTCCAAACTCAGAATCCGATTTCAAGTTGCAGTTGAGAAAATTTTTCTTACTCTTTCTTGCTCTGGCGCGAAATGAAGCTCAAAATTGATTTGAACTCACTCTAATGAATATATAGAAGAGTTTCATGGGCCTATGGATCCAAGTTGAAGCCCAAAACAATGATTTGCATTTTTCTGATTTTCCTTCAAAATTCAATATGACAGTCGTGCCTTGCAAGCTTGGCAGTGGTTCTAGAATGTTCTCACACCTTGCACATGTCATTTAGAATGAGTTTGGATGAAGAAATTGGCCTGAATTGCCTTGTGCATTGATTTGGATATGTGACTTGTTTATGAAGTAACAACATGCTATCTCTCAAAACTTGAACTAAATTCAA
Organism: Lathyrus sativus; assembly: GCA_963859935.3. Lineage (NCBI taxonomy): Eukaryota > Viridiplantae > Streptophyta > Magnoliopsida > Fabales > Fabaceae > Lathyrus > Lathyrus sativus. The sequence goes on along the minus strand of OZ012735.1, from coordinate 341,946,808 downwards.
AATTCTGGTATTGCCAATGATCTTAGAATGCAATTTCCAATCAAAAAATGCACTTGCTTGGTTTTGGTTTTGTAACACAAAATTCCATTTTTCCCTCCTTTTCATATTTGAAAATTCTTCATTTTCAAGCCACTTCAAATGTCTTTTTGATATGAGCCAGAAAAAACTATCATGACCACTTGGTTGCAACTCAAAACATCATTCCAAGCAACTTTCATGTTGAGCAATTTTCCATTTGAAGCTTGCAAGTTGGAGATTTTGGCCCATGCTTGAAAATGACCTATAATCTCACTTTCCCAAAATACCCCTGGCTTGTAAACCTCATAACTTGAGTTCTACAAATCATATGGATGACTTCTAGTACAATTTAGAAAGCTAAGATCATGAGGAACAACTTTCATGTTGGCCAAAAGTTCATTTGAAAACTATTTCTAGGTCAAAAGTTGCTTGGAAGTCAAGTGACTTTCACAGATAAATTTCATATTCATCTGGTGACCTGTAACTTGTCTAGGCCATAACTTGAGTTCTACAAATCAAATGGAGGACTTCTAGTACTCAAATTAAAGGTATTGTTATGCTCTACAAGTTTCATGTTGGCCAAAGATCCATTTGAAACTTGTATATTGACTTATGTGGCCTTGAAGTTAGGCACCAAACAGGTAATTTGCACTGAAACCCTAATTTAGCAACTTCCCACATTCTTGATTCTTCTTGATTTGATCTTGGCACAACACCACAAATGTATTATCACATAATTCCATGAACTCCATGACCTCCAAGTAGGCTTGAATGCTTTTCAATTGCATAATTAACCTAGGGTTGACCCAAATGAAACCCTAATTGTCTGAACTTCAACTGTGGCTCTTGCACTTGAATCAATGACTTGATTTAGCTCTAACATGGCTCTCTAGGAACTCCATGAGCTCTATACACATCTCATATTCACACCTCATGCTTCACATCCCATTGATGGTCTTCAACTGATTAAGATCTCCCACCACCTCCTGATGACTTGGATGACTTCTCAAGCTTGGGTAAGATTGCTTGCTAGGCTTCTCTTGATAATAATCACACTTGATCTCCTATTGGATGAATGATATGACATGATATGCAAATTATAGAACTATGCAAATGATAATACAATGAAACATAAACCAGGTAAAAGATGTTGAGCAAATTTTGGGGTGCAACACCTATGTCCTACCCGGGGCCTAGTGGTTTTATTGTCAGGGCCTTGTTTGATTATGTACATGCATTTTACCAATAAATCAAAAGGCGTTTTTCTTCGCATTCAAATGTTGTGATCTCTGTTATTCCTGTTTTATATTTGTTTTGAAAAATAATAAAATGGAAATAGGGTTTGTGCTAACCTGCATATCCTTGTTTTAAGCTTAACCCTTGATTTTGCAGAATCCACATAGCAGATGACATCGACTCTGGACCTTCTACGATTCACTTCGACTTCGATTTCCCGATCTATCAAGCCGAAGAAGAGATTGATGAAGACGAAGACCTTCCCGAAGAGTTGGCCCGCTTGTTGAAACAAGAAGAGAAAGTTATTCTGCCTCACGAGGAAGAGATTGAGATTGTGAATTTGGGTTCTGAAGAACTGGTCAGGAACGTCAGGATAGGAGCTGCATTGCAGAGTGATGTCAAGCAAAGATTGGTCGAGATGCTGAGAGAGTATAGTGACATCTTTGCTTGGTCATACGAAGATATGCCCGAACTTGACACTGACATCGTGGTCCATCACTTGCCGCTACTAGAAGATTGTCCTCCCGTTAAGCAGAAGCTTAGGAGGACACGACCAAATATGGCCGTTAAGATCAAAGAAGAAGTGCAGACGCAGCTTGATGCTGGCTTCTTAGCGGTCACTACTTACCCTCCGTAGGTCGCCAACATAGTGCCTGTACCGAAGAAGGACGGTAAAGTATGAATGTGCGTCGATTATCGGGATTTGAATAGGGAGAGCCCTAAAGATGATTTCCCGCTCCCTCATATTGATGTGTTGGTCGACGATACAGCTCAGTTCTCCGTATTTTCGTTCCTTGATGGCTTCTCCGGCTACAATCAGATCAAGATGGCGCCGGAGGACATGGAGAAAACTACGTTTATTACACCTTGGGGAACATTTTGCTACAAGGTAATGCCTTTCGGTCTGAAGAACGTAGGGGCCACTTACCAACGAGCAATGGTTACTTTGTTTCATGACATGATTCACCATGAGATTGAAGTCTATGTTGATGACATGATTGCGAAGTCCCAAACGGAGGAGGGACATCTGGTCAATTTGCTGAAGCTTTTTGAGAGGCTTAGCAAGTTCAGGTTGAGGCTGAATCATAACAAGTGTACTTTCGGAGTACGGTCTGGAAAACTACTGGGGTTTATCGTGAGTGAAAGAGGCATTGAGGTCGATCCTACGAAGATAAAAGCGATACAAGAAATGCCAGCGCCAAAAACCGAAAAAGAAGTCCGTGGTTTCTTGGGCAAAATAAATTACATCGCAAGGTTTATCTCTCAGCTCACGGCCACGTGTGAACCGATGTTCAAACTGCTAAAGAAAGATCAGGCGATTATCTAGAACGAGGATTTCCAGAAGGCATTTGATAAGATAAAACAGTATCTACAGGAACCTCCGATCTTGATACCCCCAGTGGCCGGAAGACCCTTAATCATGTACTTGACAGTTCTTGAGAATAGTACGGGGTGTGTTCTCGGTCAACACAATGAGACAGGCAGAAAGGAGCATGCCATTTATTATTTGAGTAAAAAGTTCACAGATTGTGAATCTCGTTACTCGATGCTGGAGAAGACGTGTTGTGCACTCTCCTGGGATGCCAAACGTTTACGACAGTACATGCTCAACCACACAACCATGCTAATTTCGAAGATGGATCCGATCAAGTACGTCTTCAAGAAGCAAGCGCTTTCGGGCAGGATTGCCAGATGGCAAATGGTGTTGATGAAATATGACATTCAGTATGTTGCCCAGAAGGCCATAAAGGGAAGCGTATTGTCTGAATACCTCGCCGAACAACCGATCGAAGATTATCAGCCGATGAAGTTTGAATTCCCTGATGAGGATATCATGTTTCTCAATGTGAAAGATTGCGATGAACCGTTGCCCGACGAGGGTCCAGATAGGAAATCCCAATGGAAATTGATATTTGACGGGGCGGTTAATTCTTACGGAAGTGGCATTGGGGCAATCATCATGACTCCCCATGGATCTCACATCCCGTTCACCGCTAGACTGACATTTCCGGTCACCAATAACGAAGCAGAGTACGAAGCATGCATCATGGGTCTAGAAGAAGCAATTGATTTGAGAATCAAGAACCTAGATGTATATGGTGACTCGGCACTTGTGATTAACCAGATTAAAGGGGAGTGGGAGAATCGTCAATCGAATTTGGTGTCGTACATGAACTTTTCCAGAAGGCTGCTTCCGTTCTTTGATCGAGTGGAACTCCATCATGTGCCCAGGGCCGAAATTCAAATGGCTGATGCCTTAGCCACGTTGGCTTCGATGTATAAAGTCAATTTTTGGAATGAAGCTCCAAGAATTGTTCTTTCTCGTCTTGATAGACCTGCATTCGTCTTTGCGATCGAGGAAGCCTCCAATGGCAAGCCATGGTTCCATGATATCCAGACTTTCCTTATGACTAAGGAGTATCCCGCGGGAGCGTCAACCCAGGATAAGAAGACTCTAAGGAGGCTGTCTGGAAATTTCTATCTCAATCCTGATGGAGTTTTGTATAAAAGAAACCACGATCTCGTGCTACTCAGATGTGTAGATGAGAAAGAAGCGAGTATGCTCATGGAAGAAGTCCATGAAGGCACATTTGATACGCACGCCGGCGGGCATGCTATGATGAGAAAGATCCTGAGGGCGGGATATTACTGGCTGACGATGGAATCAGATTGCTTTAAATTCGCGAAGAGATGTCATAAATGCCAGATTTATGCTGATAAGATTCATGTGTCGTCGTGCCCATTAAATGTCATGTCCTCCCCGTGGCCGTTCTCCATGTGGGGCATCGACATGATAGGCAAGATCGAGCCCACTGCATCTAACGGTCATTGCTTCATTCTAGTAGCCATCGACTACTTCACCAAGTGGGTGGAGGCAGCCTCGTATGCTAACGTGACCAAGCAGGTGGTGGCTAAATTCATAAAGAGGGACATCATCTGTCGATACGGAATTCCCTAGCGGATCATTACTGATAATGGTTCGAATTTGAATAAAAAGATGATAAAGGAGCTGTGCCAGAGTTTCAAGATTGAACACCATAACTGATCTCCTTACCGGGCGAAGATGAATGGCGCCGTTGAAGCGGCCAATAAGAACATCAAGAATATTGTGCAGAAGATGGTTGTGACCTATAAGGATTGGCACGAGATGTTGCCATTTGCACTACACGGTTATCGTACAACGGTACGTACATCAACCGGGGCAACTCCTTTCTCACTGGTGTACGGTATGGAAGTTGTCCTACCGTTAGCAGTTGAGATCCCTTCTTTACGAGTTTTGGTTGATGTGAAACTCGATGAGGCAGAATGGATTAAGAACCGACTAAACCAACTCAGCCTGATGGACGAGAAGAGGTTAGCATCAATTGCATATGGTCGTCTGTACCAAAGCCGAATGAAGAAAGCCTATGACAAGAAGGTGCGTCCTAGAAGCTTTCAGATAGGTGATCTCGTCCTGAAGAAGATTCTTCCTCCACACTCCGATCACCGGGGCAAGTGGACTCCCAATTATGAAGGTCCGTACATCATCAGCAAGGTTTTCTCGGGAGGAGCCTTGTTGTTATCCACGATAGATGGCGAAGATTTTGCATCCCCGGTGAACGCGGACGCAGTTAAAAAATACTTTGCTTAAAAAATGACCCGCTGGAAAGAAAAAGAATATCCAGGCAAAAATGGGGCATCCCGGCGAACCATAAAAAAGGGAAAAAGGTTCGGGCAAAAATTAGGGATATAAATGGAAAAATGTACACCCGCAAAGTCGAAAACCCGGAAGGGCGACTTTGGCAAAAAAGGGTATCCCGGTGAATCAAAAACCCGAAAGGACGATTCAGGAAAAAGTTAGGGATTTGAAAAAGCAAATGACTGCGTTCCGCATGTGGAATTTCATTGTTTAGTGGTTTGGAAGACCTGAGGGTCGTTTATCTGAATCAATCTCTTCTGAAGCTGAAGCGTCGGAGAAGTATCGAAGTCGAGTAAGACATAGAGGGATCAACTCATGGTGTTCGTCTACGCCGCATTGCCGACATTTGTGTATATACTGATGTATATTTATGTTTTTATATTTGCGCAACTTCCTCATTCCAGGAGCTTGCATCTATTGTAAAACATTTTTACCCATTCAGGGGTTCGTCATCAATAAAATATATACTATTCAACAATTCTTTTTGTTTATTTAGCATCTATCTGTTTTGTTTGCGAAAAAGAACGCCGATGTTTTTGATAAAATGTGCATACATAAACTTACTGGCCTAGGCCACCAATTTTTGAAACAATGAATTACTTGAACATTGTCACAAGATGATAACTTTGATAGGTGCCTTTGAGAAGGGTATCTCGTCTGTTTGTTTGTGTTGTTGCAGGTACAACATATTCCAAGACAGTACGCCGTATGGTTCCCAAGCAGGATGATTCCTTCTACCCCAGCAAGTGCAGCAGCATCTCCCCACGGAGTCTGAACATGAGATTGTAAGCATTGATATGTCTCCCCAAGCAGAGAAGATTCTCCCCAATCAGAGGTATCCTGAAGGATCATCATTTCCCCAGCTGAGCCATGCGTTGAGGCGTATGTTCTACCCCAGCACCGAGGCAAAGCGCAGATTCTCATAGAAAACTATCCGCAAGTATGCAGCACTCGATAGTTTAAGACTGAAGTCTCCAGCGGAATTGAGATTCCCCACAGAGTTGTATTCTCCCCAGCAAGCAGGATGATTCCTTCTTCCCCAGCCAAGTTTGCAAATCCCCAAGAGAGCTGAGTCCTTGGAAGCCGTGCGAGCCATGATTGGTTTTCCCCAGTAGAATGTTGAACAGCTGATGCTGTATTTCCCCATCGGAGTCGTTATCTCCAGGGAAGTTTTGCCGCGAAGGCCTTGCAGTTTATTTCTGCGATTGACATCGTTTTCCTCAGCAATTGTGGTTTGAATACCTGGTTGAGCGGGTTCAGGTTCTTGTAGAACTTTGTTCACTGCAGCAGTCGTCTGAAGTTCATTTCCCCAGGCAGAATCCAATTGAGATTGGCGTGACTTCTTCTCCTCGGCAGGGTGATTCCTTCCCCCACTAGAGTGGTTCTTTCTTCTTGACAGGGGGATTCTCCCTTCAGCATTTATTTTGCTGATGGGGTCGTAGCATTTTGCATGATTGCATAGCATTTACCCTAAAAACGCGTAGCATTTCCACCGTGTGGAGCATTGCACCATTGTCAAACATATGCATATGAAACATGAGCTAGGTCGTTACCGTTCTTGTTTTGCAGATGTTCCTCCGCAAAATGATTTGCTCAAGATGATTCTTGAATTCCCCAGCGAAGTTGTTTGCTGAAGATGATTCTTAAAATCCCCGGTGAAGTCGCCAGAGTTGGTTGCTCAAGTCGATGCTTAGAATCCCCGACAGAGTGTTTGCTCAGGATGATTCCTGAAATCTCCAACAGAATTATTGGTTCAGGATGATTCTTGAAGTCCCCGACGGAGTTATTTGTCCAAGATGATTCTTGAAGTCCTCAGCAGAGATGATTCACCCAGAATGATTTCTGGATCCCCGAAGCAGAGTTACTTGATAGTTCTCCAGAATCCCCCAGCGGAGATGTGTCATCCCCAGCAGATTTCTGAATGGCAAAGTTGAAATTTCCTTGAAGACTTGATGATTGAAGTCCGATAGCGGTGCCAAAACCCCTGACTTACTGATGAATTCTAAATGTCGAAGCAGTTCTCCTAGCTGACGCGGAGTGCCTGACGGCAAAAGAATGTATATCCTTAGTGGTCTATGATTGACTAAGGATTCCATTTGAAGACTTACTGATGAAGTCCGGCTGCGATGTCGAAGCAGTTTGCCTAGCTGATGCAGAGTGCCTGACGGCAAAAGATTGCGTATCCTTAGTAGTTCCTGATTGATTAAGGATTCCATTTGAAGACTTACTGACGAAGTCCAAATGTGATGTCGACGCAGTTCTCTCAGCTGATGTGGATTGCCTGATGGCGGAAGTTTGGATATCCCTATTTGGTTCATGAGTGACCGAGGATTCTATTCCCGACTTACTGACGAAGTCCGGTTGACGCCCAAAAATTTCTTTGAATGCCCGATGGCATGATTAACTTGATTGTTAAAAAGTTCCTAATAACCCGATGAGTCCCGAGGAATCCTTCTGCCGCAGTGTTGCAGAATGCATGACGGCAATATCAGCTATGCTTCACCAGTTACCAAATGACCCGTGATCCCTTGATGACTTGAGGAAGAAGCTGCAGCGAAATCTGATAATCATCCCGACGGAGATTTGAGAGTAGCCCTTCACCAGTTACAGAGTAAGCGGTGATCCCTTATTGAACTACTGATGAAGTCTGACAAAGATGTTTTCAATGTTCCTAGCGACACAATGAGTCCATAGGTGACGATAAGGAATTCTTCTGCTATGACGCAGGATGCCTGACGACATGATCAACCATCCATTGCTAGTTACCGTGTAACCGGCGATCCCTTGATGACTTGAGGACAAAGATCTACGGCAAAATCAGATGATCATCCTGACGGAGATTTGAGATTAGACCCTTCACCAATTTACGTGTGACCAATTCCCCCAGCAGAGTTGCCGCGTAACTATCATGTTCAGTTTTGAAGATGTTCCTACCAACCAGAGTATCGTTTACCTATGCGGTTAGAAGATCGCCAATTACTGTGTAACCAGTGATCCCTTGATGATTTGAGGATGAAATGATATCATATGAATCAGAGAATCATCCTGATGGAGATTCAGATCAGTATTTCTCCAGCTAGTTGCCGTGCAGCTATTATTTCAGTTTTCGAATATTTGTCCCCATCAGAGTACCGTGTACTTGTGCAGTTGGCAAATTTCCGGGATTGTTGGTATTCAACCGTCTTTTACCTTGATTTTTTGAGAGCCGTTCGCTTCTCACCCAGTCAGGTCCAAGCCATTTTAATAAGGGCAGCTGTTGCACCCCAAAAATTGCCCAACTTTTCTTTACCTAGCTTGTGTTTCATTTCATTCACATTAGCATTATCATTTGCATTTCATTAACATGTATGTAAGAGATCAAGAGGTATGATCACCAGTCAAGGGCTACATAAGACTTTGAGGCTAGCTAAGAAGGTTATTCAGATGTTCAAGGGTTGATATCCTTGTCAGAGAAGTTAAAAGATCCTCAGAGAGAGTGATTGAAGCCAAGTGTGTAGGTCTCCTAACTTGAGAATTGTGGGAAGTAATCAGATATTTCTGAAGCCATGAAGTTAGACTTGAGTTCTTGAGAGAGCTCGTGAGAAGTGTTGAAGATCACTTTGAGGCCTAGACAGGTCATTTTGCAAGATTAAGAAGCCTCAGCCATGAGTGGTGCAGCTAGGGTTTGACTGGGTCAACCCTAAATCCACTGAGGATTTGAAGGAAGGTTGAGACCTAATCCAAGAGCCATGTGATAATGGATTGATAAATTGAGATGTTCTAAGAATTATTTCAAGGTTAACTCATCATGATTGAAGAGTTTGAGAAATTTCAAGCTAGGGTTTCTAAGACTTGACAGTGTAAAATCCCCTAGTTTGACCCCTATCTTCAAGGCAATTTAGCTCAAGATATGATTGTCATCTCATCTCGACCCCAACATGATTGTCTAGAGCATGAGCTTAGAATTAACTTGAGTAATAGAAGTCCTTGATAGGGTTTATATAACACAAGTTATGAGCCAGACAAGTTACAAGTCATCTGAGGTATGTGAATTTGGAGCTTGAAAATTACCCAACTTGCATGAAACTTTTGCCCAAGAAGGATGATTCCTATGAACTTTTGGTCAACATGAATGTTGTTCCTTATTCTCTTAGATTTCTAGAAAGTACTAGAAGTCCTTTATAGGATTTGTAGAACTCAAGTTATAGCTTTAACAAGTCAAGGGTATTTTGGGAAGTTGTGATTATGGGTCATTTTTGGTTATAGGTCATTTTCACCAACTTAGACACCTCAAATGAAATTATTTTCAACTTGAAAGTTGCTCAAAATGGGGTTTTAACCTTGACCATATATCAAGGAGACATTGAAATGGCTCAAGGAAAGACTTGGTTCAAGAAGTTGTGAAAAATGAAGGATTAAAATGGATTAAATTACCAAAAATTCAAATAAATCATTTTGTGTGCAAATGGAGCAAAGTAATATCATTTTTTGAATGGAAAAATAATTTTAGAAACTTTGGCAATATTAGAATTTTTATTTGAGTCCAATATCACGCCTTTTTTCTTTGTTTCTTCATGATGAAGTAACATAACATACACAAGCCATTGGATGAAAACAAGGAGGGAAACATCACCGTTCATGTTCAATATCTCATGAGAAGTTGAATGCAAGCTTGCTAAGGCCAAAACAGAGTGGGAATCATGACTGGTGTAAGTGAGATTTTGGAGAGAATTTGAAAATCCAATTTCTCATTCTGAAGCTTTGAGAAAGTTCTAGATGATTCTAATGAGTTCTATATAAGTTGGTAAGTGTGTTCAGCCATTTTTTTGGAAGGATTTGAAGCTGGTAGCAGAGAGAGCCATTGAAAATTCAGAGCTGCAAGTTGAAATCGAATTCTGAGTTTCAGGCCAGATCAAGGGAAATTGAAGATTGCATTAGCTTTGGAAGGAGTTTTGGAGTGTATCTGCATCATCTTGGAGGCTGAAGTGATCAAGAACCCCTTCTGTTACACCTCCGAACACAGGTTGGTACATTTCGTTTTTGTGCATAATCTAGGAGGAGATAGATAGAAATCTATAGGTGGTTAGGATCTGGATGATGTATAGATCGATTTGAGCTGATCAATTTGGGAATTAGAGACAAGTTAGGATGCAAATCATTTTCTGTTGAAGCTGAATTCTTGCAATTCTTGGATTGATATTCAAGATTAGATAGGGGAAATTGATCACCATGAGATGAGGATCATTTATGTGCATTTAATTGAAGTTCTGAGGAGATTCATGATTTTGACAAGTTTTGGAATAGCTATCGGGTTTGAAAATCCATGGAGATTTAGATGATTCTAAGGTTGGATTCATGATCAGCATGAAAAATGGAGTGAGATGATGTATCATTTTGTAATTTTTGATGACCTGTATATTGGACCTCACCGGAGAAGACGGTGGCGCCACTGCTCAGGCCACCGTCTGTAAATTCCCTCCATCTGAACATTTGAATGAAGAAGATGAGCTGTGAGCGTTGGATCATCATGAAGACTTGACCAAGTAAACCAAGCAGACGACCACGATTAAGTTTGAAAGGGCTGACTATTGACTGAAGCCAATACGCCCCATTTCACTTAACTGAAGCAAATGGGCCTAGCGCTTGGATTGATATCCACACCCTCCATCTGGCCCAACCCAGGATTTGAACTGACTTGAATTTCTATTTGCTACGAAACTTTTATTAATTCATTTGTTTTTCTTTTAATTTCATCATTTCATGCTAGTGTGACAATAATTCATAAAAAATAGAAAAATAGGTCAATTAATTCCAGATTTTCCCCCCTGATTCATGATTGGATCTAGAATTTTATTGAATAAAAATATTAGGAAACTCATGCATTTTCAATTTTTGTGCATTTTTTACATTTTATTTGATAATAAAATTGCCATGGTTGACACCTCTGTTTGATGATTTTAGTGTGATCACTTGATGATGAGTTTCGGCTTGATTTTTTGTGTGTGATTAGCTTAGACATGTATGTTCCCATAGTATTTTTCTCATATTTTTGTGATGAAATTAGGTGTTGTTTTTAGGTTGAAACTTTAGGTGCTCCCTTTTAGGGTTTAAGCTTAATACCTTATAGTGTAGAATTTATTTCTAGGTCTTATTTGAGGATTTGATCTATGAAATTAACATGGTAGAGTCATGATTGACATAGGTTCCCATAGTTATTTTTGTAGGATTTCATAATTGATTTTAGTATTTTAGTTAGAACTAACTTTAATACTAGGTTTTAGGTGATCCTAACTTGTTAATTCAACTAGAATGATTTCATTGGTTCCCTTAGAATAGGGTGTTGCTTCTCTTGCTCTTGGATGATGATGAAGACTTGTGTGGGCTGCTGTGGAATACATGGTGGAGATTGGACTTGAAGATTTCTCTCCTTTTGGTGTAGTTTGTTTAGGGTTAAGGATTAGGGTTTTTAGGGAGATCCTTTAGAATAGAGTTTCTTCCTTCATGAAACATGGAAGGTGTTGATCACTTCCATTCCTCCCTATGATGTAAGGTCCCATTATGAAGGCCCCATCCCTCCTTTGGTAGGATGTGTGGCTCCTCACAAGTTGGTAGAACCTTTGAGGGTTCCTTTCTTTGATGGTGGAGTGCTTAGAGGTAACCTTTGGTCTTCACTTTGCTTCTCCCTATCCCCACCTTACTCTTGTTAGATGAATCTTTCTCCCTTTCTAGAGGATGGAGTTCCTTGCTAGAAGATTGAAGATGCTAGAGGTCTCACTTCCCTTTGTTTGAAGACTGCCACTGGAGCTGAAGCTTGAAGGAGAAGAACAAGTTGATACTTGTGTTTGATGCCTTGAAAGCTTGAAGAAGCAAGTTGATACTTGCTATTGAAGATGAAAGCCTTGAAGAACAGTTACAAATTGAGGACTGAACTGCTGTCAGAGGATTGCTTTGCTGTGAAGTTGTGGAAGCTGTTAATCTGCTTTCTTTCCTGTCTGTCTTCTTTCTGTGCAACTGTATTGATGTGACTTGTGTGATTTGCTTGATGCATTAGAATAAGTTCATGTTTAGATTGTGTTAGGCTAGGAGCATGATTGCACTAGAGGTTGAGTTGCTCCCTCTGCTTGTATTTTTACTGTATGGCTTTGCTTGCGGGTATTCGATAGAGCTCTGCTCCCTTGCCTATATGGATTGTGATTTGCTTGATGGCATCTTATTTTTTCTGTATGATTGCAGTTATTCATATCTGGCTTGAGGTTGAGATGAGCTTGTGGAGGCTGATGCCCCACACACATTTCCTCCCTCACTTGCATTGCATGCATTTTACAGTTGTTTATCTGTTTACCGTTTAAGATGATGCTTTATCTGTTTCTGTTTATCATTGACATGATCCCCTAGGAATCTCACTTCCTTTGATAAGGAAGTGATGATTAGAACTTTAGGTTGAAACCTATGCATGATAACATCTAGGAGATCCCTGTTTCAAACCTCAACTATAGGATGAATCCTTGGCATGACAACATTAGGACTTGATAGTCTCCCCGTAGTTGTCCCTCTCTCTTCCCATCTCAAACAACAGTAAAAAACGTAATAAAGGCAAGTTAGTATAAGCGCGTTACGAGCCTTAAGCTACTTGGGTAATGATAATTAAGCGGCCTCCTCTCAATTGTCTATAATGTTTAGTATACGTCCCTTGGACGATATGCGACGCATTCGTTCCCAGTTCATAGTCTCTAGTGCTGTACAAACTACAGACAACTAAAAAACAGTTCTTCCGTAAAAGACAGAAAACAAACTTCAAACCTTTTTTGCCCCGTGGGCCCATAATTCAAAGGAAGCTTTTCTGAAGAAAAGAGTGTCGTTAACTCCCAGTTCTACCACAAACGGTAACGCCTAAGTCTCCAAGGGTCGAGCTGCGTACACCAAACTGCTGGAACAGTTTGTTAACCCTACTCGATAAAACAGATGAATCTGAATCCCCGTAATCCGTATTATCCCGAACTACGTAAGCTTTGATCTCTCATATCTGTTGAGAGTACGTAGGCACAATACTGACGTATTGGCGATCCACCTTCCCCCATCACCCGTAGTTAGACGAACTACGTTGACTCTGATTTCTTATTCTCTGATGAGAATACGTAGGCATAAAGTGCGACGCTTTGCCGAGTCATTTTCTTTTGTTTTCAGACCAGCCTTGATAGGTAGATAGATAAAACCAACCCGTCAGATAAGCACAACAAGCGTGGATCCCATCGAGTACGATGGACGTGAGGGGTGCTAATACCTTCCCCTTGCGTAACCGACTCCCGAACCCAGACAATGGTTGCGATGACCTTGTCTTATACATTTTCGTCAGGTTTTCCCGATCGTTCCCTTTCCCGTTCTGAGGGATAAATAACGAAAGGTGGCGACTCTTCTGTTTTGCCGGCACCTTATTTTCACGGAAGCGACAGCCAGGTATATGAAGGATTTTTTCTGGGATGAGAACTTTGGGAGTGACCGTACCAAGACAAAGCTTGAGCCCATCTGCCCCAGTATCTGAATCTTGTATTGGTATGCCCCTGTTTGAGCCTCAAAAGGACTTGCCCCAAGTTCACAAGGTCATGAGAGAGTTTTGATTCAAGCCAGTATTAGTGAATGATCAGGTTCCTCTTTGATTGCACCTTGTTGGAATTTCTATTATTTCAAGTACTGATTTACAGTTAAAATTGATCATTAAAAAAATGGTAATTTTAATGCGAGATTCATGTAAGTTTTGAAAATATCACATTTATTAGAATGATGCGAAAGTGTGTGACGAATACACTGCTAGTCTAAACGCAATGCTGATTTAATTGGTGTGAAAGATATAGCAATACTATGACACCAATACAGAAGATTAGCAAATATGTAGGAGTCATTTTACGCAACCATTTTATAGTATGCTTTCAGAACAAGCTCTGCCTCAATTAGGTCTCTTGAGGGTTGAATCGCAGTCTGGTTCACAGTTTAGAAACAAAGGATATAAGGCTCAAAATTTAATTTTAACCCACCCCTTCTTCGTGATGAACTCTAGTCCTACATTCAGTTAATTCTACATAAACACTTAGAGTTTAATAGTGTAAGCTTGATGATTCAAGGTATGCTTGAAATAACAGTCACCTTTTTTTTTGTTTTTTTATGGATGTTAGTGACCCTTTTGATTCTTGATATGGTGGTCATTTAATCTTATTTTTCTTTTTCTGAGGACTCGAGGGCCTCTTTTAATTTTTATTTTGATCCCTAACTTTTGCATGAACTAATTTTGTTCTTCAAGTCCATCGGGATTGCCTTGATTTTTGCCTAAGTCTCCTTTTGAGGTGTTCGACTTAGCAGGCTTTTGATTTTTCTTGGAGGATTGTGATTGCTAATTCATTGGTATTTGGAGAACAACCGTCATCTCTTGGATCTGGTCTCATGATTTGAGTGCACACTCAGGTTAACCGAACACTACCCATGCCCCAGGTTAAGTGTAAGGGTTTAGAAATCCGAAGGAAACTCCTACTTCTAGGCTCGAAGTGGTTAACTAGAGACTAACTCCTTATCTCTCCGGTGTTTGGGGATTGAAACAATGCCTGTACATCATCGACGAGATCTTATCTGAAAGCATATTATCAGCAATTATGGGTATTTCGTTTTCGTCATCCTCCCTCAGATCTTTGCTAAACAGCAGTACGATAAAGGAAGTGGAGTGAAAAAATTTTGTGATTTTTTTGACCAAAACATGCATAATTATCACATTAACAATACCATTAATAAACAAAAATGTTAAAAAGAAAGTAGCAATTAACAGAAAAGAAACTACAGATGCTTAAAAAACATAATCTAACAATGCCAGCATGGAGGAACTGGGCTTTTCTTCCTTGATCAGTTGTCTTAAGAGGATGCGTCTTAAAGTCCTCAAACTCATTTAGGTGCGAGGCGAATACGCACAACCAAACTCCCTTCTTGAAAGGATATGCATCCTTCGTCAATCAATTGTTGCACCCTAGCCTGGAAAGCTTTACAATCTTCTGTCGAATGCCCCATTGATCCAGCATGGTATCCACAATGTGCCTTGGAATCACACCTAGGAGGGTATGGTTCTGACACCGGCTTGAGAGACTTATGCTCCACTAGTGAATTTCGAATCAAATGTGGCAGAAGCTGAGTTTAAGACACAAGAACTACATGGAGAGGAGTGTTCCTTCTTCCTAAATTATTGTGAGGCATGTGTTGATTTTGGTGTGGATTCTGATTTCCTAGGCCATAAGCTCATTGATTTGCATAGGGAGCAGCCCAAGGTTTCTGAAATGGTTCCTTAGGTATTGTTGGTTGTCCTCTTAGGATCCAAAGGTGGACGTCATCATCTTCCTCAGCGTTAGTGAGATGCGCTCCCAAGTGGCTTATCGAGGTCTCTTCAGCAGATGCAACCCTTTTGGACTTCTCTTTCAGTTCTTCTCTTAAGATCATGGTCTCAACAGGTTTATTAGAGGATAAAGACACCTCATCTGCCAAAAACTCAACCTTTTCCTTGTGGTACCAGATTCTGATTGGTCCACTAGGCTCTTGTATTTTCTCTTTGCCAGATCTTTGAGTTGAACCATTTATGCTATGACATTCCTTTCTGGTCAATTTTTGCAAATTGTTTTGAAAGCTTCCACACTCTTCAACGGCATGCCCTATGATTCCAGTGTGATACCCACATTCTACCCTTGGGTTGTCTTCCTCGAAGACTATGTGTTTGTTGTTAATTAGCTCTCGAACCTTATTCTTGAATGACCAACATCCTTCAATAAAGTGCCCCCTTGCCCCTTTATGGTATTCACATTGCGCATTAGGATCATATCCAGGTGGAAGAGGAGTACGAGCTGGCTAGAGGGATATGGGTACGACCAATGAACCCTGAATCAGGTATGATAGTAGTTATCCACACGGTATAGGAATAGGTTCAAGAATAGGGCGAGACTGAGACTTCTTACTGCCTTTGTGATCCAGAACAGGTGATGAATGTGGATTTTGAGGTTTTGGGAGAATTGTTGAGGATAAAACCCAAGAGGAGCAACATACAATGGGATATTCACTGCAGGCTGTGGAGTGGAATAAACTGCAGGAGTAAAACTCCTACTTGTGATACCTTCTTGAAGCTTTTCCTTTCTCCTCTTCAAACTTGTTATATCCTCTAGTGTCTGCTTCGTCTTGTCTTTCCTGCTGTTGTCATCTTTTCTCAGCTTAACTTGATTCTTCCTCAAGTGTTCCATGGTCTTCCAGCACTAGGTCGAGTTCAATACTTGTGTCGGGAAATCAACTGCAGATTATGGACAAAGAATGGATAAGCTTCTGGCTGAGAGAATGATTATGCAATGCAATGACATGCAAATGCAATGTAGGCCCAAACAGGATCACATGTTCCATCACATTCTAAGGTCAGATAGAACAGCAGGTGAATAACATATATCTTCGATTATCGGAACCCCATTATTGTACCCCAAAATTTGACCAACCTTTTCTTTACTTGGCTTATGTTTTCATTGAATTGTTCTAGCATTTGCATTGCATATCATTTTTCATTTGCAAGGGATCAAGAGGTGTGCATAGAAAGATAAGGTTTGTCAAAGGTTTCCAAGCAAGCTTGAATGCTCATCAAGTCATTAGAAGCTGGTTAGAGCTCTTTGAGAAAGTGAATGGATGTAAATTGCTTATCTCCTATCTTGGAGGCCAATTGAAGATCATTTGAGGATCAAAATTTCATGGATAGGGATATGAGGTGTTGTGAAGCTCATTGAGTTCTTTTAGAGACATTGTGGAGCTTATGCAAATTGTTATATCATGTGCAAGAGGTTGCACTCAAAAGATTGCACACCTAGGGTTTCATCTGCCTAGTGCAAGATACATTGTGGATTTGAAAGAGATTAAGACTTAGTTCCAAGTCATTGGAGTCATCTAAAGTTGTGTTGAGGCATCTAAGATGTTATTTAAAGATCAATTCAATAAGAATTAAGAGTGTGAGAAGTTACTAAATTAGGGTTTCAGAGGTTTGTCAGTGTAAAATCCCCTATTTAGTGCATAACTTCAAGACCACATATCTCAAGATACAAGTGTAATCTCACTTTGACATAAACATGAAACTTGTAGAGCATGTTCCTAGCTTTAATTTAAGTACTATAAATCATCCATTGGGTTTCTAGAACTCAAGTTATGATGCTGGCAAGTTAGAGGTCTCAGATGAATCATATTTTCAGTCAACAAAAGTCAACCACTTCCAAGGCACTTTTGACCTAGAATCATGTTTCTCCTCAACTTTTAATGAACATGAAAGTTGTTCCTAATGATCTTAGATTTCTAAAAAGTCCTAGAAGTCCTTCATCTCATTTGTGGAACTCAAGTTATGAGGCTTGCAAGGCAGGGGTATTTTGGGAAAGTGAGATTATAGGCCATTTTCATTATAGGTCCTTTTCATTCACTTTGTGCACTTCAAATGAAACATTCTCCAACATGAAAGTTGTCCAAAATGAGCTCAATTTCATCCTAAAACACAACTTTGTCATGGAGTTGGCATGGATATGGAGATTGGTGAAGAAATTCAATGGAAATTTGAACTCAAAGTCATGAATTAAATTGAATTGGTTTTAATTCATTTTCATGTCATGTTTGTGCTTATTTTGATTCACAATGTCACAACAAGAAGGATGCCTAAGTTTTTTTTGGCTCACGATGAGAAATACACGTGCAATTTCAAGTTACTTTAAGAAGAAATTTCACATTCAATATCCACCATTGGATCAAATTAAGGATCAATTTACATCCACATGATCACTACACACTCCCAGCAACTAGTTTGAATCAAAATCAAGGAAAATTGGAGGGAATTCACGTGTGCATGAAGATTCCATTTCCAATTTGGACATTTTTGAATTGCACTCTAATCAGGCCAAATTGGGCCTCCAATTGTTTCTAGATTCAACATATAAAAGCTTCAGATGAATTTTGAAACTTCATTCAATCATTTTCGTGGAAGAAGAGCTTGAACACAGTTGGAAAAGTGAAGAGCATTTTGAAAATCGTGAATCCAGATTGAAGCAATTTCCAAGCAATTCAAAGCAAGCAACATCTTCCTTGAACTTCCTTGAGTAATTCTGCACAGTTTTGAGCAAGCTTAAGCACGTGTGAAGCTCCAACGGAGAGACTCCGTTAGGTATTCCTCTTTTCCAAAATTCTCTCTCAATATGCATCCATTTCACTCCATTCTTGTTTCATACTGAAGACCTACATATGTAGGCAAAATCTGGATAAGAACTTGTGATGTTTGTGCAATTTCAGTTATGATGTTTGAATTTTCATTCGTTCGTATATCTCTGTTTATGCTTGATCAATGAAATTGGATCGTGGATTCGTAATCTACACAACTTTGAGATCATTTTAGTGTTAAATTTTGTTCTATTTGGTGATGATTTGAGTCTACAACTCCGACTGTGTGACCGGAGACTGTAGCTCTGTCATCTGGTTTTGTTTTCCGTTTTGCCTGCATGGACTGCCATGTGTGTGGCTGAATTGTTGACCAGCTGAGATCAACGGATCAGATTAGATCTGACCAGCCTGCATGTTATTTGACTTGCCATGTCATAAGTAATACGCTGCGTTTCATTTAGTTGGAATTAGATGGGCTTATCTTACTATACGCACCCCCTCCTAGTCTGACCCATTGCTTTTTGCCTTTTTTCTTTGCTATTTGCACCGCTGGCTCTTTTTAATGTTTTTTATTTTATTTTCTTTATCTGTTTTCATTTTAATTCATTAAACTAATTCCAAATATTGTAAAATCCCATAAAAATATTTTTAGGATACTTTGAGATGTCATTTAATTTTTGGGTTATTTTTTAATTAAAATGGGATTTTCTATTTGGAATGGATTTTTAATTGAATTTTTCTTGTTCTTATTTGTTTCTTGCTTGTTTCTTGAGCAATCTTGATCTCCTATGAACAATATTTTTTCCTCACTTCCATGATGAGTTGAATGATCTTTGAGAATGATTTCCCCCTAGTTTAGTTAGTTTTGGTTTGACTTTTGATCCATTTTTGTTGACCCTCGACAACCCTTCTTCAAAGTGGAGCATCCTTGTGAATCAAATTCTTTGATGATGCTTTGAAGTGACTATTGGTTGTGATCTTTTGGCCTCTGGTTGCCAACTCTTTTGTGTTCATTTGAGATTTTATTTGGTTATTTTTGAGCCTTTTTCCTATTTTTGAAGTAACTTGCAAGTCATGTTACTTCTAAGGGAGGTTCATACAAACACTTGACCTAGTTTGAATGGGAAATGACTTCTAGGGATCCCTTGAGCTCTCAATTCTTGTTGATTCATACTTTTAACATGTTGAGGTATTTGAATGCTCATTTTTAGGTCATAAACTTGTTCATTGCTTGTTGAGATTTGCATTTCTTTTTAGGCTTTCCACTTGAAGTTCAAGTGTTAGATGTGCTTAAGACATAGGTCTTCTTCCATGCCTATGCTTGCATTCTCTTTTGTGATTTTCTTTATTTGGTTTATGTACCTTCTCCTCTCACCTTTGCCTCTATCTCATGACCTTATAGTCCCATTTGAGATGGTTTAGTCTCTCCTTTGGAGGTACTTGAAGCATATCATGAATAGTGATTCATTGAGGACTTCTCTTGTGTGTTCTTGCATGATCATTGAGTTTTTCTATGGTTGAGTTGCCCATGTGAGTTCCTTGTTGTCCTCACATTTCCTCCCATTCTCTAATTTGATCATGGCTTCTTCCCTTTATTTTGGTTTGCCTTTGGGCATTTTGGTTGATGACAAATGGTTGTAGGATTTTTTCTCCCATTTCATCCCACTTTTGTGCACTTGTTTGCTCTCTTTTGTGTGCATTATTTCACCCTTCTTCTTTGCATCTCTCATATGCATGCTTGAGGTTGAGATGTGCTTGTGGAGGCTACTACCCCATACTTTCTTCCTCCCTCACTTTCATTTTAATTGTGCATTACATGTTTGCATACTTGCATCTTCCTTATTTCATGCTTCCTTCTTCTTTTTTCTTTCTTCTTTTCCATGTTCCCTTAGGACCTCTAATCTTCCTTGTTAAAGGTCGATTATGATAGACCTTAGGCTTGAACCCATGCATGATAACAATAGGTAGCATTCCCTTTCATCCCAATTATAGGTACACTTTGCATGAGAACATTAGGTTGAGTATTAGTCTCCCTTTAGAGTGTCTCTTTCTTTTCATCTCCAAATTCTCTTAAAACACTTAATAAAGGTTAATGAATGTTGTAAGTTAAGAGCCTTAAGTACTTGGGAAATGGTGATTGGAGGGCTTCCTCTCAATTGCTTAGAGTGTTTAGTGTACGTCCTTAGGACGATATGCGACGCATTCGCTCCTAAGTCATAGTCTTTAGTGCAACATGAATTATAAACAATAATCAATACACTTCTTCTCTAAAAAACACAAAAACAAACTTCAAACCTTTTTATCCTTCGAGATCTTAATTTGGAAAACCTTTTTTATAAGGAGAGTTTTGTTAAATCTTGGTTCTACCGCAAACAGGTAACGCCTAAGTCTCCAATGGTCGAGCTGCGTACGCCTAACTGCTAGAACTAAGTTTTAACCCTACTCGGGCTTAAAATATTTTGAACCAACCAGTGTTCTCGTTAGCCCAAACAACATTTGCTCTGATTTCTCACACCAGATGAGAATACGTAGGCACAAGACGGTGATGTCTTGGCGAGCAACCTTCCCCTACCTCTCACCCGTAGTTAGTCGAACTACGTTGACTCTGACTTTCCCATTGCACGAGGGAATACGTAGGCATAGAGCGGCGATGCTCTATTGAGTCTCTTTTCTTTTCGTTTGTCCATGAGTCGTAGCTTAGATAATAAACACCCTTTTTAGATAGACAAAAAAGCCTGGGTCCCGTCGAGTACGGAGGATGTGAGGGGTGCTAATACCTTCCTCTTGTGTAACTGACTCCCGAACCCGAGACATGGTTGTGACGACCTGCCTTTTCCAATTTTCGTTAGGTTTTCTCTGATTGTTTCCTTTCACTCTTTTGGGATAAATAACGAACGGTGGCAACTCTTCTGTCATTTCCGGCCCCTCTTTGTAGCGATGCGACAACTAGCGACTCTTCTGTCATTGTCGGCCCCTCATCGCAGTGATGCGACAGCTGGCGACTCTGCTGGGGACAGGAACATCCCCTATGCGAGTCAATCCTAACGCTTGGTTGTTTATCTGTTGGGCGTGGTTATATGTGTTGTACTTTACTTTCCCGCATTCAGTTTCAGCATTGTATATATTAGTTTTGCTATGCTGTTGGGGAAATGTTCCATTGAGGGATAAGCCAAAACCCAGGCTTGAGTACAAACATAACATTAGTAGTGGAAAGTAGTTGTGTAACTGTATGCTTAGCATGCACAAGTTCCCATGAAATTCGCGCTCAGACGAGATTCTCTTTATGAGTTCCTTTCTGGTCCTTAGGACTTGAGGGGATCTTGGATCTGAGGATTGTCGACTCTAGGGATCGATCATTTGTGATTCAGCTAAGTGAGGCCTATTCGGGAGATTATGATGCCAAACCAGAAATGGTGAACGTATCATCGTTTCTTGAAAGTATGTGACGCTGATGAACACATAGGATGCCGAACCTTATCAGTGGATAGGTCCATACCTGTGAGAGGGATTGGGTTATACAGGAAACCTTGACTTTCAAACTACCCGCTTTTCTTTGCAGTGTGAATTTGTGTTCCTGATACAAGGGGTCCTAATGACAGTGTTATGTTCTTGCTAAAGTGGAGCGCTGGTCCTTCTTGATCAACAACACAACAATCTTGATCCCCTGTTTGCATTTGCATGTGCATTTTCATCTTCATTTTCATTTACATGTATCTATGTTGCAGGTGCATATTTCCTCCTTGATTCTAGTGATCTTGTTCCCTTACTTCTGATATGGAGCCCTTGAAGAAGACAGTGACATACAAGTTTCCAACTCCGAATATTGGTTCTTTACTGAGTTTGATTGCCATGGCTGACGAGATAGTGATGGAAGACTTTAAGCAATCTTATGGGAAATTGTTGAGATGTGTATGCAAGCCTTCAGTATATGAGATATGTGGTCTTTATACTCTTCTGCAGTTCTATGATGCACAACTGAGGTGTTTTGTTTTTGCGGATTATGTTCTGGCGTCTACCTTAGAGGAGTATTCTGAGCTGTTGGGTGTTCCTAGATTAAACCGGATGCCATTCTATCACACTAATGTTGAGCCCGATCTGGCTAAGCTTACTGCTGCTCTGCATTTGGATGTTTCAGAGTTGGAAGGGAAGTTGATCATGAGGAGTGGGATGCCTAGTTTACCTTTACCTTTTCTGATTGATAAGGCTCAGCAGTTCGCCAAAGATGGTCATTGGATCGTGTTTAGCGCCATCTTATCTCTTTGTATATATGGTATCATATTGTTTCCTAACCTTCCGGATTTTATAGACATAGATGCTTTCTACATTTTTGCTTTAGGGAATCTGGTACCTACGCTTTTGGGCGACGTCTATCATTCTGTTCACCACAAGAATGAGAACCGGAGGGGAAAGAACGTATCTTGCTGCATTCCCTTGTTTTACATGTGTTTTGCTAGTCATCTTTCTAAGACAGGTCCATTTGTTGCTACTGTTGGTACTCCAGAATGGTTAGAAAGGTTGATGGGATTGTCTGTAGAAAACATTGTCTGGTTTGACAGAGACCTGCTTGGTACATAGATTTTTTATAGTTCTGGTGGATTTCCTAACGTCCCGTTGGTCAGAAGGAAAGTGTGCATCAAATTTAACCCATCTTTGTTAGTTAGGCAGTTTGGATACGCGCTGAGAGGACCTCCTAAGGAAGAGGAGATACAGGAATCTCTGTATCTCACTGGATTGCTGGAGGGTGATACTTTGGCTAAAGTGGAGAGAGCTTGGAGTAGTGTTCATAGGAAAGGGAAGGCTTTTCTGGGGAAGAGTAACAGTAGAGCCTACGACCCCTATCTGACTTGGATTCGTGAGAGAGCTATCAAGTTTCTGATGCCTTTTCCTTCTGTTGAGCCTTTGTATCCTCTGATGATTGAGGAACCTACCACTGTTGACATCCAGAGGTACAACCAATTATAGTTTGAAAAAGAAGAGCTGCACAAGGTTAATGAAGAGTTGGAGAAAGAGATCATTCAGCTTAGGAGTGAGAAGATTGAAGTCGTGTACTCTTCTAAGAGGCAGACCGAGCTTGTGAACAGGTTGGGTACATATTTGACCAAGGAGACCCGTTCTCGTGAACGTTTGGGTTTAGATCTGAAAGTTGTTAGTGATGTTCTCGCCTCTAAGAAGAAGGACTTAGATAAGGCTTATTTGGAGATTTTCAAGTTCAATGAGCAGTGGAATGCTACTCTTTCCAACAACAAGGAGCGTGAGGGTAAGTTGAAGCAGCAGATTGCTAGACTGAAGACTCAGCTCAGGGTGAAGGATGAGAGAATTGCAGATGAAGCTTCACTCAGACGTGATAGTGATTGCAGACTGAACGAAGCTTTGGAAACCTTGGAGGATTACAAGCTGATGGCTGATTTAAAGATGTGCAAGCTAGAGAAAGTCTTTGGTGAGGGAGCCTGGGAAGACTATGCTGAGGGTTTATAGACCACCATCGGACAGAGAGAGGCGCTCATTCAGGGGTTACTCATCAGACCAGACCATCCTGAGACACAGGAGCTGTTGGAGGAGTTTCGTGCTCGTTGTCGTGCCTGATGTCTTTCATTTCCTTTGTAGCTTGTTGCTTATGTTTGTATTGACCATCACCAGACCTGTTAGCTGAGATCCTTTCGTTGATTCTTTGTACTCAGTTGTATGCTTGTACCTTGCCTTTTGGGCCTTTTCTTGTATGTATGAAGTGTTTTGCTCTATGCTTGGCTATGGGTTTTCCTATGTCTCGTTGTTCGTGTAGGAACAAGAATCGAGGGGAAACGTTCCTAATGCTTATATACATATCTGCATTTTGCATAGTAGGTGCAGCAGAACCATTGATCTTATTCCTGTTGGTCCCTTAGCTTGTTTCAGGATAGACAATCAGACAGTTCCCCGTTACGCCACCAGAGGGAATCAGCGCAGAGTTATGGAAAAAGTGCAAGCTGAGATGCAAGAGATGAGGGACAGGATGGCTCAGTTTATGGAATTGATGCAGGGTGTGGCAAATGGTCAGGAGAAACTAAGGACCTTGGTGCAGCCATTGATTACTCGTGTTGACAATAATGGTGTGCTTTATGGAGGAATTGTTGCTAATCTTCCTCGTGGTGATGGTACGCCACATACTCACGCTATTCCTACAACAGTTATCCCTTCGGGCGAAGGCAATGTAGGTGGAATCCCTGAAGTGGTGTGTGCTATGCATGGCAATAATGTTCCTCAATGGGATGAGGACCAGCAAGAAGACACATTTTCTATGTGAGATATCGGTGTTGGACTATCGTTCGAGGATGATAAAAGGTTTAGGCTGATTGAAGAAAAGATGAGATCTTTTGAAAATCAGAACTCCATGGGACTAGACATGGCCAATCTGGGGCTGATCACGGATTTGAATGTTCCGCTGAAGTTCAAAGTCCCTAACTTTGACAAGTATAAGGGAATTACTTGCCCAAGGGTCCATTTGCATTCTTATTACCGCAAAATGCCTGCTTACTCGGATGACGAAAAATTGTTCATGCACTTTTTTCAAGACAGCTTGTCTGGACCCTCACTTGAGTGGTATATGGGACTGGAGCCTGTTAATATCCGCAGTTGGAGATACTTACTAAAGCCTTCGTGAAACACTATCAGTATAATAGCGACCTTGCTCCTAACAGGGTCCAACTCCAGAATTTGTCTCAAAATACTGGTGAGTGCTTTAAGGAATATGCCCAGACGTTGCGCGAACTTGCAACAAGAGTGCAGCCTCCGATGGTGCAGCGTGAACTGATTGATATGTTCGTGGCTACTTTTCCTGGTGTCTATTATGAGCAGCTTATCAGTAGCATGTCTGGGAGCTTTTCTGATTTGATCATCACTGGGGAGAGAGTAGAGAATGGCATTAAATTGGGAAAGATCCAATCTGGTGAAAGTTCCTCAACTGGAGAAGGAGGTAAGAAGATGTTTGGTAATAAGAAGAATGAAGGCGAGGCCAATTCAGTGTCTACCTCCCAAAGGAATAGATATCAACGACTAGTGCAAAATCGTCAGCCGTAGCAGCAGGTTTCTAGTATCACGATTCCAGCCGTTCCTCAACATTAACAACAACCACAACAACAGCAGCAACAACAGAATCAACATGGTTATAGAAGGTTTCAAGATCGGAGTCGGGCAGAAAATAGACAATTTGACGCACCTCCGATGCCTTATTCCCAATTTCTCCAGCACTTGTTACAGTTGCAGTTAATACAAAAGAGAATTTTAGCTCCTCTGACAGGACCACCACCATCCAGTTATGATGCAAATGCTCGTTGTGAGTTCCATGTCAGGGCACCTGGGCACAACATTGATAACTACAAGGCCTTTAAACACAAAGTTCAGGATTTGGTGGATAGCAAGGCAATAAACTTTTCTCACGATGCTTCCAATGTCGTGCAGAACCCCATGCCCAACCATGGGGAATCCGGAGTCAGTGCAATCATTGAAGATGAGAGTTTAGACCTGATAATTGATGTCAATGATTTGAAGACGCCGTTGGGCTTTGTGAAGGAAAGGTTATTGAAGGGTGGGATATTCCCGGGCTGTAATAAATTGTGTGCTGAATGTTTGAGTCATCTCGAGGGATGTGCAAAGCTGAAGAGCTATATTCAGGGTATGATGAATGATGGAATGCTGCAATTTAACCCAGTTGTCGAGAAGAAGTCTGAAGAGGTAATGGTTGAAGAAAGGAATGAGGTTGCAACGATCTCGATTCTGTACAAAATTGTAACTATTTCTGCACCGAGGCCGCCAACCATTATCATCACCAAAGCTGGTCCTGTGCCGTATGAGAGTACCAAAGCAATTCCTTGAAACTATGGAGCGGAGGTATATTATAATGGGCAGAAACAGGAATTGAAGAGGTTTCCGACTAATTCTGTGGATAATCTAGTGGGAGCTGGGGGAATCACTGATAGCGGAAGAGTGTTCTCATCACCTAAAGTGGTTGCTGACAGAGTTGATAAGGGGAAGAAAGCTGTGGTGGAAGAAACTTCTCAAGCTGGTGAAAAGAGTTCTTTGGAGAAGGAAGCGAAGGAGTTCATGAGATTGATAAGAAATAGTGATTACAAGATAGTTGATCACTTGCAAAAGACTCCCTCTAAAATCTCTATTCTGTCGTTGTTGCTATGTTCATAAGCGCACCAGAATGTGTTGTTGAGGATATTGAATACTTCTTACGTGCCGCAAGAGATATCAGTAAACTAACTTGAAGGGGTTGTAGTGCACGTCAACACAGGAAATAGTCTAGGTTTCACAGACTTGGATTTGACGCCAAAGGGCAGGAATCATAATTGTGCATTGCACATTTCGATTGAATGTCATGGAGCCGTCCTATCTCATGTGCTGGTAGATACAAGATTGTCTTTGAATGTGCTTCCGAAGAAGGCACTGATGAAATTGGACACTCGTTGTATAACGTGTACGCCAAGTGACTTGGTAGTACGTGCTTTCGATGGTACCAGAAGATCTATATTTGGAGAGCTGACATTGCCTACTTAGATGGGTCCTGAAGTATTTGATGCGGTATTCTATATTATGGACATTCATCCAGCCTATAGCTGTTTGTTGGGACATCCATGGATTCACTCGGCGGGAGTCATAACTTCCACGCTGCACCATGTCGCTACTGCAAAAAAAGGTGCTGGAAATGACAGAAGAGTCGCCACCGTTCGTTATTTATCCTAAAAGAGGGAAAGGAAACGATCAGAGAAAACCTGAAGAAACGGGAGAAGACAGGTCATCGCAACCATATCTCGGGTTCGGGAGTCGGTTACGCAAGGGGAAGGTATTAGCACCCCTCACATCTGTCGTACTCGACGGGATCCATGCTTGTTGTCTATCTAAGGATGTTTACTATATAACTAAAGGTCTCAAGGACAAAAGAAAAGAAAATAGACTCGGCAGAGCATCGTCGCTCTGTTCCTACGTATTCCCTCATGCAATGGGAAAGTCAGAGTCAACGTAGTTCGGCTAACTACGGGTGAGAGAGGGAAGGTTGCTCGCCAAGACGTCGCAGTCTCGTGCCTACGTATTCTCATCTAGTATGAGAAATCAGATCAAATGTAGTTCTGGAAATTAGAACACCAGTTGGTTCAAATGTTTTAGACTCGAGTAGGGTTAAAACTTAGTTCTAGCAGTTAGGTGTATGCAGCTCGACCATTGGAGACTTAGGTGTTACCTGTTTGCAGTAGAACCAAGAGTTAACAAAACTCTCTTTTCTGAAAAAGATTTTCCATTATTAAGATCCCGAAGGATAAAATGGCTTGAACTTTGTTTTAGTGTTTTTTATGAAGAAGTGCATTGATTATTGTTTGTAATTCATGTTGCACTAAAGACTATGACCTAGGAGCGAATGCGTTGCATATTGTCAAAAGGACATACGCTAAACACTCTAAGCAATTGACGGGAGGCCCCCCAATCACTATTTCCCAAGTACTTAAGGCTCGTAACGTACAACATTCATTAACCTTTAGTAAATGTTTTATGAGAATTTGAAGATGAGAAGAGAAAGGACACACTAAAGGGAGACTAACTCAAACCTAGTAGTTGTCATGCAAAGTGGCCTTAAAGTTGAGGTAAAAGGGAATGCTACCTAATGTTGTCATACATGGTTTGAGTCCTAGGGTCTATCATAACCTCAAAGAGATTAGAGATCCTAAGGGAACATGGTAAAGAAGAAAGAAGAGAAAGGAAACATAAGATAACATGAAAGATGCAAGGATGCACATGCAATGCAACACACAAGCAAAGGGAGAAAAAATGTGGGGTAAATACCTCCACAAGCACATCTAAAACTTTATTAATGCAAGAAGAAAAGAGAAGGAATGCATAAAAGAGAATGCCAACACATACACAAAAGAATGTAAGACATATATCATGTGAAACCCTAATGGCAAGCTTAAGAAGATGCACAAACCTTAACAAGCTATGGGAAAAATTTTGACCTATAAATGAGCACCAAACAATTCAACATGTCTATAATATGAATCCACAAGAATTAAGGGTTCCAAGGATGCACAAAAGTCATTTTCAAAGCAAACTAGTTCAATCATATGTGAACATCACTTAGATGTAGCCTAACTTGGAAATTACCCTAAAAATAGGAAACATGCTCAAAAATTACCAAATAAAATCTCAAATGACCCTAAGGGTGTTTGCAATCGGGGGCCAAATATCAAGGGCAGGGTCCTACCAAAGTATCCACAAATGAAAACAAACCCTAAAAGGTACCAAATGAAAGAGATCAATCGGGGGTGATCAAAAGTGGCTTCAAAACCAACCCCAAAATAATCCAAACAGGGGCAAAATGGTCTTAAAAATTATTTAACATATCATGAACATGAGGGAAAAAATTTTAGCCATTGGACAGAAAAATTGGTCAAGAAATAAAATCAAGAACAAAAAGGATCAAATTTTAATCAACTAAAAACATATCCAAGCATTAATTCTTTTATTAATTGAAAAATTAATTGGAAAATAAAACAAAAGTTCCAAAAATTAGTTAACATTTTGAAGTATCCAGAAATATTTTTCTTGGGATTTTTGCATACTTGGAACTATTTCTATTGGATTAAAATCAAAACAATGCAAAAAAAAAACAAAAACAAAAACAAAAAAAATATCATGTTTGGTAAATAGCAAGAAATGCAGTACATTTTGCTGGGCCTGGTATCAGAGGTGGTGTCAATAGAAGCTGAAGCCCAATATCAAAGCACTCAGAATTCCCTATGAAACGTAATATTTCCCTAATGAGGTGGAGGTCAACGAGATCAAAATGGGTAGTCAAACACATCCTGGCCTTTGATCAAGCTTGGGTCAAAGTTTCAAGCATACGCGTGGCAATCCACGTTGGACACAAAAGTAAAACCCAGACGCCGGAGCCACTGTGCTCCGATCGTGCCTCCGACGGTGTAACTTCAAAACTCAACCAAAACGCGCACTTCTTGAGTCTAAACTTATCCTCTCAATATGTACATCATGAATCTAGGTTCCATTTTCATTTTTCATTCATAAATAGAAGGATTCAAAGCCATCAAGTTCCAAGGTCATATCACGAAACATCAAGAACATGGTCCTAACTAATCCAAAAATGGCCTACATGAGTAGGGCTTCAATATGCATCAACAATGGCAGGGAATGGATGCTTAATCATAGAGAATTCTTGAAAGAGAGTTTACCTAACGGAGCTCCTCCGTTGGGTCTTGAATTGAAGCTTGAAATTGTGTAAAAATATCCAGAAACCTTCAGTGATCTTCAAGGAAACTATTGGTAATCTTCAATTAGCTTGAATTGCTCTGAGTCTCCACTTCACGATTTCAGTTTCTCCTTGGAATTTCTCAACTGAATTTGCTCCAATCTCCACGAAAATGGCTGAATGAGGGCTTGTTCTTCATCTGGAGTTTATACATTTTGGATCTAAGATCAATTGGAGGCCCAATTTGGCCTGGATTTGGAGAGTTACAAAAATCCAAAATTGAGTTGAAGCTTGAAAGTTACACGTGTGTTTTGGCTCCAATGGACTTGATCTTCATTCAAACAGTTTGCTGGTGATGAGTACTGATCCAATGGATGGAATTCAACCCTTGAAATGATCCAATTGTGGATTTTATATGTGTAACTTCAACATGAAGTAACTTGAGATTTCATGAATTTTCACACATCATGGCTCCAATTTAATTTGTGAATTGTTCTTAATATGATAAAGTGACTCAAAAAATGCACAAATATGGTATGAAAATGATTTAAATCAATCCAATTCAAATCATGGCCTTTAATGCCTTTTTTTTCATGAAATTCCTTCACTAATCTCCACATACATTCCAAATCCATGACAACTTAAGGTTTAATGGAGAAATTGGCATCATTTGGTGCAAGTTTCATGTTGGAGAAATTTCCATTTGAAGTGCCCAAAGTCATGAAATGGACCCATAATGAAAATGGCATGTAATCTTACTTTCCCAAAATACCTCTGCCTTGCAAGCTTTACAACTTGAGTTCTACAAATCAGATGAAGGACTTCTATGACTTTTTGGAAAGCTAAGATCATGAGGAATAACTTTCATGTTTGGTTCAAAGTAATATGAAACATGACTCTAGGTCAAAAATGTCTTGGAAGTTGGTTGACTTTTGTTGACAAAAATCACATTCATTTGAGGACCCATAACTTGTTAGCAGTATAACTTGAGTTCTAGTACTCAAAGGAAAGGTGAGAATATGCTCTACAAGTTTCATGTTGGCATCAAGGTGAGATGAAACTTGTATCTTGAGATATGTGGTCTTGAAGTTAGGCACTAAGCAGGGGATTTTACACTGACAAACCTCTGAAACCCTAACTTAGTAACTTCTCACACTCTTGATTGTTCTTGAATTGGTCTTGAAATGACATCTTAGATGCTTCAACACATCTTTCCATGATCACAATGACTTGGAATTAAGTCTCAAACCACTTCAAATCTCCAGTTGACATTGCACTAGGTAGATGAAACCCTAGGTGTGCAATCTTCTGGTTGCAACCTCTTATACATGATATAATCATATGGATAAGCTCCACCATGGCTTCAAAAACACTCAATGAGCTCTCCAATCATTTCCTATCCATATCCATGAGCTTATGATTTCCTGATGAACCTCCGATGACCTCCAAGATAGGAGTTATACCACACACATCCATCTCCTTTCTCAGAGAGCTTTGACCTTCTCCTGATGGTGATAAACACTTGACCACTTGAACAAAATCTCTTGCTTTGGCTCAAAACCCTTGGTAACCTTCTCTTGCAATGCAAACACCTCCCAATCCTCTGCAAATGAACAATGATATGCAAATGCTAGAACAATGAAATGAAACATAAACCAAGTTAGAAAAAGGTTGGGCAAATTTTGGGGTACAACAGTTGCCCCTATTCAAGCGACTTGGACCTGATTGAGTGAAAAGCGAACGACTTTCAAACAGGCAAGGTAAAAGACGGTTGAATACCAATGAACCCGGAAATTTGCCAACCGCAAAAATCTTCGGAGATAACTGAATCTGATAAACATCTTGAATATTCCGCCAGGGAAGAGAAACATAACCAAGAAACTCCGTTGGGGAAAACATGATAATATGAACGCGTCCATTAAAGATGGCACCATGGTCTGTGACCTTTTAAATTGTCGGAGTCTGCTTACTCAATGAAATAACCGGAGCCTGAATGCTCAACGTAATAACTGGAGCCTGAATGCTCAACGCCATAATCGGAGCCTGAATGCCCAACGAACGAGGAAAACATATGACAAATTGGAAATTTTCCGGAGCCTGAAGGCTCAACGTACTAGACCGAAAAAAACTGGAGTCGGAACGCTCAACGTAAAAGTCGGAGCCTGGGTGCTCAACATAATAACCAGAACAAACCGGAGCCGGAACGCTCAACGTAAAAGCCGGAGCCTGGATGCTCGATGCAATAGCCGGAGCCTGGATGCTCAACGTAAGAAGAATTCATCACAAATTGGAGATTTGCTGGAGCCTGAATGCTCAACGTAATAAACCAGAGTCTGAACACACAACGAAATAAACCGGATCCTGAACGCTCAACGTAAAAGCCAGAGCCTGGATGCTCAACCTAAATTGACCGGAGCCTGGACGCTCAACGAAAAGATTGGAGCCTGGATGCTCAACACAATAACCGGAGCCTAGACGCTCAACGCAAGGACCGGAGCCTGAACGCTCAATGCAATAACCGAAGCCTGGATGCTCAATGCAAAGACCGGAGCCTGAATGCTCAACGCAATAACCAGAGCCTGGATGCTCAACATAAATTGACCGGAGTCTGAACACTCAACAAAATAAACCGGAGCCTGAACGCTCAACGTAAAAAGCCAGAGCCTTGATGCTCAACGTCAATGACCGGAGCCTTGGCGCTCAATGAAAAGACCAGAGCCTGGATGCTCAACTCAATAACCGGAGCCTGGACGCTCAACGTAAAGACCGGAGCCTGAACGCTCAACGCAATAACTGGAGCCTGGATGCTCAACGCAAGACCGAAGCCTGAACACTCAACGCAATAACCGGATCCTGGATGTTCAACGTAAATTGATCGGAGTCTGAACATCAATGAAATAAACCGGAGCCTGAACGCTCAACGTAAAAGTCGGAGCCTGGATGCTCAACGTAAATGACCGGAGCCTGGACGCTCAACAAAAAGACTGGAGCCTGGATGCTCAACACAATAACTGGAGCTTGGACGCTTAACGCAAAGACCGGAGCCTGATCGCTCAATGCAAAGACTAGAGCCTGAATGCTCAACGCAATAACCGGATCCTGGATGCTCAACATAAATTGACCGGAGTCTGAACACTCAACGAAATAAACCGGAGCCTGAACACTCAATGTAAAAGCCGAAGCCTGAATGCTCAATGTAAATGGCCGGAGCCTGAACACTCAACGTAAAATCCGAAGCCTGGATACTCAACGTAATAAACCGGGTACCGTAAACATACTTTTCAGAGTCTAGATACCACATGAGTTAAGAATACCATTTTCAAAATACCGGAGTTTGGTTACTCTACGAAAAAAATTACCCACCGAGATTTGCCGGAGCCTGAAAGCTCAACAAAATAACCAGAGCCTGGATGCTCAACGCAAGTGAACGGAGTCTGGATACTCAATGGACGAAAGAAACCCATTTGAAACTGCCATAGTCTGGCTACCACACGAGCCGGAGGAATCACATTTAAACTTGTCATGGTCTAGATACCATATGGAAAATTGTCGGAGTCTGAACACTCAAGGAAACTAACCAGAGTCTGGATACTGAACGAAACTGACCGGAGCTTAAGTGCTTAATGAAAATAAACCGGAGCCTGGATGTTCAACGCAATTGACCGAAGCCCGGATACTCAATTGACGAGGGTATACATCAACAGTGGAAATATGTCGGAGCTTGAATGCTCAACGTAATAAGCCGGAGTCTGGATACTCAATGTAAAAAGGAAAACGCATCATAATTTGTCGGAGTCTGGATACTGAACAAAATTGATCGGAGTCTGGATACTCAACAGACGAAAGCAGATCCATCATGAATACCGTAGCCTTAACGCCCGACGTAATTGACCGGAGCAGCCTGTACGCTCAACGAAAGTGACCGGAGTATGGATACTCAAAAAATAAAGGAATACACCACAAATGTACTTATCATGGTCTGGATACCACATGAGTTTATAACAACCTAATCAACTGAGGTCCGATGACACTGTCGGGGAATACCATAAGCCAGGGTCTGGATACCATACGGGTAAAAGAAGCAACCTTTCAAATGGTTGGAGTCTGAAAACTCAATGTAATGGACCGAAGTCTGGATACTCAACGAAATTGATCGGAGTCTGAATACTCAACGAGATTGACCGAAGTCTGAATACTCAACGGACAGAACAAATCTGAAATTGCCATGGTCTGGATACCATACAGGCAGCAAGATATCAGTCAAAGACTTGTCGGGTCCGAACACCATGCTGGCAAATTAAATCAACCATCCGCTGGAAATACACCTACAAACAAAGAGATAACCACCTAGCTTATGTTTCACATGCGTATGTTTGAAAATGGTGTAATGCTTCATACAAAATGGAAATGCTACGCGTTTCTGAGGATGTTATACATGAATACAGATGCAACAAAACTGAATCATGAAAATAGATGCTAAGGAGAGAAAAACCACCCTGTTGGGGAAAATAGAGCACGCCAATAACACTTGGACTTAAGATGGGGAAATGATGGCTTCTTGAAAAAGAAATTCCCGAGTGACAATATTCATGCTGGAGAGATAGAACAACCGGCTAGATAGTAACTCTAATCTGCTGGGGATTAGATCAAATCCTATTGACACAAATGCCCTGAACGGCCTCCTAGGGTGCAACTCTGCGAGGAACAGACGAATCGACTGAGGAAAGACAACCGGGTGCTGGAAACGAATCTATCCTGCCAGGGAATCAACGACTTTGTGGGGAAAATGCAACCAAAATCCAATGTTGATTGTACTCTAGTGGGGCCAT
This sequence comes from Lathyrus sativus, assembly GCA_963859935.3. Taxonomy (NCBI): domain Eukaryota; kingdom Viridiplantae; phylum Streptophyta; class Magnoliopsida; order Fabales; family Fabaceae; genus Lathyrus; species Lathyrus sativus. Next base: position 341,912,655 of record OZ012735.1, on the reverse strand, counting down.
CAACCCTGAATAACCTACCAAAATCAACGAATATGCAAGGGATAACGGCTTTGCAGGGGAATCAACCTCAACCACTAAGATTAACCTTACCTTTCTAGGGCACCGAATGGCTTCCCAGAATCACACCCTGGGGAAACAACTGACTCTACCGGGGAGATAGATTTTACCGCTATACTCTGTTGGACATTCCGTTCTGCCGGAGATAAAAATCCACCATGCTGGGGATACTCAACTAAGCAAGAGAATTTTCCCTTCCGACTTCACTGGGGATAAAGGATCCATCTTCTTCTGTTAGGAATTAGCATCACTCTGCTGAGGAAAAGTTGTACCTTGCCGACTAGCCGGAGGGCAAGCAATAGGGGAACAACCTCGACCTATGCTCGAATTAAGTCAGCAATCTGAAATCTGAAGGGATACAACATCACCTGATTAAGCTCTGTGGAGAGGAAAATCCCGTCCCGACTTGTTGAGGAGGAAGCACGTACCTACAACCTGCTGGGGATACAGGCATATACACGACCTGCAAGGGGGATATCAGTCTCAACTCTCAGGGGATTACTTACTATGTGAGAATAAGCCAATCTTGCACTGCTGAGAAGTGAATGTATACATACATTCTGCTGGGGACAAGTGTACACACTCACCTGCTCCCTCAACTTGTTTCTCTGACCCTGGCTGGGGATATGGAGGTGCACAGCTTCCACTTAATGGGGACTAACGAGTCTCTATTGCAGGTCAGGGAAGATATTCATCTTGGATTCGAAGGATTATTTTGCCCCAGCATGTAGGCTCTTGCAGGAGTCTTCCTCGAAAGGGAATTTGAAATCCCCATGCCCTGATAGTTCGATCTGAACTACCTCAGCACTTTGAACCTCGAAGAGGTGCTAGCTTCTGGATAACGATAGCTTCTGGGCTCTTAGGGTGGCCTGTCCCAATCCTTGCAATGACTTTGTCCCTGACTTTGAGAGATTTGTCAAATCTCGACCTGATTGCCCCATATCAACTGATCTTCGGATGGCTGACTCCCTTGATAGGAACATTTGATAAATTGCCCCGGTTCTACGTAGTGGGTGTTCTGCATTCTATCCTGATCAAACCTTCCACTGTGGAAACTTCCCTGATGTCAAGTGCTTACTCACAAGTAAAACAAATTAGTTTGCATAAAAGATATATTCATGCAATGCATATGCAGTTTTGAAATCCAAGTCTATTCACTGGAGAATATTTTGTGACATATAGTGAATGAATCACCTATCAAAATGTCAACCCTAAAAACAACCTGATAAGAGGAGTCCTTTTTAGGATTCAGTTTCGACGCGATCCTTACCGAAGTATGCTTCCGAAACAACCATGCTTCAATTAGGACTTTTGCAGGTTGTAACTTGGTCAAGTTCACGGTTTGAAAGAAAGGATATAAGGCTCAAAGCATATTCTAACCCACCCATTCTCCTTGATGTTCTCCAATCATACGTCCGGAAACCACAAGTTTTTGGGAGTGACAGTCACTCGCTTTTCGTCTTTTGGTGCCTGGAGTCACACGACTTGTTTCTTCGAGGATTTTTCTTTTGTAATCCTTTTCGCTTTTTTCACTAAATTTTTCCTGGACTGGGTCTTTTGAGCTTCTTTTGATTTCAAAGTCTAGCGGGATGCCCTAATTTTTTCCTAAGTCGTTTGTTTTCAAGATTTGACTTAGCAGGCTTCTTCTTTTGATTCTTTTTTCTTTTTTTTTGAATAAATCGTGTGACACTGGCTTTTCTGACTTGTGGAAAAGGGATTGTGACTGCTTCACTCCTTGGTCGGTGATGGATAACCACTGTAGTTTTTTAGGCACGACCTGTACAGGTGTGATTGATCCTTGAACAGGAACCCTTCTTTTTCAATTTGGACGCTCGGTCAAATTAACTGACACCTACCCTGCCCCGGGTTAAGACTGTGGTTTTTTTGTTTTTCAGAAAGAAACTCCTACTACTAGGCTCAAAGGGATTGATAAGGGATTATCATCCTTATATCTCCGGTGTTTAGAGATTTGAAACTATGCTTGTACATTATCAGCAGGTTTTATTCAAAAGCATACAATCAGAAGTTTTTTTGCTTTCAATTTCGTCATCCTCCCCGCATTCTGCTTAAATAAGCGTTAGACATCAATTAAAAACATAAGTGAACACAACTGGGTTTGATCAAAACATGCATATTCATTTCATTATCATTATCAATTGAAAACAATACAGTTTTACAAGGGAGATTTTAATTTAAACAGGAAACAAACTAAAAATACAAAGAAATGACATGATAAAACAGAGGTTGCTAGCTTCCGGGAACCGGGCTTTCAAATCTTGACTTGCTGCTGAGTCAGCCATCTTCAAACTTAATCAGATGAGAGGTCGACATGCATCCTCAATCTTCCTCTCGGAAAGGAAATGTACCTCTTGTCGATCAACTGTTGCACCCTGGCTTGAAAGGCCTGGCAATCTTCAGTTGAGTGCCTTATGGATCCTCCATGATATTCGCATTGAACACTGGGATCATATCCGGGAGAGTACGGCTCTGGCACTGGCTTGAGAGTCTTGGGCTCCACCAATGAGTTCTAATTCAGATGTGGCAGAAGCTAACTGTACGACATCAGCACTGGATGAAGAGGAGCAATCCTTCTTTCCAAATTGTTACAAGGCCTATTCTGATTCTGGCGCCGATAATTTTGCTGCCGAGGAGCATGAGGTTGTTGGCGCTGATTAGGGATCTCCTCGCGTTCATACACTTTCGCCCTCAGAGTTAGCCCAAGAACCGACAATAGCTGTGGGCACGGAGATTCATAAGTCATAAAGTGCAAGGCATCCTCTTGGCGCAATGCAGATTTTGGGACGAAAGAAGGAATGTCCACCTTTTCCGTAGTGACTGGAATGAGACCATCTGCTACACTCATGCCACCCGACGCGAATTTAACTGCCTTTGAATCGATTAAATCTTGAACTACGTGCTTAAAAGCTTTGCAGTTTTCGAAGTTATGCCCCGGTTCCCCAACATGGAAATCACAATGGGTAGTTACATCATAGTCTGGCGGTGGCTCACCAGTTAGCGGAGAAAAATTTCGTAGTTCGACCAACCGAATCTGAAGCAAGACTTGCAGCAACTAAGTTTAAGTCATAGGGATCTGATCAAATATTCTCTCGAGCTGTTTCGTCCTTTGAGCATACCTCCTAATCTTAGGATTGCCTTGGGGAGCAAGAGGTAGCTGCTGACGTGTGTTGCCCCCCAAAATTTGACCCCTTAGATCTTCATCATCATTCAAGGGTCATTTTCACTTGATTATCTAACCATAACCTATTTCAAGTTTGTCTTTGTTAAGATATAGGTGAATTAGGGTTTCGTACCGTCAAGAATCGAGGTTTCAACGGTTTAATCAGTTAATGTATTAGATTTATTCTCCATGAAATAAGTTTCCACTTCATCAAAGATACTCCATCAGGTCAATTATGAATCCAATTTGAGGTTGTCACCCGAGGATTAAGAATAGTGCAGTTCATAATCCCCAATTAGGGTTTCCGATTAGGAAAAGTCAACTATATTTTGACTTTTGATTTGAAAGGTGTTACAATGATGGAATTATGGTCCATGAAGTTCATATGGCTTAGTGAAGTCCACTCAAGAAGTTTCAAGGCCTCAGAAGACCCAAAACATGAATAGTCAACTCGGTAGTCATCGATTGATCGTTCGGTCGACCGAAAGGTCAACTTTTCAACCATAAGGAATTTGACCTCAAAGTGTGAAGCAAAAATGTTCCTAGTAATATATTACACCTATATATGAAGTTTCATGACCATTGGATCAAGGATTGAGGAGTAATCAAGAAATCGGGAAATTAGGGTTTTGAAATGGGCAAGACCATAACTCCCTAACCACACATCCAATTGAGTTGGTTCAAAACATGTTGGAAAGGTCATGACAAGTCCTACAAAAGTCTCACAGTGGTCCATGGGCAGAAAATTAGTATATTGGGAGTTATGATCAAAATCATTACAAGAGGGGAAAACACTTAGAAAATTTCTAAGTTTTTGGCCTTTTTAGGCATGTTTTCAGCCAACTTTGAGGGGATTTTTGACCTAGTTCCACTTGGAATTTGAAAATTTCAAAAACATAAAAGTTTTAGAGCTCCATTAGGGCTTTCCAAAAAGTGCTAGAACTCTTCCATAGCCCTTGTGAGCTGAGAGTTTCGAATGGAGCAAGTTGGGCCTGAGCAATAGTTTATCAATTTTTCAAACCACATGTTTCATTTCTAACCATAAAGACATATCTGGTGTGGTGTGTTAAAATTAGGTTTGAACCAGATGTGGGGAGAACCACGGCAAAACTAAAAATCTCACCATAATCCTTTTGTTTATTATTATAAAGCACAAAAGTAGATGTGCAAGAAGCTTTGGTTTTGCCGTAGCTGTTGTACCCCAAAATTTAACCAACCGCTTTTCTTAATCTTTGGCTTATGTTTCATTGCATCTTATCATTTTCGCATTTGCATAACATAGTTCTTACAGGGGATCAAGTGTTTGTTTGTATACCATCCAAGAGGAGAGTCTTTATTGGTTTCAAGCTCAAGCAAAGACACCGGTATAAACCATCAGAAGATTGTCAAGGGGTCCATAAGGTATTATCATTGGTGTGAACATGGGGCAGAAGCTTGTTGAGTGTCTCAGAGGTTATAGTGAAATGGAATGGTTACTCAGTTCATCTAAACAATGCCCAGGCCAAAAGGGTTGGAATTAGGGTATCAATTTTAATTAGGATAAAACTTGTTTCTTGAAGCAAACTTGTTTCCATGGACCTCCATATGTCCTAAGATGTTCGGGGATGGGTGATTGACTATAAATTTTAATCAGAAGAGCTCCAACTGATCAGTGATTGAAAATCAGGATATTCGGAGAAAAGTCAATTGTGCGGTGAAAAAGTCAACTCCTAACTTTTTGAAGTCAAAATCATGATCCTTAATTTCAATATGACCAATGGGTGGAATTTTATCAAGAAAAGTCAAGGAAATCATGAAAAATCAAGAGTTGTTGAAAGTTGCTATTTTGGGATTTAGGGTTTTAGAAACATTCCATTTTTGGAAAGTTTTATGTTTGGAACAGCCATCTTCAAAGCCATTTTTCTTCATGATCAAAGTTTCAAATGAACCTTTGGCCAACATCAAAGTTGTTCCTTGTATCTCAAGCTTTCTTTTGAGTACCAATTCATAATCATATGATATTTGGAGCTCAAGTTATGATCAATCAAAGTTGGAGATTTCAATGATTTCAAAACTGTCAAGTTTGGACAGATTTTTTTCACCACTTTGCAAGCCAAATTCCATCAGGCTCTTGATGTCAAATGAAATTTTGTCCCAAATGAAAGTTGTAGAGCATGTTACAAGATTTCCAAAGAGTACAAGAAGTCTTCCATTGGATTTGAGAAGCTCAAGTTATGGAGTGGCAAACTTGAGAAAAATAAGACAAAATTCATAACTTAGAATTTTTCTAAGTTATTTGTGGACAGATTACGTGGCATGATTTTCAACCTCAAATTTTATGGTCTTCCAATGATCCAATGGAACTTTCATCAACATGAAAGTTGTTCTACTCCATGCCCTCTTTACTAAGAACTCAAGTCTATGGCAAATGGATCTTTGAGCACCAAGATATCATTACTCAAAGTTGGTGGTTTGAACATGTTTACAAGACTCATATTGTGTAGCACTTTGGCATAACCTTGTATTTTCATCATACAACCCGTTGCATTCACAAACCATGCGCATGAACTTCCACTTTGAACACACCAAACACTTCCCAAAATGAACTAACACAAGCTTGTACCATTTGTGCACTATTTTGAACTTCTTGCACCAAAAGAGAAGGGGACCAGCCACCCTCATTCTGTAGCTCAATAGCCTGTTCCCTCGACTCCCAAAAACCACAAGATGCCAGCATGCTCATGTACTGTTCTTTCTTTCACCATTTGATTCCAACAACCATGAACATATCAGATCTGCACCATTGATCTTTTACCACTGTTAAACCTGACTTTCACGTTTTCCCAATCATATATAAGCTGAAAAGAGTAAAAAGAAAACCCTAGCCACCATTTGAGAGAGAAATCAGATTTTGCATTTTGTGCTCCTCTGAGAATTCCCTCGAATCTTACTCATTTCCTCACAATTTTTCAAACCCTTCATCACAACTTCATCACCTCAACACCACTTTGAGATTGTTTGCAAAAAAAAAAAGAAGTTGTTGCCTTTTCTCTCAAATTGCTCTGAAAACCAGCTGTTGCATTAAGAAAGGGATAGCTTGCTGCTAGCTTGCTGTGAGGAGCTTTCAAGAGGTAAGTGTTTCCAAACCCTTTTTTTATGGCATCAACATCGTTTAAACATGTTACTTTAGCCTGCTGTCATGAGTTTGTTTGGTCATGTGAGACCTATAATGATTTCATGTTTAACATTGTCATGTTGAAATGTTAGAGCTAATCTTGTGTTGAAATTAGATTTGTGTTGCTCACATTGAAGTAGCAACTGTCATTTTGAAGTATTTAGTGAGTTGGTTTTTGGAGGTATTAACTTGGTAATGACAAAACTTGCTGCTATTTCTGTTTGAGATCTCTACTGAAAATCGATCTTTTATTTGCTTGCTAAGTTGTAACTTTAGGCTTTGAGTCTTAGCTGGATTTCTTTTTGGACTTTGACAATATGTTGGCTGTGACGAGGTTTGATGTTATAGATGATTAAGGGGTTTGTATACCTCAGCTTTGTTCAGATCTCCAGGGTTGTTTTGTTTTGGTTGTTGGCTAACTAAGTTTAGTTTAGTTTTATGCTATTGGTAGCCATTTGTTTAATTCTGGTTTAGAGCAGAGGTGGATGACCAGATTGTGGTCATGGGGGCTGAGGACTGTTCAGTATAGTTAGCCAGCTGCAGGTAGTTCATAGGCTGTTAGAGGCTAGAGGGATATGACTCATTGAGGTTTCCCTGTTAGTGTATTTTGCTATTTAAAGACTATTACCATTTTTCTGGTGGAGTTTTTTTGATGTTAGGTTGTCCAACTAGACTTTAGAGGTGCATTACTGTCATTGTTATATACCTCTCTTTTGGAAACTTAACTTTGTTCATGTTTCCAGTTTTGTTCAGCATAGGTTCTTTGCTGTCAGGACTGTGCTTGGGAACTGAGTTTTGAACTCAGGTGTAGGTTTCTAGTAGGTGGTTGGGTTTAAGCTGTTGTTTTTGGAACAGATTTGGTAGACCAAGTAAGGGCTGTTTTAAGGACTTAAGGTTTTGCTGTCAATGTCTGAACAGAGTTTTCCAACTCAGGCTCAGCTGTTATCAAAGTTTGGTCCTTCCTTTTAAGAATAGGTTCATGCTATGGTTTCCATCTAAGAGTGTTGGTTTGCAACAGGAAGCAGATTTGCGTTAATGAGGGTTTTGACTGTTTGGTTCAGTCATCCTACTGTATGAGGGGTGTATGTTAGAGGCATCAGGTTTGCTGAACATGTTTAGCATGTTTGAAATAGGGTTAGAGAGTTAGGATGATAGGACTTGGTCGGGTTCTTGGCTTGTTTGAGCTTTGGAGGAAAGTGTTGTTGATGTTGGTTGATTAAGCTCAGGCTAAGATTGCTGTCAAGCCATTAGTAATTTCACTAGTATACTATCATGCCTTTATACTTAGTGTTTGATGAGTACATCGTTATAACCAGAGCTGCCACTCTTATTTCTTGGAATTTACAACTGTTATGTTGGACTCCTAGCCCTTGAGTAATTTTGTCCACCCTGTGTGTTTGTGTGAATGAGTGACATGAGGGCATTGTGATGTAAAGTTGTGATGTTATTTATGTTTTCCAAAACCAGTTTGTTTTTGGACTGTTGCGGTTGAAGTGATTCATGATTGATGGTTGTCATAGAAGCTTAGTATATGTTGTGCCTCTGTTTTTGTGGTGTAGTAAGGAGATGGCCATTAACTTATGGTCATGAGTGAACCTCCTTTAGCTTGTAAAGTTGTTAGAGGTGTAGGAATGATGATTGGTTCTAATTTAATCATGTTAAGACTCATAGTAATGCTTCTAGGTCTGTCCATAGTTCATGAACCACTGTACCATAATCTCACCTTCTAGTCATGTCAAATATTTGCTCTTTTTGCTGTTGCAAAACTAGGCACTTTGTTGTTTAATGGTGATTAAATCTTGGTTTGAGCTTGCTGTCAAGAATTCATCTCTTTTAAGGACGTAATACCTTGAATCCATCTATGACTGCTCTTAGAGGGGGAATTTTTCAAATCACTTAACTTGCTTGTGGAGAGGATGACCATCTAGACTCTTTTAAACTTGATTCTAAAACCTTGTTTTGGCTGATGCTTAATGAGGGGAAGGCATTGCTTGATCTGTGCAGGCTAACTATGTGAATATATTTGGTTGAGGGTAGGTTCAGCAATTGAAAACTGTCATTGAAATAAACTATTTAAGTTGAGCACTGTCATGCTGGCATGACTGATCTAATGTGAGCTTATTCAGTATGCACCATTTACTTTGCCATTAGATGATATTGCATTGGAAGAGTATGGCTGTTGTTTTTTTTTGTTTTTGAGGTCTGTTAACTTCCTTTTCTTGCAAGAATCTCAGTCAGCTTGTGGACTTCATGAGAATTAAGTCCAGGTCTTAGTAATTGCCTAGGTCGGCTGAGTATGGTTGGCTATGTATGTGGCCATGGGTTCTTCCAAGGTTTTTTCTTGAGTTTGTGATTTCATTTGGGCTGTCAAAAAGGCATGGTTTTGGACTATTGCTGGCTGTTTAGATTCAGTACTCACACTAGTGTTTGATTTGAATTTGCCTTAATGTGTTTGATAATAGTGAGTGATTAGTGTTTGCGTTTAGTTTGACATAGACTATTTAGCATTGTCATGAAGTTTTTGAATGGCTATTTGTTTTTCAGTCCCCATTTTGGATAGGTCTGTTTTGAGCTTTCTTTTTAAACCTATTTTGATTCTGTCAAGCCAGGTTTGAGTTCAGGTCTATCAACTCCATTGGGCTGCAAATTTTGTTTAGTTGTTGTAATCATTAGTGGCCTGTTGAGTCTGCTGCTAGGGTGTTTTGAATTTAGGATGATAATTCCAAGAGGTTTCCCTGCTGGTATGCTCTGATGAGAGAGAACACAAACATAAGTTCAATAAAAGCCATGTAGTGATGTGAAACTGTGTATCTCAAGCAAGGTATTTTGCAATGTTACAACCTTCTGAGCATTGGAAATGGTCTAAAATGCAAGGCATTGAGTTTCTTTCATCTTCTCCTACAACAACTTCAATATCAACATTGGAGTTAGAAAGAGGAGAGTCCAAGGAACAAATGGAACTGGAAGGGGAAAGTTCTTTACCCAACAACAAAAGTTGTGATTTTTTCTGATGGAAATGAGAAGATTAACAATGTTACTTCTGTTGGGTTTGATGAGCTTTTCAGATTTGCTGATGGGCTGGATTATATTCTCATGACAGTTGGAACTTTAGGAGAAATTGTACATGGTTGTTCGTTACCAATTTTTATTCGGTTCTTTGCTAATCTTGTTAACTCTTTTGGTTCTAATGCTTATGATTTGGACAAGATGACCCAAGAGGTTGTCAAGTATGCGTTTTACTTTCTGGTTGTTGCTGCTGCTATTTGGGCATCTTCATGGGAAGATATTACTTGTTGGATGTGGACTGGTGAGAGACATTCAACAAGGATGAAAATTAAGTATCTTGAAACTGCTTTGGATCAAGATGCTCAGTTCTTCGACACTGAAGTTCGAACTTTTGATGTTTTTCTTGCCATCAGCGTCGATGCTGTTATGGTACAAGATGCTATAAGTGAGAAGTTAGGTAATTTTGTTCATAATATGGCTACATTTGTTTCTGGATTTGCTGTGGGTTTTACTGCTGTTTGGCATTTATCATTTCTTACACTTGTTGTTGTCCCTATGATAGCTGTAATAGGAGGCATTCATACTACCACTTTGGCTAAGTTATCTGGTAAAAGCCAAGAAGCTCTTTCTAAAGCTGGCAACATTGTGGAACAGACAAATCTTCAAATTAGAGTAGTGTTAGTATATGTTGGAGAGACAAAAGCACTACAAGGCTATTAATCTACTCTGAAGGTTGCTCAACTGTTACTTGGCTCTTGATCTCATCTGTTTTGGTATGTTGAATCTCAAGATACATTTCCAAAACTCACATTGCGTAAGCATTCGAATTTTAAGTTGAGTGCATTATTTGAAAGAATGGGCAGCACCTTTGTGTTCCTCTCGAAAAATCAAGTCAGATGGACTTTTATCTCACTGCAATTGGTGAAGATTTGAGTGAGTTGTGATTGAATCGTATTTTGGAGTTTCATGAGTTTTGCCTTGCCTTGCCAATTGCTCAGCCATGCGTTTGTTTTGATACATGTATTAATGGGGTGGCATTAATACACGGATGTATCGCCACCCTAGTGGTTAAAACCTTGCCATGCCATGTCCAGAACCTGAGTTCGACCCCTGCTGGGGGCATTTTTGCTCTAATAATTTATTTTTCACGTTTTTAATATTTCTTTTTTCCTTCTCCATCACTTGTCAAGCGCGTGAGAGTATTCTGGTTGGCTTAATTTTCAGCTTGCAACCCCAAGGTCTTGTCAAGCCTGGGGGGGGGGGGGGGGGGGGGACCTTCTCTTTTTTAGTGTTTAGTTTATGTTATTTCTTCTATTTTCTTTTATTTATTATTTAACTTTCACTTTACTTTAAAATTAGTTTTAAATATAAAAAAAAAACCAAAAAATCTTGTTTTATTATTTTAATGTGCTATTTTATCTTGCTTTCTTTTTATTTTATTTTAGTTCATTCTTCTTTTGTTTTATTTATTTTGAAATAGTTTTAAATGTCTAAAAACCCAAAAAAATTCATTTCTTAGTATTTTATTGTGATAAATTATTTTTCTTCTTTTTATTTTAATTTTTATTTCATCACTTTTATTTTGAATAAACAAATTAATGTGTTTTCTCTTCCATTTTATTTTATCATTTCCTTTTCTTTTTCATTTCATTTGTGAGTGATTTATTTAGTGTTTACTTGGCTTTGTGCCATGATCCCCATAGGATTCCTAGTCCCTCCGTTTAGGATGGGAGTAGGAGAGACATTAGGTGTTCAATCCTATGCATGATAACATTAGGTTAGTTTTTCCCTTTCATCTCAACTTTAGGAGCATTGTACATGATAACTTTAGGGTCCAGCTTCCCCTTAGTTTGAGTCTTTCTCTTCTCATCTCCTAAACATTTCAAAACACCTAATAAAGAAATATTTGTGTCGCACACTACAAGCCTTAAGTACTCGAGGAATGATGGTTGGGGGGCCTCCTCTCAATTTTCTAGAGTGTTTAGCATATGCCCTTTGGGCGATATGTGAAGCATTCGCTCTCGAGTCATACTCTTTAGTGCGACATGAGTTTCAAACCATAACTCAATCCACTTCTTGTCTTAAAAAACACAAAACAAAAACATCAAACCTTTTTTATCCTTCGGGATCTTAATTGAAAACCCATTTTCAGAAAGAGTTTTGTTAATCTTTTATTCTACCGCAAACAAGCATCATCCCTAACTGCTGGAATCACTGTTTTTCCCTACTCGGTTTAAAATGCTTGAACCAACCTGTGGTCGTGTCAGCCCGAACTACGTTTGCTCTGATTTCTCATACCAGACGAGGATATGTAGGCACAAGACGACGATGTATTGGCGAGCAACCACCCCCACCTTCACCCGTAGTTCTCCAAACTACGTTGACTCTGACTTTCCCATTGCACGAGGGAATACATAGGCATAGAGCGGCGACGCTTTATCGAGTCACTTTTCTTTTCTTTTGCCCCCGTGAGCCTTTAGCATAGATAGATTTACACCCTTTTAGACTAGACAACAAGCGTGGATCCTGTCGAGTACAACGGACGTGAGGGGTGCTAATACCTTCCCCTTGCGTAACCAACTCCCAAACCCGAGATTTGGTTGTGATGACCTGTCTTATTCCCTTTTCGTAGGTTTTCTCTTACCGTTTCCTTTCCCTCTCTTTGGGATAAATAAAGAACAGTGGCGACTCTTCTGTCATTGTCGGCCCCTTTTCGCAGCGATGCAACAACTGGTGACTCTGCTGGGGAATTTCCTCATCCCCTATGCGAGTCAGTCCTAGCGCTTGTGTGTTTTGCCTTTGGGTGTGTATATATGTATATGTTTTGCATTTGTACAGGTTTGCATTTGGATTTTTATTTCCAGCACTTTATATCATATATCATGTTGTTGTGCTATGGGTGTGATGTTCCATTGAGAGATAAGCCAAAACCCAGGCTTGAGGATACACATAGCATTAGAGTGGAGAGTAGTGGGGACCTGCACGTTAGGCATGCACTAGTCTCCATGAAATTCACATTCAGACGAGGTTTTCAGTTGAAAACATCTTATCCTGTGCATTGGTCAGGAAAGGGTGTTAGATCTGAAAGCTGTCGACTCTGGAGACCGATCACTTGGGAGTCAACTAAGTGAGGCCGCTTCGTGAGACAGTGATGTCAAACCAGAAATGGTGAACGTATCATCGTTTCTCGAAAGTATGTGACGCTCACGACCGCATAGGATGCCGAACCTTGTCAGATTAGGTCCATACCTGTGAGGGGATTGGGATATGCAGGGAACCTTGACCTTCAACCTACCCGGTTTTTCTCATCAATGGAGATTTTGAGCCAGTTACAATGGGTTACTTGTACCAGTACTATTTTCTCGCCAAAGCAAAGCGCTGGTTCATCTCCGTCAACAGCACAACAGCTTGATCCTCTATTGCATTTGCATACTCATTTGCATTTTCTTCATTAATATGTATTTGTGTTTCAGGTGTGTACTCTCACCTTGATTCTAGTCATCTCAATCCATAGTTGCCATGGAGCTTGGTCTCAAGAAAGCAGTCATTTACAAGTTCCCGATACCATATGTGACGTCTTTGGTTGGTCTCATTTCTGGAGTGGAGCATGGAGTTATGGAGGACTTCAAGCAGAAGTATGGGAAGATCTTAGGTTTTATCCGCAGAGTTTCAAAGTATGAGTTGGAGGGTCTCCATGCACTGCTACAGTTTTACGACCCTTAGTCACGTTGTTTCACATTCCCTGGGTACGTCCTGTTACCTACCTTGGAAGAGTTTGCTCAGTTATTAGGAGTTCCAGTATTGGTGGGGATGCCCTTTGTGCATTCTGAAGAAGAGCCAAATTTGGCTAAACTAGCTGATCCTCTACACATCGCTGTTTCCGAAATAGATGGAAAGCTCGTAAGGAGGAGTGGAGTGCCTGGGTTTCCCTTACCATTCTTAGTGAGTAAGGCTCAGTATTTTGCCAAGGAAGGGTGTTGGTCTGTTTTTAATGCATTCTTGGCATTCTGTATTTATGGGATAGTATTGTTCCCTAATCTGCCTGACTTTGTAGATTGGGATGCTTGCTGTATTTTCGCCTCAAAAAATCCAGTGCTGACACTCTTGGGCGATGTCTATCATTCCACCCACTACAAGAACGAGAATCGGAGAGGGAAACTGTTTCTTGTTGTACCTCATTGTTATACAAGTGGTTTGCCTCACATCTGCCAAAGTCTGGACCTTTTATTGACCTTGCCAGTACTGTTGGTTGGCCAGAAAGACTCATGGGATTGAGAGCAGAGAATGTTGTCTGGTTTGATTGAGACCTCTTGGGTAAGGATATTGTCTACAGTTGCGGAGATTTTTCTAATGTTCCCCTGATTGGGAGGAAATGAGGTATAAATTACAACCCAGCTTTCTCCGTCAGGCAATTTGGCTACGCTTTAAGAGACCCCCCTAAGGAGGAAGAAGTGCGGGAATCTCTCTACTTCACAGGCTTAGTTGATGCCACTACTTTGACTAGATTGCAGCAGGCTTGGAACAACATTCATCGTAGAGGAAAACTGTATTTGGGCAAAAGCAATTCTAGGGCCTACGAACCTTACATAGGATGGATTCACGAGAGAGTCAGGAGACTATTGCTACCCTTCCCAGTGAGAGAACCGTTGTATCCTACAGTAATTGTAGAGCCTACGACAGTCGAGATGCAGAAATACAATCAACTATGGGCTGAGAAAGAAGAGCCGTGTAGGGCTAATGAAGAACTGGAAAAGGAAATTATTCAGCTTAGAAGCGAGAAGATTGAAGCCACCCACATGTATAGGAAGCAAACGGAGTTGGTAAATAAGATGGGTACAAAATTGACGAAGGAAATCAGCAACCGAGAGCGAATAGGTAAAGCTTTGAAAAGCGTCAGTGGTGTCCTCTCAAGAAAAAAGAAGGAATTGGAGAGAGTTCATCTGAGCATATCCAAGTTTGAAGCTCAATGGAATGCTCTCTTAACCAATAACAAAGAAACAGAAGACAAACTCCGCCAACAGGTTGATAGTTTGAGAGCTCGACTTTGAGACAACATTCCAAAAGCTCCGGGTGAATACATGAGTCAACTAGAAAACAACCGAAAACTCCACGAAGCTCTTGCAACGTTGGAGGAATACAAATTGAGGATCGACTTAAAGAAGCCCAGATTAGAGGATGCATTTGGGGAGGATGCTTGGGAAGACCTTGCTCAGAGTCTGCAAGATACTATTAAGACAAGGGACTTGCTTATTCAGGGATTGATTGACAGGCCCGATCATCCGGACACAAAAGAGTTGCTAGAAGAGTTCCGGACTCGACACCGCCTCTGACGTTTTTTCTCTTATTTGTTGCTATATGTATTCTGACCATCACCAGGGTTGTCGGATGAGGTCATGATGACTTTCTTTTTGTATTCCTTTGTTGATGTATGATGATACTCTCTGACTCATTTTATTTATGAGGAGTTTTCCTTGGCTATCTCTGTGATTTTTCATTCACTCACCATGCTCGTGGAACTAGAATCAAGGGGAGAGTGTCCCTGAAACGTATTTACATGTTTGCATTCTGCATTTTTGCATCATTCTTCATTTGCATTGCAGGTGTTTCTGTTAACCTTACCTCTTCTTGTGGTTCTCCAGAGAGTTTGTTTTAGGATTGAAGGACAACCAATTCACCGTTATTCTACACGAAGAAACCAACAAAGAATTATGGATCAAGTTCAGCTCGAGTTTCAGGAATTTCGTGAAATGATGGCGCAATTCATGGACATGATGCAGGGCGTACCCAACGGCTAAGAATAGTTAAGGACGTTGGTCCAGCCTTTGGTATCAAAGGTTGATGGAAATGGGGTTCTAAATGGTGGAACCGCCGTTGTACCTCCTATAGTGGAAAACAGTACGCCACAGGCAGATGCTATCCCAATAATGGTTATCCCTACGGGCGGAGGAAACCAAACTGGAATTCCTATCCCAGTTCCAATAGGCGTTGTGCAAGGTAACAACGGTCCCCAATGGGAACACGACGAACAAGACGATGTCTTCTTCATGGGAGACCTCGGAGCAGGATTATAATCCGACACTGATAGAAGGTTCAAGGCAATAGAGGAAAAGATGAGGAGCCTTGAAAACCAGAATGTTATGGGTCTTGACATGTCCAATCTGGGATTGATTCCGGGACTTAGGATTCCTCCAAAGTTCAAAGTTCTAGATTTCGATAAATACAAAGGAGCAATATGTCCAAGGGTGCATCTTCATTCCTATTTCCGAAAGATGTTTGCGTACTCCGGTGATGAGAAGTTGCTGATGCACTTCTTTTAGGATAGCATGTCGAGACCTTACCTCGAATGGTATATGGGCTTAGAGCCAGTTAATGTCAGAAGTTGGAGGGATTTGGCAGAGGTTTTCGTTAAGCACTACCAGTACAATAGTGACTTGGCGCCGAATCGAGTGCAGCTTCAGAATTTATCACAGAGGAGAAACGAATGTTTTAAGGAATACGCACAGAGATGGCGAGAGCTTGCCGCTAGAGTTCAACCTCCCATGGTGGAGAGAGAACTAATTGATCTATTTGTGGCTACATTACCAGGAATTTACTATGAGAAGTTAGTGGGTAGCATGTCTGGGAGTTTTTTGGATTTGATTATTACCGGCGAGAGGGTCGAAAACGGTATTAAGATGGGAAAGATACAAGCAGGGGAAGAGACCTCGTCTGGAGGTGGAAGGAAGAACTTTGGTGCGAAGAAGAGGGATAATGAGACAAATGCAGTGTCCAGCTTCAACAATCAAAATAGAAATCCGAATCAACATCAACAACGTCCGTATTATCAGCAACCACCACAAGTAGCTAGTATTTCCATCCCGACGGTACAACCTCCACAACAACAACCACGTCAACAACAATAACAACAACAACCGCAACAGTAGAATTATGCACCAAGACAGTT
The DNA here is from genome assembly GCA_963859935.3 of Lathyrus sativus. Taxonomy (NCBI): domain Eukaryota; kingdom Viridiplantae; phylum Streptophyta; class Magnoliopsida; order Fabales; family Fabaceae; genus Lathyrus; species Lathyrus sativus. Next base: position 341,896,317 of record OZ012735.1, on the reverse strand, counting down.
TCAAGACCGAAGAATGACCATGAATAGGCATTTCAACGCACTACTAAAGCCTTACATGCAACTACTGCAGCATCTGATGCAATTACAATTGGTCCAGAAAAGGACTCTGGCACCTCTAACTGGCCCACCACCTCCCGGGTATGACGCCAACGCTAGGTGTGACTTCCACTATGGTGCCCCCGGCCACCATATCGACAACTGAAAAGCCTTCAAACACAAGGTACAAGACCTTGTTGACAGTAAGGCTATTAACTTCAATCATGATGCACCTAACGTGGATCAAAATCTCATGCCCAACCATGGTAGGGGTGGTGGTGTGAATGCTATTGTCAGTGAGGAAGGCCTGAACTTGGTGTCCAGTGTGGAGGATCTAAAGACACCGTTAAGCTTTGTGAAGAGCAAGTTGTTAGAAGGTGGGGTATTCCCTAGCTGTGGGAAGGATTGTGAAGACTGTGTAGTTTGTCCCGAAGGATGTTTAAATCTAAAGAACCATGTGCAATGTATGATGGATGATGGTATATTACAATTTGACAGAATGAGGAGAAGGATGATGAAAAGATGATCAGTGAAGAGGAGGATGAGGTGGCCACCATCTCCATCCCTTACAAGACGATTACAATTTTTACGCCTCTAGCGAGACCAACTATTATATTCACAAAGGCAGGACCTATACCCTATGAGAGCTCTAAGGCGATCCCTTGGAACTATGGGGCTGAGGTATATTGCAACGGGCAAAAGAAGGAATTAAAGAATTTGCCCTTGGACTCGATTGACAATTTGGTAGGAACTGGAGGAATGACTGAAAGTGGGAGAGTGTTTGCACCTCCCGAAGTAAATGCAGAAAGGACCGACAAAGGTAAAGGGAAGGTGATAGCTGAAGAGAGTTCTCAGACTAGAGAAAAGGAAGCTTTGCTGAAGGACGTAGAGGAATTTATGCGTTTGATAAGAAAGAGTGACTACAAATTTGTGGATCACTTACAACAGACTCCTTCAAAGATTTCCATCTTGTCGTTGCTGTTAAGTTCTGAAGCTCACAGGAATGCTTTGCTCAAGGTTTTGAATAATGCTTACGTACCTCAAGAGATATCCGTGAATCAGTTGGAAGGGATGATGTCCCACGTCAATGCAGGTAACGGGTTGGGATTCACTAATCGTGATTTGACACCGAAAGGAAGGAATCATAATCTGGCTTTGCATATTTCTATGGAATGTAGAGGTGTTGTTCTGTCACATGTACTCGTAGATACTGGGTTGTCACTAAATGTGCTATCCAAGAAGGCCCTCATGAAGCTAGACACACGAGGGATAATATGCACTCCGAGCGACTTGGTGATCAGAGCATTTGATGGGACGAGGAGGTCCGTTTTTAGGGAGTTGACTTTACCAATTCAGGTTGGTCCTGAGATCTTTGATACGGTGTTCTATATAATGGATATCCAGCTGGCATACAGCTGCCTTTTGGGTCGGCCTTGGATACACTCAGCAGGAGCTGTAACATCAACCTTGCACAAAAAATTGAAGTACATGGTGGATGGAAATATTGTGACTGTTTGCGAAGAGGAAGACATCATGGTGAGCCATCTGTCTTCATTCAAATATGTGGAGGTCGATGGTGAAATTCATGAAACGCTGTGTTAGGCCTTTGAGACTGTCCAAATCAACGAAAAGGCGTTGGTCGAGGTCAAAGCTCCAGAAGTTGCCATGTCGTCGTACAAGGAAGCACAAGCCGTAGTGGAATTCTGATCAGCACAAGGATGAGGGCAAGTGGTAAGCGTCCCCAACAAACAAGATAAATTTGGATTGGGATACAACCCATATGCGTCTTCTTCACAAAATGCTCCGTGTTATAAAGGATCTGTTCAGTTCACCAGTGGTGGGGTGATATTCAAGAGAATCAATGTCATATCTGACGAGGAAGGAGACACCGACTGCGATATGGATGCATGGATCAAGCCATGTATCCCTGGCCAAGGCTTGAAGAATTGGACCATGGAAGAAGTTATCACTGTGACTTATGAAGAGTAATTGCTTTGTTTTGATTAATGTATCTCCCTATGCTCTGCCCGGGGCATAGTGGTCTTTATTTGTTGGGCCCTATCTGTTATGTGTGTGAACAATCTTGTTTTTATCATCAATCAAAAAGGCGTCTTTTCATTCAAAATTTATGATCCTTGTTTTTCTTGTTTTTATTATCCTAACAATAAAATGGCAATGTGGTTTGTGTTTGTTTGTTTGCATATCATTTAAGCATAAAATCTTCATTATTGCAGGTTACACATTTCAGATACCACCGACTTAGACTCGTCTATGACTCGGCGTGACTTTGACAATCCGATCTTTCAAGCAGAAGAAGAGATCGAAGAAGACGAAGACTTTCCCGAAGAGCTCGCCAGGTTGTTAAGACAAGAGGAGAAGGTCATCCTGCCTCATCAGGAGGAAGTTGAAGTCGTCAACCTGGGAACAGAGGAGGATAAGAAGGAAGTCAAAATAGGGGCCGCGCTGCAAAGTGATGTCAAGCAAAGATTAGTTGAATTGCTCCGAGAGTATAAGGATATCTTTGCTTGGTCATACGAAGACATGCCTGGACTCGACACAGATATTGTAGTTCATCACCTACCTCTTCGAGAAGAATGTCCTCCCGTCAAACAGAAGCTTAGAAGAACAAGGCCAGATATGGCAATGAAAATTAAAGAAGAAGTCCAGAAGCAATTGGATGCTGGATTTCTTGCTGTGACAAACTACCCTCCGTGGGTCGCAAACATTGTGCACGTGCCTAAGAAGGACGGAAAGGTCAGGATGTGTGTTGACTAAAGGGACCTGAATAGAGCGAGCCCAAAGGATGATTTCCCACTCCCTCATATTGACGTGCTTGTTGATAACACCACACAATACTCAGTGTTTTCTTTCATGGACGGTTTTTTGGGCTACAATCAGATCCAGATGCCACCGGAGGATATGGAGAAAACGACTTTTATTACACCATGGGGGACGTTCTGCTATAAAGTGATGCCTTTTGGTTTGAAGAACGCAGGGGCAACTTATCAACGGGCTATGGTGACCCTCTTTCACGACATGATGCATCACGAGATTGAGGTTTCTGTCAATGATATGATTGCAAAATCCCAAACGGAGGAGGGGCATTTGGTGAATCTTCTAAAGCTTTTTGAAAGATTAAGGAAGTTCAAACTAAGGCTGAATCCAAACAAGTGTACTTTCGGTGTCCGGTCAGGGAAGCTGTTGGGTTTCATTATCAGCGAGAAAGGTATTGAGGTTGATCTTGCAAAGATCAAGGCGATTGAAGAAATGCCAGCGCCAAAGACTCAGAAAGAGGTTCGTGGCTTCCTGTGTAGATTGAACTACATTGCAAGGTTCATATCTCATCTCACAGCCACGTGTGAACCAATGTTTAAACTATTAAAGAAGGATCAGACGGTCGTCTGGAATGAAAATTGCCAGAGGGCGTTTGAGAAGATAAAAGAGTATCTGCAGGAACCTCCAATACTGATGCCCCTAGTGGCTGGAAGACCGTTGATAATGTACTTAGCGGTTCTTGAGAATTCCATGGGTTGTGTTCTCGGTCAACACGACGAGACTGGAAGAAAAGAGCATGTAATTTACTACTTGAGTAAGAAATTCACAGAATGCGAGTCCCGATACTCAATGTTAGAGAAAACTTGTTGTGCAATGGCTTGGGCCGCCAAACGCCTAAGGCAGTATATGCTAAACCCTACAACCATGTTAATTTCAAAGATGGATCTGATTAAGTACGTTTTTCAAAAGCAAGCACTGTCAGGAAGGATTGCTAGATGGAAGATGGTTATGACAGAATATGACATTCAGTATGTGTCTTAGAAAGCTATTAAAGGGAGTGTTCTGTCAGAGTATCTCGCAGAGCAACCAATTGACAACTATTAGCCAATGAAGTTTGATTTTCCTGACGAAGACATTATGTACTTGAAGATGAAAGATTGTGATGATTCGTTGCCAGACGAAGGTCCTGAGTTGGGTTCCCAGTGGAAATTGATCTTTGACGGTGCTGTTAACTCCTACGGCAGTGGAATTGGGGCGATCATTACAACCCCCAATGGGACGCATATACCCTTCACTGCCAGGTTGACATTTCCCTGTACAAAGAACGAGGCAGAATATGAAGCGTGTATCATGGGTATCGAGGAAGCAATCGATTTGAGAATCAAGAACCTTGATGTCTACGGTGATTCAGCTTTAGTGGTCAACCAAATCAAAGGAAAGTGGGAGACTCGCCAACCAAATCTGATCCCTTATATGAACTACGCAAGAAGATTGCTACCTTTCTTCGATCGTGTAGAGTTTCACCATGTGACGAGAGCAGAAAATCATATGGCAGATGCCTTGGCTACTTTATCTTCAATGTACAAAGTAAACTTCTGGAACGATGCACCAAGAATTGTTATCTTACGCCTCGATAGGCCGGCATTCGTCTTCGCAGTAGAAGAAGCTTCTGATGGCAAGCCATGGTATTACGACATCCAGAACTTTCTCAAGAATCAAGAGTATCTGCCTAGGGCATCGGCCCGGGATAAGAAGACCTTGAGGAGGTTATCTGGTAACTTCTATCTGAATCCAGATGGTGTACTCTATCGAAGGAACTTTGACTTAGTGCTGCTAAGATGTGTGGATGAAAAAGAAGCGAATCTGCTTATGGAAGAGGTCCATGAAGGAGCCTTTGGAACACATGCAGGGGGCATGCCATGTCTCGAAAGCTGTTGAGAGCAGGGTATTATTGGTTAACTATGGAGTCTGATTGCTTCAAGTACGCCAAGAAATGCCACAAATTTCATATTTATGCCGACAAGATTCATGTGCCGCCGTGCCCTTTGAATGTCATGTCATCCCCGTGGCCTTTCTCCAAATGGGCATCGTTTCATCTTATTAGCTATTAACTATTTCACCAAATGGGTAAAAGAAGCTTCTTATGCCAATGTCACGAAGCAAGTTGTAGCCCGGTTCATCAAAAGGGACATCATCTGCCGTTATGGGATACCTGAGAGGATCATTACTGATAATGGTTCCAATCTGAAAAACAAGATGATGAAGGAGCTATGCCAGAGCTTCAAGATTGAGCATCATAATTCGTCTCCCTATCGTCCAAAGATGAATGGCACTGTGGAAGAGGCCAACAAAAACATTAAGAAGATAGTACAAAAGATGGTTGTGACTTATAAGGATTAGCACGAGATATCTCCCTTTGCTCTACATGGATATCGTACTTTAGTGCGTACTTCAACTGGGACAACTCCTTTCTCGTTGGTATATGGTATGGAAGTTGTTCTGCCATTAGAGGTCGAGATCCCTTCTTTAAGAGTTATGGCTGACGTCAAACTAGATGAGGCAGAATGGGTGAAGAACAAGCTAAATCAACTCAGTTTCATGGATGAGAAGAGGTTGGCGTCAATTGCATAGGGTCGTCTGTATTAGAGCAGGATGAAGAAAGCCTTTGATAAGAAGATGCGTCCTCGAAGCTTTCAGTCAGGTGATTTGGTGTTGAAGCGGATTCTCCCACCACAGAATGATCACAGGGGAAAATGGACTCCCAATTATGAAGGTCCGTATGTTCTAAGGAAAGTCTTCTCTGGAGTGTCGCTACTGCGAAAATAAGGTGCCGGCAAAACAGAAGAGTTGCCACCTTTCGTTATTTATATCACAGAAAGGGAAAGGAAACGATCGGAAAAACCTGACGAAAAGGTATAAGACAAGGTCATCGCAACCATGTCTGGGTTCGGGAGTCGGTTACGCAAGGGGAAGGTATTAGCACCCCTCACGTCCATCGTACTCGATGGGATCCATGCTTGTTGTGTTTATCTGACGGGTTGGTTTATCTATCTATGCTAAAAGTATGGTCTGAAAAGAAAATAAAATGACTCGGCAGAACACAGCAATTCTATGCCTACGTATTCCCGTCTGGAACGAGAAATCAGAGTCAACGTAGTTCAGCTAACTACGGGTTACAGGGGAAGGTTACTCGCCGAGATATCGCATCTCGTGCCTATGTACTTTCACACGGCGTGAAAGATCAGAGCAAACGTAGTTCGGGTTAACAAGACCACAGGTTTGGTTCAAAATGTTTTACCCGAGTAGGGTTAACAGACGGTTCTAGCAGTTGGTGTATGCAGCTCGCTCGTCGGAGACTTAGGCGTTTACCATTTGCGGTAGCACCGAGGGTTAACCAAACACTCCTCATGAAAATGGTTTCCAAGGATTAAAGGTCCCAGAGGACAAAAAGGAAGTTTGATCTTTGTTTTTTGACGTCTTTTACGGAAGAAGTGTTTTTTATGGATGTTTGCAACTAATATCGCACTAGAGGCTATGACCTAGGAGTGAATGCGTCGCATGTCACCAAAGGGTACCATACTAAACATCCTGATTATTGGAAGGAAACCCTCCAATAACAATTTCCTAAGTAGCTTAAGCCTCGTAGCGTACGACATCAATTAACCTTTATTACTGTGTTTTGATTTGTTTGAAGATGAGAAGAGAAAGGACGCACTAAAGGGGAACTAATCCAATCCTAAAGTTGTCATGCAAAGTTGATCCTATGATTGAGGTTAGAAGGGAGCTACCTAATGTTGTCATGCATGGTTAGAATCCTAATGTCTGTCATAACTTCTCTTGAACAAGAGAAGTAAGAGTTCCTAAGAGAACATGGCAAAGGAAAGCAACAATAAAAGAAATAAACTGAAAGAAGTAACTGTAAGTAAAATGCATGCAATGCAACAATACAAGCAGAAGGAGCCAAACTCAACTTCTAGAGCACGCAAGAAAGAACAACACAAAACACAGGCAAGGGAGACAAACTCAACCTTCAGCCAACAAGCGAAGCCAAACAGTAACAGACAAGCAGAGGGAAACAGTCAACCTCTAATGCAAACAAGCAAAGGGAGCAAGCCCAACCTTTCAATGCGCTTAGGCCTAGAATCAACGACATGAAAGCCTAGTCTAATGCAACACACCAAACAGTCATACAAGTACAGCAAAGCAATCAGAAAATACAGCAAACAAGACAGTAAACCAGCAGCCCAACAGCAAAGCAGTCTTCTAACAGCAAAACAATCCAACAGTCTGTAGTTTGATCTCCATGTCCAAGATATCTTCAAGAGAAGACTTCATATTCAAGCTTCAAATGATCCACCAAGAGAGATGATAATCAACATCAAGATGATTTCATGATGATGGGAATCATGATGGAAACCAAGGGAATCCATCATGGCACTCAACCATACATCCAAGCTAGGCATCCTCAAAGGCTCTACCTTTTGTGATATGCCACACATCCTTCCAAAGGAGGGATGAGGCTTCCACACAGGGACCTTGAATCATTGGATGAGAATGGAAAGCAATAAAGGCAATCCACGTTTATTGGAGAAAGAGGGATCAAATCTAAAGCTCTTCCTAAACCCTAATCTTACAAGCTCAAAGAAAGCTACTAAAAGGAAACCAAAACACCAAATCAAGCATTACAATTAAGCATACAGAAGCTCTAATAAGTCAAAAGCACTATCCAAAAGGAATGGGAAATTTATTTCATGCTATGGGTCACCATTGAGGTCATTCTAAAGGAAAGGTCATGTTAGAAGAATCATAAAACTAGTCCAATTGTTAATTCTAAGAAAAATATGAAATCAAGTCCTAAAATTCTAGGTAATTTTCTAAGGGATCCTAAGAGGGCTAGGGACCTATGGTAGAAAAGTCGAGGACTGAATCTAAAGGGAGAATCACTAAAGAAATCCTAAATCACAAAGTGTCCAAAGGGAGGTCAAATGGGGAAGCTCCTAAAAGTCTAGTTCAAAACAAAACCTAAAGCTACCTAAAAATTACCCTAAATATCAAGAAAGTACCTTAATATGTCTATAACAAACCAGCAAAGAATTAAGTCCAAATTCCACACCAAACTTGCATACAAAAACCAGAAGGAAGATAGGCCAAAATTGCAAATTAAATGAAATACCAAAAATGGAAAAAAAAAAGCAAATAAATTGGAAATTGCATCAAAATAAAATCTAAGCATGCCAAAAAATTAGAAATTAAATGAGGAGCATCCACATATTTTTGTTTTATTTTTCTGATGAAAAAAGAAATTAATATGAATTAAAAATGATAAAAGCAATTAAAATAAATCCACAATGAAATAAAAGAAATTAAATGCTGAGAAATTATCAAGACAGTTGGATCAAAAGACCAGGTATGCTTATCCAAGGACTGCGCACATGACAACTCAACTTCCAAGTAGGATTAATGAAACGACTTCGTTTCAGCTTGGTCAAAGTCCAAAATCTCAAGTTAAATCCCAGGCGTTGGATGAGAAGAAAAGGCCAGCTGCTTCAACACGATCCAATGGCTCTCCCTCATCGTTCTCATTTGAACTGGTTAAGGAGGGAAATACTTAGGGCGGTGGTCCGGCGGCTGCACCACCGCCTTCTTTGGTGAGGCATCAATTACAGGTGGTCAAATCTTAGCAAAACCTATACCACTCTCTTCAGTTTTTCATGCTGAGTTCAAATCCACTCTCCAATTCCATTGATTCCTCATGAATATTAAAACACGATCAAGAACAAAAAATGCATGAAATTATGGATCATCACCAAACTCATAACTAAGGCCACAAATCTCTTCCTCATTCTTCATGGATCATCATGTACTATCTAACTCATGTTAACACCTCAAGATCAGGTTGATTCGAATCCAAACAGAAAATTGATCATGACTTAGATTGTCTCTAAACTCCACAATTATGATCTGAAATCCATCTAGGTTCCTTCCTAAGTCCTAACCACAGTTCAATTCATGCTAGATCATCAAAAAACTAGAGCAATTGTGAAATTTACCAACCTGGTTTATAGCTTGAAATTGAGGCAGTTACAAGGTGATTCTTGGCTCCAACTTGTGCAGATTCGTTCAAGGATCAATGCTTAAGCTAATGGAAATCTTGATTTTCCTTGAATTGCTCTGGAATGGAAAACACGATTTGCACTTGAAGCTTGAAAACTCTAACTGTAATCTCTGGTTCTAGCTCCAAATAACCACCAAACTTGATCTGAATCTCGTTGTGAACTTAAATAGAAGCTGATTGAATGATTTGGGGGCCCATTGGAGGCCCAATTCAGGATATCCAACTTTCAAATTTTCCTCCAAAATGCAACTATGGCCTGCACGAGTTCTGGTTGTTGCAGCCTTCTAGAAGCTTCACCTGACTTGCTTGTGGCTTGGTGAAAGTGTATGGACAAGATTGAGTGCTTAATTCCATCCAAGGGTGGAGTTTTGATTTATAACTTCACCATGAAGTAACAATGTGAAACACCATGAAACATGCTCAAACTTGATTTTCTAATATTGCCATTCTCTTCAAAATATCATTTCCAGTCAGAAAGTGCATAAACTTGTGAAGTTTTGAACACTTGTGAATTTATTTTGAATTTTCTCCTTTTAATCCTTTTAAAAATGCCTTTGTCAAATTTTTCAAACCAAGTCTTGTTCTAAGCCAAATCAATGCCTCATGGATACATGGTTGACCTTAAAATCCCATTTTGAGTAAGTTTTGTGTTGGACAAAACTTCATTTGGAGTGTGCAAGATAGTGAAGATGACCTATAATGCAAAATGACCTATAATCTCACTTTCCCAAAATACCTCTGACTTGTAAACCTCATAACTTGAGTTCTACAAATCAGATGAAAGACTTCTAGTAGAATTTGAAAATCTAAGACCAAGAACTACAACTTTCATGTTGGCCAAAAGTTGAGGAGAAACATCCTTCTAGGTCAAAAGTTCCTTGGAAGTTGGTTGACTTTTGCAGACAAATTTCACATTCATTTGATGACCTGTAACTTGTCTGGATCATAACATGAGTTCTATAAATCCAATCAAGGACTTCTAGTGCTCAAATTAAAGCTAAGAACATGCTCTACAAGTTCCATGCAGGAAAAAAGTTGAGATGAAACCTGTATCTTGAGATAAGTGGTCTTGAAGTTAGCACTAAACAGGGGATTTTACCTTGAGAACCCTAGTTTAGCAACTCCTCACACTTTGAATTCTTCTTGGATTGATCTTGGAATATCACCTAATGTATCTCAATACAACTTTCCATGATCACAAAGACTTAGAATTGAGTCTTCACCCCCTTCAATTGCACAGTTGACTCAAGATTGACCAGATGAAAACCCTAATTGCAACACTTTCAACTGTGGCTTTCCACACTTGGCATGAACACTTAAATTAACTCTACCATGACCCTCAAGGCCTCCAGTGAGCTCTATCCACATACCCTATCCATTATCAAGGCTTCACAACCCACTGATAGTCTTCAATTGGCCCCCAAGTTAGGAGATGAACCACATACCAGCATCCAAACTTCTCAAGAACACAACCCACTTTCTGACTTTGGTGACCTCTCAAGCTTGAATGAGACCTCTAGATAGACTCCTCTTGATATAAACCACACTTGATCCCCTGCTAAATGAATAATGCTATGCTATGCAAATGTTATACCAGTGATATGCTAATGCAAATGAAACAAAAGCAAAGTAAGAAAAAGGTTAGGAAAATTTTGGGGTGCAACATGGAGGAGCCTTGCTACTTTCAACCATGGATGGTGAATATTTTACGTCCCCTGTGAACGTAGATGTAGTCAAAAGATACTTTGCTTAAAAATAGATCCACTGGAAAGAAAAAGAAAATCCAGGCAAGAATGGGGCATCCTGGCGAACCATAAAAGGATAGGTTCGGGAAAAAATTAGGGATAAAAAGAAAAAATGTAAACTCGCAAAGTTCAAAACCTGAAAGGGCGACTTTAGCAAAAATGGGTATCCCGGTGAACCGAAAACCCACAACGGCGATTCAGGCAAAAGTTAGGGATTTGAAAAGCAAACGACTGCGGTCCGCGCGTAGATCTTTAAAGCATAATGGATTATGGGAAAACTCGAGAGTCATCCGTCCAAATCAATCTCTTCAGAATACGAAGCATCGGAAAGGCGTCGAAGTCACGCGAGTCATAGTTGAGTCGTACTATGGTGGTTGCCTGTGCCACATTACCGACATTTTTGTATATTCTTGTGCATTTCTGTATTTTGCTTACGCAACTTTCTCATTTCAGGAGTTGCGTCCTTTGTAAATTTGCCTATTTACAGGTTATTTATCAATAAAACATACTATTCAGAAAACTTTTATTTTTGATTCAGCTTTTACCGTTTTGTTTGCAAAAGACGCCTGATGTTTTGATAAAATTTTGCATACATAATTTTGTGGGCTCTGCCAACTATGATCGAAACAATGCTTTTGCTTGAATAATATCACAGGTGATAAGTAAGATAACGTTTGCTGCACACAACATGTTTGTTTGTTTTCCATTTGCAGGACGCTCATCCTCGAGACTTTTCCAGAAGTCCCTCATCTGAAGAAAATGTGCAAGCTAAGCGTGTTCACATCCCCAGCAGGTTGGAACCTCGTACGGTTAAGGTTTTCCTCAGTAGGTCGAGATTGATATCTCCAGCAGAGTAGGATCATCTCCAACAACTAGCCGTGGGATTATCCCCAACAGTAGAATAAATTCAGAATTTTGTTTTCGCCACAGAGTCTGAATGGCTGGATCCTTTCCCCTCAAAAGTCTAGGTTATTGACTCATTCCCCAAGCGGAAGTTGTTATTGTTGAGTTTATTTCTCATTTTCCCCAAGCAGAGGTCGATGCTGATTTCCCCGGTAGAGTAGAGTTATTTGTCTCCAGCCGAGTTGTTAGTTCCCCAGAAGAGTTGTATTCTGGTAGGCCATCTGGGACGTTTTCCTCAGCAGAGTTTTGTTTTGATCCCCAACGGAGTGGGTTTGTTCTTAGCAAAGCAGTGTTTCCCAAAAGTCTTCTCGAAGACCACCCAAAGCTTGTATTCCCCAGCATGAGTTCGTTTTCACTAGGCGAGCCTGGTCTTTCCCCAGCGGAGTTGGTTTCCTCTCTTCAACATTTATTTTGCTGAAGTGGTTCCTTTGCATTTGCATCGAGCATAACATCCTCCCAAACACGTAGCATTTCCATTTCGTATAGAGCATTACGCCATATTCAAACATTTTCATTTGAAACATAAGCCAGGGAGCTATATCCATGTTTGCAGGTGTATCTCCGGCAGATGACTGATATCTTTGCCCGAATGGTATCCAGACCATGGCAGTTTCCGTTAGCCCACATGGTATCTAGACCCCGTCTTACATTTTCCCCGAGTGGTGTCGCTTGACTTCGATCGATGGTGTAATCATAAGCCCATGTGGTATCCAGACCTTGATGAGTATGTTGATGGTTTATTCTGCCCAGATAGTATTTAGACCATAGCGGTTTCAGATTTGTTCTATCTGTTGAGTACCCAGACTCTGGTCAATCTCATTGAGCAATCAGGCTCCGGCAAGTTGAAAGGTTCCTTATCCTCATATGGTATCCAGACCAAGACAAGTTTCTATGTATTTCCTTTTGCCCGTATGGTGTCCAGACCATGACAATATCAGATGTGTTTTCCTTTGTTCGTTGAGTATCTAGACTCTAGTTAGTTTCGTTGAGCGTTCAGGCTCTGGTAAACCTTGTTGGTTATTCCGTCCGTTGAGTATCCAGACTCCGGCTTGTTACGTTGAGTATCTAGACTCCGGCTTGTTACGTTGAGTATCCAGACTTTGGCTTATTACGTTGAGTATCCAGACTCTGACTTATTACGTTGAGTATCCAGACTCCGGCTTATTACGTTGAGTATCCAGACTCCGGCTTGTTACGTTGAGTATCCAAACTCCGGCTTATTATGTTGAGTATCCAGACTCCGGCTTATTACGTTGAGTATCTAGACTCCGGCTTGTTACATTGAGTATCTAGACTCCGGCTTATTACGTTAAGTATCCAGACTCCGACTTCTTTACGTTGAGTATCCAGACTCCGACTTGTTACGTTGAGTATCCAGACTCCGACTTCTTCACGTTGAGTATCCAGACTCCGACTTCTTCACGTTGAGTATCCAGACTCCGGTTTGTTACGTTGAGTATCTAAACTCCGGAGGATGACTTATCTTGCCTATGAGGTTTCCAGACCCTGGCAGATTATAAAATTTTCTCTCTCGCTTGTGCGGTATCCAGACCCCAGCGGATTTTGATCTTTGATGGATGCACCCATCTTATATTTATCTATCCCCGACAGAGTTTATTCTGTTTCGGTCTCATTCTACGGTTGTCAAATTTCCGGGTTCTTTGGTATTCAACCGCCTTTTACCTCGAATGTTTGAAAGTCGTTTGCTTTTCATCCCTTCAGGTCCAAGTCGCTTGAATAGGGGCAGCTGTTGTACCCCAAAATTTGACCAACCTATTTTCTTAATCTTTGGCTTATGTTTCATTTCATCTTAGCATTTTTGCATTTGCATAACATAGTTCTTATAGGGGATCAAGTGTTTGTTTGTGTACCATCCAAGAGGAGAGTCTTTATTGGTTTCAAGCTCAAGCAAAGGCACTGGTACAAACCATCAGAAGATTGTCAAGGGGTCCATAAGGTCTTATCATTGGTGTGAACATGGGGCAGAAGCTTGTTGAGTGTCTCAGAGGTTATAGTGAAGTGGAATGGTTACTCAATTCATTTAAACAATGCCCAGGCCAAAAGGGTTTGAATTAGGGTTTCAATTTTAATTAGGATAAAACTTGTTTCTTGAAGCAAACTTGTTTCCATGGACCTCCATATGTCTTAAGATGTTCGGGGATGGGTGATTGACTATCAATTTTAATCAGAAGAGCTCCAATTGATCAGCTGATTGAAAATCGGGAGATTTGGAGAAAAGTCAACTGTGCAATGAAAAAGTCATCTCCCAACTTTTTGAAGTCAATATCATGATCCTTAATTTCAATATGAAAATTGGGTGGAATTTGATCAAGCAAAGTCAAGGAAATCATGAAAAATCAAGAGTTGTTGAAAGTTGTTATTTTGGGATTTAGGGTTTTAGAAACTTTCCATTTTTGGAAATTTTTATGTTTGGAACAGCCATCTTCAAAGCCATTTATCTTCATGATGAAGGTTTCAAATGAACCTTTGGCCAACATCAAAGTTTTTCCTTGTATCTCAAGCTTTCTTTTGAGTACCAACTCATAATCATATGATATTTGGAGCTCAAGTTATGATCAATCAAAGTTGGGGATTTCAATGATTTCAAAACTGTCAAGTTTGGACAGATTTATTTCACCACTTTGCAAGCCAAATTCCATCAATCTCTTGATGTCAAATGAAATTTTGTCCCAAATGAAAGTTGTAGAGCATGTTACAAGCTTTCCAAAGAGTACAAGAAGTCCTCCATTGGATTTGAGAAGCTCAAGTTATGGATGGGCAAAGTTGAGAAAAATAAGACAAAATCCATAACTTAGAATTTTTCTAAGTTAATTGTGGAAAGATTTTGTGGCATGATTTTCAACCTCAAATTTTATGGTCTTCCAATGACCCAATTGAACTTTCATCAACATGAAAGTTGTTCTACTCCATGCCCTCTTTACTAAGAACTCAAGTCTAGGGCAAATGGATCTTTGAGCACCAAGATATCATTACTCAAAGTTGGTGGTTTGAACATGTTTTCAAGACTCATATTGTGTAGAACTTTGGCATAACCTTGTATTTTCATCATACAGCCTGTTGCATTCATAAACCATGCGCATGAACTTCCACTTTGAACACACCAAACACTTCCCAAAATGAACCAACACGTGCTTGTACCGTTTGTGCACTATTTTAAACTTCTTGCCCCAAAAGAGAAGGGACCCAGCCACCCTCATTCTACAGCTCAACAGCCTGTTCCCTCCACTCCCAAAAACCACAAGATGCCAGCATGTTCATGTACTGTTCTTTCTTTCACCATTTGATTCCAACAACCATGAACATATCAGATCTGCACCATTGATCTTTTACCACTGTTAAACCTCACTTTCACGTTTTCCTCATCATATATAAGCTGAAAAGAGTAAGAAGAAAACCCTAGCCACCATTTGAGAGAGAAATTAGATTTTGCATTTTGTGCTCCACTGAGAATTCCCTCGAATCTCACTCATTTCCTCACCATTTTTTAAACCCTTCATCACCTCAACACCATTTTGAGATTGTTTGCAAAAAGAAGAAGTTGTTGCCTTTTCTCTCAAACTGCTCAGAAAACCAGTTGTTGCATCAAGAAAGGGATAGCTTGCTGCTAGCTTGCTGTGAGGAGTTTGCAAGAGGTAAGTGTTTCCAAACCATTTTTTTATGGCATCAACATAATTTAAACATGTTACTTTAGCCTGCTGTCATGAGTTTGTTTGGTCATGTGAGACCTATAATGGTTTCGTGTTTAACATTTTCATGTTGAAATGTTAGAGCTAATCTTATGTTGAAATTTGATTTGTGTTGCTCACATTGAAGTAGCAACTGTCATTTTTAAGTATTTAGTGAGTTGGTTTTTGGAGGTATTAACTTGGTAATGACAAAACTTGCTGCTATTTCTGTTTAAGATCTCTACTGAAATTTGATCTTTTATTTGCTTGCTAAGTTGTAACTCTAGGCTTTGAGTCTTAGCTGGATTTCTATTTGGACTTTAACAATGTGTAGGCTATGATCAGGTTTGATGTTATAGAGGATTAAGGGGTTTGTATACCTCAGCTTTGTTCAGATCTCCAGAATTGTTTTATTTTGGTTGTTGGCTAACTGAGTTTAATTTAGTTTTATACTATTGGTAGCCATTTGTTGAATCTGGTTTAGAGCACAGCTGGATGACCAGTTTGTGGTCATGGGGGTTGAGGACTGTTCAGTACAGTTATCCAGCTGCTGGTAGTTCATAGGCTGTTTTAGATAGGTTGTTAGAGGCTAGAGGGATATGACTCATTGAGTTTTCCCTTCTAGTGTATTTTGCTATTTAAAGACTGTTACCATTTTTTTGGTGGAGTGTTTTTGATGTTAGGTTGTCCAACTAGACTTTAGAGGTGCATTACTGTCATTGTTATGTACCTCTCTTTTGGAAACTTAACTTTGTTCATGTTTCCAATTTTGTTCAGCATAGGTTCTTTGCTGTCATGACTGTGCTTGGGAACTGAGTTTTCAACTCAGGTGTAGGTTTCTAGTAGGTGGTTGGGTTTATGCTGTTGTTTTTGGAACAGATTTGGCAGACCAAGTAAGGGCTGTTTTAAGGACTTAAGGTTCTGCTGTAAATGACTGAACAAAGTTTTCCTACTCAGGATCAGCTGTTATCAAAGTTTGGTCCTTCCTTTTAAGAATAGGTTCATGCTATGGTTGCCATCTAAGAGTGTTGGATTGCAACAGGAAGCAGATTTGTGTTAATGAGGGTTTTGACTGTTTGGTTCAGTCATCCTACTGCATAAGGGGTGTATGTTAGAGGCATCAGGTTTGCTGAACATGTTTAACATGTTTGAAATAGGGTTAGAGAGTTAGGGTGATAGGACTTAGTCGGGTTCTTGGCTTGTTTGAGTTTTGGAGGAAAGTGTTGTTGATGTTGGTTGATTAAGCTCAGACCAAGATTGATGTCAAGCCATTAGTAATTTCACTAGTATACTATCATGCCTTTATACTTAGTGTTTGATGAGTACATCGTTATAACCAGAGCTGCCACTCTTATTTCTTGGAATTTGCAACTGTTATGTTGGACTCCTAGCCCTTGAGTAATTTTGGCCACCCTGTGTGTTTGTGTGAATGAATGACATGAGGGCATTGTGATGTAAAGTTGTGCTGTTAATTCTGTTTTCCAAAACCAGTTTCTTTTTGAACTGCTGCGGTTGAAGTGATTCATGATTGATGGCTGTCATAGAAGCTTAGGACATGTTGTGCCTCTGCTGTTGTGGTGTAGTAAGGAGATGGCCATTAACTTATGGTCATGTGTGAACCTCCTTTAGCTTGTAAAGCTGTTAGAGGTGTAGGACTGATGATTGGTGCTAATTTAATCATGTTAAAACTCATAGTAATGCTTCTAGGTCTATCCATAGTTTATGAACCATTGTACCATAATCTCACCTTCTAGTCATGTCAAATATTTGCTTTTTTTGCTTTTGCAAAACTTGGCACTTTGTTGTTTAATGGTGATTAAATCTTGGTTTGAGCTTGCTGTCAAGAATTCATCTCTTGTAAGGACGTAATACCTTGAATCCATCTATGACTGCTCTTAGATGGGGAATTTGTCAAATCACTTAACTTGCTTGTGGAGAGGATGACCATCTAGACTCTTTTAAACTTGATTCTAAAACCTTGTTTTGGCTGATGCTTGATGAGGGAAAGGCATTGCTTGATCTGTGCCGGCTGACTATGTGAATATCTTTGGTTTAGGGTAGGTTCAGCAATTGAAAACTGTCATTGAAATAAACTATTTGAGTTGAGCACTGTCATGCTGGCATGACTGATCTAATGTGAGCTTATTCAATACGTACAACTTACTTTGCCATTAGATGATATTGCATTGGAAGAGTATGGTTGTTGTTGTTTTGGTTTTGAGGTCTGTTAACCTCCTTTTCTTGCAAGAATCTCAGTCAGCTTGTGGACTTCATGAGAATTAAGTCCAGGTCTTAGTAATTGCCTAGGTCGGCTGAGTGTGGTTGGCTATGTATCTGGCCATGGGTTCTGCCATGGTTTGTTCTTGAGTTTGTGATTTCATTTGGGCTGTCAAAAAGGCAAGGTTTTGGACTACTGCTGGCTGTTTAGATTCAGTACTCACACTAGTGTTTGATTTGAATTTGCCTTAATGTGTTTGATAATAGTGAGTGATTAGTGTTTGAGTTTAGTTTGACATATACCATTTAGCATTGTCATGAAGTTTTCGAATGGCTATTTATTTTTCAGTCCCCATTTTGGATAGGTCTGTTTTGAGCTTTCTTTTTAAACCTATTTTGATTTTATCAAGCCAGGTTTGGGTTCAGGTCTATCAACTCCCTTGGGTTGCAATTTTTGTTTAGCTGTTGTAATCGTTAGTGGCCTGTTGAGTCTGCTGCTAGGGTGTTTTGAATTTAGGATGATAATCCCAAGAGGTTTCCCTGCAGGTATGCTCTGATGAGAGAGAACACAAACATAAGTTCAATAAAAGCCATGTAGTGATATGAAACTGTGTATCTCAAGCAAGGTATTTTGCAATGTTACAACCTTCTGAGCATTGGAAATGGTCTGAAATGCAAGGCATTGAGTTTCTTTCATCTTCTCCTACAACAACTTCAATATCAACATTGGAGTTACAAAGAGGAGAATCCAAGGAACAAATGGAACTGGAAGAGGAAAGTTCTTTACCCAAAAACAAAAGTTGTGATTTTTTCTGATGGAAATGAGAAGATTAACAGTGTTACTTCTGTTGGGTTTGATGAGCTTTTCAGATTTGCTGATGGGATGGATTATATTCTCATGACAGTTGGAACTTTAGGAGCAATTGTATATGGTTGTTCGTTACCACTTTTTCTTCGGTTCTTTGCTGATCTTGTTAACTCTTTTGGTTCTAATGCTGATGATTTGGACAAGAAGCTCTTTCTCAAGCTGGCAACATTGTGGAACAGACAATTCTTCAAATTAGAGTAGTGTTAGTATATGTTGGAGAGACAAAAGCACTACAAGGCTATTAATCTACTCTGAAGGTTGCTCAACTGTTACTTGGCTCTTGATCTCATCTGTTTTGGTATGTTGAATCTCAAGATGCATTTCCAAAACTCACATTGCGTGAGCATTCGAATTTTAAGTTGAGTGCATTATTTGAAAGAATGAGCAGCACCTTTGTGTTCCTCTCGAAAAATCAAGTCAGATGGACTTTTATCTCACTGCAATTGGTGAAGATTTGAGTGAGTTGTGATTGAATCGTATTTTGGAGTTTCATGAGTTTTGCCTTGCCTTGCCAATTGCTCAGCCATGCGTTTGTTTTGATACATGTATTAATGGGGTGGCATTAATACACGAATGTATCGCCACCCCAGTGGTTAAAGCCTTGCCATGTCATGTCCAGAACCTGAGTTCGACCCCTGCTGGGGGCATTTTTGCTCTAATCATTTATTTTTCACGTTTTTAATATTTCTTTTTTCCTTCTTCATCACTTGTCAAGCGCGTGAGAGTATTCTGGTTGGCTTAATTTTCAGCTTGCAACCCCAAGGTCTTGTCAAGCCTGGGGGGGGGGGGGGGGGGGGGCAACTTCTCTTTTTTAGTGTTTAGTTTATGTTATTTCTTCTATTTTCTTTTATTTATTATTTAACTTTCACTTTATTTTAAATTATTTTTAAATATCAAAAAATCCAAAAAATCTTGTTTTATTATTTTAATGTGCTATTTTATCTTGCTTTCTTTTTATTTTATTTTAGTTGATTCTTCTTTTGTTTTATTTATTTTGAAATAGTTTTAAATGTCTAAAAACCCAAAAAAATTCATTTCTTAGTATTTTAGTGTGATAAATTATTTTTCTTCTTTTTATTTTTAGTTTTATTTTGAATTAACAAATTAATGTGTTTTCTCTTCCATTTTATTTTATCATTTCCTTTTCTTTTTCATTTCATTTGTGAGTGATTTATTCAGTGTTTACTTGGCTTTGTGCCATGACCCCCCTAGGATTCCTAGTCCCTCCGTTTAGGATGGGAGTAGGAGAGACATTAGGTGTTCAATCCTATGCATGATAACATTAGGTTAGTTTTTCCCTTTCATCTCAACTTTAGGAGCATTTTACATGATAACTTTAGGGTCCAGTTTCCCCTTAGTTTGAGTCTTTCTCTTCTCATCTCCTAAACATTTCAAAACACCTAATAAAGAAATATTTGTGTCACACGCTACGAGCCTTAAGTACTCGAGGAATGATGGTTGGGGGGCCTCCACTCAATTGTCTAGAGTGTTTAGCATATGCCCTTTGGGCGATATGCGACGCATTTGCTCTCGAGTCATAGTCTTTAGTGCGACATGAGTTTCAAACCATAACTCAATCCACTTCTTGTCATAAAAACACAAAACAAAAACATCAAATCTTTTTTATCCTTCGGGATCTTAATTGGAAAACCATTTTTAGAAAGAGTTTTGTTAAGCTTTGATTCTACCGCAAACAGGCATCATCCCTAACTGCTAGAATCACTTTTTAACCCTACTCGGTTTAAAACGCTTGAACCAACTTGTGGTCGTGTCAGCCCGGACTATGTTTTCTCTGATTTCTCATACCAGACGAGGATACATAGACACAAGACGGCGATGTCTTGGCGAGGAACCTCCCCCAACTTCACCCGTAGTTGTCCGAACTATGTTGACTCTGACTTTCCCATTGCAGGAGGGAATATGCAGGCATAGAGCGATGACGCTTTATCAAGTCACTTTTCTTTTCTTTTGCCCCCGTGAGCCTTTAGCATATATAGATTTACACCCTTTTAGACTAGACAACAAGCATGGATCCCGTCGAGTACGACGAACGTGAGGGGTGCTAATACCTTCCCCTTGTGTAACCGACTCCTGAACCTGAGATTTGGGTGCGATGACCTGTCTTATTCCCTTTTCGTAGGTTTTCTATGATCGTTTCCTTTCCCTCTCTTTGGGATAAATAACGAACGGTGGCGACTCTTCTGTCATTGTCGGCCCCTCTTCGTAGCGATACGACAGCAGCCATGACTTCTCTCAGCATCCCTATTTTTGACAGCACAACCAGCTTAAGAATGGCTCGTATGGAGGGCATTAACTGTTGGAGTTAATCTTAAACTAGCAGGCATAAAATCACTTTTTGAAATATTAAGGTTTCTCACCAAAATACAAACTTGCAATTCCAAATGACAATTCTGCCCCAACTTTCCTTGGCCTATAAAAAGGAAGCTCATCCCACTCTTCAAATCACACCAAAGCACTCTAAACCCCAGAGAAAACACAACTCTCATCCTTTTCCCCTCTTTGCTTGAAAGTAAAGAAATCCTCCAAAAATTACCTTGTGCAAGTTTCACACCAGCTCCATTTCCAATCATTCAACCACCATAAAAACCATTCACACAAATTTAAAATCATTATTAGAAGGTGTCTCAACCTTTGTTTACATCAAAAACTTCACAAAACCAAAAGTCAACTTCTCACACACTATAGTTTGACTTTTTTGCATAATATGGAGAAACTCACTGCCTATATCAGTTTGAACCACTTTGACATCATAAACACCTTCCATTTATGTCATACCAACTGTCCATGACCCTAAAAAACAGCTGGAAACTCTTTTTCTAAGACTGTCCTCAAGGATCACTAGTTTCTTCAAGAGGAAGAAACTTCAAGCTTATTCAAAGGAAGGAGAGATCTCTTGTTTTTGCAGCTAGTTTATTGTGGGAAGACTCCAAGAGGTATGTAACCCTAAACCTTCTCATTATTGTGCATCATGTATATATTGATTGGTTGGTTGAATGATTTAGACATTGTTATGTTTAAGTTGCACTATGCTGTAAAAAACTGCCATGGAGTTTGTTAACTTTCACTTAAAGTAAGTATTTGATGTTGTTATATCAAGCTTATTATGGTTACAACATTGTCATGTTTTTTCCTGTTAGTGCTAGAATTTCTTTGGTTCTTGTTGAGATTTAAGTGTTGTTAGACTACAACTTAGGGCAAATCATGTGTGTGTTGACTTTGGTAAACGTGTGGATGTGTGCTGTTGAAATAGGATGTTGTGACATTGTTATGTCAAACTTGTATTCAATGTTGTCTAGTGTATTTCACTTACTAAAACATGTTGAAAGGAAACTGTATCATCATGTATGAATGGAACAAGTTGTTGGACAAATGGGAATGTCACCATGATTGAAATCCCACTGCTAAAGGGATGTCTTGAGTTGGAGTTGGTCAGCTCATGATAATTCACTTTGAGTTATCAACTCTTTGCTTAAGTATGTACTAACTTGACTTGGAATTTTAATATCAGAATGAGGTACTGCATAATCTTAGGCTTGGCCCCTTTATTTTGTTTAAATAAGTTGTGACTTCATACTTGCTTTGAGTAGTTTAAGTGTTTGGTTTGGGCATTGATGATATTTAAGTAGTGATTATGTTGTCAATGGACTGTCTTTAAGGTTTGAGTTTGTCAATACTTTGTTGCTGCCAAATTTGGTTTCTCATATTAGAAGTTTGGTTGTTGTGGTTTTCATTTAAAGTATTGATTTAGTCAAGGTTAAAGACCAAGAACTTGTTGCTGCATATGTTTTTTTCAAACTTAATATTGCACTAATAAAAACAAACTGTGTTGGTTTGAATCCATGCCAAGAATGAAATGAAAACCATGAGGATGATAATTAAGCAGTTTTCTTACTGTCTTTTTTTTTAAATCCTTTGTTTAGGGGGCTGCTACTAGTTTGTGTGTGAACTGTTAGGTTTTTGTTCATGCCTAGAGTCTGTTGACTCGTTTGGTTGGGGTGTTTCACCTTTGTTTTTTGGTTTTTGCTTTACTTTTAGGTAGGTGCCTTTAAGCTTTGAGATTAGGCTATGAAATCTAGTTTGTTTCATTTGGAGTTGAGGCTAGTAAGCTTTCTCTGTTGTTGTATGAAGGCAGAACTGTTACTATAGGACTGTTTACTTGTTTGGTCTTCAGGTTTTTGTGGGCATAATGATGTGCCTGCTGTCTAATGTTATCAGGATCTTCAACTTGGATTCACACCTGTTTATAGTAGATCTGTAGGAACTCATGTTGGTTTTAACTCTTTGTTTTTTGTTGAGGTAAGTCTTTTACCTTTACCTTGATTGGCTGAAAAGCCAGTGATAAACAGGTTGGTGATCAACTCTTTATCTTGAGGTTGAATCAATCTATGTTGACATGTAAGGCTACTCTTCTTTGCTGCTGCGTTGATATGCATCGAATGCATTAATCCATGGCATGTTTGTTTGAAAGGAGTTGCTTATTTGGTGCATTGCTTTAGTATTATAATACATTGCATAATCTCTTTAGAATCACTTCACTAAATTAACCTTTTGATAATCACTTGGTAATTTTGTTGAGAAACTGAGTTTTTCTTTTGAAACTCATCCTGAGTTTGACACTTAAAGCATGAACAAACCTCTACTTATCCTCACTTGCATCAGTTTTAATCCATAAACTTCAAAAGTTCACTTTAAACTCCACTTGGCATGTTCATTCGAACCTCAGTGTGTGTGCATCATCTTGGAATTTCGTTGACACCATCACGATCCTCTTTAAAAAACAAGCATGTTTGACCTTTACTTTGTTAAAATTGGTTAAAAATTGGTGAAATTGGAATCAAACCGTTTTTGAGCTTTTCACTTGGTTTTTGCCTTGAGGCTTGCCCAACTATGCGCTTTGTTAAGTATATCTTAACATGGGGTGGCTTGATACAATGGATGTATCGCCACCCCAGTGGTTAATGCATCACCCAGAAATACTTGCCATGCCATTGATCCTTGGTTCAATCCTCAGCGAGGATCATTTTTTTCGCATTTTATGATTTTTCATGTTTTTTAGCATTTCTTCTTCCTTTTCCATCCAATTTTACATGTGTGAGTTGGTAGAGTTTGCAACGTTTTGATCCTATGACCCCAAGGTCTTGGGTTCAAGCCTTGGGGGAGGCATTTCTTATTTTTTAATATTGAATTTATTTGATTTTTATTTAATTGTCATTAAATTTCAAAAAATCATAACTCCTCCATTTTTAATCATTTTTTACTGATTCTTTTTTCTAAATTCTTGTATTAGTAAATACTTTCATATAATGCTTAAATAATTCTAAACTTATTGTTTTAGAAACACTTTGTATTATGGGGAATTTGTGTTTCGTTTTAGGGTTTTCACCCTCTTACTTTTCCTCTCTCATTTCCAACTTTAATTTCATTCTCTTTTGAGTTTTATTTTAAAGTTATGATTTTGGCTTGTTAGCATCCTTGTGTACTTGAGTTTGACTTAAAATCCTTGCTTGTAAGCATTTGTGTTTAATCATCATTGAAACTTAACAGTTTTCTCCCATGAAGTTTTTAAACTTCTCACTTACATTTGTTGTGACATTGTTTGTTTAGGCCTGATGTTTGTAAGTATACATGACATCTTGTAAGCCCTAGGAAACCTCATCTTTGTTAAGATACATCTTTATCTTTGTTAAGATCCCCGTCCATCTTTGTTAAGATGTACCCCCCTTCTTTGTTAAGATATGCTTTGGTTTTTACCTTTCATTAAGTCTTGAAAGAACTTGTCCCCTCATTGATATTGTAATATCTTGATGTTTTCTTTGGTCGTAACCATTTACCTTGATTGGAATCATTGATATTGTAATATCTTAATGGTTGCATTGGTCGTAACCATTTACCTTGATTGAAATCATTGATATTGTAACATCTTGATGTTTGCTTTGGTCATAACCATTTATCTTGATTGAAATCATTGATATTGTAATATCTTAATGTTTTCTTTGGTTGTAACCATTTAACTTGATTGAAATCATTGATATCGTAATATCTTGACGTTTGCTTTGGTCGTAACCATTTATCTTGATTGAAATCATTGCATTGATATTGTAATATGCTTGCTTGTTCTTGGTTGTAACCATATCCCTTATATTCATCATGTGTGAATGTTTATGCTTTGTTAAGTTTACTCTTCCCAAGTGATGGAACTCTTTAGTTCTCATCCAAGTTGCCTCATCTTTTCCATTCTTCCCCCGTTTTAGTCTAGAAAGAACCAATTGGACTTAACCTCATAGGTCTGGATAGAACCTTCTTCCCTCTTTTGGTCTGGAAAGAACCAATTGATCCTTATTCCTTAGTTCAAGCCCGAACTACGGTCACTCTGATTTCTCATTGGACAATGAGAATACGTTGGCACAAGATGCGATATCTTGACGAGCAACCTTCCCCTTCAACCTTCCCTTTGGTCTGGATAGAACCAAGCAACTTTCCTTTTGGTCTGGATAGAACCAATTGGATTCAACCTTTCAGCCTTATCCCACCTTTTGGTCTGGATAGAACCAATTGGTCTTATAATGTAGAATTAGGTAGAGTTTGGTTAACTCTATGTAAGAATCATGGAGATGATTACTTACTCCCCTTTCTTGAGTGTTCAATATAGATCTAGAGAGTTTTCTTAAACTCTACACAAGCATTGTAATGTTTGTTCCCCTTTGAACCTTGATCATAATCAAGTGTTCTTCATCCCTAGTGAGGTGAACTACGATTGCTCTGATTCTATCCTAGTAAGGATACGTAGGCAGAAGATGTGATATCTTTGCGAGCAAACTTAGAAACTATCCTTAGGTCTTAACCTAACCTTTTACCCAATCCCAAACCATAGCAAACATTTAGCAAGTATTAGTATGCAACCAAACAAAAGTTTTATGTAGAGTACTACAGATGTTTAGGATGTGAAATACCTACCTTAGGCATAACCAACCCCCGATCCCCGAATCTCTTACCGTTGTTGTTACATCGCGAAAAGGGTTTTTTCTTTCTTTAGACCTTTCCTTTGGATAAATTAAAGTCCAGTTGTGAATTTTAAGAATTAAGATTCAAGTTAATCAATAGCTTGGTATCACGATTCTCACTACAACAATGTGGCAAATCTGGGATCTCAGGTTATGCAGCAGATTTTTAAGGCACATCACGCCTTGGGAGAGGTTCCACGGACAAAAGTGGAACAAGCATCTCTACTGCAACTTTAGGCACCTGATTACCCTCTTTCCTTAGCACATTTCTTATCACCTCTATGACCAGGCCCATCTGGGTCTTCAGTTGCTGAACCTTCTCCTTAAGCATTTTCTGCTCTAGACATAAGGTTTTCATACTCGCCATGAACTGCCCCATCTGGCACCGGACTTCCCTCAATTCTGCTTGAACTTGTTCCATGACTTCGCGTTGATTCCCCAGTAAACGGTCTGATTGTTTATCCTAAAACCAGCTAACAAACCACAGGAAAATAAGATCAACGATTCTGATGCACCTGCGATGCAAAAATGCAAAATGCAGACATGTATGTATGCAACAGGGAAATTTCCCCCTCGGTTCCAGTTCTGGAAGAACAACATGACAACGGAGAACCCCAATAGCTAGTCATAGAGCAAGAACCTCATATATAATCACAGGCCAACAGGGAAAGTACAAGTATAGCAAGTGAGTACAAACAGAATGACCTCAACCAACAAGCCTGGTGGTGGTCAATATAATAGCAGCAACAAGCTACAAAGAAATGAAAAACATCAAAGGCGCCAATGAGCATGAAAACCCTCTAGCAGCTCCTTCGTCTCAGAATGGTCCGGTCTGGAGAGTAACCCCTGAATGAGCACCTTTCTCTGTCTGATGGTGTCCTATAGACCCTCAGCAAAGTCCTCTCAGGCTCCCTCTCCGAAGACTTCCTCTATCTTACACCTCGTCGAATCAGCCCTTAACTTGTAGTCCTTCAAGGTCGCAAGAGCTTCGTTTATTCTGCAATCGCTACCATGTCTGAGTGAAGCTTCAGTCAAAATCTTCTCATCTCTCACTCTAAGTTTAGCTTTCAGCTTGGCAATCTGTTGTTTCAACCCATCTTCACGTTCTTTGTTTTCGGTGAGGGTTGCATTCCACTGCTTGTTGAACTTGGAGATTTCCAGATAAGATTTATCTAACTCCTTCTTCTTGGAAGCGAGAACATCACTAACGACTTTGAGATCCAAACCCAAACGCTCTCGAGAACTAGTTTGCTTGGTCAAATATGTGCCCAATCTGTTCACAAGCTCAGTCTGCCTCCTGAAAGAGTGCACAACTTCATTCTTCTCACTCCGAAGCTGAATGATCTCTTTCTCTAACTCTTCATTAACCTTCTAAAATTCTTCTTTCTCAGCCCATAACTTGTTGTACTTCTGAATGTCAACAGTGGTGGGTTCCTCAATCATAAGAAGATACAGAGGCTCAATAGAAGGAAAAGGCATCAGAAACTTCGCAACTCTTTCATGAATCCAGGCCAGGTAAGGGTCATAGGCTCGACTATTGCTTTTCCCGAGAACAGCTTTCCCTTTCAGGTGGATCTTGCTCCAAGCATGCTCAACTCTAGCTAAGGTATCACCCTCCAACAATCCGGTGAGATACAGAGATTCCTGTATCTCCTCTTGCTTAGGAGGCCCTCTCAACGCGTACCTAAACTATCTGATAGACAAGGATGTGTTATAGTTGATGTACCCTTTCCTGCCGACCAAAGGGACGTTAGGAAATCCACTGCACATATAGATGATTTCTGTACCAAGCATATCCCTGTCAAACGAGATAATTTTCTCTACATACAATCCCATCAACCTCTCTGGCCACTCTGAAGTACTGGCAGTAGTGACAAATGGACCTGTCTTGGGCAGATGACTAGCAAACCACCTGTATAGCAAAGGAACACTGCAAGATATGTTCTTTCCCCTTCGGTTCTCATTCTTGTAGTGAACAGAATGATAAACGTCACCAAGCAATATAGGCACCAGATTCCCTGAAGCAAAAATGTAGAAAGCATCTATGTCTACAAAATCCGGGAGGTTAGGAAATAATATAATACCATAGACACAGAGAGCTAGAATGGCGCTAAACACGATCCAACAACCATCTTTGGCGTATTGTTGAGCCTTATCAATCAGAAAAGGTAAAGGAAAACCAGGCACCCCAATCCTCTTAACCACCTTCCCTGAAATCTCAGAAACATCAAGATGAAGAGCAGCAACAAGCTTAGCCAGATTAGGCTCTGCATCAGTGTGATAGAATGGCATGCAGTATAATATAGGAACACCCAACAACACAGAATACTCCTCCAACGTGGGTGCCAGAACATAATCTGGAAATACAAAGCACCTCAATTGTGGGTCGTAAAACTGCAGAAGAGTATAAAGGCCATCTAATTCAAACTTAGAAGCTTTGCAGATGAAACTCAAGATCCTCCCACATTCCTTCCTGAAATCCTCCATCACACCATGATCAGCCAAGGAGGTAAGCTTTAGCAAGGGTCCTATCTCTGGATTAGGGAACTTGTACAACACACTTTTCTTCAAACAAGGTTCCATGCTGACAGTGGCCTAGCAGACTAGAATCGAGGAGGAAAGATACACCTGCAGCATAAATACATGTCAATGAAAATGCAACATGAAAATGCCAATGCAAATGCAAGTGCAACAGGGGATCAAGATTGTTGTGCTGTTGATCGAGAAGAACCAGCGCTCCGCCTTAGCAAGAACATAACACTATCACTGATAGGAACCCTTGGTATCAAGAACACAGATTCATACGGCAAAGAAAACCGGGTAGTCTGAAAGTCAAGATTTCCTGCATAACCCAATACCTCCCACAGGTATGGACCTATCCACTGATAAGGTTCGACATCCTATACGTTCATCAGCGTCACAGACTTTCGAGAAACGATGATACTTTCACCATTTCTGGTTTGGCAATATAATCTCCTGAAGAGGCCTCACATAGCTGAATCACAAATGATCGATCTCTAGAGTCGACAGTTTCCTGATCCAATACCCCCTCCCGACTAATGTACAGGATAGGATACCTTAATAGAAAACCTCGTCTGAATGCAAATTTCGTGGGGACTAATGCATGCCGAAACATACAGGTCCGTCACTACTTTCCGCTCTAAAGTTATTTTTGTACTCAAGCCTGGGTTTGGCTTATCTCTCAGTGGAATTCCCCCCCAACAACAAACCAACAATGATATATACAATGCTGAAAATAAAATGCGGGAAAATAAAGTACATATCTACAACACCCAAAAATAAACAAACAAGCGCTAGGATGGGCTCACATAGGGGATGTTCCTGTCCCCAGCAGAGTCGCCAGCTGTCGCTACTGCGAAAAAAGGTTCCAGCAATGACAGAAGAGTCGCCACCATTCGTTATTTATCCCAAAAGAGGGAAAGGAAATGATCATAGAAAACCTGACAAAACGGGAGAAGACAAGTCATCGCAACCATATCTCGGGTTCGGGAGTCGGTTACGCAAGGGAAAGGTATTAGCACCCCTCACGTCCGTCGTACTCGACGGGATCCACACTTGTTATCTATCTAAGTGTGTTTACAATCTTACTAAAGGTCTCAGGGACAAAATAAAAGAAAATAGACACGGCAGAGCACAGCCGCTCCGTGCCTACGTATTCCCTCATGCAATGGGAAAGTCAGAGTCAACGTAGTTCGGCTAACTACGAGTGAGAGGAGGAAGGTTGCTCGCCAAGACGCCGCAGTCTCGTGCCTACGTATTCTCATCTGGTATGAGAAATCAGAGCAAACGTAGTTCGGGAAATTAGAACACCGGTTGGTTCAAATGTTTTAGACCCGATTAGGGTTAAAACTTACTTCTAGCAGTTAGGTGTATGCAGCTTGACCATTAGTGACTTAGCGTTACCTGTTTGCGGTAGAACCAAGACTTAACAAAAATATCTTTTCTGAAAAAAGGTTTTCCATTATTAATATCCCGAAGGATAAAATGGTTTGAACTTTGTTTTAGTGTTTTTTATGAAGAAGTGCATTGATTATTGTTTGTAATTCATGTTGCACTAAAGACTATGACCTAGGAGCAAATGCTTCACATATCGTTCAAAGGACATATGCTAAACACTCTAAGCAATTGAGAGGAGGCCCCCCAATTACTATTTACCAAGTAGTTAAGGCTCGTAACATACAACATTCATTAACCTTTATTAAATGTTTTACCAGAATTTGAAGATGAGAAGAGAAAGGACACACTAAAGGGAGACTAACTCAAACCTAGTAGTTGTCATGCAAAGTGGGATTAAAGTTGAGGTAAAAGGGAATTCTACCTAATGTTGTCATACATGGTTTAATTCCTAGGGTCTATCATAATCTCAAAGAGATTAGAGATCCTAAGGGAACATGGCAAAGAAGAAAGAAGAAAAAAGAAACATAAGATAACATGAAAGATGCAAGGATCCACATGCAATGCAACACACAAGCGAAGGGAGGAAAAAGTTTGGGGTAAATACCTCCACAAGCACATCTCAACCTTTATTGATGCAAGAAGAAAAGAGAAGGAATGCATAAAAGAGAATGCCAACACATACACAAAAGAATGTAAGACATACATCATGTGAAACCCTAATGGCAAGCTTAAGAAGATGCACAAACCTTAACAAGCTATGAGCAAAATTTTAACCTATAAATGAGAACACAAACACTTCAACATGTCTATAATATGAATCTATAAGAATTAAGGGTTCCAAGGATGCACAAAAGTCATTTTCAAAGCAAACTAGTTCAATCATATGTGAACATCACTTAGATGTAGCCTAACTTGGAAATTACCCTAAAAATTGGAAACATGCTAAAAAATTACCAAATAAAATCTCAAATGACCCTAACGGTGTTGAAAATCAAGGGCCAAAATATCAAGGGCATGGTCCTAACAAAGTATCCACAAATAAAAATAAACCCTAAAGGGTACCAAATGAAAGAGATCAATCGGGGGTGATCAAAAGTGGCTTCAAAACCAACCCCAAAATAATCCAAACAGGGGCAAAATGGTCTTAAAAAAATCTTTAACATATCATGAACATGAGGGGAAAAATTTTATCCATTGGACAGAAAAATTGGTCAAGAAATAAAATCAAGAACAAAAAGAATCAAATTTTAATCAACTAAAAACATATCCAAGCATTAATTCTTTTATTAATTGAAAAATTAATTGGAAAATAAAACAAAAAGTTCCAAAAATTAGTTAACATTTTGAAGTATCCAGAAATATTTTTCTTGGGATTTTTGAACACTTGGAACTATTTCTATTGGATTTATATCAAAACAATGCAAAAAAAAGAAAAACAAAAACAAAAGAAATAGCAAGAAGTGTAGTTCATTTTGTTGGGCCTGGTGTCAGAGGGGGTGTCAATAGAAGCTGAAGCCCAATATCAAAGCACTCAGAATTCCGTATGAAACGTACTGTTTCACTAATGAGGTGGAGGTCAACGAGATCAAAATGGCCAGTCAAACGCATCCTTGCCTTTGATCAAGCTTTGGTCAAAGTTTCAATCATATGTGTGGCAATCCACGTTGGCAACGGAAGTAAAAACCAAACGTTGGAGCCACTGCGCTTCGGTCGTCTTCTCCGATCGTGCCTCCGACACTGTAACTTCAAAACTCAACCAAAATGCGCACTTCTTGAGTCTAAATTGATCCTCTCAATGCGTACATCATGAATCTAGGTTCCATTTTCATTTTTCGTTCATCAATAGAAGGATTCAAAGCCATCAAGTTCCAAGGTCATATCACGAAACATCAAGAACATGGTCCTAACTAATCCTGAAATGGCCTACATGAGTAGGGCTTCAATATGCATCAACAATGGCAGGGAATGGATGCTTAATCATAGAGAATTTTTGAAAGAGAGTTTATCTAACGGAGCTCCTGCGTTGGGTCTTGAATTGAAACTTGAACTTGTGCAAAACAATCCAAAAACCTTCAGTGATCTTCAAGGAAGATATTGGTAATCTTCAATTGGCTTGAATTCCTCTGAGTCTCCACTTCATGATTTCACTTTCTCCTTGGAATTTCTCAACTGAATTTGCTCCAGTCTCCACGAAAATGGCTGAATGAGGGTTTTTTCTTCATCTGGAGTTTATATATTTTAGATCTAAGATCAATTGGAGGCCCAATTTGGCCTGGATTTGGAGAGTTACAAAAATCCAAAATTGAGTTGAAGCTTGAAAATTACACGTGGGTTTTGGCTCCAATGGCCTTGATCTTCATTCGAACAGTTTGCTGGTTATGAGTAGTGATCTAATGGATGGAATTCAGGCCTTGAAATGATCCAATGGTGGATTTTGTATGTGTAACTTCAACAGGAAGTATCTTGAGATTTCATGAATTTTCACATATCATGGCTCCAATTTAATTTTTGCGTTGTTCTTAATATGATAAAATGACTCAAAAAATGCACAAATATGGTATGAAAATGATTTAAATCAATCCAAAGGAAATCATGGCCTTTAATGCCTTTTTTCATGAAATTCCTTCACTAATCTCCACATACATGCCAAATCCATGACAACTTGAGGTTTAATGATGAAATTGGCATCATTTGATGCAAGTTTCATGTTGGATAAATCTCCATTTGAAGTGCCCAAAGTCATGAAATGGACCCATAATGAAAATGACCTATAATCTTACTTTCCCAAAATACCCCTGCCTTGCAAGCTTTACAACTTGAGTTCTACAAATCAGATGAAGGACTTCTATGTCTTTTTGGAAAGCTAAGATCATGACGAACAACTTTGATGTTTGGGTCAAAGTGAGTTGAAACATGACTCTAGGTCAAAAATGCCTTGGAAGTTGGTTGACTTTTGTTGACTGAAATCGCATTCATTTGAGGAACCATAACTTGTCAGCATCATAACTTGAGTTCTAGAAATCAGATGGATGAGTTCTAGTACTCAAAATAAAGGCGAGAACATGCTCTACAGGTTTCATGTTGGAATCAAGGTGAGGTGAAACTTGTATCGTGAGATATGTGGTCTTGAAGTTAGGCACTAAGCAGGGAATTTACATGGACAAACCTCTGAAACCCTAACTTAGTAACTTCTCACACTCTTGATTGTTCTTGAATTGGTCTTGAAATAACATCTTAGATGCTTCAACACAACTTTCCATGATCACAATGACTTGGAATTAAGTCTCAAACCACTTCAAATCTCCAGTTGACCTTGCACTAGGCAGATGAAACCCTAGGTGTGCAATCTTCTGATTGCAACCTCTTATACATGATATAATTACTTGGATAAGCTCCACCATGGCATCAAAAACACTCAATGAGCTCTCGAATAATTTCTTATCCATATCCATGAGCTTATGATCTTCTGATGAACCTCAGTTGACCTCCAAGATAGAAGCTATACCATACAAATCCATCTCCTTTCTCAGAGAGCTTTGACCTTCTCCTGATGGTGATAAACACTTGACCACTTGAACCGAACCTCTTGATTTGGCTCAAAACACTTAGTAATCTTCTCTTGCTATGCACAAACCTCTCAATCCCCTGCAAATGAACAATGATATGAAAATGCAAATGCTAGAATAATGAAATGAAACATAAACCAAGTTAGAAAAAGGTTGGGAAATTTTTGGGGTACAACACACTGTATGCAGAAAGGAAGATATAATGATCAGCCATTTGTCTTCGTTTAAATATGTTGAGGTGGATGGTGAAATCCATGAGACTTCTTCTCAAGCTTTTGAGACGGAACAGATTAAAGACAAAGTGACTGCAGCGAGTAAAGCGCCCGAAGTGGCAATGTCATCCTTCAAAGAGGCCCAAGTAGCAGTGCAGGCTGGGGCAGCACTAGGTTGGGGTCAAGTGTTACATATACCCCATATGCAGGATAAGTTTGTTCTGGGATACCGCCCATCTTCTCTGTCATCTTCACAGAGCGCGCCGCGCTACAAAGTGCCGGTACAGTTTACCAAAGGCGGGGTTATCTTCAAGCGGATCAATATTGTTCCAGATGAAGACCGGGATAGCGACTGCGATATGGACTCGTGGATTAGGCCATGCATTCTAGGATAATGCCTCAACAATTGGTCTATCGAGGAATTCATTCAAGTGACACCGGAAGAGTAATACTTTGTTTTTCTGATTATTGTACAACCCTATGTTCTACCCGGAGCATAGTGGTTTTTGTCTTCAGGGCCTTATTGTTTATGCTTGCACAATCTTTTTCAATTAATCAAAGGGCGTTTTTCTGCATTAAAATATTGTGATCCTTGTTTTTCTTGTTTTATGTTTAACAATAAAATGGCAATGTGGCTTTGTGCTTGTTTTGCATATCATTTTAAGCATTTAACCATTATCATTGCAGGATTCACATTGCAGATGACACCGCGCCAGAGACATCTATGACTCGCTTCGACTTCAATAATCTGATATTTCAAGCCGAAGAAGAGATTGATGAAGATGAAGACTTACCAGAAGAGCTAGCTAGACTTTTGAAACAGGAAGAAAAGGTTATTCTGCCTCATCAAGAGGAAATCGAGGCTATTAATTTGGGCTCTGAAGAAGTTGTGAGGAATGTTCGGATAGGGGCTGCGTTGAAGAGTGACTCAAGCAAAGATTGGTTGAGATGCTCAGTGAGTATAGTGATATCTTTGCTTGGTCATACGAAGACATGCCTGGGCTTGACACGAACATAGTGGTTCATCGCTTGTTGTTGCGTGAAAAGTGTCCGCCAGTCAAGCAGAAGCTCACACGGACTAGACCAGATATGGCTGTAAAAATTAAGGAGGAAGTCCAGAATCAGTTGGACGCCAGATATTTAGCCGTGACAACTTACCCTCCGTGGGTCGCTAACATCGTACCTATGCCTAAGAAGGATGGCAAGGTACGGATGTGTGTTGATTACAGAGATTTGAATAAGGCGAGCTCGAAGGATGATTTCCCGCTCCCCCATATTGACGTGTTGGTTGATAATACTGCTAAATATTCTGTGTTTTCCTTCATGGACGGTTTTTCAGGTTATAACCAGATCAAGATGGCACCGGAGGATATGGAGAAAACAAAGTTTACCACGCCGTAGGGGACTTTCTGTTATAAGGTAATGCCTTTTGGGTTGAAAAATGCAGGGGAAACCTATCAGCGGGTTATGGTCACTTTGTTTCATGAGATGATTCATCATGAGATTGAGGTCTATGTTGATGACATGATAGCAAAATCGCAAACGGAGGAGGAACATCTGGTCAATTTGTTGAAGTTGTTTGAGGGGATCAGGAAATTCAGGTTGAGGTTGAATCCTAACAAGTGTACTTTCGGGGTCAGGTCAGGAAAGTTGTTGGGGTTCATTGTTAGTGAAAAAGGAGTCGAGGTCGATCCTGCAAAAATAAAAGCTATTCAAGATATGCCAGCACCGAAAACAGAAAAGGAGGTTCGTGGTTTCTTGGGAAGATTGAATTACATTGCTCGGTACATATCTAATCTCACAGCCACGTGCAAACGAATGTTCAGATTGCTAAAGAAAGATCAGGTGGTCGTCTGGAATGAAAGTTGCCAAAGGGCATTTGATAAGATAAAAGAATATTTGCAGGAACCTCCGATACTGATACCCCCAGTTGCTGGAAGACCTTTGATAATGTATCTAACGATTCTTGAGAATAGTATGGTTTGTGTTCTCGGTCAACATGATGAGACTGGAAGAAAAGAACATGCAATATACTATATGAGTAAAAAGTTCACTGACTGTGAATCCAGGTACTCGATGTTGGAGAAAACATGTAGCGCACTCGCGTGGGCTGCCAAACGTTTAAGACAATATATGCTTAATCATATAACCATGCTGATTTCGAAGATGGATCCGATTAAATACGTCTTCGAAAAGCAAGCGCTTTCCGGAAGAATTGCTAGGTGGCAAATGGTACTGACAGAGTAAGACATCCAATATGTTTCCCAGAAAGCTATCAAGGGGAGTGTTCTGTCAGAGTATCTCGCCGAACATCCGATTGAAGATTATCAACCTATGAAATTTGAATTTCCTGACGAAGACATCATGTATCTGAAGATGAAAGATTGTGATGAACAATTGCCTAACGAAGGTCCTGAGCTTGGCTCCCAATGGCAGATGATATTTGATGGTGCTGTTAACTCATACGGAAGTGGAATTGGGGCAATCATTACGACTCCCCATGGTTCTCATATACCATTCACTGCCAGGTTGACATTTCCCTGCACCAACAATGAAGCAGAGTATGAAGCGTGCATAATGGGGTTGGAAGAAGCCATTGATCCGAGGATCAAGAACCTAGATGTGTACGGCGATTCAGTGCTAGTTGTAAATCAAATAAAAGGAGAATGGGAGACCAGGAAACCCAATCTGATTCCTTACATGAACTATGCAAGGAGGCTATTTCCATTCTTTGATCGTGTAGAGTTACATCAGGTGCCGAGAGCGGAGAACCAGATGGAAGACGCTTTAGCAACGTTATCTTCGATGTATAAGGTGAACTATTGGAATGATGCTCCAAGAGTAATCATCTCGTGCCTTGATAGGCCAGTGTTTGTGTTCGCTATTGAGGAAGCCTCTGATGGCAAGCCATGGTTTTATGAAATCCAGAACTTTCTTAAGAAGCAAGAGTATCCGCCAGGGTTGTCGACCTAGGATAAGAAGACTCTGAGAAGGTTGTCTGACAACTTTTATATGAACCAAGATGGTGTCCTCTATAGGAGGAATTTTGACTTGGTGTTACTCAGATGCGTGGACGAAAAAGAAGCAAGCTTGCTTATGGAAGAGGTCAACGAAGAAGCCTTTGGTACGCATGTCGGTGGGCACGCCATGTCTCGAAAGTTGTTGCGAGTAGGGTATTATTGGCTGACGATGAAATCTAATTGTTTCAAATATGCGAAGAAATTCCATAAATTCCGGATTTATGCAGACAAGATTCATGTGCCGCCGTGTCCTATGAACATCATGGCATCTCCTTGGCTCATTTCCATGTGGGGCATTGACATGATTGGCAAGATTGAGCCCACCGCATCCAATGGACATCATTTCATTTTGGTTGCCATTGACTACTTTACCAAGTGGGTGGAAGCAGCCTCAGATGCAAATGTCACGAAGCAAGTCGTAGCCAGATTTATCAAAAAGGACATCATCTGTAGATATGGAATACCTGAAAGAATCATTACTGATAATGGTTCGAACTTGAACAACAAGATGATGAAGGAATTGTGCCAGAGTTTCAAAATCGAGCATCACAATTCATCACCCTATCGTTTTAAGATGAATGGCGTTGTTGAAGCAGCCAATACAAATATCAAGAAGATAGTGCAGAAGATGGTTGTAACCTATAAAGATTTGCATGAGATGTTGCCCTTTGCTTTGCACGGATATCATACTACAGTACGCACTTCAACTAGAGCAACTCCTTTCGCGCTGGTGTATGGTATGTAAGTTGTCCTACCATTAGAAGTCGAGATTCCTTCTTTGAGAGTTCTGGTCAACGTCAAGCTCGATAAGGCAGAATAGGTAAAAAAACAGATTGAATCAGCTTAGCCTGATGGATGAGAAAAGGCTAGCGTCTATTGCATATGGTCGGTTGTATCAGAGCCGGATGAAGAAAGCTTTCGACAAGAAGGTACGCCCTCGAAGCTTTCAGACGGGAGATCTTGTGCTGAAAAAGATTCTCCCTCCACAAACAGATCACAGGGGCAAGTGGACTCCCAACTATGACGGTCCATACATTGTGTGAAAGGTCTTCTCCGGAGGAGACTTGCTGTTATCCACCATGGATGGTGAGGATTTTACATACCCTGTGAACGCAGACACAGTTAAAAAATACTTTGCTTAAAGAGACCCGCTGGAAAGAAAAAAGAATATCCATGCAAAAATAGGGCATCCCGGCGAACCATAAAAAGAATGGGTTTGGGCAAAAGTTAGGGATATAAAAGAAAAAATGTAAACCCGCAAAGTTGAAACCCTGAAAAGGGGACTTTGGCAAAAATGGGTATCTTGGTGAATTGAAAACCCGCAAGGGCGATTCAGGCAAAAGTTAGGGATTTAAAAAAGCAAATGACTGCAGTTTGCGTGTGATCTTCAGAGCTTAGTGGATTGAGGGAGGACCTGAGGGTCTTTTATCTGAATCAATCTCTTCTAAAGATGAAGCATCGGGGTCATGCGGGTCATAGATGGATCAACTTATGGTGTTTGTCTGTGCCACATTGTCGACATTTTGTATATTTCTGTGCATTTCTGTATATTTTTGCGCAGCTTCCTCTTTTTAGGGGTTGCATCTACTGTAAAATCTTGCCTATATACAGGCCCATATGTCAATAAAACATATGCTATTCAGTAATTGTTTGTTTTGCTTTAGCCTTACTGTTTTGTTTGAGAAAAATGTGCATACATAAACTTGCAGGCTTTGCCGATAATCGTTAAAACTTTGAGTTATTTGAAAAATGTCACGGATGATGACTGAGATAGTTTCTTTGTACAGGATATCTTGTCTGTTTGTTCATTTTTGCAGGGTTGTTACCCTTGGGGAAATTCGTCAGAGGTGTATCTCCGGTACAATCACCATTTCCCCTAGCTATTGAAGTTTGAACATCACTACCCCCGGTAGATTTGTGTGTAGGTAGAGCAAACAGTTAAGTGTGTACGCTTATCCCCAGCAGTTGGTCGGTACACATTTAGCTCTTCGCAGTTAGAGACCGCGCTATAAGGCTATTCCAAGAGGGTTGAGTTTGATATCCCTCATGCAGATCAGATTAAGTATGTATGCACTCATTCCTCAACAGTTTAGACCGAGGTCTCCGGCAAATTGATATCCCCCTCGCAGGTCAGGTATGTACCTTTGTTCCCCGTAGAGATAGACTATGTCCCAGCGAAGTCGGTAAGTTTGTGATTCCCTGGCAGAGTGGATTTACAACAGAGGTAGGTTGTTCCTCAGGCGAGTAATTCCCGGCAGGTTGAAGTTTTGACTTTTCCCCGGTAAGTCGTCACTTTCAGGGGAGTATTGGTGAGCCAGTCAGGGATATTTTCCTCAGCAGGGCGTGTTGTGAATCTCGGTGGTTGATTCGGGGTTCCCCACAGAGTTGTTGATTCCTCAGTAGGGTGGATTTGTTTTCAAATGTCTGGCTGTCTATCCTTGGTAGAGCCGTCTTGTGTTCCCAGAAAAGTTGTATTTTAGAAGGCCGTTCAGGGCGTTTTCGTCAGCAGGTTTTGATCCCCAACTAAGTTTGGATTCTCATAAGAACTTCTTTCCCCAATAAAGAAGTCGTCCAGGGCTCATTTCCCAGCTGAAGTCCAATTGTGGTTGGCATGTGTTAACCTCTCCCCCAACAGGGTGGATCTTGGGTTTCTTCTCAACATTTATTTTGCTGTTTTGGTTCCGTTGCATTTTGCATTTTGTGCATAGCATTCTCCAAACGCGTAGCATTTCCATTTCGTATGGAGCATTACACCATTTTCAAACATGTGAATTTGAAACATAAGCCAGGTTGTTACCTCTCTGTTCTCAGGTGTATTTCCAACTGATGTTTGATTTACTTTGCCAGCTTGGTGTTTAGACCCGACAAGTTTTGACTGATATTTGGTTGCCCGAATGGTATCCAGGCCATGGCAATTTCCATTAGCCCGTGCGATATCCAGACCCCAGCTTATGTTTTTTCCAGCAACGTCGCCTGACTTCGGTCGATGGTGTTGTCATAAGCTCATATGGTATCCAGACCTTGATGAGTATGACCGTGGTTTACTTTGCTTGCGTGGTATCCAAACCCCGGTGAAGGTTGTTTCTTATGCCAAAATGGTATCCAGACCATGGCGATTTTAGATTTTTTTTCTTCTGTTGAGTAGCCATACTCTGGCCAGTTACGTTGAGTATCCAGACTCTGGCCAATTCCGTTGAGTATCCAGACTCCGGTCAGTTTCGTTGAGTTTTCAGACTTCAGCCATTTGAAAGGTTATCCTTCTGCCCGTATGGTATCCAGACCATGGCAAGTTGTGATTGATGTAGTTGCTCATATGGTGTCTAGACCATGGCAGTTTCACTAGTAGTTTCTTTTAGCTCGCGTGGTATCTAGACCCCGGCTCATGTTATTCCTCATCGGTGTCACCAGACTTTAGATGGTCAGGTTGTTATGAACTCATGTGGTATCCAGACCCTGATGAGTATATTTGTGACACGTTTCTTCTCACGTTAAGCATTCAGGCTCCGGTTTATGTCCGTTGAGTATCCAGACTCCGGTCATTTTCGTTGAGCGTTCAGGCTCCGGTTATTTTGGTGAGTGTCCAAACTCCGATTTATTTTTGTTGAGTGACCAGACTCGGGTCATTTTTGTTGAGTATCCAGACTCCGACTTATTACGTTGAGTATCCAGAATCCGGTTTATCTCGTTGAGTATCCAAACTCTGGTTTTTATGTCGAGTGTTTAGACTCCGGCCAAGCCCATTGGCTCATTTTGTTCGTTGAATATCCAGATTCCGGCAATTTGATGTAGTATGTTTTAAGCTTGTATGGTATCCAGACCATGGTGCAATCTTTGATGGACGCGTTCATCTTATTATGTTGTTCCTCAACAGAGTCACTTGGTTCAGTTTCTCTTTGTTCCTCAACAGAGTTACTTGGTTAAGTTTCTCTTTGTTCCTCAGTAGAGTTACATGGTTAAGTTTCTTCACGCTTCCAAAGCAGAGTTATTCGGTTAAATTTATATCTTTCTCCCTGCCGGAGTTGCTTGGTTAAGTTTCTCTCTTCTCTGGTGGAGCATTTTCAAGATGTTTATCAGCTTCGATTGATCCGACCTTAGGATTCGATGCTCGCTTTTATTTGGCGAATGCCTGCGCGTTAGCAGATGTCTCTTCCGACTACGTGTCGAAGGTTGTTAATAAATCAACTTGTTACCGTTGCAACTATCAGTTCAGTTATTTCTGGAGATTTTTATCCCCAATCAGAGTTTGCAGTTTATTTCTGCGGTTGGAAAATTGTTGTACCCCAAAATTTTCCCAACCTTTTCTTGGCTTGGCTTTTGTTTCATTTTCTTCTAGCATCTCTGCATTGCATAGCATTTGTTCTTGAGACAGGGGATCAAGGTTTTCCTATGGCTCAGAATTCACCTTCAGTGCTAGCAATCAAAGTAGCGGGCTCCGACATTTATTTTGCCCAGCAGTCGAGCGACCGATTTTATTTTGTTTTGCAGGTTATTTTCAGCCAAGAAAGTAGCATTCAGGCTATCACAAGAAGTCTCATGGTTACAACATTCAAGAACACATTCTAGAAGCTTAACAGGGTTCAAAATAGCAAGAAACGGGAAAACGGGCAAGTTTCCCTCCAAAAGGCGCCAGAATTCAAATTTTGAAGGTGTTAATCGGTTAACGCATATGGTTAACCGATTAACCAATGAAAAATTAGCCCAGATTCAAAAATTCAAATGGGTTAATCGATTAACCTATATGGTTAACCGATTAACCAATGTGATTTTTTCCTCTGTACGTGATTTTTAAATGC
Source organism: Lathyrus sativus (assembly GCA_963859935.3). NCBI lineage: Eukaryota > Viridiplantae > Streptophyta > Magnoliopsida > Fabales > Fabaceae > Lathyrus > Lathyrus sativus. The sequence continues at coordinate 341,855,441 of OZ012735.1, read as the reverse complement.
AAAGCCATTTGGGGTCCAATTTTGGTCATTTTAAAATTCATTTTTACACTTGGGAAGGATCTAAAACCATTTTGAAATTTGGACTAGTTTTCAAATTAATTCAATTCCCTCCAAAATCCCACTCCTAATTCCATTCCAAATTTTCCAATCCACTCTCCAAACCTTGCTTTGGATCTAAGCCAAAAGAGTACTTAAGTGATTCACTCCAAACCACACTCAACTAAATCTCATAATTCCCATTTTAAAATTCATAATTACTCTCAATTCTCTTTCAATTTCATCATTTCCAAAACCCTTACCAAAGCTCTTCATCCATTGAATTAATTGATTCTTCATTGGAATCCATTAATTCTTGAGCTTAAACCTTCATCTATCATCTCCATTGCATCAGTTTCTTCATTCAATTTTCGTGCAAATTCAGATATGAAATTTGAAGTGAAGCTAGAAGTGATTATTTGAAGTAACTTGGCTTAATCTTGAAGGATCTCCATCTCTACTACAAGGATTAGCTTGGATCTTGAATTATTTCGGGTTTCTTGTTTCGATCTACTCATTTCCAACAAATCAACATTAACCGAAGCAAATCTCCGCTTCGTTGGTTGGAAATTCTTGATCCAATTCTATTTTTAGCTTAATTGCATGTTCATCATGATGATTTTCATTTTTGATGGATTTGCTGCATTTTGATTCACATGATCTGTGTTATTACTGTTTGGATCTGTATACATGCTGTTGGAATCATGGTTTTCTGATTTAATTTCATGCATGGCTTATTATGTGATCATTGGCATGTTTAGAGAAGTGATAAGCTATTGAAAAGTGATTCTGCTTTGTTGTTTTCTATTGTCAGCACAGTGTTAATCGATTAACGCATATGGTTGACCGATTAACCAGTTCAAATTTTCAGGTTTTTCAAAGTTTTCACTGTGTTAATCGGTTAACGCATATGGTTAACCGATCAACCAGTTCAAATTTTCAGGTTTTTCAAAGTTTTCACAGTGTTAATCGGTTAACGCATATGGTTAGCCGATTAACCTGTTCAAATTTTCAAATTTTTCAAACGTTAACAGTGTGTTAACTGATTAACACTGTGCTGACAAGCCTGTTTTGCTACTTTATTTGATTGTTCGTATACCGTTTCACTTTGAATCTTCATAAACTGATATGATGCATTAGGAATGAAATGTTTTTGGTGTTTGCCACTGTTTGTGTTTGGTTGATCATGATTTTGTCGATCCTTGTGTTCATTTTCCACTTGGATGCATACTTATGGATGTGGTTCAAAGTGATGACTCGTTGCATGTTCATTTATTTCTATCTTTGGCTTTCCTTTCCATGTTTGCATCATTCTCGCATCGTTGTTGAGGTCGAGACGAGCTTGTGGCAGCTGCTGCCCCACACACTTCTTCCTCCCTCCCACCATTCTAAGTGTGCATTTATGTATTTGTATGTTGTATTCTATTGTGTTTTCTCCTTTTGGTCTTTCCTTGCCATGTTCCCCTTAGGACCTAACCTTCCTTGTTTAAGGATGGTTATAGACATTAGGATTCGAACTACACATGCTAACATTAGGTAGTCCCCTTTTGCATCCCAGCTCTAAGTCCACTTTGCATGATAACTTTAGGGTTTTGAGTTAGTCCCCTTTAGACTCCTTTCTCTCTTCCTCATCTTCATACACTTCTAAAATACTAAATAAAGATAATGGATGTTGTGCCATGAGCCTTGTACTTGGGAAATGGTGATTGAGTGGCTATCTCTCAATTGCCTAGAGTGTTTAGTATATGTCCTTAGGACGATATGCAACGCATTCGCTCCTAGGTTTTAGACTTTAGTACAACATACATTATAAACATTCATTCAAAACACTTCTCTAATAAAAAACAAAACCAAGTTCAAACTTATTTTTTTCCATCGAGATTAATCGGAAAATCTTTTAGTTTTACCGCAAACGGTAACGCCTATGTCTCCAATGGTCGAGCTGCATACACCAACTGCTAGAACTGCTTGTTAACCCTACTGGGGCCTAAAAAAAATTTGAACCAACCTATGGTCTTTTTTAGCCCGAACTACGTTCGCTCTGATCTCTCATACTTGTTGAGAGTATGTAGGCACAAGACGCGATGTCTTGGCGAGCAACCTTCCTCCCCTTCACCCGTAGTTAGCCGAACTACGTTGACTCTGACTTTCCCATTGCACGATGGAATACGTAGGCATAGAGCGGCGATGCGCTGCCTAGTCCTTTCTTTTTCCTTTGTCCCTTGACCTTTAGCGTAGATAGTTTCAACACACCCTTTTAGATAGACAACAAAGTGTGGATCCCGTCGAGTACGACGAACGTGAGGGGTGCTAATACCTTCCCCTTGCGTAACCGACTCCCGAATCCAGGACTTGGTTGCGATGACCTCGTCTTTTCCCTTTTTCGTTAGGTTTTTCCGATTTTTTCCTTTCCCTCTCTTTAGGATAAATAAAGAAAGGTGGCGACTCTTCTGTTTTCCACCGGGTGTTTTTCGTAGTTGCGACAGCTGGCGATTCTGCCGGGGACTCTGGTTCCCTATGCGAGTCAATCCTAGCGCTTGTTTGTTTATCTTTGGGTGTTGTATATATGTGCTTTATTTTTATTTTCCCGTATTTATTTTCAGCATTATATCATTATTTTTGTGCTGTGGGGAGGGAAGTTCTGATGAGTGATAAGCTAGACCCAGGCTTGAGTGTAAACCTAGTATTAGTAGTGGAGACTAGTGGGGGGCCTGTTCGCTGAGCAGACACAGTTCCCCATGAAATTCGCGCTCATACGAGATTCTCTTTGATGATTTCCTTTCTGGTCTTGAGGATCTAACGGGATTTTGGATTTGAGAGTTGTCAACTCTAGGGACCGATCATTTGTGATTCAGCTAAGTGAGGCCTCTTCGGGAGATGATGATGCCAAACCAGAAATGGTGAACGTATCATTTTTTCTTGAAAGTCTGTGACGCTGATGAACGCATAGGATGCCGAACCTTATCAGTGGATAGGTCCATACCTGTGAGAGGGATTGGGTTATGCAGGAAACCTTGGCTTTCAGACTACCTGGTTTTCTTTGCAGTGTAAATCTGAGTTATTAATATCAATGGGTCCTATTGTCAGAGTTATGCTAGTGTTCCTGTCAAAGCGAAGCGCTGGTTCTCCTCCAGATACAACACAATAATCTTGATCCCCTGTTTGAATCTTTGCATTTGCATTTGCATTACCATATTGCATTTCATTAACGTGTATTTATGTTGCAGGTGCATATTTCCCCCTGATTCTAGTGATCTTGTGCATTATTCCCAACATGGAATCCCTGAAGAGGACATTGCCTTACAAGTTTCCAGCTCCAGATATCAGTCCTTTGTTGAGTTTGATTGCCATGGCTGATAAGGCAGTAATGGAAGATTTAAGGAAGTCTTATGGGAGGTTGTTGAGATGTGTCTGTAAACCTTCTGCATATGAGATCAGTGGTCTCTACACTCTTCTATAGTTTTATGATGCCCAACTGAGGTGTTTCGTCTTCCCTGATTATGTTCTGGCTCCTACTCTAGAGGAATACTCTGCTTTGTTAGATATGCCAATTCTAGATCAGATGTCGTTCTTCCATACAGACGCTGAGCCTAATCTGGCTAAGCTCGCCGCCATTCTGCATTTGGATGCTTCAGAGTTAGAAGGAAATATGCTCAAGAGAAGTGGGATGTTTGGATTTCCTTTTCCTTGTTTGGTTGAGAAAGCTCAACAGTGTGCCAAGGTTGGTTGTTGGATCGTTTATTGCACCATCCTAGCTCTTTGCATCTATGGCATCATATTGTTCCTTAATCTTCCGGACTTCGTGAATGCATATGCTTTTTACATACTGGCTTCAAGGAACCCAGTACCTACGCTGATCGGTGATGTTTATCATTTTGTGCACTACAAGAATGAGAACCGAAGAGGGAAAAATGTGTCATGCTGTGTTCCTTTGCTGTACAGGTGGCTTGCCAATCATATGCCCAAGATCGGTCCGTTTGTCACTTCTGCAGGTATGTCGGAATAGTCTAAACATCTGATGGGTTTATCAGCTGAGAACATCACTCGGTTCGATAAGAATATGCATGGTACAGAGGTTTTTTATAGTTGTAGTGGATTTCCTAACGTCCCTTTGGTTGGAAGGAAAGGGTGTATCAACTATAACCCGTCTCTGTTGGTTAGGCAGTTTGGATACGCGCTGAGGGATCCTCCTAAGGAAGAGGAGATACAGGAATCTCTGTATCTCACCGGATTGTTGGAGGGTGAGACTTTAGGTAGACTTGATCATGCTTGGAACAACATTCACAGGAAAGGGAAAGCCTTATTGGGGAAGAGTAATAGTCGAGCATATGACCCTTACCTGACTTGGATTCATGATAGAGCTGTGAAGATTATGATGCTGTTTCCTTTAGTTGCACCTTTGTATCCTCTCATGATTGAGGAACCCACTACCGTAGACATTCAGAAGTACAATCAGTTATTGTTTGAAAAGGAAGAGTTGAGAAAAGCCAATGAGGAGTTAGAGAAAGAAATCATTCAGCTTCAAAGTGAGAAGATTGAGGTTGTTCATTCCTTCAAGAAACAAACTGAGCTTGTAAACAAATTGGGTACGGATCTGACCAAGGAGACTAATTCTCAGGAGCATTTGGGTTTGGATTTCAAGGCTGTTAATAGTGTTCTTGCCTCAAAGAAGGAAGATTTAGACAGAGCTTACTTAGAGATTTCTAAGTTTAACAACCAATGGAATGCTACGCTCACTAACAACAAAGAGCGCGAAGACAGGTTAAAACTACAGATCAGCAACTTGAAGACGCAGCTCAGTGCCAAGAACGAGAAGATTGCAGTAGAGGCGTCACTTAGACAGGATAGTGAGTACAGACTAAATGAAGCTATTGCAAATTTGAAGGATTGCAGGTTGAGAGCTGATTCCAAGAGATGCAAGCTCTAGGCGTGTTTTGGGGGAGGAGCTTGGGAAGACCATGTTGAGAGTCTGCAGCACACTGTTAGCCGGCAAGAGTTACTTATTCAGGGACTATTTGCTAGACCAGATCATCCTGAGACACTGGAGTTGCTAGAGGACTTCCGGTCTCGTCATCCAGCTTGACTATCTTGTTTATCTATTGTAGCTTATTGCTTATTGCTTGTTGTACTGACCATCACCAGGCTTGTTGGTTGAGGTCATTTCTGTGTGTACTCAGATGTTATTGTTTGTACATTGCCTGTTGGCCTGTGATGATATACGAGGAGGTTCTGTTATATGCTTGTCTCTAGGGTTCTCCATTGTTGTGTTTCTCCCGGAAACTAGAATCGAGGGGGAAATTTCCCTGTTGCATACATACATGTCTGCATTTTTGCATTTTCGCATTGCAGGTGCATCGGAACTGTTAATCTTATTTCCTGTGGTTCGTAGTGTGTTTCAGGATTGCCAATCGTCGACTCACCGGTATGCAACTAGGGGGAATCAGAAGAGAGTAATGAAGCATATGCAAGCAGAGATGCAGGAAATGAGGGACCGGATGACCCAGTTCATGGAGGTAATGCAGGGAGTGGCTAATGGACAAGAGCAACTCTGTACTTTGGTGCAGCCCTTGATTGCACGTGTTGATGGCAATGGTGTGTTGCATGGTGGGAACACTGCTAATCCTCCACATGTTGAGACTCCTCGAGCTAATAACTCCATGCCTACTTTGGTTATCCTATTGCTGGAGGGAATGGTAATGTTGTTGGTGCCGGTAATGCTGCAGGTGCCGGTAATGCTGCTGGTGTCGGTAATGCTGCAGGTTTCAACAACACTGGTCTTGGTAATGTTGGAAGTGGTAATGTTAATGGGAATGGTTATGGTCCCGACACCACTTATGTTATACATGGTAAAATGGATCACCTTTGGAATGAAGACAGGCAAGATGATGTGTTCTCGCCAAGGGTGTTGGTTGCTGAGTTACCCTCCGAATCTGATAAGAGGATCAAGATGATTGAAGAAAAAATGAAGTCCCTTGAAAGTCAAAACTCCATGGGCCTTGACATGGCTAAAGTGGTACTGATCCCGGACCTAAGAGTGCCGATGTGTCGCTACCGCGAAAATAAGGTGCCGGCAAAACAGAAGAGTCGCCACCTTTCGTTATTTATCCCTCCGAACAGGAAAGGAAACGATCGGAAAAACCCGACGAAAAGGTATAAGACATGGTCATCGCAACCATTGTCTGGGTTCGGGAGTCGGTTACGCAAGGGGAAGGTATTAGCACCCCTCACGTCCATCGTACTTGATGGGATCCACGCTTGTTGTGTTTATCTGACGGGTTGGTTTTACTATCTACCTATCAAGGCTGGTCAAAAAAGAAAAAGAAAATGACTCGGCAAAGCGGCCGCTCAATTATCATTACCCACGTAGCTTAAGGCTCGTATCGCGCTTATACTAACTTACCTTTATTACGTTTTTTACTGTTGTTTCAAGATGAGAAGAGAGAGGGACAACTACGGGGAGACTATCAAGTCCTACTGTTGTCATGCCAAGGATTCATCCTATAGTTGAAGTTTGAAACAGGGATCTCCTAGAAGTTATCATGCATAGGTTTCAACCTAAAGTTCTAATCATCTCTTCCTTGTCAAAGGAAGGGAGATTCCTAGGGGATCATGTCAATGATAAACAGAACAGCTAAAGCATCAGCTTAAACAGTAAACAGTAAACAATAAATGATTATAAAATGCATGCAATGCAAGTGAGGGAGGAAATGTGTGTGGGGCATCAGCCTCCACAAGCTCATCTCGACCTCAAGCCAGATATGAATAACTACAATCATATAGAAGAATAAAATAAAATGCCATCAGGCAAACCAAAAACCACATAGGCAAGGGAGCTAAGCAATAACCGAGTACCCGCAAGCAAAGCCACACAGTAACAATACAAGCAGAGGGAGCAACTCAACCTCTAGTGAAATCATGCTCCTAGATTAAATCAGTCTAAGCATGAACTTATTCTAATGCATCAAGCAAATCAAACAAGTCACATTAATACAGTTGCACAGAAAGCAAACAGACAAGAAAGAAAGCAGATCAACAACTTCCACAGCTTCACAGCAAAGCAATCTTCTGACAGCAGTTCAGTCTTCAGTCTGTAACTGTTCTTCAAGGCTCTCATCTTCAATAGCAAGTATCAACTTGCTTCTTCAAGCTTTTAATGCATCAAACACAAGTATCAACTTGTTCTTCATCTTCTCTAAGCTTCAGCTCTTTCTTCAATCTCAATTTGATCTTCTTCACACAAGTGTCAACTTGTTCTTCTTGATCTTCAAGCTTCAGCTCCAATGGCAGTCTTCAAGCAGAGGGGAAGTGGAAACTTCTAGCATCTTCAATCTTCTAGCAAGGAACTCCATCCTCTAGCAAGGGAGAAAGATTCATCTAACAAGAGCAAGGTATGGATAGTGGAAAGCAAAGTGAAGACCAAAGGTCCCCTATAAGCATTCTACCATCAAGGAAAGGAACCCTCAAAGCTTCTACCAATTTGTGAGGGATGGAAGTGATCAACACCTTCCATGTTTCATGAAGGAAGAAAAATCTATTCTAAGAGATCTCCCTGAAAACCCTAATCCTTAACCCTAAACAAACTACACCAAAGGAAGAGCAAACTTCAAGTCCAAGCTCCACCATACATTCCTCAGCAGCCCACACATGTCTTCATCATCATCCAAGAGCAAGAGAAGAAAAACCCTAATCTAAGGGAACTAAAGAAGTCATTCTAGTTGAATTAGCAAGTTAGGATCACCTAAAAACCTAGTACTAAAGTTAATCCTAACTAAAATACTAAAACCAATTGTAAAATCCTACAAAAATAACTATGGGAACCTAAGTCAATCATGACTCCATCATGTTAATTCCAGAGATTAAATCATCCAATAAGCCCTAGAATTAAATTCTAAACTATGAGGTACTAAGGTTAAACCCTAAAACTAGAGCACCTAAAGTTTCAATCTAAAAACCTCATCTAATTTCATCACAAAAATGTGAGAAAAATACTAATTGAGCATACATGTCTAAACTAGCTACACACAAAAAATCAGCTCAAAAATCATCATCAAATGATCACACAAAATTTCACAAGACAAGGTATCAACCATAATGAAATTAATGTCAATTAAAATACAAAAAATGCAATTAAAATCACAAATGCCTGAATTCCTAATCTTTTAATTTCTTAAAATTCTAGACTCATTCATGAGTCAGGGAAAGAAAACTTGGATCAATTTGAGTTATTTTCCTATTTATTATGAATTATTTTCTAAACTACATGAAATGATGAAAAATAAGAAAATAAGAAGAAAATAATAAAACTGGCGTATCAAATAGCAATTCACATCAGTTCATTTCAGGAATTTGGGCCAAACGGGGGTGTGGATATCAATCTGTGCACTAAGCCCAAACCAAACAAATTAATGAAACGGTGTGTTTCATTCAGAGTCTCTCTTCAGAATTTGAAATCAAATCGTGGCCGTGTATCCCTTGCCTGAGTCAAAGGTCCACCCTTCATCAAATGGCCAGTGTGCTTCGTCCCCAATTTGAATCAGATGGAGGGAAATAACTAGACGGTGGCCTGAGCTGCAGCGCCACCGTCTTCTCCAGTGAGGTGCTCGTCTCAGGTCATCAAAAATGTCAAACCAATACCCAATCCTACTCAATTTTTCATCCTGATCACGAATCCATCATCCAAATTCACTAATTCCTTCTCTAACTCCAAACACGATAGAATTTTCAGAAATCCACCAAATCTTGATCATCACAATTCTCAAAGATAATGATTCTAATGTAATCTACACTCTTCACTGATCAATTTCCACTATCTAATCATGAATGTATCACCAAGAATCTTGAGAAATCAGGCTCAACAGAAAATGGTCCATACCCTAGAGTGTCTCTATCCATCAAATTCTTGTACCAAAATCCATTTATGTCATGATAAGAACCTAACCACATAAATATTTCTAGCTATCTCCTTATAGATTAAGCACAATTTCGATTTGTACAAACTTGGTTTCAGATGAAGAACAAGTGCAACTCTTGCTCGATTCCTCCTCCACAATGATCCAGATTCACTCCAAATCTTCCTCTGAAGCCAATGCACACCTCAATTTGGCTTGATTCCTCTTCAATGTCCAAACACGATCTTGAGTTGCAGCTCTGAATTTTCACTTGCTATCTCTGCTACCAGCTTCAAATGCTTCCAAAAAATGGCTGAACACACTCCAAATCTTATATAGAACTCATTAGAATCATCTAGAAAGTTCTGTAACCACCCAAATGAGATTTTGCAATTTCAATTTCTCTTCAAAATGTCATCCACACCAGTCACGATTCTGGATCTCTTTGGGCATGAAAATGCTTGGAAAATTCATCTCATGAGATATTGAATTAGTTTGTTATGTTCTCTTCCTTGTTTGCAATCCAATGGCTCATGTTGGTTATGTTGCTTCATCATGAAGAAATGAAATGAAATGGCATGAATTTGACCTCAAACCAAAATTTTAGCATTGCCAAAGTTTCTAAAATGATTTTTCCATTCAAAATGTCCTATAATTTTGCCTTGTTTGGACACAAAATGAATTATTTCAATTTTTTGGTCATTAAATGCCTTTAATTCTTCTTTTTTCAAAATTCCTTGAACCACATCCTTCCTTGAGCCATTTCAATGTCTCCTTGATGCATGGTCAAGGTTAAAACCCTATTTTGAGCAACTTTCAAGTTGAACAAAATTTCATTTGAGGTGTCTAAGTTGGTGAAAATGACCTATGATCATAAATGACCTATAATCACAAATTCCCAAAATACCCTTGACTTGTCAAAGCCATAACTTGAGTTCTACAAATCCTATCAAGGACTTCTAGTACTCTATGGAAAGCTAAGAGGATAAGGAACAACATTCATGTTGACAAATAGCTCATAGGAATCATCCTTCTTGGGAAAACGTTTCATGCAAGTTGGGTAACTTTCAAGCCCCAAATTCACATACCTCAGATGACTTGTAACTTGTCAAAGCCATAACTTGAGTTCTACAAATCCTATCAAGGACTTCTAGCACTCAAATTAAAGCTAAGACCATGCTATACAATCATATCTCATATGACAATCATATCTTGAGCTAAATTGCCTTGAAGATAGGGGACAAACTAGGGGATTTTACACTGTCAAGCCTTAGAAACCCTAGCTTGAAACTTCTCAAACTCTTCAATTATGATGAGTTAACCTTGGAATCATCCTTATAAAATCCCAATGTATCAATCCATGATCACATGGCTCTTGGGTTAAGTCTCAACTTTCTTCAAATCATCAGTTGACTTAGGGTTGACCTAGTCAAACCCTAGCTGCACCAATCATGGCTGAGGCTTCTTATTCTTGCACAATGACATGTCTAGGCCTCAAAGTGATCTTAAAATCTTCTCATGAGCTCTCTCAAGACCTCAAGTCTAACTTCATGGCTTCAGAATCATCTGATGGCTTTCCACAACTTTCAAGTTAGGAGACACACATACTTGGTTTCAATCACTCTCTCCGAGGATCTTTTAATTTCTCTGACAAGGATATCAACCCTTGAACACTTGAATAACCTTCTTAGCTTAGCTTCATAGTCTTGATTGGTAATCATACCTCTTGATCTCCTGCATACATGTCAATGAAATGCAAATGATAATGCTAATGTGAATGAAATGAAACATAAGCTAGGTAAAGAAATGTTGGGCAAATTCTGGGGTGCAACAGCTGCCCCTATTCAAACGGCTTGGACCTGACTGGGTGAGAAGCGAACGGCTCTCAAACAATAAAGGTAAAAGACAGTTGAATACCAATAAACCCGGAAATTTGCCAACTGCACAAGTATACGGTACTCTGATGGTTAGGAACATCTTCAAAAACTGAGCATGACAGTTGCATGACAACTCTGCTGGGGAATTGGTCACACGGTAACCGGTGAAAGGTCTAATCTCAAATCTCAGTCAGGATGATCATCTGATTTTGCTGTAGATATTTGTCCTCAAGTCATCCAGGGGTCACCGGTTACGCGGTAACTGGTAATGAATGGTTGGTATTATCGTCAGGCATTTTGCGGCACGGCGGCAGAAGAATTCCTTGGGACTCATCAGGTCATTTAGGAACCTTTTTTTTTACAATCCAGTTAATTATGCCATCGGGCATTCAAAGACAATTTCGGGCGTCAGCCGGACTTCGTCAGTAAATCTGAACTAGAATCCTCGGTCAATCATGAACCAAACAGGGATATCCAAACTTCTGCCATCAGGCACTCCGCATCAGCTGAGAGAACTGCTTCGACATCACCGTTGGACTTCGTCAGTAAGTCAGGAGTTTTGGCACTACTGCCAGACTTCAATCATCAAGTCTTCAAGGAAATCTCAACTTCTCTGTTCAAAAACCTGCCGGGGATGACACATTTCCGCTGGGGATTCTGGAGAACTATCAAGTAACTCTGCTTCGGGGATCCATAAATCATTCTGGGTGAATCAACTCTGCTGAGGACTTCAAGAATCATCTGGGACAAATAATTCCGCCGGGGACTTCAAGAATCGTCCTGAACCAATAACTCTGTTGGAGATTTCAGGAATCATCCTGAGCAAACACTCTGCTGGAGACTCTAAGCATCAACTTGAGCAACCAACTCTGGCGACTTCACTGGGGAATTCAAGAATCATCTTCAGCACACAACTTCGCTGGGGAATTCAAGAATCATCTTGAGCAAACCATTCTGTGGAGGAACACCTGCAAAACAAGAACGGTAACGACCTAGCTCATGTTTCGTATGCATATGCTTGACAATGGCGCAATGCTCCACACGGTGGAAATGCTACGCATTTAGGGTAAATGTTATGAAATCATGCAAAATGCTATGACCCCATCAGCAAAATAAATGCTGAAGGGAAAATCCTCCTGTCAAGGAGAAAAAACCACTCTGGTGGAGGAAGGAATCATCCCGCCGAGGAGCAGAAGTCACACCAATTTCAATTGGATTCCGCCTGGGGAACGAACTTCAGTCGACTGCTGCAGGGGAACATAGTTCTACAAGAACCTGAACCCGCTCAACTAGGTATGCGAACCACAACTGTTGAGGAAAACGATGTCAATCGTAGAAATAAATTGCACGGCTTTTGCGGCAGGACTTTCTTGGAGATAACGACTCCGGTGGGGAAATACAACATCAGCTATTCAACACTCTACTGGGGAAGCCCAATCATGGCCTCAACGACTTCCAAGGACTCGACTCTCTTGGGGATTCGCCAGCTCGGCTGGGGTAGAAAGAATCATCCTGCTTACTGGGGAGAGTACAACTCTGTGGGGAATTTCAATTCCGCTGGAGACTTCAGTATGAACCATCGAGTGCTGCATACTTGCGAATACTACACTTTGATCTAGTGTTGGGGAATGAACGCGCGATTCAGTGTATGACTCAGCTGGGGGGATGACGATCCTTCAGGATACATCTGATTGGGGAGATAATCTTCTCTGTTTGGGGGATACATATCAATGCTCTTGGTCTTATGTTCAAACTCCATGGGGAGATGCTGCTACACTTGTTGGAGAAGAAGGAATCATCCCGCTTGGGGAAACATACGGCGTACTGCGTGGAATATGCTATACCTGCAACAACACAAACAAACAGACAAGATACCCTTCTCAATGGGACCTATCAAGGTTATCATCTTGTGACAATGTTCAAGTAATTCATTGTTTCAACAATAGTGGCCTAGGCCAGTAAGTTTATGTATGCGCATTTTATCCAAAACATCGGCGTTCTTTTTCGCAAACAAAACAGATAAATGCTAAACAAGCAAATAGAATTGCTGAATAGTATATATTTTATTGATGATGAACCCCTGAATGGGTGAAGATGTTTTACAACAGATGCAAGCTCCTGGAATGAGGAAGCTGCGCAAATATAAAAACATAAATATACGTCAGTATATACACAAATGTCGGCAATGTGGAGTAGACGAACACCATGAGTTGATCCCTCTATGACCCACTCGACTTCGATACTTCTCCGATGCTTCAGCCTCAGAAGAGCTTGATTCAGATAAACGGCCCTCAGGTCTTCCAAACCACTAAATGATGAAAGTCCATACGCGGAACGCAGTCATTTGCTTTTTCAAATCCCTAACTTTTGCCTGAATTGCCCTTCCGGGTTTTCGATTCACCGGGATACCCTTTCTTGCCAAAGTCGCCCTTCTAGGTTTTCGACTTTGCGGGTGTACATTTTTCCATTTATATCCCTAATTTTTGCCCGAACCTTTTTCCTTTTTTATGGTTCGCCGGGATGTCCCATTTTTGCCTGGATACTCTTTTTCTTTCCAGCGGGTCATTTTTAAGCAAAGTATTTTTTAACTGCGTCCGCGTTATCCGGGGATGCAAAATCTTCGCCATCCATCATGGATAACAACAAGGCTCCTCCCGAGAAGACCTTGCTGACGATGTACGGACCTTCGTAATTGGGAGTCCACTTGCCCCGGTGATCGGAGTGTGGAGGAAGAATCTTCTTCAGGACGAGATCACCCGTCTGAAAGCTTCTAGGACGCACCTTCTTGTCATAAGCTTTCTTCATTCGGCTCTGGTACAGATGACCATATGCAATCGATGCTAACCTCTTCTCATCCATCAGGCTGAGTTGGTTTAGTCGGTTCTTAATCCATCCTGCCTCATCGAGTTTCACATTAACCAAAACTCGTAAAGAAGGAATCTCCACTTTTAACGGTAGGACAGCTTCCATACCGTACACCAGTGAGAAAGGAGTTGCCCCGGTTGATGTACGTACCATTGTACGATAACCGTGTAGTGCAAACGGCAACATCTCGTGCCAATCCCTATAGGTCACAACCATATTCTGTACAATCTTCTTAATGTTTTTATTGGCTGCTTCAATGGCGCCATTCATCTTCGGCTGGTAAGGAGATGAGTTGTGGTGTTCAATCTTGAAACTCTGGCACAGCTCCTTCATCATCTTGTTATTCAGATTCGAACCGTTATCAGTAATGATCCGCTCGGGAATTCCGTAACGACAGATGATGTCCCTCTTTATGAATTTAGCCACCACCTGCTTGGTCACATTAGCATACGAGGCTTCCTCCACCCACTTGGTGAAGTAGTCGATGGCTACTAGAATGAAGCGATGACCATTAGATGCGGTGGGCTCGATCTTGCCTATCATGTCGATGCCCCACATGGAGAATGGCCACGGGGAAGACATGACATTCAATGGGCACGGCGGTACACGAATCTTATCAGCATAAATCTGGAATTTATGACATCTCTTCGCGAATTTAAAGCAATCCGACTCCATCGCCAGCCAGTAGTACCCTGCTCTCAGGATCTTTCTCGTCATCGCATACCCGCCGGCGTGCGTACCAAATGTGCCTTCATGGACTTCTTCCATGAGCATATTCGCTTCTTTCTCATCTACACATCTGTGTAGCACGAGATCGTGGTTTCTTTTATACAAAACTCCATCAGGATTGAGATAAAAATTTCCAGACAGCCTCCTCAGAGTCTTCTTATCCTGGGTTGACGCTCCCGCGGGATACTCCTTAGTCATAAGGAAAGTCTGGATATCATGGAACCATGGCTTGCCGTCGGAGGCTTCCTCGATCGCAAAGACGAATGCAGGTCTATCAAGACGAGAAAGGACAATTCTTGGAGCTTCATTCCAAAAATTGACTTTATACATCGAAGCCAACGTAGCTAGGGCATCAGCCATCTGGTTCTCAGCCCTGGGCACATGATGGAGTTCCACTCGATCAAAGAACGGAAGCAGCCTTCTAGCATAGTTCATGTACGACACCAAATTCGATTGGCGAGTCTCCCATTCCCCTTTAATCTGATTGATCACAAGTGCCGAGTCACCATATACATCTAGGTTCTTGATTCTCAAATCAATTGCTTCTTCCAGGCCCATGATACATGCTTCGTACTCTGCCTCGTTATTGGTGACCGAAAACGTCAGTCTAGCGGTGAACGGGATGTGGGATCTATGGGGATTCGTGATGATCGCCCCAATGCCACTTCCATAAGAGTTAACCGCCCCGTCAAATATCAATTTCCATTGGGATTTCCTATCTGGACCCTCGTCGGGAAACGGTTCATCGCAATCTTTCACCTTGAGAAACATGATATCCTCATCAGGGAATTCAAATTTCATCGGCTGATAATCCTCGATTGGCTGTTCGGCGAGGTATTCAGACAATACGCTTCCCTTGATGGCCTTTTGGGAAACGTACTGAATGTCATATTCTGTCAACACCATTTGCCATCTGGCAATCCTGCCCGAAAGCGCTTGCTTCTCGAAGACGTACTTGATCGGATCCATCTTCGAAATTAGCATGGTTGTGTGGTTGAGCATGTACTGTCGTAAACGTTTGGCAGCCCAGGCTAGTACACAACACGTCTTCTCCAGCATTGAGTAACGAGATTCACAGTCTGTGAACTTTTTACTCAAGTAATAAATGGCATGCTCCTTTCTACCCGTCTCGTCGTGCTGACCGAGAACAAACCCCATACTATTCTCAAGAACTATCAAGTACATGATTAAGGGTCGTCCGGCCACTGGGGGTATCAAGATTGGAGGTTCCTATAGATACTGTTTTATCTTATCAAATGCCTTCTGGCAATCCTCGTTCCAGATAATCGCCTGATCTTTCTTTAGCAGTTTGAACATCGGTTCACACGTGGCCGTGAGCTGAAAGATAAACCTTGCAATGTAGTTTATTCTGCCCAGGAAACCACGAACTTCTTTTTTAGTCTTTGGCGTTGGCATTTCTTGTATTGCTTTAATCTTCGCAGGATCAATCGCAATGCCTCTTTCACTCACGATAAACCCCAGTAGTTTTCCATACCGTACTCCGAAAGTACACTTGTTAGGATTCAGCCTCAACCTGAACTTCCTAAGCCTCTCAAAAAGCTTCAGCATATTGACCAGATGTCCCTCCTCCGTTTGGGACTTCGCAATCATGTCATCAACATAGACTTCAATCTCATGATGAATCATATCATGAAACAAAGTAACCATTACTCGTTGGTAAGTGGCCCCTGTGTTCTTCAGACCGAAAGGCATTACCTTGTAGCAAAACGTTCCCCAAGGTGTAATAAACATAGTTTTCTCCATGTCCTCCGGTTCCATCTTGATCTAATTGTAACCGGAGAAGCCATCCATGAACGAGAATACGGAGAACTGAGCTGTATTGTCGACCAACACATCAATATAAGGGAGCGGGAAATCATCCTTAGGGCTCGCCCTATTCAAATCCCGATAATCGACGCACATTCGCACCTTACCGTCCTTCTTCGGTACAGGTACTATGTTGGCGACCCACAGAGGGTAAGTAGTGACCACTAAGAAGCCAGCATCAAGCTGCTTCTGCACTTCTTCTTTGATCTTAACGGCCATATCTAGTCGCGTCCTCCTAAGCTTCTGCTTAACGGGAGGACAATCTTCTCACAGTGGCAAGTGATGGACCACGATGTCAATGTCAAGTCCGGGCATATCTTCGTATGACCAAGCAAAATGTCATTATACTCTCTCATCATCTCAACCAATCTCTGCTTGACATCATTCTGCAATGCAACCCCTATCCTGACATTCCTGACCAGTTCTTCAGAACCCAGATTCACAATCTCAATCTCTTCCTCGTGAGGCAAAATAACTTTCTCTTTTTGTTTCAACAAGTGGGCCAACTCTTCGGGAAGGTCTTCATCTTCATCAATCTCTTCTTCGGCTTGATAGATCGGGCAGTCGAAGTCGAAGTGAGTCGTAGAAGGCCCAAAGTCGATGTCATCTGCTATGTGGATCCTGCAATAACAAGGGTTAAGCTTAAGACAAGGATATGCAGGTTAGCACAAACCCTATTGCCATTTTATTGTTTTTCAAAACAAACATAAAACAGGAATAACAGAGATCACAACATTTGAATATGAAGAAAAACGCCTTTTGATTTATTGGTTAAATGCATGTACATAATTAAACAAGGCCCTGACAATAAAACCACTATGCCCCGGGTAGGACATAGGGTTGTACAACGATTGGAGAAAGTAAATCATTACTCTTTTTCTGTCACTTGGATGGTATCCCTGATGGACCAGTTGTTGAGGCTCTGGCCTGGTTTGATTGGCTGGATCCAAGAGTCTAGGTCGCAATTGCTGTCTTCGCCGTCTTCACACACTGTATTGACACTTTCGAATATAACCCCGCCACTGGTAAACTGGATTGGCCCTTTACCTCGCGACGCACTGTGAGAAGAGGAGGCTTCAGCCGCAGGAGAGTATCCTAACCCAAACTTGTCCTGTTTGTTAGGTATTTCTAGCACTTGCCCCCAACCTGGGGTAGATCCGACTTGAACAACGGCCCGGGCTTCCTTGAAGGAAGAGAGAGTCATCTTTGGTTTCTCGGTCATTACTGGAGCCACGTCTTTGACTTGAATAGCCTCGAACGCCTGACATAGGATTTCGTGAATTTCCCCATCCATCTCAACGTATTCGAAGGACGACAAATGGCTCACCATTATGTCTTCCTCGCCACATACAGTCACGATGCTGCCTCCGACAGCGTACTTGAGTTTTTGGTGCAACGTGGAGGTCACGGCACCAGCAGAATGGATCCATGGCCGGCCTAAGAGACAGTTGTAGGCTGGCATGATGTCCATAATGTAGAAGACTGCGTCGAAAGTTTCCGGCACGACTTGGATTGGCAACGTTACCTCTCCAAAGACATGACGCTTGGTTCCATCGAAAGCCTTCACAACCAGATCACTGGGTGTGCAGATCAATCCTCGAGTATCTAACTTCATTAATGCCTTCTTCGGGAGAACATTGAGTGAAGACCTAGTGTCCACCAACACGTGAGCCATAATCGTTCCCCTACACTCTATCGAGATGTGTAGGGCACTGTTATGGTTTCTTCCCTTCGGCGTCAGCTCCAGGTCAGTGAACCCTAACCCGTTTCCAGCGTTCACGTGGGCTACTACCCCTTCTAACTGGTTGACCGAGATCTCCTACGGTACATACGTGGCATTCAAAACCTTTAACAGCGCGTTGCGATGTGACTCCAAACACAGCAATAAATTCAGGATGGAGATCTTCGAGGGTGTTTGATGGAGGTGATCCACGATCTTGTAATCACTCTTCTTGATCAACCTCATGAACTCTTCAGTGTCCTTTACAAGTAAGTCCTTCTCTACCCCACGAGGGGTTTCCTCAACGACTTTACTCTTTCCCTTATCAGTTTCCTCAGCTTTGTCCGCTTTGTCCGCCACAATCTCAGGTGGAGTAAATACTCTTCCGCTTCGCGTGATTCCGCAAATTCCCACTAGGTTATCCACAGACTTCCCAGATGGTTCCAGCTCTAACTTCTGTCCGTTACAGTAGACGTCTGCCCCATAATGCCATGGGACAGCATTGGTGCTTTTGAAAGGTATCGGCCCAGCTTTGGTGATGGTAATTGTGGGCGGCCTGGGTGCAGAAATGGTTATCGTTTGGCGAGGGATGGTGATGGTGGAAACCTCATCATCTTGCTTCAGCATTACCTCTCCAGATCCACATTCGGCCCTTCGGCTAAATTGCAAGATTCCTTCGGTCATCAGACTCTGAATCCCCTCCGTCAACTGTTCGCATCCATCAGGACGAGTCGCACAGCCCATACATAGTTCTCCACAGCCCGGAAAGAAGCCTCTCTTCATCAGCTTGGCTTTAACGAAGCTAAGCGGTGTCTTTAGATCCTTGACATTGGTCAACAAATCCAAGTTCTCGTCTTCAATAATGGAATTCACCCCACCTCCCCTATGATTCGGCATAGGGTTCTTCGTGACATTCGGCACATTATCTGAGAAATTTATGATCTTAGAATCCACCATATCTTGCACCTTGTGTTTGAAGGCTTTGCATTTTTCTATCGTGTGGCCGGGTGCCCCTGAGTGAAAATCACATGTTGCATTCGCATCATAACCCTGTGGAGGTGCCCCTGTCAAGGGAGCCAGGGTTCTCTTCTGGACTAGTTGTAACTGAAGCAGAGTTTGTAATAGTTGAGCATAAGACATGGGCGGTGTCTCAAGGTGACGGCTCGACAGAGGTGCCCTGTTCTGATACTTTCTGTACCCTTGCTGATTTGGCTGCTGCTGCTGTGGCTGGGGTTGTTGGATAGCAGGGATGGTTATGCTAGCCACCTGCTGGCGCGGGTCTTTACCTTTCCTGCGAGCGTTGGACACGGCGCTCGTCTCCCCTTCACGCCTTTTACTACCATATGGTTTCTTTCCTCCTCCAGTTGAGGATAGATCAACACCTTGAATTTTCCCCAGTTTGATCCCATTTTCAACATGCTCGCCAGTAATGATGAGATCTGAGAAACTTCCTAACATACCGCTGACTAGTTTCTCATAATAAACCTCTGGGAGGGTGGCTACGAACATCTCAACAAGCTCCCATTCAACCATCGGCGGTTGAACTCTAGCTTCTAATTCACGCCACCGCTGGACATATTGTTTGAACCCTTCGTTGTTCCTCTGCGATAAGTTCTGCAGTTGAACCCGGTTCGGAGCCAAGTCACTGTTATACTGATAATGGTGCATGAATACCTCAGCAAGTTCCTTCCACGTGCGCACATTGGTAGGTTCCAAACTCATGTACCATTCCAAGGATGGCCCCGACAAGCTATCCTGAAAGAAGTGCATCAGCAACTTCTCGTCTTCAGAGTGAGCTGACATCTTTCGGTAGTATGACCTTAAGTGGACACGAGGGCAAGTGGTGCCCTTGTATTTCTCAAAGTCGGGCACCTTGAATTTGGGAGGCACCTTGAAATCAGAAATCAATCCTAATTTAGTCATGTCGACCCCCATAGTGTTCAGGTTCTTGAAATTCCTCATTTTGTCCTCGAGTGCCTTAAACATCAGACGTGCTTCAGCAGTCAGCTCTCCTTCAGCACTCCTCTGTGAGAACAAATCTTCTTGACGATCTTCTAGCCATGGCTGAGGCCCATACAGATTTCCAGCACCTGTGTTGCCGTTGCCCAGCCCAGCATTGTCATTAGCTTCAAAGTTTCCATTACCGACGCCATTCGTATTACCATTGAGCACTATGTTAGTGATCACATTGTCGTTACCACTTCCATTCCCCCCAGTCACGGGGATGCCATTCTGAGGAGTTTCAACAGGTGGAGGGGTTGGAATGCTCCTTCCATGAAGTACACCATTGCTGTCAACCCTTGAGATCAGAGACTGGACCAATGTTCTGAGCCGGTCTTGACCGTTGGCGACCACTTGCATGAGCTCCATGAATCGGTCCATCCTCTCCCGGAGTTCCTGAACGTTAGTCTGCACTTGTTCCATTGCTCTAGCTTGATTTGCTCTGGTCGGATAGCGGTGGATTGACCTTCGATCAATCTTGGAACAACCTGTATACACAAAGGGTTAGGAAAAACGACAAAGTGCTCGTTATGCAAATGCTTCATGCAAATGCAAACGTGTGTCTGTGCCTTGGGGAGATCCCCCCCGATCCTAGCTTCCGAGACAAATAAAGTCTATGATCCAATCATGGAAAAGAAATCCTCATATATTCATCTGAAAAGCCCGCTTGGGTAGCGTAAAACTGTAATCACATACAACTGAAGCAATAAGGTATGACCCCAACCAACAGACCTGGCGGTGATCAACATATCAATGCATAAAAATGTACCAAGAAAGATACAAAAGATCAGGCGTGGCCACGGGCACGAAAATCTTCTATCAACTTCTTTGTAGTGGAGTGATCTGACTGAGTAAGCAAACCCTGGGTCAGCAGGTCCTTCTGACTGATGGACTTTGGGAGGTTCTCGGCAACGCTCCTAGAAATACCTTCTTCAGGATGGTTCTCGACTCTTCTTCTCTTAGCATCAGCCTGGAGTTGAGAATCTTGCAGAATCGCCTCGGCTTCAGCCAATCTATACTGGACGTCATGTCGCAGGGAGGCTTCAGCCTCTGTACTCTCATTTTTCACCATAATCTGAGCTTCCAGCTCAGCTACTCGCTGCTTCAGCTTTTCTTCCCGTTCTTTGTACTTGGCTATGGTGCTGCTCCAGACCCTCTCGTATTAGGTTAGCTTCCGGTACACTCTGTCCAGATCCTGCTTCTTGGTTGTCAACATGCCATGCACTGACTTCAGATCCAACCCCAAATGTTCCCTAGCATCAGTTTCTGTGGTCAGGTTGGAGCCTAGACGGTTGATCATCTCAGTCTGCTTTTTGCAGGTATAAACGGCTTCACTTTTCTCTTTCCGAAGTTGAGTAATCTCTTTCTCCAACTCTTCGTTGGCCTTTTGTAGATCTTCCTTCTCTCGGAGTACCTGGTTGAATTTTTGGATATCAACCGTAGTAGGTTCTTTGTACACGGGAGCACACAATGGTGCTACAGCAGGAAACGACATTAGAAACTTGACGGCTCTCTCTCGAACCTAAGTCACATACGGATCAAAGGCCTTGTTATTTATTTTTCCTAGCAAGAATTTCCCCTTTCGGTGAATTTTGCTCCAAGCATTCTGTACCTTTACCAAGGTGTCACCTTCAAGCAACCCCGTGAAATACAGAGATTCCTGTATTTCTTCCTCTTCAGGAGGACCTCGTAGTGCATACCCGAATTGTCGTACTAGCAGAGATGGATTGTAGTTGATACACCCATTCCTTCCGACCAAGGGGACGTTTGGAAAGCCACAGCAGCTATGCACAATATCCTTGCCCAACAGATCTCTATCAAACCAGATGATATCGTCAGCAATCAAACCCATCAAATGTGCAGACCAAGGCGAAGACTCAGCAGAATCAATGAACGACCCTGACTTAGGAAGATTACTAGCAAACCATTTATACAGTAAAGGGGCACAACACGCCACGTTCTTCCCCTTTCTGTTTTGATTCTTGCTGTGAACTGAATGGTAGACGTCTCCGAGGAGAGTGGGCACTGGATTCCCGAAGGCAAATATGAGGCAAGCATCCATGCTTATGAAGTCCGGGTGACTTGGGAATAGCACGATCCCATAGATACAGAGGGCTAAGAAGGCATTAAACACATCCCAGCGACCCTTCTCTGCAAACTTCCGGGCTTTTTCCATCAGGAAAGACAAAGGGAAACCATGAACTCCGATCTTTCTGGATACCATCCCTTCTAATTTAGGCTCATCTACGTGAAGAGCGTCAGTCAACTTACTCAGTTTGGGTTCACCCTCAACACGGTAATAGGGCATTTGATTCATCAAAGGCACCCCAACAGGTCAGAGTACTCTTCCAAGGTCGGAGCTAGGACGTAGTCTGGAAACACAAAGAATCTGAGTTGTGGGTCGTTGATAACGCGAAATCATATCGTTTATTTGGCTTGATTTACATGCATTTATTTGTGAATTTTATTAATTTATCTTGATTTATGTTCTATTATATGATTAATTTACTTCGTTTTGCAGATTGGGGAGAATTTGGACTAAAGAAAGAAAAGGAGAAGAAACAGATGAAAAACGGATGAAAAATAGATGAAAAACAGCAGATACGGATTCTGCTGCTGTGACGACCGTCACAGGTCCATGACGACCGTCATGCGTGTGACGACCGTCACAATTCATGACGACCGTCACGCAGACAAAAAATGCAGAATTAGAATTCACGATCAATCTCAACTTAAATCCTTCCTACACTTTCTCCACTCACCGCCCACTACTGGAAGTTCCTACACTTTCTCCACTCACTGCCCACTACTGGAAGTTACTACACTTTCTCCACTCACTGCCCACTACTGGAAGTTACTACCACTTTCTCCATATCTCACGCATGATCTCAGGAAGTTGAGATAAGAAACATCTCCTATAAATAGACAAGAGACTCACAGAGAAAGGTGTGGATTCTTCAACCCGAAGTTCTGCCAAAATTCCATCAAAGTTATTTATCGTTACTTTTATTTTCCTTTCCATTTTCCTTCAGTTCAAAATATTGTATTTTCTTCCTGTACCTTTTATTTCTCGCCAAAGTAGAATCCTGCCGACATTGTGGGGGACTACCCAAGGATTTGAGATCAGTACAATTTATAGGTTTTTATTAATTGAATTACTACTTTATTTCTGTTATGATGCACGCTTTATTATTCCGTTGTTTATGTCTATTTCCGTTCACATTAATTATCATGTCTGGCTAAGTTAGTTTTATCGGTATGTAACCGAATTAGTAGGATAGGATTCGATAGTAACTGGCATCTTCCCTTTTTACAAACAACCTTTCTGGCCGTAGTGTTTAAATTTATTTACTGAATAAACTTTGTCGCGAAAGCGAGAACTTATTTAAAAGTAGTTTTGCCACGAAAGTGGGAAATTAATTAAGGTACGAACCAACAAGCGAAAGCTGCGGCAAGACCAGATAGTAAACACTAGGCATTTGTTTTAATAACAGCGAAAGCACTTTAAAATGGATTAGAACCTAGAGATTTCCAAAAAGTAGTTTTAACCCTGAATGGGACAGCGAAAGCGTACATTCGGCCCTTAGAATTATGACTAGCATCAACAACCATCGTGAGACGAAAGTCTTCAGATCACTATTTTCTTCTGAACAATGTTTGCAAAGAGTAAGAAGCATCGGTGACCTGTCAAATCCCAGATAACTAAGTCTTTGCATACCGATATCCTTTACCGCATTTCTTTAAACCAATTTTCTTTATTTCTTTTGCATTTAATTTCATTTGCATTCAATTTTCCTAATTCCAATAGCCTTAGCTTTACGCCGTAATAATAGATAACGGTAGATTGACATTGGTCTCTGTGGGTTCGACAATCTTTTATATTACTTCGATATTTCCGTGCACTTGCGGAGCGATCAAGTTTTTGGCGCCGTTGTCGGGGAGCAACAGTCAATATTGTGATTCTGTTGTTGCATAGTATAGACTAAGGCACTCTTATCTAAATCATTATGTATAACCCATATTTCCCTTATAACTACCAGCCTCCATATTATAACTACCACCCCCAATATTTCGAGGAACCACAAATTCCGCTTAAATCCGACCTCGAAATATTATTAGAAGATTTCAATACTATGCACTCTCACCCAAATTCCCTCTATGATGACGACTCTCAATGTTTTGAGGAAACGCAAGATTTTGATACATCCAACCTCGAACTACTACTAGAAGAATTCAATGAGACGTCTACTCACTCTAGGATAGAATCTATGATGGAGCGCTTTGTGGAAACACAAACTCTCCAAAACGAAGATTTTAGAAAACAATATCTCCAAATTAATGAAGACCTTAGGCAGATGAATGTTATTGTCGATTCCCTCGCAACTCACAGCGAGACTTTGGAGACTCAAACCTCCCTGCTTAGACAAACACCTCTAGGACCCTTCCCAGAAGGACATGTGAATGTTGTAACAACCGTTAATGAAGAACAAATAGAAGATCCTAGGGAGATTGATGATGAGCCTGAGGAGAGTTTTGGTGAGAAAAGCATACATATTGAGAAAAATCCACCGACACCAACCGAAAGGGAGGTTGTCGAAGAGGTAGAGAAGGAAGCACGTATCGTTGCTCCTCCTCCCTATACCCCACCTATTTCTTTCCCACAAAGGTTTGCAGAAGTTAAGGTAGACTCCCAATCCAAAACATGTGTGGAGGTATTGAAAAATATACACACCAATGCACCTTTGTCTAAGGCCCTTCATAGAAAAAGAAAATTCGAGGACCGTGAAACTAGGGTCATTATTACTGTTAAAAGGGTACGATTAACTTTTGAGGTGGTGGATGAAATAACAAAGCCCAAATTTGAAAAGCTGATACGCAGAATAGATCCAGAACCACCACCACGCGTTCAAAACAAGAAACCACCCTACAGAAGAAAGAAACGAAAAGGTGAGGGATATGAGAGATGGCTTGATAAGTGGCCATGGAAACCGAAGACTATTCAAAGTTTGATCGAGGAACCAGTCTCGAAAGAACCACCATGAGTACTTGCACTCCTTAGCCGTCGAGCTATCGACGTTAAACAAAGCGCTGTGTGGGAGGCAACCCACAAGGTCTTCATTTTAATTTGTTTGTTTAAATCGGCAGAAAATAAAGAAATGTATCGCTTGTTACGCTTTAGCTATATCTAGGCGAAAACTCTCTAGATGACGATCTGAGAAGATGAGCTATGCCCACGGACATTCCTACGAGTGTCGCTGCTGGTGGGAACACTGATGATGAGTACTTCCTCTTGACGCGAGCAACATGATGAGCTAGTTCGAGAATTACACAAACAAAGTATCTCAAAATGCCCGCCACCGAAGTAGAAGTGATCAATAAAGACAAGGATAGCAAGAGCAGTAGCATTCATACAGGTTCTATCTTTCCTTTTCCACCTTTTACTGAAACATTGAGGACAATGTTTGGTTTAAGTGTGGGGGAGGAACTCTATCGCTTTCATTTTATTGCCTTTTAGTTTTATTTATTGTTTTTATCTATTTTTAATGCTATGTCAAAATCTTTGCATGTGCTGTCGAGTCTTTATGAGTGGTTTTCGCCTGTTATTCAAACTTCCCCAAAATTTCAAAATTTCAAAATTTTAACCTCCAACAAAAACTTTTTGATTCATGACATGGTACTCTGAAAGTATATAGGCTGTTTAGGCTATGTTAGAAAAACTTGGGAAAGTTTTGATAAAATTGATATCGTCCTGACAACCTTAACCCCCTAAATATGCAAAATAAATTTGAGTACCCATTATGCAAAGACCTTAAAACTCCAGGTTCTTGTAGTAATCCCTAAGTAGTTTATTTAAGCAATCAGCACCATCCTAAGCACCCTAAGTAAGAAACCGATGCAAATAAGTGTATGATCTCTAGGTTAAAATGAGAAACTAAGAAAGAAAAGAAAAAAAAATTATGAAGAAAAAGACACGTTCCTTCTAAGTTAGGTGCTCCTCACCCGAGCACTTAGCCTAACAGTACAAACTCTTTAAGTTCAATTGATGCTTAAGCATATTTGCAGAAAAAAATGAAATAATAATGAGATCATAGTCACTAACAGGTTTACTTGCCATGAATGTGTATGGATAACGGGCTTAATGTGATTGCACTATAATGAAATGGGGTGAAAGAGAGCATGAGTTATAGGTTGAGTTATAATGGCATGATTCCGATTGGTTTGCATAAGTAGGGAGTTTTTGAAATTGTGTCGTTATGATATCCTTGGTATTAATATTTAGTACCTATCGATCTAAGATTAGCCTAGCAGCCACGTATGATTAGAGTTTCGTCGTGATTTTGTTTCGAACTATGCTTATTTCTTTTTACTTTGTTGGTCGATTGCTTGAGGACAAGCAATGGTTTAAGTGTGGGGATGTTTGATAACGCGAAATCATATCGTTTATTTGGCTTGATTTACATGCATTTATTTGTGAATTTTATTAATTTATCTTGATTTATGTTCTATTATATGATTAATTTACTTCGTTTTGCAGATTGGGGAGAATTTGGACTAAAGAAAGAAAAGGAGAAGAAACAGATGAAAAACGGATGAAAAATAGATGAAAAACAGCAGATACGGATTCTGCTGCTGTGACGACCGTCACATTTCATGACGACCGTCACGCAGACAAAAAACGCAGAATCAGAATTCACGATCAATCTCAACTTAAATCCTTCCTACACTTTCTCCACTCACCGCCCACTACTGGAAGTTCCTACACTTTCTCCACTCACTGCCCACTACTGGAAGTTACTACACTTTCTCCACTCACTGCCCACTACTGGAAGTTACTACCACTTTCTCCATATCTCACGCATGATCTCAGGAAGTTGAGATAAGAAACATCTTCTATAAATAGACAAGAGACTCACAGAGAAAGGTGTGGATTCTTCATCCCGAAGTTCTGCCAAAATTCCATCAAAGTTATTTATCGTTACTTTTATTTTCCTTTCCATTTTCCTTCAGTTCAGAATATTGTATTTTCTTCCTGTATCTTTTATTTCTCGCCAAAGTAGAATCCTGCCGACATTGTGGGGGACTACCCAAGGATTTGAGATCAGTACAATTTACAGGTTTTTATTAATTTAATTACTACTTTATTTCTGTTATGATGCACGCTTTATTATTCCGTTGTTTATGTCTATTTCCGTTCACATTAATTATCATGTCTGGCTAAGTTAGTTTTATCGGTATGTAACCGAATTAGTAGGATAGGATTCGATAGTAACCGGCATCTTCCCTTTTTACAAACAACCTTTCTGGCCGTAGTGTTTAAATTTATTTACTGAATAAACTTCGTCGCGAAAGTGAGAACTTATTTAAAAGTAGTTTTGCCACGAAAGTGGGAAATTAATTAAGGTACGAACCAACAAGCGAAAGCTGCGGCAAGACCAGATAGTAAACACTAGGCATTTGTTTTAATAACAGCGAAAGCACTTTAAAATGGATTAGAACCTAGAGATTTCCAAAAAGTAGTTTTAACCCCGAATGGGACAGCGAAAGCGTACATTCGGCCCTTAGAATTATGACTAGCATCAACAACCATCGTGAGACGAAAGTCTTCAGATCACTATTTTCTTCTGAACAATGTTTTCAAAGAGTAAGAAGCATCGGTGACCTGTCGAATCCCAGATAACTAAGTCTTTGCATACCGATATCCTTTACCGCATTTCTTTAAACCAATTTTCTTTATTTCTTTTGCATTTAATTTCATTCGCATTCAATTTTCCTAATTCCAATAGCCTTAGCTTTACGCCGTAATAATAGATAACGGTAGCTTGACATTGGTCTCTGTGGGTTCGACAATCTTTTATATTACTTCGATATTTCCGTGCACTTGCGGAGCGATCAGTCATAAAACTGCAGCAGGGCATAGAGGCCATTCAACTCGTATGTAGGAAGCTTATACACAATACCCAGAAGTCTCCCATAACTCTGTCTGAAACTCTCCATCACTGTCTTATCAGCCAAAGAAATCAAAGTTCGTAGCTCTCGGATGTCAGGTGCTGGTAGCTTGTAAGCCACAGTCTTCTTCAGAGATGCCATTTCTGCCATAAGGATCAAGATCACTAGAACCAAGGGAGAAATATGCACCTGCAACACAGACACACGTTAATGACATGCAAATGAGGATGCAAATAATGCAAAATGAAATCATGCAGCAGGAGATCAGGACAACTGTGTTGTTGAGGAGATGAAGGCTCTGTATCAACAAAACCACAATACTGCTATAACCCAACCCTGCTCACAGGTATGGACCTAATCATGGAAAAGGTTTGGCATCCTATGCGGTCATCAGCGTCACAGAGTTTCAAGAAACGATGATACGATACCCAGAAGGTGTGGCATCATCATCTCTTGAAGCGGCCTCACTTAGCTGAATTCTAAATGATCGGTTCCCAGAGTCGACAATCCTCAGATCCGACAACCCCTCGAGTCCAAAGGACAGATAGGAAGCCATCAAATAGAACCTCGTCTGAGTGTGGGTTACATGGGAACAGCTGCAAGCAAAGCAAGCACGTCCTCCACTAACCCACTCTAATACTATGTAGCTCTCAAGCCTGGGTCTGGCTTCTCACTCATCAGAATGCCCCCCCACAACAATACAGATAATCATATCATACTGAAAAATAAAATGCGGGAAATAAAATGCGATAAATAAAACACAACCCAACAAGTAATCATACAAGCGCTAGGATTGACTCTCGCAGGGGACGTTGGATCCCCAAATTGACTCGCATAAGGGACGTTGGATCCCTAGGAAACTATCAAGTCCCCATCAGAGTCGCCAGCTGTCGCTACCGCGAAAATAAGGTGCCGGCAAAACAGAAGAGTCGCCACCCTTTGTTATTTATCCCTCTGAACGGGAATGGAAACGATCGGAAAAACCTGACGAAAAGGTATAAGACAAGGTCATTGCAACCATTGTCTGGGTTCGGGAGTCGGTTACGCAAGGGGAAGGTATTAGCACCCCTCACGTCCATCATACTCGATGGGATCCATGCTTGTTGTGTTTACCTGACGGGTTGGTTTTACTATCTACCTATCAAGGCTGGTCAAAAAAGAAAAAGAAAATGACTCGGCAAAGCATCGCGCTTTATGCCTACGTATTCTCATCGGAGAATGAGAAATCAGAGTCAACGTAGTTCGACTAACTACGGGTTACGGGGAAGGTGGCTCTCCAATACGTCAGTATTGTACCTACGTACTCTCAACAGGTATGAGAGATCAGAACTTACATAGTTCGGGATAATACGGATTATGGGAATTCAGATTCATCTATTTTATCGAGTAGGGTTAACAAACAGTTCCAGCAGTTTAGTGTACACAGCTCGACCCTTGGAGACTTAGGCGTTACCGTTTGCGGTAGAACGGGAAGTTAACGACACTCTTTTCTTCAGAAAAGCTTCCTTTGACTTATGGGCCCACGGGGCAAAAAGGTTTGAAGTTTGTATTCTGTCTTTTACGGAAGAACTATTTTTTATTTTTGTCTGTAGTTCGTACAGCACTAGAGACTATGACCAGGGAGCGAATGCGCCGCATATCGTCCAAAGGACGTATACTAAACATTCTAGACGATTGAGAGGAGGCCGCTCAATTATCATTACCCAAGTAGCTTAAGGCTCGTATCGCGCTTATACTAACTTACCTTTATTACGTTTTTTACTGTTGTTTCAAGATGAGAAGAGAGAGGGACAACTACGGGGAGACTATCAAGTCCTACTATTGTCATGCCAAGGATTCATCCTATAGTTGAAGTTTGAAACAGGGATCTCCTAGAAGTTATCATGCATAGGTTTCAACCTAAAGTTCTAATCATCGCTTCCTTGTCAAAGGAAGGGAGATTCCTAGGCGATCATGTCAATGATAAACAGAATAGCTAAAGCATCAGCTTAAACAGTAAACAGTAAACAGTAAATGATTATAAAATGCATGCAATGCAAGTGACGGAGGAAATGTGTGTGGGGCATCAGCCTCTACAAGCTCTTCTCGACCTCAAGCCAGATATGAATAACTGCAATCATATAGAAGAATAAAATAAAATGCCATCAGGCAAACCACAAACCACATAGGCAAGGGAGCTGAGCTCTACCGAGTACCCACAAGCAAAGCCACACAGTGACAATACAAGCAGAGGGAGCAACTCAACCTCTAGTGAAATCATGCTCCTAGATTAAATCAGTCTAAGCATGAACTTATTCTAATGCATCAAGCAAATCAAACAAGTCACATCAATACAGTTGCACAGAAAGCAAACAGACAAGAAAGAAAGCAGATCAACAACTTCCACAGCTTCACAGCAAAGCAATCTTCTGACAGCAGTTCAATCTTCAGTCTGTAACTGTTCTTCAAGGCTCTCATCTTCAATAGCAAGTATCAACTTGCTTCTTCAAGCTTTTAATGCATCAAACACAAGTATCAACTTGTTCTTCATCTTCTCTAAGCTTCATCTCTTTCTTCAATCTCAATTTGATCTTCTTCACACAAGTGTCAACTTGTTCTTCTTGATCTTCAAGCTTCAGCTCCAATGGCAGTCTTCAAGCAGAGGGAAAGTGGCAACTTCTAGCATCTTCAATCTTCTAGCAAGGAACTCCATCCTCTAGCAAGGGAGAAAGATTCATCTAACAAGAGCAAGGTATGGATAGTGGAAAGCAAAGTGAAGACCAAAGGTCCCCTCTAAGCATTCTACCATCAAGGAAAGGAACCCTCAAAGGTTCTACCAATTTGTGAGAAGCCAATCATCCTACCAAAGGAGGGATGAGGCCTTCACAATGGGACCTTACATCATAGGGAGGGATGGAAGTGATCAACACCTTCCATGTTTCATGAAGGAAGAAAAATCTATTCTAAGAGATCTCCCTAAAAACCCTAATCCTTAACCCTAAACAAACTACATCAAAGGAAGAGCAAACTTCAAGTCCAAGCTCCACCATGCATTCCTCAGCAGCCCACACATGTCTTCATCATCATCCAAGAGCAAGAGAAGCAAAACCCTAATCTAAGGGAACTAAAGAAGTCATTCTAGTTGAGTTAGCATGTTAGGATCACCTAAAAACCTAGTACTAAAGTTAATCCTAACTAAAATACTAAAACCAATTGTAAAATCCTACAAAAATAACTATGGGAACCTAAGTCAATCATGACTCCATCATGTTAATTCCAGAGATTAAATCATCCAATAAGCCCTAGAATTAAATTCTAAACTATGAGGTACTAAGGTTAAACCCTAAAACTAGAGCACCAAAAGTTTCAATCTAAAAACCTCATCTAATTTCATCACAAAAATGTGAGAAAAATACTAAGGGAGCATACATGTCTAAACTAGCTACACACAAAAAATCAGCTCAAAAATCATCATCAAATGATCACACAAAATTTCACATGACAAGGTATCAACCATAATGAAATTAATGTCAATTAAAATACAAAAAATGCAATTAAAATTACAAATGCATGAATTCCTAATCTTTTAATTTCCTAAAATTCTAGACTCATTCATGAGTCAGGAAAAAAAACTTGGATCAATTTGAGTTATTTTCCTATTTATTATGAATTATTTTCTAAACTACATGAAATGATGAAAAATAAGAAAATAATAAAACTGGCGTATCAAATAGCAATTCACATCAGTTCATTTCAGGAATTTGGGCCAAACGGGGGTGTGGATATCAATCTGTGCACTAAGCCCAAACCAAACCAATTAATGAAACGATGCGTTTCATTCAGAGTCTCTCTTCAGAATTTGAAATCAAATTGTGGCCGTGTATCCCTTGCCTGAGTCAAAGGTCCACCCTTCATCCAATGGCCAGTGTGCTTCGTCCCCAATTTGAATCAGATGGAGGGAAATAACATGACGGTGGCCTGAGCTGTAGCGCCACCGTTTTCTCCGGTGAGGTGCTCGTCTCAGGTCATCAAAAATGTCAAACCAATACCCAATCCTACTCAATTTTTCATCCTGATCACGAATCCATCATCCAAATTCACTAATTCCTTCTCTAACTCCAAACACGATAGAATTTTCAGAAATCCACCAAATCTTGATCATCACAATTCTCAAAGATAATGATCCTAATGTAATCTACACTCTTCACTGATCAATTTCCACTATCCAATCATGAATGTATCACCAAGAATCTTGAGAAATCAGGCTCAACAGAAAATGGTCCATACCCTAGAGTGTCTATATCCATCAAATTCTTGTACCAAAATCCATCTATGTCATGATAAGAACCTAACCACATAAAGATTTATAGCTATCTCCCTATAGATTAAGCACAATTTCGATTTGTACAAACCTAGTTTCAGATGAAGAACAGGTGCAACTCTTGCTCGATTCCTCCTCCACAATGATCCAGATTCACTCCAAATCTTCCTCTGAAGCCAATGCACACCTCAATTTGGCTTGATTCCTCTTCAATCTCCAAACACGATCTTGAGTTGCAGCTCTGAATTTTAACTTGCTATCTCTGCTACCAGCTTCAAATGCTTCCAAAAAAATGGCTGAACACACTCCAAATCTTTATATAGAACTCATTAGAATCATCTAGAAAGTTCTGTAACCACCCAAATGAGATTTTGCAATTTCAATTTCTCTTCAAAATGTCATCCACACCAGTCACGATTCTGGCTCTCTTTGGGCATGAAAATGCTTGGAAAATTCATCTCATGAGATATTGAATTAGTTTGTTATGTTCTCTTCCTTGTTTGCAATCCAATGGCTCAGGTTGGTTATGTTGCTTCATCATGAAGAAGTGAAATGAAATGGCATGAATTTGACCTCAAACCAAAATTCTAGCATTGCCAAAGTTTCTAAAATGATTTTTCCATTCAAAATTACTTATAATTTTGCCTTGTTTGGACACAAAATGAATTATTTCAATTTTTTGGTCATTAAATGCCTTTAATTCTTCTTTTTTCAAAATTTCTTGAACCACATCCTTCCTTGAGCCATTTCAATGTCTCCTTGATGCATTGTCAAGGTTAAAACCCTATTTTGAGCAACTTTCAAGTTGAACAAAATTTCATTTGAGGTGTCTAAGTTGGTGAAAATGACCTATGATCATAAATGACCTATAATCTCAAATTCCCAAAATACCCTTGACTTGTCAAAGCCATAACTTGAGTTCTACAAATCCTATCAAGGACTTCTAGTACTCTATGGAACGATAAGAGGATAAGGAACAACATTCATATTGACCAAAAGCTCATAGGAATCATCCTTCTTGGGAAAACGTTTCATGCAAGTTGGGTAACTTTCAAGCCCCAAATTCACATACCTCAGATGACTTGTAACTTGTCAAAGCCATAACTTGAGTTCTACAAATCCTATCAAGGACTTATAGCACTCAAATTAAAGCTAAGACCATGCTCTACAACAATCATGTTGGGAGAAAGATAAGATGACAATCATATCTTGAGCTAAATTGCCTTGAAGATAGGGGCCAAACTAGGGGATTTTACATTGTCAAGCCTTAGAAACCCTAGCTTGAAACTTCTCAAACTCTTCAATTATGATGAGTTAACCTTGGAATCATCCTTATAACATCCCAATGTATCAATACATGATCACATGTCTCTTGGATTAAGTCTCAACTTTCTTCAAATCATCAGTTGACTTAGGGTTGACCTAGTCAAACCCTAGCTGCACCAATCATGGCTGAGGTTTCTTATTCTTACATAATGACATGTCTAGGCCTTAAAGTGATCTTCAAATCTTCTCATGAGCTCTCTCAAGACCTCAAGTCTAACTTCATGTCTTCAGAATCAGCTGATGGCTTTCCACAACTTTCAAGTTAGGAGACACGCATACTTGGTTTCAATCACTCTCTCTGAGGATCTTTTAATTTCTCTGACAAGGATATCAACCCTTGAACACTTGAATAACCTTCTTAGCTTAGCTTCATAGTCTTGATTGGTAATCATACCTTTTGATCTTCTGCATACCTCTTGATTGGATATCAACCCTTAAACACATGCAAATGATAATGCTAATGTGAATGAAATGAAACATAAGCTAGGTAAAGAAATGTTGGGAAAATTTTGGGGTGCAACACGCTGAAGTTCAAAGTCCCAAACCTTGATAAATATAAGGGTACCACCTGCCCGAGAGTTCATCTGAGATCCTACTATCGTAAGATGTCTGCCTACTCAGACGATGAGAAATTGCTCATGCATTTCTTCCAGGATAGTTTGTCTGGTCCTTCATTGGAATGGCACATAAGTCTGGAACCCATGAATGTCCGCAGTTGGAAGGACTTGGCTAAGGCCTTTGTGAAACATTATCAATACAACAGCGACCTTGCTACTAACAGGGTCCAGCTTCAGAATCTTTCACAAAGTAATAATGAGTGTTTCAAGGAATATGCCCAAAGGTGGTGGGAGTTAGCAGCCAGGATGCAGCCGCCTATGGTGGAACGTGAGATCGTTGATATGTTTGTCGCCACTTTTCCTGGCGTATATTACGAGAAGCTCATTGTTGCACCCCAAAATTTGCCTAACCTTTTCTTAACTTGGCTTATGTTTCTTTTCATTTTCTTCTAGCATTTGCATTGCATAACATTGTTCATTTAGCAGGGGATCAAGAAGTTGTGCATAGCAAGAGAAGGTTACCAAGAGTTTTGAACCTAAGCAAGAGGTTTACTCAAGCATGAGTGCTCATTAAAGTCATCAAGAAGTGGTCATAGCTTTGTGAAAGAGTTGATGGGTGTATGTGGATTAGCTCCTAACTTGGAGGCCAGTTGAAGATCATCAGAGGATTGTGAATTCATGATTGTGGATATGGGATGTTGAGGAATCTCATTGAAGGCTTTGAGAGCCATATTAGAGTTTATTCAAGTTGTGTCATGTGGAAGAAGCCACAATCAAGAGTGGTGCATCTAGGGTTTTCATCTGGTCAACCCTCAGTCAATTGTGAAATTGAAGGAGATTAAGACTCAATTCCAAGTCCTTGTGATCATGGAATGTTGTGTTGATATGTCTAATATATCATTTCAAGATCAAATCAAGAAGAATCAAGAGTGTGAGGAGTTACTAAATTAGGGTTCTCAGTGTAAAATCCTCTATTTAGTTTCCAACTTCAAGACTACATATCTCAAGATACAAGTCTCATATCATCTTAACCCAAACATGAAACTTGTAGATAATGTTTCTAGCTTTCTTTTGAGTACTATAAGTCTTTCATCTGATTTCTAGAACTCAAGTTATGATGCTGACAAGTTACAGGTCATTAGATGAATGTGATTTTGGTCCACAAAAGTCAACCAACTTCCAAGACATTTTTGACCTAGAAGGATCTTTCTCCTCACTTTGACCGAAACATGGAAGTTGTTCCTCATGATCTTATCTTTCCAAAGAGTACTAGAAGTCCTTCATATGATTTGTAGAACTCAAGTTATGAAGCTTACAAGGCAGGGGTATTTTGGGAAAGTATGATTACAGGTCATTTTCATTATAGGTCCATTTCACTATCTTGCACACTTCAAACGAAACTTTTCCCAACATGAAACTTGATCCAAATGGTACCAATTTCATATTGAAACACTCACTTATGATGAATTTGGCTTGGATTGAAGAATTGGTGTGAGATTTTTTCATGAAGAAAGCTTAAAAAGGGGAAATTGCAATTAATTGATTTTGAACCAAAACAAGTCATGTTTATACATATTTTGAGTGCCAAGGATGTAACAAACAAGATGCAAGAATTATATTTGAGTTTTGGAATGGATTTCACCTGTAATTTCATGGCAACTTTAATTGAAATTTTGACAAACCAATCTCAACCATTTGATCAAATCAAGGGATGAATCTCATCCACATGATCAGAATGAAGTTCCAGCAAGCATTTTGAATGGAAAAACAAGGCATTTGGCTCCATTTTCACGTGTGCATGATCATGAAAAATCATAATTGGGCATTTTTGAATTGCAAGCAATTGTGCCACAATTGGGCCTCCAATTGATTCCCAACCCATCATATATAATGTGTAAATGAATTTTGAGCATTCATTCATGCTATTTTGTGCTCAGAAAGCTCAAGAACAGTTGGAGTAAGCAAGCAAAATTCCAAAATCGTGAATCATAATTGAGGAGTTTTCAAAGCAATTCAAGGTCAAATTCATCTTCCTCAAGCTTCCTTGAGTGGATCTGCAGAGTTTCATTAAGCTTCACCATCATTTGAAGGCTCAGTGGAAGCACTCCACTAGGTAAGCTTCAATTCAACAATTCTCCCTGAATATGATGTAATTGAATACCATTTTTGCATAATCATGATCTATGAACTGTGTAGATCGTTTCTGGATAGTATTTGTTCTTGTTTGTGTTGATTTGTGATTTGAGCTTCAAACTGTTTGGCTTCGATTTGGCTTATTTATGGATTGAAAATGAAAACAAATCACAGATTCTTGATGTACTTGAGGTGACGAGTTGATTGGTGTAAAATTTTGTGAGTTTCGTGAACATTTTTGATATGCTATTGTTCCTTCTAGAGGTTGAAGATGACCGGAGTTGCTCCGGCCACTGTCTGGTGATTTCCCTCTTGTTTCATGTTTGAAACTCAGATTCATGCGTGGCTTCATTGTGTCCCTTAGATCTAGGCTGATTATTTGACTGTGACTTGATCTGATGGCCACGTTTTCACTTCATTTTGTACTAGAGATCTGATGATTGCGTGGAAACATGGTAACCTTAGGATCATTTGACTTCACTCGCATCCCACGGCCATGACTTGTTTGACTTTGATTTAATGAAATGCTGCGTATTGCAGCTTGCATCATGGCCTTTGATTTACTTGACTGGTAATTGTATCGTATGGCTAGGATTGTTTCTTGTTTTGGTTGACTGATTTAAATAGACTGGGACCTCTTTGCTAGCCACACCCCCCTGCACACAAGCCCAATTGTTTTGCACGTTATTTCATTGCTGTTTGCACCTTGCTTTTTCCATTTTCCTTTTATTTTCCTATTATTTTATTTTCATGACTGTTTGGAATTAATTCATTCAAAAATAGTTATCCAATTAATAAAATTCATCAAAAATATTTTCTAGACATTTTAGGATGTCCTTTTATTTTTATAATTTTTATTTTATTTTTTTGGATTATTTTTCATTTAAAAAAGGAATTATTAATTGGAGATGTTTTGTTTGGATTAATTCTTGACATGCCTTCGTTGTTGATTTGTTTCTCCTCTTTCCCTTTGATCCAATCATTGAAAATAAATCCTCATATCCATGATGAGTTGATTGATTTTTGAGGACCATTTTGCCCCTGTGTGGTTGACTTTTGTTTTGACTTTGACCTTGTTTTTGTTGACCCTCGATAGCCCTCTCTCAAATTGGTGCATCCATGTGAATCAATTTCTTTGATGATGATTTGAGATGACTTTGGTTATGATTTCTTGGCCTCTGTTTGCCAACATGTTTATGAGCTTGTGATATTTTATTTGGCCCTTTTTGAATCATTTTCCTAATTTTGAAGTAACTTGCAAGTCAAGTTACCCCAAAGGGAGGTCCATACATACACATTGACCTAGTTTGTCTTGGATATGACTTTGATGGATCCTTTGAGCCTTCAATTCCTTTTGATTCATGTTGCTAACATGTTAGGGATGCTGGTTACTCAGTTTTAGGTCATGATATTGTGTTTTGAGTGTTCAAACTTGTGTTTCTTTTTGAGTTTCCGTATGTGGTTTGCTTGCTTTCTTTTGTATAAATGCTTGCATTTTCTTTTAGTTTGATTGCCTTTACTTTTGAAATCTTTTCTCTCATCCCCTCTTCTGTCCCATGACCTTAGAATCTCATTTAAGGTGGTTTAGTCCCTCCTTAGGAGGTACTTGAAGCATACCTAAAATGATGAATCCATGAGCATTTCTTTGTGCTTTCTTTTGCACCTTTCTTGTGATGCTTTTGGTTGAGTGCATACTATGAGTTCCTTGCTGTCCTCATATAGTCTCCCACCCTCACTTTTGTTTTGAGTTTGCTTTCCTTTCATTTGATTTGGCTTTTGGCACTTGTGGTTGGTGTTGTTTGACTTAGGTCAATTCATCCCATTTTTGATGCATTTTTGTGTGGTTTCTTCTTGTTGTTTGATTTCACTTTGTTCATTTCTTTCCCTCTTCTTCTTTTGCATTCTCATATGCATGCTTGAGGTTGAGATGAGTTGTGGAGGCTACTGCCCCACACATATTTCCTCCCTCACTTTCATCCTATTTGTGCATTCTATGTTTGCATTTTTGCATTTTCATGTTCTTTCTTCTTCTTCTTCTTCTTTTGTTTTCTTTCCCTTAGGATCTCTAATCTCTCTTCTTCAAGAGAGGTTATGATAGACATTAGGATCAAACCATGCATGATAACATTAGGTAGTTCCCTTTTGTATCCCAACTTTAAGTCCACTTTGCATGACAACTTTTAGGATTGAGTTAGTCCCCCTTTAGTGTGTCCTTTCCCTCCTCATCTTCAAACACTCATAAAACACATAATAAAGAATAACAAATGTTATATGCTACGAGCCTTAAGCTACTTGGAGAATGGTGATTTAGTGGCTTCCTCTCAATTTCCTAGAGTGTTTAGTATACACCCTTAGGGTGATATGCAACGCATTCGATCCTAAGTCATAGTCTCTAGTGCTACATGAGTTACAAATCAAATTCAAAACACTTCTTCTCTAAAAAACACAAAAACACTTCAAATCTTTTTCATCCTTCGAGATCTTAATCAAGGAAAATGTTTTCAAATAAAAGAGTGTTGTTAACTTTTAGTTCTATCGCAAATGGTAACGCCTAAGTCTCCAATGGTCGAGCTGCATCCACCAACTGCTACAACTACTTGTTAACCCTACTCGGGCCTAAAACCTTTTGAACCAACCT
Organism: Lathyrus sativus; assembly: GCA_963859935.3. Classification (NCBI taxonomy): domain Eukaryota; kingdom Viridiplantae; phylum Streptophyta; class Magnoliopsida; order Fabales; family Fabaceae; genus Lathyrus; species Lathyrus sativus. The sequence goes on along the minus strand of OZ012735.1, from coordinate 341,816,597 downwards.
GTGGTCTTCTTAGCCCGAACTACGTTTGCTCTGATCATTCACACCAGATGAAAGTACATAGGCACAAGACGCGATGTCTTGGTGAGCAACCTTCCCCCTTTCACCCGTAGTTAGCCAAACTACGTTGACTCTGACTTTCCCATTGCACGAGGGAATACGTAGGCACAGAGCGGCGATGCTCTGCCGAGTCTCCTTTCTTTTTCTTTCGTCCCTTGACCTTTAGATAGATAGATGATCACCCTGTTAGATAGACAACAATGTGTGGATCCCGTCGAGTACGACGAACGTCAGGGGTGCTCATACCTTCCCCTTGCGTAACCGACTCTCGAATCCTGGACTTGGTTGCGATGACCTCGTCTTTTCCCTTTTCATCAGGTTTTTCCGATCGTTTCCTTTCCCTCTCTTTGGGATAAATAACGAAAGGTGGCGACTCTTTTGTTTTCCGCCGGGTGTTTTTCGCAGTTGCGACAGCTAGCGACTCTGCTGGGGACTCTGGTTCCCTATGCGAGTCAATCCTAGCGCTTGTTTGTTTATTTTTAGGTGTTGTATATATGTGCTATATTTTTACTTTCTCGCATTTATTTTCAGCATCATATATCATTATTATTGTGTTGTGGGGAGGGAAGTTCTGATGAGTGATAAGCCGGACCCGGGCTTGAGTATAAACCTAGCATTAGTAGTGGAGATTAGTGGGGGGCCTGTTTGCTTAGCAGACACAGTTCCCCATGAAATTCACGCTCAAACGAGATTCTCTTTGATGATTTCTTTTCTGGTCCTTAGGGCTCGAGGGGATTTTGGATCTGAGGGTTGTCGACTCTGGGGACCGATCATTTGTGATTCAGCTAAGTGAGGCCTCTTCGTGAGATGATGATGCCAAACCAAAAATGGTGAACGTATCATCATTTCTCGAAAGTCTGTGATGCTGATGAACGCATAGGATGCCGAACCTTATCAGTGGATAGGTCCATACCTATGAGAGGGATTGAGTTATGCAGGAAACCTCGACTTTTAGACTACCCAGTTTGTTACAGTGTGAATCTGCGTTCCTGTTATCAGTGGGTCCTATTGTCGGTACTTTGTTCTTACTAAAGCGGAGTGCTGGTTCTTCTCGATCAACAGCACAACAATCTTGATCCCCTATTTTCATTTGCATTTGCATTCTCATCTACATTTCATTAACATGTATTTGTGTTGCAGGTGCATATTTCCTCCGCGATTCTAGTGATCTTGTTATGGAGCCCTTGAAGAGAAAAGCAGCTTACAGGTTCCCTACCCCAAATGTCAGTTGTTTGCGGAGTTTGATTACTATGGCCGACAGGGAGGTGATGGAGGATTTTAGGCAGTCTTATGGGAGGTCGGTGAGGTTTGTCTACAAGCCTTCAGCATGAGATTAGTGGTGTTTATACTCTTCTGTAGTTCTATGATGCCCAGCTGAGATGCTTCGTCTTTCCTGACTATGTCCTGGCTCCTATCCTAGAGGAGTATTCTGAGCTGCTAGGGGTACCTATTATTGACCAGATGCGATTTGTCCATGTTGATGCTCAGCCTGATCTAGCTAAGCTCGCTGCTATATTGCACTTGGATGCTTCAGAGTTGAAGGGGAAGCTAGTTAAGAGGAGTGGGACGTATGGTTTTCTTTTGCCTTTTCTGGTGGAGAAAGCTCAGCGGTTCACCAAGGATGGGTGTTGGATTGTGTTTGGCGCCATTATAGCTCTTTGTATATACGGCATTGTACTGTTTCCTAATCTTTCAGACTTTGTAGATGTGGATGCTTTCTACTTGCTAGCTTCAGGGAATCCGGTACCCACACTTCTCGGAGATGTTTATCATTCTGTGCACCACAAGAATGAGAACCGAAGGGGAAATAATGTATCTTGCTGTGTCCCTTTATTATATAGGTGGTTTGCTAGTCACATGCCTAAGACAGGTCCGTTTGTTGCTACCGCTGGTACTTCAGAGTGGTCCGATAGGTTGATGGGTTTGTCTGCGGAAAATATCACTTGGTTTGATAGAGACATGCTTGGTACATATATTATTTATAGTTTCGGTGGATTTCGTAACGCCCCTTTGGTCGGAAGGAAAGGTTGCATCAACTATAACCCTTCTTTATTGGTCAGACAATTTGGATACGCGCTAAGGGATTCTTCTAAGAGAGAGGAGATTCAGGAATCTCTGTATCTCACTGGATTGGTGGAGGGTGAGACTTTAGGCAGATTAGAGCATGCTTGGAACAACATCCACAGGAAAGGGAAAGCCTTGTTGGGAAAGAGTAACAATCGAGCATATGACCTTTACCTGACTTGGATTCATGATAGAGCTGCGAAGTTTCTGATGCGGTTTCCTTCAGTTGCACCTTGGTATCCTCTCATGATTGAGGAACCCATTACCGTAGACATTCAGAAGTATAATCAGTTGTTGTTCGAGAAGGAAGAGTTGAGAAAAGCTAATGAGGAGTTCGGGAAAGAAATCATTCAGCTTCGAAGTGAGAAGATTGAGGCAATTCATTCCTTCAAGAAGCAAACTGAGCTTGGAAACAAATTAGGTACGGATTTGACCAAGGAGACCAATTCTCAGGAGCATTTGGGTTTGGATTTCAAGGCTGTTAATAGTGTTCTTGCCTCCAAGAAGGATGATTTAGATAGAGCTTACGTGAAGATTTCTAAGTTTGAGAACCAATGGAATGCTACGATCACCAACAACAAAGAGCGCGAAGACAAGTTGAAGCTACAGATCAGCAAGTTGAAGACGCAGCTCAATGCCAAAGATGAGAAGATTGCAGCAGAGGTGTCACTTAGACAGGATAGTAAGTACAGACTGAACGAAGCTATTGCAAACTTGAAGGATTACCGGTCGAGAGATGATTCCAAGAGATGCAAGCTCGAGGCGTGTTTTGGGGAAGGAGCTTAGGAAGACCATGTTGAGAGTTTACAACATACTATTAGCCAGCAGGAGCTACTTATTCAGGGACTGCTTGCTAGACCAGATCATCCTGAGATGCAAGAGTTGCTAGAGGAATTCCGGTCACGTCATCCTGCTTGACTATCTTGTTCATCTCTGTTGTAGTCTGTAGCTTATTGCCTGTTGTACTGACCATCACTCAGTTGTTGCTTGTACATTTCCTGTTGGCATGTGATTATATACGAGGAGGTTTTGTTATATGCTTGTCTGTAGGGTTCTCCATTGTTGTGTTTTTCTCCCGGAACCTAGAATCGAGGGGGAAATTTCCCTGTTGCAAACATACATGTTGCATTTTGCATTTTTGCATTGCAGGTGCATCAGAACTGTTAATCTTATTTCCTGTGGTCCACTAGTGTGTTTCAGGATTGCAGATCAAACAATTCACCGGTACACAACTAGGGGAAATCAGAAGAGAGTAATGGAGCATGTTCAAGCAGAGCTGAAGGAAATGTATAGCCAGATGAGGTAGGTTATGAGGGATATGCAAGCGTTACGTCTGGATCAGAAGATGCTTAGAGTGGAAAACCAGCAGTTGAAAACTCAGGTGGGCTTGATCACAAAAGTGTTGAGAGGTCTGCTAAGAAAGGATCAGGTGCCTGAGACTGCAGCAGAGGTGCTAGTTTAACTTCTGCCAGTGAAACCTCTCCTAAGGCATGATAGGTCTCAGAGATCTCACGCACGCCTTTAAGCTCCAGAATTTCCTTGTCAACAACTATGTCCTATCTCCCAGGGTAGTCCTAATGTTGAAAAGTATGCTCGGAGGCCGAGGCAGTCTGCCGGAATTTTTGATCAGATCCCTATGACATATGCTCAGCTTTTGCAATTTCTGCTTCAACTTCGGTTGGGCAAACTTCGGACTATGTCTCCGTTGACTGGAGAGCTGCCACCAGGTTATGATGCAAGTGCCCATTGTGATTTCCACTCTGGGGCACCAGGGCATAACATTGAGGACTTCAAAGCTTTTAAGCACTAGGTCCAGGATTTGATTGATTCCAAGACAGTTGAATTCACGCCGGGCGGCGTAAGCATACCAGGGGGTGTTATTCCAGGTATTGCAAAGGAGGTGGAGACTCCTATTCTTTCCCTCAAAGCTGTATCAGGTCAGGGCTATATATTGAAATCCTTGATTTCTGAATCCCCCTGCCCGTAGCAGTTGCCTGTTCTAAGGCCAAGCTTGAGGATGAAAGCACCTGAATAAAGGGAATCCCTGATATTTCAGACTCAATCTCCAGGTGGTTCAATTGGTTAAAGTAAGCAATCTCTAAGGTCTGCACGTCAAAGTCAATGATCATATCGTCATCCAACGCGTCAACATGTCAAACGAAGACCAAGGAAGCCAGAGAGGCATTTTACTCAGTTATCGGTATCGTACAATCAGTTGTTGCCGGATTTGATTAAGGGTGGATTAATAATGCCGAAGGAAATGAATCTCGCGATTCCGCCATATCCGCCAGGTTTTGATGTCAATGCCCGCTGTGAGTACCATGCTGGGGCACAGGAGCATTCAACTGAGGACTGTAAGGTGCTTAGAAGCCAAGTTCAGACTCTGCTGGATTCCAACATGTTCTCGATCACGTCTCAGGGTATTCAGATCAACGATCTTCCTTCATCCAGCCAGGTGGGCATATCAGTTCATGTTGTGGAAGAGTTCACCGAGAGCATATGTTCAGAGAATTATTAGACTGACTTCAATGAGTAATTTTGAAGATGGTTGACTCAGCAGCAAGTCAAGATTTGAAATCTTTGTTTTATCGTATTATTTCTTTACATTTGTAGTTTCTTTCCTGTTTAAATGCAATTGTTGTTTGTAAAACTTGTTTGTTTTCAATGGATATCGATAATGAAATGAATATGTATGTTTTGAGTAAATCCATTCGTGTTCACTAATTACTGTTTTGCAGATGTCAAACGATTGTTTAAGCAGAATCCGGGGAGGATGACGAAGTTGAAAGACGTGCAAGCTTCTGATTGTATGCTTTTGAATAAAACCTACTGATGATATACATGCATTGTTTCAAATTCCTAAAGACCGGAGAAATAAAGATGATAATCCCTTGTCAACCCCTTTGAGCCAAATAGTAGGAGTTTCTTTCTAAAAACGAAAAACCCTCAATCTTAACTTGGGGCAGGGTAGGTGTCAGTTAATTTGGCCAAGCATCCAAATTGTAACAGGAGTGTTCCCGTTCGAGGATCAATCACACCTGTATAGGTCGTGCCTAAAACACCACAATGGTTAAACCTTATTGACCAAGTAGTGAAACAGTCACAATTCTTTCAACAAGTCAAACAAGCCAGTGTCACATGATTTGTTCTGAGGAACCAAAAAAAAGAGAGAAAAAGAATCGAAAAAGAAGCCCGCTAAGTCGAATCTTAAAAACAAGCGACTTAGGAAAAAATTAGGGCATCCCACTGGACTTCAAAATCAAAGAAACTCAAAAGTGCTAGTTCATGCAAAAATTAGGGAAAAACGAAAAAAAGCAGAAAAGCAGAAAAGGATTGCAAAATAAAAATCCTCGGAAAAACAAGTCGTGTGACTCCAGGCACCAAAGAAGAAAAGCGAGTGACTGTCACTCCGTAAACTTGTGGTTTCCCGACCATTACTCATGTCATTCCACCTTTGAAAGGTGAGTGCTTGAGGCGAATTAGCTGAACGTAGGATTGGAGAACATCAAGGAGAATGGGTGGGTTAAAATAAACTTTGGGCCTTTAACCTTTCTTTCTTAACCGTGAACCTGACCACGTTACAACCTTCAAAAGTCCTAATTCAAGCAAGTTTGTTTCGAAAGCATACTTCGGTAAAGATCGCGTAGAAACTGACTCCTAAAAGAATTTTTCTCAACTTGTGTGTATTAATGCTGGCATTTTGATAAATGATTTCATCTACTATATGTCACAGATTTTTCTAGTGAAAAGACTTGGATTTCAAAACTTTCATACGTATTGCATTGATATATGTTTTATGCAGAACAATTTGTTTTACTTGCAAGTAAGCGCTTGACAGTAGGAAAGTTTCCGCAGCGGAAAGTTCGATCAGGATAGAATGCAGAATGCCTGAATACTCTGTTGAGTCAGGGCCAGTTATATCAAATGATCATATCATGGGAGTCAGTCATTCATAAGTCATTGCAAGGCTGAGGCCGATCACCCTAAGAGCACAAAGGTTATGTTTGGCCAGAGGGCAGTTGATATGAAGTACCTCCCTGAGGTTCAAAATGCTAAAGCAGTTCGTATCAAACCATCAGGGTGCAGAGATTTCAGGTTTCCTTTTGAGGAAGATGTTATGGAGATCCCACAGGCTGGGGAAAAATTGAAAATGAAGGAGTTGTTCCTCTCCATATCTTTAGAGTTTATCAGAAACAGTCAACCAGGGGCGAATCCTTTCATGTTACAAGTTCCGGGGCAAGCCATCTCGAGTTCGTTTCATGGAAAGTTTTTCTTTTCGTCCTAGAGACTAGACTGGGGCAAATTGAACTACACTGGGGCAGGAACTCAAGCAAGTTTATGCTCCCCAGCCCGAATTCGTCTTCAGCAATTGGAGTTGGCATCTCTATCCCCAGTAGAGTTATAGGTAGTTTAAGTGAGCAGGTAGCGTGTATGCTTTCCCTCGGAAGTGGGTGCAAATTTAATCCTCACAAAGTGCATGTTCGTACTCCCCAGTGAATCATGATTGGATTTTCTTCCCACTGAGTAATCCATAGCCTAGGTAGATTCGCTTCCAGTTGAGTAATCCCCAGAAGGATGGAGGAATGTTGTTACCCTGACATTTTCTTTGCAGGAGGTCAGGGAGGGCCTGATTCCTCGGCATAAGTCCAATTGTTATTGGCATGAGTAGGTTATTTCCCCAGCAGGGTGGTTTCTGTATCTCTAGCATTTATTTTGCTGATTCAGTTCCGTTGCATCTGCATGCGTGCATAGCATCTACCCAAATGCGTAGCATGTCCATTTTGTATGGAGCATTACGCCATTTTCAAACATATGCATGTGAAACATAAACCAGGTCTTTATCTCTCTATTTCAGGTGTATCTCGCAATTGGTTGATATCTTTGCCCGTGTGGTATCTAAACCTCGGCTTATGTTATTTCCCCAGCGGAGTTTCCTTATGTCGCTACTGCGAAAAAAGGTGCCGGCAAAGACAGAAGAGTCGCCACCTATCGTTATTTATCCCAAAGGAGGGAAAGGAAACGATCAGGAAAAACCTAGCGAAAAGGATAAGATCGGTCATCGGAACCAAATCCCTGGGTTCGGGAGTCGGTTATGCAAGGGGAAGGTATTAGCACCCCTCATGTCTGTTGTGCTCAACAGGATCCATGCTTGTTTGTTTATCTAAAAGGGTTGTTTATATATCTACCTATCAAGGCTGGTTCAAAAGGAAAAGAAAGGACTCGACAGAGCGTCGCTGCTCTGGGCCTACCTATTCCCTCGTGCAATGGGAAAGTCATAGTCAATGTAGTTTGGCTAACTACGAGTGATTGGGGAAGGTTTGCTCTCCAAGACATCGCGTCTTGTGCCTACGTACTTTCAACTGGTATGAAAGATCAGAGCAAACGTAGTTCGAGATAAAACGGAACACAGGTTTATTCAACTGTTTTTACCCGAGTAAGGTTAACAAACAGTTCCAACAGTTTGGTGTATGCAGCTTGCTTGTTGGAGACTTACGGGTTACCGTTTGCGGTAGAACTGAGAGTTAACAACACTCTATTTTTGAAAATGTTTTCCTGATTAAGGGAGCCCCAAAGGGCAAAGAAGAAGTTTGATGTTGGGTTTTGTCTTTTATCGGAGAAAAAGTGTTTTTTATAAATGTTTGTAATTCATACTGCACTAGAGACTATGACTTAGGAACGAATGTGTCGCATATCGTCCTAAGGACGTATCCTAAATACTCTAGGTAATCGAGGAGAAGCCCCCCAATCACCACTTCCTAATTAGCTTAAGGCTCGTAACGTACGATACAAATTTGGCTTTATTAGGTGTTTTACTGGTTTTTTGAGTAGAGACCAGTGATTCAATGACATGTACAAAGATCAACTGAAATGTAGGAAGGTGATGTCAAGCATGGTGTTGAAGCTGCACTGTAAAGAGTAGAGACTAACAAATGTGAAAAGCTAATCCCATTTTTTGCAAGAAAAGCAAATAGTTGATATCTTTTAGTATAGAAGGAATTGAAAATCATCCCTAAGCCATTACCCTCAATACTTTCTTTGCTTTCTCAATTTCAAGAGGATCAGGATGATTTGCACTAAATACCCTCTCCACCTGTCAAATTCAACAGAAGCCTAAATATGCATAATATAAGATCAAAACATCTCAAAGAAAGTATAATTTAATCAAAGTTTGTTTTCAGCCACCTCCTGTATTAGTGTGTTTGTGTGAAGAATCTGAATATCATCAGGAGCCTTTTTTCCTAAGCCATTTTGTGATGACAAAAAATCTTTTCTAGATTGACCTTTAGGAACCCCTCTACCTCTTCCAACTCCTGGAACACTATCACGTCCAACAGACCTATTCATCCAATGACCAGATCCCCCAAAACCCCCACGGTGATTAATTCCAGGATCCTCAAGTACCCACCGAATATCTTCGGGAGATATCTGCAGTTAAAATACTGCATCTGAATTAGCAAAAACAATATAATATTAACATATGCTGAATAAATCAACAGCAACAACAAGAGAATTCATTATTAAAACCATCTTCTAGATATTATTGAATAATCAAGATACAAGGAAAGAGCATTTCTTCCATATTAATAAAATCAGAGAACCAAATTTCAGGAACTAGGTTGAAGTTTTTACCAAATTTCTCTATGATTCTTATACAATATCAATGACCATACATGTTAAGTTGAACATAAATTATATACAAATACTGATTTCTTCACTATGATTCTTAATATTAAAATGTGTAGATTAAAGTATAATTAGTGGGGTCCATAATTCATATATGTAAACTTGAGTAAAAGCTTAAAATACGCTGCACTTGAGGCTACTGTCAGCAATCAGTATCAACCAAATCATGGTCTATGTCACTAAATGAAATTGTTGTAAAATTAAAGATTTAGCAGTTAATTAATCTTAGCAGTAGATTTCAGCCCTGAATAGGCACTGGAATTTTCAGTTTTGTCAAACACAAGAATTTTCAAAGCAGAATAATCAAAAGTGGCTGATATAGCTCTGGAGCAAGGCGGAGTAGAACTCCTCAAAAGCCAAATGGTTGTCACATGCTATTTCTGTATGGTGGTCACCACAGCATAGGACAGTGTGTGTCAAGCAGGTGAAAATATATTAGATTGTTAAAATAAGAAACTCCCTATGAAAGTTTAGAGTAGATGCAACCTTTCCTAATGAAAAGAAATCACAGCATAGGATAGAATAATCAAAGTTTAGAGTAGATGCAACCTTTTAGAACCAAGCTTCCCTCCCTATGAAAAGACATCACTAAATTAACCTCACTAGATACTAAAATGCACCTGACAGCCCTAAATTGGACATTTTAAGTCTTTGTCCTATGGTGTGTTTGGATAAGTGGAAAGGGAAGAAACAAACAAATGAAGAAAATAACAACACCAACCTTTCATACTTTGATTTTTTTACTCTTCTATGATTGGGAACTAACCAGATAACAAATTACAATAGTTGTGTTGCGACCCCGTCCAGCTTTGCAGTGGACATAGGTAGTTCGTCCAGCCAATGCATTTTCTTTATCAAAAGAACCAAATCAGGGAAAAACGTCAAAAACAGTAAAAACAAGTGTATAATAACTAAATTGTAATGAGGAGCATAGTTATTACAAGCCTACGATTAGATGAATTTTATAACTACTCTGAGTTCTATTTAGTTTTACCCGGAAGTGAGAGGTGAAAAGACTTTAAGAAGGGTAGAAAAATACAATTACAAATGAGCATAATTACTAAAGTTAAAATGAGAAACATTGCTATTATAAGCCTACCAGTAGATGCATTTTACAACTTCTACATACATATGAATTTTTTCTGACTTCTATTATTATTATTAATAATTATTTTTACCTGGGAGGAGGATGGTAGAAAGAAGTAAAGCTCAAGAGTATAAAATACACTGCACAAAGTATACAAAGAATCATCCAACACATAATATCTAATCAGGTCAAGAACTACGCAACATTTTATAGTTAAGTCTAATTATCAATTATCATTTTCCCATGATAGAAAAACACTTGTACATGCAATCAGATATTATCATGAACCCAATTGTATAGTACTTACTATGTATGAAACCAACAGCGCGACATATGTCATTTAGTGGTGGAGCAAAACAGTAATCTCTAATAGGAATCACCAGATGATCAATCCCATGAGCCTGCCAAATTTAAAGAAGAAAGTAAAACATTGAGTATATTTAAGAACACATGAAATTTATCATGAAAACACCCAAGATGCTATAATAACCCCAGGCTACAATGCCTGTGTAGCAAGAATATGCATGCATAACAACTATAGAAACCCAATTTTCCTAATTAGCTGCACAAACAAGTATTACTCCTTCCTTCCATCACTTTTCATGAAGCACGAGAACATCCGAGATTCTTTGTAGAGAAATATATATATATATATATATATATATATATATATATATATATATATATATATATATATATATATATATATATATATATATATATATATATATATATATATATATATATATATATATATATATATATATATATATATATATATATATATATATATATATATATATATATATATATATATATATATATATATATATATATATATATATATATATATATATATATATATATATATAGAGAGAGAGAGAGAGAGAGAGAGAGAGAGAGAGAGAACATATCACAACACCCATTATTAGGAAATAATATAAATCTAGTATTCAAAAGTATTAAGCTAGGAAGTAAGTGAAAAAAATTAATCTAAATCAACCCCTCAAAACACTAAAACAGTAAAAACGAGGAATACTCACATGATATAATGTGGTTGGAACTAAAGTCTCATATGGCTCATTCAATGTGATGACCCCACAGACACCAAGATCTTTCAAGCGAGGAACATCAATAGGAAATGGAACCGCGCCTAACAATACAAACTGAAAATTAAGTGCATCAGATTCGGAACACCGTTATTCCCAAACAATAGAAGACATTTTTCACGCATAATAAAATAAAAACATCCATGAAGGAGACACCATTAAACACTTAAAGAACATATGTATCTGATACCATCAAAAAACTCTGCCATCAAAATCAATGAGATTTGCAAATCCTTTCATCTTAGATTGAAATTACTTTCATTAAAAAACATATTTTGGTAGATTGAAAATCTGTAATGGAATTTGCAAATCCTTTCATCCAAAGAGAAATTACTTCCAATTCTATAGCCAGTAACTAGTTTTCTAAACTAACCCAAGTTGGGTCTGAAAACTCTTAGTAAAAAAAAAAGAGAAACAACAAATCCAAAACACTAACCAGCACTTATACATAACAACATACAATATTCAAAAAATAACAAAAAGCAATTGAAAATTAACAACACAATATGAACCAATAATGAAACCATACCTCATCAACCTTATCCCACCATCGAAACTTAGCCTGAAGCCTATTCCTAACAACATTATAAACAAGTGTGGGATAGAATAGCACTCGAGCGCCTGCTCCAACGAAAACCCTCTTCGTATTGGAACCAACAAAGCTCCATTTCCCTTCCTGTCCACCTTCTTCAATCTCACCTCCTTTCAATTCCTCTATACGCATAACTCACTTCCAGATCAGATCAACAATTACAATTTACAATAACCTAATTCACAAATTGTAACCAGTTATCAACACCCCCTTCACGTATATCCTATCCACGATTCTATTACAATAACAAAAATAATAACGAAAAAGATAATCGATTATCCCAAATTGAAATTTGGGGATCACGGAGTCGATGATGGAAACCTAGAAATTCGAAATTCTACAATAACAATAACTGGAACGAGGAAAACGAGAGAGAAAAAGAGGTTGATTCATAAAATAGAAATAGAAATTTTCCATGATATATCAGAAGATGGATGAGTGGTTGTTAAAATCTGCAATGACGTGAGCGGCAAATTCTTAAAAAGAAGTGAAAAATACGTGGAAAGAATTCTCAGTTTTTGCGGGAAGATGAAATTTTGGAGCACGACGGTTGGATATCACCGTCACAGATGAAATTTTGACAATTTTGAACTAACGATAACGACTGTAGCTTCCAGTCATAATACAGTTTTATTTTAATAAATTTTTTTATTTCTCTATTTTGATTGAATTATTTTGTTTATTTGATATTTTATAATATTATGATTATGAGTATATATAGTTTAATTTTATATTTAATTTTTATTATAAATATTGTTTCTGAAATTTTGATATATAGTTTAATTTTAATACTTTAATTTTGGATATAATATTTTAAATTTAATTTTTACTATAAAAATTGTTTTTAAAATTAAAGTTTTATTTGGAGTATATATAATATTTTCATTTTTATGTATTTTAAGTTTAATTTATTACTATAATTATATTTTATAAATGATTTTAGTCATTTATTTATTTAAAATACATAGACTTATTTAGATCCGCCATTGGTTATAGTTTGTGCTACTGGGTTTAAGGGGCGACAGTTGTTCTACCTTCGGGACATAAAATTTAGGGCGGCACTTGACATAGTCATGAACTTATTTGTAGGACAGCTTAATGATAAGAGTCGTAATATTTAATAATCTTTTAAAAGTATAAGGACGGTAGGTGTATACTGTCGTGAAACACGTCTCTATATTAGAGTTACGACAATTATCAAGTAACTGTAGCAATTTTTGTGTCGTAAAACTCTAATTTTCTTGTAGTGTATCCTTCCTATATCTCTTTAATTCATCATATTATCATTGGCAAAACACGTGATAAATATCCAGTCATGACAAAACGCATGAAACAATAAGTGATGATTTTTTTGCAGGTTTTGAAACTCTGAGTCGACCATACGAGTCAGCGCACACCCAATTAATTTTTCCACGGGTCAGCGCACACCCAATTAATTTTTCCACGGGTCAGCGCATGGACACCATGAGTCGACCATCGGTCGGCACATGAAGTCTTCAATATTCCCACGGGTCAGCGTGCGCCAACCTATGGTCGACGCATACCGTTGAGTTTTTAATATTGTCGAAATCTACAGGTCATGCGTCGACGCATGGACCTGTTATGGTCGACCGTTCGCGCGTTGTTAAGTATTTTTTCACTGTTTAAAATCCTGTTGTGTTAGTTATTTGTCTTACTACTATAAATAGAAGGTTGTTCATTATAATAAACTAACAATTACATTTTGAGTACATTGTGAAAACAAGAAAAGTGAAATAGGTGCTACATTTCTCTTCATCTTCATCCTCAAACAACACACAACACTGCAACTACACACAACCATTTTTGGAGTGCTTTGTGTCTCATTCAAGGTGATAAGGTTCGAATCCGTTGAGGGAAAATCCGGTTTGGGTGGAGATTTGTGGCAGGTTTTTCTTGAATAAAACCTTGAAGGTTTTGCCCTCAGAGATTCTACGAATTTGGGGGTTTTGGTACAGATATTCTCCATCAACATTCAGCGGTGCGAAGGTGATTGAGAAACGTTTTTCATCAATTTAGTAGCTTGTGCTGTGAAGTGTTGACGGGAGTTCCGGGTTCGATTCGTTGGTGTCTAAAGATCAGCCGGCCCGAGGGTTTGAAGAACTTAAAGGTATTCAACAAAGGGGCTGGAATCGGAGGTCAATTCACAACAATCGGAGGTCTTGATTCAACTCGAATTAAGGAGTAAGAAGTTATAGCAACATCAACATCTATAGGGATTGTTTGTATTATTGCTTATCAACTCTTGTATAAACTACTACAACTTTTCAGGTGATATCTATTATAAATCATCTCAATTCTATTTTTAGAATTGAGGGCAGACGTACCCCGAAGCGAGGACGGCGGGGGAACTGCCTCAACAAATCTTTGTCTTCTTTTATTTTCAGCATTTTCACTTTCAGCTTAAAAATTAAGTGATTTTAGTTTAAGCAATTTTATCGATTCGTACATTGAATTTAGTAAGTAACTGAAACTGTTTCCACTTGTGTACAATAAAAAATTGTACAAGGATTCTAATGTTGCTTATTTAAATCAAAACCCACTTGGAGTGTGTGCACACCAAGTGTTCGATAAATTGCCTGAACCAAAACTTACTTAGTATACTTGCTATATTTTGGTTGGTTGTGTTGAACATTGGAACTAGCTCTACTAATAAGTGGTGAAACAAATTGATTAGTGTGCCTAGTGTATTGAATCTACTATTCTTTTATTATCATATCCTTTAGCTTAACGCATATCCGATCTTCCAATAACGGTTCTTTTTAGACGTGTTTTTCCAAGGCCGCTTCTGCACTTAAAAACATTTTTAAAACCAATTTTAAATTGGAAAGTGCCGACTCAAATTTTTAATTGGGATCTATTCAACCCCCCTTCTAGATCCGAGCCATCGTCTAACAAGTGGTATCAGGAGCACCGGTTTACTCCGTGCTTCAAGTATAACTTTGATAGAAAATGGAAAACGAAACTAAAGGGGCTTATAATAGAGCTCCCGTTTTTAACGATGAAAATTACAGTTATTGGAAGGATTGTATGCGGGTGCACATAAACTCCATAGATAGAAAAATAATGAACGTTATCCTCAATGGTCCAATAGAAATTACTATGACCAATGCGGATAATGTGGTTGTGCCTAAGCCCGAAGCACAATGGATCGATGATGATGAAAAGAAATACAATTATGATTGGAAAGCTAAAAACATCTTAATATCCTCATTAGGAGTTGATGAGTACTATCGTGTGTCTCATTGCCCTACGGCGAAAGACATGTGGGATTCACTTCAAATCACTCATGAGGGGACAAACGATGTGAAGTTATCTAGAATCAATACACTAACAGAAGAGTTTGACCTTTTCTACATGGAGCAAGGGGAAACCATTGCAGACATGCAGAAAAGGTTTACTCATCTCATCAATAGGTTACATTCACTTGGTAGGCCGGTGGCCAATGACGTTGCTACTAATAAAATTTTAAGATGTTTAAACAGGGAATGGCAGCCCAAGGTGACTGCCATAAAAGAAGCAAATGATCTTACTATTTTGGACCTAACAACATTATTTGGAAAGCTACAATAGCACGGACAAGTGCTCATAAGCCTTGAACAGCATGAAAAGAAAGAAAAGAAGGATAAAACAAAGAATGTTGAGAAGAAATAAATCGCTCTCAAGACTTCCTCCTCGAAGTCTCAATCGTGGAGCAATACTTGGTAAAGGTAGTGTAGGTAACCCTTCTTCCACTACGATTTCCGATGTGTTGCTTGTCGAGGGTCTTAAACATAATCTGCTTAGCATTAGCCAATTATGCGACAAAGGATATAATGTATCATTTTCAAAAGAGTGTTTCAAAATTGTGCATGATAATGACAAGAAGAATATGTTTAATGGCTTTAGAGTAAACAACATCTATATGCTTGACTTAAATGAAGTATCGTTAACAAGTGACAAATGCCTCATAACAATGAGTGAAGATTCATGGTTATGGCATAGGCGCTTAACACATGTTAATTTTGAATTGCTGAACAAATTAGTCTCAAAAGATCTAGTCCTAGGTCTTCCCAAAATAAAATTCACCAAGGATCACCTTTGTGATGCTTGCCAAATGGGAAAGAAAACGAGAATATCTTTCAAATCTAAAAATATTGTTTCTACCACAAGACCTCTCGAACTTTTCCATATGGATCTATTTGGGCCTTCTAGAATCAAGAGCCTAGGCGGAAATTATTACGGTTTTGTAATAGTGGACGATTATTCTAGATTTTGTTGGACTATATTTTTGGCTAGCAAGAGCGATACATTCGCCGGCTTTGAAAAATTTGCCAAACTTTCCCAAAATAAATTAAGTACAAACATTGTGTCAATTAGAAGCGACCATGGAGATGAATTTGAAAACCATTTATTTGAAGAATATTGCGGTAACTATGGTATTGATCATAACTTCTCCGCTCCACGAACTCCTCAACAAAATGGGGTGGTGGAGCGCAAAAATCGCATTTTAGAAGAGTTGGGAAGGACAATGATCAATGAAAGTGGACTACCAAAGTATTTTTGGGCCGACGCCATAAGTACGGCTTGTTATGTTTTGAATAGGGTGCTTATCCGCCCCATTCTAAACAAAACACCTTACGAGCTTTTAAAAGGGCGCAAGCCAAACTTGTCTCACCTACATGTTTTCGGTTGCAAATGATTTGTCATAAATAATGGAAAGGAAAATTTGGGTAAATTTGACTCTAAGGCTGACGAAGGTATCTTCCTTGGATACTCTCAGTCGAGTAAAGCATATAGGATTTACAATAAAAGATTACTTATTGTCGAAGAATCGGTACATGTAACATTTGATGAATCTTATCCGAGAAATGTCGGAAAAGGTAGTGTGCTTCATGGTGCAGGTACATCTACTGAAGACATACTCAAGGATGCAGAGCCGGAAATTGATCAGTCCGACAAAGCAAAAGTTGAGGAGGAAAAAGATGTCCAACCTGAAGAAACTGAGGTAGATCATCCTTCTACAAGTGATGCTCTCCCTCAAGCTTGGGATTCTTCTAAAGATCATCCAATAGACAACATTCTCGAAGACATATTAAAGGGTGTTACTACCCGATCTAAGATAAGTAATTTCTGTTATCACTTTGCTTTCGTTTCACAAATGGAACCTAAAAACCCTAAAGAGGCCTTACTCGATGAAAACTGGTTTTTGTCATTGCAAGATGAACTTTATCAGTTCACGAGAAATGAGGTATGGGACTTTGTCCCTCCTCCGCGAGGACATCGAGTAATTGGCACCCGATGGGTGTTTAGAAATAAGTTGGACGTAAACGGAGTAATAACTTGTAACAAGGCGCGTATAGTCACGCAAGGGTATAACCAAGAGGAAGGCATCGACTATGAGGAAACTTATGCGCCGGTTGCCCGACTCGAGGCTATACGCCTTTTGCTTGCCTTTGCCTGTGCGAAGGATTTTAAGTTATTTCAAATGGACGTTAAGAGTGATTTCCTTAACGGATACATAAATGAAGAAGTCTATGTTGCGCAACCTCCTGGTTTTGAGTCTCATGAGTATCCTGATCATGTCTACAAACTAAAAAGGGCTTTATATGGTCTTAAACAAGCTCCTAGAGCTTGGTATGAGCGACTAAGTAAATTTTTACTTGATCAAGGTTACTCAAGAGGAAAGGTTAACACTACTCTGTTCATTAAACGTCAAGGAAAGCACTTGATTCTTGTATAAATTTATGTTGACGATATAATATTTGGATCTACTAACATGAATCTCGTGAGAGAGTTTTCTGACCTTATGCAGGGCGAATTCGAGATGAGTATGATGGGTGAACTCACATACTTTCTCGGATTGCAAATCAAGCAACTTAAAGAAGGAACATTCGTGAGCCAGACAAAATACTGTTTGGAGCTTCTCAAGAGATTTGACATGGAAAATTTGAAGGCCATTGACACTCCTATGCCAACATGTGTAAACCTGAGTAAAGATGAAAGCGGTAAGGACGTAGAGGTAAAAAGGTATAGAGGTAGGATTGGCTCTCTTCTCTATCTTACCGCTTCTCGTCCCGACATTATGTTTAGCATGTGTATGTGCGCAAGATACCAATCATGTCCTAAGGAATCTCATCTAAAATCTGTCAAACGTATACTTCGATACCTATCTGGTACATTGAAGTATGGACTATGGTATTCCAAAGGTAATGATTGCTCATTGGTAGGTTTCTCCGATTCCGATTTTTCCGGTTACAAATCAGATTGGAAAAGCACTAGCGGCACAGCAAGAAACAAGTTTCTGTTGCTTTGTCAACTGCTAAAGCGGAATACATAGCCTCCGGTAGTTTATTGCGCTCAAGTCCTATGGCTTAAGCAGCAACTATTGGATTTCAATCTAAAACTAGAACGTGTTCCCATTTTCTGTGACAATACAAGTGCTATTAACCTCACCAAAAATCCTGTGTTACATTCCCGCACCAAACATATCGAAATTCGACACCATTTTCTAAGGGATCATGTAGAGAAAGGCGACGTTGTCTTTGAACACGTTGACACCAAAAATCAACTAGCGGACATTTTCACAAAGCCGCTAGCCAATGAGCCGTTCTTTCATATCCATTGAGAACTTGGTATTCTCGCCATTTCGGATCGGGTATAATAATTGCTAGTTTCGTCTTACTTTATTTACAACCATATTCTTGTACTTCTAACAAGTTAAGTTTTGTTGCAAGTGCAAGTATATTATTATCAAGTGTTTCCGGGATAGAGGTGATGTTGTTCCATATTCTTTCTCTCTCTAAATATTCATGATTAAATTGGTATATTGTTGACTAACATGGTATTTATATACATGACATTTGCTACGAGTATTATGTGTTTTGGATGCAAATTATGCTGTGGCATTGTAAGTAGGCATCAAATATGGCATTATATATGACATAAAGTGAAAATCTGCGTTTTTGCTCACTATGAGTCGACCAAAATAGGGCAGAGGTCGACGCATGCTGTACACTTTTTAAATCTATCAAAAATCACACAGTATGCGTCGACGCATGCAGTAGTACGGTCGACGGCTCGCGTAAAAACTCAGATTTTTCGCTTGAAAACCGTTCCATCTTCCTACACTCTATATTAAATGTGCAGTCGACATTCATTGTGCTTTGAAATTGCATTTTTAGTAACCTGCATCTAGTCATTCCTAGTGTCCCCTTGTCTCCTCCTCCTTCCCAAAACCCTAAATCTCCTTCTATAAAAAGGGTTAATCCTCATCTCCTCCAAAATCATCTTCAACTATCCTTTCAATGATCATTGCATTCTATCTCTAACAAATCTCCAAAATCATCATCCATGGCCTCACTATTCTGCAAAAATACCGGCAAAAGATCAAGGGCTTCGACATTCGCTTCCCTACCCATTACTGATGTATCTCTGGTTCCACCACCTGCTGTTGACAACTTCAAAAAAGATATTTGCAAGAGAGCAGTTGTTCTGCAGCATGCATTCTACAAAGCAACAGCAGAGCGCATGCATCTCACTCAAATCATGGCTCTGCTGGCGTTTCAAGCGTTTGTAAACTTTCTGGAGTGCAACACCAAATATAGTGAAGATTTAGTCTGTGTGTTCTACACTTGCCTGCATGACAAGTTTCAAGGTCAGAATTTCCACACCACTGTCGGAAGTACATAGGTAAACTTGAATTCTGAAGTTTGCAATAAATAATTTGATTTGACTATGACTGCTGATGAACAACCTCCTCATGAGGTAACCGACTCTTGCACTGTGCTTGGATATGAGTTTAAGAGTGCCTTAAATGATATGCTCAAAAGGCCTTATTCAGATAATATCGTCAACAGTGATGCCTTTCCCAGAATTGTTACGGCTAGTAAACTCCAAACAGGGGAGCGCATCTTTCAATGGATTGTGGATCGCATCCTGCGGCCGAAGAAAGGTGTTCTGTCCCGAGTTGAACAGGTTGAGGTGCATCTTATTTACATTTTAAGAAAGAGGATCAAAATCAACTGGCCTTATTATATCACAAGAAGAATTTTTGCTTTGAGAGATTCAGGCAGAGGAACTGCTCTTGCTAATGGGTCTTTTATTTCGGAGGTTCTC
The DNA here is from genome assembly GCA_963859935.3 of Lathyrus sativus. Classification (NCBI taxonomy): domain Eukaryota; kingdom Viridiplantae; phylum Streptophyta; class Magnoliopsida; order Fabales; family Fabaceae; genus Lathyrus; species Lathyrus sativus. The sequence continues at coordinate 341,796,889 of OZ012735.1, read as the reverse complement.
ACCGTGGCTAACATCGTGTATCCATCATTTCCATGTGTTTCCATATCTTCCAACAAAGAATTCAGCACTAAAACCTTTGCCATGATGGGCTACTTTTGGTGTGATGAACGACGATCCTACAGGTTTGTTCGCAAAGCAAATATTCCTCGGGTTGTGACGACACTGATGAGAGTTCTGAACGGGAAGACGAAGAACAAGACGAACAGGTAGATGAAGACGAAAATGAAGCGGAACATGTACAAGAACCAGCATATGAGACGCATGACAATTACCAACCTCCAGACCAACATGAGTTCACAAATACTGATTGGCTCCATCACACAGCTCCACCTGACGAACAAGAAGAAAGATACACAAATCAGGGATGGGGTGAGTGGCAGTACACAGGCTGGACCACTCTGGGTAGATACTATGATCCGTACCATGGCTATCCTCAAGATCATCAACCTCCTCAATATTCACCATCTCCTCCACCGTCAGACAACTCTGAAATCCTCAACATGATGCAATCCATGCAGTTGGACCAACAGACCTTTATGAGAAGTCAAGATACGCGGATGGAACAGATCCGAGCTGAGATTCATACACAAAATAAACAGTTAAATTCCTTTTACACTAGGATGGATGCCATCTTTGAAGCTCTCGTTGCATCCAGTGAGATGCAAGACATGGAAATCACTCACAACCTCAATCACCTCAATATGTCTGTGGAAGCATTTGTGGACTTCTCTGATCCCTACTGAAATCCGGATGTTGCATACAAGGGGAGGGGCCGGGGCCGGGGATATTAGTTGCATGATTGCATATTTTCATTGTCTATAATGTGTTGTTTTTGTTATGGTTGTTGGAACATTAAGCCTATTTGGATGTTTTCATTTCTATATCTATTAATTCCATTACTCTTTCATTATCAATCTTATGTGTGAATTTTTGTAAATGACTAGTTATCATCTGTTGAATGTTTTGTTAATTGTTATTCTTTCAATCTTTATATTCTCTATCTCTTTTTGATGTTGTCAAAGGGGGAGAAAAGGCCAAGTAGCTTCGCGCAGGATTACAAAAGAAAGGGGGAGTTTATGCTACTATGTTAATAATATTGCAATGTTGTTCTCACTAGCTTCGCGCAGGTTGTCATCATCAAAAAGGGGGAGTATGTGAGGGCAAGCAGTCACACAACATGTGTTCTCAAGTTTCGATGATAACAAAGTACAACCTCGGATCAATAGGAGCTGTCAATTTCACCCAAAAGACAATTGCAATATTTAACATATCATATCCTTCCTATATCTCTTTAATTCATCATATTATCATTGGCAAAACACGTGATAAATATTCAGTCGTAACAAAATGCACGAAACAATAAGTGATGATTTTTTTGCAGGTTTTGAGGCTTTGAGTCGACCATACCAGTCTGCGCACACCCAATTAATTTTTCCACGGGTCAGCGCATGGACACCATGAGTCGACCATCGGTCGGCGCATGAAGTCTTCAATATTCCCACGGGTCAGCGCGCGCCAACCTATGGTCGACGCATACCGTTGAGTTTTTAATATTGTCAAAATCTACAGGTCATGCGTCGACGCATGGACCTGTTATGGTCGACCGTTCGCGCGTTGTTAAGTATTTTTTCAATGTTTCAAATCCTGTTGTGTTAGTTATTTGTCTTACTACTATAAATAGAAGGTTGTTCATTATAATAAACTAACAATTAAATTTTGAGTACATTGTGAAAACAAGAAAAGTGAAATAGGTGATACATTTCTCTTCATCTTCATCCTCAAACAACACACAACACTGCAACTACACACTACCATTTTTGGAGTGCTTTGTGTCTCGTTCAAGGTGATAAGGTTCGAATCCGTTGAGGGAAAATCCGGTTCGGGTGGAGATTTGTGGCAGGTTTTTCTTGAATAAAACCTTGAAGGTTTTGCCCTCCAAGATTCTACGAATTTGGGGGTTTTGGTACGGATATTCTCCATCAACATTCAGCGGTGCGAAGGTGATTGAGAAACATTTTTCATCAATTTAGTAGCTTGGGCTGTGAAGTGTTGAAGGGAGTTCTGGGTTCGATTCGTTGGTGTCTAAAGATCAGTCGGGCTGAGGGTTTGAAGAACTGAAAGGTATTTAACAAAGGGGCTGGAATCGAAGGTCAATTCACAATGATCGGAGGTCTTGATTCAACTCGAATCAAGGAGTAAGAAGTGATAGCAACATCAACATCTATAGGGATTGTTTGTATTATTTCTTATCAACTCTTGTATAAACTACTACAACTTTTCAGGTGATATCTATTATAAATCATCTCAATTCTATTTTTAGAATTGAGGGCAGACGTACCCCGAAGCGAGGACAGCGGGGGAACTGCCTCAACAAATCTTTGTCTTCTTTTATTTTAAGCATTTTCACTTTCAGATTAAAAATTAAGTGATTTTAGTTTAAGCAATTTTATTGATTCGAACATTGAATTTAGTAAGTAACTGGAACTGTTTCAGCTTGTGTACAATAAACAATTGTACAAGGATTCTAAAGTTGCTTACTTAAATCAAAACCCACTTGGAGTGTTGTGCACACCAAGTGTTCGATAAATTTCTTGAACCAAAACTTACTTAGTATACTTGCTATATTTTGGTGGGCTGTGTTAAGCATTGGAACTATCTCTACTAATAAGTGGTGAAACAAATTGATTAGTGTGCCTAGTGTATTGAATCTACTATTCTTTTATTATCATATCCTTTAGCTTAACGCATATCCGATCTTTCAATAACGGTTCGTTTTAGACGTGTTTTTCCAAGGCCGCTTCCGCACTTAAAAACATTTTTAAAACCAATTTTAAATTGGAAAGCACCGACTCAAATTTGTAATTGGGATCTATTCAACCCCCCTTGTAGATCCGAGCCATCTTCTAACACAGTAGCATCCTCAAAACTCAACCAAAACTCGTGATTTTTTAGCCTAAAGTGATCTACATTTCACGTACATTACGAAGCTATCATTTTTTTTTCATTTTTGAAGCCTAAATCACCTAAAACGCAAGCTTGCAAGATTTGGAGCTCTGTCAAGAATTGTTGCAAACGACCATGAAAACTATCCTAAATTCATCTATGAGCCTAGGGGAGTGTAAATCTATAAAAATAGCATGTGATTGTTGGCGAATCCGCGAAAATAAAGTGCCGGCAAAACAGAAGAGTCGCCACCTTTCGTTATTTATCCCTCAGAATGGGAAAGGAAACGATCGGAAAAACCTGACGAATAGGTATAAGACAAGGTCATCGCAACCATTATCTGGGTTCGGGAGTCGGTTACGCAAGGGGAAGGTATTAGCACCCCTCACGTCCATCGTACTCGATGGGATCCACGCTTGTTGTGTTTACTGGACGGGTTGGTTTTATCTATCTACCTATCAAGGCTAGCTTAAAAAGAAAAGAAAAATGACTCGGCAAAGCATCGCGCTTTATGCCTACGTATTCTCATCAGAGAATGAGAAATCAGAGTCAACGTAGTTCGGCTAACTACGGGTTACGGGGGGTAGGTGGCTCGCCAATACATCAGTATTGTGCCTACGTACTCTCAACAGGCATGAGAGATCAGAGCTTACGTAGTTCGGGATAATACGGATTACGGCTTTAGATTCATCTATTTTATCGAGTAGGGTTAAACAACAGTTCCAGCAGTTAGGGACAAAGCCTGTTTGCGGTGGCGCTGAAGTTTAACGACACTCTTTTCTTCAGAAAAGCTTCCTTTGAATTATGGGCCCACGGGGCAAAAGGGTTTGAAGTTTGTTTTCTGTCTTTTACGGAAGAACTGTTTTTTATGGTTGTTTGCAACTAGTATCGCATTAGAGACTATGACCTGAGAGTGAATGCGTCGCATGTCACCCAAAGGGTGCCATACTAAACATCCAGACTGTTGAAAATAAGCTCTCCAACAATCCTTTCTCAGATAGCTTAAGGCTCGTAACATATGACGTCAGTTAACCTTTATTATTGTATTTTAATTTGTTTTGAGATAAGAAGAGAGAACAGGCTCAACTAAGGGGAGACTATCAAGCCTAATGTTGTCATGCCAAGGATTCATCCTATGGTTAAGGTTTGAAACAGGGAACTCCTAGAAGTTATCATGCATAGGTTTCAACATAAAGTTCTAATCATCACTTCTTTATCAAAGGAAGTGAGATTCCTAAGGGATCATGTCAATGATAGACAGAAACAGATAAAGCATCAGCTTAAACAGTAAACGAATGTAAAATGCATGCAATGCAAGTGAGGGAGGAAATGTGTGTGGGGCATCAGCCTCCACAAGCTCATCTCAACCTCAAGCCAGATATGAATAATTGCAATCATACAGAGGAAATAACATGCTATCAAGCAAACACAATAACTGCAATCATACAGAAGAAATAACCTGCTATCAAGCAAACGCAAACCACATAGGCAAGGGAGCAGGGCTCTACCGAATACCAGCAAGCAAAGCCATACAGTAAAAATACAAGCAGAGGGAGCAACTCAACCTCTAGTGCAGTCATGCTCTTAGCTTAAAGTCAATCTAGATATGAACTTATTCTAATGCATCAAACAAGTCAAACAAGGCACATCAATACAGAAAAGAAAATAGATCAACATCTTCCACAATAATGCTCTCCTCAGACAGCAGTTCAGTCATCAGTCTTCAACCACCCTCCAAGGCTATCATCTTCAATAGCAAGTATCAACTTGCTTCTACAAGCTTCTAACACATCAACCATAAGTATCAACTTATTCTCTCCTCCTCAAGCCTCAGCTTTTCACTCAATCTCAATTAGATCTTCTTCACAAGTATCAACTTGGTCTTCTAGCTTCAGCTCTCTTTGCTTTACCAGTATCACCTAGTTCCTCTCAATCTACAAGCTTCAGCTTCTCAAGGTAATCTTCAATCACATGGAAGTATCAACTTCATCCTTCAATCTTCTTCAAGCAAGGAACTCCATCCTCTAACAAGGGAGAAAGACTCATCTATCAAGAGCAAAGTTGGCATGATTGGTAGCAGAGTGAAGACCAAAGGTCACCACTGAGCATCCTGTCATCAGAGAAAGGGACCCTCAAAGGTTCTACCAATTTGCAAAGAGCCACACATCCTACCGAAGGAGGGATGAGGCCTTTACAAAGGGACCTTTCATCATAGGGAAGAATGGAAGTGATCAACATCATCCATGTTTATGAAGGAAGAGAACTATCTAGAAGCTCTGCCTACAAAACCCTAATCTTAACCTAATCAACACTACACCAAAAGAAGGGAAGATCTTCACATCCAAGCCTCCTCAAGAAATCCAATGCATCTTCAACTTGCCTCCATCATCATCCAAGAACAAACAAAGAAAAACCATAATCTAAGGGAACTAAAGAAGTTAATCTTGTTGAGTTAGTGCCTTAGAATCATCTAAAACTAGCACTTAAGCTAAAATCAATAAAAAATAGTAAACTATATTATAAATTTCTACAAAAATTCCTAAGGGATCCTAATTCAATTAATAATGCCTCATACAAAAACCAGGGACTAAATCATCTATTAAGTCCTAAATCCAAAGGTATCAACCATAAACCCTAAAAATGGAGCTTCTAAAGGTTTCAACCTAAACTACCACCTATGTTCATCACAAAAATGTGAGAAACATCTATGGGGAGCATGCATATCTATGCTAACTACTCACAAAAAATCAAGATCAAAATCATCATCACATCATCACACAAAATTCCACAAAATCAAGTATCAAACATGACTATTTTAATATCAATTAAAATGTAAAAATTCCCATAAAATCAGAAAATGCATGAAATAAAAATATTTTTTCTCTAAAAAATACTAGATTCAATCATGAATCTAATGCAAAAAGAATGGGGTCAATTGGATCATTTTTCCATTTTTTATGATTTAATCAATAACCATGTATAAAATGAAAAATTAAAGAAAATCAAAATAAAATAATAAACACACGGTGCAAATAGTAGTAAAATCCAGTTCAATTCATGCATTGGTCCATCAGGGGGGTGTGGTTATCAGTTATTTCATAAAGCCCAAAACACAACTTAAATGAAACGCTGCGTTTCATCACTCAGAACTCTTCACAAATTGAAATCCATTCGTGGCCATTGGATCTTCATCTGGTCAAAGGTCTCATCCCTATCCAATGGCTCTAAAGTCATCTTCTTCGTTTTGAATCTTTGAACCTCGCGCGCAGCCATGGCCACCGCAGGTGGTACTCCGGTCATCGTCCCCAACCCTAACTCTCTCCACAGGCCTCCATTCCAAGAGGTCTCTACATGAAACTCACTCCAATTTTCACAAGGAATCTTCCTATGCCATTTAATCATGCTAACAGTTCAAGAATTCAAGCATACCAATCTCAACCGAAAATTCCATGAACCCTAATTGGTCACTAATCTCCAAATTGATGATCCAGAAATCTTCCTATACCATCCTACTATGCTTCTAACATAACACTTCATCTTAATTCTACCTAATTTAAGCCGTAGCACAAGAGTTGCATACCTGGTAAATTTGAACAAACAGAAGGGTTGGATCTTCAAATCAGCCTTCAAGAACTTGCAGAATCCTTCACTGAATAACAATCAATCTTCTGTATGCAAAGAAAAGAGTTGAATCTTCTTGAATTATCAAATCCGATTCTGAGTTGCAAGCTTCACTCTCCAATGGCTACTTCACGGTTCTTCCACCACAGTGCCTTGAATTTGATCTGGAATTGATCACCAACCTCAGAGCAAGCTATTGAGATCAATTTTTTGGATTGAAATAGCCTCTAACCTTGTAACCGATTTGGATTTGCAATGAGAAAGTTCAAAGTGCAAGCTCAGTTTTCTCTCTCAATCATCACCAAAAAATGATCTGAACCACTTCTATTCCATATATAGAGTGTGTAGGGATGATCTAGAACCCTATAGATCCTTCCAAGGAGAAATTCAATCTCTCATGACATGAGAAGTTCACTTATATGCCATGGTGTGAATAATCCTGTTAACAGCTTGAAATTATTCTCAATTCCTTCCAATTTCTCCCCTCATGACATTTTGGAAGTGTTTGGCTTGCAAGGGATCTTGATCATGCCTTGAATTTGAGTTTTGCACGTGTTACTTATGATGTAAGTAATTACCTTTCAAAGCAAGTCCACAAATTGAACTTCAATTCAAAAATGTGGCTAAACCAATGTTCTTAAAATTCTTTTTAGAGTCAAAATGACCTATTACATACCTTGGTTTGGATGTGTAGATCAAAAGTATCAATTTCCAACTTTGGTTCATTTAACTTATACCCTCATTTTAGGTCATTTTTACAACTTTGAGCTACAAGAAAATCCAACATCTCATGACCTCTTGAATAGCCTTAAAACATCATTTTGAACAAGTTTGATGTTGAACATTTTCTCATTTGAAGCTTGGAAATAGGAGTTATGGCCTTATGGTTGAAATGACCTATAATCTCCAAATGACCAAAATGCCCTTGACTTGTCAAAGCCATAACTTCAGTTCTACAAATCCTATCAAGGACTTCTAGTACTCTATAGAAAGCTAAGAGGATAAGGAACAACATTAATGTAGACCAAAAGTTCATATGAATCATCCTTCTAGGGTAAAAGTTTCATGCAAGCTGGACAACTTTCAAGCCCCCAAATTCACATACCTCAGATGACCTGTAACTTGTCAAAGTCATAACTTGAGTTCTACAAATCCTATCAAGGACTTATAGCACTCAAATTAAATCTAAGATCATGCTCTACAACATTCATGTTGGGGGTAAGATGAGATGACAATCCCATCTTGAGCTAAATTGCCCTGAAGATAGGGGTCAAACTAGGGGATTTTACACTGTCAAGCCTTAGAAACCCTAGCCTGAAAACTTCTCAAACTCTTCAATCATGATGAGTTGACCTTGGAATCATCCTTATGAAATCTCAATGTATCAATCCATGATCACATGGCTCTTGGATTAGGTCTCAACCTTGTCCAAATCATCAGTTGACTTAGGGTTGACCCAGTCAAACCCTAATTACACCACTCATGGCTGAGCCTTCTTAATCTTGCACAATGACCTGTCTAGGCCTCAAAGCGATCTTCAACACTTCTCCTGAGCTCTCTTAAGACCTCAAGTCCATCCTCATGGTCTCAGAATCATCTGATGGCTCCCCTCCACTCTCATGTTAGGAGGCACACACTCTTGGTTTCAACCACTCTCTCTGAGGATCTTTTAACTTCTCTGACAAGGATATCAACCCTTGAACACCTGAATAACCTTCTTAGCTAGCTTCAAAATCTTGTGTAGCCCTTTTTTGCACCCTAAAATTTGCTCAACCTACTTCACTTGGTTTATGTTTCAATTGCATTAGCATTTGCATATAAAGTCATGTACATAGTCTAATCATTTGCATAGCATAGCATAGCAAGTCATCCAACAAGGGACCAAGTACTATTCTCATCTCTATGAGCCTATCAAGAGGTTCCTATTCAAATTCAGGCCTATCCAAGTCATCAGAAAGCAATTGAAATCTAAGAAGTCAGTGGATCAAGCAGTGGATCTCTCTCCTATCTTGAGTGTATTTGAAGATCATCAAAGAAGTTGTGAGCTGTGAATTGAGGTCATGGAGGGTATATAGACATCATGGAAGACATGGAGAGTCATTTTGAAGGTGATACAAGTCATTGATGTGATCACAAGAGTTGTAGTTGAAGACAGTCAACTAGGGTTTCATCTGGGTCAACCCTAGGTCAACCCTAGGTTAAATGATTGATTGAAAGGCATCAAGGTCTATTTGAGAGATGTGGGGTTCATCATTTGACATGTAGATATGTATGTGGTGTTGTGCCAAGGAGAAATCAAGAGAAATCAAGAAGAAGAGGAGTTTCTAAATTAGGGTTTCTGTGTAAAATCCCCTGATTTAGGTCAAACTTCCAAGCAAGATAATTCCAAATGCAAGCTTCAAATGGATCCTTGGCCAACATGAAACTTGTAGAGGATCTCAAGACCTTTAATTTTAGTGGTGGAAGATATCAAGGAGATTTATAGAACTCAAGTTATGGTTCTTGCAAGTTACAGGTCATCTAAGGTATCTGAAATTTTGTCTGTGAAATTTACTTGTCTTCCAAGCAACCTTTACCCCTCAAGGAGCTTTCAAATGGATTTCTGGTAAACATGAGAGTTGTTCCTCATTGTCTTAGATTTCTAGAAAGGTATGGTATGCCTTCATTTTATTTGTGGAACTCTACTTATGACCTTGGCAAGCAAAGGGTATTTTGGTCATTTGAGAATTACAAGTCATTTCAAGCCTATACCCAAAACTCATACAAGGATGCTTCAAATGAAAAACTTCACAACATCAAACTTGCTCCAAATGACATTTTGAGTCTAGAAAAGTGATCATGAAAGTTTGGAAATGCTCATAGCTCAAGGTTCCAAATTTGGTCAATTAAAAGGTGAATTTAATGAATAAAAGTGACCTAAAAATGAGATTTTTCATAACATGGCCAAATGGGATGAAATTATAGGTCATTTTGATTGGAAAGAATGTTTTGAGACCATTTGCAATAGTGGATTTTTGAGTTTAGTTCAAAGTTTGAGAGATATCATTGGTTGCTTATGTATGAAGTTACACATGCCAAAACACAAGGGATTTGTGCACAAGAAGTTTCTACCAAGTTCTAGATGGTTCCATGAGCATCTATATATTGAGTAGGGTGGATCCAATAATTGGTTGGTGATTCATTTGGTTGAAAATTCATAGTTACATCTCATTCCTCAATTTTGCAAATTACACAAAAACTCTATCAAATCTTCATCATTCTCCAAAATTCTTGATCCTATCATCACCTACATTCATCATAGAGCAAGTTTCCATCAAGATCTGGTTGAATTGAAGAAGAATTCGTGTGCTACCAAGTTCATCCTCCAAATTGCAAAAGGAATTGGTTACAAGAATCCAAGGTGTTTAAGCAAAAACAAGTGCATACAGAATCAAGATCTTGATCTATTGATTGCCATTGGAGCATTGCTGAGCTTGAAGTGGTGATTTCCTCCATCTGTTTTCAACTTTAAACTAGGTTAGTATTTCCATCGAATTGGCTTAATTTAGTTAGCATGATGTAGGTTGGTTAGGATAAGAATGACCTAGGTAGTTAGAGGAATAATTCTGGAGAGTTTGGCTGAATTTCATGGAGGTTTTTACATGAGCACCAAAACTGTTTTGACTTAGAACACTTAGGTTAGGGCATGTTAATCTTAGCTAGATAGATTAGAATGATCAGCATAACATGTAGAACACATTAGTGTAAGAGTTAGCAAGAATCATCATGGTTGATCTCAGTGTAAAGTGTTGGAACCAAGGTCTTCTACCTATCGGGTTTGGCTCTAGATTGAGTTTTAGAGAAAACTGAAACCATGGTTGTGTAGAGGAGAAGATGTAGGGCAGTTTTGGTTTTTGAATGAGAGCATTTAGTTGAGAGATGAGAGAGCACGATGATGGTGAAGATTCGTGCATGGAAGCAAATTTCTGAAACCCTAAGTGGCATTTGGAGAAGATGATACAACAACCGTTGGATCAGGCTAGATTGTTTGACTTAGAAACGGATCCAATGGCTAGCATTTAAAATTGAAAACGGAGGGAAATGCTGAGTAAGTGAAACTCAGCATTTCACTTAAAATCCCTGGGCCTAATCAACTGCTAGCCACACCCCCATTTATCCAAGGCCCAAACTAATGAACTGAGTTTTTACTTTCTGCACCGTTTTTTGGTTTATTTTCTTTTGGTGTTTTTCTGATTAGCTGGGCCCAGACGCGCCTTGCTATGCGCACCCCCAGTTTGGGCCCATCATCCATTTTTCAATGCAAATAATTGCTGACTGCACCCCTAACCATTCTAAATCATTTTAATTTCTTTTATTTTTGTTAATTGTTTGAAAAATCATAACAAATTGAAAATTCTATATTTTTAAGTGGTTGTTTTTGCATCTTTTTCTTATTTCTGTCAAAAAAATTGTAATATAATAAAATTAGCATTTTATTTTATTTTTTCATTTTTAGTATATTTTTCTTTTAAATATGTTTTAAATGATGTTTAGTTTAATACTTGATCTTGTTGATTTTAGTTTAGTTAGATCCTTTTATATTTTGGACCCGTTCCTTTTAGAGTACTTCACTTAGGACTTCAAATTTCATATGAGATTTAATTCATGATTTTAGGACTAAATTTTAGATGGTTTGTTTAGGTGTGATTATGGGAATCAAAATTAGGGTTTAGGTGTAACATAGGTGTAATAAATCATTTCTTTTAGGAGTTGTAGTTTGAATTTTTGGGTATGGGACTATAGGGGTATTATGGGTAAAGAATAGATCCCTTAGAAAATATTAGGCTTCCCCTATTCTACTATTACTATTAGTATATTGCTTATATTTGATTGATTGTGTGGTGTGCCCTTTCTAGGGTTATTGTTTGACTGTGTGGGGTATTGGGCCTGCTTGGGGTTTGGGTTTGAGCTGAAGACTTTGCTGATGGAGCCCATTGAAGATTAAGAGAATGAAGACCAATTTCCAGGGTTGATGAAGAATATCTTGCTGGCAGCTGTTGAAGGTTATAGGATCTAGGAGTTAGGCAGAGCTCTAGAATAGCAACTTGATTCACAAACATGGAAGGTCTTGTTTGCCTCCATCCCTCTCTATGATGCAGAGTCTCTCTAGGACACTCACCCCCTTCCTTTGGAAGGCTTGGTGATAGTTTCTAAGAGATAAAACTCTTGAGAGAAACATTCTATGTGTTGTTAGCAGTCTGTTTGCCACCTTTGGTGGTCAACTAACTGCTTAACACCCCAGTTCATCCTCTTGATTGGTTCCTCAGCTGGGAGATTGGGACTTGAAGAAAAGCCATTGGAAGATTGAAGATAGAGACCTTGCTTGAAGGCTGTGAAGATAAAGACTGATGCTTGCTGGAAGCCTGTAGATGTTTGAAGATGACTTGAAGACAGATGTTGAGGAAGGCTGATGTTGCTGTAGATTTTTGCTGTTTATAATTTTTGATGTATTGATTGAATTTCTCTGACTGTATTGTTTGCCATTAACCTGTTAGGTTGAAAGTGAATCTTGTTCACTTTTGCCTGTTGTTTTCTAGGTTCGAGGTTGAGTGGGACTCCCTTGCCTCGCTTGTATTGCTGCATTCATGCATTTTACCGCTTTATTGTATATATGCTATTGTTTCTGTTTCCGTTTATCCCTTATGATCTCTGTTTCTCTCTGCGCAAGAGAGGAGCATGATAGACATTAGGTCTTAACCCATGCATGATAACATTAGGTTAGTCTGATTCCCTTTTCAACCGTAGGTTAGAGTTCTGTCTCTTCTTTCTCAAAAAAAACAAACAGAAAAACACAATAAATATTTCAAACACAAAAAAAGACACTTCTTCCGTAAAAGAATGTGAACTCATCAAAACGTCATTTTTGTCCGCTTGGACGCGTAATCAGGAGAAAACCTTTTTCAGAAGGATAAAAGATAAACAAACAAATATGTGTCTTCCGTGGCCCGAACTACGTTTGCTCTGATCTTTCATGCTGTATGAAAGTACGTAGGCATAGGATGCGATATCCTAGCGAGCAACCTTCCCCTCCTTTCCCGTAGGTAGGCGAACTACGTTGACTCTGATTTCTCGTTCCAGACGGGAATACGTAGGCATAAAGTGCGATACTTTGCCGAGTCATTTTATTTTCTTTTAACCCCAGACCTGTAGAATAGATAGAATAACAATCTTTTCGACCGAAAACAAGCGTGGATCCCGTCGAGTACGACGGACGTGAGGGGTGCTAATACCTTCCCCTTGCATAACCGACTCCCGAATCCAGGATTTGGTTGCGATGACCATTCCTTTCCCCGTTTTGCGGTAGGTTTACCTCGAGCGTTTCCTTTCCCTCCGTTGGGATAAATAACGCACGGTGGAGACTCTTCTGTTCAGCCGGCGCCAATTTTCGCAGTAGCGACACCCTTGATTGGTAATCATACCTCTTGATCTCCTGCATACATATCAATGAAATGCAAATGATAATGCTAATGTGCATGAAATGAAACATAAGCTAGGTAAAGAAATGTTGGGCAAATTTTGGGGTGCAACAGCTGCCCTTATTCAAGCGGCTTGGACCTAACTGGGTGAGAAGCGAAGGATCTCAAACAATCAAGGTACGAGGCGGTTGAATACCAACAAACCCGAAAATTTTCCAACTGCACAAGTACACGATACTCTGATGGGAATAAATCTTCAGAAACTGAAATGATAGCTGCACGACAACTAGCAGGGGAATTGGTCACACGGTAACCGGTGAAGGGTCGATCATGCCGTCAGGCATCGGAATTCCTCGGGACTCATCAGATCAACAATCACGTTAATTATGCCATCGGGAATTCAAAGAAATTTTCGGGCATCGGCCGGACTTCATTACCAAGTCGGGAATAGATTTCTCAGTCAATCATGAACCAATTGGGGATATCCAAACTTCTACCATCAGGCACTCCGCATCAGCTGAGAGAACTGCTTCGTCAATACGGTTGGACTTCAATCATCAAGTCTTCGAGGGAAGTTTCAACTTCGCTGTTCGGAAACCTGCTGGGGATGACACATCTCCGCTGGGGATTCTAGAGAACTATCAAGTAACTCTGCTCCGGGGATCCGGAAATCATTCTGGGTGAATCAACTCTGCTGAGGACTGCAAGAATCATCTTGAACAAATAACTCCGTGGGGACTTCAAGAATCATCCTGAACCAAAAACTCTGCTGGAGATATCAGGAATCATCCTGAGCAAACACTCTGCCGGGGACTCCAAGCGGCAACTTGAGCAACCAACTCTTGCGACTTCCCTGGGGATTTTAAGAATCATCTTAAACGAACGCCTTCGCTAGAGAATTCAAGAATCATCTTGGGCAAATGACTTTCGCTGGGGGATTCAAGAATCATCTTGAGCAAGCGACTCTGCGGAGGAACACCTTCAAAACAAGCACAGTAACGACCTAGCTCATGTTTAATATGCATATGCTTCGACAATGGCGCAATGCTCCACACGGTGGAAATGCTATGCGTTTTTAGGGTAAATGCTATGCAATCATGCAAAATGCTACGACCCCATCAGCAAAATAAATACTGAAGGGAGAATCATCCTGTCAAGGAGAAAGAACCACTCTAGTGGGGGAAGGAATCATCCTGCCGAGGAGAAGAAGTCACGCCGATCTCAATCGGAGTCCGCCTGGGGAAACGAACTTCAGTCAATTGCCGCAGGGGAATAAATCTCTACGAGAACCTGAACTAAACTGCTGAGGAAAACAATGTCAATCGCAGAAATAAACTGCACGGCATTCGCAACAAAACTTTCCTGGAGATAACGACTCCGGTGGGGAAACACAGCATCAGCTACTCAACACTCTACTGGGGAAAACCAATCATGGTCATAACTGCTTTCCAAGGACTCGGCTCTCTTGGGGATTCGTCAGCTCGGCTGGGGTAGAAGGAATCATCTTGCTTACTGGGGAGAGTACAACTCTGTGGGGGATTTCAATTCCGCTAAAGACTTCAGTCTGGAACTTCCGAGTACTGCACACTTCAGTATGTGACTCAACTGGGGAGATGACGTTCCTTCGGGATACATCTGATTGGGGAGAGAATCTTCTCTTCCTGGGGAGACATATCAATGATTTACGATCTCACGTTCAGACTCTGTGGGGAGAGGCTGCTGAACTTTGCTGGAGAAGAAGGAATCATCCTGCTTGGGAACGCATACGGCGTACTGCCTGGTATATGTTACGCCTGCAACAACACAAACAAATAGACAAGATACCCTTCTCAAAGGGACCTATCAAGGTTATCATCTTGTGACAATGTTCAAGTAATTCATTGTTTCCATAATCAGTGGCCTAGGCCAGTAGGTTTATGTATGCGCATTTTATCAAACACATCGGCGTTCTTTTTCGCAAACAAAACAGATAAATGCTAAACAGACAAACATAATTGCTGAATAGTATACATTTTATTGATAACGAACCCCTGAATGGGCAAAAATGTTTTACAACAGATGCAAGCTCCTGGAATGAGGAAGCTGCGCAAATATAAAACATAAATATACATCAGTATATACACAAATGTCGGTAATGAGGCGTAGACGAACACCATGAGTTGATCCCTCTATGACCCACTCGACTTCGATACTTCTCCGACGCTTCAGCTTTAGAAGAGATTGATTCAGATAAATGGCCCTCAGGTCTTCCAAACCACTAAACAATGAGAGTCCATACGCGGAACGCAGTCATTTGCTTTTTCAAATCCCTAACTTTTGCCTGAATCGCCCTTTCGGGTTTTCGGTTCACCGGGATACCCTTTTTTGCCAAAGTCGCCCATCCGGGTTTTTGACTTTACGGGTGTACATTCTTTTCTTTTATATCCCTAATTTTTTCCCGAACCTTTTTCCTTTTTTATGGTTCGCCGGGATGCCCCATTTTTTCCTGGATATTCTTTTTCTTCCAGCGGGTCGTTTTTTAAGCAAAGTATTTTTTAACTGCGTCCGCATTCACCGGGGATGCAAAATCTTCACCATCCATCGTGGATAACAACAAAGCTCCTCCTGAGAAGACCTTGCTGACGACATATGGACCTTCGTAATTGGGAGTCCACTTGCCCCGGTGATCGGAGTGTGGAGGAAGAATCTTCTTCAGGACAAGATCACCCGTCTGAAAGCTTCTAGGACGCACCTTCTTATCATAAGCTTTCTTCATTCGGCTTTGGTACAGACGACCATATGCAATCGATGCTAACCTCTTCTCGTCCATCAGGCTGAGTTGGTTTAGTCGGTTCTTAATCCATTCTGCCTCGTCGAGTTTTGCGTCAACCAAAACTCGTAAAGAAGGGATCTCCACTTCTAACGGTAGGACAACTTCCATACTGTAAACTAGTGAGAAAGGAGTTGCCCCGGTGATGTACGCACCATGGTACGATAACCGTGTAATGCAAATGGCAACATCTCGTGCCAATCCTTGTAGGTCACGACCATCTTCTGTACAATCTTCTTGATGTTCTTATTGGCCGCTTCAACGACGCCATTCATATTCGGCCGGTAAGGAGATGAGTTGTGGTGTTCAATCTTGAAACTCTGGCACAGCTCCTTCATTATCTTGTTATTCAGATTCGAACCATTATCAGTAATGATCCGCTCGGGAATTCCGTAACGAAAGATGATGTCCCTCTTTATGAATTTAGCCACCACCTGCTTGGTCACATTAGTGTATGAGGCTGCCTCCACCCACTTGGTGAAGTAGTCGATAACTACTAGAATGAAGCGATGACTGTTAGATGCAGTGGGCTCGATCTTTCCTATCATGTCGATGCCTCACATGGAGAACGACCACGGGGAGGACATGACGTTCAACGGGCACGGCGGCACATGAATCTTATCAGCATAAATCTGGCATTTGTGACATCTCTTCGCGAATTTAGAGCAATCTGATTCCATCGTCAGCCAGTAATATCCTGCTCTCAGGATCTTTCTTGTCATAGCGTGCCCGCCGGCGTGCGTACCAAATGTGCCTTCATGGACTTCTTCCATGAGCATGCTCGCTTCTTTCTCATCTACACATTTGAGTAGCACGAGATCATGGTTTCTTTTATACAAAACTCCATCAGGATTGAGATAAAAATTTCCAGACAGCCTCCTCAGAGTCTTCTTATCCCGGGTTGACGTTCCCGCAGGATACTCCTTAGTCATAAGGAAGGTCTGGATGTCATGGAACCATGGCTTGCCGTCGGAGGCTTCCTCGATCGCAAAGACAAATGCAGGTCTATCAAGACGAGAAAGGACTATTCTTGGAGCTTCATTCCAAAAATTGACTTTATACATTGAAGCCAACGTGGCTAAGGCATCAGCCATCTGATTTTCCGCTCTAGGCACATGATGGAGTTCACTCGATCAAAGAACGGAAGCAGCCTTCTGGCATAGTTCATGTACGGCACCAAATTCGATTGACAAGTCTCCCACTCCCCTTTAATCTGGTTGATCACAAGTGCCGAGTCACCATATACATCTAGGTCCTTGATTCTCAAATCAATTGCTTCTTCTAGACCCATGATGCATGCTTCGTACTCCGCTTCATTATTGGTGACCGGAAACGTCAGTCTCGCAGTAAACGGGATGTGGGATCCGTGGGGAGTCGTGATGATCGCCCCAATGCCACTTCCGTAAGAATTAACCGCCCCATCAAATATCAATTTCCACTGGGATTTCCTATCTGGACCCTCGTCGGGCAATGGTTCATCACAATCTTTCGCTTTGAGAAACATGATATCCTCGTCAGGGAATTCAAATTTCATCGGCTGATAATCTTCGATAGGCTGTTCGGCAAGGTATTCAGACACTACGCTTCCCTTGATGGCCTTCTGGGAAACATACTGAATGTCATATTCCGTCAACACCATTTGCCATCTGGCAATCCTTCCCGAAAGCGCTTGCTTCTCGAAGACGTACTTGATCGGATCCATCTTCGAAATTAGCATGGTGGTGTGATTGAGCATGTACTGTCGTAAACGTTTGGCAGCCCAGGCTAGTGCACAACACGTCTTCTCCAACATCGAGTAATGAGATTCACAGTCTGTGAACTTTTTACTCAAATAGTAAATGGCATGCTCCTTTATGCCCGTCTCGTCGTG
The DNA here is from genome assembly GCA_963859935.3 of Lathyrus sativus. Taxonomy (NCBI): domain Eukaryota; kingdom Viridiplantae; phylum Streptophyta; class Magnoliopsida; order Fabales; family Fabaceae; genus Lathyrus; species Lathyrus sativus. Next base: position 341,779,191 of record OZ012735.1, on the reverse strand, counting down.
CTGACCGAGAACACACCCCATACTATTCTCAAGAACTGTCAAGTACATGATTAAGGGTCGTCCGGCCACTGGGGGTATCAAGATCGGAGGTTCCTGCAGATAGTGTTTTATCTTATCAAATGCCTTCTAGCAATCCTCGTTCCAGATAATCGCCTGATCTTTCTTCAGCAGTTTGAACATCGGTTCACACGTGGCTGTGAGCTGAGAAATAAACCTTGCAATGTAGTTTATTCTGCCCAAGAAACCACGAACTTCTTTTTCTGTTCTTGGCGCTGGCATTTCTTGTATTGCTTTTATCTTCGCAGGATCAACCTTGATGCCTCTTTCGTTCACGATAAACCCCAGTAGTTTTTCGGACCGTACTTCGAAAGTACACTTGTTAGGATTCAGCCTCAACCTGAACTTCCTAAGCCTCTCAAAGAGCTTCAGCAAATTGACCAGATGTCCTTCCTCCGTTTGGGACTTCGCAATCATGTCATCAATATAGACTTCAATCTCATGATGAATCATGTCATGAAACAAAGTAACCATTGCTCGTTGGTAAGTGGCCCCTGCGTTCTTCAGACTGAAAGGCATTACCTTGTAGCAAAATGTTCCCCATGGAGTAATAAACGTAGTTTTCTCCATGTCCTCCGGTGCCATCTTGATCTGATAGTAGCCGGAGAAGCCATCCATGAACGAAAATACAGAGAACTGAGTTGTATTGTCGACCAACACATCAATATGAGGGAGCGGGAAATCATCTTTAGGGCTCGCCCTATTCGAACCCGATAATCGACGCACATTCGTACCTTACCGTCCTTCTTCGGTACAGGTACTATGTTGGCGACCCACGAAGGGTAAGTAGTGACCGCTAAGAAGCCAGCATCGAGCTGTTTCTGCACTTCTTTGATCTTAACGGCCATATCTGGTCGCGTCCTCCTAAGCTTCTGCTTAACGGGAGGACAATCTTCTCGCAGCGGCAAGTGGTGGACCACGATGTCAGTGTCAAGTCCGGGCATATCCTCGTATGACCAAGCAAAGACGTCACTATACTCTCTCAGCATCTCGACCAATCTCTGCTTGACATCGCTCTGCAATGCAGCCCCTATCCTGACGTTCCTGACAAGTTGTTCAGAACCCAGATTCACAATCTCAATTTCCTCCTCGTGAGGCAGAATAACTTTCTCTTCTTGTTTCAACAAGCGGGCCAACTCTTTGGGAAGGTCTTCGGCTTCATCAATCTCTTCTTCGGCTTGATAGTTCGGGCAATCTAAGTCGAAGTGAGTCGTAGAAGGTCAAGAGCCGATGTCATCTGCTATGTGGATCCTGCAATAACAAGGGTTAAGCTTAAAACAAGGATATGCAGGTTAGCACAAACCTCATTGCCATTTTATTGTTTTTCAAAACAAATATAAAACAGGAATAACAGAGATCACAATATTTGAATACGAAGAAAAACGCCTTTTGATTTATTGGTAAAATGCATGTACATAATCAAACGAGGCCCTGACAATAAAACCATTATTCCCCGGGTAGGACATAGGGTTGTACAATGATTGGAAAAAGTAAATCATTACTCTTTGCCTTCAACTTGGATGATATCCCTGACGGACCAGTTGTTGAGGCTCTCGACTGGCTTGCTTGGCTGTATCCAAGAGTCTAGGTCACAGTCGCTGTCTCCGCTATCTTCAGACACCGCGTTGACGCTTTCAAATATCACCCCGCCACTGGTAAACTGGATCGGCCCTTTACCTCGCGACGCACTGTGAGAAGAGGAGGCTTCAGCCGTAGGAGAGTACCCCGAACCAAACTTGTCTTGCTTGTTAGGTATCTCTAGAATTCGCCCCCAGCCTGGGGTAGATCCGGCTTGGACAACGGCCCGGGCTTCCTTGAAGGAAGAGAGAGTCATCTCTGGCTTTTTAGTGATTGTAGGAGCTACGTCCTTGACTTTAACAGCTTCGAACGCTTGACATAGGGTTTCGTGGATTTCCCCATCCATCTCAACATACTTGAAGGACGACAAATGGCTCACCATTATGTCTTCCTCGCCACACACAGTTACGATGCTACCTCCGACAGCGTACTTGAGCTTCTGGTGCAACGTGGAAGTCATGGCTCCAGCAGAATGGATCCATGGCCGGCCCAAGAGACAGCTGTAGGCAGGCATGATGTCCATAATGTAAAAGACTACATCGAATGTTTCCGGCCCAACTTGGATTGGCAACGTTACCTCCCCGAAAACATGGCGTTTGGTTCCATCGAACGCTTTCACAACCAGATCACTGGGTGTGCAAATCAATCCACGAGTATCTAACTTCATCAATGCCTTCTTTGGAAGAACATTGAGCGATGACCCCGTGTCCACCAACATGTGAGACATAATCGTTCCCCTACACTCTACCGAGATGTGCAGGGCACTATTGTGATTCGTCCCCTTCGGCGTCAGTTCCAGGTCAGTGAACCCTAGTCCATTTCCAGCATTCACGTGGGCTACGACCTCTTCCAACTGGTTTACCGATATTTCTTGCGGTACATACGAGGCATTCAACACCTTCAGCAGCGCGTTGCGGTGTGCCTCAGAACACAGCAACAGATTCAGGATGGAAATTTTTAAGGGTGTCTGATGGAGATGATCCACGATCTTGTAGTCACTCTTTTTAATCAACCTCATAAATTCCTCGGCGTCTTTAACAAGTAAGTCTTTTTCTACCCCACGCGGGATCTCTTCGACGACTTTACTCTTCCCTTTATCAGCTGCATCAGCTCTGTCCGCCTTGTCCGCCACGACCTCAGGTGGTGCAAATACTCTTCCGCTGCGAGCAATTCCGCTAACGCCCGCTAGGTTCTCCATAGACGACCCAAACGGTTCTAGTTCCAACTTTTGTCCGTTGCAGTAGACCTCTGCCCCATAATTCCATGGGACAGCATTAGTGCTTTCGAACGGTATCGGCCCAGCTTTGGTGATAGTAATTATGGGCGGCCTGGGTGCAGAAATAGTTATCGTTCAACGAGGGATGGTGATGGTGGCAACCTCATCATCTTGCTTCAGCATTACCTCTCCCGATCCACATTCGGCCCTTCGGCTAAACTGCAGGATTCCTTCGGTCATCAGACTCTGAATCCCCTCTATCAACTGTTCACATCCATCAGGACTTGTCGCACAGCCCATGCACAGTTCTCCACAACCTGGAAAGAAACCTCTTTTCATCAGCTTAGCTTTAACGAAGCTAAATGGTGTCTTCAGATCTCCGACGTCAGTCAACAAATCCAAACTCTCGTCTTCAATAATGGCATTTACTCCACCTCCCCTATGATTCGGCATAGGGTTCTTCGTGATGTTTGGCACATTATCTGAGAAGTTGATGATCTTGGCATTCACCATGTCCTGCACTTTATGCTTGAAGGCTTTGCAGTTTTCTATTGTGTGGCCTGGTGCCCCTGAGTGAAACTCACAAGTTGCATTCGTGTCATAACCCGGAGGAGGTGCCCATGTCAAGGGAGCAAGGGTTCTCTTCTGGATCAACTGTAGCTGGAGCAGAGTCTGTAACAGCTGCGCATAAGACATGGGTGGTGTCTCGAGGTGACGACTCGATAGAGGTGCCCGATTCTGATACTTTTTGTACCCTTGTTGATTCGGCTGCTGCTGCTGCTGCTGTGGCTGTTGGACTGCCGGGATAGTTATGTTGGCCACCTGTTGGTGAGGGCCTTTACCCTTCCTTCGAGCGCTGGACACGGCGCTCGTCTCTCCTTCCCTCCTTTTGCCACCATAAGGTTTCTTTCTGCCTCCTCCAGCTGAGGATGAATCACCTTGAATTTTTCCCAGTTTGATCCCATTTTCAATGTGCTCACCCGTGATAATGAGATCTGAGAAGGTTCCAGACATACCGCTGACCAATTTCTCATAATAAACCCCTGGGAGGGTGGCTACGAACATTTGCACAAGCTCGCGTTCAACCATCGGCGGCTGAACCCTAGCTGCCAATTCACACCACCGCTGGGCGTATTCCTTGAACCCCTCGTTGTTCCTTTGCGACAGATTCTGTAGTTGGACTCGGTTCGGAGCCAAGTCACTGTTATATTGGTAGTGGTGCACAAATGCTTCAGCAAGTTCCTTCCACGTGTGCACACTGGTAGGTTCCAGACTCATGTACCATTCGAGGGAGGGTCCGGACAGACTGTCCTGAAAGAAGTGCATCAGCAACTTCTCGTCCTCAAAATGAGAGGACATTTTTTTGTAATATGATCTCAGGTGGACGCGGGGGCAAGTGGTGCCCTTATACTTTTCAAAGTCAGGTACCTTGAACTTGGGAGGCACCTTGAAATCAGCAATCAGTCCCAACTTGGACATATTAACACCTAGGGTGTTCTGGTTCTCGATATTCCTCATCTTGTCCTCGAGGGTCTTGAACCTTAGCCGTGCTTCAGCAGTCAGCTCCCCTTCAGCACCTCTCAGAGAGAACACATCGTCTTGACGGTCTTCTAACCATGGTTGAGGCCCAAGCAGATTTCCAACACCCACATCGCCGTTGCCCAGCCCAGCATTGGCATTAGCTTCGAAGTTCCCATTACCGACGCCCGTCGTATTACCATTGAGCCCCATGTTAGCTATCACATTGCCGTTGGCACTGCCATTCCCCCGATCACGGGGACGCCATTCTGAGGAGTTTCAACAGGCGGAGGAGTAGGCACGGTCCCACCATGTAGTACGCCATTGCTATCGACCCTTGAAATCAGAGGCTGAACCAGGGTTCTAAGCTGATCCTGGCCATTGGCGACCGCTTGCATGAGCTCCATGAAGCGGTCCATTCTTTCGCGGAGTTCTTGAACATCAATTTGCACTTGCTCCATGATTCTGGTTTGATTTGCTCTGGTCGGATAGTGGTGGTGTCGCACCTCGAAAAATCATAGAGACATTTCGAAGAAACGACCCTCGCGCAAAAGGCACGGAAATGCGGTTCGACAGAGTCGCCACCGAACGTTATTTTTCCTGAATGAACGGGAGAGGAAAATATCAAGAAAACCTCATAAACGCGGAAGGAACATGGCCTTGACAACCATATTCCTGGGTTCGGGAGTCGGTTACGCGAGGGGAAGGTATTAGCACCCCTCACGTCCGTCGTACTCGACGGGAACCTCTTAATTCGAGTTAATGGATGTTAGCTAAACTAAATATTCTCTTCTCGCTACTAAATGCTAAAGGATACTATAAAGGGATAAAAACACTAGGGGAAAGGGGATGTTTAGAGGATAGGGTGCTCGCCAAGGATTGGGGCCCTTGTGCCTACGTATGCTCATTCGGACGAGAATGAGAAATCAGAGCGTCGTAGTTCGACTACGGGTAAGGATGGGAGAAACGGAAGATGGAGGGGATTGTGCTCGCCAAGATCATCGCAATCTTGTGCCTACATATCTTACATTCAAGAATGAATGAAGAATCAGAGCGTCCGTAGTTCGTGGTAACGATCACGAAAAGAACGAGTTTGAATTGGATTGAAATGGGTATGGATGACGATTACTCGAAGCTTAAGAAAGACTTCTTGTACCCAAGTAATCGGGAGAGCGAACCAAAGACTTGGGACACTCTCTTTTTCATCTTGAAGAATAATGTTATGTTTGAATGGTGTTAGAACTGATGACGATTACTTTAGCTTAAGAAAGATTTCTCGGACCAAAATAATCGGGAGGGAGAACCAAAGACTTGGAACACTCTCTTTTTCATCGTAAGAGAATTTGTGTTTGAAAGGATGAGGTTGAAATGATGACGATTAATTGAAGCTTAAGAAAGACTTCTCAAATTCCAAATAATCGGGAGAACGGACCAAAGACTTGGTACACTCTCTTTTTCATCGTGAAAGGAAAGTTGTTTGAGTTGGAAATAGTTGAACGAGGTCGAGTTGTTAATGTTATTTAGAGGCGTCAATTGTTCACTCCCGAATAAGACAACTCGCATGTAAACAACTGAAAGCAAGATCAAAGACTTGAACCTACTCTTTACACCTTGAAAAGAATTAAATAGTTGTTAATTGATTGATGGTTTGTTTCGAAAAACCGCTTGACGTTGGATAAAGGGTTTGACTCGTTATCACGTGCAAAGCGTGTTGAAAATGAAATTGTTTGAAAAAGAGACCGACTTGACTTACGCATCAAGGGTCGAGTTGTAATAGGTTGATGGCGAATGCGTATGAGCACTCGACTTACAGGTTATTTGAAAGTGGCTCGATGATGAATCGAGAATTAGTTTGAAAATAGTTTGAATCCGCTCTAGTCCCTATGGGTGCTCCTAGGAGATGAACTAATAATCAAAGAAATGCGAAACATACATCAGAATGGGGAAGGGATACATGTAAGTTACACGGGATTGCATGAAATAACGGGGTCTCATTGTAAGGTAGCCCAAGAGAAAGCCGTGTGTGTGCATTGTGTCCTAAACTACGCCTTGAGCAAAATCGGGCACGACTCAAAATTAAGATACCTGCAAATAACCAATGATACAACAGTTCACCAATTCGGCTTTTAGGATTTCAATAGTTTATTATGTGTTTTCGATTATATGTGTGAAAAAGTATGACAAATATGAATATGACAATAATAATATAGCAAGATAAATATAACAATAATATTCACAATAATATTTAACGAAAATTAAATTTAATGGTTAGTGAATCGAATCGGGACACGAAAGAATGGATCTCGTCTTAATCGCAAACATAATGCCGATTAATCAAAGGTAGCCTATCACGATCCGAAAGTACGGAAAATGACCCCAATGGTCATTCCCCATAGATTTGAAATCGAGAAGGTTATCAACTTCGATACGCGACGCTTACGAATAAAAGACTTTCATTGATCCAATAATCGAAATAAGATCGGAGAAAGAAGGTGGTCTCAGATCCTTTGTTTCACGTCAATATTTTGACGGCTAAACGGTGGAAACTTCTTCATCGACCCAAAAAGTGATAAAAGGAATAAAATGAAAATATAATCGAAAGTATATCCAATATTAATTTAAAATCTTAACAAAATAAATATGTACATAAAATAAATGAGATCTTAACATAAGTTAACAAAATTATTTCTAAAAAAAATTTATAAAAAACCTTATATTAAACCTTTAAAAGAAGTTCAAAAGATAAGGGGGGTGTTGTTGTACCCTAAAATTTGACCAACCTCTTTTCTTATCTCTGGCTTATTTTTCACTGCATTTTTAGCATTAGCATTTGCATATCATGATCATCTACAGGGGATCAAGTGTTAGCTTCAGGTTCAACCAAAGACATAGTCAAGGAATCATCAGAGGAGCTTTAATTGATCAGTCAGTTGAAAATCAGGAGGTTTGAGAAAAAGTCAACTGCACAGTTGGAAAAGTCAACTCTTGACTTTTTGAGGTCAAGATCATAATTCTTAAGTTCAATACGACCAATGGTTGCAATTTGATCAAGCAAGGTCAAGGGAATCATGAAAAGTCAAGGATTGTTGAAACTTGCCACTTTTGGAAATTTAGGTTTTTTAGAACTTTCCATTTATTGAAAGTTTTATGCTTGGAACAACCATCTTCAAAGCTATTTTGCTTCGTGATAGAGGTTTCAAATGAACTTCTGGCCAACATCAAAGTTGTTCCTTGTATTCCAGGCTTTCCAGAGAGTCCAAGAAGTCCTCAATTGGATTTGAGAAGCTCAAGTTATGGAGGTTCAAAGTTGAGAAAAAATGAGATGAAATCCATAATTTAGAATTTTTCTAAGTTATTTGTGGACAGATTTTGTGGCATGGTTTTCAACCTCAAATTTCATGGTCTTCCAATGATCCAATGGAACTTTCATCAACATGGAAGTTGTTCTATTCCATGCCCTCTTTACCAAGAACTCAAGTTTAGGGCAATTGGATTTTTGAGTGCCAAGATATCATTGATCAAAGTTGGGGGTTTGAGCACATTTTCAAAACTTGTATTTTGATTCATTTTGTCATATGTTGCATTTGTTCATGAAGAATATCGGTCTTGCTCCCCAAAACCATGCGCATGGAATTGGGATTTTTTCCCACCAAACTTTACCCAAACAAGAGGGACAAAGCTTGTACCATTCATGAAGATATTTTGAATCTTTTGCCCAAAAGAGGAAGAGACAAACTTGCTTTTTCTGTTGCAACCAGCCACCCCTAGCTGCAGCTCAACTTTTGTCTCCTCTTGTACTGTTCACTCCTCCACCCTTTGATTCCAACAGCCATGAGAAATATCATCTGGTCCCTTGATTCTTTAACCTCTATGAGTCCTCAAATTCCACTTTTCACATACTATTTAAGCTAACAAGCAGTTGGGCAAAACCCTAGCCACCATTTGAGAGAAATCAGATTTTTACATGTTTGCACTCCTTTGAAATTCCCATGAAAAAATCACTTGCCTCTTCAATCTTTCCTTAAACTTTTCACCATAACCCTGTTATCCAACACTGTTGGGAAGTTTTTTTTGCAAAAGAAGAAGTTAGTAGTTGGTTTGCAAAAGCTGGAAGCTTGAAGACTGTGAGTTTTGCTGCTGGTTTGTTTTGGAGGCTGTAAGAGGTAAGTTATTACTAAAACTCTCTATTTCATATGCATCAATATCATTAAACATGTTTGAGTGTGTTTGTGTTCTTGGGATTGGTTAACTTTTATATGAAGTGAGGATGTTGTTTTATGATGACAAAACTGTTTCCATGAGAAATATATGTTGAGTGTGCTTGCTGGCTTGACACTATCATGCCTTTTTTTTGCCCCTGTTCTTGTTTGAGCCATGTTTTGTGTTTCTAGTGTCTATGCTTGCCATCATGTGGGTGTAACATCCTGTGGACTGTTTTGAGCTTTTTCATGTTGGAGGTCACAACTTTGCCGTCAAATTTGGTAGCTGGTGTGGTTTTTTTTATATATTTTTTTATCAAGGATGCCAAATGTTTGTGTGTGACTGTCATTGGGCGAATATAGTTATGTTGTTATTAGATTGTTGAAGTGTATGGTATAATGAGGTTTTGATGCTAGTATATTTGAACTCATGTTTTTGCTGTCCATATCTGTGCTTTGGAACTAGGTCTCCCAACTCAGTTGCAGTTGGTTTTGAGTTTAGTCTAGTTTATGTTACAGCTACTACTCATTTTGTGGGTGAACGGTTAAGAGTTTGTTGACTATTTTGGTGGGAGTATGTCACTGCTGTTTTGGTTTTTTACCTAGTTTTAGGTAGGTTTCATTAGAACTTTGGAGCAGGTTGTGGGCTTTAGGTTGTCTAGTTTGGAGCTTGAGTCTAGACGAGTTGGCTGATGAAGTTAAGTGTTTCCGTTTAGTGTTCATCTCTTTGGCTGCTAAACTTGGATCACATGTTTAGTTTGTGGGTATGTTGTTGTTCTTTGCCACTTTTGTAAAGGTATTACTGCATTAAGATTTGTTTCTGCTGTGTTAAGGGTCATGTAGTATTGTTGTCAATTATGTTCCTCATGTTTAAGGGCTGCTATTTTGGATTAACTGGTATTGTTATGCCAAGAAGGGATGTATTTATTTGTTTCAACTGCCCACTGTCATAGGAGCTTTAGGATTTGTTGAGCCACTACAGGTGTGGTGTTGTAAGGAGAGATTGGATTTCATTTTGTGAGTTGATTGTAGTCATAGCCCTGGGATGTTAGAACCTGGCTCACACTGTTTTTTGCTGCTATGACTGTTGTTCAGCTTGGTTTGCTTTGGCTGTTACTAAGGGTTTATCCCACTTGGTATCAATTTGGATCTGTCCAACATCATGTCTTACATTGGTGACTGTTTTCAAATGGTTCACAAGGGTTACTATGGATCAACATAATTATGTTTGTATCAAACTGTCTCAGGCTGTTGGAACTAGTGTGTGAGGCTGTTGTCTGAAACTAATAGTGTTGTCATGGGATGGGAGGAACTGTTACCTTAAGTCTGCTAGAATTCATGACAAACTAGATTGTCATTTGTGGTAGATCAACTACGGTATAGGTTTGCATCTTGAACTTTTCCCTTGTTGATTTTCAAAGCCAAGTATGGTTGACACCACTTGTTGTTCAAATTTGTTAACCTCTCATTTGGATCTTGAGAACCTTGATGGTTTGAGTGTGTACCTTGTGGAAATTCAAGTTTAAGAATAGAGGTTTTGTTGGATTTTGTGTAGCTCTTTGTTGATGATTTTTATTAGTGGACTTCTTGGAGTTTTAGGTAGTTTGTTTGAGTTTAGGTTGACGAAACCAGTGGAATTTTCTGCTAGCATGCTCTGATGAGAGAAAGTGGTGGATTTGGATTTTGTTGCAACTGCTGCTAGGAAGTTTGGATCTATCCATCCATATTGATATACTACTGAGTCTGCTGACTTTCCTGCTTGACTGTGTGAATCTAAGCCAGGTTTGAGTCTCAATAAGCTTTTGTTGATCAGAATATTTGGGATTAGGATGGTGGTGCTGTCTTAGAATTTCACCATATCTGTTTAAAGAGCTACCTAATCTGTTGGTACTAAGGATGCTGTGGTATTTGATACAACCCATCGTCTGACTGCATTTGACATGCCACTCGGGATATGGGTTGGAATAAACAATTATGCCCTGTTTCTTTGGTTGTGTGCTACTGCGAGATGAAACTGTCAGGTCATTTTCCTGGGCAATAAAGGCTTTCTTAGGTTTTATGAATGGGAAAGCTCCACAGACTATATTAACTGACCAAAACATGTGTCTCAAATAAGCACTATCTGCAGAAATGCCGATAACAAAACATGCTTTCTGCATATGGATGATAGTAGCAAAGTTTCCATCTTGGTTCAATGCTGTTCTAGGGGAACGCTACAATGAGTGGAAGGCTGAATTTTATAGACTTTATGATCTTGAATCTGTTGATGATTTTGAACTAGGCTGGAGGGAAATGGTCTGTTCTTTTGGGCTGCATTCCAATCGGCACATGCTTACTTTATATAGCTCACGCTCACTTTGGGCATTGCCATATTTAAGAAGCCATTTTCTTGCGGGAATGACTATAACTGGTAGTTGTTGCTGTGGATTTTAAAGATCAAACTGGAGAACAACAAACCATGCAGCAGAATCTACAAAATTTTTGCCTCAAAACAGGAGCTCTCATGGAATCGTACGCCGCTACGGTCCTCACTCCTTTTGCCTTTTCAAAGCTTCAAGAGCAACTTGTGTTGGCTGCACATTATGCATCTTTTTCAGTGGAAGACGGGTTTCTTGTGAGACATCACACAAAAGTTGACAGAGGTCACAAAGTTTATTGGTCCTCTCAAGAAGGAGTTATAAGCTGCAGCTGTCACCAGTTTGAATTTTCTGGAATTTTGTGTAGGCACCCTTTGAGAGTTCTTTCAACAGGAAATTGCTTTCAGATCCCGAATACATATCTTCCATCCGATGGCGTCATATCAGCGTGCCTTCTTCAAGGTTTCTTCAAAGTGCATCCCTACTGTTTTGAAGGTTCCCTTTTTGCAAGACCATGAACATTTATTGCTACTCGTGTGACATATCATATTTCAGTATATATTTGAGGCTCTCCCTTTGAGCATAATCATAAGTTTTACATTTCTGACATGTGCAGATCCTATTTGGGATTTAGATTCTTTTGTTTTGGTCATTAAATCTCAAAAGGCATTTCAAATACCTCTTTGCATGAGCATTCGAATTTCTCTGTGTGTGCTTTATTTTGAAAAACTGTTGGTGCTATCTTCTTCCTTGTAAAATTCTGGTCGGGTTTGATATAAGGTTTGTCCCATTTGGTTGAGGTACGAGTGAGTTACGAGTCAAAACGTATTTCGACGGTTTGCCTTATTTTGTTTTGCCCAGAAATTCGCAGTGATTAAGTACTTGTATTTATGGGGTGGCATAAATACACGGATGTATCGCCACCCCAGTGGTTACTAGACATGCCTTAAGTCACCTTGCAATGCCATGTACTGAGTTCGAGCCCGGCTGGGGCCATTTTTGCTTTGTTTTATTTTATTCTTCACATTTTATATTTTCTTTTTCTTATTCCACTTCTGTTAACACGCGTGTGGATGGCCTGATGGTTATGCTTGAAACTTTCAACCCCAAGGATGTGTGTTCAAGTCCTAGTGTGGACATTTTTTTTACTTGTTTCTTTCATTTTTATTTCTTTTGTTTCTATTTATTTCTTTTCTTGTTTTTTTTCCTTCATTATTATTTTATTTTATTTTAAATGTTATAAAAAACTCAAAAATCATCTTTTATTATTTTGAACATGTTTATTTTATTTCATTTATTTTATTTCTCTTTAATTTGTTTTAAAAGTAGTTTTAAATTTTATAAAATCCCAAAAAGAAATCTTTCTTTTATTTTATGGTGTTATTTTTATTCCCCATCTTTTCTGTTATGTTATTATCTTATTATTATTCCATGTTATTTTCCATTTTTATTTTATCATTTTCATTTCGAATCTTAATTTCATTTCTTCCCCGTTTCATCTGTGATTGAGTTTATTTAGTGTTTACTTGGCTTTGTGCCATGATCCCCATAGGATTCCTAGTCCCTCCGTTTAGGATGGGAGTAGGAGAGACATTAGGTGTTCAATACATTACATGATAACATTAGGTTAATTCTCCCTTTTTATCTCAACCTTAGGAGCATTGTACATGATAACTATAGGGTCCAGTCTCCCCTTAGATCGAGTCTTTCTCTTCTCACCTCAAATCAATCATAAAACACCTAATAAAGGTTAGTGAATATCGTACATTACGAGCCTTAAGCTATTTGGGAAATGGTTGTTGGAAGGTTTCCTTTCAATGGCTTGATTGTTTAGTATAGCACCCTTTGGGTGATATGCGACGCATTCACTCCTATGTCATAGTCTCTAGTGCGATATGAATTGCAAACCAAATCAAAAACAATTCTTCTCTAAATAACACAAAAACAAATCATTCAAACCTTTTTGCCCTTTGGGGCCTTTAATCAGAAAAATCTTTTCAGAAAAAAGAGTGTTGTTAACTCTTAGTTCTATCGCAAACGGTAACGCCTAAGTCTCCCATGCTCGAGCTGCATACACCAACGGCTAGAACTACTTGTTAACCCTACTCTGGCCTAAAAAACAAGTTGAACAAATCTGTGTTCCCCTCTAGCCCGAACTACGTTTGCTCTGATCTTTCAGGCCAGATGAAAGTACGTAGGCACAAGTCACGATGTCTTCGCGAGCAACCTTCCCCCTTTTTACCCGTAGTTAGGCGAACTACGTTGACTCTGATTTCTCATTTTAGACGAGAATACGTAGGCATAGAACTGCTGTGTTCTGCCGAGTCGCTTCTCTTTTCTTTTATCCCTAGACCTTTTAGCGTAGATAGTTAAACACACCCTTTTAGATAGACAACAAGCGTGGATCCCATCGAGTACGATGGACGTGAGGGGTGCTAATACCTTCCCCTTGCGTAACCGACTCCCGAACCCAAACAATGGTTGCGATGACCTTGTCTTGTACCCTTTCGTCAGGTTTACTTCGAGCGTTTCCTTTCCCTCCCTTGGGATAAATAACGCATGGTGGCGACTCTTCTGTCATTGCCGGCCCTCGATTTTCGCAGATGCGACAGGTGTGAACTGTGATGTGAGGTTGAATGGAGATGAAGGTATCATCATGGACCTTGAGGCCCATTCAACCTTCTTCAGAAAAAACACACAAAATAAAAGGGGGTATGATTTCAAAACATTGTCGCGAGCCCGAGCCCACTCCGTCCAAACCCCTGAACAAAAGACACCCTAAATAAAAGTCAAAAAACAAATCCTAGTAAAAGACATCAGCCAACGGTTTACGTGTGGAAGAACGAAAAAAAAATTAGAGAAGAAGTTCGTCAACGAACCCCTTCTTTGTGCACGATCCAGCTCAATCTTTTCTTCACGTTCATCAAATTCACGGTTTCAGTCTCTAAACCTTCTTTTATTTCATCTCTATTCTGGGTCTGTGTTGTTTGGGTTTTAGAAGAATGATTTGAAGGTTGTGATTTCAAGAACAAGGATATCGAGGTTAGAAAGGGTTTGGGTTTACTTGGTAATTTTATGGGTTTGATTAAAGATTGATGAAGGGTTATTGTAAACGAAACAGAAGGTATATGAAGAAGGTTGGGTTGAGGAAAAAGGATTTGTTGATTAATGGTGGGAGAGGGGTCGAAAGGAGGTTGAAGATGTATTTGGGGAAGAAGATTGATGAAAGAATATGTGAGTAAGAATTGAGGAAGGTTCAGGGAGGTATATGGGTGACCGAAGGAGGAGATTTTTGGGTTTATTGAAGTAAATGGCGGCTAGGTTTCTTTTTAGGGTTAGGGCTTCGGTTGGAGGCTCTCCCAGATGAGAGGTCGTGATTTTGGTTTTAAGGAGGTTTGTGAAGGTTCTCAGTGAGTAAAATGAAGTAGGTTCCAAATCTCTTTCTCTTTCTCTTTAATTTTCTTGCCTTTTTGATGTCTTCTGGCTGTCTTGGTTGTTGTTGCAGGTTTGTACAGGCTATTGTATGTAGCAGGTTTTGTTTGGTTGTGGCAGAACTTGTCTGATGTGGGGCCTGTTTTGGACTGCAACAAGTTGGGGGTAAAGTACATACCTTGCGTTTTGGCTCATTGGAAGTCCCACTTGCTTTTTTAATTAGCAATTTTGTAATTGTTTTGCTTTTTCCTTGTAAATGTTGCAGGTACATTGCCGATGCCTTTGCGCATAAGTTATGTTTCATCTCGCACATTGTTTATAACTCGGTATGCCGATATTGCTCCTTGCTATTGTAGATCATGATGCTGTTATCGTGGCACTGAGAGGCCGTTTTGCCTCCGCTCCAAGAATAAAACCATCCAGATGAAAGACTGCAGACGTGTAGCCAATATTTGTCTCGATGAATGGTAAAAATAACAACATTTGAATCCACCTCCAATTGCAATTAAGTTTTTTTAGAATCAAGAGATATAATGCCTTGTTTGTTAGTTTTGCAGGTCTAAGAATTGCAAGTTTCTCAAATCATCAATTACCGTAACATGGTGCTACCGGGCTTCAAGCTTGACAAACTCAAAGAAACATCATCCCAGCCCAGAGAATTATCCGCAACATCGAAGGATCCATTGTCAACAAAGCTTGGCGTGGCTTGTGAAAGTCTTACATAACGGTTATGTCATTGCTTCTGCTGAAGTTGGGATAATGACGGCGATATCGTTGAAGTTCCGGCCTTCTACTGAGGCAAGACATGACGACACCCAAGTGCTCCTTAACAGACCGAGCTAATGTGATTTCTTTTGTACTTTGGCAATCATAGTTTTTTAACAGTGTGATTAATATCTTTGTGTGCTGACTATCCTTTATATTCTCAGGCATACATAGCTTATGAAATGATCTTGCTTGAGGATGAAACAAAGCTGACGCTTCATTTGGGAAATTTCTTGGAGGTATGAATTTCAACACCTAGTGACTTAGTGTGATTTCTATCTCCTTTGAAATTACATTTATTTTAGAGCTTTGATCTTAATATTTTGCATCTGCAACATGCCTGCAAGTCGTTTAGAGCAGCTGGAGCATGCCTCAACAACATATGCACATCTGAAAACCATTGTGCCACGGTATCTGGTAACTACAATTTTCTTAGTATGATGTTCCAAGATTCTTTCATTTGAGATACCAACGCAAATCCCAAACCTCACTATACGGCCTCTGTTATTACACTAAGTTTGGTCTATTGCAGGTTCATGGCTTGAATCGGGCTTGCCGCATTTGGTCGTAAGGTGATCTCCATCCTGTATTGGTGTAATGACTTGAGGTAATACATGAGAATCAATTTCGATGTGAAGACTCGGCGCCGGTGAACTACTGCTCTCTTTCTTTTTGTTGAAATTCACTAATGCCCAAGTTATGGTTTACCCCTTGCACATAACCCACTCTGTGCATTTGCAGGTTTTTTTATGAAACAAACTACCGATAATGCGACACGGGGTAGCGTTGCCGTTAAGGTGCTTGCTGCATCGACTTATGTCCTGTGATTCTTCTGTTATGGCTGTGAAATTAGTATCGCGTAACCACTGTACTTCATACTTCAATTTGAATTTTGTTACAGGTAGGGATGTATGGTTGCCGAGAATCATGGAGAAGTTTGTGCGGGGTTCTGTTGCAAAAATGAAGCATTTTGCGGGAAAATTTGGAACTATGCGCAACTGTCGGCACAACTTTGGAGGTGGCTTGAGACGTATGCTCTACCGTTGGTTTGTATGGGCTTTTCACTTCAGGTACAGGTGTACGGTGTGCGTGTACGATTGTGCTGGTACAAATTCATCATGCCTGCAATTACATGAATTGTGATGGAAGTTTGAAATGGCCTGTAATGTATGTTTCACGACTGCTAGTCATGATTTGTCTTTTCAAAAACTTTGGGCAGGTGATGGCTAAGATTTGGCGAGATGAGGCACGCATGTTACGCAAGGAATGGTGAGGCAGGCTGGTGTAGCTTCTAGCAGGTACCGTTTTTTTCAAAAGGTGGAATAGGCGATTCGCAGCGTGTGGGAGTTGTTGCCATGGAAACTTCACACTTGTTTTTTCTTTTTTTCTTAAAAACAGACACTGGATCGTGTGAGCCATGGAGTTCATTTCATTTATGGGACCTTGTTTCATGTGTAATCTTCATGATTTTTATATTGGGCTTTGACTTATGATATTCCTTTCTTTCCTTTTTGAACTTTTATGGCTACTGTTGGTGTGCTTGCTGTACGAATTTCATTATGTTATTGCCAGCTTCGTGAGCATACTCTGCTTTGTCACTTTGTACAAAAAGAAATACTAATTTATTTATGCAGGCATGTGTGAATGCATTTATAAGATAAAGGCATTGACTTCTAAAAGAAAATTGGCAATTTGAGCTTATTATTTTGTGATTTTTGTGATGACAAAACTATTGGGCTTGATGCATCCTCTTGAAATACAGCCCCTTCATTGTTTTGAATATCTTGCCTATGAAATAAGATAGCCTTGAAATACATTGAATGGTTTTGGAACATATGGTCACCATGAATTTTCTCGCCCCCTAACATGACTAGCAATGTGACTTGAATTCTTAAGTACAAAACGACTTAATTATTTCAATCATAACAAACACCACGTCGTGATAATTGAATTGTCACATGGAATAAATATCTTTCAAAATGTGACCTTTGAATAAGATTGAAAAGAGAGTCAACAATAACAAATCCACGTTTAAACCTGATATTAAATAATGAGTGGAATTATATTGCCATGAACCAAAAATCTCACTATCTTGAAATCCAGAAATGATGCCTTGATGACGCCTTCAAACATGCTATGTACTAAGAACTCTACGAAAATCAGCTTTAACAAGGCGACTTGAACTATTCCTCATTCAAAGTTATCCCCGCACCTGACCTGACATTTCTAAGTGAAAATAACAACATTTTTGGACTTTTAAGTAAAGTAAGTGGGCGAATGTATAGGTGATAGTAATACACAACAGGTAGGACAAATTTGGGGTATGACAGATGCCCCTATCTAATTGACTTAGACCGAGTAAGATGAAATGTTGCAGTGTTCATTCTTTCGAGGTAGAAGACAATTAGATATAAAGAAGACCCTGAATTTGTCCGAAAAGGAAAGGAAATCTTGGGAATTGAAAATGATGGATGGGAGTACCTCTGAGTAGACTGTAAATAACTGGCAAAAGGTCACCATCACCAAAAGGATGATGGGATGAAACACATACGGCTACTATCCACAAAAGGACGATAGAGCAAACACACTATCGCACAATCTGACATCAATCAAGATGACAAACCCCCCACCAAAAGGATGACAGAGCGAAACACAAACAATATCGCACAATATATCATTAATGACCATGATAGACCCCCCACCAAAAGGGATGACGGGCGAACCACAAACCAGTCACTACCACCAAAAGGATGATAGGACAAACACAATCGCACAATCTGACATTGACGAAATGCCAGACCCACCACCAAAAGGATGACGGAGCGAAACACCACCAGTCACTACCACCAAAAGGATGATAGGACAAACACAATCGCACAGTCTGACATCGACGAAATGCCAGACCCACCACCAAAAGGATGACGGAGCGAAACACACACCAGTCACTACCACCAAAAGGATGATAGGACAAACACAATCACACAATCTGACATCGACGAAATGCCAGACCCACCACCAAAAGGATGACGGAGCGAAACACCCACCAGTCACTACCACCAAAAGGATGACAGGACAAACACAATCGCACAATCTGACATCGATGAAATGCCAGACCCACCACCAAAAGGATGACAGAGCGAAACACACACCAGTCACTACCACCAAAAGGATGATAGGACAAACACAATCGCACAATCTGACATCGACGAAATGCCAGACCCACCACCAAAAGGATGACGGAGCGAAACACACACTAGTCACTACCACCAAAAGGATGATAAGACAAACACAATCGCACAATCTGACATCGACGAAATGCCAGACCCACCACCAAAAGGATGACGGAGCGAAACACACACCAGTCACTACCACCAAAAGGATGATAGGACAAACACAATCGCACAATCTGACATCAACGAAATGCCAGACCCACCACCAAAAGGATGACGGAGCGAAACATACACCAGTCACTACCACCAAAAGGATGATAGGACAAACACAATCGCACAATCTGACATCGACGAAATGCTAGACCCACCACCAAAAGGATGACGGAGAGAAACACACACTAGTCACTACCACCAAAAGGATGATAGGACAAACACAATCGCACAATATGACATCGACGAAATGCCAGACCCACCACCAAAAGGATGACGGAGCGAAACACACACCAGTCACTACCACCAAAAGGATGATAGGACAAACACAATTGCACAATCTGACATCGACGAAATGCCAGACCCACCACCAAAAGGATGACGGAGCGAAACATACACCAGTCACTACCACCAAAAGGATGATAGGACAAACACAAATAGAAGGTTACCAATCATCGAAAGGATGCAGGCTATGTTGAACCGACGAAGTTTGGCTATCACCAAAAGGATGATAGTAAGGCAATTGACAACGGTCACGCTTGCTGGGTACAACTCAATGGGGGACCCCCCAAGAGGAAGATTAAATTGAAATGAGTCAACGGGGTACGCCCACCGTCTTTGTTTGGAGATCATAGTTTTGCTGAAATGATTTCATGGTTACGCCCATGAATTTTGAAGAGGATGCCCCTGACTGGGTTGAGTTTGTCTTGAAATGTCTTGTTTTGGTCAACAAAAGGTTCAACAACTTCGTGAGGAACGCTCACGGTTCTGCTGAAGATGCCCCTGCCCGGGCTGGATCTTGCATTAATCTTCTTGGGTTTGCCCAACAAAAGGTTGAACAACTTCGTGGAGAACACCCACGGTCTTGAATGGTATGCCCCTGGCTGGGATGTATATTAACTTGAAGATCTGATCAACCATGAGGTTGAAATACGTCATGGGAAATACCCATGGTCTTGAAAAGAATGCCCCTGAATAGGATGAATATTGCTTTGAATAACTTCAAATTTTGATGGGAGAAACCCCTAATTGCAGCAGATTGCCCCTGACTGGGCTGATGACTGCTTTGAAGCTCTTGAAAATCGTGGGACAAACCCATAATCTTGCAAAAATGTCCCTGATTGGGCTGATGATTGCTTTGAAGTTGTTGTGGAAGATGCCCCTGATTGGGCTGATGATGGTCTTGGAAACCTTCAAGATTGATCCTGGACCTTGACGTGCGTATGCTAATGCTGGATGTAAAATGATGTTCCATAACGAATGGAAGTGCAAATGCAAATGCTGTCGAGCGGAGATGCAAGAGCTGGGGAAGTATGATAGGACTGGTTATGCAAAATGATGTAAAATGCTTATGATGATGAATGCAATGCGTATGATACATATGATGCAGACGGGTGATTGGAAATGTAAGTGGAGACGCCAGCGTGGTGGACTTTTGGTAGTTGCCAATGCGGATTGGACTTCGGGTGGTGGGGGGATTGACTTCCTCGACGCGCAGCTTGCTGAAGACACCATGATTGACACAGGCGAAGATACTCTGGATGCCCCAAGTCTGGGCACTTGGTGACTTATTGTGAATTTGCTTCAGAGAAGGTTGCAACTCTGCTTGTTGGTCAGGACGACCTGGTCTTGCCCCAGTTCGAACATGGCAATGGTCTGCCCCAGACTAACCAGTTCTGACATATGGAAGTTGAACTCGGATGACTTGCCCCTGCTCGAGCTGTCGAGTGATTTGCCCCAGCCTGTGGGTTTTGAGGTAGTCTTGTTTCGTGACAGCCACTAAAAGTCAAGTTCCTCCTTGATTGTCCTTTGTTGAGATGTCCTTGAATACCTAGCACTGATTTGCAATTAAAATTGTACATTTATAAATGGTAATATTAATGCAAAGTTCAATGTAAGTTTTGAAAAAGTGTGTCATTTATTGAGAGTGTCGTGGTAGTGAGACGAATTATCTCAAACGTTGTGCTGATTTTGATTAGTGTGAAAGATATACCAAGAGAAATGACACCAATGCTGATGATTAGAAATCATGTGAGGAGTCAGGTTACGCAATGTTGCGATAATATGCTTTCAGGATAAACCTCGCCTCAATTAGGTCTTTCGAGGGTTGTAACGTGGTCTGGTTCACGGTTATGAAACAAAGGATGCTAGGCTCAAAGTATGATTTGTACCCACCCATTCTTCTTAATGATCTCCAGTCATACGCTCAGTTAATTCTATACTTGTCTTAATGGTATAAACTTTATGATTCAAGGTTTGCTCGACGTGACAGTCACCTTATTTTGATGGATGTCAGTGCCCCTTTGATCTGGGTGGCCACTGAATCCTTTTTTTTTTTGTTGAGGGTTTCGGGGTCCTCTTTTACTTTTGTTTTTTGATCCCTAACTTTTGCATGGATTGACTTTGCTTGTCAGATCCATCGGGATTGCCTTGATTTTGCCTAAGTCCCCTCTAAGGTGTCTGACTTAGCAGGCTTTTTGATTTTTTTGATTTTGTTGGAGGATTGTGACTGCCATAGCATGGGTTTTTGATGAACAACCGTCTTCTGGATTTTTCTTTGTTGATTCGAGTACGGGATTGAATTAACTGAACACTACCCTGCCCCAGGTTGAGTGTAAAGGTTTGAATATCCGAAGGAAACTACTACTTCTAGGCTCGAAGTGGTTTACTAGAGATTAACTCCTTATATCTCCGGTGTATGGGGAATTGAATCAATGCATGTACATCATTGACGAGATTCGGTCTGAAAGCATACAGTTTGCAATTATGGGTATCTTGTTCTCATCATCCTCCCTTAAATCATGCTAAACAATAATGGATAGAGTGAAGTGAACAAATGTGTCGATATTAAGTATAAAATGAGTGAATACGACATAACTAATTCAAAACATGCATAAACGATACATTAATGAAACCAAATTCGAATGACAATTGTTCAAAGCATACAATACTTAAACACACAAAGACAAAATATAAGAAATGCGAAAGATTAAATGGCAGCGTGACGGCCTCCTTCAGAGAATGGACTTGACTGGACTTGATCTGATGTTGGCACTAGTTGGCTGGCGGCATCGGGTCGTTTATGGCACTGAGATACTTCCCATCAAAGGTGAGAGCTTCCTTGTCAACCAGGTCTTGAATTTTGTGCTTGAAAAACCTGCAATTCTCAATGTTGTGACCTGGAGCGCCCTTATGAAACTCACAATGAGCATTCGCGTCGTAATCAGCAGGAAGGACAGTTGGGGGAGCTAAATCCCTCGGAATGATAGCCTTTTTCTCCATTAGTTGAGCAAAGATATCTGCATATGTCATTGGGAGACTATCAAATACTATATCTGGCTTCCATGTTCTGTGTTGATTTTGCTGACGCGGTCGTTGAACGGTTCGCTGTTCTGGTTCCTTTCCAGTTATGGAGAGGGCTTCGAAGATCTGATCCATCTTTCTGTTGAGGGATTCCAGCTCCTTCCTGATAGCAAATTGCTCTTGCTGAATATGCTCCATCGTTCGTCTCGTATTGGTTCTAATTGTGTACTGGTGTCGAGGAATCAACTTGATTCACTGGAGAAGAAGGAACAGAGACATGAGAAACTGCTGAAGGAAGGAGAATGCAAGATTCACAACAAATGAGATGCAATGCAAATGATATGCAATGCAAGATGCAAGATCCAGGATTGCAAGATCATAAATCAAACAGTTCTGAGATTAGCCGGGTGAACGGTTCAAGGATCACAGTCACTGCTCAAAGAAACCCACACATGTAGGATTCTAAAATGGGTAGAATCCTGGAGTCATGGACATCTTTCAAAGATATTACTGCCACGACAAAGCCTCATCATGACGATAACATCCTCAATATAATCTCCTCTAGGTGAGGTTCTCGTATCTTCCACGCGAGAAAGACTTCTCGGAGGCATCAACTACACAACCATCGACACACGGATTCTAGAAAAGGTTCTCAGAGTCATAGATCGAGGTTGAAAATATTACTGTAAGAAAGTAATACGTTCAAGGGATCTTATCTGATTGGGGCGTTCGTATTAATTCACAAAGAATTAACACTACCAACCACCATGGATAAAATGGTTTATGGTCCTTGGGATAAACGATTCAAACTCGAAAACATTATTGTCATGGCAAAGACTCACCACAACAACAATATCTCCAAGGAATCTACTCCAAGCGGGGTTTTCGCTTCAACTTAACGTGAAAGACTCCACACAAGTCTCCACTACACAACCACCATCCTAATCCTAGGGTTATACTCGGACTCGGGTGTAGAGCCATCTCACAATATAACCATAAGCAGAACAACCCCATAATGCCACAAGCACAAGTAACCAAGATAAGGATACAAATAAATAAGCGAGAAGAAAATAAAAGACAACAAGCTAACAACTCAAACTAAGATAGGCTCGACTCTCTCTTGCATGGAGCAATGGTCCCGAGCAGAGTCGCCACCTGTCGCACCTCGAAAAATCACGGAGACATTTCGAAGAAACGACCCTCGCGCAAAAGGCGCTGAAATGCGGTTCGACAGAGTCGCCACCGAACTTTATTTTTCCCGAATGAACGGGAGAGGAAAATATCGAGAAAACCTCATAAACGCGGAAGGAACACGACCTTCGCAACCATATTCCTGGGTTCGGGAGTCGGTTACGCGAGGGGAAGGTATTAGCACCCCTCACGTCCGTCGTACTCGACGGGAACCTCTTAATTCGAGTTAATGGATGTTAGCTAAACTAAATCTTCTTTTCTCGCTACTAAATGCTAAAGGATACTATAAAGGGATAAAAACACTAGGGGAAAGGGGATGTTTAGAGGATAGGGTGCTCGCCAAGGATTGGGGCCCTTGTGCCTACGTATGCTCATTCGGACGAGAATGAGAAATCAGAGCGTCATAGTTCGACTACGGGTAAGGATGGGAGAAACGGAAGATGGAGGGGATTGTGCTCGCCAAGATCATCGCAATCTTGTGCCTACGTATCTTACATTCAAGAATGAATGAAGAATCAGAGCGTCCGTAGTTCGTGGTAACGACCACGAAAAGAACGGGTTTGAATTGGATTGAAATGGGTACGAATGACGATTACTCGAAGCTTAAGAAAGACTTCTTGTACCCAAGTAATCGGGAGAGCGAACTAAAGACTTGGGACACTCTCTTTTTCATCTTGAAGAATAATGTTATGTTTGAATGGTGTTAGAAATGATGACGATTACTTTAGCTTAAGAAAAATTTCTCGGACCAAAATAATCGGGAGGGCGAAACAAAGACTTGGAACACTCTCTTTTTCATCGTAAGAGAAGTTGTGTTTGAAAGGATGAGGTTGAAATGATGACGATTAATTGAAGCTTAAGAAAGACTTCTCAAATTCCAAATAATCGGGAGAACGGACCAAAGACTTGGTACACTCTCTTTTTCATCGTGAAAGGAAAGTTGTTTGAGTTGGAGATAGTTGAACGAGGTCGAGTTGTTAATGTTATTTAGAGGCGTCAATTGTTCACACCCAAATAAGACAACTCGCATGTAAACAACTGAAAGCAAGATCAAAGACTTGAACCTACTCTTTACACCTTGAAAAGAATTAAATAGTTTTTAATTGATTGATGGTTTTTTTCGAAAATCCGCTTGACGTTGGATCAAGGGTTTGACTCGTTATCACGTGCAAAGCGTGTTGAAAATGAAATTGTTTGAAAAAGAGACCGACTTGACTTACGCATCAAGGGTCGAGTTGTAATAGGTTGATGGCGAATGCGTATGAGCACTCGACTTACAGGTTGTTTGAAAGTGGCTCGATGATGAATCGAGAATTAGTTTGAAAATAGTTTGAATCCGCTCTAGTCCCTATGGGTGCTCCTAGGAGATGAACTAATAATCAAAGAAATGCGAAACATACATCAGAATAGGGAAGGGATACATGTAAGTTACACGGGATTGCACGAAATAAAGGGGTCTCATTGTAAGGTAGCCCAAGAGAAAGCTGTGTGTGTGCATTGTGTCCTAAACTACGCCTTGAGCAAAATCGAACACGACTCAAAATTAGGATACCTGCAAATAACCAATGATACAACAGTCCACCAATTCGGCTTTTAGGATTTCGATAGTTTATTATGTGTTTTCGATTATATGTGTGAAAAAGTATAACAAGATAAATATAACAACAATATTCACAATAATATTTAAAGAAAATTAAATTTAATGGTTAGTGAATCGAATCAGGACATGAAAGATAAATATGGATATGACAATAATAATATAGCAAGATAAATATGATAAATATGAATATGAATATGACTATAATAATGGTTAGTATGATAAATATGAATATGACAATAATAATATAGCAAGATAAATATAACAATAATATTCACAATAATATTTAACGAAAATTAAATTTAATGGTTAGTGAATCGAATCGGGACACGAAAGAATGGATCTCGTCTTAATCGCAAACATAATGCCGATTAATCAAAGGTAGCCTATCACGATCCCAAAGTACGGAAAATGACCCCAATGGTCATTCCCCATAGATTTGAAATCGAGAAGGTTATCAACTTTGATACGCGACGCTTACGAATAAAAGACTTTCATTATTCCAATAATCGAAATAAGATCGGAGAAAGAAGGTGGTCTCAGATCCTTTGTTTCACGTCAATATTTTGACGGCTAAACGGTGGAAACTTCTTCATCGACCCAAAAAGTGATAAAAGGAATAAAATGAAAATATAATCGAAAGTATATCCAATATTAATTTAAAATCTTAACAAAATAAATATGTACATAAAATAAATGAGATCTTAACATAAGTTAACAAAATTATTTCTAAAAAAAAATTATAAAAAAACTTATATTAAACCTTTAAAAGAAGTTCAAAAGATAAGGGGTGTGTGAACTGTGATGTGAGGTTGAATGGAGATGAAGGTATCATCATGGACCTTGAGGCCCATTCAACCTTCTTTAGAAAAAACACACAAAATAAAAGGGGGTATGATTTCAAAACATTGTCGCGAGCCCGAGCCCACTCCGTCCAAACCCCTGAACAAAAGACACCCTAAATAAAAGTCAAAAAACAAATCCTAGTAAAAGACATAAGCCAACGGTTTACGTGTGGAAGAACGAAAAAAAAATCAGAGAAGAAGTTCGTCAACGAACCCCTTCTTTGTGCACGATCCAGCTCAATCTCTTCTTCACGTTCATCAAATTCACGGTTTCAGTCTCTAAACCTTCTTCTATTTCATCTCTATTCTGGGTCTGTGTTGTTTGGGTTTTAGAAGAATGATTTGAAGGTTGTGATTTCAAGAACAAGGATATCGAGGTTAGAAAGGGTTTGGGTTTACTTGTTAATTTTATGGGTTTGATTAAAGATTGATGAAGGGTTATTGTAAACGAAACAGAAGGTATATGAAGAAGGTTGGGTTGAGGAAAAAGGATTTGTTGATTAATGGTGGGAGAGGGGTCGAAAGGAGGTTGAAGATGTATTTGGGGAAGAAGATTGATGAAAGAATATGTGAGTAAGAATTGAGGAAGGTTCACGGAGGTATATGGGTGACCGAAGGAGGAGATTTTTGGGTTTATTGAAGTAAATGGCGGCTAGGTTTCTTTTTAGGGTTAGGGCTTCGGTTGGAGGCTCTCCCAGATGAGAGGTCGTGATTTTGGTTTTAAGGAGGTTTGTGAAGGTTCTTAGTGAGTAAAATGAAGTAGGTTCCAAATCTCTTTCTCTTTCTCTTTAATTTTCTTGCCTTTTTGATGTCTTCTGGCTGTCTTGGTTGTTGTTGCAGGTTTGTACAGGCTATTGTATGTAGCAGGTTTTGTTTGGTTGTGGCAGAACTTGTCTGATGTGGAGCCTGTTTTGGACTGCAGCAAGTTGGGGGTAAAGTACATACCCTGCGTTTTGGCTCATTGGAAGTCCCACTTGCTTTTTCAATTAGCAATTTTGTAATTGTTTTGCTTTTTCCTTGTGTAAATGTTGCAGGTACATTGCCGATGCCTTTGCGCATAAGTCATGTTTCATCTCGCACATTGTTTATAACTCGGTATGCCGATCTTGCTCCTTGCTATTGTAGATCATGATGCCGTTATCGTGGCACTGAGAGGCCGTTTTGCCTCCGCTCCAAGAATAAAACCATCCAGATGAAAGACTGCAGACGTGTAGCCAATATTTGTCTCGATGAATGGTAAAAATAACAACATTTGAATCCACCTCCAATTGCAATTAAGTTTTTTTTAGAATCAAGAGATATAATGCCTTGTTTGTTAGTTTTGCAGGTCTAAGAATTGCAAGTTTCTCAAATCATCAATTACCGTAACATGGTGCTACCGGGCTTCAAGCTTGACAAACTCAAAGAAACCTCATCCCAGCCCAGAGAATTATCCGCAACATCGAAGGATCCATTATCAACAAAGCTTGGCGTGGCTTGTGAAAGTCTTACATAACGGTTATGTCATTGCTTCTGCTGAAGTTGGGATAATGACGGCGATATCGTTGAAGTTCCGGCCTTCTACTGAGGCAAGACATGACGACACCCAAGTGCTCCTTAACAGACCGAGCTAATGTGATTTCTTTTGTACTTTGGGAATCATAGTTTTTTAACAGTGTGATTAATATCTTTGTGTGCTGACTATCCTTTATATTCTCAGGCATACGTAGCTTATGAAATGATCTTGCTTGAGGATGAAACAAAGCTGACGCTTCATTTGGGAAATTTCTTGGAGGTATGAATTTCAACACCTAGTGACTTAGTGTGATTTCTATCTCCTTTGAAATTACATTTATTTTAGAGCTTTGATCTTAATATTTTGCATCTGCAACATGCCTGCAAGTCGTTTAGAGCAGCTGGAGCATGCCTCAACAACATATGCACATCTGAAAACCATTGTGCCACGGTATCTGGTAACTACAATTTTCTTAGTATGATGTTCCAAGATTCTTTCATTTGAGATACCAACGCAAATCCCAAACCTCACTATACGGCCTCTGTTATTACACTGAGTTTGGTCTATTGCAGGTTCATGGCTTGAATCGGGCTTGCCACATTTGGTCGTAAGGTGATGTTCATCCTGTATTGGTGTAATGACTTGAGGTAATACATGAGAATCAGTTTCAGTGTGAAGGCTCGGCGCCGGTGAACTACTGCTCTCTTTCTTTTTGTTGAAATTCACTAATGCCCAAGTTATGGTTTACCCCTTGCACATAACCCACTCTGTGCATTTGCAGGTTTTTTTATGAAACAAACTACCGATAATGCGACACGGGGTAGCGTTGCCGTTAAGGTGCTTGCTGCATCGACTTATGTCCTGTGATTCTTCTGTTATGGCTGTGAAATTAGTATCGCGTAACCACTGTACTTCATACTTCCATTTGAATTTTGTTACAGGTAGGGATGTATGGTTGCCGAGAATCATGGAGAAGTTTGTGCGGGGTTCTGTTGCGAAAATGAAGCATTTTGCGGGAAAATTTGGAACTATGCGCAACTGTCGGCACAACTTTGGAGGTGGCTTGAGACGTATGCTCTACCGTTGGTTTGTATGGGCTTTTCACTTCAGGTACAGGTGTACGGTGTGCGTGTACGATTGTGCTGGTACAAATTCATCATGCCTGCAATTACATGAATTGTGATGGAAGTTTGAAATGGCCTGTAATGTATGTTTCACGACTGCTAGTCATGATTTGTCTTTTCAAAAACTTTGGGCAGGTGATGGCTAATATTTGGCGAGATGAGGCACGCATGTTACGCAAGGAATGGTGAGGCAGGCTGGTGTAGCTTCTAGCAGGTACCGTTTTTTTCAAAAGGTGGAATAGGCGATTCGCAGCGCGTGGGAGCTGTTGCCATGGAAACTTCACACTTGTTTTTTCTTTTTTTCTTAAAAACAGACACTGGATCGTGTGGGCCATGGAGTTCATTTCATTTATGGGACCTTGTTTCATGTGTAATCTTCATGATTTTTATATTGGGCTTTGACTTATGATATTCCTTTCTTTCCTTTTTGAACTTTTATGGCTACTGTTGGTGTGCTTGTTGTACGAATTTCATTATGTTATTGCCAGCTTCGTGAGCATACTCTGCTTTGTCACTTTGTACAAAAAGAAATACTAATTTATTTATGCAGGCATGTGTGAATGCATTTATAAGATAAAGGCATTGACTTCTAAAAGAAAATTGGCAATTTGAGCTTATTATTTTGTGATTTTTGTGATGACAAAACTATTGGGCTTGATGCATCCTCTTGAAATACAGCCCCTTCATTGTTTTGAATATCTTGCCTATGAAATAAAATAGCCTTGAAATACATTGAATGGTTTTGGAACATATGGTCACCATGAATTTTCTCGCCCCCTAACATGACTAGCAATGTGACTTCAATTCTTAAGTACAAAACGACTTAATTATTTCAATCATAACAAACACCACGTCGTGATAATTGAATTGTCACATGGAATAAATATCTTTCAAAATGTGACCTTTGAATAAGATTGAAAAGAGAGTCAACAATAACAAATCCACTTTTAAACCTGATATTAAATAGGGAGTGGAATTATATTGCCATGAACCAAAAATCTCACTATCTTGAAATCTAGAAATGATGCCTTGATGACGCCTTCAAACATGCTCTGTACTAAGAACTCTACGAAAATCAGCTTTAACAAGGCGACTTGAACTATTCCTCATTCAAAGTTATCCCCGCACCTGACCTGACATTTCTAAGTGAAAATAACAACATTTTTGGACTTTTGAATAAAGTAAGTGGGCGAATGTATAGGTGATAGTAATACACAACAGGTAGGACAAATTTGGGGTATGACAGGTGGATTGGTCTCTGATCAATCCTGGAACAACCTGAAACAACCTGTCAACACAAAAGGGTTAGGAAAAAACGACAGAGTGCTCGTTATGCAAATGCTTCATGCAAATGCAAACGTGTGTCTGTGCGTTTGGGAGATTTCCCCCGATCCTAGTGCCTGAGTGCCGGTGCTGATAATAAGAAGTCCGAGTCCAGTCATGGAAATAACATCTCATATATATGAAGAAAGCCCATCAAGGTGGTACACAACGTCAGTGAGTACAAGATGAATCAATAGCATGACCTCAACCAACAAGCCTGGTGATGGTCAACATACAACAATGATCAAACAAAAGGAATACAAATAGTCAAGCACGGCCACGGGCGCGAAACTCTTCTAACAACCCCTTAGTTTCTGGATGACCAGGCCGAGTGAGTAACCTTTTGACGAGTAACTCCCTCTGCATAATGGTGTATTGAAGACCTTCGACCGAATCTTCCCATGCTCCTTCGCCGAAACAATCTTCTAACTCCCGCTTCTTGGACTCGAACGTCAGTTTGCACTCCTTCAGGTTAGCGAGAGCTTTGTTGAGCTGGCCTTCAGCGGCATATCTGCGAGCGGTTCCTTCATCAAACCTCTTCTCACTGGCCTTCACCTGGGCTTTCAACTTGGAGATCTGTTGCATCAGCTTATCCTCCCGCTCCTTCCTGTTGGCTAGGGTGGCCTTCCAATGCTGGTTAAACTTGGATATCCTCTGATACGCTTCATCCACGTGCTGCTTCTTCGTGGCCAATACATCGTTGACAGCTTTGAAGTCTCGACCCATGCGCTCGCGCTCAGCTATCTGCTTAGTCAAATTTGTCCCTAACTGGTTCACCAGTTCTGTCTGCCTTTTGAAGGAATGAATGGCTACGCTTCTCTCGCTTCTAAGTTGAGCCAATTCTTTCTCCAGTTCTTCATTTGCCCTCTTCAATTCATCTCTCTCAGCTAACACCTGATTATGCTGCTGAATAGGCACGGTGGTAGGCTCTTCGATCACCGGAGGACTTTCTGGCTTGGCAAGTGGGAACGGCATCCCTATAGCGTCTGCTCTGGCTCTGATCCACGTCACATATGGAGCGTAGGCTTGACTATTGCTTTTCCCCAGCAATGGTTTTCCCCTCTTACTGATACCATTCCAAGCGCGCTGAAGCTTAGATAACATATCCCCCTCTAGAAGACCAGTGAGGTACAGAGATTCCTGCACCTCTTCATCCTTCGGCGGAGCTCTCAAAGCATAAGCAAACTGTCGGACCAGCAGAGATGGATTATAGTTTATACAACCCTTCCCGCCTATCACAGGCACGTTCGGAAACCCACTGCAGCTGAAGATGATCTCGGTACCCATCCTATCTCTATCAAACCAGGCAATATCCTCCATTGACAGACTCATCAAACGCTCGGACCACACAGCTGTGGCTACCGACGAAGCAAAGGGACCCCTCTTGGGTAGGTGACTATCAAGCCATCTATAGAGCAGGGGCACACAGCACGAGACATTCTTACCCCTTCTGTTCTCGTTTTTGTAGTGGACGAAATGGTAGACATCTCCTATCAGGGTAGAGACTGGATTCCCTGAAGCAAAGATGTGAAATGCGTCGAAGTCTACAAAGTCGGGCATATTGGGGAACAGAATGATGCCATATATGCACAGAGCGAGGATGGCGTTGAACACGACCCAACATCCGTCTTTGGCGCACTACTGAGCCTTTCCCACTAAGAAATGCAAGGAGAAACCGGGAACCTTGTTCCAACTAGACAAGACCAACTCGGAGGCATCTAGGTGAAGTGAAGGAGCTAGACTAGCCAGATTAGGCTCAGCATCCATATGGACAAAGGGCATCTGACTCTTGATAGGCACATCTAACAAATCAACATACTCCTCTAGCGTGGGTGCGAGAACAAAGTCCTGGAAAGTAAAGCATCTCAACGGAGGGTCGTAGAACTGCAGCAGAGTGTGCAACCCATTTAACTCAAATGCAGAAGGTTTACGAACCAGACTGAGCAGTTTGCCGTAAGACTTTCTGAACTCATCTCTCACAGAATCATCTGCTAAAGCAATCAAACCAGTCAGCAGAACAACATCAGGAACAGGGAGCTTGTAAGCCACGGTCTTCCTCAGAGAACCCATAATAACATAATAGGAGGCAAGAAATCCTGAATCGGGGGAAACGTTACCTGCAAGACAGACACACGTTAATGAAATGCAAATGAGTATGCAAAGAAATGTAAAATGCAATCATGCAGCAGGAGATCAAGACGACTGTGCTGTGGAGATTCTGTATCAACAAAACCATAATCCTGCTCTATCAAGAACAACCACTATATCTGATAATAAGAAAACCCTGGCATTGGACCACAAGTCTGCTCACACATCTGATAATAAGGACCTCTGATACAGGACCAAAACTCTGCTCTGTCAAGAACAAACATACATCTGCTGGTGAGATCCTCTGATCCCAACCATAAATCTGCTCTGTCAAGAACACACATACAACTCTGGAGATAAGGTCCTCTAATACAGGACCATAACTCTGCTCTATCAAGAACAGACATACATCTCTGAAAATAAGGACCTCTGATACAGGACCATAACTCTGCTCTGTCAAAAAACAATCGTATATCTGATGATGAGAACCTCTGATACCAACAAAACTGATTCACTATCAAGAAAACCAGGTAGTCTGAAGGTTAAGGTTTCCTGCAACAAACCCAACCCCGCTCACAGGTATGGACCTAAATTGACACAAGTTCGGCATCCTATGCGGTCATCAGCGTCACCGACATTCAAGAGGGGTGATACGATACCCAGAAGGTGTGGCATCACCAGCTCATGAAGCGGCCTCACTCGGCTGAATTCCAAATGATCGGTCCCTAGAGTCGACAATCCTCCAAACCAACAACCCCCTCAACCCAAAGGGTTGAAAAAAAAGTCAACCGGGAGAACCTCGTCTGAGCGTGGATTTCATGAGACACTAGTGCCTGCCAAGCAAGCACGCGCCCACTAATTTCCACAACTAATGCTAGGTTCACTCAAGCCTGGGTCTGGCTTCTCACTCATCAGAATGCCCCTCCCCCAACAGCACAGATAGTCATATCATACTGAAAATAAAATGCGGGAAATAAAGTGCGATAAATAAACACAACCCAACAATTAATCATACAAGCGCTAGGATTGACTCTCGCAGGGGATGTTGGATCCCAAAACTGACTCGCATAAGGGACGTTAGATCCCAGGAAACCATCAATTCCCCAGCAGAGTCGCCAGCTGGCGCTTCCGCGAAAATAAGGTGCCGGCAAAACAGAAGAGTCGCCACCTTTCGTTATTTATCCCTCAGAACGGGAAAGGAAACGATCGGAAAAACCTGACGAATAGGTATAAGACAAGGTCATCGCAACCATTGTCTGGGTTCGGGAGTCGGTTACGCAAGGGGAAGGTATTAGCACCCCTCACGTCCATCGTACTCGATGGGATCCACGCTTGTTGTGTTTACTGGACGGGTTGGTTTTATCTATCTACCTATCAAGGCTGGCTTAAAAAGAAAAGAAAAATGACTCGGCAAAGCATCGCTCTTTATGCCTACGTATTCTCATCAGAGAATGAGAAATCAGAGTCAACGTAGTTCGGCTAACTACGGGTTACGGGGGGAAGGTGGCTCACCAATACATCAGTATTATGCCTACGTACTCTCAACAGGCATGAGAGATCAGAGCTTACGTAGTTTGGGATAATACAGATTATGGCTTTAGATTCATCTATTTTATCGAGTAGGGTTAAACAGCAGTTCCAGCAGTTAGGGACAAAGCCTGTTTGTGGTGGCGCTGAAGTTTAACGACACTCTTTTCTTCAGAAAAGCTTCCTTTGAATTATGGGCCCACGGGGCAAAAGGGTTTGAAGTTTGTTTTCTGTCTTTTACGGAAGAACTGTTTTTTATGGTTGTTTGCAACTAGTATCGCACTAGAGACTATGACCTGAGAGTGAATGCGTCGCATGTCACCCAAAGGGTGCCATACTAAACATCCAGACTGTTGAAAAGAAGCTCTCCAACAATCCTTTCTCAGATAGCTTAAGGCTCGTAACGTACGACGTCAGTTAACCTATATTACTGTATTTTAATTTGTTTTGAGATAAGAAGAGAGAACAGGCTCAACTAAGGGGAGACTATCAAGTCCTAATGTTGTCATGCCAAGGATTCATCCTATGGTTAAGGTTTGAAACAGGGAACTCCTAGAAGTTATCATGCATAGGTTTCAACCTAAAGTTCTAATCATCACTTCTTTATCAAAGGAAGCGAGATTCCTAAGGGATCATGTCAATGATAGACAGAAACAGATAAAGCATCAGCTTAAACAGTAAACAGTAAACGACTGTAAAATGCATGCAATGCAAGTGAGGGAGGAAATGTGTGTGGGGCATTAGCTTCCACAAGCTCATCTCAACCTCAAGCCAGATATGAATAACTGCAATCATACAGAGGAAATAACATGCTATCAAGCAAACACAATAACTGCAATCATACAGAAGAAATAACATGCTATCAAGCAAACACAAACCACATAGGCAAGGGAGCAGGGCTCTACCGAATACCAGCAAGCAAAGCCATACAGTAAAAATACAAGCAGAGGGAGCAACTCAACCTCTAGTGCAGTCATGCTCCTAGCTTAAAGTCAATCTAGATATGAACTTATTCTAATGCATCAAACAAGTCAAACAAGGCACATCAATACAGAAAAGAAAACAGATCAACAGCTTCCACAATAATGCTCTCCTCAGACAGCAGTTCAGTCATCAGTCTTCAACCACCCTCCAAGGCTATCATCTTCAATAGCAAGTATCAACTTGCTTCTACAAGCTTCTAACACATAAACCATAAGTATCAACTTATTCTCTCCTCCTTAAGCCTCAGCTTTTCACTCAATCTCAATTGGATCTTCTTCACAAGTATCAACTTGGTCTTCTAGCTTTAGCTCTCTTTGATTTACCAGTATCACCTAGTTCCTCTCCATCTACAAGCTTCATCTTCTCAAGGTAATCTTCAATCACATGGAAGTATCAACTTCATCCTTCAATCTTCTTCAAGCAAGGAACTCCATCCTTTAACAAGGGAGAAAGACTCATCTATCAAGAGCAAAGTTGGGATGATTGGTAGCAGAGTGAAGACCAAAGGTCACCACTGAGCATCCTGTCATCAGAGAAAGGGACCCTTAAAGGTTCTACCAATTTGCAAAGAGCCACACATCCTACCAAAGGAGGGATGAGGCCTTTACAAAGGTACCTTTCATCATAGGGAAGAATGGAAGTGATCAACATCATCCATGTTTATGAAGGAAGAGAACTATCTAGAAGCTCTGCCTACAAAACCCTAATCTTAACCTAATCAACACTACACCAAAAGAAGGGAAGATATTCACATCCAAGCCTCCTCAAGAAATCCAATGCATCTTCAACTTGCCTCCATCATCATCCAAGAACAAGCAAAGCAAAACCCTAATCTAAGGGAACTAAAGAAGTTAATCTTGTTGAGTTAGTGCCTTAGAATCATCTAAAACTAGCACTTAAGCTAAAATCAATCAAAAATAGTAAACTATATTATAAATTTCTACAAAAATTCCTAAGGGATCCTAATTCAATTAAGAATGCCTCATATAAAAACCAGGGACTAAATCATCTATTAAGTCCTAAAATTAAGTCCTAAATCCAAAGGTATCAACCATAAACCCTAAAAATGGAGCTTCTAAAGGTTTCAACCTAAACTACCACCTATGTTCATCACAAAAATGTGAGAAACATCTATGGGGAGCATGCATATCTATGCTAACTACTCACAAAAAATCAAGATCAAAATCATCATCACATCATCACACAAAATTCCACAAAATCAAGTATCAAACATGACTATTTTAATATCAATTAAAATGTAAAAATTCCCATAAAATCAGAAAATGCTTGAAATAAAAATATTTTTTCCCTAAAAAATACTAGATTCAATCATGAATCTAATGCAAAAAGAATGGGGTCAATTGGATCATTTTTCCATTTTTTATGATTTAATCAATAACCATGTATAAAATGAAAAATTAAAGAAAATCAAAATAAAATAATAAACACACGGTGCAAATAGTAGTAAAATCCAGTTCAATTCATGGATTAGGCCATCAGGGGGGTGTGGTTATCAGTTATTTCACAAAGCCCAAAACACAACTTAAATGAAACACTGCGTTTCATCACTCAGAACTCTTCACAAATTGAAATCCATTCGTGGCCATTGGATCTTCATCTGGTCAAAGGTCTCAGCCCCATCCAATGGCTCTAAAGTCATCTTCTTCGTTTTGAATCTTTGAACCTCGCGCACAGCCACGGCCACCGCCGGTGGTACTCCGGTCATCGTCCCAAACCCTAACTCTCTCCACAGGCCTCCATTCCAAGAGGTCTCTACATGAAACTCACTCCAATTTTCACAAGGAATCTTCCTATGCCATTTAATCATGCTAACAGTTCAAGAATCCAAGCATACCAATCTCAACCGAAAATTCCATGAACCGTAATTGGTCACTAATCTCCAAATTGATGATCCAGAAATCTTCCTATACCATCCTATTATGCTTCTAACATAACAATTCATCTTAATTCTACCTAATTTAAGCCATAGCACAAGAGTTGCATACCTGGTAAATTTGAACAAACAGAAGGGTTGGATCTTCAAATCAGCCTTCAAGAACTTGCAGAATCCTTCACTGAATCACAATAAATCTTCTTTATGCAAAGAAAAAAGTTGAATCTTCTTGAATTATCAAATCCGATTCTGAGTTGCAAGCTTCACTCTCCAATGGCTACTTCACAATTATTCCACCACAATGCCTTGAATTTGATCTGGAATTGATCACCAACCTCAGAGCAAGCTATTGAGATCAATTTCTTGGATTGAAAAGGCCTCTAACCTTGTAACCAATTTGGATTTGCAATGAGAAAGTTCAAAGTGCAAGCTCAGTTTTCTCTCTCAATCATCACCAAAAAATGATCTGAACCACTTCTATTCCATATATAGAGTGTGTAGGGATGATCTAGAACCCTCTAGATCCTTCCATGGAGAAATTCAATCTCTCATGACATGAGAAGTTCACTTATATGCCATGGTGTGCATAATCCTGTTAACTGCTTGAAATCATTCTCAATTCCTTCCAATTTCTCCCCTCATGACATTTTGGAAGTGTTTGGCTTGCAAGGGATCTTGATCATGCCTTGAATTTGAGTTTTGCACATGTTAATTATGATTTAAGTAACTACCTTTCAAAGCAAGTCCACTAATTGAACTTCAATTCAAAAATGTGGCTAAACCAATGTTCTTAAAATGCTTTTTAGAGTCAAAATGACCTATTACATGCCTTGGTTTGGATGTGTAGATCAAAAGTATCAATTTCCAACTTTGGTTCATTTAACTTATACCCTCATTTTAGGTCATTTTTGCAACTTTGAGCTACAAGCAAATTCGACATCTCATGACCTCTTGAATAGCCTTAAAACATCATTTTGAACAAGTTTGATGTTGAACATTTTCTCATTTGAAGCTTGGAAATAGGAGTTATGGCCTTATGGTTGAAATGATCTATAATCTCCAAATGACCAAAATGCCCTTGACTTGTCAAAGCCATAACTTGAGTTCTACAAATCCTATAAAGGACTTATAGTACTCTCTAGAACGCTAAGAGGATAAGGAACAACATTCATGTTGACCAAAAGTTCATAGGAATCATCCTTCTAGGGTAAAAGTTTCATGCAAGCTGGGCAACTTTCAAGCCCCCAAACTCACATACCTCAGATGACCTGTAACTTGTCAAAGTCATAACTTGAGTTCTACAAATCCTATCAAGGACTTATAGCACTCAAATTAAAGCTAAGATCATGCTCTACAACATTCACGTTGGGGGTAAGATGAGATGACAATCCCATCTTGAGCTAAATTGCCCTGAAGATAGGGGTCAAACTAGGGGATTTTACACTGTCAAGCCTTAGAAACCCTAGCCTGAAAACTTCTCAAACTCTTCAATCATGATGAGTTGACCTTGGAATCATCCTTATGACATCTCAATGTATCAATCCATGATCACATGGATCTTGGATTAGGTCTCAACCTTGTCCAAATCATCAGTTGACTTAGGGTTGACCCAGTCAAACCCTAATTGCACCACTCATGGCTGAGCCTTCTTAATCTTGCACAATGACCTGTCTAGGCCTCAAAGTGATCTTCAACACTTCTCCTGAGCTCTCTTAAGACCTCAATTCCATCCTCATGGTCTCAGAATCATCTGATGGCTCCCCTCCACTCTCAAGTTAGGAGGCACACACTCTTGGTTTCAACCACTCTCTCTGAGAATCTTTTAACTTCTCTGACAAGGATATCAACCCTTGAACACCTGAATAACCTTCTTAGCTAGCTTCAAACTCTTGTGTAGCCCTTGATTGGTAATCATACCTCTTGATCTCCTGCATACATGTCAATGAAATGCAAATGATAATGCTAATGTGCATGAAATGAAACATAAGCTAGGTAAAGAAATATTGGGCAAATTTTGGGGTGCAACAATTGTATCAAGAACAGAGAGTATTGGTAAGAAATAAATTACCTAATGAAGCACCTCCAATGGGCCTTCAGATGACGCTCAAACTTGTGGAAAATGTGCAGAATCCTTCACTGATCATCAATGGTGCTTCTGCAATCCTTGATTTGGCTTGAAAGTGGCTTAATCTTCAAATTTGAATTTCAATTTTGCTCCACTTTTTTCTAACTGAATTCTGTTATGATTGGCTCCAAAATCCATTTTTTCTGTTAGGAATCATCAAAGAGATTATATACAATGGATATTGATCTATTTTAGGCCCAATAGAAGCCCATGGGAGTCCAATTGAATTTTCACTTTTTCTCACTTGAAGCTTCATCATGTTCATCAAAGCAGAGCCTGAATGCCTCTCATTTGGTTCCTTTCACTTGCTTGAGGTGTAAGGAATATGTATGGCTGAGATTAAAGCCTTGGAAATGCATCAATGGTTGATTTGAGTTATGTTACTTCAAAGTGAAGTAACCTTGAATTTGGCCATAGAAATGGATTCAAACTTGATTTGTAATGTTGCCATTGTATTTAGAACATCATTTGGACTAAAAAAATGTACCAACATGACATGAATTGGTTTAAATGGCATTTGATCCAAACTAGCCCTTTTCAAGCTTCCTTTCATGAAATTTCTCTCACACATTCTCCTATCCAAGCCATGTCAATGATCTCTTGAGGTTTGGTTGAGAAAATGACCCCGTTTGGAGCAAATTTCAAGTTGGACAAATTTGCATTTGAGGTATGCAAAGTGGTGAAATGGACCTATAATGAAAATGACCTGTAATCTTACTTTCCCAAAATACCCTTGACTTGCAAGCTTCATATCTTGAGTTCTACAAATCCAAATGAGGACTTTTAGTACTCTTTGGAAAGCTAAGATCATGAGGAACAACATTTAGGTTTGGGTCAAGATGAGGAGAGACATCCTTCTAGCTCAAAAAAGGCTTGGAAGTTGGTTGACTTTTGTTGACCAAAACCACATTCATCTAAGGACCTGTAACTTGTCAGCATCATAACTTGAGTTCTAGAAATCATATGAATGACTTCTAGTACTCAAAAGAAAGCTAAGAATATGCTCTAAAAGTTTCATGTGGATATCAAGATGAGATGAAACTTGTATCTTGAGTTATGTGGTCTTGAAGTTAGGCACTGAAATAGGGGATTTTACACTATCAAGCTTAGAAACCCTAGCTCAATAACTTCTCACACTCTTGAATATCGATGAATTGATCTTGAAATGATCTCTTAGGTGTCTCAGCACAACATTCCATGATCATAATTTCTTGGAATTGAGTCTTAATCTCCTCAAGACTCACAATTTACAAGGTGAAAACCCTAGTTGCACCACCTTTGGCTGTGGCCTCTTGTAATTTATATAATGGCTTTCCCAAGCTCTAAAATGACCCTCAAGGTATCCCATGAGCTTCCTTAATGCTTTATACCCACATCCATGGATCCAAAATCATCTACTGAGCTCTTCATGGCCTCTAAGATAGCTTTCTGATGGTGATGATAAACTCTTGAATAGCTTGAATATCACCTCTTGATTAGGCTTAGACCTTGATAATCTTTTCTTGATGAGTACACCCCCTTGATCCCCTGCAAATAGGCTATGATATTCAAATGCTAATGATAATGCTAAGGATATGAATGCAATGAAACAAAAGCCAGTTAAGAAAAAAGGTTAGGCAAATTTGGGGTGTAACACCTTGTGGTTGTTATCATCGGATGATTATAACTTCGTATGACTCTTGATGCTCGCTTTTATTTAGCGAAGGCTTGGCAGCGATGTCAGATGCCCTTATCTTCGGGTCCGATGCAAAGATTTTTATCCCCTACAAATATCTGACAGCGATGTCAGATGTTTCTCAGGTTTACAGATGCCTGACAGTGATGTCAAATCTTTGTTTACTTTGCGGAGTCCTGGCAGCAATGCCAGACGTTTATTAACATGATGTTTGCCTGGCGGCGATGTCAGGTATTTTCTCAATATTGTGTTTGGTTTGGCGGCGATGTCAAACGTTTTTCTGGTGGCGATGTCAGATTTTTTATTAACATGGTGTTTGTCTAAAGGCGATGTCAGAATTTTATCTACTTTGTGATTGTTTGACGGCGATGTCAGACGTTTACCAGAAGTGTGATTATTTGACGGCGATGTCAGATGTTTCTATTTTTACTGATGGCGAGGTCAAAGGTTTCACAGATTTGTGGTTATCTGACGGCGAGGTCAGGTTCTCTTATCAGATGTTGTGGTTTTCTGGCGGCGATGTCAGATCATTTGGTTTTCCGGCGGCGATGTCAGATTATTTGGTTTCTGGCGGCGATGTCAAATGTTTTGGTTTTTTAGCGGCGATGTCAGATTATTTGGTTTTTGGCAGCGATGTCAGATGATTTAGTTTTCCGACGGCAATGTCGAATGTTTTGGTTTTCCAGCAGCGATGTCAGATGTTTTGGTTTTCTGGCGGTGATGTCAGATGATTTGGTTTTCCAGTGGCGATGTCGGATGTCTTGGTTTTCTGGCGGCGATGTCAGATATTTGTCTACTTTGTGGTTTTCTGGCGGCGATGTCAGATGTTTATCAACTCTGTGGTTTTCTGCCGGCAATGTCAGGTGTTTCATCAGATTTATGTTGATCTGGCAGTGATGTCAGATGTTTATTAGATTTGGTTTCCGGCGGAGATGTTGGGAGTTTCGGGTTTCTGGCGGCGATGTCAGATCATTTGGTTTTCCGGCGGAGATGTTGGATGTTTTGGTTTTCTGGCGGCGATGTCATATTATTTGGTTTTTGGCGGCGATGTCAGATGTTTTGGTTTTTTGGCGGCGATGTCAGATTATTTGGTTTCTGTCGGTGATGTCAGATGTTTTGGTTTTTGTTGCACCCCAAAATTTGACCAACCGGGTCTCGCATTTGGCTCGATGTTTCGACGCATAACCGCATTCGCATCTGCATATTGCATACATTGCATGGTTCATTTGTTTTGATTTTATCAGGGATCACAGCTCTCGTCTCGTGTTTCAGGTGTTTTTGATCAGTAGAATCGATTTTTGGGATATTTCGGTGCCCGTTTATTTTTACCGATTATTTTTGTGTCGTTCGGTGCTCATTTTGTCCCTCTGGGAATTATGGTGATTTTTCTGGATTTTATAGGATTTTTTAGGGTTTAAATAGCTTTTAAATCATTTTTAGGATTTAATAGAATTTTTGATATTTTTAATTCTCTTTAAATCATTTTTTTAGCATTTTATAGAATATAATAGATTTAATTCATTTTTAGAATATTATTAGAATTTAAATAGATCTTAAATAGTTTTAATTCTTTTAAATAGATTTTTAAGCATTTTAGATATTTTCAACTAGCTTGTTAATCATTTTAGAATATAAATAGGATAATATAGATTGTCTTTTAAATAATATAGGGTAATATAGTTTTAGAATATTAATAGAATTTAATGGCATTTTTAGAGCATATTAGGTGGAGTTTAATATTTTTAAATAATATAGAGTAATATAGAAATTAATAGATTTTAAATAGTTTTAATATTCATTTTTAGAATAATAAATAGATTTTTTCATTTTATTTTCTGTGATAGTCTTTTTTTTAGAAGATAATATAGTTTTATTAGAGTTTTAATTAGGATTTACAGAATTTAATTAGATTAGTTGTAATAATTAATTAGATTCATTTTCCATTAACTTCTAATACAGTTTTTGTGAGTTTTCTTCAGTTTTCGCAGGCCCAGTGATTTGGTAAAGGCCCAGCAGTTTTTTTTCCAAGTTTTTTGTCCAGAATAGTCAGAAAAAGTCCAGCGATTGAGTCCAGAAAATCCAGCGTATTCCAGCACAATCCAGTTCCTGCTAGAACCTTCCAGAGGCTTCCAGCGAGTATCAGCCTTTAAAAGCCAGCAAAGCCACGTGTAATAAGGGGAGAGGCCCCACTTTTTCATTTCCCAGCACGCCACGTATCCTCAGCCTTCTCTCTCTCTCAGCCACGCATGCTCCCACGTGGAGGGCATGCAGCCCTCTCCTCCACTTCCTCCACCCACGCGTCACCACCAGTGACTCCCACCGGAGAACGGTCACCGGCCGGCCTGCATGGCCGGCGG
This sequence comes from Lathyrus sativus, assembly GCA_963859935.3. Taxonomy (NCBI): domain Eukaryota; kingdom Viridiplantae; phylum Streptophyta; class Magnoliopsida; order Fabales; family Fabaceae; genus Lathyrus; species Lathyrus sativus. The sequence goes on along the minus strand of OZ012735.1, from coordinate 341,737,161 downwards.
CCGCCGTAACCCTCACCGGCGACCATCAAACCCAGAAAACCCTCCTTGATCTTCATCTTCTTCCCCGCGTCTCCACCACCAACCGCCACCAGAAAACTCATCAAGAAACTCAGAAAAAAAACCAGAACGATGAAGATTCATCGTCTTCAACAAACTGTTCATCAATCCTCATGATCTTCCCAGGAACTTCATCAATCGTCTTCTTCAGAAGCAAGCTCCAACGAACCTCAGTTCAGCAAACCCTCATTGTCGTTCATCCTTCATCACGATCATCCCAGAACATCATCAGAAAGGATGAATGTTCATCAGACCTTCACCGTGGTCTTCATATCATCTCCAGGTCTTCATCAAGCTTCATCAGATCTAGATCTAAGATCTTCATCAAACACGAACAAGATCCAGATCTTCATATCCTCATCGTCTTGTTTTTCCAGAATCCATCAACAATCAAGAATCAGCTTCAGAAACATTCATCACCCGTTCTTCTTCCATCTCCAGAAGAACGTCAGCAAGAACCTCCTCAAGCCATTTCCATACATTGCCTTCGATTACCACAAACAAAGAATCACCAAAACTTCATCAGATCTAGGTCTAAATCTTCATTAAACACGAACGAGATCCACAAGTTCTTCACAATCCATCAGCGTTCATGGAACTTCAACCATTTTTTGGACGTCTTCAGTTCGTTTGTCAAGAACACCCAAGAATCTTCAACTGTCTTTCCAAGAGTTCGTACAAATGCTAATCTTCAGCAATATTGGTGAGGTTCTCGGTGTGAAGAAAGTGGAGAGGAGACGGAAATGGATTTCATCCGGTGAGGAGTGGAGTTGAGTACGGCGGCGCAGTGGAAAGGGAGAAGGAGCTAGGGTTTTCAGACCCTGAAAGTGAAGAGAAGGTTGGGTTAGGGAGATTGGGCTCAGGGCCCAGTTCAGTTTTTTTTGACACACGCCCCTCACGTTTTTGGAACAAACGCTGGGCCTGAGCCCAATACCACCTGCTCCAGCGCCTCCCAACTCAGTTACACCCCCCTATGTTTTTCCTGAAGCCTTCATTGGGCTGGGCCCTTTCAGTGTGTTTTTTGTTGTTTTATTTTCTACCTATCCCTTGTAATCCAGTACCCCCCTCCCTTGTATTTTATATTTTGTTTCTTATTTTCTTTGAATTAAAAGAATATTAAGAAAAAAATAGATAGAAAAAAAAGATGAAAAGAAATATTATAAGAAAAAATAAAAGAAAAAATATCAAAAGAAAAAGAAATGAAAAGAAATATTGTTGAAAATAAAGAGAAATATTGTGAGAAAAAATAGAGAGATATTGTGAAGAAAAATAGAGAAATATTGTGAGAAAAAATAGAGAGATATTGTGAAGAAAAATAGAGAAATATTTGTGGAAAAAATGGAGAAAAATATTTTGAGAAAAATATGAGAAAAGAAAAGGAGAAAAAAGGAAAAAAATATTAAAGTGCCGATTTAATATTTTTAAAGCATTTTCTTTTAGGATACTTTCATAGACTTTATTGTTTCGACTTTTAGGTTAGAATTAGAGGCCCATTTGTTAGGGGGCTATTTTCATTCAACTTTTCAGGATAGAATAGGATAGCGTTTCCTAGGAGATTTATTTCGATATTCAACCCATTGTAATCCTTTTTCAGAGATGAATAAAACGATATTTGAGTTGTGGTCCGATAGTAGCCGAACTACAGCTGCTCTGATTCTTCGTACCAGACGAAGATATGTAGGCATAGGATGCGATATCCTAGCGAGCACACTAACGACTAACCTTTGTTCTCTCGCGGCTGTGCGATCGAGACTTTCCCGCTGACGATTAATTGAGTACCCTTTTTCTCTCTTGCCCAAGTGCATTTGAGACTCAGCCATAGTTTTGACCATAGGTTCCCGACCCTGTGAAACCAGTTGTTTTTCTCACTGCTGTGTGAGAATGTTTGTCTAGCCGTAGTTAGTCTGAACTACGTAAAGCTCTGATCTTCCATCCAGTGGAAGTACGTAGGCACAAGACGCGAGGTCTTGGCGAGCCAATTTTCCCCGTAGTCTCGAACTACGTTGACTCTGACTTTCTCTCTCGAGAATACGTAGGCATAGAGTGCGATGCTCTATCGAGTCAATTCCCTCCCGTTTAGATTTAGCAGCCGTAGATAGATTGTTTTGCATCCAGTAGACAACCCAAGCAAGCGTGGATCCCGTCGAGTACGACGGACGTGAGGGGTGCTAATACCTTCCCCTTGCGTAACCGACTCCCGAATCCAGGTTTTGGTTGCGATGACCATACCTTTTCCCGTCTTTGCGAGGTTTACTTCGAGCGTTTCCTTTCCCGCTCTGAGGGATAAATAACGCACGGTGGCGACTCTTCTGTCAGCCGGCGCCGATTTTCGCAGTAGCGACAGCTGGCGACTCTGCTGGGGACTGCGATAGTTCCCTATGCGAGTATCTGCTGGGGATCCAACGTCCCCTGGCTGCTAAGGACTGCGATAGTTCTTATGCATGTGGGATCCAACGTCCCCTAAGAGAGAGTCAATCCTAGCGCTCGTTTGCTTGTCTATTTGGGGCTTATTTATCGATATTATCTGTTGTTGTTGGGCTGTTACGGGTATTCTATGATTGAGATAAGCCGGACCTGGGCTCGAGTATGAGTATACACCTAGATATAGTTGCGGAGAAGTAGTAGACGAACCTGTCTGCTGAGCAGGCGCAGTTCCCTACGAAAATTCGCACTCGGACGAGGTTCTCGCAGAGGTGCTCCTTTCCGGTCCTGAGGATCTGAGGGGAGTCCAGACGTGAGGATTGTCGACTCTGGGAACCGATCAATTGGAAGTCAGCTAAGTGAGGCCTCTTCATGAGATGACGATGCCACTCCTTCTGGGAATCGTATCATTCCTCATGAAAGTCTGTGACGCTGACGACCGCATAGGATGCCGTACCTTGTCAGATATAGGTCCACACCTGTGAGTGGGGGGGTTTTTTTGTGCAGGAAACTCGACTTCCAACCTACCCGTTATATTGGTCCTCTTTTCAGAGAACGTCTCCGTCAGCAGCGCAGCAGTATTCAGATTTTGTGTGGGGGCTGTGGTCCCATTGTTTGCTGCATTTTGCATATCATATGCATATCAGTGTTGCATTGCATATCATCCTCCAGCTAGCCAGAGTTCTGATCCAGCCTTTGTTTCCTGAAGGTGATTACCCGGAGTTTGGATTGAGCAGCTGTTGATTGTCAGAAGACCTACCTAGGGGTTGAGTAGATTTGAGCAGAATCAAGTGTCGAAGTCAGCTGAAGATTATTGGTAGCTATGTCTGAAGGCAATTTCCAGTCTCCTAACACCTTGGCAGGGTTCACTATGGCGTCCAACCCTCTGTATGACTCCATGGAAGATTCCCCGCAAGTGAACAACGTTGCTGCAGACCAAGTTGTACAGCCTTCTGTTAAGAACCGGGATCGACATGAGCAGTTTGTTGCCCAGAATGAGCGTCCTCCTCCTGTCAACAATCAAGGTGTTGCTTTCCCTGTGATGAATTACCGAAGAGATATTCCAGCAGCTGGGATGGTAGATCCAAGAGCCCTTGACGATGGTAGAAGAGTCCGAGTGTTGGAAGAGCAAATGAAAGCTTTGAAAGCCAAAGATGCTGTCAACCTGGATGTTGTAGGCATGTGTTTGGTTCCTGACCTGGTGTTGCCTTACAAGTTCAAAGTGCCGAAATTTGAGAAGTACACGGGAGATAGCTGCCCGAAGCTGCATTTGATGATGTTCTGTCGAAGAATGACTGCGTTTGTGCGAAATGACAAGTTGATGATCCATTGCTTTCAAGATAGTCTGACTGGGGCATCTTTGAGGTGGTATATGCAGTTAGAGAGGAATCAGATTCAATCATGGATGGATTTAGCCAGAGCTTTCCTGAAGCAGTACGATTACAACCTAGACATTGCTCCTTATCGCATGCATTTGCAAGAGTTGTCTCAAGAGATCAATGAACCTATCAGGAAGTATGCTCAGAGATGGAGAGAATTTGCTGCTAGAGTGCGTCCCCCGCTGTTAGACCAAGAGCTGGCAAGCATGTTTGTAGATTCCCTACAATATCCGTACTTCAAAAGATTGCTCGGAATTCCGGCAAGTTTCTCTGACGTGGTAGCATTAGGAGAACGCCTTGAGTACTCCATAAGAATGGGGAAAATTCAGATTACTTCATATGATCAAGCTGGTGAAACTGAATACCCTTGTGACTATCAGAGTGAAGAAGAAGTTGTGATCGACTCAGTCATGCCAAAGGTTGAATATCCTCCAAGCGAATCAGTGAATTTTGTTGGTTCATCATCTTATCAGAGATCAGTACCTCCCGTGGCTTGTTATACTGAACAGACAGCCGTGCCTGGGGCACTCTATCAGGAATCTTATGTCGCTTCCATTGCAAATCAGCGAACTCGTGGCCGAGGTTATCAGAATCAGCGTCAGAATCAGAACAGACCTCGCAACAACTTGGAACGAAGGAAAGCTCCTTTTCACCCAGTGCCGATGCCGTATAGCCAGTTGCTACCATCTTTGATCCAGAAGTCTTTGGTGGAGCCGAAAGCTCTTAAGCCAGTTCCAGAACCTTACCCTCCTGGGTACAATCCCCACGTTCAGTGTGGTTATCATGGTGGCTCCCCGGGGCATTCGACGGAAGATTGTAAAGCATTTCAGGCGAAGGTACAGCAGTTGATTGATCAGGATCGCATTTCCTTTCGAGAAGGATTTCTGTTTGTTCATCCCTAACCGCTCAGCTGTCTAAGCTCGTGACTCGGAAGGTGTTCCCCAGCATAAGCTAGTGGTTCAGACAGGCAGGCGCCTCAGCAGTGGCAGTTCTCAAGCTTTTATATCATTTGCATTTGTAGTTTCTTTTCTATTAGTTACTACCTGCTTTTAAGCATTGTATGTTTTGAATGGTGATAATAATAAAGTGATTATGCATTTTTCTGAATTAATCATGTCGCTGTCGCTCATTTATTGCATTACACTGACACTTGCATTTTATTCACTCCATTTTTTCGCTGTGACTAGCAAAGTTAGGAGGGAGGATGACGAAACTGAAACTCATAACCGATGATTGTATGCTTTCAGATAAGACCGTACCGATGACGTACAAGGCATTGTTTCAAATTCCCCAAACACTGGAGATATAAGGAGTTAGTCCATTGTTAACCACTTCGAGCCAGGAAGTAGAAGTTTTTTCGGACTTATAAACCCTCACGTCTTAACCCGGGGCAGGGTAGCTGTCAGTTAGCTTGACCGAGCATTCAAGTCTTACAGAGGAGTGTTGTCTTTCAAGGACCAATCAGTTGATACCTTTCAAGAGGTCAAACCTCACCTATCAGGAGTGAGACAGTTACAATCCTTTCGGAGCAATCAAGACAATCAGTGTCGCACGACTTTGTTCCAAAAGAAAGAAGGAAAGAAAGCCCGCTAAGTAAAAAGAAAGAAGATGGGAAAGCTAATACTTAGGCAAAAATCAGGGCATCCCGCTGGACTTCAAAAGAAATCGAAAAATCGAAAAGAACTCAGAATGAGTCAGTCCAGGCAAAAATTAGGGAATCAAAAGAATGAAAAAGAGGGTTAAAAAGAAATTTTCCCCAGCAAATCACAAAGTCGTGTACACAGACACCGAAAGCGAAGAAAGAGTAACTGTCACTCTAGAAGAAAAGCTTGTGAATTCCTTAACTGTGGTTCTTACCATTCAACATACTTCTCGAAGAGGCGAGCGCTCGTGCCAAGTTAACTGAACCTTAGGATCGGAGATCATCACGTAGAAGGGGTGGGAACAAATCAAATTTGAGCCAAATATCCTTTGTTTCACGAACCGTGAACCCGACCACGATACAACCCTTAAAAGACCTAATTGAGGTAGGGTTATTCTGAAGCGCATTACGATAAGGTTGAGTAACCTGACTCCTTCTTGACTTGCTAGTCACATCTTTGTTCACTGACCACGTACGCACTACGTTTGAACTTTGAAGCATTCGTCACTCTCAATCATATGCATGTAAATGAGTGACAGCTCAAATTTTTTCAAAATCTGCATGAGCACTGCATTAAGATTACCATTCGTGGACAGACAATTCTAATTGCAGGTTAGTAGTTGACATGAAAGAAATTCCAACAGGAGTAATCAAGCAGGACTGAGTAATTCAGCAGTCTGAACCAGAATGGTGAATGTTGTGAAGCCTTGTGAATCAGGGGCATTATCTTCCAGTAAGTTCAGTATCAGTCAGTCTGGGGACAAGTCCCGAAGTTCCAGTTGAGCAGGGGCAGTTTGTTTGAGAAGCAGTTGATCAGAGTGAGTCTTCTCGAGAGCCAATCAGGGGCAATTATGCAGAGCGCTGAGATTTGAAAGTAGATGCTTCCAATGGATAATCAGATCGGGTTGAGTCGCTAGAACGCTCATTCAGGGGCAAGTCATCGCAGAGAATGTTGAAATCAATTGGGTTGTTAGGTGTTTAATTGGAGATTGAATTCTGTTGTCATACAGATACCGGGGCAAGTATTCTCGAAGTCTTCTCGTAGCAAGTTGTTCGGAGCAGGTATTCCCAAGAGTTAGATTAGGGCAAGGTGCATTGTACTGGGGCAAGTTGTGCACGCCAGTCTTTCTATTCCCAGCTGAGTGTACCAGGGGCAAGTCATTCAAACCCGCTTGTTTATCCCCAGCCAGAGTTGAGTATCGGGGAATCATGTCAATACCATTATCGAAAACCTTTCAAATAAGAAGGTCTTGTTATCGTGGGATCATTATCCTGCAGCGTGTCAGTAACCAGTCGTTTCCAAAGTCCAGTTCTCGCCTGGCAAATCGGTAACCAGTTCTCGTCTGGCCCACCTTTCGTAAGCATCAGTTCCCGTCCTGGTGCAGTTTATTGTAAGCAGCAGTTCCCGTCCTGGTGCAGTTTATTGGTAACCAATTCTCGTTTGGTCACCGTTTCTTCAAGAGTTGTATCAGTTCTCGCCTGGTATATGTCATCGCGTAATCAGTTCTCGTGTGTTTTACCCTAAGTGTTATACCAGTTCCCGCCTGGTGTACGTTAGCTTTCAGCCAGTTCTCGCCTGGTTGTCTTACTCTTAGTCTGTTATCCAGTCAGCTCGTCTGATGTTCAAAAACACCAAAATCAATTTTCCTAACCTATTTTCCTATCAGTTCTCGCCTGATAGTCTACCTTTGAATGCTAGTTCTCGTCTAGTATTTCTTATATATTCCACTGTGTACATAATCCATGTTTATTCTAAATCAGAAAAGCAAAAAAAAAACCTAAAGGTATCTGACACAGTATTTCCCAATGACTCGCATGTCGTCATGTTCCCCGATACGAAGCTCGACGGATACCAGTGCTCCGGTTAATGTTTGAATTCCTCGCAGATGTTGTTAAATCAGAATTGCCACTCTTCAGCAGATGAAAGTTGCTTATTATCCCCGGAAGAGTCGAGATTGTCTTTTACCCCGTATCAGAGTAGGATCAGGAGTGTCTTCAGCATATTGAAATTGATATCCTTGATAGTAGGGACATTTCCAGCAGTGTGCTGCGCGTAATCAACCTCAGTTTGGGTCAATCCCCGCAGAGCGCAATCAGTTGCCAATGGTTTGAAGAAAGCATTCCCGAGCAGAGTTGTCTTTCTTTCCCCAGTGAAGTCGTCAAGCAGGGTTGCCTTTTCATTCCTCCAGCAGGATGGTTATCCTCAGCAGATTTGATTTCTCGTTTCCAGCATTTATTTTGCTGCGATGGTTCTGTGACTTCAGGTCATCCCCGGTAGAGTTGACGTTATCTTCGGCATTTATTTTGCCAAGTGGTTTTCAGACCTGGTGTTCTCTGGCAGCTCGAGCATGCATTAGCATTTGCATATATAGTCATAGCATTTATACAAGCATATAGCATATCCATGCCGTCTGGGCCTCGCATTTTCAAACAAAACGCATAGCATATTCATGTCATATAGGGCATTGCATCATATCAAGCATACGCATGTCGAAACATAGACCAAGATGGTTACCTATTGGATTTCGAATTTGTTCACCTGCAGAGTTGTGTGGTTTAGCTTCTCGACTTCCCCAGCGGAGTGATTCTTCATTTGGTCGTTACGTCAGCATCGAAAAAAAAAAAAAAACAACAACAACAACAAAGATTGACATATATCAGACTTCTGAAGCTGCCCCCTTTGTCAAAACAGGTGCCAGGCAGTTCCATTCAGAATTCCTCAGGAGAATTGTCCTCAAGTTCGCAATGAACTGTGAGTTGACCAGATTTGATCCCATGAGAGAGATGGGAATCAAGGTGTTTGCTTTATGAAGCATTATTTCAATACTTGTGGCGTCACACAGGTGTTGAAAAGGAGAAGAAAATTTATCAGAAAATTGACCAGATGTTGCCGTGATAACCAAACTTCAGTTTATTGGAAGCTATTCCTCAAGCATCTTTGCAGTATATTCTTGCGGTTGGCAAATTTCAGGGTTCCATTTGTATTCAACCGTCATCTACCTTGAATGTTTGAAGGCTGAGCGCTCTTCACCCATTCAGGTCGAAGCCGCTTGAATAGGGGCAGCTGTTGCACCCCAAAATTTGACCAACCGGGTCTCGCATTTGGCTCGATGTTTCGACGCATAACCGCATTCGCATCTGCATATTGCATACATTGCATGGTTCATTTGTTTTGATTTTATCAGGGATCACAGCTCTCGTCTCGTGTTTCAGGTGTTTTTGATCAGTAGAATCGATTTTTGGGATATTTCGGTGCCCGTTTATTTTTACCGATTATTTTTGTGTCGTTCGGTGCTCATTTTGTCCCTCTGGGAATTATGGTGATTTTTCTGGATTTTATAGGATTTTTTAGGGTTTAAATAGCTTTTAAATCATTTTTAGGATTTAATAGAATTTTTGATATTTTTAATTCTCTTTAAATCATTTTTTTAGCATTTTATAGAATATAATAGATTTAATTCATTTTTAGAATATTATTAGAATTTAAATAGATCTTAAATAGTTTTAATTCTTTTAAATAGATTTTTAAGCATTTTAGATATTTTCAACTAGCTTGTTAATCATTTTAGAATATAAATAGGATAATATAGATTGTCTTTTAAATAATATAGGGTAATATAGTTTTAGAATATTAATAGAATTTAATGGCATTTTTAGAGCATATTAGGTGGAGTTTAATATTTTTAAATAATATAGAGTAATGTAGAAATTAATAGATTTTAAATAGTTTTAATATTCATTTTTAGAATAATAAATAGATTTTTTCATTTTATTTTCTGTGATAGTCTTTTTTTTAGAAGATAATATAGTTTTATTAGAGTTTTAATTAGGATTTACAGAATTTAATTAGATTAGTTGTAATAATTAATTAGATTCATTTTCCATTAACTTCTAATACAGTTTTTGTGAGTTTTCTTCAGTTTTCGCAGGCCCAGTGATTTGGTAAAGGCCCAGCAGTTTTTTTTCCAAGTTTTTTGTCCAGAATAGTCAGAAAAAGTCCAGCGATTGAGTCCAGAAAATCCAGCGTATTCCAGCACAATCCAGTTCCTGCTAGAACCTTCCAGAGGCTTCCAGCGAGTATCAGCCTTTAAAAGCCAGCAAAGCCACGTGTAATAAGGGGAGAGGCCCCACTTTTTCATTTCCCAGCACGCCACGTATCCTCAGCCTTCTCTCTCTCTCAGCCACGCATGCTCCCACGTGGAGGGCATGCAGCCCTCTCCTCCACTTCCTCCACCCACGCGTCATCACCAGTGACTCCCACCGGAGAACGGTCACCGGCCGGCCTGCATGGCCGGCGGCCGCCGTAACCCTCACCGGCGACCATCAAACCCAGAAAACCCTCCTTGATCTTCATCTTCTTCCCCGCGTCTCCACCACCAACCGCCACCAGAAAACTCATCAAGAAACTCAGAAAAAAAACCAGAACGATGAAGATTCATCGTCTTCAACAAACTGTTCATCAATCCTCATGATCTTCCCAGGAACTTCATCAATCGTCTTCTTCAGAAGCAAGCTCCAACGAACCTCAGTTCAGCAAACCCTCATTGTCGTTCATCCTTCATCACGATCATCCCAGAACATCATCAGAAAGGATGAATGTTCATCAGACCTTCACCGTGGTCTTCATATCATCTCCAGGTCTTCATCAAGCTTCATCAGATCTAGATCTAAGATCTTCATCAAACACGAACAAGATCCAGATCTTCATATCCTCATCGTCTTGTTTTTCCAGAATCCATCAACAATCAAGAATCAGCTTCAGAAACATTCATCACCCGTTCTTCTTCCATCTCCAGAAGAACGTCAGCAAGAACCTCCTCAAGCCATTTCCAGACATTGCCTTCGATTACCACAAACAAAGAATCACCAAAACTTCATCAGATCTAGGTCTAAATCTTCATTAAACACGAACGAGATCCACAAGTTCTTCACAATCCATCAGCGTTCATGGAACTTCAACCATTTTTTGGACGTCTTCAGTTCGTTTGTCAAGAACACCCAAGAATCTTCAACTGTCTTTCCAAGAGTTCGTACAAATGCTAATCTTCAGCAATATTGGTGAGGTTCTCGGTGTGAAGAAAGTGGAGAGGAGACGGAAATGGATTTCAGCCGGTGAGGAGTGGAGTTGAGTACGGCGGCGCAGTGGAAAGGGAGAAGGAGCTAGGGTTTTCAGACCCTGAAAGTGAAGAGAAGGTTGGGTTAGGGAGATTGGGCTCAGGGCCCAGTTCAGTTTTTTTTGACACACGCCCCTCACGTTTTTGGAACAAACGCTGGGCCTGAGCCCAATACCACCTGCTCCAGCGCCTCCCAACTCAGTTACACCCCCCTATGTTTTTCCTGAAGCCTTCATTGGGCTGGGCCCTTTCAGTGTGTTTTTTGTTGTTTTATTTTCTACCTATCCCTTGTAATCCAGTACCCCCCTCCCTTGTATTTTATATTTTGTTTCTTATTTTCTTTGAATTAAAAGAATATTAAGAAAAAAATAGATAGAAAAAAAAGATGAAAAGAAATATTATAAGAAAAAATAAAAGAAAAAATATCAAAAGAAAAAGAAATGAAAAGAAATATTGTTGAAAATAAAGAGAAATATTGTGAGAAAAAATAGAGAGATATTGTGAAGAAAAATAGAGAAATATTGTGAGAAAAAATAGAGAGATATTGTGAAGAAAAATAGAGAAATATTTGTGGAAAAAATGGAGAAAAATATTTTGAGAAAAATATGAGAAAAGAAAAGGAGAAAAAAGGAAAAAAATATTAAAGTGCCGATTTAATATTTTTAAAGCATTTTCTTTTAGGATACTTTCATAGACTTTATTGTTTCGACTTTTAGGTTAGAATTAGAGGCCCATTTGTTAGGGGGCTATTTTCATTCAACTTTTCAGGATAGAATAGGATAGCGTTTCCTAGGAGATTTATTTCGATATTCAACCCATTGTAATCCTTTTTCAGAGATGAATAAAACGAGATTTGAGCTGTGGTCCGATAGTAGCCGAACTACAGCTGCTCTGATTCTTCGTACCAGACGAAGATATGTAGGCATAGGATGCGATATCCTAGCGAGCACACTAACGACTAACCTTTGTTCTCTCGCGGCTGTGCGATCGAGACTTTCCCGCTGACGATTAATTGAGTACCCTTTTTCTCTCTTGCCCAAGTGCATTTGAGACTCAGCCATAGTTTTGACCATAGGTTCCCGACCCTGTGAAACCAGTTGTTTTTCTCACTGCTGTGTGAGAATGTTTGTCTAGCCGTAGTTAGTCTGAACTACGTAAAGCTCTGATCTTCCATCCAGTGGAAGTACGTAGGCACAAGACGCGAGGTCTTGGCGAGCCAATTTTCCCCGTAGTCTCGAACTACGTTGACTCTGACTTTCTCTCTCGAGAATACGTAGGCATAGAGTGCGATGCTCTATCGAGTCAATTCCCTCCCGTTTAGATTTAGCAGCCGTAGATAGATTGTTTTGCATCCAGTAGACAACCCAAGCAAGCGTGGATCCCGTCGAGTACGACGGACGTGAGGGGTGCTAATACCTTCCCCTTGCGTAACCGACTCCCGAATCCAGGTTTTGGTTGCGATGACCATACCTTTTCCCGTCTTTGCGAGGTTTACTTCGAGCGTTTCCTTTCCCGCTCTGAGGGATAAATAACGCACGGTGGCGACTCTTCTGTCAGCCGGCGCCGATTTTCGCAGTAGCGACAGTTTTCTGGCAGCGATGTCAGATTATTTGGTTGTCTGGCGGTGATGTCAGACGTTTATTGATCTATGGTTACTGGCGACAATGTCAGAGCTCTTTTATCCCCACGGGTGCCTAGCGGCGATGTCAGCTGTTTTTACATTTTGAGTTCGAAGTTTGCTTTTATTTAGTAAGTTACTGACGACGATGTCAAAGGTTTCTTAACTGCACGGAGACTTGACGGCGAGGTCAATTTGTTTTATCCCCTGTAGATTACTGACGACGATGTCAGATGTTTCTTAATTTCATGGAGTTCTGGAGGCGATGTCAGAGGTGCATTAATTCAATGGATGCCTGATGTCAGATATTCTGTGTGGATTTGATCTTCAGATTTGTCACTTGCTTTTATTTAGCGATGACCTGACGGCGATGTCAGAGGATCGTATCTTTGGATTCGATGTCTGTTTTTATTTAATAGAGGACTAACGACGATGTTAGCTATTTTACCGACTTGAGGTAGAAGATTAATGGTGATGTCAAATGCTTTTATAGATGTAATGTTTATGCCCGACGGCGAGGTCAGGTGTCTGATGGCGATGTCAGGGGAACTTAATACGGGTAACTGAAAGCAAGGTCAGATGTTTCTCCGAATTGGCGGCGATGCCAGAAGTTCACTGAAATTAATGTTGACACTTGACGGCGAGGTCAGGCGCCTGACGGCGAAGTCAGAGATATATTTTTCTTTCAAAATTGATGTTGGTATTTGTCGGCGAGGTCAGGTGCTTTTCCAAATTGATGTTGATGCTTGACGGCGAGGTCATGTATTCTTTAGACTGCGTGTCGTTTTTGTTTATCAGATTCACTTATCTCCGAAGATTTCATCCTCAATCAGAGTTTGCAGTTTATTTCTGCGGTTGGCAAATTTCTGGGTTTGTTGATATTCAACCGTCCTATACCTTGATTGTCTGAAAGTTGTTCGCTTTTCACCCAGTCAGGTCCAAGTCGCTTGAATAGGGGCAGCTGTTGCACCCCAAAATTTGCCTAACCTTTTCTTAACATGGTTTATGTTTCTTTTCATTTTCTTTTAGCATTTGCATTGCATAGCATTGTTCCTTTAGCAGGGGATCAAGAGGTTATGCATAGCAAGAGAAGTTTACCAAGATTTTTGAACCTAAGAAAGAGGTTTACTCAAGCATGAGTGCTCATCAAAGTCATCAAGAAGTGGTCAGAGCTTTGTGAAAGAGTTGATGGGTGTATGTGGATTAGCTCCTAACTTGGAGGCCAGTTGAAGATCATCAGAGGATTGTGAATTCATGATTGTGGATATGGGATGTTGAGGAAGCTCATTGAAGGATTTAAGATCCATATTGGAGTTTATTCAAGTTGTTGTGTCATATGGAAGAAGCCACAATCAAGAGTGGTGCATCTAGGGTTTTCATCTGGTCAACCCTCAGTCAATTATGAAATTGAAGGAGATTAAGACTCAATTCCAAGTCTTTGTGATCATGGAATGTTATGTTGAGATGTCTAATATAACTTTTCAAGATCAAATCAAGAAGAATCAAGAGTGTGAGGAGTTACTAAATTAGGGTTCTCAGTGTAAAATCCCATGTTTAGTGTCTAACTTCAAGTCCACATATCTCAAGATACAAGTCTCATCTCATCTATACCCCAACAGGAAACTTGTATAACATGTTTCTAGATTTGTTTTGAGTACTAGAAGTCTTTCATCTGATTTCTAGAACTCAAGTTATGATGCTGACAAGTTACAGTCATCAGATGAATGTGATTTTGGTCAAAAACGTCAACCAACTTCCAAGACATTTTTGACCTAGAAGGATGTTTCTCCTCACTTTGACCCAAACATGGAAGTTGTTCCTCATGATCTTAACTTTCCAAAGAGTACTAGAGGTCCTTCATCTGATTTGTAGAACTCATGTTATGAAGCTTACAAGGCAGGGGTATTTTGGGAAAGTATGATTACAGGTCATTTTGATTATAGGTCCATTTCACTATCTTGCACACTTCAAATGAAACTTTTCCCAACATGAAACTTGCTCCAAATGGTACCAATTTCATATTGAAACACTCACTTGTGATGAATTTGGCTTGGATTGAAGAATTGGTGTGAGACTTTTTCATGAATAAAGCTTAAAAAGGGGAAATTGCAATTACTTGATTTTGAACCAAAACAAGTCATGTTTATACATATTTTGAGTGCCAAGGATGTAACAAACAAAATGCAAGAATTATATTTGAGTTTTGGTATGGTTTTCACGTGTAATTTCATGGCAACTTTAATTGAAATTTTGACAAACCAATCTCAACCATTTGATCAAATCAAGGGATGAATCCCATCCACATGATCAAAATGAAGTTCCAGCAAGCATTTTGAATGGAAAAACAAGGCATTTGGCTCCATTTTCACGTGTGCATGATCATGAAAAATCAGAATTGGGCATTTTTGAATTGCAAGCAATTGTGCCACAATTGGGCCTCCAATTGATTCCCAACCCATCATATATAACGTGTAAATGAATTTTGAGCATTCGTTCATGCTATTTCGTGCTCAGAAAGCTCAAGAACAATTGGAGTAAGCAAGCAAAATTCCAAAATCGTGAATCATAATTGAGGAGTTTTCAAAGCAATTCAAGGTCAAATTCATCTTCCTCAAGCTTCCTTGAGTGGATCTGCAGAGTTTCATCAAGCTTCACCATCATTTGAAGGCTCAGTGGAAGCACTCCACTAGGTAAGCTTCAATTCAACAATTCTCCCTGAATATGATGTAATTGAATGCCATTTTTGCATAATCATGATCTATGAACTGTGTAGATCGTTTCTGGATAGTATTTGTTCTTGTTTGTGTTGATTTGTGATTTGAGCTTCAAACTGTTTGGCTTCGATTTGGCTTATTTATGGATTGAAAATGAAAACAAATCACGGATTCTTGATGTACTTGAGGTGACGAGTTGATTGGTGTAAAATTTTGTGAGTTTCGTGAACATTTTTTATATGCTACTGTTCATGCTAGAGGTTGAATATGACCGGAGTTGCTCCGGACATCGTCTGGTGATTTCCCTCCCGTTTCATGTTTGAAACTCAGATTCATGCGTGGCTTCATTGTGTCCCTTAGATCTAGGCTGATTATTTGACTATGACTTGATCTGATGGCCACGTTTTCACTTTATTTTGTATTAGATATCTGATGCTTGCGTGGCAACATGGTAACCTTAGGATCATTTGAGTTCACTCACATCCCATGGCCATGACTTGTTTGACTTTGCTTTAAAGAAACTCTACGTATTGCAGCTTACATCATGGCCTTTGATTTACTTGACTGGTAATTGTATCATATGGCTGGGATTGTTTCTTGTTTTGGTTGACTGATTTAAATGGACTGGGCCCTCTTTGCTAGCCACACCCCCTGCACACAAGCCTAATTATTTTGCACGTTATTTCATTGCTGTTTGCACCTTGCTTTTTCCATTTTCCTTTTATATTCCTATTATTTTATTTTCATGACTGTTTGGAATTAATTCATTCAAAAATAGTCCTCCAATTAATAAAATTCATCAAAAATATTTTCTAGACATTTTAGGATGTCCTTTTATTTTTAGAATTTTTATTTTATTTTTTTGGATTATTTTTCATTTAAAAAAGGAATTATTAATTGGAGATGTTTTGTTTGGATTAATTCTTGACATGCCTTTGTTCTTGATTTGTTTCTCCTCTTTCCTTTTGATCCATTGAGTGAAAATCAATCCTCATATCCATGATGAGTTGATTGATTTTTGAGGACCATTTTGCCCCTATGTGGTTGACTTTTGGTTTGACTTTGACCTTGTTTTTGTTGACCCTCGATAGCCCTCTCTCAAATTGGTGCATCCATGTGAATCAATTTCTTTGATGATAATTTGAGATGACTTTGGTTATGATTTCTTGGCCTCTGTTTGCCAACATGTTTATGAGCTTGTGATATTTTATTTGGCCCTTTTTGAATCATTTTCCTAATTTTGAAGTAACTTGCAAGTCAAGTTACCCCAAAGGGAGGTTCATACATACACATTGACCTAGTTTGTCTTGGATATGACTTTGATGGATCCTTTGAGCCTTCAATTCCTTTTGATTCATGTTGCTAACATGTTAAAGTTGCTTGTTGCTCATTTTTAGGTCATGATATTGTGTTTTGCTTGTTCAAACTTGTGTTTCTTTTTGAGTTTCCATTTAGGGTTTCCATATGTGGTTTGCTTGCTTTCTTTTGTATAAATGATTGCATTTTATTTTGGTTTGATTGCCTTTGCTTTTAAACTCTTTTATCTCATCCCCTCTTCTGTCCCATGACCTTGGAATCTCATTTAAGGTGGTTTAGTCCCTCCTTAGGAGGTACTTGAAGCATACCTAAAATGATGAATCCATGAGGATTTCTTTGTGCTTTCTTTTGCACCTTTCTTGTGATGCTTATGGTTAAGTGCATATTATGATTTCCTTGCTGTCCTCATATACTCTCCCATCCTCACTTTTGTTTTGAGTTTGCTTTCCTTTCATTTGATTTGGCTTTTGGCACTTGTGGTTGGTGTTGTTTGACTTAGGTCATTTCATCCCATTTTTGTGTGGTTTCTTCTTGTTGTTTGATTTTAATTTGTTCATTTATTTCTCTCTTCTTATTTTTCATTCTCATATGCATGCTTGAGGTTGAGATGAGCTTGTGGAGGCTACTGCCCCACACATATTTCCTCCCTCACTTTCATCCTATTTGTGCATTCTATGTTTGCATGTTTGCATTTTCATGTTCTTTCTTCTTCTTCTTCTTTTGTTTTCTTTCCCTTAGGATCTCTAATATCTCTTCTTCAAGAGAGGTTATGATAGACATTAGGATCAAACCATGCATGATAACATTAGGTATTTCCCTTTTGTATCCCAACTTTAAGTCCACTTTGCATGACAACCTTTAGGATTGAGTTAGTCCCCCTTTAGTGTGTCCTTTCTCTCCTCATCTTCAAACACTCATAAAACACATAATAAAGAATAACAAATGTTGTACGCTACGAGCCTTAAGCGACTTGGGGAATGGTGATTGAGTGGCTTCCTCTCAATTGCCTAGAGTGTTTAGTATACACCCTTAGGGTGATATGCGACGCATTCGCTCCCAAGTCATAGTCTCTAGTGCAACATGAGTTACAAATCAAATTCAAAACACTTCTTCTCTAAAAAACACAAAAACACTTCAAATCTTCTTCATCCTTCGGGATCTTAATCAAGGAAAATATTTTCAGAAAAAAGAGTGTTATTAACTTTTTGTTCTATCGCAAACGGTAACACCTAAGTCTCCAATGGTCGAGCTACATACACCAACTGCTAGAACTACTTGTTAACCCTACTCGGGCCTAAAAAATTTTGAACCAACCAATGGTCTTTTTAGCCCGAACTACATTTGCTCTGATCTTTCATACCAGATGAAAGTACGTAGGCATAAGACGCGATATCGGCGAGCAACCTTTGTAACGCCCCGATTTTGATTATTGCATTTTATTGAGTGTTTTGTTTGATTTGAGTAATAATTGTTTTAATTGTGAATTGATGTGTTAATATAGTATGTTTTGATATTTTACCGTTTCGGAGAGTTTTGGGTAAAATTAGATTGGAGGGTATTTTGGTCATTTAACATTTAATAGTAAGGAAAGTAGTATAATAGAAATAGAAATAGAAGGAAAAAGTTATAAGAGGAAATAAGAGAGAAAAATAGAAGAAAGGAAAGAAAAAGAAAGAAAAGAGAAATAGAGGGAAAGAGAAGAGAAAGAAGGAGGAAGAGAAGAAATAGAGGAAAATTTGGGAAATCATCAAGAACGCTTGCTAGGAATCGGATAATCGGGTAAGGGTGTGAAATTCTATCATCTAATCATTGTGTATGAATCATGTATGTACGTGTTTGATTTTGTTTGGTTGTTTGCACATCTTTTTCCATTTAGGTCGAATTAGGAAAAATTGATAGAAACCGATGTTTGAACGGTTAGAATCAGGAATAACTTACGTAGTTTAGTCGGAGGGTGTTAGACTAAGACTATTGAAACTAGTTTGGTGAAAATCGAGCGATATTGTGAGTTTTACCATTTTTGGATAATTTGAAGTTAAGATTTTGGATGTAAATTGGAAGTTGTAAAATTCGTGTTTTATGATCCTAATTTGTTCCTATATGATTGGTAATGGTGAATAGGCATTTAATAGGGTGAAAACAATTTAATCGGCCGGGTTTTTGAGGATTTCTAGCCCAAACTCGTAGCTAACTTTAAAAAATTTGCAGGTGTTAACCGGTTAACGGTATGGGTTAACCGGTTAACGGTATGGGTTAACCGTTTAACATAGTGTTAATGCGCCTGGGAAGTGAAAATCTGTGCGCGTTAACCGATTAACGTATATGGTTAACCGGTTAACACTGTAAGTGTGAGGAAAAAAACTTTTTTTCAAAACTTTGAAAATTCATAACTTTTTTACCGTTTATCGGATTTTTTCGTTTTTTATATCAAACTGAAGCTAATAATATGTTTTATAACTTGGTGAAAAGAAATATCATTTTTAGCCTAATTTAAGCCGATTTTACCAATTAATCGAAAATAATGATTTTAAGTGAGTGAAGCTTAATTAGCTAGAGCGTTCGGTTGCGATCGACCTCTTCTTGCATGAGTAACTTGTGTGTTGTCGATTGTTGTGTTGTGGTTAGCCGTATGGCGTGAATCCTAGATTATGAATCGATTGTGAATTGTGGTCGTTAGGTAATTTATATGCATTGTTTAAAATTGATTAAAATGCATGATGAATGTGATGAATGATGAATACAATATACATGGTGAATGTATGATGATTATATGTGTTAATATGTAAAGAATGCATGAAAAATATATTTGCGAATATGTATGCATTTCAAGAATGTCATGCGTCATTTTGCATGTGAAGCATCATGATATGCATTCTTGTGTTGATTGATCCCGCGTAGGATCTGCAAAAACCTCGTGTGACCATGTGGGGTGTGAGCGATGGTTTATAATTGATTCCGCGTAGAATCTGCAGAACGATTGTGTGCCCATGTGGGGTGTGAGCAATCGGATTGTGTGCCCGTGTGGGGTGTGAGCAATCCTGAAACATCGTGTGCCCATGTGGGGTGTGAGCGATGGGTGAACATCGTAGGCCCGACGGGGAGTTACTTCAGTAACGAGCGATGGTTCCATTTTGGTTCTTCAATTGAACTTGCCGAATGAGTCGGTACCGCATTTGCATCTGCATAGAGTCGGGAGTCGGTCTCTATGAGTTGCATTTATCATCTTTATATGATGCATTGGTGAAATAAACATGAATGTAGATGTTTATGTGAATTGGTGATGAAATGAACATATTGTGTATGTTTATATAGATTGATTGGAATTATGGATATGTGCATGATAAATATGTTTGGTGACTATCCATTATTTGTTTATTTATACATTGCGGTGTATATGATGAGGGATGATGAATTGTGGTGAGAAATGAGGAATACGCGTATTCTATGTTTGTGTGTGTGTATATACATATATATATATATATATATATATATATATATATATATATATATATATATATATATATATATATATATATATATATATATATATATATATATATATATATATATATATATATATATATATATATATATATATATATATATATATATATATATATATATATATATATATATATATATATATATATATATATATATATATATATATATATATATATATATATATATATATATATGAATATATGCATTGATGATTATGATAGTATTTCTCACCCTTCTGCTGTTTTATGATGCTCTATGAGGCATTGCAGATTAGGTATGTTGGTGATCCCTTTTTGTGAAGCGTGTCTTCATTATTTTGGTCAGATGGCTCTGATATGTAACACTGGGTAGCTAGGAAGCCTTTGGCTCTTTTTGATGAATACATTTGTATATGTATTTTTGGTGATGCATGTTTATGTAAACATGAATGTTGTTGATGAATTACAGTGGATGATGTGAATATGTATATATGTAAATACATGCCGGTTGTGATTCAATGTTTAGATTTTACACTTTTATTCTAAATATTGAGATGTGGGTGTGAGGACTAAGTTCCTATGTTTTTAAAGTTACCCCACGGTTGCATATCATATGTCGAGCAGGTGTTGTATGTTATGTTTTTATTTCATGAATAATGTGACATACCTCTTTTATGCCATGATGCAATTATACTCTGATGGAATTTATATTATGTGCCTAAATGATTATTTGTATCATTTGGGGGTATAGAAAGGGGGTGTTACATTAAGTGGTATCAGAGCCAGTGTTGAGTTTGTTGTGTCTGTCTTATTGCTGTTAACGGTTAAGCTGTGGTTTAACCTTGTTGTTGTTTCTGGGTTGATCAGAATATGGCTGGTAGAAATGATGCTGCGATGGCTGCTGCCATGGAAGCAATGGCTAGAGTGGTGCAGGGTGCGTCGAATGAGAATGATGAGTTCAGGAAGAATCAACCGCCGGTCTTTTAAGGAAGACTCGATCCTGATGGTGCTCAGATTTGGTTGAAAGAAATCGAAAGAATTTTCAGAGTTATGAATTGTGCTGAAGGAAATAAGGTGAGACTTGGGACTCACATGCTGAGGGAAGAAGACGATGACTGGTGGGTCGGTATGCGACAAGTTATTGAGGTGAATGAGGAAACAATCACTTGGGATTTGTTTCGTACGGAATTCTTGAGGAAGTATTACCATGAGAGTGTGAAGGGGAAGAAGGAAATGGAATTTCTTGAGTTGAAGCAAGGCAATATGTCCGTGGTAGAATGCACGGCTAAGTTTGTGGAATTGGTTCAATTTCATCCTCATTATGTTGCGGTTACTGTGGAATTCTCTAAGTGTATTAAGTATGAGAATGGCTTACGCCCTGAGATTAAGCAAGCTGTGAGATATCAAAGAATTCGAAGGTTTTCGGATTTGATCGAATGTTGTAGAAATTTTAAGGAAGATAGCAAAGCTCGTTCCACACATTATAAGAGTGTGAATGAGAGGAAAGGAAAGCAGCAAGTAAGTAGTGGACCTTATGTGACGCCTGTTGATAAGGGAAAACATAGGGGAAACTTTGATAGGAGATCTGGATGAGGGAGTTTTGGTCCCATTAAGTGCTACAAGTGTGGTGAATTGGGTCATAAGTCTTTTGATTACGGAAAGACCGTTGCAAAGTGTTCTAACTGTGGAGGTATTGGTCATGCTACAACTGATTGTAGAAGGAATGTGGTGAAATGTTTTAATTGCGGAGAAGTGGGACATATTAGTACTAAGTGTACTAAGCCGAAGCAAGCTCAGGCAGGTGGTAAAGTGTTTGCCTTAGATGGAAAGGATACTACTAGTGCAGACCGTCTGATTAAAGGTATATGCTTTATTAATAGTACGCCTTTAATTGCTATTATTGATACGGGAGCGACTCATTCATTTATTTCTCATGAGTGAGCTAAGCGTTTGAACTTGTGTGTGACTTCTTGGGGTGGTGAGATGGTTTTTGAGACTCCTACTTTAGGGTCGGTAACTACGTCCTTGGTGTGTGTAAGTTGTCCTCTGACCATGTATGGTAGAGACTTCGTCATGGATTTAGTGTGTTTTCCTTTGGAGGGTTTGGACGTGATCTTGGGTATGAACTGGTTGCAGTTTAATCGAGTTCATATAGATTGCTATCACAAGTTAGTGAGGTTTCCTTCTTTGGAAGATGATGAAGATGTGAGTTTTCTATCCACTAAAGAGTTGAAGAAACTTTTAGCGGACGAAGCTCAATTGTTCGGTTTGTTTGCATCATTGTCAGTGGAGTGTAAGATGGAACTTGATGTTTTTCCAGTGGTGTGTGACTTTCCAGAAGTGTTTCCGGAGGATATTACGGATGTACCTCCGGAAAGAGAAGTTGAGTTTTCTATTGATCTAGTTTCGGGTGCTAGACCAGTTTCGATGGCACCGTACCGTATGTCGGCATCGAAGTTGGTAGAATTGAAGAAACAATTGAATGACTTGTTAGACAAGAAATTTGTAAGGCCTAGTGTTTCTCTTTGGGGTGCTCCAGTATTGTTAGTAAAGAAGAAGGATGGAAGTATGTGTTTGTGCATTGATTATAGACAATTGAACAAGGTGACAATTAAGAACAAGTATCCGCTTCCAAGGATCGATGATTTAATGGACCAATTGGTTGGTGCACGTGTTTTTAGCAAGATTGATTTGAGATCAGGTTATCACCAGATTCGTGTGAAAAAGGAAGATATTCAGAAGACAACCTTTAGGACACGGTATGGTCATTACGAATACTTCGTGATGCCATTCAGAGTTTCTAATGCGCCGGGTGTGTTTATGGAATACATGAATCGTATATTTCATGAGCAGTTGGATCGTTTTATGGTTGTGTTCATCGACGATATTTTGATTTATTCTAAGTCTCAAGAGGAGCATGAAGAGCATTTAAGGATTGTGTTGCAAATTTTGAAAGAAAAGCAATTGTATGCTTAGTTGTCTAAGTGTGAGTTTTGGTTGTCGGAAGTAAGTTTTCTTGGGCATGTTATTTCCGGTAGTGGTATTAGTGTTGATCCATCCAAGATTGATGCAGTAAGACAATGGGAGACTTCTAAGTCGGTTACGAAAATCCGAAGCTTTTTAGGATTGGCGGGTTATTATCGAAGGTTCATTGAAGGATTTTCGAAGTTGGCACTTCCTTTGACGCAGTTGACTTGTAAAGGAAAAGCTTTTGTTTGGGATATTCATTGTGAAAAGAGTTTCATGGAGCTTAAGAGACGGTTGACGATGACGACGGTTTTGATTTTGCTGAATCCTACCGATCCATTTGTGGTGTATTGTGATGCTTCATTGACAGGTTTAGGTGGAGTTTTGATGCAAGATGGAAAAGTTGTGGCTTATTCTTCGAGGCAATTGAGAATGCATGAAAAGAATTATCCTACCCATGACTTGGAGTTAGCGGTCGTGGTGTTTGTTTTGAAAATTTGGAGACATTATCTTTATGGTGCAAGATTTGATGTTTTTAGTGATCACAAGAGCTTGAAGTATTTATTTGATCAGAAAGAATTGAACATGAGGCAAAGGAGATGGTTAGAACTTTTGAAAGATTATGACTTTGGATTGAATTACCATCCGGGTAAGGCGAATGTGGTGGCCGATGCTTTAAGTCAGAAGTTGTTACATATGTCCGCCTTGATGGTGAAAGAATGGGAACTTTTGGAAGATTTCAGAGACTTGAGTTTGGTTTGTGAAATGACGCCGAGAAGTGTGAAACTTGGTATGCTACATGTCACGAATGATTTTCTTGCAACTGTTTGTGAAAAGAAAAAGTTGGATTTGAAGTTCATTGATTTGATGATGAATAAGAGTGGATATTCCAAGGTTGATGATTTTGGAGTTTTGAGATTTCATGGTCGTATTTGTATTCCCGATGATTCGGAGTTAAAAAAGATGATATTGGAGGAAGGACACCGAAACAACTTAAGTATTCATCCGGGTGCGAACAAGATGTATCAAGATTTGAAGAAGATCTTTTGGTGGTCCGGGTTAAAGCGGGATGTTGCTCGTTTTATGTATTCGTGTTTGACTTGTCAGAAGTCTAAGGTGGAACATTAGAAGCCTAGTGGATTGATGCAACCATTAGACATTCCGGAATGGAAATGGGATAGTGTATCTATGGATTTTGTTACGGGATTCCCGAATACGCAAAGAGGTCATAATGCTATTTGGGTAATTGTTGATAGACTTACTAAATCTGCTCACTTTGTTCCGATTGATATTAGTTATCCTTTGGAAAATATAGTTGATAACACGAAATCGTATATATATAATGGAATACATTTTTACTAATCAGTGACTGGTTTCACTCCGATTTCGGATATTTCCACATTATTTTTCCAGTATTTTGCAGGTAGATATCACAAGTGGCTCAACAACAAGTGGCTCAACAAGAAGTCTCTGCATCCGCACTAGCTGGGACATTTCCAGGCTAGCCAGAACCTAATCCGAAAGGTCATGCAAACGCTGTCATATTGAGAAGTGGAAAAGAATTGGAAGGCCCAACAGATCCTAGGAATGAAGATTTAGTCATGCATCAGAAATCTGATAAACCAACAGAAAAGGAGTCTGAAACAGAAAAGAAGGAATGTGACGAGCAAAAGGCCGCCAAAGATGAAAACTCATATGTGCCTCCAGCGCCATATAAACCACCTATCCCTTATCCTCAAAGATTCATAAATTCCAAAACTTCAGGACAATTTAAGAAATTCGTTGAACTTCTGAAACAACTAAATATCATTATTCCTTTCACAGAAGTGATAACTCAAATGTCTTCATACGCTAAGTTTCTTAAAGAAATCTTGTCTAACAAAAGGAAAATAGAGGATAACGAAACAGTTACACTTACTGCCGAATGTAGCGCAATCATCCAAAACAACATGCCTCCTAAACTAAAAGACCCAGGTAGTTTCTCCATACCTTGCGTCATAAGAAAGTTCGTTATAGACAAAGCTCTATGCGATCTAGGAGCCAGTACAAGTGTCATGCCCTTATCTATATGCAAAAAGCTGAATATGGGAGAACTAAGACCAACTAAAATGTCCGTGCAATTGGCTGACCAATCAGTCAAATATCCTGTCGGTGTGCTGGAAAACGTTCTAGTACGCATAGGCCAATTCTATATCCCAACCGACTTCATAATCATGGACATCAAAGAAGACTCTGTTACCCCAATTATCCTGGGAAGACCGTTCCTAGCGACAGCCTGAGCTATCATAGACGTAAAGAAAGGAAGGCTAACATTCGAAGTAGGAGAAGAAAAGATAGAGTTCAACCTTACTAAGTTCTTGAAGGCACCAGCTATAGATGACACATGCTATATAGTAGATGTCATTGACGAATGCATACGAGAATTAGAGAAGGAAGAAATTACATATTCTGAAATCATGAAGATCCAGATCTCTGCTATTCATGAAGACAACAACTGGCGTGCACCATACAAAGATGATAGTCTGAGCGAGATCTTAGCACTAACTCCAAATCACATGCCAGGTCCGAAAAACCCAGCTTTAGAACTTAAAGAACTACCTAAAACCCTCAGGTACGAATTCTTAGATACAGAATTCAAAAGACCAGTAATAGTCAACGTAAATTTAGGACAGTCAGAAACTGAGCAATTACTAGAAGTCCTAAGGAAATACCCAACTGCGTTAGGCTATAATATAAGCGATCTAAAAGGCATAAGTCCTTCCATCTGTATGCACCGTATCATGCTAGAGGACGACTGCAAAACTTCAAGAGAACATCAAAGAAGGATAAACCCGATCCTAAGCACTGTAGTCAAAGACGAGGTGAAAAAGTTAGTAGACGCAGGAATCATATACCCGATCTCCGACAGCCAATGAGTCAGCCCAGTACATGTAGTACCAAAGAAAGGAGGCATTACTATAGTGAAGAATGTGAAAGGTGAATCGATAACCCAAAGAGTTGTGACCGGAAACAGGATGTGTATCGATTACAGAAAACTGAATAAGGCGACTCGGAAAGATCACTTCCCTTTACCTTTCATAGACTAGATGTTGGAAAGACTAGCGAAACATTCGTACTTCTGCTATCTGGATGGTTATTCGGGATTCTTTCAAATTCCTATTCACCCCGATGACCAAGAAAAGACAACATTCACCTGTCCTTATGGTACTTTTGCTTACCGCCGAATGCCGTTCGGACTATGTAATGCTCCAGCAACCTTCCAAAGATGCATGATGACAATCTTTGCGGATTTCATAGATGACATCATGGAAGTGTTCATGGATGACTTCTCTGTATGCGGACAAAGCTTTGAAAGCTGCCTGTCAAATTTAGAAACGGTACTCAAAAGATGCGCTAGAGTGAACCTTGTCCTTAATTGGCAGAAATGCCATTTCATGGTCCGACAAGGCATCGTTTTAGGACACGTCATATCTGAAAAAGGGATTGAAGTCGACAAAGCCAAAATAGAGATCATAAAGGATCTTCAACCTCCGAAAACTGTACGAGAAATACGAAGCTTCTTAGGACACGCTGGATTCTACCGAAGATTCATAAAGGATTTCTCGAAAATCACAAAACCTCTTACAGGTTTTCTAATGAAAGATGTCGAGTTCGTTTTCGACAAAGAATGCTTAGAAGCATTTGAAACTCTAAAGACAACACTCATTTCCGCACCAATCATGCAACCCCCAGATTGGCGACTACCATTCGAAATCATGTTCGATGCGAGTGATTATGTTGTAGGCGCAGTTCTAGTACAAAGGAAAGACAAGAAGCTTCAGGCAATCTACTACGCCAGTAGAACTTTAGACCCTGCCCTAATGAACTACGCCACAACGGAGAAGGAACTTATAGCAGTTGTGTTTGCACTTGACAAATTCCGTTCCTACTTGGTAGGAGCCAAAATAACCATATACACAGATCACGCTGCCATTAGATACCTAATAAGCAAAAAGGACGCCAAACCAAGATTATTGAGATGGATCCTATTATTACAAGAGTCCGACTTTGAAATTAAAGATAAGAAGGGGACCGAGAATGTAGTTGCAGATAACTTATCCAGAATAGAGGGCATTAAATAAGAACCAGTGCCTATCAATGATGACTTTCCCTACGAACGTCTAATAGCCAACTTGGAAAGCGATATGTCCAACTCAACCTCAGAAGAACCAGAACTTGAGAAAGCCGTGGAAGTTGTCTATGCCCAAGCCACTTTGCCGTGGTTTGCCGACATCGTTAATTACTTGGCCGCAGACGTGCTTCCACCAAACCTAACTTATCAACAAAAGAAGAAATTCTTCCACGACTTAAAGCATTACTATTGGGACGAACCTCTACTCTTCAAACAAGGCGCCGACAACTTATACCGTCGCTGTGTCCCAGAGGAAGAAATAGAAGACATCATTTCCCAATGCCATTCAGCACCTTATAGTGGTCATGCTAGTACTTCAAAGACGTGCGCTAAAATTCTACAATCTGGCCTATTTTGGCCCAGCCTCTGGAAGGATGTCCATATCGCTGTACTCAAATGCGACCGGTGGCAACGCACTGGCAACATCTCACGACGCGATGAGATGCCTCAGAAAGGAATTTTAGAAGTAGAAATCTTTGACGTCTGGGGAATAGACTTCATGGGACCTTTCCCGTCTTCTTTTGGAAACAAATATATACTCGTCGCTGTCGATTATGTATCTAAATAGATAGATGTCATTGCCGCTCCAACAAATGACACATGAGTAGTCGTCAAACTCTTTAGAAACACAATCTTTCCTAGATTCGGTGTGCTCGGACTCGTCATTAGTGACGGTGGTTCGCACTTCATATCGCGAATCTTTGACACTCCTCTCCAAATACGGAGTCAAACACCGCGTAGCTACACCGTATCATCCACAAACTAGTGGACAAGTGGAGGTTTCGAATAGAGAAATAAAGCAAATTTTGGAAAAGACTGTCGCAACCTCCAGGAAAGATTGGTCATCAAAACTAAACGAAGCTTTATGGGCCTATAGGACCGCCTTTAAGACACCAATAGGTACCACACCATTTAAATTAGTTTACGGAAAATCATGTCACTTGCCGGTAGAACTAGAGCATAAAGCCTTCTGGGCTATTAAGACGCTGAACTTCAACTACACTGCGGCAGGAGAGAAACGAATCTTGAACCTTCACGAATTGGAAGAGCTCAGATTGGACGCATACGAGAATGTCCGCATCTACAAAGAAAGAACCAAGAAATGGCATGATAAACGTTCGATCCAGAAACAGTTCAGTATGGGAGACATCGTAATCCTATTCAACTCAAGATTAAAACTTTTCCCTGGAAAATTAAAATCTAGATGGTCTGGACCTTTTGAGGTAACCAAAATCCTTAAAAGTGGAGTTGTTGAAATCAGAAATCAAATCAACACACCGTTTATAGTAAACGGACAGCGTTTGAAGCACTATAATCAAAACAAACACAGCCACCACGTAAGCAATATGAAATTTCTCAAGCTTCCCGAATAGCTTGCACCAAGCTATCGTCAGGCTTTTGACGTTAAAAACAGCGCTGATTGGGAGGCAACCCAATTTTTCCCGTTTTTCCCTTCTAAACTATGTTTTCATTTTAACTAATAATTTCCATAAATTTCTATTTTCTTATTTTCTACTATTTATTTTATTTTATTTTTATTTCTTTTATCACCTTTTGCTTCTTAAAAATCTAATCTGAGTAAATGTGATTTAAATTTTTCCAGGATTTTAAAGTCGTTCTACTTTTCTCCCGTTATTATCCGACTAACCTCTGAGTATGGCTGACATCGACATTACGACTATTGTATTTAGAGGACTAGCTCACAAGGCCAGATTTGAGGCACTGACTCAGAGAAGCTTTGCTTCGACTCTGTACTACGATAGAGCCACCATGGATAAGCTAGGAATCCAGGATAGCATTCAGTATTTATTTAACCAATTAGGCTGGGAGCAAACTGCTCTAAAGACCCGATTTTCTATTTACCGCGAACTCACGTTCGAATTCCTTAGCTCTTTAAGTTACTTACCCGAACATGGCTATGGATCCACCAAAGAGCTGATAACATTTAGACTGTTTGGAATGGACCAAACCCACAACCATACGTTGTTAGCTAACATCCTAGGCTTCCCTAGCGGACCTTTCGTGTTTACCAACACTGAAGAGGATATCAATCTCGAGTTAGAACAATTCTGGGGTACCATCATCGGTAACTATCACCCTGAACCGAATGACATGCACAACAACGAGATACACAATCCAACACTCCGTTATTTTCATAGGATTTTAGCCCATACCCTCTTTGGGAAGGAGGAAAACATCACAACAGTCTCAAAGGAAGAGTTGTTCATCCTTTTTTGTGCTTCACAAGGCCGCCCTGTCAATGCTGTCCCTTTTATGATGAGGGCATTCACACGCCTTAATCCGGAACCTCACTCACCCATTTTAATAGGAGGCTTAGTCACCATGATTGCCTACGAAATTGGCCTGAGGTATCACCTGAACAGAGCCATTCGTTTCTGCAACCTCAGATCAATGAACATCCAATTCTGCTTCAACAGACGTATCTTAGGTACCTTAGGACCAGGAGCCTACGAATACCTCATAGCTGATCAACCTGTCCACCTTTTCACATTGCCCAACCACGAGCTAACAAGTATCCACAACAGAAACAACTGGCTTTATGAATTGGATGAGCCTATGGGACCTCCATCACCTCACTCCACTCCCTAGGCTTACATGTACGACAGTGATCACATATCAGAAGCACATGACTGTATGTACTACCAAGATTATGAGTTCGAAGTGGAGACAGATCCTGAGACCCCTCCTAATTACCATAACTTTCCTGACCCCACTCCTGAACAAGACACAGATAAGCTGGACACTTTTCTGAGAATTATGGACGACTTCAAGCTGGAAATAACCACTATAAAAGATGAATTAATGCAACTTCACATGGATTTCGTTACTTACATGGACGTAGTTAGCGACCAATTTAATGATGTTATTCAGCAGATCAACAACTTGAAGAAACCAAAGGAGTGATATTTTAGTTTTCTTTTTAAGTCTAGTTTACTGCATTTCTCGTTGTTTCACATTATTTAATTTTGCAATTGTTTCTTTTTGGATATTGTATTACATTAAACTCGTTTTTTGATTCAATGTTATTTTAATTTCATTTCGGTATTTCCCTTAATTTTGTTTCCTGTTATCTGCTATTTTGTGACTAGTCTCTCCTAATGCATTAGAATAAAAAAATTCACTGTGGAAAATGCCCCCCAAGCGAACTTCTGCAATTCTGCAAAATTTGCTGGTGTGACAGTCGTCACAAACCCCTGACGGTCGTCACGCGTATTACGACCGTCACACACCCCTGACGGTCGTCACACGAACAAAACCCCAATTCTGTCAAAAGAGGGGTTACGGACCTTTCCACCTTCACTCTCCTAATTTCCCACTTTCACACATTTAAACTCCACTACAACCTTCCGACTCCCCCATTAACCCTCCACCATTTCAACTTCCATTTCACTACTATATATTGACCTCTGCATCCCCATAATTCTCCATCGACTCTCTCACGAAAAATGGCCAGACAAAATCGTGAAGACCCCAACTTGAGCAATATCCTTTTCCGAGAAGGCGAGGCCGACGAAAGGCAGAGGACGAACTACATAGCTTTCCATCAACGGTCGCTTCAACCGACCCGCTACGCTCACCTCGATTCTTTGACAGAACGGGGAATTCTGGATGGCGTCACTTGGATGCTGCAGAGTGCCGGTATTTGGCATCTCTGCACCAACCCCCAACCCACCTATGAGCAACTCACACTGGAGTTTCTCAGTTCCTTCGCGTACGTAACTTCACCCAGCGATACCAACCAGCTCACCGGCGCCGCTTGCTTTCGCTTGTTCGGCACCGAATATCAAGTCCCCCAGGACCGCATCGCCGTCATGCTACAGTTTTCTCATAGCGACGATGCTCATCGCCGCCCATCCGATCAGTTCTACCATGAAGCTTTCACTCTATGGAACCAACTGACCGGCACCACCACGGATAGTTGGGAGACTCTGAATGCCACTCACATCCACAACCCAACAATCTGCTGCTTTCATCGCATGTTGAGCAACACCATCTTCACTCGTGACAGTAACCACAAGGTCAACTCGAAGGAGGTGTTCTTTCTCTGTTGCGTGTTTGCTTCGGAACCTGTTAACGCTGCCCCATTCCTCTTGGCTCACATTCAAGCCAATTACAACCGCGGCTCAAAACCATTCTATTTTGGTGGCATCATCACATTTATCGCCTTAGGCCTCGGTCTAGGCGACCGCCTCCATACCCTTCGCCAGATGCCCCCTGTCTTCCTAGAAACCGACCATTGCCGCGCCTCTCACCTAATCAGATCCCACGCAGATGGGAAATTTCATCCGGTAGTGCGAGGTCGCACTATCCAGAGCATTATCATGCCTTCTCGCACCAGAATGCATCCGTAGGACAAAGCCAACTGGCTCTTCGATCCAAATGCTCCCGCTGCCCCAACTTAGGATAACGCCCAAGAGCCCAGGGATGAAGTTCAATACGAGTTCGATAGAGCCGACTAGGCTGACCCATCACACGCAACTACTTCCGAAGGCCCTTCCTCGCGCCGCCACCGCCGTCCTGACACCGATGACACAACCGCTGCTCTCCTCCGCTGCATCGAACAGTAGAATCAGATGATGCTTATGATGGAACAACAGAACCAACGGGCTGAACAGTTCGAAGCGTGGCAGAGAGAACAAACCGGTCACATGAGGACATCTATGCAGCAGATCCAGGACGTCCAATCCGGCCTGGTCGATGACATGGCCAACCTCACTGTGCAAGTCGACGGCCTCCGCGAGTACATCTTCCACACCGAAGCTTTGAACCTCGAGGCACGCGACGGAAGAGCCAGAGGTAGAGGTAGAGATAGAGGAAGAGGAAGGGACTAGTAGTATTTTTCATTTCTTGTCTTTTTGTTTTTCTTTCCTTTGTATTTTTCCCTTCCGCATTCTTTCAAATCAGTGAGGACACTGATTGAGATAGTGTGGGAACGGACCGTTATTTCCCTTTTCCCTGTTATTTCCGATTGTACCTTTCTTTCAAATTTTCAATTTAAAGTATTTTTAATTTTGGCAAATAAAGCTCATTTATATATATCCCTCCGTTACGTGAACTCCCCGCGCTTTATCCGACATATACAAAGAAACTTTTATACTCTCCAAAGCATCACGTGACACGCCTAAGCTTTATCAAGTTTGGAATTCCCGAGAAGAAAATTTTAACAAAACCACTACCGCCCTGACACCTTAGACCTCTGGTTTATGCGAGTCAGTCTCACTACTTACTCGTACCAACGCCTCAAGTTTCGACTCAAACGGAGCCCCCAGTAGTTTATACGAGCAGTCAGCACCATCCTAAACACTTCTAAGTAAGAAACCGATGCAAATAAGTGCGTGATCTCTAGTATGAAATGAATAATCATGAAAAAAGAGAAAAGCCATATAGCCTGAATATAGAGACATGTTCCTTCTAAGTTAGGTGCTCCTCGCCCGAGCACTTAGCCCAACGGTACGAAACTCTTGCAGATTTATAGCAGAATGAGCATATGTGCAAAGAAAAAAATCAAACTAGCAAAGAGATCATAGTCACCAACAGGTTTGCTTGCCATGAACGTGTATGGACAACGGGCTTAATGTGATTGCGCTAGAACGAAACCGGGTAAAATTTGTTGCGAGAAGCTTGAAGCCGAGTTGCAGTAACATGATTGGGGCTGGCGTGCATAAAAGAGAGGCCTTCGAAGACTTACAATCCAGTGTCATTGCCGTATATGTTTTGTTTCCATTGGACCCCCGGCTTTCCTTACTTGACGTCTGAGAAATCTTATCAAAGGAAGAGCGTGCCACGTGCTTATCAAACCTTAAATTTTTCCTACCTTTACTTGAGGAGAAGCAAAGATTAAAGTTTAGGGGAGTTTGATAACGCGAAATCGTACATATATAATGACATACATTTTTACTAATCAGTGACTAGTTTCACTCTGATTTCGGATATTTCCACATTATTTGTCCAGTATTTTGCAGGTATTCAAAGTTCATGCTCAAATGGAGCAACATGAAGAAAACAAGCAATTACAGATGAAAATCAGATGAAAAACAAGCAAAAAAACAGCAAATACGAATATTGCTGATGTGACGACCGTCACAGGCCCATGACGACCGTCATGCGTGTTACGCCCGTCACACATCCATGACGACCGTCATGCAATAAAAATGTAGAAATGTTGCACGTGCTGTGAAGTGCTCTCAAATGCCAAAAAGGAGTGGACCACTAACTCCTATATTTTCTGAGATCAATCCCACTCCCTGAGGCAAATTAACCGTTGGAAATTCCATCTATAAAAGGAGGAAGCTGGTACCAGAAAAGGGGGGCTGCATTGAAGACACGAAGTGCTGCCAATTTACTTTCAGAGCAATTTTTAGTTTCCCAATTTCTTATCGTTTATTGTTTCCTTTTTCTTTCTTTCCTGCAATTGTTGTTTTACATTCCAAATTCTATTCTGTACGAGTAATTGGCATAAAGACTATATCCTGCCGTCATTTTGGAGGATTTCCCAAAAGCTAATCGAATTATCAACAGGTTCTTATTTTAATCGTTAATTGATTTTTATTTCCCATTATAATGCATATTTATATTTTCTGCAATTGTTTACGTGTTCTTAATTTATATTCCATGTCTGGCTAAATTTCAGTAATCGGTACGTAATAAGTGGTCAGATGGGATTCGATAATTAACCGGTGTATACTTCCCTTTTCAAACTTATTTATGGCTTCAGTTTTTAAATCGATTTTTCTAAAATAAATGTTCGTCGCGACAGCGAGAACTTATTTAAAAGCAGTTTTGCCACGACAGTGGGAAATTCATAAAGATACGAACCAACAAGCGACAGTTGAGGTTAGGTCCAGATAGTAAAAACTAAGCATTCATTTTAAAAACAGCGACATCGCTTTAAAAAGGATTAGAGCTTAATGGTTTTCAAAAAGTAATTTTCACCACGAACGGGATAGCGACAGCATACATTTCGCCTTAGAGTTGCGACTAGCGTCTACAACCTTAGTGAGACAAAGGTCTTTAAATTGTCATTTTCTTCATAAACTGTTTTTGAAAACACCAAAAACACCGGTAACTTGTCGAATACTTGAAGAACCAACATATTGCATACCGATTCAAGCATTTATACCTTAAGTAACATTTTAGTTTCCCTATAGTTTACACACTTATTTTGCTTTTATTCCCCTAAAACCATACCAACCTAGCTAAACACAGTAACACCCGAAAATACTAGCTTGATTACGAGTCCCTGTGGGATCGATATCTTTTATTACTACGCGATAGACTGTGCACTTGTAGTTAGTTCAGTTAGACATAGAAAGTCGCAATCATTAGCCGAGATTTATGTTCACGTGATTGTGAAGTTACATGGATTTCCTAAGAGTATTGTGTCGGATAGAGATCCTAGGTTTACATCAAGATTTTGGGAAAGTTTGCAAAGTGCTTTGGGTTCTAAGTTGAGATTGAGTTCGGCTTATCATCCACATATGGAGGATAAATCCGGGAGGACAATTCAATCATTGGAAGACTTGTTGCGTGCTTGTGTGCTAGAACAAGGTGGTGCTTGGGATAGTTATTTGGCATTGATTGAGTTCACTTATAATAACAGTTTTCATTCGAGTATTGGTATGACACCATTTGAGGCCTTGTATGGTCGGAGATGTCGAACACCTTTGTGTTGGCATGAAACCGGTGAGAGGTCGGTAGTTGGGCCGGAGATCATACAACAAACTACGGAGAAAGTGTTATTTGGGAGAAGATGAAAGCTTCTCAGAGTAGACAAAAGAGCTACCATGACAAGAGAAGGAAAGATCTTAAGTTTCAAGAAGGCGACCATGTGTTTTTTAGAGTTACACTGGTTACGGGTGTGGGTCCTGCTTTGAAGTCGAAGAAGTTGACTTCTCGTTTTATTGGTCCTTATCAGATTATTGCACGAGTAGGTGTTGTGGCTTATCGTGTGGCGTTGCCTCCGAATCTTTCGAATTTGCATGGTGTGTTCCATGTTTTGCAACTTCTGAAGTATGTTCCGGATCCGTCACATGTTGTTCCTATGGACGAGGTTGAGTTGAGAGATAACCTTACGGTTGAAGTTTTAATGGTTAGGATTTTGGACCGTGAAGTTAAGAAACTTAGAGGAAAGGATATTGCGCTTGTGAAAGTAGCGTGGGGACGCGCTTCTGAAGGCAATATGACTTGGGAATTGGAAAGTGGGATGCGAGAGTCGTATCCAGACTTGTTTGAATCAGGGTTTATTTTCGAGGACAAAAATTTCTAAAGTGGGGGAGAGTTGTAACTCCTAGATTTTGATTATTGCATTTTATTGAGTGTTTTGTTTGATTTGAGTAATAATTATTTTAATTGTGAATTGATGTGTTAATATAGTGTGTTTTGATATTTTACCGTTTCGGAGAGTTTCGGGTAAAATTAGATTGGAGGGTATTTTGGTCATTTAACATTTAATAGTAAGGAAAGTAGTATAATAGAAATAGAAATATAAGGAAAAAGTTATAAGAGGAAATAAGAGAGAAAAATAGAAGAAAGGAAAGAAAAATAAAGAAAAGAGAAATAGAGGGAAAGAGAAGAGAAAGGAGGAAGAGAAGAAAAAGAGGAAAATTTGGGAAATCATCAAGAACGCTTGCTAGGAATCGGATAATCGGGTAAGGGTGTGAAATTCTATCATCTTGTCATTGTGTATGAATCATGTATGTATGTGTCTGGTTTTGTTTGTTTGTTTTCACATCTTTTTCCATTTAGGTCGAATTAGGAAAAATCGATAGAAACCGATGTTTGAACGGTTAGAATCGGGAATAACTTACGTAGTTTAGTCGGGGGATGTTAGACTAAGACTATTAAAACTAGTTTGGTGAAAATCGAGCGATATTGTGAGTTTTACCATTTTTGGATAATTTGAAGTTAAGATTTGGGATGAAAATCGGAAGTCGTAAAATTCGTGTTTTATGATCCTAATTTCTTCCTATATGATTGGTAATGGTGCATAGGCATTTAATCGGGTGAAAACAATTTAATCGGCCGAGTATTTGAGGATTTTTAGCCCAAACCTGTAGCTAACCGGTTAACGCAGTGTTAATGTGCCTGGGAAGTGAAAATCTGCGCGCGTTAACCGGTTAACGTATATGGTTAACCGGTTAACACTGTAAGTGTGAGGAAAAATATATTTTTTTCAAAACTTTGAAAATTCATAACTTTTTCACCGTTTATCAGATTTTGTCGTTCTTTATATCAAACTGAAGCTAATAGTATGTTCTATAACTTGGTGAAAATAAATATTATTTTTAGCCGACTTTTAGCCAATTTAACCGATTAATCGAAAATAATGATTTTAAGTGAGTGAAGCTTAATTAACTAGAGCGTTCGGTTGCGATCGACCTCTTCTTGCATGAGTAACTTATGTGTTGTCGATTGTTCTGCTGTGGGTAGCCATATGGCATGAATCCTAGATTATGAATCGATTACGAATTGTGGCCGTTGGGCAATTTATATGCATTGTTTAAAATTGATTAAAAATGCATGATGAATGTGATGAATGATGAATACAATATACATGGTGAATGTATGATGATTGTATGTGTTAATATGTGAAGAATGCATGAAAAATATATTTGCGAATATGTATGCATTTCAAGAATGTCATGAGTCATTTTGCATGTGAAGCATCATGATATGCATTCTTGTGTTGATTGATCCCGCGTAGGATCTGCAGAAACCTCGTGTGCCCATGTGGGGTGTTAGCGATGGTTTATAATTGATTCTGTGTAGAATCTGCAGAACGATTGTGTGCCCATGTTGGGTGTGAGCAATTGGATTGTGTGTCCGTGTGGGGTGTGAGCAATCCTGAAACATCATATGCCCATGTGGGGTGTGAGCGATGGGTGAACATCGTAGGCCCGATGGGGAGTTACTTTGGTAATGAGCGATGCTTCCATTTTGGTTCTTCAATTGAACCTGCTGAATGAGTCGGTACCGCATTTGCATCTGCATAGAGTCGGGAGTCGGTCTCTATGAGTTGCATTTATCATCTTTATATGATGCATTGGTGAAATAAACATGAATGTAGATGTTTATGTGAATTGGTGATGAAATGAACATATTGTGTATGTTTATATAGATTGATTGGAATTATGATATGTGTATGATAAATATGTTTGGTGACTATCCATTATTTGTTTATTTATACATTGTGGTGTATATGATGAGGGATGATGAATTGTGGTGAGAAACGAGGAATATGCGTATTCTATGTTTGTGTGTGTGTGTGTGTGTGTGTGTGTGTGTGTGTGTGTGTGTGTGTGTGTGTGTGTGTGTGTATATATATATATATATATATATATATATGATTATATGCATTGATGATTATGATAGTACTTCTCACCCTTCTGCTACTTTATGATGCTCTATGAGGCATTGCAGATTAGGTATGTTGGTGATCCCTTTTTGTGAAGCGTGTCTTCATTGGTTTGGTCAAATGGCTCTAATATGTAACACCGGGTAGCTAGGAAGCCTTTGGCTCTTTTTTATGAATACACTTGTATATGTATTTTTGGTGATGCATGTTTATGTAAACATGAATGTTGTTGATGAATTACAGTGGATGATGTGAATATGTATATATGTAAATACATGTCGGTTGTGATTTAATGTTTAGATTTTCCGCTTTTATTCTAAATATTGAGATGTGGGTGTGAGGATTAAGTTCCTATGTTTTTAAAGTTACCTCACGGTTGCATATCATATGTCGAGCACGTGTTGTATGTTATGTTTTTATTGCATGAATAATGTGACATACCTCTTTTATGCCATGATGCAATTATACTTTGATGGAATTTATATTATGTGCCTAAATGATTATTTGTATTATTTGGGGGTATAGAAAGGGGGTGTTACAACCTTCCCCCTTTCACCCGTAGTTAGCCGAACAACGTTGACTCTGACTTTCCCATTGCACGAGGGAATACGTAGGCACAGAGCGGCGATGCTCTGCCGAGTCTCCTTTCTTTTTCTTTTGTCCCTTAACCTTTAGCTAGATAGATTATCACCCTGTTAGATAGACAACAATGCATGGATCCCGTCGAGTACGACGGACGTGAGGGGTGCTCACACCTCCCCTTGCGTAACCGACTCCTGAATCCAGGACTTGGTTGCGATAACCTTGTCTTTTCCCTTTTCGTCAGGTTTTTCCGATCGTTTCCTTTCCCTCTCTTTGGGATAAATAACAAAAGGTGGCGACTCTTCTGTTTTCCGCCGGGTGTTTTTCGCAGTTGCGACACAAATTTCCGGTTTCTTTGGTATTTAACCGTCTTTTACCTTGATTGTGTGAAAGCCATTCGCTTTTCACTCAGTCAGGTCCAAGTCGCTTGAATAGGGGCAGTTGTTGTACCCTAAAATTTGCCCAACCTTTTCTTTACTTGGCTTATGTTTTGATTGCATTATTCTAGCATTTGCATTGCATATCATTATTCATTTGCATGGGATCAAGAGGTGTGCATAGCAAGAGAAGGTTTGTCAAAGGTTTCCAAGAAAGCTTTAACGCTCATCAAGTCATTAGAAGCTGGTCAGAGCTGTTTGAGAAAGTGAATGGATGTATATTGCTTATCTCCTATCTTGGAGGCCAATTGAAGATCATCTGAGGATCAAAAGTTCATGGATAGGGATATGAGATGTTGTGAAGCTCATTGAATGCTTTGAGAGCCATTGTGGATCTTATGCAAATTGTTATATCATGTGCAAGAGGTTGCAGTCAAAAGATTGCACACCTAGGGTTTCATCTACCTTGTGCAAGATCCATTGTGGATTTGAAGGAGATTAAGACTTAGTTCCAAGTCATTGGAGTCATGGAAAGTTGTGTTGAGGCATCTAAGCTGTTATTTCAAGATCAATGCAAGAAGAATCAAGAGTGTGAGAAGTTACTAAATTAGGGTTTCAGAGGTTTGTTAGTGTAAAATCCCCTGTTTAGTGCCTAACTTCAAGACCACATATCTCAAGATACAAGTGTAATATCACTTTGACATAAACATAAAACTTGTAGAGCATGTTCCTAGCTTTCTTTTGAGTACTATAACTCATCCATTGGGTTTCTAGAACTCAAGTTATGATGCTGACAAGTTAGAGGTCTCAGATGAATCATATTTTCACTCAACAAAAGTCAACCAACTTCCAAGGCACTTTTGACCTAGAATCATGTTTCTCCTCAACTTTTGATGAACATGAAAGTTGTTCCTCATGACCTTATATTTCCAAAAATTCCTAGAAGTCCTTCATCTCATTTGTGGAACTCATGTTATGACGCTTGCATGGCAGGGGTATTTTGGGAAAGTGAGATTATAGGCCATTTTCATTATAGGTCCTTTTCATTCACTTGTGCACTTCAAATGAAACTTTGTCCAAGATGAAAGTTGTCCAAAATGAGCTCAATTGCATCCTAAAATACGAGTTTTTCATGGATTTGGCATGGATATGGAGATTGGTGAAGAAATTCAATGGAAATTTGAACTTAAAGTCACGAATTAAATTGAATTGGTTTTAATTCGATTTCATGTCATGTTTGTGCTTATTTTGATCCAAAATATCAAAATAAGAAGGATTCCTAAGTTTGTTTTGGCTCATGATGAGAAATAAACGCGCAATTTCAAGTTACTTCAAGAAGAAGTTTCACATTCAATATCCACTATTAGATCAATTTACATCCACATGATCACTACATACTCCCAGCAACTGGTTTGAATCAAAATCAAGGAAAATTGGAGGGAATTCACGTGTGAGTGAAGCTTCCATTTCCAATTTGGGCATTTTTGAATTTCACTCTAACCAGGCCAAATTGGGCCTCCAATTGCTTCTAGATCCAACATATAAAAGCTTCAGATGAATTTTGAAGCTTCATTCAGTCATTTTCGTGGAAGAAGAGCTTGAACACAGTTGGAAAAGTGAAGAGCATTTTCAAAATCGTGAATCCAGATTGAAGCAATTTCCAAGTAATTCAAAGCAAGCAACATCTTCCTTGAACTTCCTTGAGTATTTCTGCACAATTTTGAGCAAGCTTAAGCACGTGTGAAGCTTCAACGGAGAGACTCCGTTAGGTATTCATCTTTTCCAAAATTCTCTCTCAATATGCATCCATTTCACTCCATTCTTGTTGCATACTGAAGACATACATGTGTAGGCAAAATCTAGATAAGAGCTTGTGATGTTTGTGCAATTTCAGTTATCATGTTTGAATTTTCATCCGTTTGTATCTCTCTGTTTATGGAATTGGAGAGTGGATTTGTAATCTACACAACTTGGAGATCATTTTAGTGTTAAATTTTGTTCAATTTGGTGATTATTTACGTCTGCAACTCCGGCTGTGTGACCGGAGAAGATGACCGGAGGCTGTAGCTCCGTCATCGAGTTTTGTTTTCTGTTGAGAATCCAGGCTCCGGTTTCTCCGTTGAGTATCCAGACTCCGGTATATTTTCAATTCGTGACGTATTGCTTTTTGAGTCGAGTATCCAGACTCCGGTAAAGTCAGTTGGGTGTCCAGACCTTGATAAGTTTTGTGATTGTACTCCTCCTCCATTGAATATCCGGATTCCGGTTGTCGCTACCGCGAAAATAAGGTGCCGGCAAAACAGAAGAGTCGCCGCCTTTCGTTATTTATCCCTCAGAACGGGAAAGGAAACGATCGGAAAAACTTGACGAAAAGGTATAAGACATGGTCATCGCAACCATTGTCTGGGTTCGGGAGTCGGTTACGCAAGGGGAAGGTATTAGCACCCCTCACGTCCATCGTACTCGATGGGATCCACGCTTGTTGTGTTTACCTGACGGGTTGGTTTTATCTATCTACCTATCAAGGCTGGTCTGAAAAGAAAAGAAAATGACTCGGCAAAGCGTCGCACTTTATGCCTACGTATTCTCATCAGAGAATGAGAAATCAGAGTCAACGTAGTTCGACTAACTACGGGTTACGGGGAAGGTGGCTCGCCAATACATCAGTATTGTGCCTACGTACTCTCAACAGGTATGAGAGATCAGAGCTTACGTAGTTCGGGATAATATGGATTACGGGAATTTAGATTCATCTATTTTATCGAGTAGGGTTAACAAACAGTTCCAGCAGTTGGATGTACGCAACTCGACCCTTGGAGACTTAGGCATTACCGTTTGCGGTAGAACTGGGAATTAACGACACTCTTTTCTTCAGAAAAGCTTCTTTTGAATTATGGGTCCACAGGGCAAAAAGGTTTGAAATTTGTTTTCTGTCTTTTACGGAAGAACTGTTTTTTATGGATGTTTGCAACCAACATCGCACTAGAGACTATGACCTGAGAGTGAATGCGTCGCATGTCACCCAAAGGGTGCCATACTAAACATCCAAGCTATCAAAAAGAAACTCTCCGACAACCCTTTCTCGGATAGCTTAAGGCTCGTAACGTACGACATCAGTTAACCTTTATTACTGTATTTTAATTTGTTTTGAGATGAGAAGAGAGAACGAACAAGTTCAACTAAGGGGAGACTATCAAGTCCTAATGTTGTCATGCCAAGGATTCATCCTATGGTTGAGGTTTGAAACAAGGAACTCCTAGAAGTTATCATGCATAGGTTTCAACCTAAAGTTCTATCATCGCTTCCTTATCAAAGGAAATGAGATTCCTAGGGGATCATGTCAATGATAAACAGAAACAGATAAAGCATCAGCTTAAACAGTAAACAGTAAGCGACTGTTAAATGCATGCAATGCAAGTGAGGGAGGAAATGTATGTGGGGCATCAACCTCCACAAGCTCATCTCAACCTAAAGCCAGATATGAGTAACTGCAATCATACAGAGGAAATAACATGCCATCAAGCAAGATACAAACCACATGGGCAAGGGAGCAGGGCTCTACCGAATACCCGCAAGCAAAGCCATGCATTAAAAATACAAGCAGAGGGAGCAACTCAACCTCTAGTGCAATCATGCTCCTAGATTACATCAGTCTAGATATGGACTTATTCTAATGCATCAAGCAAGTCAAACAAGGCACATCAATACAGAGAAGAAAACAGACAAGAAAAGAAAGCACCAGCTTCCACAACTTAACAGCACAGCAATCTTCTGACAGCAGCTCAGTCCTCAGACTTCAATCACCCTTCAAGGCTATCCTCCTCAATAACAAGTATCAACTTGCTTCTCCAAGGTTCTAACACATCAAACATAAGTATCAACTTGTTCTACATCCTCTTCAAGCTTCAGCTCCAAAGTAGACCCCACCTTCAGGCTTCAATCCTAATAGCAAGTATCAACTTGTTCCTTCAGGGACTCAGTGTATCAACATAAGTATCAACTTATTCTTTCTTCTTCAAGCCTCAGCTCTTCACTCAATTTCAATTTGATCTTCTTCACAAGTGTCAACTTGTTCTTCTTGGTTTTCAAGCTCCAGCTCTCTTTGCTTTACCAGTATCAACTAGCTTTCCTCTTCATCTATAAGCTTCAGCTTCTCAGAGTAATCTTCAAACACAAACAAATATCAACCCCATCTTCTCCAATCCTCTAACAAGGGAGAAAGATTCATCTATCAAGAGCAAAGGGTGGATGATTGGTAGTAGAGTGAAGACCAAAGGTCACCACTAAGCATCCTGTCATCAGAGAAAGGGACCCTCAAAGGTTCTACCAATTTGCAAAGAGCCACACATCCTACCAAAGGAGGGATGAGGCCTTTACAAAGGGACCTTTCATCATACGGAAGAATGGAAGTGATCAACATCATCCATGTTTATGAAGGAAGAGAACTATCTAGAAGCTCTGCCTACAAAACCCTAATCTTAGCCTAATCAGGACTACACCACAAGAAGGGAAGATCTTCAAATCCAAGCCTCTTCAAGCCATCCAATGCATCTTCAACTTGCCTTCAACATCATCCAAGAACAAGCAAAGCAAAACCCTAATCTAAGGGAACTAAAGATGTTAATCTAGTTGAGTTAGTGCCTTAGAATCATCTAAGACTAGCACCTAAACTAAAATCAATCAAAAATAGTAAACTATCTTATAAATTTCTACAAAAATTCCTAAGGGATCCTAATTCAATTAGGAATGCCTCATACAAAGACCAGGGACTAGATCATCTATTAAGTCCTAAAATTAGGTCCTAAATCCAAAGGTATCAATCATAAACCCTAAAAATGGAGCTTCTAAAGGTTTCAACCTAAAATACCACCTATGTTCATCACAAAAAGGTGATAAAATTCTATGGGGAGCATGCATATCTATGCTAACAACTCACAAAAAATCAGGATCAAAATCATCATCACATGATCACACAAAATTCCACAAAATCAAGTATCAAACATAACTATTTTAATATCAATTAAAATGTGAAAATTCCCATAAAATCAGAAAATGCATGAAATAAAAATATTTTTTATCTAAAAAAAACTAGATTTAATCATGAATCCATGGAAAAAAGAATGGAATTAATTGACTTATTTTTCAATTTTTTATGATTTAATTACTAAACTACATAAAATGAAGGAATTAAAAATGGAAAATATGGTCAGAGGGTGTGATCAGCAAACAATTTCCATTACCCTCGCTTGGGCCCTTCATCCTGGGGGTGTACATAGCAACTGGGCGCTAGGCCCATTCAAATCTCAATTCAGTCACAAGCAAAAGGACCAGGTGAGGTGTGCTAAGTACAGATTTGCCTTGTAAATCCCATGTTGGGCCTGGACAGGGGGTGTTGATATCAAATGAAATCCAAGCCCACACGCCTAAGTTTCCCATGTATTCAAAAATAAATGAAATAAGCACACGAAAGGACTTGAACCGACGTCCCTTTGGCATATGCAGCGAAGTGAACAAGGCTGGGGGACCTCACTAATCAAAACGCAGTGTTTTGAGGGGAACATACGTGGCACAACGCGGAGCCTTGAATTGCTTGACTCAGTCTACATTTCCACACGCATGGACGTCCAAGATTACGTCTTCAACCTTTCAAATGTGCAAGAGGAGGGAAAGATGCAGAATCCGGCGAGGGCGGCCGGAGCCTCACCGGAAAAATCATGGATCCCTAACTATCTCTATGATCAACGATTTTGCGCGATTTCTGAACCAAAGTTGCTCGAATTTTCACAAGGAATTCAACCATCCCACTAGTTTATGCTAAAAACGCAAGAATTTCAAAACAAAGATCTCAACCGAAAATGGCATAAACCCTAACTTGTCTCTAATCATCAAATTAACCAACCATAATTCATCTACATGCTAAGGGGAACTTAACCACATGCTTCTAATGGATTAAAAGTGCATAATCAAAGAGATATTTCAAGAACTTAGAACCAACCTTGAAGCTTGGATTGTAGTGGTTATGCGCCTCAATTCTCTTCCAAACTATGCAGAATCCTTCAAGGAGTAATGGTGGACAATTCTTGATGCTCAATTCTTGCTGAAACCTCTTGATTCTCCAAAACGCATTTTCAACTTTCAAGCTTTTTCTTCACTTCACATCAATGGATTCTCAACAGAATTCTGCTCCAGAACCTTCCAAATTCGTTCTAAGTCTTATTTATAATGTGTTCAGATGGATATCAAGCCCAAACTAGGCCCAATTATGGATTTTGGATATTCACTTTTCCTTCCAAATTTCAACATGGATGTGTGCCTTTAAGCCTTGCTCATGCTCTAAACTCAGTCCAAACCATTCACTTAATCATTAAGGAGTGTGGTGTAATGGTTTTCTTCCTTTGGTTTCAACATATGGAATGTATATGATATGTTTCTTAATTGTGAAGTAACCATCCAAATGACCATGTTATGGACCTCAAATCAAAAATGTGGCAATGCCAATCTTTCTAAAACATCAATTCCATTCAAAATGACGGTATATTGTTTTGTCTGTTTAGCATCCAGGCTCCGATCAATTTTTCGTTGAGCATTCAGGCTCCGATTTATTACGTTGAGTATCTAGGCTCCGGCTTCCTACATTGAGCATCCA
Organism: Lathyrus sativus; assembly: GCA_963859935.3. Taxonomy (NCBI): domain Eukaryota; kingdom Viridiplantae; phylum Streptophyta; class Magnoliopsida; order Fabales; family Fabaceae; genus Lathyrus; species Lathyrus sativus. Next base: position 341,692,299 of record OZ012735.1, on the reverse strand, counting down.
GGCTCCGACTTCTTACGTTGAGTATTCAGGCTCCGGTCACCTACGTTGAGCATCCAGGCTCCGGTTTTTACGTTGAGTATTTAAACTCCGGTCATTTACGTTGAGCGTTCAGGCTCCAGCAAGGTTCATTCGATTCATTTTGTTCATTGAATATTCAGATTCCGGCAATTCTAAGTATCCCCTTTTTCATGGTTTTCCCCAAGCAGAGTTACTTGTTAAGTTTCTCTTTTCCCCAGCGGAGAATGTTTGTAATCAGAGCAGTTACCTCCGGAGATTCTTGTTTGCAGCTTTATTTTCTGCGGTTGGCAAATTTCCAGGTTCTTTGGTATTCAACCGTCTTTTACCTTGATGGTGTGAAAGTCGTTCGCTTTACACTCATTCAGGTTCAAGTCGTTAGAATAGGGGCAGTTGTTGTACCTCAAAATTTGACAAACCTTTTCTTAACTTGGTTTATGTTTCATTTCATTTTTCTTCTAGCATTTGCATTGCATAGAATTTTTCATCGAACAGGGGATCAAGAGGTTGTGCATATCAATAGGAGGTTTCCCAGAGTGTTGAGCTCAAGCAAAGGGTTTTATTCAAGTTTGAATGGTCACCAAGTCACCAGGAAGTGGTCAGAGTCTAGTGAAAGGGTGGATGGATGTATGAGGGTCAGCTCCTAACTTGGAGGCCAGTTGAATATCATCAGAGGGTTGTGAATTCATAATTATGGATATGAAATGTTGATCAATCTTATTGAGTGCTTTGAGGGCCATGTTGGAGCTTATTCAAGTTGTTGTGTGATGGGGAAGAAGCCACAGTCAAGAATGTTGCATCTAGGGTTTTCATCTGGTCAACCCTCAGTTAACTGTGAAATTGAAGGAGATTAAAACTCATATCAAAGTCTCTATGGTCATGGGATGTTGTGTTGAGATGTCCAATATATCATTTCAAGATCAATTCATCAAGAATCAAGAGTGTGAGAAGTTACTAAATTAGGGTTCTTAGTGTAAAATCCCATGTTTAGTACCCAACTTCAAGACCACCTATCTCAAGATACAAGTCTCATCTCATCTTGACCCCCAACATGAAACTTTTAGATCATGTTTCTAGCTTTCTTTTGAGTACTAGAAGTCATTCATCTGATTTCTAGAACTCAAATTATGATGCTGACAAGTTACAGGTCCTCAGATGAATGTGATTTTGGTTAACAAAAGTCAACCAACTATCAAGCCATTTTTGACCTAGAAGGATGTTTCTCCTCACCTTGACCAAAACATGAAAGTTGTTCCTAATGATCTTAGCTTTCCAAAGAGTACTATAAGTCCTTCATTTGATTTGTAGAACTCAAGGTATGATGCTTGCAAGGCAGGGGTATTTTGGGAAAGTAGGATTACAGGTCATTTTCATTATAGGTCCATTTCACTATCTTGCACACTTCAAATGAAAATCTTTATAACATGAAACTTGCTCCAAATGGGGTCATTTACCCAACCAAACATCAAGGAGTCATGGATTTGGCTTGGATTGGAGAATTGATTGGTAACTTTTTCATGAAGAAAGTTTAAAATCACAAAATGGAATTAATTCATTTCTAACCATTTCAAGGCATATTTATGCATTTTTTGAGTTCCAAAGATGTACTAAACAAGATGCAAGCATTGGATTGAAGTTTTGGTGACATTTTCATGTGATTTCCAAATGCCATTTCAAGTGGAATTTTGACAAACCAATTTCAACCATATGATCAAACCAAGGGACAAATCACATCCACATGATCAAATTAAGTCCCCAACATTGATTTGGCTTCAATCACTCCCTCTGAGGATCTTTTAACTTCTCTGACAAGGATATCAACCGTTGAACATCTGAACAACCTTCTTAGCTAGCTTCATAGTCTTGTATAGCCCTTGATTGGTACTCATACCTCTTGATCTCCTGCATACATGTCAATGAAATGCAAATGATAATGCTAATGTGCATGAAATGAAACATAAGCTAGGTAAAGAAATGTTGGGCAAATTTTGGGGTGCAACAGCTGCCCCTATTCAAACGACTTGGACCTGACTGGGTGAGAAGCGAACGGCTCTCAACCAATCAAGGTAAAAGACGGTTGAATACCAATAAACCTGGAAATTTGCCAACTGCACCAGTACACGGTACTCTGATGGGAACAAATCTTCGAAAACTGAAATATTAGCTGCACGGCAACTAGCTGGGGGATTGGTCACAAGGTAACCGGTGATACATGGTCGATCATGCCGTCAGGCATCAGGATTCCTTGGGACTCATCAGGTCACCAATCAAATTAATCATGCCATCGGGCATTCAAAGAAATTTTTTGGGCGTCAGCCGAACTCCATCAGTAAGTTGGGAATAGAATTCTCAGTCAATCATGAACCAATTGGGGATATCAAAACTTCTGCCATCAGGCACTCCGCATCAACTGAGAGAACTGCTTTGTTAATACGGTTGGACTTCAATCATCAAGTCTTCGAGGGAAGTTTCAACTTCTCTGTTCAGAAACCTGTTGGGGATGACGCATCTCCGCTGGGGATTCTGGAGAACTATCAAGTAACTCTGCTTCGGGTGATTTAGAAATCATTCTGGGTGAATCAACTCTGCTGAGGACTTCAAGAATCATTTTGGAAAAATAATTCCGCCGGGGACTTCAAGAATCATCCTGAACCAATAACTCTGCTGGAGATTTCAGGAATCATCCTGAGCAAACACTCTGCCGGGGACTCTAAGCATCAGCTTGAGCAACCCTCTCTTGCGACTTCTTTGGGGAATTCAAGAATCATCTTGAGCAAACCATTCTGCGTAGGAACACCTGCAAAACAAGAACGGTAACGACCTAGCTCATGTTTCATATGCATATGCTTTGACAATGGCACAATGCTCCACACGGTGGGAATGCTATGCGTTTAGGGTAAATGTTATGCAATCATGCAAAATGCTAGGCCCCCATCAGCAAAATAAATGCTGAAGGGAAAAACCTCCTGTCAAGGAGAAAGGACCACTCTGGTGGAGGAAGGACTCATCCTGCCAAGGAGAAGAAGTCACACCAATCTCAATTGGATTCCGCCTGGGGCAACGAACTTCAGTCGACTGCTGCAGGGGAACAAAGTTCTACAAGAACCTGAACCCGCTCAACCAGGTATTCAAACCACAAACTGTCGAGGAAACGATATCAACCGCAGAAATAAACTGCCCGACATTCGCAGCAAAACTTTCCTGGAGATAACGACTCCGGTGGGGAAATACAACATCAGCTATTCAACACTCTACTGGGGAAAACCAATCATGGCCCCAACTGCTTTCCAAGAATTCGGCTCTCTTGGGGGATTTGCAAACTCGGATGGGGAAGGAGGAATCATCCTGCTTGCTGGGGATAGTACAACTCTGTGGGGGATCTCAATTCTGCCGGAGACTTCAGTCTGGAACTTCCGAGTGCCGCACACTTCAGTATATGACTCAGCTGGAGAGATTGACATTCCTTCAGGATACCTCTGATTGAGGGGAGAATCTTCTCTTCCTGGGGAGACATATCAATGCTTTACGATCTCCGGTTTAAACTCTGTGGGGAGAGGCTGCTGAACTTTGCTGGAGAAGAAGGAATCATCCTGCTTGGGAACGCATACGGCGTGCTGCCTGCTACACCTGTAACAACACAAACAAACAGACAGGATACCCTTCTCAAAGGGACCTATCAAGGTTATCATCTTGTGACAATGTTCAAGTAATTCATTGTTTCAACAATCAGGGGCCTAGGCCAGTAAGTTTATGTATGCGCATTTTATCAAAAACATCGGCGTTCTTCCTCGCAAGCAAAACAGATAGATGCTAAACAGACAAACAATTGCTGAATAGTATACATTTTATTGATAACGAACCCCTAAATGGGTAAAAATGTTCTACAACAGATGCAAGCTCCTGGAATGAGGAAGCCGCGCAAATATGAAAACATAAATATACATCAGTATATACACAAATGTCGGCAATGTGGCGTAGACGAACACCATGAGTTGATCCCTCTATGACCCACTCGACTTCGATACTTCTCCGACGCTTCAACTTCAGAAGAGATTGATTCAGATGAACGACCCTTAGGTCTTCCAAGCCACTAAACAAATACAGTCCACACGCGGAACGCAGTCATTTGCTTTTTTCAAATCCCTAACTTTTGCTTGAATCGCCCTTCCGGGTTTTCGATTCACCGGGATACCCTTTTTTTCCAAAGTCGCCCTTCCAGGTTTTCGACTTTGCGGGTGTACATTCTTTTCTTTATATCCCTAATTTTTTCCCGAACCTTTTTCCCTTTTTTATGGTTCACCGGGATGCCCCTTTTTTGCCTGGATATTCTTTTTCTTTCCAGCGGGTCATTTCTAAGCAAAGTATTTTTTAACCGCGTCCGCGTTCACCGGGGATGCAAAATCTTCGCCATCCATCGTGGATAACAACAAGGCTCCTCCCGAGAAGACCTTGCTGACGACGTACGGACCTTCGTAATTGGGAGCCCACTTGCCCCGGTGATCGGAGTGTGGAGGAAGAATCTTCTTCAGGACGAGATCACCCGTCTGAAAGCTTCTAGGACGCACCTTCTTATCATAAGCTTTCTTCATTCGGCTTTGGTACAGACGACCATATGCAATCGATGCTAATCTCTTCTCGTCCATCAGGCTGAGTTGGTTTAGTCGGTTCTTAACCCATTCTGCCTCGTCGAGCTTCACGTCAACCAAAACTCGCAAAGAAGGGATCTCCACTTTTAACGGTAGGACAACTTCCATACCGTACACCAAGGAGAAAGGAGTTTCCCCAGTTGACGTACATACCGTCGTACGATAACCGTGCAGTGCGAATGGCAACATCTCATGCCAATCTTTGTAGGTCACAACCATCTTCTGTACAATCTTCTTAATGTTCTTATTGGCCGCTTCAACGACGCCATTCATCTTCAGCCGGTAAGGAGATGAGTTGTGATGCTCAATCTTGAAACTCTGGCACAGCTCCTTCATCATCTTGTTATTCAGATTCGAACCATTATCAGTAATGATCCGCTCGGGAATTCTGTAACGACAGATGATGTCCCTCTTTATGAATTTAGCCACCACCTGCTTGGTCACATTAGCGTACGAGGCTTCCTCCACCCACTTGGTGAAGTAGTAGATAGCTACCAGAATGAAGCGATGACCGTTAGATGCAGTGGGCTCGATCTTTCCTATCATGTCGATGCCCTACATGGAGAACGGCCACGGGGAGGACATGACATTTAACGGGCACGACGGCACATGAAATTTATCAGCGTAAATTTGGCATTTATGACATCTCTTTGCGACTCTTAAAGCAATCCGACTCCATCGTCAGCCAGTAATATCCTGCTCTCAGGATCTTTCTTGTCATAGCATGCCCGCCGGCGTGCGTACCAAATGTGCCTTCATGGACTTCTTCCATGAGCATACTCGCTTCTTTCTCATCTACACATCTGAGTAGCACGAGATCGTGGTTTCTTTTATACAAAACTCCGTCAGGATTGAGATAAAAATTTCCAGATAGCCTCCTCAGAGTCTTCTTATCCTGGGTTGACGCTCCCGCAGGATACTCCTTAGTCGTAAGGAAAGTCTGGATGTCATGGAACCATGGCTTGCCATCGGAGGCTTCCTCGATTGCAAAGACGAATGCAGGTCTATCAAGACGAGAAAGGACAATTCTTGGAGCTTCATTCCAAAAATTGACTTTATACATCGAAGCCAACGTGGCTAAGGCATCAGCCATTTGATTTTCTGCTCTGGGCGCATGATGGAGTTCCACTCGATCAAAGAACGGAAGCAGCCTTCTGGCATAATTCATGTACGACACCAAATTCGATTGAAGAGTCTCCCACTCCCCTTTAATCTGGTTAATCACAAGTGTCGAGTCACCATATACGTCTAGGTTCTTGATTCTCAAATCAATTGCCTCTTCTAGACCCATGATGCATGCTTCGTACTCCGCTTCATTATTGGTGACTGGAAACGTCAGTCTCGCAGTGAACGGGATATGGGATCTGTGGGGAGTTGTGATGATTGCCCCAATTCCACTTCCATAAGAATTAACCGCCCCGTCAAATATCAATTTCCACTGGGATTTCCTGTCTGGACCCTCGTCGGGCAACGGTTCATCGCAATCTTTCACTTTGAGAAACATGATATCCTCATCAGGGAATTCAAATTTCATCGGCTGGTAATCTTCGATCGTCTGTTCGGCAAGGTAATCAGACAATACGCTTCCCTTAATGGCCTTCTGGGAAACGTACTGAATGTCATATTCCGTCAACACCATTTGCCATCTGGCAATCCTGCCCGAAAGCGCTTGCTTCTCGAAGACGTACTTGATCGGATCCATCTTCGAAATTAGCATGGTCGTGTGGTTGAGCATGTACTGTCGTAAACGTTTGGCAGCCCAGGCTAGTGCACAACACGTTTTCTCCAGCATTGAGTACCGAGATTCACAGTCCGTGAACTTTTTACTCAAGTAGTAAATGGCATGCTCTTTTCTGCCCGTCTCGCCGTGCTGACCGAGAACACACCCCATACTATCCTCAAGAACTATCAAGTACATGATTAAGGGTCGTCCAGCCACTGGGGGTATCAAGATCGGAGGTTTCTGCAGATACTGTTTTATCTTATCAAATGCCTTCTGGCAATCCTCGTTCCAGATAATCGCCTGATTTTTCTTTAGTAGTTTGAACATCGGTTCACACGTGGCCGTGAGCTGAGAGATAAACCTTGCAATGTAGTTTATTCTGCCCAGGAAACCACAAACTTCTTTTTCTGTTTTTGGCGCTGGCATTTCTTGTATTGCTTTAATCTTCACAGGATCAACCTCAATGTCTCTTTCACTCACGATAAACCCCAGTAGCTTTCTGGACCGTACTCCGAAAGTACACTTGTTAGGATTCAGCCTCAACTTGAACTTCCTAAGCCTCTCAAAAAGCTTCAGCAAATTGACCAGATGTCCCTCTTCCGTTTGGGACTTCGCAATCATGTCATCAACATAGACTTCAATCTCATGATGAATCATGTCATGAAACAAAGTAACCATAACTCGTTGGTAAGTGGCCCCTGCGTTCTTCAGACCGAAAGGCATTACTTTGTAGCAGAATGTTCCCCAGGGTGTAATAAACGTAGTTTTCTCCATGTCCTCCGGCGCCATCTTGATCTGATTGTAACCGGAGAAGCCATCCATGAACGAAAATACGGAGAACTGAGCTGTATTGTCGACCAACACATTGATATGAGGGAGCGGGAAATCATCTTTAGGGCTCGCCCTATTCAAATCCCGATAATCGACGCACATTCGCATCTTACCGTCTTTCTTCGGTACAGGCACTATGTTGGCGACCCACGGAGGGTAAGTAGTGACCGCTAAGAAGCCAGCATCAAGCTGCTTCTGCACTTCTTCTTTGATCTTAACGGCCATATCTGGTCGTGTCCTCCTAAGCTTCTGCTTGACGGGAGGACAATCTTCTCGCAGCGGCAAGTGATGGACCACGATGTCAGTATCAAGTCCGGGCATATCCTCGTATGACCAAGCAAAGACGTCACTATACTCTCTTAGCATCTCGACCAATCTCTGCTTGACATCACTCTGCAATGCAGCCCCTACCCTGACGTTCCTGACAAGTTCTTCAGAACCCAGATTCACGATCTCAATCTCTTCCTCATGAGGCACAATAACTTTCTCTTCTTGTTTCAACAAGCGGCCCAACTCTTCGGGAAGGTCTTCGTCTTCATCAATCTCTTCTTCGGCTTGATAGATCGGGCAATCGAAGTCGAAGTGAGTCGTAGAAGGTCCAGAGGAGATGTCATCTGTTTTGTGGATCCTGCAATAACAAGGGTTAAGCTTAAAACAAGGATATGAAGGTTAGCACAAACCCCATTGCCATTTTGTTGTTTTTCAAAACAAATATAAAACAGGAATAACAGAGATCACAATATTTGAATACGAAGAAAAACGCCTTTTAATTTATTGGTAAAATGCATGTACATAATCAAACAAGGCCCTGACAATAAAACCACTATGCCCCGGGTAGGACATAGGGTTGTACAATGATTGGAAAAAGTAAATCATTACTCTTCGCTTGTCATTTGGATGATATCCCTGACGGACCAGTTGTTGAGGCTTTCGCCTGGCTTGCTTGGCTGGATCCAAGAGTCTAGGTCACAGTCGCTATCTCCGCTGTCTTCAGACACTGCGTTGATGCTTTCAAATATCACCCCGCCGCTGGTAAACTGGATCGGCCCTTTACCTCGTGACGCACTGCTGGAAGAGGAGGCTTCAGCTCCAGGGGAATATCCCAACCCAAACTTGTCTTACTTGTTTGGTATCTCTAGAATTCTCCCCCAGCCTGGGGTAGATCGGGCTTGAACAATGGCCCAGGCTTCCTTGAAGGAGGAGAGAGTCATCTCTGGCTTCTTAGTGATCGCAGGAGTTACGTCCTTGACTTTAACAACTTCGAACGCTTGGCATAGGGTTTCGTGGATTTCCCCATCCATCTCAACATACTTGAAGGACGACAAATGGCTCACCATTATGTCTTCCTCGCCACATACGGTCACGATGCTACCTCCGACAGCGTACTTGAGCTTCTGGTCCAACGTGGAGGTCACGGCACCCGCCGAATGGATCCATGGCCAGCCTAAGAGACAACTGTAGGCAGGCATGATTTCCATAATGTAAAAGACCGCATCGAATGTTTCCGGCCCGACTTGGATTGGCAACGTCACCTCCCCAAAAACATGGCGTTTGGTTCCATCGAACGCTTTCACAACCAGATCACTGGGTGTGCAAATCACTCCGCGAGTATCTAACTTCATTAATGCCTTCTTCGGAAGAACATTGAGCGATGACCCTGTTTCTACCAACACGTGAGACATAATCGTTCCCCTACACTCTATCGAGATGTCCAGGGCGCTATTGTGGTTCCTCCCCATCGGCGTCAACTCTAGGTCAGTGAACCCTAACCCATTTCCAGCATTTACGTGGGCTACGACCTCCTCTAACTGGTTTACCGATATTTCCTGCGGTACATATGCGGCGTTCAACACCTTCAGCAGCGCGTTGCGGTGCGCCTCAGAACACAGCAACAGGTTCAGGATGGAAATTTTCGAGGGTGTTTGATGGAGATGATCCACGATCTTGTAGTCACTCTTTTTAATCAACCTCATAAATTCCTCGGCGTCTTTAACAAGTAAGTCTTTTTCTATGTAGGGGATCTCTTCAACGACTTTACCTTTACCTTTTTCAGTTGCATCAGCTCTGTCCGCTTTATTCGTTACGACCTCAGGCGGTGCAAACACTCTTCCGCTGCGAGTGATTCCACTAACGCCCGCTAGGTTCTCCATAGACGACCCAAACGGTTCTAGTTCCAACTTTTGTCCGTTGCAGTAGACTTCTGCCCCGTAATGCCATGGGACAGCATTGGTGCTTTTGAAAGGCATTGGCCCAGCTTTGGTGGTAGTAATTGTGGGCGGCCTGGGTGCAGAAATAGTTATCGTCCGGCGAGGGATGGTGATGGTGGCAACCTTATCATCTTGCTTCAGCATTACCTCTCCCGATCCGCCTTCGGCTCTTCGGCTAAACTGCAGGATTCCTTCGGTCATCAGACTTTGAATCCCCTCTATCAGTTGTTCACATCCATCAGGACTAGTTGCACAACCCATACACAGCTCTCCACAACCTGGAAAGAAACCGCTTTTCATCAGCTTAGCCTTAACGAAGCTAAGCGGTGTCTTCAGATCTCTGACGTCAGTCAACAAATCCAAACTCTCGTCCTTAATAATGGCGTTTACCCCACCTCCCCTATGATTCGGCATAGTATTCTTCGTGACGTTTGGCACATTATCTGAGAAATTGATGATCTTAGCATCCATCATATCTTGCACCTTGTGTTTGAAGGCTTTGCAATTTTATATGGTGTGACCTGGTGCCCCTGAGTGAAATTCACAAGTCGTGTTTGCATCATAACCTGGCGGAGGTGCCCTTGTCAAGGGAGCTAGGGTTCTCTTCTGGATCAGCTGTAACTGGAGCAGAGTCTGTAACAGCTGAGTATACGACATGGGCGGTGTCTCGAGGTGACGGCTCGACAGAGGTGCCCTGTTATGATACTTTCTGTACCCTTGTTGGTTCGGCTGCTGCTGCTGCTGCAGTTGTGGCTGTTGGACTGCCGGGATAGTTATGATGGCCACTTGCTGGTGAGGGCCTTTACCCTTCCTTCGAGCATTGGACATGGCGCTCGTCTCTCCTTCCCGCCTTTTTCCACCATATGGTTTCTTTCCTCCTCCAGATGAGGATAGATCACCCTGAATTTTCCCCAATTTGATCCCATTTTCAACGTGCTCGCCCGTGATGATAAGATCTGAGAAGCTTCTAGACATACTACTGACCAATTTCTCGTAGTAAACCCCTGGGAGGGTGGCTACGAACATTTCCACAAGCTCCCGTTCAACCATCGGCGGCTGAACCCTGGCTGCCAATTCACGCCACCGCTGGGCGTATTCCTTGAACCCTTCGATGTTCCTTTGCGACAAATTCTGCAGTTGGACCCGGTTTGGAGCCAAGTCACTGTTATATTGGTAGTGGTGCACAAATGCTTCAGCAAGTTCCTTCCACGTGCGCACACTGGTAGGCTCCAGACTCATGTACCATTCGAGGGAGGGTCCGGACAGACTGTCCTGAAAGAAGTGCATCAACAACTTCTCGTCCTCAGAATGAGCAGACATTTTTCTATAATATGATCTCAGGTGGACGCGAGGGCAGGTGGTGCCCTTGTACTTTTCAAAGTCAGGTACCTTGAACTTGGGAGGCACCTTGAAATCCGCAATCAGTCCCAACTTGGACATATCAACGCCCAGGGTGTTCTGGTTCTCGATATTCCTCATCTTATCCTTGAGTGCCTTTAACCTTAGACGTGCTTCAGCAGTCAGCTCCCCTTCAGCACCTCTCTACGAGAATACATCGTCCTGACGATCTTCTAACCACGGTTGAGGCCTGAACAGATTCCCAACACCTGCATTGCCGTTGCCCAACCCAACATTGACGTTAGTTTCAAAATTCCCATTACCGACGCCCGTCGTATTGCCGTGGAGTCCCATGTTAGTGATCACGTTGCCGTTACCACTGCCATTTCCCCCGGTCACGGGGATGCCATTCTGAGGATTTTCAACAGGTGGAGGGGTCGGAACGCTCCCACCATGGAGTACACCATTGCTGTCAACCCTAGAGATCAGAGGCTGGACCAATGTTCTGAGCTGCTCTTGGCCGTTGGCAACCACTTGCATGAGCTCCATGAAGCGGTCCATCCTCTCTCGGAGCTCATGAACGTCAGTCTGCACTTGTTCCATTGCCCTAGCTTGGTTTGCTCTGGTCAGATAGCGGTGGATCGGTCTTCGATCAATCCTGGAATAACCTGAAACAACCTGTAAACACAAAAGGGTTAGGAAAAACGACAAGGTGCTCGTTATGCAAATGCTTCATGCAAATGCAAACGTGTGTCTGTGTGTTGGGGAGATTTCCCCCGATCCTAGTGCTTGAGTGCCAGTGCTGATAATAAGAAGTCCGAGTCCAGTCATGGAAATAACATCTCATATATATGAAGAAAGCCCATCAAGGCAGTACACAACATCACTGGATACAAGATGAATCAATAGCATGACCTCGACCAACAAGCCTGGTGATGGTCAGCATACAACAATGATCACAACAAAAGGAATACAAATAGTCAAGCACGACCACAGGCGCGAAACTCTTCTAATAACCCCTTCGTTTCTGGATGATCAGGTTGAGTGAGAAACCCTTCGACGAGTAACTCTCTCTGCATAATAGTGTACTGAAGACCTTCCACGGAGTCTTCCCATGCTCCTTCGCCGAAACAATCTTCTAACTTCCGCTTTTTGGATTCAAACATCAGTTTGCGCTCCTTCAGGTTAGCGAGAGCCTTGTTGAGCTGGCCTTCAGCGGCATATCTGCGAGTGGTTTCTTCATCAAACCTCTTCTCACCGGCCTTTACTTGGGCTTTCAGCTTGGATATCTGTTGCATCAGCTTATCCTCCCGCTCTTTCCTGTTGGCTAGGGTTGCCTTCCGATGCTGGTTAAACTTGGATATCCTCTGATACGCTTCGTCCAAGTGCTGCTTCTTCGTGGCCAGCACATCGTTGACAGCTTTGAAGTATCGACCCAAACGCTCACGCTCAGCCTTCTGCTTAGTCAAATCTGTCCCAAACTGGTTCACCAGCTCTGTCTGCCTCTTGAAGGAATGAGCGGCCTCGCTTCTCTCGCTTCTGAGCTGAGCCAATTCTTTCTCCAGTTATTCATTGTCCTTCTTCAGCTCGTCTCGCTCAGCTAACACCTGATTGTACTGCTGAATAGGCACGGTGGCAGGCTCTTCAACCACTAGAGGGATATCTGGCTTGGCAGGAAGAAACGGCATCCCTATAGCATCTGCTCTGGCTCTGATCCAAGTCACATATGGAGCGTAGGCCTGGCTACTACTTTTCCCCAGCAACGGTTTTCCGCTCTTACTGATACCATTCCAAGCGTGCTGAAGCTTAGATAACATATCCCCCTCGAGAAGACCAGTGAGGTACAGAGATTCCTGCACCTCTTCATCCTTCGGCGGAGCTCTCAAAGCATAAGCAAACTCTCAGACCAGCAAAGACGGATTATAGTTTATACAACCCTTCCTGCCTATCAAAGGCACATTCGGAAACCCGCTGCAGCTGAAGATAATCTCGGTACCCAACCTATCTCTATCAAACCAGTCAATATCCTCCGCTGATAGACTCATCAAACGCTCGGACCACTTAGCTATGGCTGCAGACGAGGCAAAGGGACCCTTCTTGGGTAGATGACTATCAAGCCATCTATAAAGTAGGGGCACACAACACGAGACATTCTTGCCCCTTCTGTTCTCGTTTTTGTAGTGGATGGAATGGTAGACATCTCCTATCAAGGTAGGGACTGGATTCCCTGAAGCAAAGATGTGAAATGCGTCTAAGTCTATAAAGTCGGGCATATTGGGGAACAGAATGATGCCATATATGCACAGAGCGAGAATGGCGTTGAACACGACCCAACATCCGTCTTTGGCGCACTGCTGAGCCTTTCCCACTAAGAACTGCAAGGAGAAACCGGGAACCTTGTTCCAACTAGACAAGACCAGCTCGGAGGCATCCAGATGAAGTGACGGAGCTAGACTAGCCAGATTAGGCTCAACATCCATATGAACAAAGGGCATCTGACTTTTGATAGACACACCTAACAAATCAACATATTTTTCTAGTGTAGGTGCGAGAACAAAATCCTGGAAAGTGAAGCATCTCAACGGAGGATCGTAGAACTGCAGCAGGGCGTGCAACCCATTCAACTCAAACACAGAGGGTTTACGAACCAAACTGAGCAGTTTACCGTAAGACTTTCTGAATTCATCTCTCACAGAATTGTCTGCCAAAGCAATCAAACCAGTCAGCTGAACAACATCAGGAGTGGGGAGCTTGTAGGCCACAATCTTCCTCAGAGAACCCATAGTAGCACAATAGAAGGCAAGAAAACCTGAATCGGGGGAAACGGTACCTGCAACACAGACACACGTTAATGAAATGCAAATGAGTATGCTATGCAAAGTAAAATGCAATCATGCAGCAGGAGATCAAGACAACTGGTGCTGTGAAGATTCTGTATCAACAAAACCATAATGCTGCTCTATCAAGAACAACCCTATCTCTGATAAGAAGTAACCCTGATATCGGACCATAAATCTGCTCTGTCAAGAACAAACACACATTTGATAATAAGGACCTCTGATACAGGACCATAAATCTGCTCTGTCAAGAACACATACATCTGAAGATAAGGACCTCTGATACAGGACCATAACTCTGCTCTGTCAAGAACACATATATCTGAAGATAAGGACCTCTGATACAGGACCATAACTCTGCTCTGTCAAGAACGCATACATCTGAAGATAAGGACCTCTGATACAGGACCATAACTCTGCTCTGTCAAGAACACATACATCTGAAGATAAGGACCTCTGATACCAACAAAACTGATTCACTATCAAGAAAACCAGGTAGTTTGAAGGTTAAGGTTCCCTGCAACAAACCCAACTCTGCTCACACGTATGGACCTAACCTGACACAAGTTCGGCATCCTATGCGGTCACCAGCGTCACAGACATTCAAGAGGGGTGATACGATACCCAGAAGGTGTGGCATCACCATCTCCTGAAGTGGCCTCACTCAGCTGAATTCCAAATGATCGGTCCCCAGAGTCGACAATCCTCCAAACCAACAACCCCCTCAACCGAAAGGGTTAAAAAAGAAGTCAATCAGGAGAACCTCGTCTGAGCGTGGATTTCATGAGACACTAGTGCCTGCCAAGCAAGCACGCGCCCACTAATTTCCACAACTAATGCTATGTTCACTCAAGCTTGGGTCTGGCTTCTCACTCATCAGAATGCCCCTCCCACAACAGCACAGATAATCATATCATACTGAAAATAACGTGCGAGAAATAAAAATGCGATAAATAAACACAACCCAACAAGTAATCATACAAGCGCTAGGATTGACTCTCGCAGGGGACGTTGGATCCCCAAACTGACTCGCATAAGGGACGTTGGATCCCAGGAAACTATCAAGTCCCCAGCAGAGTCGCCAGCTGTCGCAACCGCGAAAATAAGGTGCCGGCAAAACAAAAGAGTTGCCACCTTTTGTTATTTATCCCTTAAAACGGGAAAGGAAACGATCGAAAAAACCTGACGAAAAGGTATAAGACATGGTCATCGCAACCATTGTCTGGGTTCGGGAGTCGGTTATGCAAGGGGAAGGTATTAGCACCCCTCACGTCCATCGTACTCGATGGGATCCACGCTTGTTGTGTTTATCTGACGGGTTGGTTTTATCTATCTACCTATCAAGGCTGGTCTGAAAAGAAAAGAAAATGACTCGGCAAAGCGTCGCACTTTATGCCTACGTATTCCCATTAGAGAATGAAAAATCAGAGTCAACGTAGTTCGACTAACTACGGGTTACGGGGAAGGTGGCTCGCCAATACATCAGTATTGTGCCTACGTACTCTCAACAGGTATGAGAGATCAGAGCTTACGTAGTTCGGGATAATACGGATTACGGGAATTCAGATTCATCTGTTTTATCGAGTAGGGTTAACAAACAGTTCCACCAGTTGGATGTATGCAGCTCGACCCTTGGAGACTTAGGCGTTACCGTTTGCGGTAGAACTGGGAATTAACGACACTCTTTTCTTCAGAAAAGCTTCCTTTGAATTATGGGTAAATTTGTTTTCTGTCTTTTATGGAAGAACTGTTTTTTATGGATGTTTGCAACCAACATCGCACTAGAGACTATGACCTGAGAGTGAATGCGTCGCATGTCACCTAAAGGGTGCCATACTAAACATCCAAGCTATCGAAAAGAAACTCTCCGACAACCCTTTCTCGGATAGCTTAAGGCTCGTAACGTACGACATCAGTTAACCTTTATTACTGTATTTTGATTTGTTTTGAGATGAGAAGAGAGAACGAACAGGTTCAACTAAGGGGAGACTATCAAATCCTAATGTTGTCATGCCAAGGATTCATCCTATGGTTGAGGTTTGAAACAAGGAACTCCTAGAAGTTATCATGCATAGGTTTCAACCTAAAGTTCTATCATCGCTTCCTTATCAAAGGAAATGAGATTCCTAGGGGATCATGTCAATGATAAACAGAAACAGATAAAGCATCAGCTTAAACAGTAAACAGTAAGCGACTGTAAAATGCATGCAATGCAAGTGAGGGAGGAAATGTGTGTGGGGCATCAGCCTCCACAAGCTCATATCAACCTCAAGCTAGATATGAGTAACTGCAATCATACAGAGGAAATAACATGCCATCAAGCAAGATACAAACCACATGGGCAAGGGAGCAGGGCTCTACCGAATACCCGCAAGCAAAGCCACGCATTAAAAATACAAGCAGAGGGAGCAACTCAACCTCTAGTGCAATCCTGCTCCTAGATTACATCATTCTAGATATGGAATTATTCTAATGCATCAAGCAAGTCAAACAAGGCACATCAATACAGAGAAGAAAACAGACAAGAAAAGAAAGCAGCAGCTTCCACAGCTTCACATCACAGCAATCTTCTGACAGCAGCTCAGTCCTCAGACTTCAATCACCCTTCAAGGCTATCCTCCTCAATAACAAGTATCAACTTGCTCCTCCAGGGTTCTAACACATCAAACATAAGTATCAACTTGTTCTACATCCTCTTCAAGCATCAGCTCTAAAGAAGACCCCACCTTCAGGCTTCAATCCTAATAGCAAGTATCAACTTGTTCCTTCAGGGACTCAGTGTATCAACATAAGTATCAACTTATTCTTTCTTCTTCAAGCCTCAGCTCTTCACTCAATTTCAATTTGATCTTCTTCACAAGTGTCAACTTGGTCTTCTTGGTTTTCAAGCTCCAGCTCTCTTTGCTTTACCAGTATCAACTAGCTTTCCTCTTCATCTATAAGCTTCAGCTTCTCAGAGTAATCTTCAAACACAAAGAAGTATCAACCCCATCTTCTCCAATCCTCTAACAAGGGAGAAAGATTCATCTATCAAGAGCAAAGGGTGGATGATTGGTAGCAGAGTGAAGACCAAAGGTCACCACTAAGCATCCTGTCATCAGAGAAAGGGACCCTCAAAGGTTCTACCAATTTGCAAAGAGCCACACATCCTACCAAAGGAGGGATGAGGCCTTTACAAAGGGACCTTTCATCATACGGAAGAATGGAAGTGATCAACATCATCCATGTTTATGAAGGAAGAGAACTATCTAGAAGCTCTGCCTACAAAACCCTAATCTTAGCCTAATCAGGACTACACCACAAGAAGGGAATATCTTCAAATCCAAGCCTCTTCAAGCCATCCAATGCATCTTCAACTTGCCTTCAACATCATCCAAGAACAAGCAAAGCAAAACCCTAATCTAAGGGAACTAAAGATGTTAATCTAGTTGAGTTAGTGCCTTAGAATCATCTAAAACTAGCACCTAAACTAAAATCAATCAAAAATAGTAAACTATCTTATAAATTTCTACAAAAATTCCTAAAACTAGCACCTAAACTAAAATCAATCAAAAATTCTATGGGGAGCATGCATATCTATTCTAACAACTCACAAAAAATCAGGATCAAAATCATCATCACATGATCACACAAAATTCCACAAAATCAAGTATCAAACATAACTATTTTAATATCAATTAAAATGTGAAAATTCCCATAAAATCAGAAAATGCATGAAATAAAAATATTTTTTATCTAAAAAAAACTAGATTCAATCATGAATCCATGGAAAAAAAGAATGGAATCAATTGACTTATTTTTCAGTTTTTTATGATTTAATTACTAAACTACATAAAATGAAGGAATTAAAAATGGAAAATATGGTCAGAGGGTGTGATCAGCAAACAATTTCCATTACCCTCGCTTGGGCCCTTCATCCTGGGGGTGTACATAGCAACTGGGCGCTAGGCCCATTCAAATCTCAATTCAGTCACAAGCAAAAGGACCAGGGGAGGTGTGTTAAGTACAAATTTGCCTTGTAAATCCCATGTTGGGCCTGGACAGGGGGTGTTGATATCAAATGAAATCCAAGCCCACACGCCTTTGGCATATGCAGCGAAGTGAACAAGGCTAGGGGACCTCACTAATCAAAACGCAGTGTTTTGAGGGGAGCATACGTGGCACAACGCGGAGCCTTGGATTGCTTGACTCAGTCTACATTTCCACAAGCATGGACGTCCTAGATTACGTCTTCAACCTTTCAAATGTGCAAGAGGAGGGAAAGATGCAGAATCCGGCGAGGGCGGCCGGAGCCTCACCGGAAAAATCATGGATCCCTAACTATCTCTATGATCAACCATTTCGCGCAATTTCTAAACCAAAGTTGCTCGAATTTTCACAAGTAATTCAACCATCCCACTAGTTTATGCTAAAAATGCAAGGATTGCAAAACCAAGATCTCAACCGAAAATGGCATAAACCCTAACTTGTCTCTAATCATCAAATTAACCAACCAGAATTCATCTACATGCTAAGGGAAACTTAACCACATGCTTCTAATGGATTAAAAGTGCATAATCAAAGAGATATTTCAAGAACTTAGAACCAACCTTGAAGCTTTGATTGCAGTGGTTATGCGCCTCAATTCTCTTCCAAACTATGCAGAATCCTTCAAGGAGTAATGGTGGACAATTCTTGATGCTTAATTCTCGTTGAAACCTCTTGATTCTCCAAAACGCATTTTCAACTTTCAAGCTTTTTCTTCACTTCACATCAATGGATTCTCAACAGAGTTCTGCTCCAGAACCTTCCAAATTCGTTCTAAGTCTTATTTATAATGTGTTCAGATGGATATCAAGCCCAAACTAGGCCCAATTATGGATTTTGGATATTCACTTTTCCTTCCAAATTTCAACATGGATATGTGCCTTCAAGCCTTGCTCATGCTCTAAACTCAGTCCAAACCATTCACTTAATCATTAAGGAGTGTGGTGTAATGGTTTTCTTCCTTTGGTTTCAACATATGGAATGTATATGATATGTTTCTTAATTGTGAAGTAACCATCCAAATGACCATGTTATGGACCTCAAATAAAAAATGTGGCAATGCCAATCTTTCTAAAACATCAATTCCATTCAAAATGACCACAAATTTGACTTGGAAACATGTTAATCTCATTTATTTTGAATTTTCTCATTTTAATTCATTAAAATGGCTTTTATGTAAAGTTTTTTCAACCAATGCTTGATATAATCCATATCAATGGACACTTGATGTTTAGACAAGCTAAAAAAATCATTTTGAACAACTTTCATGTTGAGCAAAAATGCATTTGAGACCCCTAAATTGGTGAAAATGGCCTATGATCACAAATGACCTATAATCACCAAATGTCCAAAATACCCTTGACTTGTCAAAGCCATAAGTTGAGTTCTACAAATCCTATCAAGGACTTATAGTACACTCTAGAAAGCTAAGAGGATAAGGAACAACATTCATGTTGACCAAAAGTTCATAGGAATCATCCTTCTAGGGAAAACGTTTCATGCAAGTTGGATAACTTTCAAGCTCCCAAATTCACATACCTCAGATGACCTGTAACTTGTCAAAGTCATAACTTGGGTTCTACAAATTCTATCAGGGACTTCTAGCATTCAAATTAAAGCTAAGATCAAGGTCTACAACATTCATGTTGGGGGAAAGATGATATGACAATCACATCTTGAGCTAAACTTCCTTGAAGATAAGGGTCAAACTAAGGGATTTTACACTGTCAAGCCTTAGAAACCCTAGCTTGAAACTTTTCAAACTCTTCAATCATGATGAGTTAACCTTGGAATCATCCTTATAAGATCTCAATGCATAAATCCATGATCACATGGCTCTTGTATTAGGTCTCAACCCTCTCCAAGTCATCAGTTGACTTAGGGTTGACCCAGTCAAACCCTAATTGCACCACTCATGGCTAAGGATTCTTAATCTTACACAATGACCTGTCTAGGCCTCAAAGTGATCTTCAACACTTCTCATGAGCTCTCTCAAGTTAGGAGACCTACACACTTGGCTTCAATCACTCCCTCTGAGGATCTTTTAACTTCTCTGACAAGGATATCAACCCTTGAACATCTGAAAAACCTTCTTAGCTAGCTTCATAGTCTTGTATATCCCTTGATTGGTACTCATACCTCTTGATCTCCTGCATACATGTCAATGAAATGAAAATGATAATGCTAATGTGCATGAATTGAAACATAAGCTAGGTAAAGAAATGTTGGGCAAATTTTAGGGTGCAACACCGGTGAATTTCCGATTAACGGTATATTGTTTTGTCCGTTGAGCATCCAGGCTCCGGTCAATTTTTCGTTGAGCATTCGGGCTCCGGTTTATTACGTTGAGTATCTAGGCTCTGGCTTCCTACATTGAGCATCCAGGCTCCGACTTCTTACGTTGAGTATTCAGGCTCCGGTCACCTACGTTGAGCATCCAGGCTCCAGTTTTTACGTTGAGTATTCAAACTCCGGTCATTTACGTTGAGCGTTCAGGCTCCGACAAGGTTCATTTGATTCATTTTGTTCATTTAATATTCAGATTCCGGCAATTCTTAGTATCCCCTTTTTCATGGTTTTCCCCAAGCAGAGTTACTCGTTAAGTTTCTTTTTTCCCCAGCGGAGAATGTTTGTAATCAGAGCAGTTACCTCCGGAGATTCTTGTTTGCAGCTTTATTTTCTGCGGTTGGCAAATTTCCAGGTTCTTTGGTATTCAATCGTCTTTTACCTTGATGGT
The DNA here is from genome assembly GCA_963859935.3 of Lathyrus sativus. Lineage (NCBI taxonomy): Eukaryota > Viridiplantae > Streptophyta > Magnoliopsida > Fabales > Fabaceae > Lathyrus > Lathyrus sativus. The sequence continues at coordinate 341,671,939 of OZ012735.1, read as the reverse complement.
GTGAAAGTCGTTCGCTTTTCACTCATTCAGGTTCAAGTCGTTAGAATAGGGGCAGTTGTTGTACCTCAAAATTTGACAAACCTTTTCTTAACTTGGTTTATGTTTCATTTCATTTTTCTTCTAGCATTTGCATTGCATAGAATTTTTCATCGAACAGGGGATCAATAGGTTGTGCATATCAATAGGAGGTTTCCCAGAGTGTTGAGCTCAAGCAAAGGGTTTTATTCAAGTTTGAATAGTCACCAAGTCACCAGGAAGTGGTCAGAGTCTAGTGAAAGGGTGGATGGATGTATGAGGGTCAACTCCTAACTTGGAGGCCAGTTGAATATCATCAGAGGGTTGTGAATTCATAATTATGGATATGAGATGTTGAGAAATCTTATTGAGTGCTTTGAGGGCCATGTTGGAGCTTATTCAAGTTGTTGTGTGATGGGGAAGAAGCCACAATCAAGAATGTTGCATCTAGGGTTTTCATCTGGTCAACCCTCAGTTAACTGTGAAATTGAAGGAGATTAAAACTCATATCAAAGTCTCTATGGTAATGGGATGTTGTTTTGAGATGTCCAATATATCATTTCAAGATCAATTCATCAAGAATCAAGAGTGTGAGAAGTTACTAAATTAGGGTTCTTAGTGTAAAATCCCCTGTTTAGTACCCAACTTCAAGACCACCTATCTCAAGATACAAGTCTCATCTCATCTTGAACCCCAACATGAAACTTTTAGATCATGTTTCTTGCTTTCTTTTGAGTACTAGAAGTCATTCATCTGATTTCTAGAACTTAAATTATGATGCTGACAAGTTACAGGTCCTCAGATGAATGTGATTTTGGTTAACAAAAGTCAACCAACTTCCAAGCCATTTTTGACCTAGAAGGATGTTTCTCCTCACCTTGACCAAAACACGAACGTTGTTCCTAATGATCTTAGCTTTCCAAAGAGTACTACAAGTCCTTCATTAGATTTGTAGAACTCAAGGTATGATGCTTGCAAGGCAGGGGTATTTTGGGAAAGTAGGATTACAGGTCATTTTCATTATAGGTCCATTTCACTATCTTGCACACTTCAAATGAAAATCTTTCTAACATGAAACTTGCTCCAAATGGAGTCATTTACCCAACCAAACATCAAGGAGTCATGGATTTGGCCTGGATTGGAGAATTGATGTGTAACTTTTTCATGAAGAAAGTTTAAAATCACAAAATGGAATTAATTCATTTCTAACCATTTCAAGGCATATTTATGCATTTTTTGAGTTCCAAAGATGTACTAAACAAGATGCAAGCATTGGATTGATGTTTTGGTGCCATTTTCATGTGATTTCCAAATGCCATTTCAAGTGGAATTTTGACAAACCAATTTCAACCATATGATCAAACCAAGGGACAAATCACATCCACATGATCAAATTAAGTCCCCAACAGTGATTTGGCTTCAATCACTCCCTCTGAGGATCTTTTAACTTCTCTGACAAGGATATCAACCCTTGAACATCTGAACAACCTTCTTAGCTAGCTTCATAGTCTTGTATAGCCCTTGATTGGTACTCATACCTCTTGATCTCCTGCATACATGTCAATGAAATGCAAATGATAATGCTAATGTGCATGAAATGAAACATAAGCTAGGTAAAGAAATGTTGGGCAAATTTTGGGGGTGCAACACCGGTGAATTTCCGATTAACGGTATATTGTTTTGTCCGTTGAGCATCCAGGCTCCGGTCAATTTTTCGTTGAGCAATCGGGCTCCGATTTATTACGTTGAGTATCTAGGCTCCGGCTTCCTACATTGAGCATCTAGGCTCCGACTTCTTACGTTGAGTATTCAGGCTCCGGTTACCTACGTTGAGCATCCAAGCTCCGGTTTTTACGTTGAGTATTCAAACTCCGGTCATTTACATTGAGCGTTCAGGCTCCGGCAAGATTCATTCGATTCATTTTGTTCATTGAATATTCAGATTCCGACAATTCTAAGTATCCCCTTTTTCATGGTTTTCCCCAAGCAGAGTTACTCGTTAAGTTTCTCTTTTCCCCAGCGGAGAATGTTTGTAATTAGAGCAGTTACCTCCGGAGATTCTTGTTTGCAGCTTTATTTTCTGCGGTTGGCAAATTTCCAGGTTCTTTGGTATTCAACCGTCTTTTACCTTGATGGTGTGAAAGTCGTTTGCTTTTCACTCATTCAGGTTCAAGTCGTTAGAATAGGGGCAGTTGTTGTACCTCAAAATTTGACAAACCTTTTCTTAACTTGGTTTATGTTTCATTTCATTTTTCTTCTAGCATTTGCATTGCATAGAATTTTTCATCGAACAGGGGATCAAGAGTTTGTGCATATCAATAGGAGGTTTCCCAGTGTGTTGAGCTCAAGCAAAGGGTTTTATTCAAGTTAGAATAGTCACCAAGTCACCAGGAAGTGGTCAGAGTCTAGTGAAAGGGTGGATGGATGTATGAGGGTCAGCTCCTAACTTGGAGGCCAGTTGAATATCATCAGAGGGTTGTGAATTCATAATTATGGATATGAAATGTTGAGAAATCTTATTGAGTGCTTTGAGGGCCATGTTGGAGCTTATTCAAGTTGTTGTGTGATGGGGAAGAAGCCACAGTCAAGAATGTTGCATCTAGGGTTTTCATCTGGTCAACCCTCAGTTAACTGTGAAGTTGAAGGAGATTAAAACTCATATCAAAGTCTCTATGGTCATGGGATGTTGTATTGAGATGTCCAATATATCATTTCAAGATCAATTCATCAAGAATCAAGAGTGTGAGAAGTTACTAAATTAGGGTTCTTAGTGTAAAATCCCCTGTTTAGTACCCAACTTCAAGACCACCTATCTCAAGATACAAGTCTCATCTCATCTTGACCCCCAACATGAAACTTTTAGATCATGTTTCTAGCTTTCTTTTGAGTACTAGAAGTCATTCATCTGATTTCTAGAACTCAAATTATGATGCTGAAAAGTTACAGGTCCTCAGATGAATGTGATTTTGGTTAACAAAAGTCAACCAACTTCCAAGCCATTTTTGACCTAGAAGGATGTTTCTCCTCACCTTGACCAAAACATGAAAGTTGTTCCTAATGATCTTAGCTTTCCAAAGAGTACTATAAGTCCTTCATTCGATTTGTAGAACTCAAGGTATAATGATTGCAAGGCAGGGGTATTTTGGGAAAGTAGGATTACAGGTCATTTTCATTATAGGTCCATTTCACTATCTTGCACACTTCAAATGAAAATATTTCTAACATGAAACTTGCTCCAAATGGGGTCATTTACCCAACCAAACATCAACCATATGATCAAACCTAGGGACAAATCACATCCACATGATCAAATTAAGTCCCCAGCAGTGATTTGGAATGAAAAACAAGGGTAATTGGTGTCGTTCACGTGTGCATGGGCATGAGAAAAGTGAGATTGGGCATTTCACAAATTCTCACAATTCAGCCACAATTGGGCCTCCATTTGCTGCTAGGTCCAACATATAAATGCTTTAGATGAAGAATGGAGCATCATTCAGTGCATTTCGTGCCCAGAGAGCTTTAGAGTAGTTTGAACTTGGAGAGGAAATTTGAAATTCGTGAATCTTGATTGAAGCATTTTCAAAGCATTTCAAGGCCAAATTCATCTCCAGCAAGGTTCATTGAGTGATTCTGTAGATTTTTATCAAGCTTCTTCAAGTGTAGAAGGCTCAGTGGAGGCTCTCCACTAGGTAACTTTCAAATCAACATTTCTCTCCATTTATGATGCATTTGCTTGCCTTTTTTGCATGATTGAGACCTAGGAACTATGTAGATCATTTATAACTAAAATGGACTGGCATTGGTGATGATTTGTGTTTGAAGATCCAAACTGTTTCTCTTCGATTTGGCTTGTGTATGCATAATTAATGAAAACTAATGGCATATCTGTGATATATGTGAGATGTATATCATTTTTGACCTAAATTTTGTTGGATTTGGTTAAGTGGATCTTCACCTGTGATTTTGGCTCGCCGGAGAAGGTGACCGGAGCCACCGTGCTCCGACCACCTGGTTCTTTTCTCTGTTTCTCATATTTGAATGTTGATGATGACTACGTGGGCTTGTTTAATCCATTGGATTGGTTTACTTTGGATTGAACGTGTGAGATTAACACCTATTGTATGCGCGCTTTGACCATGCCTCAACAGATCTTTAGTTAAACGATGTGTTCCATTTATTTGAAGACCTAGACACGTGTTTGCTTCTTGACCTTTTGATGTGTTGACTTGTTTGATCCAATGACCCTTGATGCGTCTCATAATGCACGCTCATTGACCATGCTACACCCAATCATTCTGAGTCTAACGCATTGTATGGACTTGGGCCTCTGTTTACTATTCTCACACCCTATCTGAGCCCATTTGGCTTTTCAACTTGATTTAATTTCTATTTGCACCAAGCTTTGTGTATTTTAGTTTTATTTTCTTTTTTGCTTTTAATCTGTTAGGATTTAATTCTACATAAATACTTCCAATGATCCAAAAATTCCACAAAAATAGTTTCTAGACACTTTGGGATGTCTATTATTTTAAAGAAATTTTTATGTTATTTTTTGGATTTATTTTGAATTAAAATGGGATTATTGGATTGGAAGTGATTTTGTTGAACTATTTCTTGACATGCTTTGTTCTTTGATTTGTTTCTCCTTCTCCTTTTTGATCCAATGACTAAAATTTAATCCTCATATCCATGATGAATTGATTAAATTTTGAGGACCATTTTTCCCCTATTTGGTTGACTTTTGGTTTGACTTTTATTGCATTTCCTTTGACCCTCGACAATCCTCATTCACAATGGAACACCCTTGTGAATCAATTTCTTTGGTGGTGTTGTGAATTGATTTTGATTATGATCTTTTGGCCTATGTTTGTCAACATGTTTAGGTGCTTTGTGCATTTTATTTGATCATTTTTTAACCATTTTCCTAATTTTGAGGTAACTTGCAAGTCAAGTTACCTCCAAGGGAGGTTCATACAAGTGCATGACCTAGTTTGAGTTGGAAATGACCTTTGTGGATCCATTAAGCTCTCAACTCCTCTTGTTTCATATAATAGACATGTTGAGCTTTCTGTATGCTCATTTTTAGGTCAAAATTATGTTCATTGCTTGTTCATTTGTGTGTTTCCTTTTTTGCTTCCATTTAAGGTTTCCATATGTGACTTGTTTGCACCCTTTTGTGTGTTTGTCTCTTGTGCATTTCTTCTTCTCTTTTATTCTTTGTTTCATTTCATATGTGCATTCTTGGTTGAGATGAGATTGTGGAGGCTACTACCCCACACTATTTTCCTTCCACTTTCATTCTACTTGTGCATCTTATGTTTGCATTTTCATTTACATGTTCTTTCTTCTTCTTCTCCTTGTTTGGTTTTTCTTTGACATGCTCCTCATAAGTTCTCTAACCTCTTGAGGTTATGATAGACTTTAAGTTCAAACCATGCATGATAACATTAAGTAGCTTCTCTTCTCATCTCATCTTCATACTTTAAGTTCACCCCTTTAGTTTGTCCCTTCTCTTCTCATCTTCATACAATCTTAACACACTTAATAAAGATAATGGATGTTGTGCCATGAGCCTTATACTTGGGAAATGGTGATTGAGGGGCCACCTCTCAATTTCCTAGAGTGTTTAGTATACGTCCTTAGGATGATATGAGACGCATTCGATCCTAGGTTTTAGACTTTAGTACAACGTACATTATAAACACTCAAATTCAAAACATTTCTTCTCTAAAAAACACAAAAATAATTCAAACCTTTTTCATCCTTTGGAATTCTAATCAGGGAAATCTTTTCAGATAAAAGAGTGTTGTTAACTCTTAGTTCTATCGCAAACGATAACGCCTAAGTCTCCAATGGTCGAACTGCATACACCAACTGCTAGAACTACTTGTTAACCCTACTCGGGCTTAAAAACTTTTGAACCAACCTGTGGTCTTTTTAGCCCGAACTACGTTTGCTCTGATCTTTCATACCAGATGAAAGTACGTAGGCACAAGACGCAATGTCTTGGTGAGCAACCTTTCCCTTTTCACCCATAGTTAGCCGAACTACGTTGACTCTGACTTTCCCATTGCACAAAGGAGTACGTAGGCACAGAGCGGCGATGCTCTGTTGAGTCACTTCTCTTTTCTTTTGTCCCTTGACCTTTAGCTAGATAGATGATCACCCTTTTAGATAGACAACAATGAATGGATCCCGTCGAGTACGACGGACGTGAGAGGTGCTAATACCTTCCCCTTGCGTAACCGACTCCCGAATCCAGACATGGTTGCGATGACCTCGTCTTTCCCTTTTTCGTTACATTTTTCCGATCGTTTCCTTTCCCTCTCTTTGGGATAAATAACGAAAGGTGGCGACTCTTCTGTTTTCCGCCGGGTGTTTTTCGCAGTTGTGACAGGAGGTTCATACAAACACTTGACCTAGTTTGAATGGGAAATGACTTCTAGGGATCCCTTGAGCTCTCAATTCTTGTTGATTCATACTTCTAACATGTTGAGGTATTTTAATACTCATTTTTAGGTCATAAACTTGTTCATTGCTTGTTGGGATTTGCATTTCTTTTTAGGCTTTCCACTTGAAGTTCAAGTGTTGAATGTGCTTAAGACTTAGGTCTTCTTCCATGCCTATTCTTGCATTATCTTTTGTGCTTTTCTTTATTTGGTTTATGTACTTTCTCCTCTCACCTTTGACTCTGTCCCATGACCTTAGAGTCCCATTTGAGATGGTTTAGTCTCTCCGTTGGAGGTACTTGAAGCATATCATGAATGGTGATTCTTTGAAGACTTCTCTTGTGTATTCTTACATGATCATTGAGTTTGTCTATGGTTGAGTTGCCCATGTGAGTTCCTTGCTTTCCTCACATTTCCTCCCGTTCTCTCATTTGATCATGGCTTATTCCTTTTCTTTTAGTTTGCCTTTAGGCATTGTGGTTGATGACAAATGGTTGTAGGATTTTTTCTCCCATTTCATCTCACTTTTGTGCACTTGTTTGCTCTCTTTTGTGTGCATTCTTTCACCCTTCTTCTTTTCATCTCTCATATGCATGCTTGAGGTTGAGATGTGCTTGTGGAAGCTACTTCACTACACTTTCTTCCTCCCTCACTTTCATTCTAATTGTGCATTACATGTTTGCATACTTGCATCTTCCTTATTTCATGCTTCCTTCGTCTTTTTTCTTTCTTCTTTGCCATGTTCCCTTTGGACCTCTAATCTTCCTAGTTCAAGGTTGATCATGATAGACCTTAGGCTTGAACCCATGAATGATAACATTAGGTAGCATTCCCTTTCATCCCAATTATATGTACACTTTGTATGATAACATTAGGTTGAGTCTTAGTCTCCCTTTAGAGTCTCTCTCTCTTCTCATATCCAAATTCTCTTAAAACACTTAATAAAGGTTAATGAATGTTGTACGTTACGAGCCTTAAGTACTTGAGAAATGGTGATTGAGGGGCTTCCTATCAATTTCTTAGAGTGTTTAGTGTACGTCCTTAGGACGATATGCGACGCATTCGCTCCTAAGTCATAATCTTTAGTGCAACATGAATTACAAACAATAATCAATACACTTCTTCTCTAGAAAACACAAAAACAAACTTCAAACCTTTTTATCCTTTGAGATCTTAATTTGGAAAACCTTTTCCATAAGGAGAGTTTTTTTAACTCTTGGTTCTACCATAAACAGGTAATGCCTAAGTCTCCAATGGTCGAGCTGCATACACCTAACTGCTAGAACTAAGTTTTAACCCTACTCGGGCCTAAAACATTTTGAACCAACCGGTGTTCTCGTTAGCCCGAACTACGTTTGCTCTGATCTCTCATACCATATGAGAATACGTAGGCACAAGACGGCGATGTCTTGGCAAGCAACCTTCCCCCACCTCTCACCCATAGTTACCCGAACTATGTTGACTCTGACTTTCCCATTCCACGAGGGAATACGTAAGCATAGAGCAGTGATGCTCTATCGAGTCTCTTTTTTTTTCTTTGTCCCTGAGCCGTAGCTTAGATAGTAAACACCCTTTTTAGATAGACAACAAAGCGTGGATCTCGTCGAGTACAGCGGACGTGAAGGGTGTTAATACCTTTCCCTTGCGTAACCGACTCCCGAACCCGAGACATAGTTGCGACGACCTATCTTTTCTCATTTTTGTTAGGTTTTCTCTGATTGTTTCCTTTACCTCTTTTGGTATAAATAACGAATGGTGGCAACTCTTCTGTCATTGTCGGCCCCTCTTCGCAGTGATGCGACACCCATAGGTAGGCTCTAAACGGGTAGGTTACTAGAGCCATGGGTCTTTTCAAAGATATTATTACCATGACAAAGATTCATCCGATAATAATACCCTCGAAGGATCTCTTCTAGGTGAGGTTTTTGCGTCGTCCCACGAGAAAGACTCCTCGCGAGTTTCTACTACACAACCGTCGAGTCCAAGGTTTCTTAAAGGGACCTTAGAGTCATAGATCGAGGTTGAAAATATCATTGTCAGAATAACGATACGTTCAAGGGATCTCATCTAATTGGGGCGTTTGAATCAACCCAAAAAAGGAGTGACCCTCATGAGTTAACACTACCAACCACCATGGGAAATGGGTAAAAGATCCTTAGAGTTATAGATTTAGGCTCAAAAACATTATTTCCATGGAAAAGACTCACCACAACAATAACATCCTTAAGGGAATCAACTCTAAGCGGGGCTTTTGTTTCCTCCCAACAAGAAAGACTCCTTGAGGGATTCTACTACACAACCACCATTCTAATCCTATGTTTTTCTCAGACTCGGGTGTAGAGCCATCTCACAAAGTTCCAACAATCAGAGAACCCCAACGGTGTCACAAGAAACAATAAGATATAATAGTAACTAAGCAATTAAATAATAAGAGAAGATAAATACACAAACGCATATAACTATCACGAATCAAGTCAAGTTAGGCTTGCCACTCTCTAGCATAAGGCTATGCAATTCCCCAGCAAAGTCGCCATCTGTCGTACCTCGAAAAATACGATCCTCATGATGGACGCGGAAAAAACTTTCGAAACAGATTCGCCACCGAACTTTATTCATTCCAAGACAGGAATAGGAAAATATCGATAAAACCTTTAAGGAGATAAGAACATGGTCATCGCAACCAATATTCTAAGTTCGGGAGTCGATTACATGAGGGGAAGGTATTAGCACCCCTCATGTCTGTTGTACTCAACGGGAACCTCTTGATTCGATTCGTGAGAGAAAGTTAGCTACGCTTGTTTATCTTCTAAAGGAATTGCTTGCTAAAGGGAAAAGGTGGTTATAAGATATGGTGCTTGCCAAGGATTGGGGACCTTGTGCCTACGTACTCCCTTGTGCAATGGGAAAGTCAGAGCATCGTAGTTCGTGGGACTACGAGAAAAAGAGGGAAATGTGCTCGCCAAGATCATCGCAATCTTGTGCCTACGTATCTTATATTCGGAAGAGAATGAAGAATAAGAGCAGCCGTAGCTCGGCCAACTATGGTAAAAGGTTGAATTGGTTTGAAGATGGTACGGATGACGACTACTCGAAGCTTAAGAAAGACTTCTCGGACCCAAGTAATCGGGAAAGTGACTCAAAGACTTGACTATCTCTCTTTTTCATTGTGAAAAGAAGGTTGTATTTGAATGGAACGAGCGTTTAGGTCACATTTTAACTGCTAAACATTGACTTGTCTGCTCGCTAGGGGAGGTTGAAGCACGAGTTTGTTATACAAGGAAGAATGGACTAAACAATATTCTTTTGTAAAGGGGTTGAGTTGAACTAGAGTTTATGTCTCATTCTAACTGCTAAACATTGGCTTGTCTGCTCGCTAGGGGAGGCTGAAGCACTAGTTCATATGCGCGGAAGAAGGGACTAAACAATGTTCTTTGGAAAAGGTGTATTGAATTGTAGGTTGCACGAGGGCGGGGAATTGAGTTTGATTGGTTAAATGTCTTGGTTTGGAAAAGAGGATAGATTTTAATAGGTGTTAATGTTATGGTCGCACGGGGGCGAGACAATAAGGTTGGTTAGTTGTATCGGATGTTTTTGCCTAGAGGTGACGATTACCTGAAGCTTAAGAAAGACTTCTCAGACCCAAGTAATTGGGAGAGTGAACCAAAGACTTGGAGCTCTCTCTTTTTCATCTAGAAAGGAAGGAAATGGGTACGGTTCGAGTAAGTGGATTGGATGATGATTACTTGAAGCTTAAGAAAGAATTCTCGAATCCAAGAAATCAGGAGAGTGAACCAAAGACTTAGAGCTCTCTCTTTTTCATCTAGAAAGGAAGGAAATGGGTACGGTTCGAGTAAGTGGATCGGATGACGATTACTCGAAGCTTAAGAAAGACTTCTTAGGCCCAAGTAATTGGGAGAGTGAACCAAAGACATGGAGCTCTCTCTTTTTCATCCCAAAGAGTGGTTGTGTTTGGGAGACTTTAAACGATGGGATGTAGTTAAAGTATTTTAACGGATGAGGATTACTCGAAGCTTAATAAAGACTTCTCGGACCTTAAGTAATCAGAAGAGTGAACCAAAGACTTGGAGCTCTCTCCTTTTCTCATCTAATATTATGAAAGATGTTTGATATAATTAGAGTGAATTAATCGGATGACGATTACTCGAAGCTTAAGAAAGACTTCTCGGACCCAAGTAATTGGGAGAGTGAACCAAAGACTTGTAACTCTCTCTTTTTCATCCACGTGCTTAGGAAGATGGATTTGAATTAGTTTATCATTTTTAGAAGAAAATTGTTCGAGCTTAAGAAAGACTTCTCGGACCCAAACAATTGGGAGAGTGAACCAAAGACTTGGAGCTCTCTCTTTTTCATCTAGAAAGGAAGGAAATGGGTACGGTTCGAGTAAGTGGATTGGATGATGATTACTTGAAGCTTAAGAAAGAATTCTCGAATCCAAGAAATCAGGAGAGTGAACCAAAGACTTAGAGCTCTCTCTTTTTCATCTAGAAAGGAAGGAAATGGGTACGGTTCGAGTAAGTGGATCGGATGACGATTACTCGAAGCTTAAGAAAGACTTCTTAGGCCCAAGTAATTGGGAGAGTGAACCAAAGACATGGAGCTCTCTCTTTTTCATCCCAAAGAGTGGTTGTGTTTGGGAGACTTTAAACGATGGGATGTAGTTAAAGTATTTTAACGGATGAGGATTACTCGAAGCTTAATAAAGACTTCTCGGACCTTAAGTAATCAGAAGAGTGAACCAAAGACTTGGAGCTCTCTCCTTTTCTCATCTAATATTATGAAAGATGTTTGATATAATTAGAGTGAATTAATCGGATGACGATTACTCGAAGCTTAAGAAAGACTTCTCGGACCCAAGTAATTGGGAGAGTGAACCAAAGACTTGTAACTCTCTCTTTTTCATCCACGTGCTTAGGAAGATGGATTTGAATTAGTTTATCATTTTTAGAAGAAAATTGTTCGAGCTTAAGAAAGACTTCTCGGACCCAAACAATTGGGAGAGTGAACCAAAGACTTGGAGCTCTCTCTTTTGTTCATCTTTTATCAAAATTGTATTTAAGTAGTTATTAAGTACTTTAATTTGATTTGAGAAAATACTCGATGTAAATCGAGGTTTAAGTTTGCGAGCAAGGTTGAACTAATGATAGGGGGTCCTATGGGAATAGGGTAAGGTCGATGGCGAGGCCAAAGCACTCGACTTACAAAGAGAAAAGGAGGATTTGATACAATCATGTGTGTAAGGAAAGTTAAAGGTTAATTGCATTTGTTTTGAAGATACTTGACGTTGGATCAAGTTTGGAGGACATTTTGACTCTAATTTTATATGTGAAGTGTGTGGCAAACATCATTGTACAAAGTCCAAGAGGAGGCTATAAGGTTGATGGCGATCGTAAAAATAATCGGCTTACAATGGTATTTAAAAATGGGCTTGACGTTAAGTCAAGATATTAGTTTAAAAAATAGGTTTGATCAAGCAATGCAATGAATAACATAAATGCAATTGCGTCATGATAATAAAGCACGTATAAACATCACAAGAAAATCATAAACTAAATAAAATGGGGGGATAGGCTAATCAAGACACGCTAATTTAATTAATAGCCTAACTATCTAAGGTTAGTAAAAAAGAATTCAAATTAAATTATTTTAGATTATTTTTTAAATTAAAGAAAAGATAGATCATTAAGATAATTATTAAATTAAAATAGAAAATAAAATTAAGTATCTTTGTGTTGTTTTAGAAATTAAAAAAATACTAATTTAAAACAATTAATCAATTAAAATCAATTATTTAATAATATTAATTATTAAGTAAATTAATTATTATTAAATAAAAGATTTTAATAGAATTAATTAAATTAATACTAATTCATAATTTTTTTAACAAAAACATAAAATTAAATAAAAAAGTTAGTAAATAAAACAAAAATAAATACAAATGGGCCAGACTGCAAGCAATATGGGGGGTGCAGTCTGAAATCCATCCAAGCCCACAACAGCAGCAACCCACTCGGAGGAGATGGAGGGTTCACGGTGAGCCCTCAGTCAAACAATAGACCAGCCGACGCACATGGATCGTTGATCCAATCTATAAACCAATCATCTTTCATCCAAAGGCCCAGAATGAAAAGCTGCATGTGAAGCCCAATGAGGACATACACACGGGATCCCCTAGGAAACATCATACCGCCCAAAGAGATTTTGGAAAGTGGATTCCCATCAAACCAAGAACAAACGCGTGGGGAATATCACACCATCATCAAATATTACCCTTTGAAAAACCCTAGACTACCACTTGAAACGAATCTGTAGAAATCAAATAACTTCTACCCCTCTTCTCCTTCTCTATCTAATCTCTCTCAAATCAGAACTTAACTTTCATCTCTCTCTCCAAGCCATCGTTTCTCTTTTCAAAACTCTCTATCACTCCCTTCCAAAACAAACTCATGGATTCCGTCCCAAATCCCTAACCCTCTCGCCTAAGACCACTCCTACACCTGCTACCCATTTTCACGCAATGAAAAAAAAACAAACCTAAGCTAAAATGAAATTCGAACCCAGGAAAACATACACAAAAAGTATCTCAGAGGAAATAGTGAAGCTAGTACCTGGCCTGGACGATTCTGATGATATATCTTCAATTGGCGTCAAAACGAGCTCACAGCAAGCCTTTCGTCACTCCTCTTTTGAGCTTTCGCTTGCGGTAAGAGCTTTTCAGGGTTTTCGCCGCAGAAATTTTTTAGGGTTTTTTTCTCTTCTTTTCTTGAATGAACAATGTGTATTTTATATAGTGTCTGATATATGTGAAATTAGGGCAAACCCCAGAGGAAATCGTGTGAATTTGGGGTATCCTTCTTGCGAAAATTGGGCTGCTTTACGGTAGTGAGAGTGAGGACTAATTTTGCGAAATTGGAGTCGTACGAATTTTGTCTGTAGCATATTATTTTGAAAATATCTGTTTTTACCCTGAGTTTCACTGCGAGAACTTAAGTTTTTTACTGCTATAAACCCGTTAATGTGAAGCTTGGTTAATTTGAGATAACACCTGATATTCACTTGCTTGCTTTGTCTTCCTTACTCATCGTGCTAAATGCTTTGTGAAACTCTCATCATCTGAGTTTATTTTTTTGCAGGGTATACTTGTTGGTCTCAAGGTTTCAAGGCATACAATTCAAGTGTATGAATGATAAAACTCGTTCTGTTACAATATGTCTCATGTTCTGATGGTAAGTGATTTTCAAGCAAGCTGGCTCTGTCATGAGAGAGGTGGATCATGATGAAATGGTGTAGTGTCCTTATCAGGAACTCAAACGGAACCTTTCCGCAACTTCTCCACTGAAATTGACAACAGAAGAATTTGAAGTCGTGGGTATAATTGTCGGGTAAAACATCTCTATGTCTGGTATTCTTTTCACACCTTTGCTTGCTTCTGAAGTTCCATCATAAAATCCAAACAACTCACTCCTATAATTTCTTGATTTGCATTTGTAGGCTACAATCACTATACAGATTAAGTGTTCTTAAGGCATTATCTTGTTCCGGAGGACTCAAACAAAATGCACCATTTGTTATCAAGAGGCAAATACTTTCGTCCACTTGAGTAATGACAGGAAATTGTTGATAGGTAAGTTTTCACCACTTTAAACACTCGCTTATCACCTGTTGAATTTTTTCTATGCTAGTCTAAAGGGTATAACATCTAGAGTCACTGCTGCATGCTTCCTCTTGTGGCTTTCCTTTCATTTGTTTATACTGATCAAACTCTTATCTTTTCATGTATGCATTTAGTGCGGAAACAAAACTTTGGGAGTTACAACCACATATGTGCACTCTGTTGATGGGTGAATGAAGAATCTTGATATTTAGCTTTAGAACTCGACATTTCGTTGTAGGGACTTGGTTCTTTTTATTATGAAACTTGGTGCTGCGCTTAAGGTTTCATAATCATGTGTTAACATTATTTTGCAGATATGATGCTCATGGCTAGCTTGGTATGATAGAAAGATTTGTACATTGCCGTAATATCTTGATGCAACTGTGAACTATGCAATATAAAGTTTGCGTAGTTTTCCATAATCATGTGTTAACATTATTCTGAAATGTATTTGAGGGTATGTGTCTTGTTTTTGCATTTGAATCTTCTGAAGTAATAGTTACATAACTGAAAATTGCATATATTCCTTAAACATGCTGTTGACATTCTTTCAACTCTTGCTTCAGGTACACCTGTGACAAGGGCATGGTTGGCTCGAGGGAATGGTTTGGCATGACAACAACCTTGACTTGAATAGCCTGAACATGTCCTCCAAGAATTGGTGCGAAAATGTGAACTAAATTGAGACTTAGTGTTGCAGAATTTCTTTTATTGTCATCGAATGTATGTACTAATCATCTTTTCATGTGCAAATCGTAACCCGGTGTGAAGCGATGAAGGACATTCTGCGGAGCTTGGCAAGTAAATTTGGGATGCTTATAAATTCAGGCCTAAGTGTTTAGTTGCACGTCCTTTACTAATGTGGCTTATAGTTTGATGTAAGACAAAATACTCTTTGTAATTCAAAACCGAACGTAAGCACAAACCAAAGATTGTATAACTCCTGTTGCTTTTTGTGTTGTGCAGAGCTCTCTTTTTGACGCCCACTGTCATAATAACTTGGTGCAGCCGTGGGTATTCTACAGAACTTGAAAGGCAATTCTTAAACATACTTAAATTTGCAGATTTTTTCATGTCTTGCATGAAGGCTTTGGAGGAAACACAATGGTGAGACTTTAATAACTTTAAACAGAATCTTGTTTGAGTTCTAGCATTTTCTTGACCACTATCACAATTCCATGCTTCTGAATACACCTAATGTATCACCTCAAAATTTGCCTTTCGTTTTAACCGTAACTGGCTTTTGTTTCTTTGCATTTTGCATTTTTGCATTGCATAGCATTCGTTCTCGAGGCATGGGATCAGGACGTTCCTGTGGCTCAGGTTTATTTCGAAGCAAAGGACTGAACAACAAATAGTGAGCATCAGAGGATCGGGCATTTATTTTGCCCAGCGGTCGGGCGACCGATTTTATTTTGCAGGTCAATTTGAGATCAGAAAGCAGCACTCAGGCTCATAACAAGCATTTTCTTAGTGATAACGTTAAAAAATGAGGTTCAACAGCTAAACAGAGCTCCAAACAGTTGAAACGGGGCAAATGGACAGGTTTCCCACCACAAGGCGCCAAAATTCAAAATTTGAAGGTGTTAATCAGTTAACCTATATGGTTAATCGATTAACCAAAGGAAAATTAGCCCAGATTTGAAGTTTTAACAGTGTTAACCGATTAACGCATATGGTTAATTGGTTAACCATAGCAGATTTTGCCCTGTACGTGATTTTGCAAGCCAATTGCACTTGGGGTCCAATTTTCGTCACCTTGGGATTAAAATTTTCATTTGGGAAGGATCTAGAACACCTTTAAATTTCAGATTTCCCTCCAAAGTCCCAATCCACATTCCAAGCCTTGATTTCCAATCCAAATTCCAATCCTTGCTTTGGATCCCAAACCTAAGTCATATTTTAGTGATCCACTCCAAACCAAACGATCCAATTTTCATTTCTCACTTCCATTTTTCAGAATTGATCAGAATTCTCTCTCAAATTGTCTCAACCTCTCCATTTCCAAAACTCACTCAAAGCTCTTTTTCATTGGAATTCTTGATTCTTCATTGGAATCATTGGATTCTTGAGCATAAACCTCCATTTACCATCACCATTGGATCAATTCTCATCTTCTATTTTCGTGCAAGCTTGGATCTGAATCTGCAGTTGGATCTAGAAGTGATTATTTGAAGCTTTTTGACTCAAATTTGGTGGATCTTCATTCATACAACAACAATTATTATGGATCTTGAAGTTTTCCGGATTTCTAGCATTTGATCTGCTCAAATTCAGTTGATCAACATTTACCGAAGTAAATCTCCGGTTTGAAGGTTGCAATTCTCGATCTGATTTAATTTTTGAGCTTATCATGTTAATCTTCATATTCGATTGAATTTTGTTGATTTCGATCCGCTCGAATTGTAATGTTGTTGTGTAATTGTGTATCCATGTTGTTGGATCTCTGTTTTCTGTTGTTAATTTCGTGCTTAATTGATAAGTTGATCTGTTGGAACTTTGGATAAGCTGTTCTGTTGCTAGAAGTGATTTTCTGCTGTTGTTTTTAGCTTCTGGTGCAATGTTAATCAGTTAACCTATATGGTTAACCGATTAACCATTTCAAATTTTCAAAATTTTTTCAAACGTTAACAATGTTAATCGATTAACGCATATGGTTAACCGATTAACCTGTTCAAAACTTCAGATTTTTCAAACTTTTTAAGGTGTTAACCGATTAATAGTATGTGTTAACCGATTAACACTGTGCCAGAATGTCATATTTGCTGTTTTGCTTGCATGTTTGCATACCGGTTCGATTTGAATCATCATAGATCAGTGTGATGCATTAGGATTGAATTGTTTTGGATAATTGTCACTGTTTGTGGTTGATTAATCATGATTTTGTTGATATGTGTGATCATTTTTCATTTGTTTACACGCTTGAGTATGTTGTTCGAATTGATCATTTGTTTGCATGTTCATTGGCTTTCATCTCTTGCTTTTCTCCACATGTTTGCATCATTCTTGCATCGCTGTTAAGGTTGAGACGCGCTTGTGGCGGCTGCTTCCCCACACATTTTTCCTCCCTCCCAGCATTCTAAGTGTTGCATTTTTCGTATTTGCATCTTTCTACTTGTGATTAATCCTTCTTTTGTTCTTCTTGTGCTTCTTGCCATGATCCCCATAGGATTCCTAGTCCCTCCGTTTAGGATGGGAGTAGGAGAGACATTAGGTGCTCAATCCAAGTATGCTAACATTAGTGTAGATGTTTCCCCTTTTTATCCAAACCTTAGGACCACTTTGCATGACAATGTTAGGGCCGAGTTTCCCTTAGACCTTCCGTGCGTCTCTCTTCTCATCTCAAAACCTTGCTAATTCATCTAATAAATGCGATAAGTGTTGCGCGCTACGAGCCTTAAGCTACATGGGGAATGATGAGTGAGGGGTCTCCTCTCGCTTATATAGAGTGTTTAGTATACGTCCCGTTTGGGGGAGACATACGATGCATTTGCCTCCATGTCATAGTCTTTATTGCAACGTGAATCATAAACCGAATTAATTCACTTCACTAAAAAACACAAAACAAAATTCAAATCTTTTTTCCTTTGGGATTAATCGGAAACCTTTTTTCACAAAAGAGTGTTGTTAAGCTTCGGTTCTATCGCAAACAGGCTCTGTCCCTAACTGCTGGAACGGAGGTTTAACTTTACTCGATTAAAACACTTAATCAACTTATGCTTTCGTGTCACCTGAACTACGTTTGCTCTGATCTTTCATACCAGATGAAAGTACGTAGGCACAAGACGCGATGTCTTGGCGAGCAACCTTCCCCCCTTTTCTCCCGTAGTTAGCCAAACTACGTTGACTCTGATTTTCCCATTGCACGAGGGAATACGTAGGCACGGAGTGGCGATGCTTTGCCGAGTCTCTCTTTTCTTTTCTTTTTGTATCGCAAGCCTATAGCGTAGATAGTTTAAACACACCCTTAGATAGACAAAAAGCGTGGATCCCGTCGAGTACGACAGACGTGAGGGGTGCTAATACCTTCCCCTTGCGTAACCGACTCCCGAATCCAGGACTTGGTTGTGATGACCTCGTCTTTTCCCTTTTTCGTTAGGTTTTTCCGATCGTTTCCTTTTCCTCTCTTTGGGATAAATAACAAAAGGTGGCGACTCTTCTGTTTTTCGCCATGTTTTTTTCGCAGTTGCGACAGCTGGCGACTCTGCTGGGGACCTCTGTTTCCCTATGCGAGTCACTCCTAGCGCTTGTCTGGTTGCGTCTTTGGGTGTTTATTTTTGTACAGTTTTTGCTTTATGTACATTATCTGTTGTATATTATTGCATTGCATTCTTGTTGCTGCTGTGCTGTGGGTTGGGTTGTTCCACCGAGAGATAAGTCGGACCTGGGCTTGAGTATACACATAGGATTATAGTGGAGATTAGTGGGAGCTTGTGTGGGGTCTGGCTGCACAATAGCTCGCGTGAAATTCACATTCAGACGAGGTTTTTCTGTGGAAATATTCTATCCTGCGCGTCTGGTGCAGTTGAGGGAATATTGACTTAGAGAGACTGTCGACTCTAGAGACGGTTCATTTGGGAAGTCAGCTAAGTGAGGCCGCTTTGTTATACTATGATGCTAAACCGAAACGGTGAACGTATCATCGTTTCTCGAAAGTCTGTAACACTGACAACCCGCATAGGATGCCGTACCTTTCAAGACTAGAACCCACATGTGAGAGGGATGGGTTTTTGCAGGAAACCTGGCCTTCAACCAACCCTGGTTTTCTTATCAGTGCAGAATTTTGATCCTGAGTGTTCTATCCAGTGTGTTATCTCAGTGTTCTGACTAGAGTGGAGCTCTGGTTGAGTTCAGTCAACGACACAACAACGAACTTGAGCATTGGATACCTTAATCCCATGTGTGCATTTGCATAATCATCCTGCATTTAACATTGCATGTTTATGTGTGTTACAGGTTCTCGTCTTTCCCTTGATTTTGGTACTGGTCTTCTGCAGAAATGGAAGTTAGAAGAAAGAGGATTGTTGTGTACAAGTTTTCGGCACCTGAGTTGGGACCTTTATTTGGTCTGATTTCCATGGTTGATCCTGGTGTTCTTGCAGCTTTCAGAGAACAGTATGGTGGAATTCTGAAGTTTGTCTGTAACCTCACGACTTATGAGCATGGAGTTGTTCATACCCTGTTGCAGTTTTATGATCCTCCGCTGAGATGCTTCACATTTCTGGACTATGTGTTGGTCCCGACTTTGGAGGAATTTGCTTATATCTTGGGTGTTCCGATTCTAAACAAAGTGCCTTTCTTCAGCTCCGAAGAAGAACCTAATCTTGAGAAATTGTCTGCCGCTCTTTATTTGAGCGCCTTTGACTTGGCAGGTCATGTCATCAGTAGAAACGGAGTATCCGAATTTACTTTACCCTTCCTGGTCGACAAAGCCCGAGAGTATGTTGACAAAGGTTGTTGGGTGGTTTCAGTGCTATCTTGGCTCTGTGTGTCTATGGCATTGTGTTGTTTCCCAATGTACCTGACTTTGTGGATTTCGATGCTTTTCATATCTTCGCTTCCAAGAACCCCGTACCTACTTTTCTAGGAGACTTGTATCATCAGTGCATTACAAGAACGAGAAAAGAAAAGGAAATATGGTTTCTTGTTGTGCACCGTTGTTGCATAAGTGGTTTGTTGATCACCTTCCTCGCTCAGGAGCTTTTGTGAATTCCGCAAACTCATCTGAATGGTCGAAGAGGCTTATGGGGTTTACTGAGAAGAATATTGTCTGGTTCAACCGAGATTTACTGGGTCGTGAGCTTATCTTCAGTTGTGGTAGCTTAACATGCCCTTGATAGGGAGGAAAGGCGGTATCAATTATAATCCTTCTCTTGCTGTGAGACAGTTCGGTTATGCTTTGAAAGGACCTCCAAAAGAAGAGGAAGTGCAGGAATATTTGTACTTCACAGGTGTAGCTGATCCTTGTATCTCGGTCCGATTCGTGGACGTGTGGGGTAAGATTCACAAGAAGGGAAAGCTTTCTTTGGGCAAAGGAGATTTTAGATCCTATGATCCCTACTTGGAGTGGATTCAGAAGAGGGTCGAAGAGGTATTGTTGTCGTTTCCTATTGAAGCACTATTGTATCCTTTAGTCATTAAGCCGCCTACAACTGTTGATATCCTGAGATACACCGAGCTTTGGGCAGAGAAGGAAGAGCTGCGCAAAGAGAACGAAGAGTTGAAGCAGGAAATCAGTCAGGTGAAGCACGATAAGGGTGAAACTGTATATTTGGCCAAGACGAATGCAGAACTATTGACTAAGTTGAAGGAAGAACTTGTTGTTCAGGCACAAGCACGGAAGCAAGTCGGTCTTGATCTGAAAAGTACTTGTGACGTTCTGAGAAGTAAGAAGGAGAATTTAGATAAAGCTTATCTGAAGATATCCAAATTCAATGAGCAGTGGAATGCCACTGTGACAGCCAACAAGAGTATAGAAGATCAGCTTCGTGTTTAGGTCGATAAGCTGAAAGCGCAATTCAAGGTTAAGGAGAGAGAGGTATTGCTAGAAACGTTCCGCAGGAGCACGATCGAGCAGAAATACCAAGAAACTTATCAGCACTTGAAGAGTTCAAGATTCGGGCAGAGGTGAAGAAACCCAAGCTTGAGGACGCCTTCGGCGAAGATGCTTGGGAAGATCATTGACATTATCTCTGGGATGTGATACGCAAGAGGGATGTCCTTATCCGAGAGTTGATGAAGAGGCCAGACCATCCCGACACGAAGGAGATGCTTGAGGAGTCTCATGAGTGGCGTAGAGATCATGGCTACTAGGATTTTTATCTTTTGTAGTTTCTTTTGCTTTTGTATCTTGATCGTCACCAGAGATGTTGGATGAGATCAATACTTCTTTGTATGCAGATGTTTCTCATTTGGTTGTATTGTTTCAGCTTTACTTAATATATGAGAAGTTTTATTATGGTGTTCTTATCCATCTCTGCTGTTCTTGTTTATTGAAACCGGAATCAAGGGGGATGATTTCCCTGTGCACACATAGACATGTTTTCATTTTACATCTTGTATTCTCATTTGCATCGCAGGTTGTTCTTGGTGGCCTTGTGTTCTTATCTCTGCTTGGTTTTCTTCAGTTCAGGATTGAGGAATTCAGTTTCCACAGGTATTCTACTCGAGGGAATCAGCAGAAGGTGATGGACCAGGTTCAGGCAGAATTGCAGGAGGTCAGGGCTAGTTTGGCCCAATTCATGGAACTAATGCAGACTGTCGCCAGTGGACAGGAACAGTTGAGAACTCTCATCCAACCGTTGATAGCATGGGTTAATGAAGACGGTGTTTTGCACGGAGGAGCGGGTGTTGTTCATCCTCCGGTTGGTGGATTTATTCCTCAAGGTATTCCTATTGTTGTTGTACCTCCGGGCGGAGGAGTTGCTAGTGAGAACGATAATACTGTTGGTAATGGCAGTGTGTGCGTTGTGCACGAGGTTGTTGGTCCTCATTGGGAGGATAATCAGGATGATTTATTCTCTGTGAAAGATCTGGAGGGCGGTTTGCAAACTGAAGCTGGCCGAAGGTTCAAACTGATTGAGGAGAAAATGAAATCATTGGAGAATCAGAACTCTTTGGGCTTGGATATGTCCGATCTTGTTTTGGTTCCTGGGGTCAGGATTCCCCCCAAATTTAAGGTGCCCGATTTTGATAAGTACAAAGGGACGACTTGTCCCAGAGTACACATTCGGGCTTACTTCAGAAAAATGTCTGCTTATTCTAGTGATGAAAAGTTGTTGATGCATTTCTTCCAGGATAGTCTGGAAGGGGCTTCGTTGGAATGGTATATAGGGTTTGAGAGAACCCATATTCGTAGCTAGAAAGAATTGGCTGAGGCTTTTGTGCGTCACTATCAATATAATAGTGATCTGGCACCTAATCGGGTACAATTGCAGAGTCTGTCGCAGAATAATTCTGAGAGCTTAAAAGAATACGCCCAGAGGTGGCGGGATCTGGCTACAAGGGTACAACCCCCTATGATTGAAAGGGAGTTGGTAGACTTGTTTATGGCTTCGCTGTCGGCGGTGTACTTTGAGAAGATGATAGGCTGCATGTCTGTAGGGTTTTCTGATTTGGTAATTGCCGATGAGCGAATTGAAAATGGCATCAAGTCTGGTAAGATTTCCAATGGTGGTAGATCCTCTTCAAGAGGAATGAAGAAGCCGTATTCTGCAAACCCCAAGAGAAGGGAGGGGGACGCAAATGCTATCTCGCATAAGGGTAAGGGCAGAGCTCAGTCTCGTCAGCATCAACAAGTTGCTACCGTAAATATCCCGGTCGTAGTTCCGCAACAAGGTAATGCTCCGCGACCTTATCCTGCTAGGCGCAGGATGCCTAATAGACAGTTTACGAATCCTCCGATACCATATTCTCAGTTGTTACAACGGTTATTGCAATTACAATTGGTTCAGAAGAGGACCTTGGCTCCTCTCACAGGTATATCGCCTCCTGGCTACGATGCAAACGCTCATTGTGATTTTCACTCTAGCGGCCCAGGCCATGACATTGACCATTGTAAAGCTTTTAAGCATAAGGTCCAGGATTTTCTTGACTCTAAAGCTATTAGCTTCACCAACGAGGGGCCCAATGTTACTCAAAACCCGATGCCGGATCATGGGGTGGCAGGAGCCAATGCCGTTATTGAGGGTGAAAAATTGAATCTAATAACTGATGTTGAAGATTTAAAAACTCCACTGGGTTTTGTGAAAGCTTGTTTGTTGAAGAAGGGAGTATTTCCTGGTTGTTCTGCTGACTGCTCAGAATGTGAAGCGCAACCTGAGGATTGTGATTTTTGGAAGAGGGGTATCCAGAGAACGATTGACGAAGGTTGTTTGAAAGAAGACGTCGAGCACAAAGTGAGTGGTGATGGAAACGAAGTTGCCACTGTTTCCATTCCATACCGGACTATCAATATTTCAGCGCCTGCTAGGCCCGCTCCGGTGACCATTACTATACCTGGACCCATGCCGTACGAGAGCACTAGAGCTATCCCATGGAACTATGGAGGAGAAGTGTTATGTAACGGGCAGAAGCAAGAATGGATAGAATCGACAAGTGGAAGTTCGTCGGTTGAGAACATAGTTGGTGCCTGAGGTATTACCAGAAGCGGTAGGGTCTTTGCTCCACCAGAGGTTATTGCTGATAAGAATGACAGGGGTAAGCGTAAGGCTGTGATTGAAGAGAATGCCCAACCCCAAGTTATTGCTGATGATCTTTCAAAGGATACGGAGGAATATATGAGGCTAATTCGGAAGAGTGACTACAAAATTGTGGACCATTTGAATCAAACTCCGTCAAAAATTTCTATCCTGTCATTGTTGATGAGTTCGAAGGCGCATCGTAACGCTCTACTGAAAGTCTTGAATGCAGCGTACGTACCCTAGGAGATATCTGTCAATCAGTTGGAGGGGGTAGTCGCTCACGTGAATGCCGGTAATGGTGTCAGATTTACTGATTTAGATCTGACTCCTGCTAGGAGGAACCATAATCGTGCTCTGCATATATCGTTGGAGTGTAGAGGATCTCTGATGTCAAATGTCTTGGTTGATACAGGATCATCCCTCAATGTGCTTCCGAAGAAGGCATTAATGAAGTTGGACATCCAGGGTTTGTTGTGCACGTCCAGTGACCTGGTCGTAAGGGTTTTTGATGGATCAAAGAGATTAGTATTTAGAGAAATCACGCTGCCTATTCAGATAGGGCCGGAGATCTTTGATGCAACTTTCTATATTATGGATATCTAGCCAACATATAGCTGTTTGCTCGGCCGACCTTGGATACATGCTGCCGGGGTAGTTACCTCAACGTTGCATCAAAAGCTGAAATACATGGTAGAAGGGAAGATAGGTACATTGTGCAGAGAAGAGGACATTATGGTTAGCCATCTGTCATCCTTCAAGTATGTGGAAGTGTATGGTGAGATCCACAAAACGCTCTTCCAGGCATTTGAAATAGTTCAGATTCAGGGGAAGTCTCCCGTAGAAGCCAAAGGCCCGGAGGTTTCAATGTCGTCGCTCAAGGAAGCCCGTGCTATCGTAGAATCCGGCTCGTCTCGGAAGTGGGGTCAAGTTCTCGATGTTCCTGTCAAGCAGGACAAGTTCGGCCTGGGATACAAACCTTTCAGTTCTTCTCAGGTTCCGAGATATAGGGGGCCTGTTCAGTTCACCAGCAGTGGTGTGATATTTGACAGAATCAATGCCGTTGAAGACGATGAAGGTGACAGTGGTTGCGACATGGATGCGTGGATTTGTCCATGTACTCCTGGCCATAAGCTGTGCAACTGAACCACCAAAGAAGTCATTCATGTTACTATTGCAGACGTAGTGACCCATTTGTGGGGCCTTCTTGTTATTTGCAATTTATCATTAATAAAATACGTTTCGCATTCAAATTTTGTGATCCCTGTTTTTCTTGTTTTTGTTTTGCATTTATACTTAACAGAAAAATGGCAATGTGTTTTGTTTGTTGCATCGCATAATAAACATAACATCCTCATGCAGGTCTTTTCTATCAAATGCCATCAATTTAGGTTCAGCTATGACTTTGATAATCCCATTTATCAAGCTGAAGATGAGACTGACGAAGACTGTAAACTACCCGAAGAGTTAGTCAGGCTTCTCAAGCAAGAGGAAAGGGTTATTATACCTCATCAGGAGAATATTTAGATTATTAATCTAGGTACCGAGGATGACAAGAAAGATGTTAATGTGGGGGCTGCATTGGAAGACAGTGTCAAGAGAAGATTGGTTGAAATGCTCCAAGAGTATAAGGATATCTTCGCTTGGTCTTACAAAGACATGCCTGGGCTGGATACAAATATTGTGGTGCACCGGTTGCCTCTCAGAGAAGATTGCTCGCCAGTCAAGCAGAAGTTGAGACGGACAAGGCCTGACATGGTAGTCAAGATCAAAGAAGAAGTTAAAAAGCAGTTGAATGTTGGGTTTCTTGCTGTCACGAATTACCATCCATGGGTCGCTAATATTGTTCCTGTGCCTAAGAAGGATGGAAAGGTCAGGATCTGCGTTGATTATCAAGATCTGAATAAAGCGAGCCCGAAAGACGATTTCCCGCTCCCTCATATCGATGTGATGGTTGATAACACCGTTCAGTTTTTTGTGTTTTCATTCATGGATGGCTTCTCTGGGTATAACCAAATCAAGATGGCCCCAGAGGACATGGAGAAAACTACTTTCATCACACCATGGGGAACGTTTTACTATAAGATGATGCCCTTTGGATTGAAGAATGCAGGGGCAACTTATCAGCGGGCGACGGTCACTTTGTTTCATGATATGGTTCATCATGAGGTGGAAGTCTATGTTGATGACATGATAGCAAAGTCACATACGGAGGAAGGACATCTGGTCGATCTTCTGAAATTGTTTGGTAGGATGAGAAAGTTCAAGCTGAGGCTGAATCCTAACAAGTGCACCTTCGGGGTGAGATCTGGAAGTTACCGGGTTTCATTGTCAATAAAAAGGGTATTGAGGTAGATCCTGCCAAAATAAAAGCTATACAAGAAATGCCTGGGCCGAGAACGGAAAAAGAGGTTCGTGGTTTCCTGGGGAGATTAAACTACATTGCAAGGTTTATATCTCATCTTACTGCCACTTGTGAACCAATATTCAAATTGCTGAGAAAAGATCAAATAGACAGGTGGAATGAAAATTGCCATAAGGCATTTGAAAGAATAAAAGAGTATCTACAGGAACCTCCAATACTCATGCCTCCAGTTGCGGGGAGACCACTGATCATGTATCTCACAGTTCTTGAGAATTCAATAGGATGTGTGCTTGGTCAACAAGACGAGTTAGGTAGAAAAGAGCACGCCATCTATTACCTGAGTAAGAAATTCACCAATTGTGAGTCGAGATACTCGATGCTGGAAAAAACATGTTGTGCACTCGCTAGGTCCACAAAACGTTTGAGACAATATATGTTAAACCACACAACCCTATTGATTTCGAAGATGGACCCGATCAAATATGTCTTTGAAAAACAAGCACTCTTTGGAAGGATTGCCTGATGGCAAATGGTGTTAACATAGTATGGTATTCAGTACGTTTCCCAGAAAGCCATTAAGGGAAGCATTATGTCAGAATATCTAGCGGAACAGCCGATTGAGGATTATCAGCTGATGAACTTTCCTGATGAAGATGTCATGTTTTTGAGAATGAAAGACTGTGACGAGCCTTTACTTGACGAGGGTCCTGAGAGAGAATCTCAGTGGAAATTGGTTTTTAACGGAGCAGTTAATTCATATGGTAATAGAATCGGTGCGATCATTACTACTCCTCATGGTTCTCATATACCGTTCACCGCCCAATTAACATTCGCTTGCACCAATAATGAATCCGAGTATGAAGCTTGCATTATGGGTTTAGAAGAGGTCGTTGATATGAGGATTAAGAATCTGGATGTATATGGTGACTCAGCGTTAGTCGTTAACCAAATCAAAGGAGAATGGGAAACTCGTCAAGCCAACCTGGTGCCTTATAGAGATTATGCAAGGAGACTGCTCCCTTTCTTCGATAGAGTTGATTTCCATCATATGCAGAGGGTTGAGAATCAGATGGTGGATGCCTTGGTTACGCTAGCCTCGATGTATAAAGTAAATTTCTGGAATGAAACTTCTGCTATCACCATCATGCGTCTTGATAGACCTGCTTTTGTGTTTGCTGTTGAGAAAGCATCTGATGGAAAGCCTTGGTATTTCGATATCAAGCATTTTCTCAAGACTCAAGAGTACCCATCTGGGGCATCCAGCAAGGATAAGAAGACTCTGAGGAGGTTAGCCGGTAATTTCTATTTGAACAAGGACGATGTGCTATACAGGAGAAATTTCGACATGGTCTTGCTGCATTGTGTTGATGAACTTGAAGCAAACCTGTTGATGGAGGAAGTCCACGAGGGTTCTTTTGGCACTCATGTCGGTGGACATGCAATAGCTAGAAAGTTGTTGACATCTGGGTATTATTGGATGACTATGGAATCCGATTGCTTCAAATACGCCAGAAAGTGCCATAAATGCCAGATTTATGCGGATAAGGTGCATGTGCCACCAGCTCCTCTGAATGTGTTGACGTCTCCTTGGCCTTTTACCATGTGGGGAATCAATGTGATTGGAAAGATTGAGCCGACTGCTTCTAATGGACATCAATTCATTCTGGTCGCGATTGATTACTTTACGAAGTTGGTAGAAGCAGCGCCCTTCGCCAATGTCACGAAGCAGGTGGTCGCCCGATTCATAAAGAAGGACATCATTTGTCGTTATGGTATTCCGGAGAGAATCATTACTGATAATGGTTCAAATTTGAATAACAAAATGATGAAGGAACTGTGTCAGAGTTTCAAGATCGAACATCACAATTCTTCTCCACATCGTCCGAAGATAAATGGTTTTGTTGAGGCAGCTAATAAGAATATCAAGAAGATTGTGCAAAAAATGGTTGTGACCTATAAGGACTGGCACAAGATGTTACCTTTTTCTCTTCATGGTTATCGTACTTCGGTGCGTATGTCAATCGGGGCAACTCCTTTTTCACTGGTGTATGGTACGAAAGCAGTCCTGCCATTAGAAGTTGAGATTCCTTCTTTAAGGGTTTTGGCGGATGTAAAGCTTGACGAAGCTGAGTGGGTGCGAACCAGGTTGAATCAGCTGAGCTTGATTGATGAGAAGAGGTGGGCAGCCATTGTGCATGGCCGGTTGTACCAGAGTAGGATGAAGAAAGCCTTTGATCAGAAAGTGTGTCCTCGGTGATTCCAGATGGGTGATTTGGTGTTGAAAAGGATCCTTCATCCTCAGACAGATCATAGGGAAAAATGGACTCCTAACTATGAAGGTCCGTATGTGGTAAGAAAGGTTTTCTCTGGCGGAGCCTTACTACTATCTACTATGGATGGTGAAGATTTTTTGTCCCCTGTGAATGCGGACGTGGTTAAAAAGTACTTTGCTTAAAAGAGACCCGCTGGACACAAAAAGAAAAGTCCAGGAAAAATGGGGCATCCCGGCGAACCATAAAAAGGAAAAGGTTCGGGAAAATATTAGGGATAAAAGAAAAAGAATGAACCCGCAAAGTTGAAAACCTGAAAAGGAAACTTTGGCGAAAATGGGTATCCCGATGTATTGAAAACCCAAAAGGGCGATCCAGGCAAAAGCTAGGGATTTAAAAAGCAAATGATCACGGCCTGCTTTCGATCTGTAAGCTTGTGAGTAGTTGTCCCGAAGGAAAGGAATCAGTCCAGTCAGTCTTGTCAGAAGACGAAACACGGGGAACATCGAAGACATACAGGTCATAGCCGAATCGACACATGGTGGTTGTCTGTTTCCACATTGCCGACATTTGTATTGTATTTGTTTTCTTGTTTTTGAGCAATTACCTCTTTTCTGGAATTGCCTTTGAATTGTAATTTGCCTATTTACAGGCTTTTCATCCATAAAGTATTCACTTCAGTCAAAGAGTTTTCTTTTTCTTGTCCATTTTACTATTTTGTTTGCGAAATGTCTGTTATTTTGGTAAGCATTGCAGGTAAAAGCAAGAGGTTGTACAGAGCATAACGAAAGCGCTGACTTTGCTTGATAAGTATCATGGATGGTAACTGAGGTAACCATTTCACATGTAGAGCATTTCTGGTGTTTTCCTTTGTTGCAGGTCAACAGGGTTATCACAGCTAAATGAGATTCCCTTATCCTCAGCAGTCCAAGTTGCAACAAGTGGCAGTGGTTGTCGGCTGGTTATCCTTAACAGGTTAAGTGTGATACTTCCGGCAGAA
Organism: Lathyrus sativus; assembly: GCA_963859935.3. Taxonomy (NCBI): domain Eukaryota; kingdom Viridiplantae; phylum Streptophyta; class Magnoliopsida; order Fabales; family Fabaceae; genus Lathyrus; species Lathyrus sativus. The sequence continues at coordinate 341,642,989 of OZ012735.1, read as the reverse complement.
TGGAAGCTTGTTCCCCACAGGTAAATGCTGTCAAGCATGAGCAATGAGTAGGTATGCTTTCCATAGCAAATATTTTGCTTCCCCGGTGAAGTGGTCATCTTCTCTCCGGCAGAGTTGTGTCCTCTCCCCGACAGAGTCCGATTATACAGCTTGAAAGGCTGTATCTCCAGCAGAACAAAGCTTTATCTTCGTGAGAAAGTGAGTCCCCGACAGGGTGGACTTTATTCTCATCGGAACAGGATAGAAGTGTTTCCCTCCGTAGCATGGTGGTTTGTAAACTAGTTTTCTTCTCCAGCGGAGGCAACATCGGTAACGCCCTTTCCCCACAGAGTCGGTCCAGGATTTTCTCCAGTAGAGTGCAGTGCTGGTTCCCTCGATATAGTAAGTGGTAGAACAGGAGTCTTGGATTTTCCCAGTAGATTCAAGTTCCCCATAGAGTAGGAGTATCTAATATTCCTCGGCAAGACAGGTTGATATTTGATATAATCCCAAGCAGAGTGGATTTTCTCCCCAAGCAGGGTGGAGTTCTTTGGAAATGCCATTTAGGACTGGTTTCTTAAGCAGGACAAAGTCAATCCTCAGTGGTCGATTGTTTTTCCCCCACAGAGCTATTCAAGTCCCCAGAAGATTTAATCCCCAACGGTGTGGATTTCTCTCCCTGGCGGAGTGGGTCTTTTTCTCCCTAGCATTTATTTTGCTAGGTAGGTTCTTTTGCATTAGCATCCTCCCAAATGCGTAGCATTTCCATTTTGTATGGAGCATTACGCCATTTTCAAACATACGCATCTGAAACATAAGCCAGGTTTGGTGTTTTGGAACAGTATATTCTTTTCAGCAGAGATTGTTTGATTCAAGGGGCTTTCATGTTACCCGCGTCAGGATGGATTTGTGGGTTGGTTATTTTATCAAATTCTTCCTAGTTGAGTAGTTTGGGTGATTGTCTTCGCTTTCCCCAGGTGAGTCGCTTGTGAGTGTTTTCTTCCCTGGTCAAGCTTATGGTTCTTTCCCAACAGAGTTGTTCTGACTTTTGGTTGGTCATTGTTGTTTTATTTCAACTTTTGGTTGATGACCTAGTGGCGTTTGGATGTTATTCCCACTTTTAGTGGTTATTCTTTATTTCTCTGAAGCAGAGTTGAGGATTCCAAATCTTGGTTGGCATCCTCCAGCGTGGTTCAGATGGTTGTATTTGGCGTTCCTACTTTTAGTTGGCCTAGAAGGTGATCCCAACTGTTGGTTGGTAATCTTTGGTTTCTCCGCGTGGAGTTTCTGTTCCAACTCTGCGTTGGCAATCTTTGTTGTTCTAACTCTTGGTTAGTAGTTGTTATCCTAACTTTTGGTTAGTAGCCTTTTATTTCAACTCTTGGTTGATAATTTGAGATGATCATCCCAACTTTTGGTTGGCAGTCTTCTATGGTGGAGTCGGCTTCGTTTAGCGTCCCCCAGCTATCCTAACTTTTGGTTAATAGCTTTTGGTTCATATTTGTGATCGATGAGGATCTTTCCACAGCAATCCTAACTCTTGGTTAGCAGCCTGTGTTTCGACCTTTGATCAATGGTGTTTCGTGGTGATTCTAACTTTTGGTTAGTATCTGTTTCCCAACTTTTGTTGGATGTTATCCCTTGATTGGTTGTCACAACTTCGGGTTGGTAGTCCTCCCTTTTTCCTCAGCAGAGTCGTTATCTCAACTTTTGGTTGATGAGGAGATTTGGCATTTTCCAACTTTTGGTTGGTGGTTATGGTTTCTCCGGTAGGGTCAGTCGTGGGCGTCGTTTTCCAATTGTTGGTTGGTACTCTTTGATTCCCCAGTGGGGTCGCCATATCCCAGGTGGTCGATTTGTTGACGTTGTTCCAACACTTGGTTGGTAACCTTTATTCTCTAGTTGTTGATTCCGACTTTTGGTCAGTATGCCTCCCCAGCGAAGTCGTCTCGCTATGGAAGTTTCAGTTAATCTTATGGTAATCCCAACTCTTGGTTGGTAGTGTTTGGTTTTTATCCTAGAGAGTAACCTTTATCCCATCTCTTGGATGGTATCCTTTGATTGCTGTCTTTTGATGGATGCTTGTTCTCCACAGAGTCGTCTGATTAGTCTACTCTTTCCCCGGTGAAGTCGCCACAAGCTACTCTTTTGTTCCCCAGCAGGGTTTATTTCAACTCTTGGTTGGTATTCCGAGTTCGCTATCCTGACTGTTGGTTGGTATTTTTATGGGAGAGTGTGTTCCAACGTTTGGTTGGTATTTATTGTTGGTTTCGTCCCAACTCTTGGTTGGTATCTTTAGTTGTTTCCCAACTCTTGGTTGGTATCCGTTGGTCTTTGGTTGTTCCAACTCTTGGTTGGTATCCTCCGGGCGTTTTCCCGACTTTTGGTGGGTATCTTTTGGATGAAATTCAGGTTATATTGGATGGTTATCCCCAGCGCGTCGTTGTCCGACTCTTGGTTGGTAGTCACTGTTTTGCATTCCCGCAAGGTGCAAATTTCCGGGTTGTTTTGTATTCAATCACCTTATTCCTTGAATGGTTGAAAGCGGATGCTTTTCCTCCCTTCAGCTCCAAGTTGTTTGAATAGGGGCAGCTGTAGCACCTCAAAATTTGCCTTTCGTTTTAACTGTAACTGGCTTTTGTTTCTTTGCATTTTGCATTTTTTCATTGCATAGCATTCGTTCTCGAGGCATGGGATCAAGACGGTCCTGTGGCTCAAGTTCATTTCAGAGCAAAGGACTGAACAACAAACAGCGAGCATCAAAGGATCGAGCATTTATTTTGCCCAGTGGACGGGCGTCTGATTTTATTTTGCAGGTTAATTTCAGATCAGAAAGCAGCACTCAGGCTCATAACAAGCATTTTCTCAGTGATAACGTTCAAAAATGAGGTCCAGCAGCTAAACAGAGCTCCAAACAGTTGAAACGGGGCAAATGGACAGGTTTCCCACCACAAGGCGCCAAAATTCAAATTTTGAAGGTGTTAATCAGTTAACCTATATGGTTAATCGATTAACCAAAGGAAAATTAGCCCAGATTTAAAGTTTTAATAATGTTAACCGATTAACGCATATGGTTAATCGGTTAACCATAGCAGATTTTGCCCGGTACGTGATTTTGCAAGCCAATTGCACTTGGGGTCCAATTTTGATCACCTCGGGATTCAAATTTTCATTTGGGAAGGATCTAGAACACCTTTAAATTTTAGATTTCCCTCCAAAGTCCCAATCCACATTCCAAGCCTTGATTTCCAATCCAAATTCCAATCCTTGCTTTGGATCCCAAACCTAAGTCATATTTAAGTGATCCACTCCAAACCAAATGATCCAATTTTCATTTCTCACTTCCATTTTTCAGAATTGATCAGAATTCTCTCTCAAATTGGCTTAACTTCTCCATTTCCAAAACTCACTCAAAGCTCTTTTTCATTGGAATTCTTGATTCTTCATTGGAATCAATGGATTCTTGAGCATAAACCTCCATTTACCATCACCATTGGATCAATTCTCATCTTCAATTTTCGTGCAAACTTGGATCTGAATCTGCAATTGGATCTAGAAGTGATTATTTGAAGCTTTTTGACTCAAATTTGGTGGATCTTTCATTCATACAACAATAATTATTGTGGATCTTGAAGTTTTCCGGATTTCTAGCATTTGATCTGCTCAAATTCAGTTGAACAACATTTATCGAAGCAAATCTCTGTTTCGAAGGTTGGAATTCTCGATCCGATTTAATTTTTGAGCTTATCATGTTAATCTTCATATTCGATTGAATTTTGTTGATTTTGATCCGCTCGAATTGTAATGTTGTTGTGTAATTGTGTATCCATGCTGTTGGATCTCTGTTTTCTGTTGTTAATTTCGTGCTTAATTGATAAGTTGATCTGTTGGAACTTTGGATAAGCTGTTCTGTTGCTAGAAGTGGCTTTCTGCTGCTGTTTTCAGCTTCTGGTGCAGTGTTAATCGGTTAACATATGGTTAACCGATTAACCATTTCAAATTTTCAAAATTTTTTCAAACGTTAACAGTGTTAATCGGTTAACGCATATGGTTAACCGATTAACCTGTTCAAAACTTCAAATTTTTCAAAATTTTTAAGGTGTTAACCGATTAACAGTATGTGTTAACCGATTAACACTGTGCCAGAATGTCATATTTGCTGTTTTGCTTGCATGTTTGCATACCGGTTCGATTCGAATCATCATAGATCAGTGTGATGCATTAGGATTGAATTGTTTTGGATAATTGTCACTGTTTGTGGTTGATTAATCATGATTTTGTTGATATGTGTGATGATTTTTCATTTGTTTACACGCTTGAGTATGTGGTTCGAATTGATCATTTGTTTGCATGTTCATTGGCTTTCATCTCTTGCTTTTCTCCACATGTTTGCATCATTCTTACATTGTTGTTGAGGTCGAGACGCGCTTGTGGCGGCTGCTGTCCCACACATTTTTCCTCCCTCCCACCATTCTAAGTGTTGCATTTTTCGTATTTGCATCTTTCTACTTGTGATTGATCCTTCCTTTGTTCTTCTTGTGCTTCTTGCCATGATCCCTATAGGATTCCTAGTCCCTCCGTTTAGGATGGGAGTAGGAGAGACATTAGGTGCTCAATCCAAGTATGCTAACATTAGTGTAGATGTTTCCCCTTTTTATCTGAACCTTAGGACCACTTTGCATGACAATGTTAGGGCCGAGTTTCCCTTAGACCTTCCATGCGTCTCTCTTCTCATCTCAAAACCATGCTAATTCATATAATAAATGTGATAAGCGTTGCGCGCTACGAGCCTTAATTTACATGGGGAATGATGAGTGAGGGGTTTCCTATCGCTTATCTAGAGTGTTTAGTATACGCCCCGTTTGGGGGCGATATACGATGCATTCGCCTCCATGTCATAGTCTTTAGTGTAACGTGAATCACAAACCGAATTAATTCACTTCATTATAAAACACAAAAAAAATTCAAATCTTTTTTCCTTTGGGATTATTCGAAACCTTTTTTCAGAAAAGAGTGTTGTTAAGCTTCGGTTCTACCGCAAACAGGCTTTGTCCCTAACTGTTGGAACAGAGGTTTAACTTTACTCGATTAAAACACTTAATCAACCTGTGGTTTCGTGTCAGCCCAAACTACGTTTGCTCTGATCTTTCACACCAGATGAAAGTATATAGGCATAAAACGCGATGTCTTGGCGAGCAGCCTTCCCCCCTTCTCTCCCGTAGTTAGCCAAACTACGTTGACACTGACTTTCCCATTGCACGAGGGAATACGTAGGCACAGAGCGGCGATGCTCTGCCGAGTCTCTCTTTTCTTTTCTTTTTGTCCCGCAATCTTGTAGCGTAGATAGTTTAAACACACCCTTAGATAGACAACAAGCATGGATTCCGTCTAGTACGACGGACGATAGGGGTGCTAATACCTTCCCCTTGCATAACCGACTCCTGAATCCAAGACTTGGTTGCGATGACCTCGTCTTTTCCCTTTTTCGTTAGGTTTTTCCGATCGTTTCCTTTCCCTCTCTTTGGGATAAATAACAAATGGTGGCGACTCTTCTGTTTTCCGCCCGGTGTTTTTCGCAGTTGCAACAACTAGCACTTTGAACCTTTTCTATTCTTAAGGTCTCTCCATTCTATTTGAGAAATGCCACGGTCTCAATTTTGCAATATATGCATGCTTGTATTTCTTTCTCGGTACTTCTTTTAACTTTGGCTTCATTTCGTTTTCACGTGCATAGGTTTTTCCATGAGGAGCTTAACAGCATAATACAATCTTTAACTGGTTGGGAGTTGGAATGAACTCGGCACAATAATGGATAAAGCTACTTTTGAAATTGTGATGACTTGGCACAATCTTGCTATTGACGATGGAAACTCGCATGATGTGAGTATGGGATGAAGAGAATCGGCCCTAAAAACATTTGGCTAGAAGATCCTGGCACTAAGAAAAGATTGTTGGTGGCTCTTAGAAAAGAAAATGCAGGTTGCAGGGTTCTTACCTCTCACATTCTGGACTTTATCCTTTATGTATTCAAAGAATTAAATCATGTAATTGGTATATAGGATGCTTTGGTGGAATGTATTAGCTTTGGTAGCATCACCATTGTTGTTGATAGATGGCTCCATACAACTTATAGCCGCTTACGATTTTAGCTCAACGGAAAACAACAATACAAAGCTCTGTCATTTAGCTCGCAGCTTATGCTTGGTAGTGACTTGTAGGATTATTTTTACCTTCTTGCAACATAAGGCATGTGTAATATGTACTCAATTTGCTTTTCCCTTTTGTTAAACTCTTGTAACTTTGCTAAGATTGGATCAAATTTCCTTTTTAACTTGAAATTAATAAATTGGTCCCAATATCATTGCTATTACCGTTTTTTTAGCTTTACGGCCCCTCTTGTTGTATCATGTTACTTGAATATGAATCCAATGCCTTAGAGATAACTTGAACATGGCCTGTGAATGTGAAGCCATAATTTGTGAACATTTTTCAATTACTTGCACCCCAGGCAACATTTCCTTAAGAACATGACTTGACATTTTGGATTAAACTAATTTGAAACATTTCAAAACTTAATAAGTTAAAACCTTTAAGCCAGCCACCAACTGCTTCTTAGACTCCATCATTTTCCTCAGTTACTAGCACGATTTAAAGACCAAACTTCAGAACATGAGATGCATGATCACAAAGGATCCATTTATCCATTTTAAATGTAATACTCAAATGGTTGAAAATTCTTTGGTATAGCATAGTAACGTGTAAACTTCAATAATCCTTAATGTGTTTTTACGAACCACACGTGATCTTTCCTTTGCAGCAATAGTTTGTAACAATTCCCTCATGTCTTAAGAATGATCCAAATATTGCATTAAATGAACATATTTTTTGACCACAAGTTAGTTATGTTTATGGAAACGAGTAACCATAACACAAAATCACTTAATCATGATTGCAAACCAACTTAAAATGAATCAATACAAGGCTTAGAACAACTCTCTCTAATCGTGGTTTATAAACATGACTTGAATAAGATCTAAAATTTCTCTTCAAATAAATCTTGACATCACCTTGTAAACCTTTGAATTATCTTAGCTAAATTAACCTTCCCCCAGACTCATCTTGAAATACGATCCAGACTCGCTTTGGAATATGATTTAAAATTGCTTTGAAGCCACTCACACTATCTTGAATCTTCTCACGTCTTACCTTGAAAAGACATGGTTTAATCTTAGAACAAGAAATGGACTTATCTAAAAACACCACTTTGGCAAGAGTTTAATATCCATAGAGCGCCAACAAGACCTTTATTAACCCACACCTCAAAAAGATCATGGCGAGAGGCCGAATGATCATTTAGAGAAACGGTATGAATCCCCACGGATACTTATCATGAGGAAATGAGAGGATAGGACAAATTTGGGGTATGACAGATGCCCCTATCTAATTGTCTTGAACCCGAGAGAAAGAACTACTGCATGGCATTCATTTGTAGGGTGAAAGTCAATTAGATACAAGAAGAACCCACAATTTGTCCGACAATCGAGTGAAATATAGTGAAATAAGATATACCAGAAAGGGATGGTTGTATGTAGAGGATGAACAAGATAACCTAATATTCTCTGGGTGGTCGAAGTAGTCCCTTATCCAATAAGGTCCTTCGCGATACCATAGTGGTATAAACGATCCTCTTTGGGTGTTCAAAGAAGTACCTCATTCGTTAAGGTCCTTCACAATACCAAAGTGGTATAAACAATCCTCTTTGGGTGGTCGAAGCAGTCCCTCATTCGTTAAGGTCCTTCGCGATACCAAAGTAGTATAAACAATCCTCTTTGGGTGGTCGAAGCAGTCCCTCATTCGTTAAGGTTAGGATTTTAGTTAATTAGGATTAATCATTTCATTATTATTAGTTTTATTATTATTAGGCTTTAGTTTCATTTAATTAAGGTTAGGATTTTAGTTAGTTTTTCAATTAAGTCAACTTTATTTGAATCAGCTTTCATTAGCGGTTTGAGTTAGCATTTGTCATCATTAGCATTTAATATCAATCATTTAATCAACATTAATCAACAATTATCAGGTTTAATCAAGTCTCCAGCTTCCCATGTGTCGATTCACAGTGGTATATAACCACTGTTCATTCTCTCTTTCGTTGGGAAACCCTAGTGTCGCTACTGCGAAAAATGGTGCCGGCAAAGACATAAGAGTCGCCACCTATCGTTATTTATCCCGAAGGAGGGAAAGGAAACGATCAGGAAAAACCTAGCGAAAAGGAAAAGACAGGTTGTCGCAACCAAATATTGGGTTCGGGAGTCGGTTATGCAAGGGGAAGGTATTAGCACCCCTCACGTTCGTCGTACTCGACGGGATCCACGCTTGTTTGTTTATCTGACGGGTTGTTTATCTATCTACCTATCAAGGTTGGTTCAAAAGAAAAGAAAAGGATAAAAAGTGACTCGATAGAGCGTCACTGCTCTGGGCCTACGTACTCCCTCGTGCAATGGGAAAGTCAGAGTCAACGTAGTTCGGCTAACTACGGGAGATGGGGGAAGGTTGCTCGCCAAGACATCGTATCTTGTGCCTACGTACTTTCATCTGGTATGAAAGATCAGAGCGAACGTAGTTCGGGATAAAACAGAACACAGGTGGATTCATCTGTTTTACCCGAGTAAAGTTAAACAACAGTTCCAGCAGTTAGGGACAATGCCTGTTTGCAGTAGAACTGAAGCTTAACAGCACTCTTTTCATCAGAAAAGGTTTTCTTGGAATTAAAGGGCCCTAGAGGGCAAAAGAGGTTTGAATGTTTGTTTTTGAGTCTTTTACGAGAAGAAGTGTTTTTTATGAATGTTTGTAATTCATACTGCACTAGAGGCTATGACTTAGGAACGAATACGTCGCATATCGTCCTAAGGACGTATACTAAACACTCTAGGTAATTGAGGAGAGGCCCCCCAATCACCATTTCCCAAATGGCTTAAGGCTAGTAGCGTACAATATTCATTAACCTTTATTACGTGTTTTGCTGTTGTTTGAAGATGAGAAGGAGAAAAGGACTCTACAGGGGAAACTGTCAAGCATCCTACTGTTATCATGCAATATGGCCCTAGTGTTGAGTTTGAAAGGGGAATCTACCCTACTGTTATCATGCATGGATTCATCCTAAAGTTCTATCATCACTATCCTTATCAAAGGAAGTGAGAGCCCTAAGGGAACATGTTAAAGGGGAAACAAAAACAAAAATCATTAAGCAAATGAAAGGATAAAGCTATCAAGCTACTGAAATAAGAACATGGACATATAATGCATCAGCACAAGCAGAAGGAGGAAACCTCAACTTCTAATGCACAAGCAAAAAAGAAAAAGAAACACACAAGCAAGGGAGAATCACCTCAACTTCAATGCAAACAAGCAAGGGCAGGTGTGAAAGCAGTTAAATAACCAAGCAAAGGTAGGACCACCTCAACCTTTAATGCAATCAAGCAAAGGGAGACTAGCTCAACCTTTAATGCAAACATGCACCTATACAAGAGTTTCTACTCATGAAGCTCTATCCTAAATGCATCACAGCAAGGAATCAAACATGGAGATGAGAGAAAACAAGCTAAGGGGAACAAGGTTAGAATAAACTCACTAAGCTTGATGTGCATTAGCACAAGAATCCACTTGTTGCACCCCAAAATTTGCTCAACCTTTTCTTGCCTGATTTATGTTTCACTGCATTTCATTTGCATAGTTACATCATGTACATAGTTCAATCATTTGCATATCATAGCATAGAATGCATCCAACAAGGGATCAAGGTGTCTATCAAGAGAAGAGCCTAGCAAGGTGTGTTATCCAAGATGAGAAGTCATCCAGGCCATCAGGAAGTGATTGGAAATCTTGAGAAGTTTGAGTGCCTACATGTGGGTTTTGCTCCTATTTGGAGGAATGTTAAGAATCATCAGTGGGATGAGAAGCATGGGATGTGAATGTGAGTTGGTTATGGATCTCATGGCATGTCTAGAGGGACTTATTGAAGCTGAGGCAAGTCATTGATTCAAGTATGAGAGCCACAGTTGAGGTGCAGTCAACTAGGGTTTCATCTGGGTCAACCCTAATTCAATTGAGTAGTTGGAGAGTATCAAAACCTACCTTGAGGTCATGGGATGCATGAATTGGTATGTTGATACATGTGTGGTGTTGTTCCAAGGTTAAGCAAAGAAAGATCAAGAATGTGGGAAGTTGCTAAATTAGGGTTTCAGTGTAAAATCCCCTATTTAATTCCTAACTTCAAAGCCACATAAGTCAAAATACAAGTTTCAAATGGATCTTTGGCCAACATGAAACTTGTAGAGCTTATCAATACCTTTAATTTGAGTACTAGAAGTCTTCAAGAAGATTTGTAGAACTCTAGTTATGGTGTTTGCAAATTACAAGTCACCAGAGGACACTGAAATTTATCTGTGAAAGTCACTTGACTTCCAAGCAACTTTTTCCCTTCAAGGAGTTTTCAAATGAATTCTTGGCCAACATGAGAGTTGTAGATCTCGATCTTAGCTTTCCATATAGTACTAGAAGTCCTCAAGGGGATGTATAGAACTCCAGTTATGATCTTGGCAATCCAGGGGTATTTTGGGTATTGGTGATTATAAGTCATTCTCAAGCATGGGTCAAAATCTCCAACTTAGAGGCCTCAAATGGAAAATTGTTCAACTAGAAAGTTGCTCAAAATATGGTTTTTAGGCTATCCAAGAACTCATGGTGAATTTTTTTGGCTCATATCAAAGATTGGTGTGAAGTGGTTTGAATAAGGAAGAAATTCAAAGGCAATTTTGGTGGGAAATTGAAATAAATGGTTATGGGTCCAAAACAAGTCAAATAACCACTCATTTTAATCAGAAAATATGTTTTAGAAACCTTGGCAATTGTGAAATTTTCATTTGAAGTGTGCTTCATGGCCTTTCACAAGATTTCTTCACATAAAAGTTACATCACACAATTCCTTTACAAAGGCAATGTGGAGATTGCTTTTGGGCTGAATTCATTCCAAATGAAATATGTAAGTCATCTAAAGCTTCCAATGCAAGCTATGAAGCCAATTTCATGCATTACCATAACCAAAATTTTGAAGAAAAGTTGTACTTGGATTTTTAATTTTGGGCTTGGGCCTGAGCTCTAGAAGGTTCTAAACAATCCTATAAAGGTCTAGGAGCTCATCAGAAACAGGGTTGGTGATTGATTGGGGTTGAAAGCAAATATCACCATTGAAGCTTGAAGAAGAAAAGTGAAAGAGTGAATTTCTGTTAGAGGCCGTTTCAAGCACAATTGAGGATTCAATCTTCTTCTAACATCACTCATTGGATCTGGAACGTTTTGGATCAAGAATCAAGCCGGAAATGACTCCAATTAAAGCTCGAACGTAGGTTCTTACTTCTTGAATTTTCTCTTAATTTATGTGGTTTCAATGCATTAGAATCATGTGGTTAGGTTCACCTTAAGTTGTAGATGATTTCTAGGCAAAGAATTTGATGTTTAGTGGGATTTTAGGATTAGATTCGTTTTCGGTTGAGATATGGAATTTTTGATTCGTGGATTTTTAGGCTGTTTAAGTAGTATATTTGGATTCCTCTCGAAAAATCCCACAAGATGCATCTAAAGAACGTCCATGTTGGTTGAGAAACGGGGGAGATATGAGCTCCCGAACATTTTCGGCCGTAAGCTTTGTCGCCGGCGTCCATGGCTGCGTTTCCGGCCGGTCCAACGAAGAAGACAAGGCGCGACCGTCCGATCGAGCGCCCAGTCAGCCGATCGTCCGCCTCTCGTGCGTCCACGTCGCTCGCCACCTCGCATCCAGTCATCCTCCAGCCTGCCACGCGCGCGCCAACTCAGCTACTTGGCCCCCCACACCCCTGTTCGATCCTTGGCAGCTGCACTTTTATTTTATTCATTTATTTCCTTATGTTTCTCATATATTCATGTTCTTATCTTGTTCTTTTATTTTTCTTTCTTTTACATGCTGACTTCAAATAATCATAATAAATAGAAAAATTAGTCTTTTTAATTCAAGTTTTTTGCCCTGACTCTTTAGAGAGTCTAGAATTTTAGGAAATTAAGAAATTCATAATTCATGCATTTTAGAATTTAATTGTATTTTTTGCATTTTTATTGCTTTTATTTTCAATATGGTTGATACATGATTTTGTGGATTTTATTGTGAATGATTGGTGATGAATTTTGAGGTGACTCTTTTTGGGCTAGTTAGCTTAGATATGCATGTACCCATAGTAATTTTCTCATATTTTTGTGAGATAAATTTAGGCTAGTTTGAACATTGGACATTAGGTGGTTTAGAATTAGGGTTTTAAGATGATACCTTTAGGTTTAGGGCATAGTTTTAGGTCCAAATGAACGGTTAACCCCCTGGTTTTTGTATGAGAGATTCTTAAGAGGTTTAGGAACCCTTATAATTTTTTGTTGGATTTTACAATCCCTTTTGGTATTTTAAGTAGAATTAGTTTTAGGACTAACTTCTAGGTGTTTCTGATGAACTAATTTGGCTAGTTTAACTCAGTAGTTCCCCTTAGATTAGGGTGGTGTTGCTTTTGAGCTAGGATAATCATGAAGACCAATTGAAGGTGCTTTGGAGAGCTTGAATGAGCTTGGAGTTGAAGATTTCTCATCTGTGGGAGTGCTTGTCAGGAGTTTAGGGAAACTAGGGTTTTAGGAAGAGCATTAGACTAGTTTTGCTTCTTTCTTCAAACATGGAGTATCTTGTCCATCTCCATTCTATCCAATGACATAAAGTCCTCCTTGGGAAGCTCCATCTCTCCTTAAGAGGGATGTGTGGTATGCCCAAGTGAGTAGAACTTTGAGGATACCTTTCATTTGCAATGTTAAGTCCTTAGTGATTTCCCTTGGTTGTCATTAAGTCTCTTAACATTATAACTTGATTCTTGTTGATATGAGTCTCCCTTGGAGGTGCTTGTTGAAGCTTGGTAAAGGAAAAGATGAGGTAGCTTGTTGAAGCTAGGGTTTTGTTTGCTTGTTGAAGCCAAGAGCTTGTTGAGGTCAGGAGCTGGTTGAAGCTGTTTACTAGCTGGAGTTTGAGCCTGTTTAAGCTGGTAGCTTGTTGAAGTTTGGTGTCTATTGAAGGATGAAAGCTTATTGAAGTTTGAAGATGGGAGTTATTCATGAATATGAAGGTTGTTGCTGTCAACTTTTTGCTGGTTAATCATATGTTGCTGTCAGAGCTGCTGTTTGTTGTAGGAGTTTGATGTTGCTGCTTGGGCAGCCTCCTCTGCTTTGGGGTTTTGTTTTCTGTATTGTTTGATGGCTCATGTAGCTTGCCCCCTAGGTTTGAGGTGAATGTTGATTCACTTTGCCTGTTGTTTTCCCAGGTTCGAGGTTGAGTGGGACTCCCTTGCCTCGCTTGTATTGCTGCATTGCATGCATTTTACTGTATTTGCTTTCTTTCTTTTCTGTTTATCCCCTAGGATCTCTGATTTCCTCCGTGCAGGAGGGAATTATGATAGACATTAGGATTCTTATCCATGCATGAAAATATTAGGTTAGTTTTATTCCCTTTCAACCCTAGGCTTTTTAGAGCTTCTTTCTCTTCTCATCTCAAAACAATTCAAAAATACAGTAATAAGGTTAATCAACGTCGTACGGTACGAGCCTTAAGCTATTTGAGAAAAGGTTGTTGGAGGGTCACTCTTCAGTAATCTGACTGCTTAGTATGGTACCCTTACGGTGACATGCGACGTAGTCACTCTCAGATCATAGTCTCTAGTGCGTCCGAGATTGCAAATAAACTAAAAAAACACTTCTTTCATAAAAGATTCAAAACAAACATCAAAATGTCATTTTTGTCCGCTTGGACGCTTAATCAAGAAAAACCCTTGTTGAAGGTAATAAAAAACAGTCAGACAAGCTTGTGTCTTCCGTAGCCCGAACTACGTTTGCTCTGATCTTTCATGCTGTATGAAAGTACGTAGGCATAGGATGCCGTATCCTAGTGAGCAACCTTCCCCTCCTTTCCAGTAGGTAGGCGAACTACGTTGACTCTGATTTCTCGTTCCAGACGGGAATACGTAGGCATAAAGTGAGATACTTTGCCGAGTCATTTTCATTTTCTTTTTAACCCAGACCTATAGAGTAGATAGATAAACACACCCTTAGATAGAAAACAAGCGTGGATCCAGTCGAGTACGACGGACGTGAGGGGTGCTAATACCTTCCCCTTGCGTAACCGACTCCCGAATCCAGGATTTGGTTGCGATGATCATTCCTTTCCCTCTTTCCGTTAGGTTTTCTCTGAGCGTTTCCTTTCCCTCCTGTGGGATAAATAACACACGGTGGCGACTCTTCTGTCATAGCCGGCGCCGATTTTCGCAGTAGCGACAGCTGGCGACTCTGCTTGGGACTCCAACGGTTCCCTACGCGAGTCGATCCTAGCGCTTGTTTTCTCGTCTCGTCTCAGGCTTCTATAAAAAGAAGCACAGTTCATCAGCATTGCCCTTGATCTCCTGTTTGCCTATGCATGTGCATTTTCATGTTTGCATTTCATTAACGTGTATTTATGTTGTAGGTGTGATCATTCCCCTCTGATTCTAGTGTATCTTCTAGCCAGACATGGAGTCCATGAAGAGGACAGTGGCTTATCGGTTGCATTCGCCAGATATCAGTGCCTTGCTGGGATTAGTTGCTCTAGCAGATGAGAGAGTGAGGGCTGAGTTCAGAGTATCTTATGGGAGATTGCTTAGTTTGTTGTACAGGCCTTCAGCATTTGAGACGACTGGGGTGTATACTTTGATGCAGTTTTGTGAGCCTCAGCTGAGATGCTTCCTGTTCCCCGACTATATTCTGGCACCCACATTGGAGGAGTATTCAGCTATGTTGGGGTTCCTGTGTTAGACCAGATGCCCTTTATACATGTTGATGCTTAGCCTGAGTTGGCTACACTTGCTAAGATTGTCAGTTTAGACGCTTCTGAGTTTCCTGGAGGATTGGTCAAGCTGAACGGAGCCTATGGTTTTCACCTGTCTGTCCTGGTTGAGAAGGCTACACAATGCGCGAAGAGTGGATGTTGGGTTGCCTTCAGTGCCATTCTAGCTGTCTGCATCTATGGGACTGTCTTATTTCCTAATGTGCTAGATTTTGTTGATTCAGATGCCGTCTTGATTCTTGCCTCGAAGAATCCAGTTCCTACTCTCTTGGGCGATGTTTATCATTCTATTCATTATAAGAATGAGAAACGTCGGGGCAAGAATGTTTCCTGCTGTCTTCCTTTTTTGTACAGGTGGTTCCAGGGACATCTTCCGAAGACAGGGCCTTTTGTTGATGTTGTTGATACTTTGGAGTGGTCTTCCCGGTTGATGGGGTTGTCTGCTGAGAACATCATTTGGTTTGATCGAAACATGCTTGGCATTGATATTATGTATAGTTGCAGTGGCTTTCCGAATGTCCCTTTGATTGGACGGAAAGGCTGTATCAACTATAAGCCTTCTCTGCTGGTGAGACAGTTTGGTTATGCCCTGAGAGATGCTCCTATTGAGGTTGAGATACAGGAATCTCTGTATCTCACAGGCTCATTAGACGAGGCTGTTTTGATCAGATTGAGACATGCATGGGCTAACATCCATAGGAGAGGGAAAGCTTTGCTTGGTAAGAGCAACAACAAAGCTTATGATCCCTATTTGGCTTGGATCCACGAGAGAGCTAGGATTTCCCTGATGCCATATCCTGCTGTGGAACCTCTGTATCTTCCAGTGATTGAGGCACCTACTTCGGTAGAGATTGAGAAGTATAGCAAATTGTTGGCTGAAAATGAAGAATTGAAGAAAGCCAATGATGAGTTAGAGAAAGAGATCTTCCAGTTGCGTCATGAGAAGAATGAAGCTACCTTCACGGTGAAGGAACAGACTGAGTTGATTAATAGGTTGGGTTTAGATTTGACGGAAGAGACCAACAAGAGGGAAAAGGTGGGAGTAGCCTTGAACGGTGTTAGCAAGGTGCTTGCTTCCAAGAAGGAACTCTTAAACAAGGCTTATTCCCGACTCAGTAAGTGGGAAACATTATGGAATACCACGCTTACCAAGCGGAAGGAGTGTGAAGATGAGCTGAAGTTGCAGATTGCCACGCTAGAGGCGCAAATTAGAGCCCAGGATGCAAAGATTACTGAAGAGACATCACTTAGAAGCGCTGTTGAGCTTAGAGTAAGAGACCTGGGCGAGAAGCTGAGAGGTTGTGAATTGAAGGCCGGCTCTAAGAGATGCAGACTCGACGAGTGTTTTGGCGAAGGAACCTGCAAGGACAATGCCAAAAAGCTGAGATCCACTGCTGAGCGACATGCGTTACTGATACAAGAGCTAATCTCCAAACTAGGTCATTCGGAGACGTTAAGGATATTGGAAGATGTCAGAGCGCGCCATTTGGCCTGAGTTATCTTTGCCTTGCTTTTGTTATCTGTACTTGTATTTTGACCATCGCCAGGCTTGTTGGCCGAGGTCTCTTCAGTTGTATTCAGTTGTACTCTTGTACTCTGCCTCTTGGCATTTGTTTATGTATGAGGGTTTTCTGATTCCTTGCTTACTTGATGGGAACTCCATTGTCGTGATGGCCTTCTCTCTGAAACTAGAATCGGGGGGGGGGGGGGAATATAACCTGTAGCATATTTATACGTTTGCATCTGCATCCTCATATTGCATGACAGGTATTTTTGAATCTGTATCTTATTTCCTGCATCTCATAGGTTTTTTAAGATTGACGACCAGAGAGTCCACCGCTATTCAACCAGAAACAACTGCAAGAGGATAATGGATCAAGTTCAGGTCGAGATGCAGGAAATCTGCGAGAAGCTGACTCTGTTCATGCAAGCCATGGAGAGCATGGCCAAGGGCCAGGAGAACCTTCAGACCTTGGTGCAGCCACTGCTGACGCGGGCGAACGGAAATGGCAACACTGACCACATTTCTGTTGAAACTCCTCGCCGGGAGGATGAGATACCGGCAATTGTTACTCCACCTGTCGTAACTGTCAACGGAAACACTGGTACTGGTGTAGGTGCTGGCGCTGGTAATGGTAATACTGGAAATGGTGGTGATGGGCATGTTGTTAACAACAAAGGCAACACTGTGGATGCCGATCAAGGATTTGTTGACAATGTTGGCTTTGGAAACAATGGGTATGGCAATGTAAATCAGAACGGGAACTTCGGGTTCAACAATCAAGGCTTTGGTAATGACGGTTACGGAAACAATCAGGGCTATGGCTACGGTAATGGTGGATTCGGTAATGTGAACGGCGCTGGAGCATTTCCTTTAAACAATGGTTTCGGACCTGCTGGGGTCAATCTAGGGTTCGGCAATCGAGGACAGGGTCTTGTGTTCAATCAGCAAGGATTTGGCCGTAACATGGGTTACGATGGGTATGGCAATGACTGGAATGTGGATCAACAGGATGACGCTTTTTCAGCAAGAGGTATGGGACCTGAATGCCCTATTGACCCTGTTCAGAGGATCAGAATGCTAGAAGAGCAGATGAAAGGTGTGGTTGATCAGAACTCCGCTGGGTTAGACATGACTACTATGGGATTGGTACTAGGGCTGAGGGTGCCATTAAAATTCAAGGCATCAACATTCGAAAAATACAAAGGGGATACCTGCCCGAAGGTCCATGTACGTTCGTATTATAGAAGGATGTCTGCGTATTCCAATGATGAAAGGATGCTCATGCATTTCTTTCAAGACAGCTTATCGGGACCATCATTGGAATGGTACATGGGACTGGAGCCCACCCAGATTAGGAGCTAGAAGCAGTTGGTTGATGCTTTCGTTATGCATTACAAATATAACAGTGATTTGGCGCCAAACAGAGTTCAGTTGCAGAGTCTGTCGCAGAAAAATGGTGAAAGTTTCAAAGAGTACGCGCAGCGGTGGCGCGATATGGAAGCTAGGGTGCATCCTCCTTTGGTTGAAAGGGAGATGAATGACATGTTTGTGGGGACATTTACAGGAATGTACTATGACAAGTTACTCAATGTTTCAATGGGTAGCTTCTCCGATATGATCCTTATGGGAGAGAGGATCAAAAATGGAATTAAAATTGGAAAGATTCAGGCAGGCGAATCTACTTCAGCTGGGGGTGCGAGAAAAGCGTTCGGCGGAAGACGACAGGGTGATACAAGCGCTGTATTTGGTGGCAGAGGTAGAAATCAGTACAGTCAACCTCAACAAATTGCCAGTGTTACTATTCCAATTCCTCAACAACAACAGCAGCAGCAACCACAGCAGCACCAAAGGCAGAATCAGGGTCAGAGAAGGTTTCAGAATGCAAAGCCGAAGAGGGTATTTGATAAGCCTCCGTCGACATATGTAGAGCTTCTTCAGACACTGCTGGGGTTGAATTTGGTTGAGAAAAGAACTTGGGAACCGCCTACAGGACTGGTACTTCCTTATGGGTACGACACTAGTAAGCACCGCGAATTCCATTCCGGGGCGCCCGGACATGATGTGGAATCTTGTCATGCTTTCAAGCATAAAGTTCAGGATTTATTGGACAGTAAAGCCATCAACTTTGGCTAAACTGGGCCTAACATTGTACAACAGCCTATGCCTAATCATGGGGCAAATGCTATCTTAACAGAAGAAAATTTGAACTTGGTGATGGATGTTAACGAACTGAAGACACCATTGAGTGAAGTGAAAAACAGGTTGCTCAGAGGGGGGTATTCCCTTGTTGTGATGAATACTGTTTAGAGTGTTGGACCCAGCTTAAGGGTTGTACTGATTTGAAGCAGGGCATTCAGGCCATGATCGACGAAGGGACCTTGCAATTTGATCGAACTGCGGTGGAGAAGCCTGTGGAGGCATTATGTGATAAGCAGAATGATATTGCAACGGTAACGATCCCGAGAAAGACTATAACGATAACGGTGCCCGCCAAGCGGCCAACTATTACAATCACCAAAGTAGGGCTTGTTCCCTTTGAGAGTACGAAAGTTGTCCCGTGGACTTACGGATTAGAAGCGTATTGCAACGGGGAAAAGATTGTGGTGAATAACCAGCCAGCTGGGGCTGTTGATAATGTCGTTGGAACGGGGGGCATGACCCGTAGCGGAAGGATCTTTACCTCACATGAAATAGAAGCAGAGAGGTTGGCCAAAGGTAAAGCCAAAGTAAGTGAAAGTGGGCCTTCTCAGTCGAAAGAAAAGGATACGTCGCTCAAGGACGTAGAGGAGTTCATGAGACTGATTCGCAAAAGCGACTACAAAATTGTCGAACATCTACAGTAGACGCCATCGAAGATTTCTATCTTGTCGTTGTTATTATGTTCCGAGGCCCACCGGAACGCCTTGCTAAAGATTCTAGATACGTCATTCGTGCCTCAAGAAGTTTCTGTAAATCAGTTAGAGGGGGTAATGGCACATGTCAATGCTGGACATAGCCTGGGTTTCACAGATTTTGACCTAACGCCTAGGGGTCGAGAGCATAACATGGCTTTGCATATATCGGTGGAATGCCGGGGCACCATAATGTCGCGTGTATTGGTGGATACTGGATTTTCATTGAACGTACTGCCAAAGAAAGCCATGATGAAATTGGACATACGGGGAATTATTTGTACGCCCAGCGATATGGTTGTGAGGGCGTTTGACGGGACGAAAAGATCGGTGTTTGGGTCAATAACATTACCGCTTCAGATGGGGCCGAAAATTTTTGATACCGAATTCTATATCATGGATATCCATCCAGCTTATAGTTGCCTTCTTGTACGACCATGGATCCACGCTACAGGGGCCATAACGTCCACACTGCATCAGAAGTTGAAGTATATGGTGGGTGATAGTGTTGTTACCGTTTGCGGGGAGGAGGATATTTTGGTCAGTCACCTGTCATCGTTCAGATATGTTGAGGTCGACAGAGAAATACACGAGACACCTTGTCAAGCCTTCGAGGGGTTGCGGATTAAAGACAAAGCTCAGGGTTCTAGCAAAGTATCAGAGGTGGCAGTGTCATCCTACAAAGAGGCTCAGGCTTTAGTGCAGACTAGTGAGACTAAAGGCTGGGGGCAGGTACTGGAGATTCCCGTGAAGAATGACAAGTTTGGGCTAGGGTATCGACCGACGTCGTCAGCGTCATCTTCAGGAGCGCCCAGGTTCAAGGGACCGGTCACGATTACGCCAAGGGGAGTGTGTTTTGAGACTATCAACGCTATTTTCGATGCCGAAGACGGAGATAGCGACTGCGATATGGACGCGTGGATCAAGCCAAGCGTGCCAGGACAAAGTCTCTGCAACTGGTCTATCCGAGAAACTGTCCCGGTGACTTTTAAACAGTAATGATTTGTTTTATCAATTGTTGAATAATCCTATGTCCTACTCGGGGCATAGTGATGTTACATTAGGGCTGCTTGATTATGTGTATTGCACTGTTTAATCATGAAATAAAGGCGTTTTTCATATTCAAATATTGTGATCCCTGTTTTTCTTGTTTTTACTTTAACAATAAATGGCAACGTGGTTATTTGCTTTGTTTGTGTGTTGAAGCGTTTAACCATTTCCTTTGCAGGACTAATATTTCAGATGACATCTCATACGAACCTCCTATGACTCGTTTCGACTTCGAGCACCAGGTATTCCAAGCAGAGGAAGAGATTGTTGAGGATAGCAACCTGCCAGAGGAGCTGACTCGTTTGTTGAAACAGGAAGAGAGAATCATTTTGCCTCATCAGGAGGAAATTGAGATTATCAACTTGGGGTCGGAAGAAGTTGTGAGAAATATCCGTATAGGGGCTGCGCTGCAGAGCGACATCAAGCAAAAGCTGACTGAGATACTGCGAGAGTATAGTGATATATTTGCTTGGTCGTACGAGGATACGCCTGGGTTAGATACGGACATGGTTGTGCACCGTCTGCCGTTGCGAGAGGAATGTTCGCCTGTTAAGCAGAAACTCAGAAGAACTAGACCAGACATGGCTGTAAAAATTAAGGAGGAAGTTCAAAAACAATGGGATGCTGGTTTCCTAGCTGTTACAACTTATCCGTCATGGGTCGCTAATATAGTACCAGTGCCGAAGAAAGATGGTAAAGTGCGAATGTGTGTAGACTACCGTGACTTGAATAGGGCGAGCCCGAAAGACGACTTTCCACTTCCTCACATTGATGTGCTGGTTGATAACACTGCTCAGTTCTCTGTATTCTCCTTCATGGACGGCTTCTCAGGCTATAATCAGATCAAAATGGCTCCAGAAGACATGGAGAAGACTACCTCCATTACTCCTTGGGGAATATTTTGCTACAAAGTGATGCCCTTCGGACTGAAGAACGCTGGGGCAACATATCAACGTGCTATGACGACTCTCTTTCATGACATGATGCATAAAGAGATCGAGATTTATGTTGATGATATGATTGCCAAATCTCAGACAGAGGAGGAGCATTTGGTTAATCTGCTAAAATTGTTCAAAAGACTTAGGAAGTTCAGGTTGAGACTGAACCCTAACAAGTGCACCTTCGGGGTGAGATCGGGTAAACTGCTGGGGTTTATTGTGAGCGAAAAGGGAATAGAGGTTGACCCTGAAAAGATAAAAGCTATACAAGAAATGCTGACGCCTAAAACAGAAAAAGAAGTGGGTGGGTTTTTAGGGAGGTTGAACTACATCGCTCGGTTCATATCTCACCTAACTGCGACATGCGAGCCGTTATTCAAGTTGTTGAAAAAGGATCAGGTGTTGACCTGGAATGAAAATTGTCAAAAGGCGTTCGACAAGATAAAAGAATACTTGTAGGAACCTCCTGTTTTGATACCCCCAGTGGCCGGGAGACTTTTGATTATGTATTTGACAGTTCTTGAGGAAAGTATGGGTTGTGTTCTCGGTCAACACGACGAGACCGGGCGTAAAGAACATGCGATATACTATTTGAGTAAGAAGTTCACCGACTGTGAGTCCAAATACTCAAGGCTCGAGAAGACGTGTTGCGCGCTAGCCTGGGCTGCCAAATGTTTGAGGCAATACATGCTGAATCATACAACCATGCTAATTTCAAAGATGGATCCAATCAAATACGTGTTTGAGAAGCAAGCACTCTCCGGAAGAATTGCCCGATGGCAGATGGTGTTAACCGAATACGATATCCAATATGTCTCGCAAAAGGCTATTAAAGGTAGCGTTCTGTCTGAGTACCTCGCTGAGCAGCCGGTTGAGGACTACCACTCGATGAGGTTTGATTTTCCTGACGAGGATATCATGTACCTGAAGATGAAAGATTGTGAAGAACCGTTGCCAGATGAAGGACCAGAGTTGGGTTCCAAATGGCAGTTGATATTTGACGGAGCTATGAATTCCTATGGTAGCAGAATAGGTGCAATTATCACCACTCCTCAGGGGTCGCACATCCCCTTTACTGCGCGATTGACCTTTCCTGTTCCCAATAATGAGGCTGAATATGAGGCTTGCATCATGGGTCTGGAAGAAGCCATTGATTTGCGAATCAAGCATCTGGATGTATACGGAGACTCAGCTCTAGTGGTGAATCAGATTAAAGGAGAATGGGAGACACGTCAGCCCAATTTGATACCCTACATGAACTATGCAAGGAGATTGTAGCCTTTCTTTGACAAGGTGGAATTGCATCACGTGCCACGAGCAGAAAATCAAATGGCTGACGCCCTGGCGACATTGTCTTCAATGTATAAAGTTAACTTCTGGAACGAGGCTCCCCGGATTGTTATCTCTCGGCTCGATAGACCTGCATTCATATTTGCCATTGACGAGGCTCCCGACGGTAAACCCTAGTATTTTGACATCCAGAATTTCCTGAAGAACAAAGAGTATCCGGCTGGGGCATCCAGTCGAGATCAGAAAACTCTCAGGAGATTGGCTGGCAATTTCTATCTGAACCCGGACAGTGTCCTGTACAAAAGAAACCACGACTTGGTGTTGTTACGCTGTGTAGATGAGAAAGAGGCGAAGTTACTCATGGAAGAGATACATGAGGGTACATTTGGTACACATGCTGGCGGGCATGCTATGACAAGAAAACTGCTGCGGGCAGGTTATTATTGGCTGACTATGGAAACAGACTGTTTCAAATTTGAAAAAAGGTGTCATAAATGCCAGATTTATGCGGACAAAATCCATGTGCCTCCGAGTCCTTTGAATGTGATGTCATCATCGTGGCCTTTCTCGATGTGGGGAATTGATATGATTGGCAAGATTGAGCCCACGACATCAAACGGACACCGGTTCATTTTGGTGGTAATTGATTACTTCACCAAATGGGTGGAAGCAGCATCATATGCCAACGTGACCAGACAAGTGGTAGCCAGGTTTATCAAAGGAGATATTATCTGCAGATATGGAACCCCCGAGCGGATTATCACTGACAACGGTTCGAATTTGAATAATAAAATGATGAAAGAACTGTGTCAGAATTTTAAGATTGAGCATCACAACTCTTCTCCTTACCGGCCCAAGATGAATGGCGCTGTCGAAGCGGCCAATAAGAACATAAAGAAGATTGTTCAGAAGATGGTTGTGACGTATAAGGACTGGCACAAGATGTTACCTTTCGCTTTGCACGGTTATCGTACGACGGTACGCACATCAATTGGGGCAACCCCTTTCTCATTGGTATACGGAATGGAGGCGGTGTTACCGTTGGAGGTTGAGATTCCTTCCCTGAGGGTTTTACGTGATGTCCAACTCGACGAGGCAGAATGGGTTAAAGATATACTGAATCAGCACTGCTTAATGGATGAGAAGAGACTGGCTTCTTTAGCATACGGTCGATAATATCAGAGCCGGATGAAGAAAGCTTACGACAAGAAGGGGTGCCCTCGAAGCTTTCAGACGGGCGATCTTGTTTTGAAAAAGATTCTCCCACCACAAACAGATCACAGGGGCAAGTGGACCCCCAATTACGAAGGTCCCTACGTTGTCAGAAAAGTATTCTCTGGAGGAGCCTTGTTACTATCCACCATGGATGGTGAAGAATTTACGTCTCCTATGAATTCGGACGCAATTAAAAAATACTTTGCTTGAAAGTGACCCGCTGGACAGTAAAAAGAGGGTCCAGGCAAAAATGGGGCATCCCGGCGAACCATAAAAAATGAATAAAAGGTTCGGGAAAAAATTAGGGATAAAATTGAAAAAAATGTACACCCGCGAAGTCGAAAACCTGAAAAGGGCGACTTCAGCAAAAAAGGGTATCCCGGTGAATTGAAAACCCGCAAAGGGCGGTTCACGCAAAAGTTAGGGATTGAAAAAGCAAATGACTGCGGTCCGGGTTTGATATGGTATTGCTTAGTGGTTTGGGAGTACCTGGGGGCCGTCTATCCAAGAACAATCTCTTCCGAAGATCGAGTACCGGGAAAGCGCAGAGTCGGGCGAGTCATAGGAGGATCAGCTCAAGGTGTTTGTCTGTACCACGTCACCGACATGTATACAAATATTGTTTTGTATTTTATTTATGCTTCTTGTGCATATATGTATGTATGTGTGTGCGTAACTTCCTCTTTTCAGGAGTTGCATCCAGTGTACAAAACTTTGCCTATTCAGAGGCCCATTATCAATAAAACATGTTATTCAGTACTTGATGCTTGTTCTTTACTGTTTTGTTTGTGAAAGACGCCGATGTTTTTGATAAACTTGCACTTACATAATCTTGATGGCCCTTGCCAATAATTGCTAAAACTTCGAATTGACTGAAGTAATGTCACAGATGCTAACCCGGATAGATTCTGTTGTATAGGCTTGTTTTGTCTCGTTTGTGTTTTGCAGGGTTCTTACCTTTGGGGAAAACGGTAAGGAATTGTATTCCCCAGCCAAGGTCGCTTGACGTAAGACCTGACTCCAGTTGATGCCATTCCTCAGCTGGTTGCAGCTTATCCCCCCGAGATTTGAAAGGACGTTTATCCCTTCCCGAAGCAGGGAATTATTTTCCCCAGGAGAGTGTCCTCATGGAAAGCCATCCATAGGATTAATCCCAGCAAGTCAAAATCAACGTCCCCTGCAGAGGTTGCGCTCCTCAGCAAATCAAAGATGTGCATGTTCAATCTCCAGCATGGGAGATTCCCGCAATAGTTAACCGAGTTGTTGGTTCGAAAGGTCTATATCCGCAAAGGAGGGTGTTTTTGCTCCCCACAGGGCATCATGCCATGGACAGGATGTCAATCCTCGGCAGAGTGGTAACTCTGAATGTGTAAACTGTGCCCCGACAGCGTGTTTTTCCTAGAAGTGTTGTTTCTTTCCCCATATGAGTTGGTTCACCAGCAGGGTGGTTTGTTCTTTCCTCCCAGTGGAAATTGGTGTTTAATCGCTCCCCGACAGAGATGGTTGTGTTTCTGGCGTTTATTTCGCCAAGATATTTTGTGATACTTATTCTCCCCAGCAGAGTTGGCTTTATCCTCAGCATTCATGTTGTTGAGACATCATTATCAGAATGGCCCCGGCAGCTTGAGCCTGCATTTGCATTTGCATATATCGTCATATTTGCATCTACTCAAATGCGTAGCATTTCCGTGCCGTACGGAGCATTACGCCATTTTCAAACATACGCATTTTGAAACATAAATCAGGTTGGTTAACCTTTGTGCTTGCAGGTGTGTTTTCTCAGCAGGAGTACGGAGTTCTAGCTCAGATTTATTACCAGACATTCCAGGTCTCGCCGTGGGACGTGTGATGATACGGTTCATCTTACTATCTTCCCCACAGAGTTAATTGGTTATGTTTCTCTTTGTCCCCGAGCAGAGTTATTTGTTTAAATTTCTCTTGTTTTCCCCGCCAGAGTTGCTTGTTGAGGTTTCTTTTATCCGGCCAGCGGATTATTTTCTTCAAATTTGTTGTTACGTCAACGTTAAAGGGTTTCATGAATCAGAATTTCAGAGGCTGTCGCCGGTTATCAGAACAGGCGTCCGGCAGTTTGGTTTCCAACTATCCCCCATGGGGTCCTCCTCAAAGCCATTGTCACGCCAGCACCAAAAGATTTGTGGGTTGGGACCAATGGAGTTAGCTACTGCAGAGATAAGCAGAGAAACTGTATTCAGAGTATCTTCCCGTATGGATAAACAGATGTATTTTCCTATTGGTTGACATAAGTACTTCCCCGGAAGTCACCATAATTTTATTGCCTATGCTGATAGGAGTACCTCGCGTTGACAAAATATGAGTCCTGATGTGGACAATTTATTCCTGTATTGACGGGATTTCTTCGTGCTAGTGAAGTGGGTGTCCTAACATGGACAGATTTATTTCCTCGGGTTGACGAGATATGCTAGTCCTAACATGGACAGATTCGATTTCTCCGTATTGATGGAATGTGAAGTCCTGACGTGGACAAAATTGATTACTCTTCGTGTTGACGAAATGGGGAGTCCTGACGTGGACCATTTATTCCCAGCAGATATCTTCCTTCGTATCGGAAAAATGTGTGTCCTGACGTGGACAAGGTTATAGTTCTTCGTGTTGACAAGATGCGCGAGTCCTGGCGTGGACAAATTTATCTTTCTTCGTGTTGGCGAGGCGTGAGTCCTGACGTGGACAAGTTTTATTTCCTCAGCGGGTCGAAGATGCGCGAGTCCTGACGTGGACAAATTTATATTTCTTTGGGTCGACGAGATGTGAGTCCTGACGTGGAAAAATTGAGACGAGATGTGATTCCTAACATGGAAAGTTTATTCCTAACGTGGAAAGTTTGTTCCTAACGTGGAAAGTTTATTCCTAACGGGGAAAGTTTATTCCTAACGTGGACAATTTATTCCTAACATGGACGGTTTATTCCTAACGTGGATAGTTTATTCCTAACATGGACAATTTATTCATAACATGGACAATTTATTCCTATATTGATAGGATCCCCTCATGATGACAAAATGCAGACGAGTCATCCCCAGCAAAGTCGCCGGGATTTTTCCGTGTTGACGGCAGGTGGAGTCCTGACGTGGACAAGTTTATGATGAGATTTCTTCGTGTTGACGAAACAAGCGTCCTAACATGGACAAGGTTCTATTCCTGTGTTGTTGAGATGTGAGTCCTGACGTGGACAGATTTGTGTATTCGTGGTTTGACGAAATTTGGGTCCAGATGTGGACGAGGTTACTCTTGTGATGACAGAATCTCTATTCGTGTTGACGAATTTGTTTCTCTTCTTGTGTTGACAAGGTTGGTCCAGTTGTGGACGGAGGTGTTTTGCAAAAATTGTTCAGTACCTATGGTGTTACATAGGTAGTTGAAGTTGAAATCAGAATTATTATCAGACGTTGGATCAGTTGTTGTCGTAACAACCAGATTCAGTAGGAGGATGTCGTTCCCCAAGCAGTGCAGTTTATTTATGCGGTTGGCAAATTTCCGGGTTTCTTGGTATTCAATCGTCTCGTACCTCGATTGTCTGAAGGTCGTTCGCTCTTTACCCCAATCGGGTCCAAGCCGTTTGAATAGGGGCAGTTGTTGCACCCCAAAATTTGCTCAACCTTTTCTTGCCTTATTTATGTTTCATTGCATTTCATTTGCATAGTTACATCATGTACATAGTTCAATCATTTGCATATCATAGCATAGCATGCATCCAACAAGGGATCAAGGTGTCTATCAAGAGAAGAGCCTAGCAAGGTGTGTTATCCAAGATGAGAAGTCATCCAGGCCATCAGGAAGTGATTGGAAATCTTGAGAAGTTTGAGTGCCTACATGTGGGTTTTGCTCCTATCTGGAGGAATGTTAAGAATCATCAGTGGGATGAGAAGCATGTGATGTGAATGTGAGGTAGGTATGGATCTCATGGGATTTCTAGAGGGCCTTATTGAAGCTGAGGCAAGTCATTGATTCAAGTATGAGGCCACAGTTGAGGTGCAGTCAACTAGGGTTTCATCTGGGTCAACCCTAATTCAATTGAGTAGTTGGAGAGAATCAAAGCCTACCTTGAGGTCATGGGATGCATGAATTGGTATGTTGATACATTTGTGGTGTTGTTCCAAGGTTAAGCAAAGAAAGATCAAGAATGTGGGAAGTTGCTAAATTAGGGTTTCAGTGTAAAATCCCCTATTTAGTGCCTAACTTCAAAGCCACATAAGTCAAAATACAAGTTTCAAATGGATCTTTGGCCAACATGAAACTTGTAGAGCTTCTCAATACCTTTAATTTTAGTACTATAAGTCTTCAAGAAGATTTGTAGAACTCAAGTTATGGTCTTTGCAAATTACAGGTCACCAGAGGACACTGAAATTTATCTGTGAAAGTCACTTGACTTCCAAGCAACGTTTTCCCTTCAAGGAGTTTTCAAATGGATTCTTGGCCAACATGAGAGTTGTAGATATCGATCTTAGCTTTCCATAGAGTACTAGACGTCCTCAAGGGGATGTATAGAACTCCAGTTATGATCTTGGAAATCCAGGGGTATTTTGGGTATTGGTGATTATAAGTCATTCTCAAGCATGGGTCAAAATCTCCAACTTAGAGGCCTCAAATAGAAAATTGTTCAACTAGAAAGTTGCTCAAAATATGGTTTTTAGGCTAACCAAGAACTCATGGTGAATTGTTTTGGCTCATATCAAAGATTGGTGTGAAGTGGTTTGAATAAGGAAGAAATTCAAAGGCAATTTTGGTGGGAAATTGAAATAAATGGTTATGGGTCCAAAACAAGTCAAATAACCACTCATTTTAATCAGAAAATATGTTTTAGAAACATTGGAAATTGTGGAATTTTCATTTGAAGTGTGCTTCGTGGCCTTTCACAAGATTTCTTCACAAAAAAGTTACATCACACAATTCCTTTACAAAGGCAATGTGGAGATTCTTTTTGGGCTGAATTCATTCCAAATGAAATATGTAAGTCACCCAAAGCTTCCAATGCAAACTATGAAGCCAATTTCATACATTACCATAACCAAAATTTTGAAGAAAAGTTGCACTTGGATTTTTAATTTTGGGCTTGGGCCTGAGCTCTAGAAGGTTCTAAACAATCCTATAAAGGTCTAGGAGCTCATCAGAAATAGGGTTGGTGATTGATTGGGGTTGAAAGCAAATATCACCATTGAAGCTTGAAGAAGAAAAGTGAAAGAGTGAATTTCTGTTAGAGGCCGTTTCAAGCACAATTGAAGATTCAATCTTTTCTAACATCATCACTCATTGGATCTGGAACGTTTTGGATCAAGAATCAAGCCGAAAACGACTCCAATTGAAGCTCGAACGTAGGTTCTTACTTCTTGAATTTTCTCTTAATTTATGTGGTTTCAATGCATTAGAATCATGTGGTTAGGTTCACCTTAAGTTGTAGATGATTTCTGGGCGAAGAATTTGATGTTTAGTGAGATTTTACGATTAGATTCGTTTTCGGTTGAGATATGGAATTTTTCATTCGTGGATTTTTAGGCTGTTTAAGTAGTATATTTGGATTCCTCTCGAAAAATCCCACAAGATGCATCTAAAGAACGTCCGTTTTGGTTGAGAAACGGGGGAGATATGAGCTCCCGAACATTTCCGGTCGTAAACTTCGTCGCCGGCGTCCATGGCTGCGTTTCCGGCCGGTCCAACGAAGAAGACAAGGCGCGACCGTCCGATCGAGCGCCCAGTCAGCCGATCGTCTGCCTCTCGTGCGTCCACGTCGCTCGCCACCACGCGTCCAGTCACCCTCCAGCCTGCCACGTGTGCGCCAACTCAGCTACTCGGCCCCCCACACCCCTGTTCGATCCTTGGCAGCTGCACTTTTATTTTATTCACTTATTTCCTTATGTTTCTCTTATATTCATGTTCTTATCTTGTTCTTTTATTTTTCTTTCTTTTACATGCTGACTTCAAATAATCATAATAAATAGAAAAATTAGTCTTTTTAATTCAAGTTTTTTTTCCCTGACTCTTTAGAGAGTCTAGAATTTTTGGAAATTAAGAAATTCATAATTCATGCATTTTAGAATTTAATTGTATTTTTTGCATTTTTATTGCTTTTATTTTCAATATGGTTGATACATGATTTTGTGGATTTTATTTTGAATGATTGGTGATGAATTTTGAGGTGATTCTTTTTGGGCTAGTTATCTTAGATATGCGTGTACCCATAGTAATTTTCTCATATTTTTGTGAGATAAATTTAGGCTAGTTTGAACATTGGACATTAGATGGTTTAGAATTAGGGTTTTAAGATGATACCTTTAGGTTTAGGGCATAGTTTTAGGTCCAAATGAATGGTTAACCCCCTGGTTTTTGTATGAGAGATTCTTAAGAGGTTTAGGAACCCTTAGTATTCTTTGTAGGATTTTACAATCCCTTATGGTATTTTAAGTAGAATTAGTTTTAGGACTAACTTCTAGGTGTTTCTGATGAACTAATTTGGCTAGTTTAACTCAGTAGTTCCCCTTAGATTAGGGTGGTGTTGCTTTTGAGTTTGGATAATCATGAAGACCAATTGAAGGTGCTTTGGAGAGCTTGAATGAGCTTGGATTTGAAGATTTCTCATCTGTTGGAGTGCTTGTCAGGAGTTTAGGGAAACTAGGGTTTTAGGAAGAGCATTAGACTAGTTTTGCTTCTTTCTTCAAACATGGAGTATCCTGTCCATCTCCATTCTATCCAATGACATAAAGTCCTCCTTGGGAAGCTCCATCTCTTCTTAGGAGGGATGAGTGGTATGCCCAAGTGAGTAGAACTTTGAGGATACCTTTCATTTGCAATGTTAAGTCCTTAGTGATTTCCCTTGGTTGTCATTAAGTCTCTTAACATTATAACTTGATTCTTGTTGATATGAGTCTCCCTTGGAAGTGCTTGTTGAATCTTGGTAAAGGAAAAGATGAGGTAGCTTGTTGAAGCTAGGGTTTTGTTTGCTTGTTGAAGCCAAGAGCTTGTTGAGGTCAGGAGCTGGTTGAAGCTGTTTACTGGCTGGAGTTTGAGCCTGTTTAAGCTGGTAGCTTGTTGAAGTTTGATGTCTATTGAAGGATGAAAGCTTATTGAAGTTTGAAGATGGTAGTTATTCATGAATATGAAGGTTGTTGCTGTCAACTTTTTGCTGGTTAATCATCTGTTGCAGTCAGAGCTGTGTTTGCTGTAGGAGTTTAGTGCTGCTGCTTGGGCTGCTTCCTCTGCTTTGGGGTTTTGTTTTCTGTATTGTTTTTTGGCTCGTGTAGCTTGCCCCCTAGGTTTGAGGTGAATGTTGATTCACTTTGCCTGTTGTTTTTCCAGGTTCGAGGTTGAGTGGGACTCCCTTGCCTCGCTTGTATTGCTGCATTGCATGCATTTTACTGTATTTGCTTGCTTTCTTTTCTGTTTATCCGCTAGGATCTCTGATTTCCTCCGTGCAGGAGGGAATTATGACAGACATTAGGATTCTTATCCATGCATGACAATATTAGGTTAGTTTTATTCCCTTTCAACCCTAGGCTTTTTAGAGCTTCTTTCTCTTCTCATCTCAAAACAATTCAAAAATACAGTAATAAGGTTAATCAACGTCGTACGGTATGAGCCTTAAGCTATTTGAGAAAAGGTTGTTGGAGGGTCACTCTTCAGTAATCTGACTGCTTAGTATGGTACCCTTACGGTGACATGCGACGTAGTCACTCTCAGATCATAGTCTCTAGTGCGTCAGAGATTGCAAATAAACTAAAAAAACACTTCTTTCGTAAAAGATTCAAAACAAACATCAAAGTGTCATTTTTGTCCGCTTGGACTCTTAATCAAGAAAAACCCTTGTTGAAGGTAATAAAAAACAGTCAGACAAGCTTGTGTCTTCCGTAGCCCGAACTACGTTTGCTCTGATCTTTCATGCTGTATGAAAGTACGTAGGCATAGGATGTCGTATCCTAGCGAGCAACCTTCCCCTCCTTTCTAGTAGGTAGGCGAACTACGTTGACTCTGATTTCTCGTTCCAGACGAGAATACATAGGCATAAAGTGTGATACTTTGCCGAGTCATTTTCATTTTGTTTTTAACCCAGACCTATAGAGTAGATAGATAAACACACCCTTAGATAGAAAACAAGTGTGGATCCCGTCGAGTACGACGGACGTGAGGGGTGCTAATACCTTCCCCTTGCATAACCGACTCCCGAATCCAGGATTTGGTTGCGATGACCATTCCTTTCCCTCTTTCCGTTATGTTTTCTCTGAGCGTTTCCTTTCCCTCCTGTGGGATAAATAACGCACGGTGGCGACTCTTCTGTCATAGCCGGCGCCGATTTTCGCAGTAGCGACACCACTAAGGCTCAGACTTCTTGAGGAATGCACAAAATTCCTCCTAAGGAGGAATTAGGCTCTCCCAAAAAGGATCCAAAGAATTGGACTAGAAAGAAGAGAAATATGGTGTGAACCTAAGGAACCCCCCGAGTCATTGAATAGCCATCCAAAGCTCAAACTCCTTGAGGAATGCATATCATCCCTCCTAAGGAGGAATGGGACTCTCACCCAAGGAGGATCCAAGGAATTGGACTAAGGAATAATGAAGGCAAAGCTTCTAAGGAAGGGGGATCATACACCTAAAACTCTTTAAGAAACCTTAATATGAAGCCCTAAAGAAAATCCATTCTAAAGGAGCTAATGGCATGTTAAATGTTTGAGGATCACCTTAAAGATGCAACAACCTATGAACTAAGGTATAAAGTGGAGATTAGGTACCTAAAGTTGCAACAAAGTTGACTAAATGGGAAAGCTAGGTGGAAGGATTCCATAAGGCTACATTAATGCTAGTCAGAATGTAAATAAGGTAAAAATAGGAAATCTATCCTAAAATTTCTAGTAAAAAAACCAGAGGTCCCTAAGGATGTTATGAAGTCATGGTAAAAATTTCAGATCAAAACCTTAAGTTTAAGGGCACTAACCTAATGCTAAACCTAAAGGTATGCTAGGGAAAGCTCAAATTGGGAAGGTTATAAAGATCTAATTCAAACCTATGTCTAAAGGCACCTAAAAATCAGGGGAAAATTATCTAAGGGTTCCTTAAGATCTCTAGAATCAGCATGAAAAAACTTGGGAATTAAATCTAAGCAATGGATAGCAACCAAAATTCAACAAGCCAACATGCTATTTTCACAATTATTAAATGGCTATTTAAAAGGAAAATATGCAATTAAATGGAAAATGCATCAAAAATGAAATTAAAAGATACACAAAATTAAAGGACATGTTTACTTACATCCATGATTTTTCTCAGAATTTATTGGAAATTTTAACTATTTTTAATGAATTTAAACAAACAAAGAATAAAAGAAATAAAAGAAATGAATAAAAGAAAATCAAAAAACCAAGAAAATGCCATAACCATGAGATCAGGGTACTAGTCAAGGAATCTCACGCTCCCCAGTGTGCCACGTACACGCTCAGAGTCATTAAGTGAAACACACCATTTCATTAATGCTCTGGTGGATCAAGGTTGACTAGGGCGCATCATACGTTCTAATCCTCACCACACAATCACTAAGTCATCTAATCCAACACACCTTACTACGCCACGCACGCAGGTCCAAGTCAAACCATCTAAGACTCAATCATACACGTTGGATTGAGAGGCTAGGTCAAGGAATTCAAAAGATCTAACGGTTGTGGACTCATCTTCTTCGTTTAAACCTGAGAAATAGAGGGAATATGCAGTGGTGGCCGGAGAAGACTCCGGTCGTCTTCTCCGGCGAGAGTTACAGTAGCTCTGCCATGAAACACAACGTAACTCTACAAAAATGCTACCAATCGACTCGTCTCACTATGCTGATCAATAATCCACCATCAAAACTTATTTTTAACCAAGGAATCATCCAAGCCGAAGCCATCTAGTTTTTGTGTCATGCTCACAACTATCACCAATTCCAGATTTCTTTACGCTAATCAAATCCTCACGTTATGTACGTTCTTAATCCATGATTAAAACTCATTTTTAACCTAAGAATAGCTCAAACCGAATCCATCTTATTCTTGTGTCATGGCAACAACTCTCAAGAACAACCTCCAATTCTAACCTAAATCCAACTAGGAGTCTCAGAGATCCTAACAACATGCATAATAGGTTCTATTTCATCCTAATCTAAGAGAATTTTGGAAAGGAAAGAACCTGTAAAGAAGCTTCAATGGAGGCACGATCTTGTGATGGAACTTGCTCAAATCCAACCAGAAACGTTCTATGATTGATGATGAAGCTTTCTTGATGCTTGAATCTGCTTGAAAAGGCATGAATCTTGGAAATCGATTTTCACTCTCAAGCTCACTTTTCTTAACTGCTTCTTACCTGTTCATGCACCAAAACCATCCAAAAAACTTCATCTGAAAACGATCTAAAGCTTATATAGAACATGTTTGGATGCATTTCAGGCCTAATGGAGGTCCAAACAGCCCAATCCAAATTTCAACTTTCTTCACTTTTGAAGCTTTACAAATTGCACGAAAATGGCTTCAAGAAGCTTCCAAAATGGCTAAAATCCCTTGCTGGTAATGTGAGGAGTGTGAATGGCTGGGATTGAAACCTTTATTTTGATCCATGGTGGATGTGGAATGTGTTACTTCAATTTTAAGAAACATGTAATATGACTATGCAAATGACCTCAATTCTCAAATATATTAAAGATAAAGTTCTTAGAATATCTTTTGCAATCAAAATGAGCATAAACATGTCTTGGAATCATCCATTTTGTATTTATTTGAATTTTTGCTATTTTAATGCCTTTAAAGTTCTTTTTGTAAAATTTTCTTCAACCAATCCTTTTCCAATCCATATCAATGAATCCTTGGTGCTTAGTTGGACAAATAACCTCATTTTGAGCAACTTTCAAGTTGGACAAATTTGCATTTGAGGTATGCAAGATGGTGAAATGGACCTATAACCAAAAGTGACTTATAATCTTACTTTCCCAAAATGCCCTTGACTTGAAAACTCCTTATCTTGAGTTCTACAAATCCAAACAAGGACTTCTAGTACTCTTTGGAAAGATAAGAAGATAAGGAAGAACATTCATGTTCACCTGAAGTTGAGGAGAAGCTCCCTTCTAGGTCAAAAGTGGCATGGAAGTTGGTTGACTTTCAAGTACCAAAATCACATTCATCTGATGACCTGTAACTTGTCTGCCTCATAACTTGAGTTCTATAAACCCTATCAAGGACTTATAGTACTCAAATTAAAGGTAAGAACATGATTTACAAGTTCCATGTGGATATCCAAATGAGATGAAACTTGCATCTTGAGTTATGTGGTCTTGAATTTAGACACAAAACCAGGGGATTTTACACTGTCAAGCTTAGAAACCCTAGCCTAGGAACTTTTCACACTCTTGATCCTTGTTGAGTTGGTCTTGGAATCATCCCTTGAGTGTCTCAACACATCATTCCATGATCACATGGCCTTGAAATTAGGTCTCAACCTCTTTCAATTCACCTGTTGACCTAGGGTTGACCAGATGAAACCCTAGTTGCACCAATCTAGGTCCATATCTATGGATTTAAAATCATCAGATGACTTCCCATAACCTACAAGTTAGGAAATGTGCACATTAGGCTTCAGCCACTTCTCTGGGGATCTTTGACTTCTTTACTGAGGATAACAACCCTTGAATACTTGAATGAAGACTCTTGAATAACCTTAGAACATGGTGGTAGCCCCTTCTTGGTAAGCACACCTCTCTCAATCCCCTGCACATGAGTGATGGTATGAAAATGCTAATGATAATGCTAATGCTATGAATGCAATGAAACACAAGCTAGGTAAGGGAAATGGTTAGGAAAATTTTGGGGTGCAACAGCTGCCCCTATTCAAACGGCTTTGACCTGATTGGGTAAGAAGCGAACGACTCTCAACCAATCGAGGTAAGAGACGGTTGAATACCAATAAATCCGGAAATTTGCCAACCGTAGAAATAAACTGCAAAACAATGGTAAAACTCTCCGGAGAAGGCCTGAAGGGTAGCATGTCAAATGGTCAGAATCTGGATATCTAATGAACACAACGAATCAACGAAACCTGCCGAAGCCTAGATACTCAACAAAACGAGGAATACATCATCAATTGGAACTGGCCGGAGTATGAACACTCAATGAGATATACTGGAACAAACCGGTGCCTAATCGCTCAACGCGAGAACGAACGAAAGAAACCGGAGTCAAGACACTCAACGCGATAAATGAACGAACAAATTAGAGCCATGATACTCAACGTGATATACGAACGAACAAACCGGAGCAAAGGCGCTCACGCGACAGACGAACAAACAAACCGGAGCCAAGATACTCAACACGGTACACGAACAAACAAATCGGAGCCAAGACACTCACGTGATAACCGATCGAACAAACCGGAGCCAAGACACTCACGCGACAAACGAATGAACAAACCGGAGCCAAAACGCTCAACGAGGTACACAAACAAACAAACCGGAGCCAAGACACTCATGCGAAAAACGAACGAACAAACCAGAGCCAAGACGCTCAACGAGGTACACAAACAAACGAACCGGAGCCAAGACACTCACATGATAAACTAACGAACAAACCAGAGCCATGATACTCAACACGAAAGAATGACCGAATGAACCGGAGCCAAGACACTCAACGAGGGAAACCAAAGTCGGGGTACTCAGAGGCGGAACCTTCAGTGAACCAAAGTCAGAGCCGGAACACTCAATGAACCAAATCAGAGCCGGAACACTCAATGAAACAACCTCAGAGCCAGAACACTCAACGAAGCAAATCAGAGGAGGAATCCTCAATGAAGCAAATCAGAGGTGGAATCCTCAATGAAACAAAAGTCAGAGCCGAACCACTCAATGAAGCAAGTCAGAGGCAGAATCCTCAATGAAACAAATCAGAGCCGGAACACTCAATGAAACAAATCTTTACTGGGGATTTACCGGAGCCTGGATAATTAACGGATACCGGGATACATCATGAACTGAACACTCAACGGAATCTAACCATTCAACAGAGCAGAAATACCATCATAGAGTTCATCAGGATTATGATAACCAATCGGAGTCTGGGCACTACACGGGTAGAGCAAAACGTCTGAAAATGGAAAATTCACCAGAATCTGTACGTTCATCGGAGAAGTCGGGGCCTGAATGCTCACGGAGAAGTCAGAGCTTGAAGATCACCTGTAGGGGATAACAATTACCTGAAGTCATAAAGGTAATGTTGCACCCCAAAATTTGCCCAACTTTTCTTTACTTAGCTTGTGTTTCATTTCATTCATATTAGCATTATCATTTGCATCCCATTGACATGTATGCAGGAGATCAAGAGGTATGATTACCAACTAAGAGCTACACAAGAGTTTGAAGCTAGCTAAGAAGGTTATTCAAGTGTTCAAGGATTGATATCCTTGTCAGAGAAGTTAAAAGATCCTCAGAGAGAGTGGTTGAAACCAAGAGGGTATGTCTCCTAGCTTGAGAGTTGTGGGAAGACCTCAGATGATTCTGAAGCCAAGAATGTGGACTTGAAGCCTTGAGAGAGCTTATGAGATGTCTTGAAAGCCATCATGAAGCCTAGACAGGTCATTGTACTAGATTAAGAAGACATAGCCATGAGTGATAATTAGGGTTTGACTGGGTCAACCCTAGGTCAACTGATGATTTGGAGAGGGTTGAGACCTAATCCAATAGCCATGTGATCATGGATTGATGCATTGAGATGCTATAAGGATGATTCCAAGGTCAAATCCTCATGATTGAAGAGTTTGAGAAGTTTCAAGCTAGGGTTTCTAAGGCTTGACAGTGTAAAATCCCCTAGTTTGACCCCTATCTTCAAGGAAGTTTAGCTCAATATGTGAATGTCATCTCATCTTTCCCCCAACATAAATGTTGTAGATCTTGTTCTTAGCTTTAATTTGAGTACTAGAAGTCCTTGATAGGATTTGTAGAACTCAAGTTATGACTTTGACAAGTTACAGGTCATCTGAGGTATGTGAATCTGGGGCCTTGAAAGTTACCCAACTTGCATCAAACTTTTTCCCTAGAAGGAATATTCCTATGAACTTTTGGTCAACATGAATGTTGTTCCTTATCCTCTTAGCTTTCTAGAGAGTACTAGAAGTCCTTGATAGGATTTGTATAGCTCACGTTATGGCTTTGACAAGTCAAGGGCATTTTGGTCATTTGGAGATTACAGGTCATTCCAACCATAAGGCCATAACTCCTATTTCCAAGCTTCAAATGGAAAAATCTTCAACATGAAACTTGTTCAAAATGATGTTTTAAGGCTAGTAAGGAGGTCATGAGATGATGGAAATGCTTGTAGCTCAAAGTTGCAAAAATGACCTAAAATAAGGGCATAAGTTAAATAAACCAAAGTTGGAAATTGATATTTTCAACCTACACATCCAAACCATGGCATGTAA
Source organism: Lathyrus sativus (assembly GCA_963859935.3). Classification (NCBI taxonomy): domain Eukaryota; kingdom Viridiplantae; phylum Streptophyta; class Magnoliopsida; order Fabales; family Fabaceae; genus Lathyrus; species Lathyrus sativus. Next base: position 341,604,754 of record OZ012735.1, on the reverse strand, counting down.
TATATCATTTTGACTCTAGAAAAAATTTTAAGAACATTGGTTTAGCCACATTTTTGAGTTGAGATTCAATTTGTTGACTTGCTTTGGAAAGTACTTGCTTGCATATTAAGTAACATTTGCAAAACTCAAAATAAAGGCATGAGCAAGGCCCTTTGTGTAACGCCCCATATTGCTTTCAGGATTACCGACCGGCCCCACAAACCAACACGGGTCTTTTCAGCATGCTTTTTCCTCACTCACACGCTTTCCGGGAAACTTCCCAGAAGGTCACCCATCCCAGAATTGCTCCAAGTCAAGCACGCTTAATTGTGGAGTTCTTAGGAATGGGCTACCGAAAAGAAGATGCATCTTGTTGGTATAGGTAGTACCAATTAATCCTTATAAGTCTTCATTCAACCATGCAGTCCCATACCTGCATAGCCTCAGGATCCCTCTCTCTCATTCGGATGTGAATTCGGTTTTCCCCTAGAAGTTGCTAGGAGTGTCTCATTGTCATGCCTCATGACACCGACAACCACTCCCTCGCCCACGGGTGTTACATGTAACCACCGTCCTCTTTCACCTCAGGTGTTACACTTTGCAAGCTAAACCCTTCCAAAATGTCACTAGGGGAGAAATTGAAAGTGAATGAGATGAATTCCAAGCTGTTTGCAAGGTTTGTGCATATCATGATACATGGTTGAAAATCTCATGACATGAGAAGTGGAAACTCTCATTAGAAGGATCTAGAGGGTTCTAGATCATCAAAACATCATCTATATATTGAATAGAGTTGATCGAATGCAAAGGTTGGTGATGATTGAAGGAGAGAGCATAGATTGAGATTGAGATTTCTTGGATTGCATTTGAATTCGGTTTCACCAAATTCTTCATTTTCCATCCATTTTCTTGATTGAAACTTCTTCTATGGATGTCAAAGAGTGATTCCAGATCATAATCCAAGAGGATTCGTGGCTGAATAGTGTATGAGCAAGTGAATTTTTCCACCTGCAACTCACCATCGGGTTTCAAGAGTCAAGCACTTTCAACCGGTTCTTTTGCATACCAAAGCAAGGAAAGGGTTCATTGATCGTGTCTGCAAGATTGTAGAGCTTAAATTGGAGGTTTAGTGCATCTGTTCATCCAAGATTTTCAGGTGCATTACCATTTTCGGTTGAGATTTGGATATGGTGAATCTTGAGGATTTAGGCTGAATAAAGGGTATGGTTGAACTCGTGACAAGATTTGGGACAAGATTCATGTTTTGACAATTTGCAATGGAGGCCTGTAGAGAGAATTAGGGTTTAGGAAGGTGACCGGAGCACCACCGGTGGTGGCCGGAGCTGGGCACGAGTTGCAGAGGTTTGAAAAGGTTGAAGATGACTCTAGGACCATCAGATCTTGTTTTGACTTGGACTTTGAGGCTCATCCAACGGCCACGTTTTAATCTCAGCTTGTGAAGGAATTCTGATAACGAAACGCACCGTTTCATTTATTTGTGGTGCTGGGCTTAGTGAACTAAGTGATATTCACACCCCCTGATGGCCCAACCCATTGTTTAAACTGATTCTGATTACTATCCACACCGCGCGTGTTATTATTTTAATTTGATTTTCTTTTAATTTTCATTTTATCCATGGTTCTTGAAAAATTCATAATAAATTGAAAATTAATCCAATTAACCCCATCCTTTTTGCATTATACTCATGATTGAGTCTAGTATTATTTAGATAAAAAATATTTTCATTTTATGCATTTTCTGATTTTATGGGAATTTTACATTTTTATTGATATTAAAATGATTATGTTTGATGCACAATTTTGTGGAATTTAGTGTGATCACTTGGTGATGATTTTGAGCTTAATTTTTTGTGTGTGATTAGGTTAGACATGTATGCTCCCATAGTATTTTTCTCAAATTTTTTTGATGAAAATAGGTATGCTTTATAGATTGAGACTTAGGTGCTTCCTTTTAGGGTTTAGGTTTGATACCTTGTAATGTAGAATTTATTTCTAGGTCTAATTTGATGGTTTGATCTCTGAAATTAATGTGGTAGAGTCATGATTGACCTAGGTTCCCATAGATATTTTTGTAGGATTTTACAATTGGTTTTAGTATTTTAGTTAGGACTAACTTTAGTACTAGGTGTTAGGGTGATCCTAACTTACTAATTCAACTAGTTTAACTTCCTTAGTCCCCTTAGATTAGGGTTTGTGCTTGGTTTGCCTTTGGTTGAGATTGAAGACAAGTTGAAGACAAGGTGAGGATGCTTGAAGTTGCTTGGAGCTTGGATTTCCTTGTGCCTAAAGGTGTCTGATGAAGATTTAGGAGGTAGGAGACATAGGGAGAGCCCTAGAAGTAGAATGACTTCTTTCACAAATATGGAAAGCATCTTGTGCTTCCATTCCTCCCAATGACTAAAAGTCCTTCTAAGATATTCACATCCCTCCTTTGGAGGGATGAGTGGCTTTATCTGGGAAGTAGAACTTTGAGGGAACCAGTCTCTCATAATGATGAACCCTTACAAACTTCCTTTGGTTGTCAATAAGCTGTTTATCATTCTCACTCATTCTGTTAAATCAATTGTCTTCTGGTTTGAGTATCTTGAAAGATATGGGACTTGGGTTTGAAGATGAGGACTTCATTGAAGAGTGTGGAAGAGGATGACTCCTTGAGAATTGCCATTGTAGCTGAGGCTTGAAGAGCAAGAAGAACAAGTTGATGCTTGTGAGGAAGATCTAATTGAGATTGAGTGAAGAGCTGAGGCTTAAACGATTGAAGGATGAAGTTGACACTTTCATGTGATTGAAGATTATTCTGAGAAGCTGAAGCTTGTAGGGGAAGAAGACCAAGTTGATACTGGTAAAGCAAAGAGAGCTGAAGCTTGAGAACTAAGTTGATACTTATGAAGGGGATTCAGTTGAGATTGAGTGTGGAGCTGAGGCTTAAGGAATAAAGGATGAGTCGACACTCACATTGATGCATTGAGAACCTGAAGGAATCAAGTTGATACTTGTAGTTAAGAGTGAAGCCTGAAGGTAGAACTGACTGAAGAGCTGAAGCTTGGAGAAGAGAGAATAAGTGGACATTTATGTTTGATGGATTGAAACCTTGGAAAAGCAAGTTGATACTTGCCAGTGAGGCTGATAGCCTTGAAGGGTGTTGAAGTCTGAAGACTGAAGTGCTGTCAGAAGAGCTGAAGCTTGGAATTGGAAGAGAGGGGTTGATCTGCTTTCTTTTCTGTTTTCTTTTCTGTGCTGATGTGCCTTGTTTGACTTGCTTGATGCATTAGAATAAGTCCATGATTAGACTGACTTTAATCTAGGAGCATGATTGCACTAGAGGTTGAGTTTCTCCCTCTGCTTGTATTTTTACTGTATGGCTTTGCTTGCGGGTATTCGGTAGAGCCCTGCTCCCTTGCCCATGTGGTTTGTTTTGCTTGACAGCATTTTATTTTCTTCTGTATGATTACAGTCTCTTACATTATGCTTGATAGCATGTTGTTATTGTTGCTGTATGATTACAGTTATTCATTCTGGCTTGAGGTTGAGATGAGCTTGTGGAGGCTGCTGCCCCACACACATTTCCTCCCTCACTTGCATTGCATGCATTTTACAGTCGTTTACTGTTTACTGTTTACTATTTAGGCTGATGCTTTATCTGTTTCTGTTTATCATTGATATGATCCCTTAGGACTCTCATTTCCTTTGATAAGGAAGTGATGATAGAACTTTAGGTTGAAACCTATGCATGATAACTTCTAGGAGTTCCCTGTTTCAAACCTCAACCATAGGGTGAATCCTTGATAGTCTCCCCGTAGTTGAGCCTGCTCTCTTCTCATCTCAAAACAGATTAAAATACAGTAATCATGAATGGTTTCTTTCGTACGTTACGAGCCTTAAGCTATATGAGAAAGGATTGTTGGAGAGTTTCTTTCCAACAGTCTGGATGTTTAGTATGGCACCCTTTGGGTGACATGCGACGCATTCACTCTCAGGTCATAGTCTTTAGTGCGATTGAAATTGCAAACACAATCAAAAACACTTCTTCCATAAAAGACAGAAAACAAACTTCAAACCTTTTTGCCCCGTGGGCCCATAATTCAAAGGAAGCTTTTCTGAAGAAAAGAGTGTCGTTAAACTTCAGCGCCAACGCAAACAGGCTTTGTCCCTAACTGCTGGAACTGTTGTTTAACCCTACTCGATAAAACAGATGAATCTAAGTTCCCGTAATCCGTAGTATCCCGAACTACGTAGGCACAATAATGACGTATTGGCAAGCCACCTTCCCCGTAACCCGTAGTTAGCCGAACTATGTTGACTCTGATTTCTCATCCTCTGATGAGAATACGTAGGCATAAAGTGCGACGCTTTGCGGAGTCATTTTCTTTCCTTTTTAAGCCAGCCTTGATAGGTAGATAGATAAACCAACTCGTCCAGTAAACACAACAAGCGTGGATCCCATCGAGTACGATGGACGTGAGGGGTGCTAATACCTTCCCCTTGCGTAACCGAATCCCAAACCAAGACAATGGTTGCGATGACCTTGTCTTATACCTTTTCGTCAGGTTTTTCCGCTTGTTTCCTTTCCCGTTCTAAGGGATAAATAACGAAAGGTGGCAACTCTTCTGTTTTGCCGGAACCTTATTTTCGCGGAAGTGACAGCTGGCGACTCTGCTGGGGACTTGATAGTTTCCTGGGATCCAACATCCCGAATGCGAGTCAGTTTGGGGATCCAACGTCCCCTGCGAGAGTCAATCCTAGCGCTTGTATGATTACTTGCTAGGTTGTGTTTATTTATCGCACTTTATTTCCCGCACTTTATTTTCAGTATGATATGATTATCTGTGCTATTGTTGGAGGGGCATTTTGATGAGTGAGAAGCCAGACCCAGGCTTGAGTGAACATAGCATTAGTTGTGGAAATTAGTGGGCGCGTGCTTGCTTGGCAGGCACTAGTGTCTCATGAAATCCACACTCAGACGAGGTTCTCCCGGTTGACTTCTTTTTCAACCCTTTGGGTTGAGGGGGTTGTTAGTTTGGAGGATTGTCGACTCTGGGGACCGATCATTTGGGATTCAGCCGAGTGAGGCCGCTTCATGAGCTGGTGATGCCACACCTTCTGGGTATCGTATCACCCCTCTTGAATGTCTGTGACGCTGATGACCGCATAGGATGCCAAACTTGAGTCAGTTTAGGTTCATACCTGTGAGCAGGGTTGGGTTTATTGTAGGAAACATTGACCTTCAGACCACCTGATTTTCTTGATAGTGGATTAGTTTTGTTGGGATCTGAGGATCTCATCTGCAGATATATGATTGTTCTTGATAGAGCGGGTTTTTGATTGGGATCAAAGGATCTTATCATCAGATGTGTATTTGTTCTTGATAGAGCAGGTTTATGATTGGGATCAGAAGGTCCCACCAGCAGATGTATGTTTGTTCTTGACAGAGCAGAGTTTTGGTCTTGTATCAGAGGTCCTTATTATCAGATGGTTGTTCTTGATAGAGCAGAGTTTTGGTCCTATATCAGAGGTCCTTATTATTAGATGTGTGTTCTTGACAGAGCAGATATTTGGTCCGGTATCAGAGGTCCTTATTATCAGATGTTTGTTCTTGACAGAGCCGATTTATGGTCCTATGAGTGTGTGTTCTTGACAGAGCAGATTTGTGGTCCGATACCAGGGTTTTTTTCTTATCAGAGATAGTGGTTGTTCTTGACAGAGCAGCAACATGGTTTTGTTGATACAGAATCTTCACAGCACAGTTGCCTTGATCTCCTGCTGCATGATTGCATTTTACATTGCTTTGCATACTCATTTGCATTTCATTAACGTGTGTCTGTGTTGCAGGTACCGGTTTCCCCGATTTAGGATTTCTTGCCTCCTATTGTATTGTTATGGGTTCTCTGAGGAAGACCGTGGCTTACAAGCTCCCTGCCCCTGATGTGGTTCAGCTGACTGGTTTGATTGCTTTAGTAGATGATTCTGTGAGAGATGAGTTCAGGAAATCTTACGGCAAGTTGCTCAGTTTGGTTCGTAAACCTTCTGCGTTCGAGTTGAATGGGTTGCACGCTCTGCTGCAGTTCTACGATCCTCCGTTGAGATGCTTTACTTTCCAGGATTTTGTCCTCGTGCCCACACTGGAGGAATATGCTGATTTGTTAGGTGTGCCTATCAAGAGGCAGATGCATTTTATTCATATGGATGCTGAGCCTAATCTGGCTAGTCTAGCTCCGTCACTTCATCTGGATGCCTCCGAGTTGGTATTGTCTAGTTGGAACAAGGTTCCCGGTTTCTCTTTGCAGTTCTTAGTGGGAAAGGCTCAGCAGTGCGCCAAAGACGGATGTTGGGTCGTATTCAACGCCGTTCTCGCTCTATGCATATATGGCATTATTTTGTTCCCCAATATGCCTGACTTTGTAGACTTCGACGCATTTCGCATCTTTGCTTCAGGGAATCCAGTCCCTACCTTGATAGGAGATGTCTACCATTCCATCCACTACAAGAACGAGAACAAAAGGGGCAAGAATGTCTCGTGTTGTGTGCCCCTGCTTTATAAATGGCTTGATAGTCATCTACCCAAGAGGGGTCCCTTTGTTTCGTCTGCCGCCACAGCTGAGTGGTCCGAGCGTTTGATGAGTCTATCTGCAAAGGATATTGACTGGTTTGACAGAGATAGGTTTGGTACTGAGATTATCTTTAGCTGCAGCGGGTTTCCGAACGTGCCTTTGATAGGCAGGAAAGGTTGTATAAACTATAATCCGTCTTTGCTGGTCCGACAGTTTGTGTATGCTTTGAGAGCTCCGCCGAAGGATGAAGAGGTGCAGGAATCTCTGTACCTCACTGGTCTTTTAGAGGGGGATCTGTTATCTAAGCTTCAGCACGCTTGGAATGGCATCAGTAAGAGGGGAAAATCATTGCTGGGGAGAAGCAATAGCCAAGCCTACGCTCCATATGTGACGTGGATCAGATCCAGAGCAGATGCTATAGGGATGCCGTTTCTTCCTGCCAAGCCAGAAAGCCCTCCAATGATTCAAGAGCCCACTACCGTGCCCATTCAGCAACATAATCAGGTGTTAGCTGAGCAAGATGAATTGAAGAGGGCAAATGAAGAACTGGAGAAAGAATTGGCGCAACTCAGGAGCGAGAGAAATGAAGCCATTTATTCCTTCAAGAGGCAGACAGAGCTGGTGAACCAGCTGGGGACAGATTTGACTAAGCAGATAGCTGAGCGTGAGCGCATGGGTCGAGACATTAAAGCTGTCAACGATGTGCTGGCCACGAAGAAGCAGCACTTGGACGAGGCAAATCGAAGGATATCCAAGTTTAACCAGCACTGGAAGGCCTCCCTAGTCAACAGGAAAGAGCAGGAGGACAAGCTGATGCAACAGATTTCCAAGCTGAAAGCCCAGGTGAAGGCTAATGAGAAGAGGTTTGATGAAGAAACCGCTCGCAGATATGCCGCTGAAGGCCAGCTCAACAGAGCTCTCGATAACCTGAAGGAGCGCAAACTGACGTTTGAATCCAAGAAACGGAAGCTTGAAGATTGTTTCGGCGAAGGAGCATGGGAAGATTCGGTCGAAGGTCTTCAATACACTATTATGCAGAGAGACTTACTCATCGAAGGGTTACTCACTCGGCCTGATCATGCAGAAACGAAGGGGTTGTTAGAAGAGTTTCGCGCCCGTGGCCGTGCTTGACTATTTGTATTCCTTTTGTTTTGATCGTTGTTGTAGGCTGACCATCACCAGGCTTGTTGGCTGGGGTCATGCTATTGATTCGTCTTGTACTCACTGATGTTGTGTACTGCCTTGATGGGCTTTCTTTATATATGAGATTGTTATTTCCATGACTGGACTCGGATTTCTTATTATCAGCACTGGCACTCAGGCACTAGGATCGGGGGAAATCTCCCTAACGCACAGACACACGTTTGCATTTGCATGAAGCATTTGCATAACGAGCACTTTGTCGTTTTTTCCTAACCCTTTTAGATTTTCAGGTTGTTTCAGGTTGTTCCAGGATTGATCAGAGACCTATTCACCGCTATCCGACCAGAGCAAATCAAACCAGGATCATGGAGCAAGTGCAAACTAATGTTCAGGAACTCCGCGAAAGAATGGATCGCTTCATGGAGCTCATGCAAGCGGTCGCCAATGGCCAGGATCAGCTCTGGACCTTGGTTCAGCCTCTAATCTCAAGGGTCGATAGCAAAGGGGTACTCCATGGTGGGACCGTGCCTACCCCTCTACCAGTTGAAACTCCGCAGAATGGTGTCCCCATGACCGGGGGGAATGGCAGTGCCAACGGCAATGTGATAGCTAACATGGGACTCAATGGCAATACGACGGACGTCGGTAATGGGAGTCTTGAAGCTAATGTCAATGTCGGGCTGGGCAACGGCAATGCAGGTGTTGCGAATCTGTTCGGGCCTCAGCCGTGGTTAGAAGATCGTCAGGACGATGTGTTCTCTCAGAGAGGTGCGGAAGGGGAGCTTACTGCTGAAGCACGTCTAAGGTTCAAGGCACTCGAGGATAAGATGAGAAATATCGAGAACCAGAACACCCTGGGCGTTGATATGTCCAAGATGAGACTAATTGCTGATTTCAAGGTGCCTCCCAAGTTCAAGGTACCTGACTTTGAAAAGTATAAGGGCACCACTTGCCCTCGCGTCCACCTGAGATCATATTACCGGAAAATGTCAGCTCATTCTGAGGACGAGAAGTTGCTGATGCACTTCTTTCAAGACAGTTTGTCCGGGCCCTCCCTCAAATGGTACATGAGTCTGGAGCCTACCAGTGTGCGCACGCGGAAGGACCTTGCTGAAGCATTTGTGCACCACTACCAATACAATAGCGACTTGGCCCCGAACCGAGTCCAGCTACAGAATCTGTCGCAAAGGAACAACGAAGGGTTTAAGGAATACGCCCAGCGGTGGCGTGAGTTGGCAGCCAGGGTTCAGCCGCCGATGGTTGAACGTGAGCTTGTGTAGATGTTCGTAGCCACCCTCCCAGGGGTTTACTATGAGAAATTGGTCAGCGGTATATCTGGAACTTTCTTAGATCTCATTATCACGGGTGAGCACATCGAAAATGGGATCAAACTCGGGAAAATTCAAGTTGATTCGTCCTCAGTTGGAGGAGGAAAGAAACCTTATAGTGGCAAAAGACGGGAAGGAGAAACGAGCGCCATGACCAACACTCGAAGGAAGGGTAAAGGCCCTCACCAACAGGTGGCCAGTATAACTATCCTGGCAGTTCAACAGCCACAGCAGCAACAGTAACCGAATCAACAAGGGTACAGAAAGTATCAGAACCGGGCACCTCTATCGAGTCGTCACCTCGAGACACTGCCCATGTCGTACGCGCAACTATTGCAGACTTTGCTTCAGCTACAGTTGATCCAGAAGAGAACCCTGGCTCCCTTGATAGGGGCACCTCCGCCAGGTTATGACGCGAATGCAACTTGTGAATTTCACTCAGGGGCACCAGGCCACACAATAGAAAACTGCAAAGCCTTCAAGCATAAGGTGCAGGACATGGTGGACGCTAAGATCATCAACTTCTCAGATAATGTGCCAAACGTCACGAAGAACCCTATGCCGAATCATAGGGGAGGTGGAGTAAACGCCATTATTGAAGACGAGAGTTTGGATTTGCTGACTGATGTCAGAGATCTGAAGACACCGCTTAGCTTCGTTAAGGCTAAGCTGATGAAAATAGGTTTCTTTCCAGGTTGTGGAGAGCTGTGTATGGGTTGTGCTACTAGTCCTGATAGATGTGAACAGCTGATAGAGGGAATTCAGAGTCTGATGACTGAAGGGATTTTACAGTTTAGCCGGAGGGCCGAAAGTGGATCAGGAGAGGTAGTGCTGAAGCAAGGTGATGAGGTTGCCACCATCACCATCCCTCGCCAGACGATAACTATTTCTGCACCCAGACCGCCCACGATTACCATCACCAAAGCTGGGCCGATACCGTTCGAAAGTACTAATGCTGTCCCATGGCATTATGGGGATGAAGTCTACTGCAACGGACAGAAGTTGGAACTAGAACCGTTTGGGTCGTCTGTGGAGAACCTTGCGGGAATTAGCGGAATCACTCGAAGCGGAAGAGTGTTTGCACCACCTGAGGTCGTGACGGATAAAGCGGACAGAGCTGATGCAACTGATAAAGGTAAAAGTAAAGTCGTTGAAGAGATCCCGCGTGGGGTAGAAAAAGACTTACTTGTTAAAGACGCCGAGGAATTCATGAGGTTAATTAAAAAGAGTGACTACAAGATTGTGGATCATCTCCATCAAACACCCTCGAAAATTTCCATCCTGAATTTGTTGCTGTGTTTTGAGGCACACCGCAACGCGCTGCTAAAGGTGTTGAATGCCACGTATATACCGTAGGAAATATCGGTCAACTAGGTGGAAGGGGTCGTAGCCCACGTGAATGCTGGAAATGGGTTAGGGTTCACTGACCTGGAGCTGACGCCGAAGGGGAGATATCACAATAACGCCCTGCACATCTCGATAGAGTGTAGGCGAACGATTATGTCTCACGTGTTGGTGAACACGGGGTCATCGCTCAATGTCCTTCCGAAGAAGACATTGATGAAGTTAGATACTCGTGGAGTGATTTGTACACCCAGTGATCTGGTTGTGAAAGCGTTCGATGGAACCAAACGCCATGTTTTCGGGGAGGTGACGTTGCCAATCCAAGTCGGGCCGGAAACATTCGACGCGATCTTTTACATCATGGACATCATGCCCGCCTACAGCTGTCTCTTGGGCCGGCCATGGATCCATGCTGCTGGAGCCGTGACCTCCATGTTACACCAGAAACTCAAGTATGCTGTCGGAGGTAGCATCGTGACTGTGTGTGGCGAGGAAGACATAATAGTGAGCCATTTGCCGTCCTTCAAGTATGTCGAGATGGATGGGGAAATCCACGAAACCCTATGCCAAGCGTTCGAAGCTGTTAAAGTCAAGGACGTAGCTCCTGCAATCACTGAAAAGCCAGAGATGACTCTCTCTTCCTTCAAGGAAGCCCGGGCCGTTGTCCAAGCCGGATCTACCCCAGGCTGGGGACGAATTTTGGAGATACCTAACAAGCAAGACAAGTTTGGGTTGGGATATTCTCCTGGAGCTGAAGCCTCCTCTTCTAGCAGTGCGTCGCGAGGTAAAGGGCCGATCCAGTTTACCAGTGGCGGGGTGATTTTTGAAAGCATCACCGCGGTGTCTGAAGACAGCGGAGATAGCGACTGTGACCTCGACTCTTGGATCCAGCCAAGCAAGCCAGGCGAGGGCCTTACTAACTGGTCCGTCAAGGATATCATCCAGATGACTAGCGAAGAGTAATGATTTACTTTTTCCAATCATTGTACAACCCTATGTCCTACCCGGGGCATAGTGGTTTTATTGTCAGGGCCTCGTTTGATTATGTACATGCATTTTATCAATAAATCAAAAGGCATTTTTCTTCGTATTCAAATATTGTGATCTCTGTTATTCCTGTTTTATATTTGTTTTGAAAAACAATAAAATGGCAATGGGGTTTGTGCTAACCTGCATATCCTTATTTTAAGCTTAACCCTTGTTATTGCAGGATCCACACTGCAGATGACATCGACTCTGGACCTTCTACGACTCACTTCGACTTTGATTGCCCGATATATCAAGCCAAAGAAGAGATTGATGAAGACGAAGACCTTCCTGAAGAGTTGGCCCGCTTGTAGAAACAAGAAGAGAAAGTTATTCTGCCTCATGAAAAGGAAATCGAGATCGTGAATCTGGGTTCTGAAGAACTTGTCAGGAACGTCAGGATAGGGGCTGCATTGCAGAGTGATGTGAAGCAGAGATTGGTCGAGATGCTAAGAGAGTATAGTGACGTCTTTGCTTGGTCATACGAAGATATGACCGGACTTAATACTGACATCATGGTCCACCACTTGCCGCTACGAGAAGATTGTCCTCCCATTAAGCAGAAGCTTAGGAGGACACGACCAGATATGGCCGTTAAGATCAAAGAAGAAGTGCAAAAGCGGCTTGATGCTGGCTTCTTAGCGGTCACTACTTACCCTCCATGGGTCGCCAACATAGTGCCTGTACCGAAGAAGGACGGTAAGGTACGAATGTGCGTCGATTATCGGGATTTGAATAGGGCGAGCCCTAAAGATGATTTCCCGCTGCCTCATATTGATGTGTTGGTCAACAATACAGCTCAGTTTTTTGTGTTTTCGTTCATGGATGGCTTCTCCGGTTACAATCAGATCAATATGGCGTCGGAGGACATGGAGAAAACTACGTTTATCACTCCCTGGGGAACATTCTGCTACAAGGTAATGCCTTTCGGTCTGAAGAACGCAGGGGCCACTTACCAACGAGCAATGGTTACTTTGTGTCATGACATGATTCATCATGAGATTGAAGTCTATGTTGATGACATGATTGCGAAGTCCCAAACGGAGGAAGGACATCTGGTCAATTTGCTGAAGCTTTTTGAGAGGCTTAGGAAGTTCAGGTTGAGGCTGAATCCTAACAAGTGTACTTTCGGAGTACGGTCCGGAAAGTTACTGGGGTTTATCGTGAGTGAAAGAGGCATCGAGGTTGATCCTGCGAAGATAAAAGCGATACAAGAAATGCCAGTGCCAAAAACAGAAAAAGAAGTTCGTGGTTTCCTGGGCAGAATAAACTACATTGCAAGGTTTATCTCTCAGCTCACGGCCACGTGTGAACCGTTGTTCAAACTACTAAAGAAAGATCAGGCGATTATCTGGAACGAGGATTGCCAGAAGGCATTTGATAAGATAAAACAGTATCTGCAGGAACCTCCGATCTTGATACCCCCAGTGGTTGGACGGCCCTTAATCATGTACTTGACAGTTCTTGAGAATAGTATTGGGTGTGTTCTCGGTCAGCACGACGAGACGGGCAGAAAGGAGCATGCCATTTACTACTTGAGTAAAAAGTTCACAGACTGTGAATCTCGTTACTCGATGCTGGAGAAGACGTGTTGCGCACTAGCCTGGGCTGCCAAACGCTTACGACAGTACATGCTCGATCACACCACTATGCTCATTTCAAAGATGGATCCGATCAAGTACGTCTTCGAGAAGCAAGCGCTTTCGGGCAGGATTGCCAAATGGAAAATGGTGTTGACGGAATATGATATTCAGTACGTGTCCCAGAAGGCCATCAAGGGAAGCGTATTGTCTGATTACCTTGCCGAACAGCCGATCGAGGATTGCCAGCCGATGAAATTTGAATTCCCTGATGAGGATATCATGTTTCTCAAAGCGAAGGATTGCGATGAACCGTTGCCCGATGGGGGGCCAAATAGGAAATCCCAGTGGAAATTGATATTTGACGGGGCGGTTAATTCCTACGGAAGTGGCATTGGGGTGATCATTACGACTCCCCACGGATCCCATATCCCGTTCACTGCAAGACTGACGTTTCCGGTCACCAATAACGAAGCGGAGTACGAAGCATGTATCATGGGTCTAGAAGAAGCAATTGATTTGAGAATCAAGAACCTAAGATGTATATGGTGACTCGACACTTGTGATTAACCAGATTAAAGGGGAGTGGGAGACTCGTCAATCGAATTTGGTGCCGTACATGAACTATGCCAGAAGGCTGCTTCCGTTCTTTGATCGAGTGGAGCTCCATCATGTGCCCAGCGCAGAAAATCAAATGGCTGATGCCTTAGCCACGTTGGCTTCGATGTATAAAGTCAATTTTTGGAATGAAGCTCCAAGAATCGTCCTTTCTCGTCTTGATAGACCTGCATTCGTCTTTGCGATCGAGGAAGCCGCTGACGGCAAGCCATGGTTCCATGACATCCAGACTTTCCTTATGACTAAGGAATATCCTGCGGGAGCGTCAACCCAGGATAAGAAGACTCTGAGGAGGCTGTCTGGGAATTTTTATCTCAATCCTGATGGAGTTTTGTATAAAAGAAACCATGATCTCGTGCTACTCAGATTTGTAGATGAGAAAGAGGCGAGTATGCTCATGGAAGAAGTCCATGAAGGCACATTTGGTACGCACGCCGGCGGGCATGCTATGACGAGAAAGATCCTGAGAGCAGGATACTAATGGCTGACGATGGAATCAGATTGCTTTAAATTCGCGAAGAGATGTCATAAATGCCAGATTTATGCTGATAAAGTTCATGTGCCCCCGTGCCCATCGAATGTCATGTCCTCTCCGTGACCGTTCTCCATGTGGGGCATCAACATGATAGGCAAGATCGAGCCCACTGCATCTAACGGTCATCGCTTCATTCTAGTAGCTATCGACTACTTCACCAAGTGGGTGGAGGCAGCCTCATATGCTAACGTGACCAAGCAGGTGGTGGCTAAATTCATAAAGAGGGACATCATCTGTCGTTACGGAATTCCCGAGCGGATCATTACTGATAATGGTTCGAATCTGAATAACAAGATGATGAAGGAGCTGTGCCAGAGTTTCAAGATTGAACACCACAACTCATCTCCTTACCGGCCGAAGATGAATGGCGCCGTTGAAGCGGCCAATAAGAACATTAAGAAGATTGTGTAGAAGATGGTTGTGACCTATAAAGATTGGCACGAGATGTTGCCATTCGCACTGCACGGTTATCGTACGACGGTACGTACGTCAACCGGGGCAACTCCTTTCTCCTTAGTGTATGGTATGGAGGCTGTCTTACCGTTAGAAGTGGAGATCCCTTCTTTGCGATTTTTGGTTGAAGTGAAACTCGACGAGGCAGAATGGATTAAGAACCGACTAAACCAACTCAGCCTGATGGACGAGAAGAGGTTAGCATCGATTGTGCATGGTCGTCTGTACCAAAGTCGAACGAAGAAAGCTTATGATAAGAAGGTGCGTTCTAGAAGCTTTCAGACGGGCGATCTCATCCTGAAGAAGATTCTTCCTCCACACTCCGATCACCGGGGCAAGTGGACTCCCAATTACGAAGGTCCGTACGTCGTCAGCAAGGTCTTCTCGGGAGGAGCTTTGTTGTTATCCACGATGGATGGTGAAGATTTTGCATCCCCGGTGAACGCGGACGCAGTTAAAAATACTTTGCTTAAAAATGACCCGCTGGAAAGAAAAATAGTATCCAGGCAAAAATGGGGCATCCCGACGAACCATAAAAAAGGAAAAGGGTTCGGGCAAAAATTAGGGATATAAATTGAAAAAATGTACACCCGCAAAGTCGAAAACCCGGATGGGAGACTTTGGCAAAAAAGGGTATCCCGGTGAGTCGAAAACCCGGAAGGGCGATTCAGGCAAAAGTTAGGGATTTGAAAAAGCAAATGACTGCGTTCCGCGTTGTTGCACCCCAAAATTTGACCAACATTTCTTTACCTAGCTTATGCTTCATTTCATTCACATTAGCATTATCATTTGCATTTCATTGACACGTATGCAGGAGATCAAGAGGTATGATTACCAACTAAGAGCTATACAAGACTATGAAGCTAGCCAAGAAGATTATTCAAGTGGTCAAAGGTTGATATCTTTGTAAGAGAAATTGGAAGATTCTCAGAGAGAATGGTTGAAACCAAGGTTGTGTGCCTCCTAACTTGAGAGTTGTGGGAAGACCTCAGATGATTCTGAAGCCAAGAATGTGGACTTGAAGCCTTGAGAGAGCTTATGAGATGTCTGGAAAGCCATCATGAGGCCTAGATAGGTCATTGTACAAGATTAAGAAGACTCAGCCATGAGTGGTGTAATTAGGGTTTGACTGGGTCAACCCTAGGTCAACTGATGATTTGGAGAGGGTTGAGACCTAATCCAAGAGCCATGTGATCATGGATTGACACATTGAGATGTTACAAGGATGATTCCAAGGTCAACTCATCATGATTGAAGAGTTTGAGAAGTTTCAAGCTAGGGTTTCTAAGGCTTGACAGTGTAAAATCCCCTAGTTTGACCCCTATCTTCAAGGCAGTTTAGCTCAAGATGTGATTGTCAACTCATCTTACCCCCAACATGAATGTTGTAGAGCTTGTTCTTAGCTTCAATTTTAGTACTAGAATTCCTTGATAGGATTTGTAGAGCTCAAGTTATGACTTTGACAAGTTATAGGTCATCTGAGGCATGTGAATCTGGGGCCTTGAAAGTTACCCAACCTGCATCAAACTTTTGCCCAAGAAGGATGATTCCTATGAACTTTTGGTAAACATGAATGTTGTTCCTTATCTTCTTAGCTTTCTAGAGAGTACTATAAGTCCTTGATAGGATTTGTAGAACTCAAGTTATGGATTTGACAAGTCAAGGGCATTTTGGTCATTTGGAGATTACAGGTCATTTCAACCATAAAGCCATAACTCCTATTTCCATGCTTCAAATGGAAAAATCTTCAACATCAAACTTGTTCAAAATGATGTTTTAAGGCTATTAAGGAGGTCATGAGATGATGGAAAGGCTTGTAGCTCAAAGTTGCAAAAATGACCTAAAATAAGGGCATAAGTTAAATAAACCAAAGTTGCAAATTGATATTTTCAACCTACACATCCAAACCATGGCATGTAATATATCATTTTGACTCTAGAAAACATTTTAAGAACATTGGTTTAGCCACATTTTTGAGTTGAGATTCAATTTATGGACTTTCTTTGAAAAGCACTTACTTGAATATTAAGTAACACTTGCAAAACTCAAAATCAAGGCATGAGCAAGGCCCTTGGCAAGCTAAACCCTTCCAAAATGTCACTAGGGGAGAAATTGAAAGAGATTGGGATGGTTTTCAAGCTGTAAGCAGAATTGGGCATAGCATGAGATGTGTTTGAAAAACTCATGACATGAGAAGTGGAAACTCTCATTGGAAGGATCTAGAGGGTTCTAGATCATCCAAACATCATCTATATAAGGAATAGAGTTGATCCATTGCAGAGGTTGGTGATCATTGAAGGAGAGAGCATAGTTTGAGATTGAAATTTCATAGCTTGCAAGTGCAATCGGTTTCACCAAATTCTCCATTTTCCTTCCATTTTCTTGATTGATACTTCTTCCATGGATGTCAAGGAGTGATTCCAGATCATTATCAAGAAGAATTGGTGGCTAAATCGTGTATGAGCAAGTGATTTTCAGCACCTGCAACTCACCATCGGGTTTCAAGATTCAAGCATTTTCAACTGGTTCTTTTGCATACAGAAGCAAGAGGAAGGTTCATTGATCGTGTCAGCAAGATTGTAGAGCTTGAATTGGAGGTTTAGGGCATCTGTTCATCCAAGATTTTCAGGTTGGTAACTTTCTTCCCCTAGCATGATTTAGGTAGAATCAAAGTGAATTAAGGTGTTAGATTTATTGTAGAATGGTGTAGGATAGATTTCAGATAGTTAATTGGAGAATTAGAGACAAAATAGGTGAATTACCATTTTCGGTTGAGAATTGGATATGATGAATCTTGAGGTTTCAGAGGAGACTAAGGGTATGGTTGAATTCGTGGCAAGATTTGGGATGAGTTTCATGTTATGACCACTTGCAATAGAGGCCTGTAGAGAGAACTACGGTTGAGGAAGATGATCGGAGCTCCACCGGTGGTGGCCGGAGCTGGGCACAAAGTTGCAGAGGTTTGGATGGAGAAGATGACTCTGGAACCGTTAGATGATGGTTGGACCTTTGACTGGGAGCATGATCCAATGGCCACGTTTTAAACTTGATTTGTGAAGGATCTGAACACATGAAACGCACCGTTTCATTTAGCAGTTGGTTTTGGGCTTAATGAATTAAGTGATATTCACACCCCCTGATGGCTCAACCCAAAGTTTGAACTGATTCAGATTGCTATCCACACTGTGTGTTTATTATTTTAATTGGATTTTCTTTATTTTTTCATTTTGTCTATGGTTCTTGAAAAATTCATAATAAATTGAAAATTAATCCAATTTCCCCCATCCTTTTTGAATTTTACTCATGATTGAGTCTAGTATTTTTTAGAGAAAAAATATTTTCATTTCATGCATTTTCTAATTTAATGGAAATTTTATATTTTAATTGATATTAAAATGATTATGTTTGATACCCAATTTTGTGGAATTTAGTGTGATCACTTGGTGATGATTTTGAGCCTAATTTTTTGTGTGTGATTAGGTTAGACATGTATGATCCCATAGAATTTTTTTCACATTTTTGTGATGAAAATAGGTGTGCTTTCTAGATTGATATTTAGGTGCCTCCATTTTAGGGTTTAGGTTTGATACCTTGTAATGTAGGTCTTAGTTCTAGGTCCAATTTGATGATTTGATCTCTGGAATTAATATGGTAGAGTCATGATTGACCTAGGTTCCCATAGTAATTTTTGTAAGATTTTACAATTTGTTTTAGTATTTTAGTTAGGACTAACTTTAGTACTTGGTTTTAGGTGATCCTAATTTACTAATCCAACTAGTTTAACTTCCTTAGTCCCCTTAGATTAGGGTTTTTGCTTAGTTTGCCTTTGGTTGAGATTGAAGACAAGTTGAAGACAACGTGGGGATGCTTGAAGTTGCTTGGAGTTTTGGATTTGTTGGTGCCTGAAGGTTTCTGATGAAGATTAGGAGATAGGACATAGGGAGAGCCTTGTAGTTAGAATGATTTATTTCACAAATATGGAAAGCATCTTGTGCTTCCATTCCTCCCAATGACTGAAAGTCCTTATCAGATATTCACATCCCTCCTTTGGAAGGATGAGTGGCTTTACCTGGGAAGTAGAACTTTGAGGGAACCAGTGTCTCATAATGATGAACCCTTACAGGCTTCCTTTGGTTGTCAGTAAGCAGTTTATCATTTCCACTCATCCTGTTAAATCAATTATCTTCTGGTTTGAGTATCTTGAAAGATGTTGGGCTTGAGTTTGAAGGTGAGGACTTCATTGAAGAGTGTGGAAGAGGATGATTCCTTGAGCATTGCCATTGCAGCTGAAGCTTGAAGAGCAAGAAGAACAAGTTGATACTTGAAGATTCAATTGGAGATTGAATGAAGAGCTGAGGCTTGAGAAAGAAGTGAATAGTGAAGGTGACACTTCTAAGTGATTAAAGATTACCCTGAGAAGCTGAAGCTTGTAGGAGATGAAGACCAAGTTGATACTGGTAAAGCAAAGAGAGCTTGAGAAGCTTGAAGACTGAGTTGATACTTATGAGGAGAATTCAATTGAGATTGAGTGTAGAGCTGGGGCTTGAGGAATAGAGGATGGGTTGATACTTACATTGATGCTTGGAGAGCCTGAAGGAATCAAGTTGATACTTGTAGTTAAGAGTGAAGCCTGAGGGTGGAGTTGACTGAAGAGCTGAAGCTTGAAGAAGAAGATTAAGTTGAAACTTATGTGGATGGTTTGAAACCTGGAAAAGCAAGTTGATACTTGCCAGTGAAGCTGATATCCTTGAAGGGTGGTTGAAGTCTGAAGACTGGATTGCTGTCAGAAGAGCTGAAGCTTGAATTGAAAGTGGGGAGCTGTTAATCTGTTTCTTTCTTGTCTGTTTTCTTTTCTGTATTGCTGTGATTTGTTTGACTTGCTTGATGCATTAGAATAAGTCCATATCTAGACTGACTTTAATCTAGGAGCATGATTGCACTAGAGGTTGAGTTGCTCCCTCTGCTTGTATTGTTACTGTATGGCTTTGCTTGCGGGTATTCGGTAGAGCCCTGCTCCCTTGCCCATGTGGTTTATTTTGCTTGATAGCATGTCCTTTCTTCTGTATGATTGCTGTTGTTATTCTATTTTGCTTGATAGCATTTTATTCTTCCCCTGTATGATTACAGTTATTCATGTCTGGCTTGAGGTTGAGATGAGCTTGTGGAGGCTGCTGCCCCCCACACACTTCCTCCCTCACTTGCATTGCATGCATTTTACAGTCGTTTACTATTTACTGTTTAAGCTGATGCTTTACCTGTTTCCGTTTATCATTGACATGATCCCTTAGGACTCTCATTTACTTTGATAAGGAAGTGATGATAGAACTTTAGGTTGAAACCTATGCATGATAACTTCTAGGAGTTCCCTATTCAAACCTCAACTATAGAATGAATCCTTGGCATGACAACAGTAGGACTTGATAGTCTCCCCGTAGTTGAGCCTGTTCTCTCTTCTCATCTCAAAACAGCTTAAGATACAGTAATCATGAATGATTTCTTTCGTATGTTACGAGCCTTAAGCTATCCTAGAAAGGATTGTTGGAGAGCTTCTTTTCAGCAGTATGGATGTTTAGTATGGCACCCTTTGGGTGACATACGACGCATTCACTCTCAGGTCATAGTCTTTAGTGCGATTGAAATTGCAAACACAATAAAAAACACTTCTTTCGTAAAAGACAGAAAACAAACTTCAAACCTTTTTGCCCCGTGGGCCCATAATTCAAAGGAAGCTTTTTTGAAGAAAAGAGTGTCGTTAAACTTCAGCGCCAACGCAAACAGGCTTTGTCCCTAACTGCTAGAACTGTTGTTTAACCCAACTCAATAAAACAGATGAATCTGAACCCCCGTAATCCGTAGTATCTCGAACTACGTAAGCTCTGATCTCTCATGCCTGTTGAGAGTACGTAGGCACAATACTGACGTATTGGCGAGCCACCTTCCCCGTAACCCGTAATAGGTCGAACTACGTTGACTTTGATTTCTCATTCTCTGATGAGAATACGTAGGCATAAAGCGCGACGCTTTGCCGAGTCATTTTTCTTTTCTGTTTAAGCCAGCCTTGATAGGTAGATAGATAAACCAACTCGTCCAGTAAACACAACAAGCGTGGATCCCGTCGAGTACGACGGACGTGAGAGGTTCTAATACCTTCCCCTCGCGTAACCGACTCCCGAACCCAGACAACGGTTGCGATGACCTTGTCTTATACCTTTTCGTCAGGTTTTTCCGATCGTTTCCTTTCCTGTTCTGAGGGATAAATAACGAAAGGTGGCGACTCTTCTGTTTTGCCGGCACCTTATTTTCGCGGAAGCGACAGCTGGCGACTCTGCTGGGGACTTGATAGTTTCCTGGGATCCAACGTCCCGAATGCGAGTCAGTTTGGGGATCCGACGTCCCCTGCGAGAGTCAATCCTAGCGCTTGTATGATTACTTGTTGGATTATGTTTATTTATCGCATTTTTATTTCCCGCACTTTATTTTCAGTAT
The DNA here is from genome assembly GCA_963859935.3 of Lathyrus sativus. Taxonomy (NCBI): domain Eukaryota; kingdom Viridiplantae; phylum Streptophyta; class Magnoliopsida; order Fabales; family Fabaceae; genus Lathyrus; species Lathyrus sativus. The sequence goes on along the minus strand of OZ012735.1, from coordinate 341,583,693 downwards.
GATATGATTATCTGTGCTGTTGTAGGAGGGGCATTCTGATGAGTGAGAAGCCAGACCCAGGCTTGAGTGAACATAGCATTAGCTGTGGAAATTAGTGGGCGCGTGCTTGCTTGGCAGGCACTAGTGTCTCATGAAATCCACGCTCAGACGAGGTTCTCCCGGTTGGCTTCTTTTTCAACCCTTTGGGTTGAGGGGATTGTTGGTTTGGAGGATTGTCGACTCTGGGGACCGATCATTTGTGATTCAGCTGAGTGAGGCCGCTTCATGAGCTGGTGATGCCACACCTTCTGGGTATCGTATCACCCCTCTTGAATGTCTGTGACGCTGATGAGCGCATAGGATGCCGAACTTGAGTCAGTTTAGGTCCATACCTGTGAGCAGGGTTGGGTTTACTGCAGGAAACTTCGACCTTCAGACTACCTGGTTTTCTTTATAGTGAATCAGTTTTGTTGGTACCGGAGGTTCTCATCATCGGATATATGATTGTTCTTGATAGAGCAGATTTTTTGGTCCTATATCAGAGGACCTTACATTCAGAGATATATACGTGTGTTCTTGACATAGCAGATTTATGATAGGGGTCTGAGGATCTCATCAGCAGATGTATGGGTGTTCTTGACAGAGGAGATTTTTAGTCCTGTATCAGAGGTCCTTATTATCAGATGGTTGTTCTTGATAGAGCAGAGTTTTGGGTCTTGTATCAGAGGTCCTTATTATCAGATGTGTGTTCTTGATAGAGCAGATTTTTTGGTCCTGTATCAGAGGTCCTTATTATCAGTGTCTGTTCTTGACGGAGCAGTTTTTTTGGTCTTGTATCAGAGGTCCTTATTATCAGTGTGTGTTCTCAACAGAGCAGATTTGTGGTCCGATACCAGGGTTTCCTTCTTATTAGAGAAATTGGTTGTTCTTGATAGAGCAGGATTATGGTTTTGTTGATACAGAATCTGCACCTTCATATCTTCAACAACACAGTCGTCTTGATCTCTTGCTGCATGATTGCATCTTACATTGCTTTGCATACCCATTTGCATTTCATTAACGTGTGTCTGTGTTGCAGGTACCATTTTCCCCGATCCAGGATTTCTTGCCTCCTATTGTATTGTTATGGGTTCTCTGAGGAAGACCGTGGCTTACAAGCTCCCTGCCCCTGATGTGGTCCAGCTGACTGGTTTGATTGCTTTAGCAGCTGATTCTGTGAGAGATGAATTCAGAAAGTCTTACGGCAAATTGCTCAGTTTGGTTCGTAAACCTTCTGCGTTTGAGTTGAATGGGTTGCACACTCTGCTGCAGTTCTACGATCCTCCGTTGAGATGCTTCACTTTCCAGGATTTTGTTCTCGCACCCACGCTAGAAGAATATGCTGATTTGTTAGGTGTGCCTATCAAGAGGCAGATGTCTTTTGTTCATATGGATGCTGAGCATGATCTAGCTAGGCTAGCTCCCTCACTTTATTTGGATGCCTCCGAGTTGGTATTGTCTAGTTGGAACAAGGTTCCCGGTTTCTCCTTGCAGTTCTTAGTGGGTAAGGCTCAGCAGTGCGCCAAAGACGGATGTTGGGTAGTGTTCAACGCCATTCTCGCTCTGTGCATATATGGCATCATTCTGTTCCCCAATATGCCCGATTTTGTAGACTTCGACACCTTTCGCATCTTTGCTTCAGGGAATTCAGTCCCTACCTTGATAGGAGATGTCTACCATTCCATCCACTACAAAAAAGAGAACAGGAGGGGCAAGAATGTCTCGTGTTGTGTGCCCTTGCTTCATAAATGGATTGATAGTCATCTGCCCAAGGGGGTCCCTTTGTTTCGTCTGCAGCCACAGCTGAGTGGTCCGAGCGTTTGATGAGTCTATCAGCAGAGGATATTGACTGGTTTGACAGAGATAGGTTGGGTACCGAGATTATCTTCAGCTGCAGCGGGTTTCCGAACGTGCCTTTCATAGGCAGGAAGGGATGTATAAACTATAATCCGTCTTTGCTGGTCCGACAGTTCGCGTATGCTTTGAGAGCTCCGCCGAAGGATGAAGAGGTGCAGGAATCTCTGTACCTCACTGGTCTTCTAGAGGGGGATCTGTTATCTAAGCTTCAGCGCGCTTGGAATGGAATCAATAAGAGGGGAAAATCATTGCTGGGGAGAAGCAATAGCCAAGCCTACCCTCCGTATGTGGCATGGATCAGAGCCAGAGCAGATGCTATAGGGATGTCGTTTCTTCCTGCCAAGCCAGAAAGCCCTCCAGTGGTTGAGGAGCCTACTACCGTGCCCATTCAGCAGCATAGTCAGGTGTTAGCTGAAAGAGACGAGTTGAAGAGGGCAAACGAAGAATTGGAGAAAGAATTTGCGCAGCTCAGAAGCGAGAGAAACGAAGCCATTCATTCCTTCAAGAGGCAAACAGAACTGGTGAACCAGTTGGGGACAGATTTGACTAAGCAGATAGCCGAGCGTGAACGCATGGGTCAAGACTTCAAAGCTGTCAACGATGTACTGGCCATGAAGAAGCAGCACTTGGACGAAGTGTATCGGAGGATATCCAAGTCCAATCAGCACTGGAAGGCCTCCCTAGCCAACATGAAGGAGCGGGAGGATAAGCTGATGCAACAGGTCTCCAAGCTGAAAGCCCAGGTAAAGGCTAGTGAGAAGAGGTTTGATGAAGAAACCGCTCGCCGATACGCCGCTGAAGACCAGCTCAACAGGGCTCTTGCTAACCTGAAGGAGCGCAAACTGACGTTTGAGTCCAAGAAGCGGAAGCTAGCAGATTGTTTCGGCGAAGGAGCATGGGAAGATTCGGTCGAAGGTCTTCAATATACCATTATGCAGAGGGAGTTACTCGTCGAAGGGTTGCTCACTCGGCCTGATCATCCAGGAACGAAGGGGTTGTTAGAAGAGTTTCACGCCCGTGGTCGTACTTGACTATATTTGTATTCCTTTTGTATGATCATCGTTGTATGCTGACCATCACCAGGCTTGTTGGCTGAGGTCATGCTGTTGATTCATCTGGTACTCACTGATGTCGTGTACTGCCTTGATGGGCTTTCTTTCTATATATGAGATTGTTAGTTCCATGACTGGACTCGGACTTCTTATTATCAGCACTGGCACTCAGGCACTAGGATCGGGGGAGATCTCCCTAACACACGGACACACGTTTGCATTTGCATGAAGCATTCGCATAACGAGCACTTTGTCGTTTTTTCCTAACCCTTTTGTGTTTTCAGGTTGTTTCAGGTTGTTCCAGGATTGATCAGAGACCTATCCACCGCTATCCGACCAGAGCAAATCAAACCAGAATCATGGAGCAAGTGCAAAATGATGTTCAGGAACTCCGCGAAAGAATGGATCGCTTCATGGAGCTCATGCAAGCGGTCGCCAATGGCCAGGATCAACTCAAAACCTTGGTTCAGCCTCTGATTTCGAGGGTCGATAGCAATGGCGTACTCCATGGTGGGACTGTGCCTACTCCTCCACCAGTTGAAACTCCGCAGAATGGCGTCCCCGTGACCGGGGGGAATGGCAGTGCCAACGGCAACGTGATAGCTAGTATGGGACTCAATGGCAATATGACGGGTGTCGGTAATGGGAGTCTGGAAGCTAATGTCAATGTTGGGCTGGGCAACGGCAATGTAGGAGTTGGGAATCTATTTGGGCCTCATCCGTGGTTAGAAGATCGTCAGGACGATGTGTTCTCTCAGAGAGGTGCTGAAGGGGAGCTGACTGCTGAAGCACGGCTTAGGTTCAAGGCACTCGAGGATAAGATGAGAAATATCGAGAACCAGAACACCCTGGGTGTTGATATGTCCAAATTGGGACTGATTGCTGATTTCAAGGTACCTCCCAAGTTCAAGGTACCTGACTTTGAAAAGTATAAGGGAACCACTTGCCCTCGCGTCCACTTGAGATCGTATTACAGGAAAATGTCAGCTCATTCTGAGGACGAGAAGTTGCTGATGCACTTCTTTCAAGATAGTTTATCCGGGCCCTCCCTCGAATGATACATGAGTCTGGAGCCTACCAATGTGTGCACATGGAAGGACCTTGCTGGAGCATTTGTGCACCACTACCAATACAATAGCGACTTGGCTCCGAACCGAGTCCAACTGCAGAATCTGTCGCAGAGGAACAATGAAGGGTTTAAAGAATACGCCCAGCGGTGGCGTGACTTGGCAGCCAGATGATTGAGTGCGAGCTTGTGCAGATGTTCGTAGCTACCCTCCCAGGGGTTTATTATGAGAAGTTGGTCAGCGGTATGTCTGGAACCTTCTCAGATCTCATTATCATGGGTGAGCACATTGAAAATGGGATCAAACTCGAGAAAATTCAAGGTGATTCATCCTCAGCTGGAGGAAGCGGAAAGAAACCTTATGCTTGCAAAAGAAGGGAAGGAGAAACGAGCGATGTGTCCAACGCTCGAAGGAAGGGTAAAGGTCCTCACCAGCAGGTGGCCAGCATAACTATCCCGGCAGTTCAACAGCCACAGCAGCAGCAGCAGCAGTAACCGAATCAACAAGGGTACAGAAAGTATCAGAATAGGGGACCGCTGTCGAGCCGTCACCTCGAGACACCGCCCATGTCGTACGCGCAACTATTGCAGACTTTGCTTCAGCTACAGTTGATCCAGAAGAGAACTTTGGCTCCCTTGACAGGGGCACCTCCGCCAGGTTATGACGCGAATGCGACTTGTGAGTTTCACTCAGGGGCACCAGGCCACACAATAGAGAATTGCAAAGCCTTCAAGCACATATTGCAGGACATGGTGGATGCCAAGATCATCAACTTCTCGGATAATGTGCCAAATGTCACGAAGAACCCTATGCCGAACCATAAGGGAGGTGGAGTAAACGCCATTATTGAAGACGAGAACTTGAATGTGTTGACTGACGTCAGAGATCTGAAGATGCCGCTTAGCTTCGTTAAAGCTAAGCTGATGAAAAGAGGTTTCTTTCCAGGATGCAGAGAGCTGTGTATGGGTTGTGCGACTAGTCTTGATGGATGTGAACAGCTGATAGAGGGAATTCAAAGTCTGATAACTGAAGGGATCTTACAGTTTAGCCGGAGGGCCGAAAGCGGATCGGGAGAGGTAATGCTGAAGCAAGATGATGAGGTCGCCACCATCACCATCCCTCGCCAGACGATAACTATTTCTGCACCCAGACCGCCCACGATTACCATCACCAAAGCTGGGCCAATACCATTCGAAAGCACTAATGTTGTCCCGTGGCATTATGGGGCTGAAGTCTACTGTCACGGACAGAAGTTGGGACTAGAACCGTTGGGTCGTCTGTGGAGAACCTTGCGGGAATCAGTGGTATTACTCGCAGTGGGAGAGTATTTGCACCACCAGAGGTCGCGACAGACAAAGCGGATAGAGCTGATGCAATTGATAAAGGGAAGAGTAAAGTCGTTGAAGAGATCCCTCGTGGGGTAGAAAAAGACTTACTAGTTAAAGACGCCGAGGAATTTATGAGGTTGATTAAAAAGAGTGACTACAAGATTGTGGATCATCTCCATCAGACGCCCTCGAAAATTTCCATCCTGAATCTGTTGTTGTGTTCTGAAGCACACCACAATGCACTTCTGAAGGTGTTAAACACCGTATATGTACCGCACGAAATATTGGTAAACCAGCTAGAAGAGGTCGTAGCCCACGTGAATGCTGGAAATGGGCTAGGGTTCACTGACCTAGAGCTGACGCCGAAAGGGAGGAATCACAATAGCGCCCTGCACATCTCGATAGAGTGTAGGGGAACGATTATGTCGCACGTGTTGGTGGACACTGGGTCGTCGTTCAATGTTCTTCCGAAGAAGGCATTAATGAAGTTGGATACTCGTGGAGTGATTTGCACACCCAGTGATCTGGTGGTGAAGGCGTTCGATGGAACCAAACGCCATGTTTTCGGGGAGGTGACCCTGCCAATCCAAGTCGAGCCGAAAACATTCGACGCGATCCTTTACATTATGGACATCATGCCCGCCTACAGCTGTCTCTTGGGCCAGCCGTGGATCCATGCTGCTGGAGCCGTGACCTCCACGTTGCACCAGAAACTCAAGTATACCGTCGGAGGTAGCATTGTGACTGTGTGTGGCGAGGAAGACATAATGGTGAGCCATTTTTCGTCCTTCAAGTATGTTGAGATGGATGGGGAAATCCACGAAACCCTATGCCAAGCGTTCGAAGCTGTTAAAGTAAAGGACGTAGCTCCTGTAGTCACTAAGAAGCCAGAGATGACTCTCTCTTCCTTCAAGGAAGCCCGAGCCGTTGTTCAAGTCAGATCTACCCCAGGCTGGGGGCGAATTTTGGAGATACCTAACAAGCAAGACAAGTTTGGGTTGGGCTATTCTCCTGGAGCTGAAGCTTCTTCTTCTAGCAGTGCGTCGCGAGGTAAAGGGCCGATCCAGTTTACCAGTGGTAGGGTAATATTTGAAAGCGTCAACGCGGTGTCTGAAGACAGCGGAGATAACGATTGTGACCTAGACTCTTGGATCCAGCCAAGCAAGCCAGGCGAGGGCCTTACCAATTGGTCCGTTAAGGATATCGTCCAGATGACAAGCGAAGAGTAATGATTTACTTTTTCCAATCATTGTACAACCCTATGTCCTACCCGGGGCATAGTGGTTTTATTGACAGGGCCTCGTTTGATTATGTACATGCATTTTATCAATAAATCAAAAGGAGTTTTTCTTCGTATTCAAATGTTGTGATCTCTGTTATTCCTGTTTTATATTTGTTTTGAAAAACAGTAACATGGCAATGGGGTTTGCGCTAACCTGCATATCCTTGTTTTAAGCTTAACCCTTATTATTGCAGGACCCACATGACAGATGACATTGACTCCGGACCTTCTACGACTCACTTCGACTTCGATTGCTCGATCTATCAAGCCGAAGAAGAGATTGATGAAGACGAAGACCTTCCTGAAGAGTTGGCCCGCTTGTTGAAACAAGAGGAGAAAGTTATTCTGCCTCATGAAGAGGAGATTGAGATTGTGAATCTGGGTTCTGAAGAACTCGTCAGAAGCGTCAGGATAGGGGCTGCATTGCAAAGTGATGTCAAGTAGAGGCTGGTCGAGATGCTAAGAGAGTATAGTGACGTCTTTGCTTGGTCATACGAAGATATGCCCGGACTTGACACTGACATCGTGGTCCACCACTTGCCGTTGCGAGAAGATTGTCCTCCCGTTAAGCAGAAGCTTAGGAGGATGAGACCAGATATGGCCGTTAAGATCAAAGAAGAAGTGTAGAAACAACTCGATGCTGGCTTCTTAGCGGTCACTACTTACCCTCTGTGGGTCGCCAACATAGTGCCTGTACCGAAGAAGGACGGTAAGGTACGAATGTGCGTCGATTATCGGGATTTGAATAGGGCGAGCCCTAAAGATGATTTCCCGCTGCCTGATATTGATGTGTTGGTCGACAATATAGCGCAGTTCTCCGTGTTTTCGTTCATGGATGGCTTCTCCGGTTACAACCAGATCAAGATGGCGCCGGAGGACATGGAGAAAACTACGTTTATCACTCCCTGGGGAACATTCTGCTACAAGGTAATGCCTTTCGGTCTGAAGAACGCAGGGGCCACTTACCAACGAGCAATGGTTACTTTGTTTCATGACATGATTCATCATGAGATTGAATTTTATGTTGATGACATGATTGCGAAGTCCCAAACGGAGGAGGGACATCTGGTCAATTTGCTGAAGCTTTTTGAGAGGCTTAGGAAGTTCAGGTTGAGGCTGAATCCTAACAAGTGTACTTTCAGAGTACGGTCCAGAAATTTACTGGGGTTTATCGTGAGTGAAAGAGGCATCGAGGTTGACCCTGCGAAGATAAAAGCGATACAAGAAATGCCAGTGCCAAAAACTGAAAAAGAAGTTTGTGGTTTCCTAGGCAGAATAAACTACATTGCAAGGTTTTTTTCTCAGCTCACGGCCACGTGTGAACCGATGTTCAAGCTGTTAAAGAAAGATCAGGCGATTATCTGGAACGAGGATTGCCAGAAGGCATTCGATAAGATAAAGCAATATCTACAGGAACCTCCGATCTTGATACCCCCAGTGGCCGGACGGCCTTTAATCATGTACTTGACAGTTCTTGAGAATAGTATGGGGTGTGTTCTCGGTCAGCACGACGAGACGGGCAGAAAGGAGCATGCTATTTACTACTTGAGTAAAAAGTTCACAGATTGTGAATCTCGTTACTCGATGCTGGAGAAAACGTGTTGTACACTAGCCTGGGCTGCCAAACGTTTGCGACAGTACATGCTCAATCACACCACCATGCTAATTTCGAAGATGGATCCGATAAAGTACGTCTTCGAGAAGAAAGCGCTTTCGGGCAGGATTGCCAGATGGCAAATGGTGTTGACGGAATATGACATTCAGTACGTTTCCTAGAGGGCCATCAAGGGAAGCGTAGTATCTGATTACCTTTCCGAACAACCGATCGAGGATTATCAGCCGATGAAATTTGAATTCCCTGATGAGGATATCATGTTTCTTAAAGCGAAGGATTGCGATGAGTCGTTGCCCGACGAGGGGCCAGATAGGAAATCCCAATGGAAATTGATATTTGACGGGGCGGTTAATTCCTACGGAAGTGGCATTGGGGTGATCATCACGACTCCCCACGGATCCCACATCCCATTCATTGCGAGACTGACGTTTCCGGTCACCAATAACGAAGCAGAGTACGAAGCATGCATCATGGGTCTAGAAGAGGCAATTGATTTGAGAATCAAGAACCTAGATGCCTATGGTGACTCGGCACTTGTGATTAACCAGATTAAAGGGGAGTGGGAGACTCGTCAATCGAATTTGGTGCCGTACATGAACTATGCCAGAAGGCTGCTTCCGTTCTTTGATAGAGTGGAACTCCATCATGTGCCCAGGGCCGAAAATCAGATGGCTGATGCCTTAGCCACGTTGGCTTCAATGTATAAAGTCAATTTTTGGAATGAAGCTCCAAGAATTGTCCTTTCTCGTCTTGACAGACCTGCATTCGTCTTTGCGATCGAGGAAGCCTCCGACGGCAAGCCATGGTTCCATGACATCCAGACCTTCCTTATGACTAAGGAATATCCTGCGGGAGCGTCAACCCAGGATAAGAAGACTCTGAGGAGGTTGTCTGGGAATTTTTATCTCAATCCTGATGGAGTTTTGTATAAAAGAAACCACGATCTCGTGCTACTCAGATGTGTAGATGAGAAAGAGGCGAGTATGCTCATGGAAGAAGTCCATGAAGGCACATTTGGTATGCACGCCGGTGGGCATGCTATGACAAGAAAGATCCTGAGAGCAGGATATTACTGGCTGACGATGGAATCGGATTGCTTTAAATTCGCGAAGAGATGTCATAAATGCCAGATTTATGCCGATAAGATCCATGTGTCGCCGTGCCCGTTAAATGTCATGTCCTCCCCGTGGCCGTTCTCCATGTGGGGCATCGACATGATAGGCAAGATCGAGCCCACTGCGTCTAACGGTCATCGCTTCATTCTAGTAGTTATCGACTACTTCACCAAGTGGGTGGAGGAAGCCTCATATGCTAATGTGACCAAGCAGGTAGTGGCTAAATTCATAAAGAGGGATATCATCTGTCCTTACGGAATTCCCGAGCGGATCATTACTGATAATGGTTCGAATCTGAATAACAAGATGATGAAGGAGCTGTGCCAGAGTTTCAAGATTGAACATCACAACTCATCTCCTTATTGGCCGAAGATGAATGGCGTCATTGAAGCGGCCAATAAGAACATCAAGAAGATTGTTCAGAAGATGGTTGTGACCTACAAAGATTGGCACGAGATGCTGCCATTTGCCTTGCACGGTTATCGTACGACGGTGCGTACGTCAACCGGGGCAACTCCTTTCTCCTTAGTGTATGGTATGGAGGATGTCTTACCGTTAGAAGTGGAGATCCCTTCTTTGCGAGTTTTGGTTGATGTGAAACTCGACGAGGCAGAATGGATCAAGAACCGACTAAACCAACTCAGCCTGATGGACGAGAAGAGGTTAGCATCGATTGCGCATGGTCGTCTGTACCAAAGCCGAATGAAGAAAGCTTATGATAAGAAGGTGCGTCCTAGAAGCTTTCAGACGGGTGATCTCGTCCTGAAGAAGATTCTTCCTCCACACTCCGATAACCGGGGCAAGTGGACTCCTAATTACGAAGGTCCGTACGTCGTCAGCAAGGTCTTCTCGGGAGGAGCTTTGCTGTTATCCATGATGGATGGTGAAGATTTTGCATCCCCGGTGAATGCGGACGCAGTTAAAAAATACTTTGCTTAAAAATGACCCGCTGGAAAGAAAGAGTATCCAGGCAAAAATGGGGCATCCCGGCGAACCATAAAAAAGGAAAGAGGTTCGGGCAAAAATTAGGGATATAAATCGAACAAATGTACACCCGCAAAGTCGAAAACCCGGAAGGGCGACTTTGGCAAAAAAGATAATCCCGGTGAATCGAAAACCCGCAAAGGGCGATTCAGACAAAAGTTAGGGATTTAAAAAAGCAAATGACTGCGTTCCGCGTGTGGACTGTATTTGTTTAGTGGTTTGGAGGACCTGAGGGCCGTTTATCTGAATCAATCTCTTCTGAAGCTGAAGCGTCGGAGAAGTATCGAAGTCGAGTGAGTCATAGAGGGATCAACTCATGGTGTTCGTCTACGCCTCGTTGCCGACATTTGTATATTCTGATGTATATTTATGTTTTATTTTTGCGCAGCTTCCTCATTCCAGGAGCTTGCATCTGTTGTAAAACATTTTTACCCATTCAGGGGTTCCTTATCAATAAAATGTATACTATTCAGAAATTCTATTTGTCTGTTTAGCATTTATCAGTTTTGTTTGCGAAAAAGAACGCCGATGTTTTTGACAAAATGCGCATACATAAACTCACTGGCCTAGGCCACTGATTGTTGAAACAATGAATTACTCGAAAATTGTCACAAGATGATAACCTTGATAGGTCCCTTTGAGAAGGGTATCTTGTCTGTTTGTTTGTGTTGGTGCAGGTGTAGCATGTACCAGACAGTACGCCGTATGCGTTCCCCAAGCAGGATGATGATAACACGAAATCATATAGATATTTTCATGCATAATTCGACTAAAAGCTAACCGTTTTCGATCCGATTTCGGGTTATTTCTGTGTATTTGTCTGATGTTTTTGCAGGTATTCAACAATCACGTCTAAACAAGGCAACATGAAGAAAAGAAGCAATCTCAGATGAAATATGGACGAAAAAGGAGTGAAAATACAATGAAAAGCGCATCAATCAGTTTTTGCTGATGTGACGACCGTCACAGCTTCATGACGACCGTTACACGGGTGACGACCGTCACACCTTGTGACGACCGTCATGCAGGCAAAAACGCCCTACTCAGATTACACGTCAAAAGAGCAGTTCCAATTCCCACGGAGTGGACCACTACTCCCTAAATTATCTGCCTCAAGGTCCATCATCTTCAGAGATAACCGTTGGGATTCCACTTCTATAAAAAGGGAAGCATGGGACTTCAGAAAGTGTGCTGCATTCATACCACGAAGTGCTGCCGAATTCACTTTCCAGAGCAATTACTTTCCAGTTTTTATTTGTATTCATTTCCCTTTACCTTTCCTCATTCCCATTTCCGCTCTTTTGTAATTTCTATTGTACTGTACGATCAAATTGGCACTAAAGACCAGAATCCTGCCAACATCTGTGGAGGATCTGCCCAAAGGCCAATTGGCATATTTACAGGTTTTCATTTTGATCGACTTCTGTTTTATTATAATGCAAGTTATTAATTATTATTCCTATTTATATTTTGTTTTTCCTAATTCCATGTCTAGCTAAACTTAGGTAATCGATATGTAGTAATAATTCGAATGGGATTTGATAAAACTTGGTTGAAAACTTTCTTTTCACAAAAGTAATGTATGGTCTGAGTGTTTAAAATTGATTCACTGAATAAACGTCGTCGCGAAAGCGAGAACTTATTTAAAAGTAGTTTTGCCACGAAAGTGGGAAATTAATTAAGATACGAACCAACAAGCGAAAGCTGCGGTAAGGTCAGATAGTAAACACTAGGCATTTGTTTTAATAACAGCGAAAGCACTTTAAAACGAATTAGAATTTAGAGATTTCCAAAAAATAATTTTAACCCCTAACGGAATACGAAAGTATACGTTTGGCCCTTAGGATTATGATTAGCGTCAATAACCATCGTGAGGCGAGAGTTTTCAAATTTCCATTTTCTGCTTGAATAAACTTTGAAAATTATTTCATACACCATAACTTATCAAATCCCTGAAGAACACAATTACTACGTATCGATTCAATTAATTAAAATCTAAATAGTAATCTTAGTTCCCTTTTTAGTGACAATTTTATCCCCTTAAACATATTCTACCTAGCTAAACACAGTAACTCCCGAGAACACTAGTTTGATTACGAGTCCCTGTGGGATCGATATCTATTATTACTACGCGATAGACTGTGCACTTGCAGTTAGTTGTATTAGACATAGAAAGTCGCGATCAAGTTTTTGCCACCGTTGTCGGGGACCCGTTTAGTCAATAGTGTAACCTTCTGTTACGCCGTATAGACTAGGTTAACAATTTTCATTTTTCCTTTACTAGTTCTGTCGATTGTATGCCAAGAAATCGCCCGCAAGGCGATATCGTAAAACCTTCGGTCGCAGAACTAGAACGCTTCTTACATTTAAGAAGTAGAATCATTGAGTACCAACTCAAACAACTCAAACATAACACTCCCGAACCTCTCACTCCCATTCCCAAATCAGAAGAAGAAGAACCATAGATGGCTGAAGGACCTCCGAACAAACCGCTGAAGGCATACGCTACACCATCTCAGATGGAGCCTAGAAGTAACATTGCTGCCCCAGCTATTACCCGAAATGATTTTGAGCTGAAACCATCATTGCTGTCGGCTGTACAACAAAACCAATTCTCAGGAAACGCAACTGAGGATCCGAACGAACATCTAACAAAGTTTGTACAATACGCAGACACAGTGAAAGCAAATGGAGTAACTCCAGACGCGATAAGACTTCGTCTTTTCCCATTCTCTCTTAGAGACAGAGCGTGGACATGGTTACAATCGTTACCATCCAACTCCGTTACGACGTGGGAGCAATTGAAGAACGTCTTCTTAGCGAGATATTTTCCGCCAAGCAAAACTGCTATGCTTAGAGCTCAAATCAACGGATTTCGACAGAAAGATACTGAATCTCTCTACGAAGCATGGGAACGATTCAAAGATATGATGAGAACATGTCCTCACCACGGTCTAGAAGACTGGGTGACAATCCATACCTTCTATAATGGGCTTTTATACAATACTAGATTGACAATAGACGTTGCCGCGGGCGGTGCACTTATGGATAAGCCATACGATGAAGCCTATCAATTAATAGAAAACATGTCACAAAACCATTGCCAATGGGGAGGTGAACGCACTCCAACTGAGAAAACCACAGCGAAAGGTGGGATGTACGAAATCAGTAGCCTTGAAAAGTTCAATGCTAAAGTAGATGCTCTAGCACAGAAGATTGATAGTCTGACCGTTAACCCCACTGCAACTGTCGCTGCAGTAAATCCAAATTGCGAGTTATGCGGAAGTACCACTCATAATGCACCCGAATGCCCATTGCTAGCCGGAATCCCGCCAGACCAGGTAAATTATGCTCAAGGAAATCCCTACGCAAATACCTACAACCCAGGTTGGCGAAATCATCCAAACTTTTCTTACAAAAGCGAAAATGCATTGCAAATGCCTACTGCTCCGCAAGGATATCAAAAACCAGCTGCTCAGAATGCACCTAGGAAATCAAACCTCGAATTGATGATGGAAAAGTTCATAGCTACTCAAGCTCAGACAAACAAAGAGTTCCTAAATCAAAACATACACACTAGCGAGCAAATTAAACAGTTGACAGGAAAAGTAGACGCTTTAGCCACCCACAACAAAATGTTAGAAACTCAGATATCACATGTGGCTCAACAACAAGCATCTGCTGCCGCACCTGCTGGCACATTTCCTGGACAACCTGAACAGAATCCCAAAGGCCAAGCAAATGCTGTGATACTAAGAAGTGGAAAAGAATTGGACGAACCGATCGATCCGAGGACCGAAAACTCAGCCATGCAACAGAAACCAACTGAACAAGCAGAAAAGGAATCTGAGTTAGAGAAGAAGGAGGACAACGAGAAGGAGGATACCACAAGTGAAAAAACTCAAGCACCTCCAGCGCCATATAAACCACCTATTCCTTATCCGCAAACACTAATAAACTCTAAAACTTCAGGACAGTTTAAGAAATTTGTAGAGCTCCTTAAACAGCTAAATATTACTATTCCTTTTACAGAAGCAATAACTCAAATGCCATCATACGCTAAATTTCTCAAAGAGATCCTGTCGAATAAGAGAAAGATCGAGGATAACGAAATAGTTACACTTACTGCAGAGTGTAGCGCTATTATTCAGAACCGCATGCCTCCTAAATTAAAAGACCCAGGTAGTTTCTCCATACCCTACGTCATAGGAAAGTTCGTAATAGACAAAGCTCTATGCGATTTAGGAGCCAGTATCAGTGTTATGCCCTTATCTATATGCAAAAAGCTGAATATGGGAGACCTCAGGCCAACCAAAATGTCCGTACAATTAGCTGACAGATCAGTAAAATACCCCGTCGGAATACTGGAAAATGTTCCAGTACGCATAGGACAATTCTACATTCCAACCGACTTCATAATCATGGACATCAAGGAGGACACTGTAACCCCAATTATCCTAGGAAGACCATTCCTAGCTACAGCCGGAGCGATTATAGACGTGAAGAAAGGAAGGCTAACATTCGAAGTTGGAGAAGAAAAGATAGAGTTCATTCTCACCAAGTTCCTACAAGCACCAGCAATAGACGATACCTGCTATTTAGTAGACGAAATTGACGAATGCATAAGAGAACTTGAAAATGAAGAGACCACGTATTCAGAAATAATAAAGATTCAAATACCCAACATTTCTGAAGACGACAATTGGCGTAAACCGTACAAAGACGACAGCCTAAGCGAAAGCTTAGCACTGACCCCAAACCATATGCCAGGTCCGAAGAACCCATCTTTAGAACTTAAAACACTACCCAAAAACCTCAGATATGAATTTCTAGACGATGAACTAAAAAGACCAGTGATAGTCAACGCCGACTTAGGACAACCAGAAACCGAAAAGTTATTAGAAGTCCTAAAGAAGTACCCCACCGCGTTAGGCTATAACATAAGCGATTTAAAAGGTATAAGCCCTTCAATCTGTATGCATCGAATTACAATAGAGGAAGACTCTAAAACTTCTCGAGAGCATCAGAGAAGACTAAACCCCATCCTGAGCACTGTAGTCAGAGATGAAGTAAAGAAATTGCTAGATGCAGGAATCATCTATCCGATCTCCGATAGTGAATGGGTTAGCCCAGTTCATGTCGTACCAAAGAAAGGAGGAGTCACAGTAGTTAAAAACGAAAAAGGCGAATCAATAACAAAAAGAGTCGTGACTGGAAGCAGGATGTGCATTGACTATAGAAATCTTAACAAGGCTGCACGCAAAGATCACTTCCCGTTACCCTTCATAGACCAAATGTTGGAAAGACTAGCCAAACATTCATATTTCTGCTATCTAGATAGTTACTCAGGATTCTTCCAAATTCCCATCCATCCTGATGACCAAGAAAAGACTACATTCACCTGTCCTTACGGTACTTTTGCTTACCGCCGAATGTCGTTCGGACTCTGTAACGCTCCAGCAACCTTCCAAAGATGCATGATGGCAATCTTTGCAGATTTCATAGACGACATTATGGAAGTGTTTATGGACGATTTCTCGGTATGTGGACAAAGTTTCGAAGGATGCTTACAAAACTTAGAAATGGTACTAGAACGTTGCGTAAAAGTAAACCTCGTCCTAAATTGGGAGAAATGCCATTTTATGGTCCGACAAGGAATAGTTCTAGGTCACGTCATATCAGATAGAGGGATTGAGGTAGACAAAGCTAAAATAGAGATTATAAAGGATCTCCAACCTCCAAAATCCGTACGAGAAATACGGAGTTTTCTAGGACATGCCGGTTTCTACAGAAGATTTATAAAAGATTTCTCGAAAATCACAAAACCTTTGACCGACCTGTTAATGAAAGATGCTGAGTTCGTCTTCGACGACGACTATTTAAAAGCATTCGAAACATTAAAATCAGCCCTTATCACCGCACCAATCATGCAACCACCCGATTGGAGACTACCATTTGAAATCATGTGCGACGCGAGTGATTACGCTGTAGGCGCAGTTCTAGGACAAAGGAAGGACAAGAAACTCCATGCCATCTACTATGCCAGTAGAACCTTAGATCCTGCCCAAATGAACTACGCTACCACAGAAAAGGAACTTCTAGCAGTTATATTTGCGCTTGACAAATTCCGTTCTTACTTAGTAGGAGCAAAAATTATAATATACACAGACCACGCTGCCATAAGGTACCTAATAAGCAAAAAGGATGCCAAACCAAGATTATTGAGATGGATCCTGTTATTACAAGAGTTTGACTTAGAAATCAAAGATAAGAAAGGAACCGAGAACGTTGTTGCGGATCATTTATCCCGAATAGAGGGCATCAGACATGAACCAGTACCGATAAATGACGATTTCCCGTACGAACGTCTGATAGCCAAATCGGAAAGTGACATGCCCAATTCAATCTCGAAAGATCCAGAATTCGAAAAAGCCGTAGAAGCCGTCTATGCCCAAGTCACATTACCTTGGTATGCTGACATCGTTAATTACCTCGCTGCGGGCGTGCTTCCACCAGATCTTACTTATCAGCAAAAGAAGAAATTCTTCCACGATCTGAAACACTATTATTGGGACGAACCCCTACTCTTCAAGAGAGGGGCCGACAACATATATCGTCGCTGTGTCCCAGAGGAAGAAATAGAAAATATTATTTCCCAATGCCACTCAGCACCATATGGTGGTCATGCTAGTACGTCCAAGACGTGCGCTAAGATTCTCCAAGCCGGCCTATTCTGGCCTAATCTCTGGAAAAACGTTCACATCGCTGTGCAAAAGTGCGATAGATGCCAACGAACTGGCAACATCTCACGACGCGATGAAATGCCTCAGAAAGGAATCTTATAGGTAGAAATCTTCGACGTCTGGGGAATAGATTTCATGGGACCTTTCCCACCTTCTTTCGGAAATAACTACATACTCGTCGCTATCGATTACGTGTCTAAATGGATAGAAGCCATAGCTGCTCCAACAAACGACGCACGAGTAGTAATCAAACTCTTCAAGAACACAATCTTTCCTAGATTCGGTGTACCCAGACTCGTCATTAGTGACGGAGGATCTCACTTCATATCACGAATATTCGGTAAACTTCTCTCTAGATATGGAGTCCGGCACCGAGTAGCTACACCCTATCATCCGCAAACTAGTGGACAAGTAGAGGTCTCGAACAGAGAAATAAAACAGATCTTGGAAAAGACTGTCGCTACCTCAAGGAAAGATTGGTCGTCGAAGCTACAAGAAGCTTTATGGGCTTATAGGACCGCATTTAAGACACCAATAGGTACTACCCCCTATAAATTAGTTTACGGTAAATCCTGCCATCTCCCTGTAGAGTTAGAGCATAAGGCCTTTTGGGCCATTAAGACACTCAACTTCAACTACACCGAGGCAGGAGAAAAGCGAATCTTGAACTTACACGAGTTGGAAGAACTTCGATTAGACGCTTACGAAAATGCCCGTATCTACAAAGAACGAACTAAAAAGTGGCATGATAAACGTTCAATCAGGAAACAATTCAGTGTGGGAGACATCGTATTGCTCTTTAATTCACGATTAAAACTCTTCCCAGGAAAACTAAAATCTAGGTGGTCTGGACCCTATGAAGTGACTAAAGTACTTCAGAGTGGAGCTGTTGAAATTACCGACAAGACAAATGCACAATTTATCATAAACAGGCAACGTCTAAAACATTACAATAAGAACGGCAACAGTCCTCAAGTCAGCAATATAACATTGCTCGAGCTTCCAGCTCAGACACCCGAATAGCTTCTCACCAAGCTATCGTCAGGCTTTAGACGTTAAAAACAACGCTTACTGGGAGGCAACCCAAATTTCCCTCGTTATTGCATTTCATTTTTCTTTAAAATTCTACTTTGAAAAATCCAACAAAAATTCTAAAATACTACTACTCTCTACTTTCGTTCATTTTCACACTTTTATTCTTATTTTATTTTTTCTTTTTTTTGTATTTTGTTTCTACCACTTTTCGTTTCTAAAAATCCTGACTTCAATTTCCTGTTTCAAACTTTTCAGGATTTTTAAAGTCTTCAAAACATTCCTTCTGTTTTCTCCGAATTACCTGCGAATATGGCCGAATACGACTTCACAAAGGTTCACTTCCGAGGACTCGCTCAAAAGGCAAGATTTGCAGCACTGACCGAAAGAGAATTCGCCTTAACGTTGTATTATGATAAGGCTACTATGGATAAACTAGGGATCACAGATAGCATTCAATACCTGTTCAATCAACTGGGTTGGGAGAACACTGCTCTGAAAACACGTTTCGCTACCTACAAGGATCTTACCTACGAATTCCTTAGTTCTTTCAGATACACACCCAACTATGGTTTTGGATCCAGCACAGAGTTGATTACCTTCCGATTGTTTGGAATGGACCAAACCCATAGCCGGATGTCACTAGCTAACCTCCTAGGATTCCCTAGCGGACCGCATGTGTTCATCAGTGCAGAAGATGACGATATTTATTTGCACCTCGATCACTTCTGAGGTAGAATCACAGGCGACTATCACCCTGAACCAGACAAAATGTACAATGATGACATTCATAACCCAGCCTTCAGATACTTCCATAAGATACTAGCTCACACCTTGTTTGGAAAAGAAGAAAATATTACTGCAGTGTCTAAGGAGGAGTTATTCATCATGTTCTGTGCTTCTCAGGGACGGACAGTAAATGCAGTGCCTTTCATGATGAGATCTTTCAAACGCCTCACGCTGGAACCTCAGACACCTATTCTTATAGGAGGCCTAGTAACAATGATTTCCCACGAGCTTGGCCTTAGATTCCATTTAAATGCCAGCACTCGTTTTGGTACCATCAGACCCATGAACATACAATTCTGCTTTAACAGGCGCATTTTAGGAACTATGGGACCTGGACCTTATGAGTACCTCATCAACAAAAAACCTGTCCAGCTATTCACACTGCCTGATCATCTGATGACAAGTATCCACAACAAGGACAACTGGCTTTATAAATTGGATGAGCCTATGGGACCTCTTTCACCTCAGTCAACACCACAGAACTATATGTACGACAGTGACCACACCTCTGAGGCACATGACTATATGTACTATGAGGATGCTGTATCAGAAGCTGAAGTAGACCCTACGACTCCTCCACACTACAACACCTATCCCGAGCCTATCCCTGAGGAGACCACCGACAAAATGGATACCGTGTTACTCAGATTGGACGACGTTGATAAAGCTCTGACTAATGTAAAAGCTGATATCGCAAGCATGCACGACGAACTGGTAGGCTTCATGGATCTAGTCTGCGACCAACTCGACTACTATTCACAAAAATTCGATGATTTGAAGGCACGAAAAGATTAGTTATTAGCTCGTAGCAGTAGTTTCAGTTTAGTCTAGTCTAGTTTAGTTTCATTTAATCGTTTGGATTTTTCGCATTGTTAGTTTTCATTATGTACTACATACAATTGTTTCCATTTTATGTTATTTCAATTCTAGTTTTTATTCAACTATTTTGTTTTCGCATTAATTGTTGTTTGTTGGCTGTTATATTACATCACCGTATCAATACTAAGCCTTAAAGTCACTACGAGTACGCCCCCAGAGCAAAATTCTGCGTTCTACAGATTTTGCTGCTGTGACGACCGTCACAGCCACATGACGAGCGTCACGCGGGTGACGACCGTCACACCTATGTGACGAACGTCACGCAGTCCAGAACTGCTATCTGATAAAACAGGGTTCGTGTTCTCTTCCACTCCCCCCATTATCACTTTCAAACATCCAAACTCCTACCCCACTACGAATTTTCGTCCTCCCCACATTGAACTATAAACTTCAACTCCAAATTCAACCTCCAAACCACCGTTCTGTCATTTTTCCTCTCTGCAGAAAAACCCCAAAACCTCAGAAACCTCTCCATCTTCCAACAATGGCAAGGAATGCAGAAACCCCAGATGTCAGCAACATTACCTTCCCTGAGGGCGAGTTAGGCGAAAGACAACGAGCACACTACATTGCATTTCATCAGAGGTCACTCCAGCCGACTCACTACCCGCACCTTCCATCGCTTACGGAGCTCGGACTCCTTGAAGGTGTAACCTGGATGCTTCAAAGAGCAGGCATCTGTAACCTCTGCACCAACCCCCAGCCAACCTACGAACAACTCACTCTTGAGTTCTTGAGTTCTTTCACTTACGTCACAGGCAGCGGCGAACTTAACCAGCATTCAGGTGCTGCTTGCTTCCGGATGTTTGGTGTCAACTATCAGATGCACCAAAACCAGATTGCCGGCATCCTACAGCTACCTCGCGGCGACAACGCTCATCGCCGCATCACTGATCAGGTCCAGCACGAAGCCTTCGCGCTGTGGTATCAGTTGACCGGCCTCAATGCCGATGGTTGGGACTCCCTGCACGCCACTCATATCCATAACCCAACCATCAGGTACTTTCACAGAGCGTTGAGTAACACTATCTTCGCCAGAGACAGCAACCACAAAGTGAACTCCAAGGAGCTCTTCTTTCTTCATTGCGTCTTCAACAATGAACCTGTCAACGCTGCCCCGTTTCTGCTGGCTCACATTCAGGCCAACTGCAACCGTGGCTCGAAGCCATTCTACTTTGGCGGGATTGTCACGGCTATTGCACTTGGGCTGAACCTTGGCGATCGCCTCCAGCACCTCCATTCCATCCCCTCGGTGTTCCTTGACACCGACCACTACAGAGCCTCCCATCTCATCCGCTCCCGAGCTGACGGCAAATACCATCCGGTTGTGCGTGGCAAGACCGTCCGAAGCATCATCCTTCCGTCCCGCACCCGCATCCATCCAGAGGACCGTACCAACTGGTTGTTCGACCTCACTGCCCCTCCTGCTGCCGCTGTTCCTACTCAGGATCCCACTCACGGTTCCGACGATGAAATCCAAGCTGAGTTGGATAGGTCTGAGCAGCCAGAGGCATCGCAGCCGTCGCCTCCCGTAGGTACATCCTCTCGCCGCCATCGTCATCATCCCGTGCCATACTACACAGAAGAGGACCTCCGTCGCTCCCTAGACCAGCAGGCACAGATACTCACGATGCTGCAGCAGCAGAATCAGCGAGCTGACCAGTTCGAGGCTTGGCACCGGACTCAAATGCAACAACTTCACACCGGCCAAGCTACGATCGCTGAGAGCCTAGCGAATCTGACCCTGCAGGTCGAAGGACTCCGGGACACCGTCTACCACACCGGAGCCATGAGCTATGAGGACAGAGTAGCCCTTGCTAGAGCCAGAGGACGCCAGCACGGACGTGACAGAGGCCGTGACTAGATTTTCATTTTTCCTTCATTGTTTACTATATTTTATTTATTTGTATTTTCATTTTCAGTTGTATCTCCCTCTCGCATGCTTCAAGGATCAGTGAGGACACTGATCGAGATAGTGTGGGAGCGGAGCCTTATTTCCATTCCACTGTACTCTGAATTTCCCTTTATTTCCATTTCACTGCACTTTGAATTCTTGTAATTTCTATTTTTACACTTTCTATTTCTAGCAAATAAAGCTCGTCTATATATTTTTCACGTTACGCAAACAACCCCCACATTATTCAACGTAAACAAAAATTTTAGTTCGTTCCTCAAAAGCAAAAGCACCACGAGAATGCACCTGAGCTCAAAACAAGTTTTGAAACTCCGAGGAAACGACAGTTCTAACAAAACCAGTATCATTCAGACACCTTAGATCTCTAGTTTATGCGAGTCGGTTTCACCACCTACGTGTACCAAAGTCTCAAGTGTCTGCGCAAACTCAACCCCAAGTAGTTTATACTAGCAGTCAGCACCATCCTAAAAAGACTTCTAAGCGAGCGACCGATGCAAATAAGTGTATGATCTCCAAAAAGATGAAAAATCATGAAAAGAGAGCTAAAAAAGCCCAAGAATATAAGATATGTTTCCTTCTAAGTTAGGTGCTCCTCACCCGAGCATTTAGCCCAACGGCACGAAAAACTCATTGGAAATCAATGACATAAACTTATGATCAAATGAAGAAAATCAAAAACAGAAATGAGATCATATTCACTAACAGGTCGACTTGCCATGAAAGTGTGCGGACAACGGGCTTAATGTGATTGCGCTAGAACAAACAGGGTGAACTTGCCACGAGAACCTTGACACCAAGATACAGTAGCATGACTGAGACCGATTTGCATAAAAAGGAGACCTCCGAAGACTTGTAGTCCAGTGTCGTCATGATACTCGTCTTGTTCCTATCAAGAATCCCGGTTTTTCCAAACTCTGCGAACGAAGAAGTTGCCTCGTGCTTGCCGACTTTTCCATGTTTTGCTTGAGGACAAGCAAAGATTCAAGCTTAGGGGAGTTTGATAACACGAAATCATATAGATATTTTCATGCATAATTCGACTAAAAGCTAACCGTTTTCGATCCGATTTCGGGTTATTTCCGTGTATTTGTCTGATGTTTTTGCAGGTATTCAACGATCACGTCTAAACAAGGCAACATGAAGAAAAGAAGCAATCTCAGATGAAATATGGACGAAAAAGGAGTGAAAATACAATGAAAAGCGCAGCAATCAGTTTTTGCTGATGTGACGACCGTCACAGCTTCATGACGACCGTCACACCTTGTGACGACCGTCATGCAGGCAAAAACGCCCCACTCAGATTACACGTCAAAAGAGTAGTTCCAATTCCCACGGAGTGGACCACTACTCCCTAAATTATCTGCCTAAAGGTCCATCATCTTCAGAGATAACCGTTGGGATTCCACATCTATAAAAAGGGAAGCAGGGGACTTCAGAAAGTGTGCTGCATTCATACCACGAAGTGCTGCCGAATTTACTTTCCAGAGCAATTACTTTCCAGTTTTTATTTGTATTCATTTCCCTTTACCTTTCCTCATTCCCATTTCCGCTCTTCTGTAATTTCTATTGTACTGTACGATCAAATTGGCACTAAAGACCAGAATCCTGCCAACATCTGTGGAGGATCTGCCCAAAGGCCAATTGGCATATTTACAGGTTTTCATTTTGATCGACTTCTGTTTTATTATAATGCAAGTTATTAATTATTATTCCTATTTATATTTTGTTTTTCCTAATTCCATGTCTAGCTAAACTTAGGTAATCGATATGTAGTAATAATTCGAATGGGATTTGATAACACTTGGTTGAAAACTTTCTTTTCACAAAAGTAATGTATGGTCTGAGTGTTTAAAATTGATTCACTGAATAAACTTCGTCGCGAAAGCGAGAACTTATTTAAAAGTAGTTTTGCCACGAAAGTGGGAAATTAATTAAGATACGAACCAACAAGCGAAAGCTACGGTAAGGTCAGATAGTAAACACTAGGCATTTGTTTTAATAACAGCGAAAGCACTTTAAAACGAATTAGAATTTAGAGATTTCCAAAAAATAATTTAAACCCCTAACGGAATACGAAAGTATACGTTTGGCCCTTAGGATTATGATTAGCGTCAATAACCATCGTGAGGCGAGAGTTTTCAAATCTCCATTTTCTGCTTGAATAAACTTTGAAAATTATTTCATACACCATAACTTATCAAATCCCTGAAGAACACAATTACTACGTATCGATTCAATTAATTAAAATCTAAATAGTAATCTTAGTTCCCTTTTTAGTGACAATCTTATCCCCTTAAACATATTCTACCTAGCTAAACACAGTAACTCCCGAGAACACTAGTTTGATTACGAGTCCCTGTGGGATCGATATCTATTATTACTACGCGATAGAATGTGCACTTGCAGTTAGTTGTATTAGACATAGAAAGTCGCGATCAGATGATTCCTCCTTCTCCAGCAAAGTTCAGCAGTCTCTCCCTGCAGGGTCTGAACGTGGGATCGTAAGCATTGATATGTCTCCCCAAGCAGAGAAGATTCTCTCTCCAATCAGATGTATCCTGAGGGGTCACCATCTCCCCAGCTGAGTCATATATTGAAGTATGCAGCAATTGGTAGTGCAAGACTGAAGTCCCCAACGGAATTGAGATTCCCCACAGAGTCGTACTCTCCCTAGCAAGCAGGATGATTCCTTCTTCCCCAGCCGAGTTTGCAAAACTCCAAGAGAGTCGAGTCCTTGGAAGCCGTTCGGGCCATGGGTGGTTTTCCCCAGTAGAATGTGGAATAGCTGATGCCGTCTTTCCCCGCCGGAGTCGTTATCTCCAGAAAGGTTGGCCGTGAAGGCCGTGCAGTTTACCTCCGCGATTGACATCGCTTTCCTCAGCAGGTCTGGGTTCTCGTAAAGCTTCATTCCCCTGCGGCAGTCAACTGAGGTTTGCTTCCCCGTGCGGAGTCCGATTGAGATTGGCGTGACTTTTCCTCCGTGGCAGGATGATTCCTTTTCTCCACCAAGAGTGTTTCTTTCTCCTTGACAGGAGGATTCTCCCTTCGGCATTTATTTTGCTGACGGGATCGCAGCATTTTGCATGATTGCATAGCATTTATCATAAACGTATAGCATTTCCACCGTGTGGAACATTGCGCCATTGCCGAAGCATATGCATACTAAACATGAGCTAGGTCGTTATCGTTCTTGTTTTGCAGGTGTTCCCCCGCAGAGTCGTTTGCCCAAGATGATTCTTGAATTTTCCCCCAGCAAAGTCGTTGGCTTAAGACGATTCTTAAAATCCCCAGTGAAATCCGCCAGAGAGGGTTGCTCAAGTTGATGCATAGAATCCCCGGCAGAGCGTTTGCTCAGGATGATTCCTGAAATCCCCAGCAGAGTTATAGGTTCAGGATGATTTTTGAAGTTCCCACTGAGTTATTTGTCCAAGATGATTCATGATGTTCTCAGCAGAGATGATTCACCAAGAATAATTTATGGATCCCCGAAGCAGAGTTACTTGATAGTTCTCCAAAATCCCCAGCGGAGACGCGTCATCCCCAGCAGGTTTCTGAACAGCGAAGTTGAAACTTCCCTCGAAGACTTGATGATTGAAGTCCAACCGTGCTAACGAAGAAGTTCTCTCAGCTGAAGCAGAGTGCCTGATGGTAGAAGTTGGATATCCCCAACTGGTTCATGATTGACCGAGAATTCTATTCCCGACTTACTGATGAAGTCTGGCTGATGCCCGAAAATTTCTTTGAATGCCCGACGGAATGATTAACGTGATTGTTGACCTGATGAGTCCCGAGGGATCTTGATGCCTGACGGCATGATCGACCATGTATCACCGGTTACCGTGTGACCAATTCTCCAACTAGTTGTCGTGCAGCTAGTATTTCAGTGTTCGAAGATCCTTTCCCATCAGAGTACCGTGTACTTGTGTAGTTGGCAAATTTTAGGGTTTGTCGCTATTCAACCGTCTTGCACCTTGATGGGTTGAGAGTCGTTCGCTTCTCACCCAGTCAGGTTCAAGCCGTTTGAATAGGGGCAGCTGTTGCACCCCAAAATTTGACCAATATTTCTTTACCTAGCTTATGCTTCATTTCATTCACATTAGCATTATCATTTGCATTTCATTGACATGTATGCAGGAGATCAAGAGGTATGATTACCAACCAAGAGCTATACAAGACTATGAAGCTAGCCAAGAAGATTATTCAAGTGGTCAAAGGTTGATATCTTTGTCAGAAAAATTGGAAGATTCTCAGAGAGAATGGTTGAAACCAAGGTTGTGTGCCTCCTAACTTGAGAGTTGTGGGAAGGCCTCAGATGATTCTGAAGCCAAGAATGTGGACTTGAAGCCTTGAGAGAGCTTATGAGATGTCTGGAAAGCCATCATGAGGCCTAGATAGGTCATTGTACAAGATTAAGAAGACTCAGCCATGAGTGGTGTAATTAGGGTTTGACTGGGTCAACCCTAGGTCAACTGATGATTTGGAGAGGGTTGAGACCTAATCCAAGAGACATGTGATCATGGATTGACACATTGAGATGTTACAAGGATGATTCCAAGGTCAACTCATCATGATTGAAGAGTTTGAGAAGTTTCAAGCTAGGGTTTCTAAGGCTTGACAGTGTAAAATCCCCTAGTTTGACCCCTATCTTCAAGGCAGTTTAGCTCAAGATGTGATTGTCATCTCATCTTACCCCCAACATGAATGTTGTAGAGCTTGTTCTTAGCTTCAATTTGAGTACTAGAATTCCTTGATAGGATTTGTAGAGCTCAAGTTATGACTTTGACAAGTTACAGGTCATCTGAGGTATGTGAATCTGGGGCCTTGAAAGTTACCCAACCTGCATCAAACTTTTGCCCAAGAAGGATGATTCCTATGAACTTTTGGTCAACACGAATGTTGTTCCTTATCTTCTTAGCTTTCTAGAGAGTACTAGAAGTCCTTGATAGGATTTGTAGAACTCAAGTTATGGATTTGACAAGTCAAGGGCATTTTGGTCATTTGAAGATTACAGGTCATTTCAACCATAAAGCCATAACTCCTATTTCCAAGCTTCAAATGGAAAAATCTTCAACATCAAACTTGTTCAAAATGATGTTTTAAGGCTTGTAGCTCAAAGTTGCAAAAATGACCTAAAATAAGGGCATAAGTTAAATAAACCAAAGTTGGAAATTGATATTTTCAACCTACACATCCAAACCATGGCATGTAATATATCATTTTGACTCTAGAAAACATTTTAAGAACATTGGTTTAGCCACATTTTTGAGTTGAGATTCAATTTATGGACTTGCTTTGAAAATCACTTACTTGCATATTAAGTAACACTTGCAAAACTCAAAATCAAGGCATGAGCAAGGCCCTTGGCAAGCTAAACCCTTCCAAAATGTCACTAGGGGAGAAATTGAAAGAGATTGGGATGGTTTTCAAGCTGTAAGCAGAATTGGGCATATCATGAGATGTGTTTGAAAATCTCATGACATGAGAAGTGGAAACTCTCATTGGAAGGATCTAGAGGGTTCTAGATCATCCAAACATCATCTATATAAGGAATAGAGTTGATCCATTGCAGAGGTTTATGATCATTGAAGGAGAGAGCATAGTTTGAGATTGAAATTTCATAGCTTGGAAGTGCAATCGGTTTCACCAAATTCTCCATTTTCCTTCCATTTTCTTGATTGATACTTCTTCCATGGATGTCAAGGAGTGATTCCAGATCATTATCAAGAAGAATTGGTGGCTAAATCGTGTATGAGCAAGTGATTTTCAGCACCTGCAACTCACCATCGGGTTTCAAGATTCAAGCATTTTCAACTGGTTCTTTTGCATACAGAAGTAAGAGGAAGGTTCATTGATCGTGTCTGCAAGATTGTAGAGCTTGAATTGGAGGTTTAGGGCATCTGTTCATCCAAGATTTTCAGGTTGGTAACTTTCTTCCCCTAGCATGATTTAGGTATAATCAAAGTGAATTAAGGTGTTAGATTTATTGTAGAATGGTGTAGGATGGATTTGAGATAGTTAATTGGAGAATTAGAGACAAAATAGGTGAATTACCATTTTCGGTTGAGAATTGGATATGATGAATCTTGAGGTTTCAGAGGAGACTAAGGGTATGGTTGAATTCGTGGCAAGATTTGGGATGAGTTTCATGTTATGACCACTTGCAATAGAGGCCTGTAGAGAGAACTAGGGTTAAGGAAGATGATCGGAGCTCCACCGGTGGTGGCCGGAGCTGGGCGCGAAGTTGCAGAGGTTTGGATGGAGAAGATGACTCTGGGACCGTTAGATGATGGTTGGACCTTTGACTGGGAGCATGATCCAATGGCCACGTTTTAAACTTGATTTGTGAAGGATCTGAACACATGAAACGCACCGTTTCATTTAGCAGTTGGTTTTGGGCTTAATGAATTAAGTGATATTCACACCCCCCTGATGGCCCAACCCAAAGTTTGAACTGATTCAGATTGCTATCCACACCATGTGTTTATTATTTTAATTGGATTTTCTTTATTTTTTCATTTTGTTTATGATTCTTGAAAAATTCATAATAAATTGAAAACTAATCCAATTAACCCCATTCTTTTTGCATTTTACTCATGATTGAGTCTATTATTTTTTAGAGAAAAAATATTTTCATTTCATGCAATTTCTGATTTAATGGGAATTTTATATTTTAATTGATATTAAAATGATTATGTTTGATACCCAATTTTGTGGAATTTAGTGTGATCACTTGGTGATGATTTTGAGCCTATTTTTTTGTGTGTGATTAGGTTAGACATGTATGATCCAATAGAATTTTTCTCACATTTTTGTTATGAAAATAGATGTGCTTTCTAGATTGATATTTAGGTGCCTCCTTTTTAGGATTTAGGTTTGATACCTTGTAATGTAGGTCTTAGTTCTAGGTCCAATTTGATGATTTGATCTCTGGAATTAATATGGTAGAGTCATGATTGACCTAGGTTCCCATAGTAATTTTTGTAAGATTTTAAAATTGGTTTTAGTATTTTAGTTAGGACTAACTTTAGTACTAGGTTTTAGGTGATCCTAATTTACTAATCCAACTAGTTTAACTTCCTTAGTCCCCTTAGATTAGGGTTTTTGCTTGGTTTTCCTTTGGTTGAGATTGAAGACAAGTTGAAGACAATGTGAGGATGCTTGAAGTTGCTTGAAGTTGCTTGGAGTTTTATATTTGTTGGTGCCTGAAGGTGTCAGATGAAGATTAGAAGATAGGACATAGGGAGAGCCTTGTAGTTAGAATGATTTCTTTCACAAATATGGAAAGCATCATGTGCTTCCATTCCTCCCAATGACTGAAAGTCCTTCTCAGATATTCACATCCCTACTTTGGAAGGATGAGTGGCTTTATCTGGGAAGTAGAACTTTGAGGGAACCAGTCTCTCATAATGATGAGCCCTTACAGGCTTCCTTTGGTTGTCAGTAAGCAGTTTATCATTTCCACTCATCCTGTTAAATCAATTATCTTCTGGTTTGAGTATCTTGAAAGATGTTGGGCTTGAGTTTGAAGGTGAGGACTTCATTGAAGAGTGTGGAAGAGGATGATTCCTTGAGCATTGCCATTGCAGCTGAAGCTTGAAGAGCAAGAAGAACAAGTTGATACTTGAAGATTCAATTGGAGATTGAATGAAGAGCTGAGGCTTGAGAAAGAAATGAATAGTGAAGGTGACACTTCTAAGTGATTAAAGATTACCCTGAGAAGCTGAAGCTTGTAGGAGATGAAGACCAAGTTGATACTGGTAAAGCAAAGAGAGCTTGAGAAGCTTGAAGACTGAGTTGATACTTATGAGGAGAATTCAATTGAGATTGAGTGTAGAGCTGAGGCTTGAGGAATAGAGGATGGTTTGATACTTACATTGATGCTTGGAGAGCCTGAAGGAATCAAGTTGATACTTGTAGTTAAGAGTGAAGCCTGAGGGTGGAGTTGACTGAAGAGCTGAAGCTTGAAGAAGAAGATTAAGTTGAAACTTATGTGGATGGGTTGAAACCTGGAAAAGCAAGTTGATACTTGCCAGTGAAGCTGATATCCTTGAAGGGTGGTTGAAGTCTGAAGACTGGATTGTTGTCAGAAGAGCTGAAGCTTGAATTGAAAGTGGGAAGCTGTTAATCTGTTTCTTTCTTGTCTATTTTCTTTTCTGTATTGCTGTGGTTTGTTTGACTTGCTTGATGCGTTAGAATAAGTCCATATCTAGACTGACTTTAATCTAGGAGCATGATTGCACTAGAGGTTGAGTTGCTCCCTCTGCTTGTATTGTTACTGTATGGCTTTGCTTGCGGGTATTCGGTAGAGCCCTGCTCCCTTGCCCATGTGGTTTATTTTGCTTGATAGCATGTCATTTCTTCTGTATGATTGTTGTTGTTATTCTATTTTGCTTGATAGCATTTTATTCTTCCCCTGTATGATTACAGTTATTCATGTCTGGCTTGAGGTTGAGATGAGCTTGTGGAGGCTGCTGCCCCCCACACACACTTCCTCCCTCACTTGCATTGCATGCATTTTACAGTCGTTTACTGTTTAATGTTTAAGCTGATGCTTTACCTGTTTCCGTTTATCATTGACATGATCCCTTAGGACTCTCATTTCCTTTGATAAGGAAGTGATGATAGAACTTTAGGTTGAAACCTATGCATGATAACTTCTAGGAGTTCCCTGTTCAAACCTCAACTATAGGATGAATCCTTGGCATGACAACAGTAGGACTTGATAGTCTCCCCGTAGTTGAGCATGTTCTCTCTTCTCATCTCAAAACAGCTTAAGATACAATAATCATGAATGATTTCTTTTGTATGTTACGAGCCTTAAGCTATCCAAGAAAGGATTGTTGGAGAGCTTCTTTTCAGCAGTCTGGATGTTTAGTACGGCACCCTTTGGGTGACATACGACGCATTCACTCTCAGGTCATAGTCTTTAGTGCGATTGAAATTGCAAACACAATAAAAAACACTTCTTTCGTAAAAGACAGAAAACAAACTTCAAAACTTTTTGCCCCGTGGGCCCATAATTCAAAGGAAGCTTTTCTGAAGAAAAGAGTGTCGTTAAACTTCAGCGCCAACGCAAACAGGCTTTGTCCCTAACTGCTGGAACTGCTATTTAACCCTACTCGATAAAATAGATGAATCTGAACCCCCGTAATCCGTAGTATCCCGAACTACGTAAGCTCTGATCTCTCATGCCTGTTGAGAGTACGTAGGCACAATACTGACGTATTGGCGAGCCACCTTCCCCGTAACCCGTAGTAGGTCGAACTACGTTGACTCTGATTTCTCATTCTCTGATGAGAATACGTAGGCATAAAGCGCGACGCTTTGCCGAGTCATTTTTCTTTTCTGTTTAAGCCAACCTTGATAGGTAGATAGATAAACCAACTTGTCCAGTAAACACAACAAGCGTGGATCCCGTCGAGTACGACGGACGTGAGGGGTGCTAATACCTTCCCCTCGCATAACCGACTCCCGAACCCAGACAACAGTTGCGATGACCTTGTCTTATAACTTTTCGTCAGGTTTTTCCGATCGTTTCCTTTCCCGTTCTGAGGGATAAATAACGAAAGGTGGCGACTCTTCTGTTTTGCCGGCACCTTATTTTCGCGGAAGCGACACGCGTGTGGATTGTATTTGTTTAGCGGTTTGGAGGACCTGAAGGCCGTTTATCTGAATCAATCTTTTCTGAAGCTGAAGCGTCGGAGAAGTATCGAAGTCGAGTGGGTCATAGAGGGATCAACTCATGGTGTTCGTCTACGCCTCGTTGCCGACATGTGTATATACTGATGTATATTTATGTTTTATTTTTTGCGCAGCTTCCTCATTCCAGGAGCTTGCCTCTGTTGTAAAACATTTTTACCCATTCAGGGGTTCGTTATCAATAAAATGTATACAATTCAGCAATTCTGTTTGTCTGTTTAGCATTTATCTGTTTTGTTTGCAAAAAAGAACGCCGATGTTTTTGACAAAATGCGCATACATAAACTTACTGGCCTAGGCCACTGATTGTTGAAATAATGAATTACTTAAATATTGTCACAAGATGATAACCTTGATAGGCCCCTTTGAGAAGGGTATCTTGTCTGTTTGTTTGTGTTGGTGCAGGTGTAGCATGTACCAGGTAGTACGCCGTGCGCGTCCCCAAGCAGGATGATTCCTCCTTCTCCAGCAAAGTTCAGCAGTCTCTCCCCGCAGAGTGTGAACGTGAGATCGTACACATTGATATGTCTCCCCAGGCAAAGAAGATTCTCTCCCCAGTCAAGTACATCCCGAAGGAATGTCGTCTCCCCAGCTGAGTCATGCGCTGAAGTATGCAGCAATTGATAGTTCCAGACTGAAGTCCCCATCAGAATTGAGATTCCGCACAGAGTCGTACTCTCCCCCGAAGCAGGATGATTTCTTCTTCTCCAGCCGAGTTTGCAGATCCCCAAGAGAGCCGAGTCCTTGGAAGCCGTTCGGGCCACGATTGGTTTTCCCCAGTAGATTGTTGAATAGCTGATGTTGTATTTCCCCGCCGTAGTCGTTGCCTCCAGGGAAGTAGTCGCGAAGGCCGCACAACTTATTTCCGCGATTGACATCGCTTTCCTCAACAGGTTCAGGTTCTCGTAGAGCTTTATTCCCCTGCAGCAGTCAACTGAAGTTTTCTTCCCCGTGCGGAGTCCAATTGAGATTGGTGTGGTTCTTTCTCCTCGGCAGGATGATTCCTCCCCTCCACCAGAGTGTTTCTTTCTCCTTGACAGGAGGATTGTCCCTTCAGCATTTATTTTGCTGACGGGATCGCAGCATTTTGCATGATTGCATAGCATTTATCATAAACGCGTAGCATTTCCATCGTGTGGAACATTGCGCCATTGTCAAAGCATATGCATATGAAACATGAGATAGGTCGTTACCGTTCTTGTTTTGCAGGTGTTCCTCCGCAGAGTCGCTTGCTCAAGATGATTCCTGAATTCCCCAACAAAGTCGTTTGCTTAAGATGATTCTTAAAACCCCCAGTGAAGTCGCCAGAGTTGGTTGCTCAAGTTGATGCTTAGAGTCCCCGGCAGAGCGTTTGCTCAGGATGATTCCTGAAATGTCCAGCATGGTTATTGGTTCGGGATGATTCTTGAAGTCCCCGCGGAGTTATTTGTCCAAGATGATTCTTGATGTCCTCAGCAGAGATGATTCACCCAGAATGATTTCTGGATCCCCGAAGCGGAGTTACTTGATAGTTCTCCAGAATCCCCAACGGAGATGCGTCATCCCCAGTAGGTTTCCGAACAGCGAAGTTGAAACTTCCCTCGAAGACTTGATGATTGAAGTCCAACCGTATTGACGAAGAATTTCTCTCAACTGATGCAGAGTGCCTGATGGTAGAAGTTGGATATCCCCAACTGGTTCATGATTGACCGAGAATTCTATTCCCGACTTACTGATGAAGTCCGGCTGATGCCCGAAAGTTCTCTTTGAATTCCCGACGGCATGATTAACTTGATTGTTGACCTGATGAGTCCCGAGGAATCTTGATGCCTGACGGCATGATCGACCATGTATTACCGGTTACCGTGTGATCAATTCTCCAGCTAGTTGTCGTGCAGCTAATATTTCAGTTTTCGAAGACTTGTTCCCGTCAGAGTACCGTGTACTTGTGCAGTTGGCAAATTTTAGGGTTTGTCGGTATTCAACCGTCTCGCACCTTGATTGGTTGAGAGTCGTTCACTTCTCACCCAGTCAGGTTGAAGCCGTTTGAATAGGGGCAGCTGTTGCACCCCAAAATTTGACCAACTTTTCTTTACCTAGCTTGTGTTTCATTTCATTCATATTAGCATTATCATTTGCATCCCATTGACATGTATGCAGGAGATCAAGAGGTATGATTACCAATTAAGAGCTACAAAAGAGTTTGAAGCTAGCTAAGAAGGTTATTCAAGTGTTCAAGGGTTGATATCCTTGTCAGAGAAGTTAAAAGATCCTAAGAGAGAGTGGTTGAAACCAAGAGGGTGTGTCTCCTAACTTGAGAGTTGTGAGAAGACCTCAGATGATTTTGAAGCCAAGAATATGGACCTGAAGCCTTGAGAGAGCTTATGAGATGTCTTGAAAGCCATCATGAAGACTAGACAGGTCATTGTACAAGATTAAGAAGACATAGCCATGAGTGATTATTAGGCTTTGACTGGGTCAACCCTAGGTCAACTGATGATTTGAAGAGGGTTGAGACCTAATCCAATAGCCATGTGATCATGGATTTATGCATTGAGATGCTATAAGGATGATTCCAAGGTCAACTCCTCATGATTGAAGAGTTTGAGAAGTTTCAAGCTAGGGTTTCTAAGGCTTGACAGTGTAAAATCCCCTAGTTTGACCCCTATCTTCAAGGCAGTTTAGCTCAAGATGTGATTGTCATCTCATCTTGCCTCCAACATGAATGTTGTAGAGCTTGTTCTTAGGTTTAATTTGAGTACTAGAAGTCCTTGATAGGATTTGTAGAACTCAAGTTATGACTTTGACAAGTTACAGGTCATCTGAGGTATGTGAATCTGGGGCCTTGAAAGTTACCCAACTTGCATCAAACTTTTGCCCTAGAAGGATGATTCCTATGAACTTTTGGTTAACATGAATTTTGTTCCTTATTCTCTTAGATTTCTAGAGAGTACTAGAAGTCCTTGATAGGATTTGTAGATCTCAAGTTATGGCTTTGACAAGTCAAGGGCATTTTGGTCATTTGGAAATTACAGGTCATTCCAACCATAAGGCCATAACTCCTATTTCCAAGCTTCAAATGGAAAAATCTTCAACATAAAACTTGTTCAAAATGATGTTTTAAGGCTAGTAAGGATGTCATGAGATGATGGAAATGCTTGTAGCTCAAAGTTGCAAAAATGACCTAAAATAAGGGCATAAGTTAAATAAACCAAAGTTGGATATTGATATTTTCAACCTACACATCCAAACCATTGCATGTAATATATCATTTTGACTCTAGAAAACATTTTAAGAACATTGGTTTAGCCACATTTTTGAGTTGAGATTCAATTTGTGGACTTGCTTTGGAAAGTACTTGCTTGCAAATTAAGTAACATCTGCAAAACTCAAAATCAAGTCATGAGCAAGGCCCTTTGCAAGCTAAACCCTTCCAAAATGTCACTAGGGGAGAAATTGAAAGTGAATGAGATGAATTCCAAGATGTTTGCAAGGTTTGTGCATATCATGATACATGGTTGAAAATCTCATGACATGAGAAGTGGAAACTCTCATTAGAAGGATCTAGAGGGTTCTAGATCATCAAAACATCGTCTATATATTGAATAGAGTTGATCCAATGCAAAGGTTGGTGATGATTGAAGGAGAGAGCATAGATTGAGATTTCTTGGATTGCATTTGAATTCGGTTTCACCAAATTCTTCATTATCCATCCATTTTCTTGATTGAAACTTCTTCTATGGATGTCAAGGAGTGATTCCAGATCATAATCCAAGAGGATTCGTGGCTGAATAGTGTATGAGCAAGTGAATTTTTCCACCTGCAACTCACCATCGGGTTTCAAGATTCAAGCACTTTCAACCGGTTATTTTGCATACAGAAGCAAGGAAAGGGTTCATTGATCGTGTCTGCTAGATTGTAGAGCTTGAAGTGGAGGTTTAGTGCATCTGTTCATCCAAGATTTTCAGGTGCATTACCATTTTCGGTTGAGATTTGGATATGGTGAATCTTGGAAATTTAGGCTGAATAAAGGGTATGGTTGAACTCGTGACAAGATTTGGGACAAGATTCATGTTTTGACCATTTGCAATGGAGGCCTGTAGAGAGAATTAGGGTTGAGGAAGGTGACCGGTGCACCACCGGTGGTGGCCGGAGCTGGGCGCGAGTTGCAGAGGTTTGAAAAGGTTGAAGATGACTCTGGGACCATCAGATCTTGTTTTGACTTGGACTTTGAGGCTCATCCAACGACCACGTTTTAATCTTAGCTTGTGAAGGAATTCTGATAACAAAACGCACCGTTTCATTTATTTGTGGTGCTGAGCTTAGTGAACTAATTGATATTCACACCCCCTAATGGCCCAACCCATTGTTTAAACTGATTCTGATTACTATCCACACCGCGCGTGTTATAATTTTAATTTAATTTTCTTTTAATTTTCATTTTATCCATGGTTCTTGAAAAATTCATAATAAATTGAAAATTAATCCAATTAACCCCATCCTTTTTGCATTATACTCATGATTGAGTCTAGTATTTTTTAGATAAAAAATATTTTCATTTCATGCATTTTCTAATTTTATGGTAATTTTACATTTTTATTGATATTAAAATGATTATGTTTGATGCACAATTTTGTGGAATTTAGTGTGATCACTTGG
The DNA here is from genome assembly GCA_963859935.3 of Lathyrus sativus. NCBI lineage: Eukaryota > Viridiplantae > Streptophyta > Magnoliopsida > Fabales > Fabaceae > Lathyrus > Lathyrus sativus. The sequence continues at coordinate 341,547,680 of OZ012735.1, read as the reverse complement.
TGATGATTTTGAGCCTAATTTTTTGTAGGTTAGACATGTATGCTACCATAGTATTTTTCTCACATTTTTGTGATGAAAATAGGTATGCTTTCTAGATTGAGACTTAGGTGCTTCCTTTTAGGGTTTAGGTTAGATACCTTGTAATGTAGAATTTATTTCTAGGTCTAATTTGATGGTTTGATCTCTGAAATTAATGTGGTAGAGTCATGATTGACCTAGGTTCCCATAGATATTTTTGTAGGATTTTACAATTGGTTTTAGTATTTTAGTTAGGACTAACTTTAGTACTAGGTTTTAGGTGATCCTAACTTACTAATTCAACTAGTTTAACTTCCTTAGTCCCCTTAGATTAGGGTTTGTGCTTGGTTTGCCTTTGGTTGAGATTGAAGACAAGTTGAAGACAAGGTGAGGATGCTTGAAGTTGCTTGGAGCTTGGATTTTCTTGTGCCTGAAGGTGTCTGATGAAGATTTAGGAGGTAGGAGACATAGGGAGAGCCCTAGAAGTAGAATGACTTCTTTCACAAATACGGAAAGCATCTTGTGCTTCCATTCCTCCCAATGACTAAAAGTCCTTCTTAGATATTCACATCCCTCCTTTGGAGGGATGAGTGGCTTTATCTGGGAAGTAGAACTTTGAGGGAACCAGTCTCTCATAATGATGAACCCTTACAGACTTCCTTTGGTTGTCAATAAGCTGTTTATCATTCTCACTCATTCTGTTAAATCAATTGTCTTCTGGTTTGAGTATCTTGAAAGATATGGGACTTGGGTTTGATGATGAGGACTTCATTGAAGAGTGTGGAAGAGGATGACTCCTTGAGCATTGCCATTGTAGCTGAGGCTTGAAGAGCAAGAAGAACAAGTTGATGCTTGTGAGGAAGATCCAATTGAGATTGAGTGAAGAGCTGAGGCTTAAAGGATTGAAGGATGAAGTTGACACTTTCATGTGATTGAAGATTATTCTGAGAAGCTGAAGCTTGTAGGGGAAGAAGACCAAGTTGATACTGGTAAAGCAAAGAGAGCTGAAGCTTGAGAACTAAGTTGATACTTATGAAGGGGATTCAGTTGAGATTGAGTGTGGAGCTGAGGCTTGAGGAATAAAGGATGAGTTGACACTCACATTGATGCATTGAGAACCTGATGGAATCAAGTTGATACTTGTAGTTAAGAGTGAAGCCTGAAGGTAGAACTGACTGAAGAGCTGAAGCTTAGAGAAGAGAGAATAAGTGGACACTTATGTTTGATGGATTGAAACCTTGGAGAAGCAAGTTGATACTTGCCAGTGAGGCTGATAGCCTTGAAGGGTGTTGAAGTCTGAAGACTGAAGTGCTGTCAGAAGAGCTGAAGGTTGGAAATGGAAGAGAGGGGTTGATCTGCTTTCTTGTCTGTTTTCTTTTCTGTGCTGATGTGCCTTGTTTGACTTGCTTGATGCATTAGAATAAGTCCATGATTAGACTGACTTTAATCTAGGAGCATGATTGCACTAGAGGTTGAGTTGCTCCCTCTGCTTGTATTTTTACTGTATGGCTTTGCTGCCGGGTATTCGGTAGAGCCCTGCTCCCTTGCCCATGTGGTTTGTTTTGCTTGACAGCATTTTATTTTCTTCTGTATGATTACAGTCTCTTATATTCTACTTGATAGCATGTTGTTATTGTTGCTGTATGATTACAGTTATTCATTCTGGCTTGAGGTTGAGATGAGCTTGTGGAGGCTGCTGCCCCACACACATTTCCTCCCTCACTTGCATTGCATGCATTTTACAGTCGTTTACTGTTTACTGTTTACTATTTAGGCTGATGCTTTATCTGTTTCTGTTTATCATTGATATGATCCCTTAGGACTCTCATTTCCTTTGATAAGGAAGTGATGATAGAACTTTAGGTTGAAACCTATGCATGATAACTTCTAGGAGTTCCCTGTTTCAAACCTCAACCATAGGATGAATCCGTGGCATGACAACAGTAGGACTTGATAGTCTACCCGTAGTTGAGCCTGCTCTCTTCTCATCTCAAAACAGATTAAAATACAGTAATCATGAATGGTTTCTTTCGTACGTTACGAGCCTTAAGCTAACTGAGAAAGGATTGTTGGAGAGTTTCTTTCCAACAGTCTGGATGTTTAGTATGGCACCCTTTGGGTGACATGCGACGCATTCACTCTCAGGTCATAGTCTTTAGTGCGATTGAAATTGCAAACACAATAAAAAACACTTCTTCCGTAAAAGACAGAAAACAAACTTCAAACCTTTTTGCCCCGTGGGCCCATAATTCAAAGGAAGCTTTTCTGAAGAAAAGAGTGTCGTTAAACTTCAGCGCCAATGCAAACAGGCATTGTCCCTAACTGCTGGAACTGCTGTTTAACCCTACTCGATAAAACAGATGAATCTAAGTTCCCGTAATCCATAGTATCCCGAACTACGTAAGCTCTAATCTCTCATACCTGTTGAGAGTACGTAGGCACAATACTGACGTATTGGCGAGCCACCTTCCACGTAACCCGTAGTTACCCGAACTACGTTGACTCTGATTTCTCATCCTCTGATGAGAATACGTAGGCATAAAGCGCGACGCTTCGCCGATTCATTTTCTTTCCTTTTTAAGCCAGCCTTGATAGGTAGATAGATAAACCAACTCGTCCAGTAAACACAACAAGCGTGGATCCCATCGAGTACGATGGACGTGAGGGGTGCTAATACCTTCCCCTTGCGTAACCGACTCCCGAACCTAGAAATTGGTTGCGATGACCTTGTCTTATACCTTTTCGTCAGGTTTTTCCGATCGTTTCCTTTCCCGTTCTGAGGGATAAATAACGAAAGGTGGCGACTCTTCTGTTTTACCGGAACCTTATTTTTGCGGAAGCGACAGGTAACAAACTAGCTCATGTTTCAAAATGCAGATGTTTGAAACTGGCGTAATGCTCCATATGAAATGGAAATGCTACACGTTTGGGTAGATGCTATGCATAATGCAAAGTGCAAAGGAACCGCTCCAGCAAAATAAATGCTGGAGAGACGATGCTATCTCCGCTAGGGAAAGAAACAATCCTACTGGGGGTGGCTTACACGTGCCAACTACGATTGTACTTACACTGAGGATCGAAACCTGACCGGCTAACTCAGCTAGGGAAAATTCCATGAACAACCTTCCAGAATACGAACTCTTCTAGGAATATAGACGAATCCACCGGGGGGACAAAACAGCTTGCAAAACAGCCACTCCCACCTACTGAAGAGAAACAATGCCACGACTGGCCTTCTGGGATGCGGCTCTCTCGGGGCTGCAAATTCGGCCGAGGATAGACAACCGGACGCTGGAACTGATCTCACCTGCCGGGAAGAATACTACTCTATGGGGAAATCAACTCTGCCGGAGACCTTGGTCCGAATTGCTGAGAGTTGAATGCTTACAGACACTTGGCTAGAGAAAACCACGTGCTAACTCGTTGCTGGGAACAATACCATCCATGCTCGGTAGAAGGAACCTTGATCTCAACTTGTTGCAGGCGTAAGCATATACCTGCAATCTGTGGGGATTAACTGTGCACCGACCAACTATCAGGGACAAAGGGTACATACTTGACTGCTCTTGTTATCTTGCACATAACTCGACTGGGAGTATGAGATGCAAACTCCAATTGCCGGTGAATGGACTCTGGTTGGGGATAATTTGCCTCTGCTTGGGGAGACAACTCAATGCTTTCAGTCCTCCGCTCAGACTCTGTGGGGAAACATTCACGGAGAGGGACTGCTGCACATGATTCAGCTAAAGGTATGATGATTCTGCCGAGGATACATCTCTGACAACGTGCCCCGAGGGTTACCACCCTGCAACGAAGTGAGCAAACAGACAAGATACCCTTCACAAAGGGACCTACCGAGGTTATCGTCTGTGATAATGTTCAAGTAATTCAAATTTTTATCAATTATTGGCCTAGGCCAGCAAGTTTATGTATGCGCATTTTAACAAAAACATCGGGCGTTTTTTCGCAAACAAAACAGATAAAAGCTAAAATAAACACAAGGCAAACAGAATGCTGAATAGTATATGTTTATTGATAAACGAGCCTGTAAATAGGAAAAATGTTTTACAACAGGTGCAAGCTCCTGAAATGAGGAAGCTGCGCAAGTATATACAGAAATATACAACAACAATATACACAAATGTTGGCAATGCGGCATAGACGAACACCATGAGTTGATCCCTCAATTTCCCACTCGATTTCGATATTTCTCTGACGTTTCATCTTCAGAAGAGATTGACTTGGATAAACGGCCCTCAGGTCTCCCCAAACCACTAAGCAATGAAAGTTCACACATGGACCGCATTCATTTGCTTTTTTAATCCCTAACTTTTGCCTGAAGCGCCCTTTCGGGTTTTCGATTCACCAGGATACCCTTTTTTTCCAAAGCCGCCTTTTCAGGTTTTCGACTTTGCGGGTGTACATTTTTCATTTATATTCCTAACTTTTGCCCGAACCTTTTATTTTTCTAGTTCACCGGGATGCCCCATTTTTGCCTGGATATTCTTTTTTCTTTCCAGCGGGTCATTTTAAGAAAAGTATTTTTTAACTGCGTCCGCGTTCACAGGGGATGCAAAATCTTCGCCATCCATCGTGGATAACAGTAAGGCTCCTCCCGAGAAGACCTTCCTAACGACATATGGACCTTCGTAGTTGGGATTCCAGTTTCCCCTGTGGTCGGAGTGTGGTAGGAGAATCTTTTTCCACACAAGATCACCCATCTGAAAGCTTCTAGGACGCACCTTCTTATTGTCGCACCTCGAAAAAATCACGGAGACATTTCAGAGAAACGACCCTCGCGCGAAAGGCGCGGAAATGCGGTTCGACAGAGTCGCCACCGAACTTTATTTTTCCCAAATAAAGGGGAGAGGAAAATATCGAGAAAACCTCTTAAAGCGAAAAGGATAGGAACAGGGTTGTCGCAACCAAGTTCCGGGTTCGGGAGTCGGTTACGTGAGGGGAAGGTATTAGCACCCCTCACGTCCGTCGTACTCGACGGGAACCTCTTAAGGTAAATGTGGGGAGTGTTGTTTAGGTTTACTTGTTTTCTTCTCGTTATTAAAGGTAGAATTGGTAGGGTAAAAAGTTAAAGACGTAAAGGAGAGATGGGTGGTTAGATGATAGGGTGCTCGCCAAGGATCGGGGCCCTTGTGCCTACGTATGCTCATTCGGACGAGAATGAGAAATAAGAGCGTCGTAGTTCGACTACGGGAAAGGTTGAGAGAATTGTGGACGGAGTAATGGAGAAAGGTAGAAGTGTGGAATAGGGGAGAAAATGGGAAATGTGCTCGCCAAGATCATCACAATCTTGTGCCTACGTATCTTACATTTGGACGAGAATGAAGAATCAGAGCAATCGTAGTTCGTGGTAACAACCACGAAAAGATGATGTTGAATAGGTTGGAAGTTTAGGTTGAGGGACGAAAGAGTGACTGACAGGCAACCCAAGAGCGTACCTTAAGAGCTTGTCACTCAAGAATTCAAGGAATGCGAGATTCCAAGAACTCAGTTCTTTCGAAAATTGACTGGATAAGTTGAAGATAAAGAGTTTGAATGTTTTGAAATCAAAGGAATGAACTAATATTCAAAGAATGCTAGATTCTAAGAATATCCATTTTTCTTCAGTTTCTTTAAAAAATGTTTGTGAAAAGATTGAATCGAAAAATGGCATGCGAGGCCAAAGCAAGTTGGTTTGAAAATGGCTCGACGACGTGTCGAGGATTTGATTGAAAATGAAACTAACTTGACGACGTGTCAAGGGCAAAAATTGTGAGAAACGATATTAGTCCCTAAGGGTGCCCTTAATATCGAAACCAGGAGGAATTGTGAAGTGTGTGCGAAATATCGATGGTTGCGAATGCGTATGAATACTCGACTTAGGATACGTTTGAAAATATTTGAGTTTACCAAAAAAGTCGGAAGGTTGAGTGAATAACAACTCAAGAGCGTGCCTCGAGAGCTATTCACTCGAAAATTCAAGGAATGATAGATTCCAAGAACCTCCTTCTTTCGAAGTTTGAATCGGAAAGAAAATGGTTTAGAAATGGTTTAAGTTGAAATGAGTGTATGAAAATAATTTGGGAATGTGTGAGGTGAAAATACGAAATTGGATTTGAAATTTTTAGGGAAATGACAATTATTTGATAAATGAGACGTAGGCCTCACAACCAATTAATCGGGCGATTAAATTATATATAAAAAAATGTTGAATGAACAACGAAAATATCACACGGAATGCTAGACTCCGATGATATTTCCTTGTCCAATAACTTAAGGAGTGTATTTTAAAACGAAAAGTCGAATGTCACTACCCAAGGCGTACGCCCCAATAGTATTTACTCAAAAAACTCGAGAAGTGCTAGACTAAGAGTTTATTTATTTCGCGAATTAAAAAAAATGTCTTGAATTAATCTTGTTTTGTCAATAAAAGCTTTTGAAATGGTCCCAAAAAATTTTGAAAAATTATTGGATTCTCTAAAAACGAACTAGTTAAATAATAATAATTTTGTTAGAAAAAAAAGATCTCCATTTGAAATTTATTAGATTCTGTAGAAAAATAAACTAACTAATAATACTCTAAAAATCTGATTTTTAAATAGAAAAATATTTTAAATTATCTAAGAACTATACTAATTAATAAATAGTTGTTTTAATTCAGAAAATAAATATGAATATTAGAAACACTTAATGAAATATATTAAAAAATAAAATAAATTATAAGTTGATTATATTGGATACAAAGCAGTAATGTATAATAATTATATTAACAGAATCCAAATTCCTCAAATCAGTACCAGCTCTGCAAATTATATTAACAGAATCCAAAAACCTCAAATCAGTACCAGCTCTGCAAATGGACATACAAAACAGAAAAAAATAACAGAGTTGCAAATCATCAAACTTATAACAGAATATTAGTTTAGAATTAAGCTTCTCCGAGACGGCAACCGCAACGGTCTAATGTCCACGCAATGCAACTGACAGCTTACCTGGAAACCGACTATGTTACGGACAGGACGGCGTAAAAGATTTAATGCTCGTCCACTAAGATCTTCATAACAGAACTTTTAAAACAACACCAAAGTTATACTACAACCAAAATAATAAACCTGAATTCACAATGTAGAATATCAAAAACAACTTTGCTTAATCCAAATGTGGAGTTTACCGCTCACAACGTTCTTAAAGTGAAAAAAAAGATGGAATCGAAGTACATCAATATTCGACCGTATCCTTCGCTTAGGTTTATGCAGTTCAAAATCACAGATACAAACTAAAAAAAATCTCATGAAAATCAAACAAGAATCAAAATACAATTAGGCAGGAGCATGACCAACATAATAAAATTAAATTCATATATCCAGAAAAAGGAACAAAACCAACCGACAACGAGTTATCCACCCTGCGTTATCACTAATTCATGAAATGCCTTGTCGATGCTCTTAGGTGGATTATGATGATGTGCCTTGAACAAAAAACCGACGAAGTCAAACAACTGTTGTTGAATCGGAGTGAAGATGAGCCGATGTCGCCTGTTGTTGGAGTTTCTGCGATAAGGATGCTTTGCTTCAACCTTGATGAACTTTCATACACATTTGAAGGAACTCATTTGTTCCAAAATCGAGCTAAATCTTGCGCAATCTTAGCTCAGTAGCTTGCAATGGGTAGAGGGAACTAGGGTGCATTGTTGGACTCTGCGAGTCGATTACGCTTCGGAATGAAACCTAATGTAATCGAGTTGTTGAACTCTGTTAACGAAACGTACGGTGCACGATCGTGATAAGCTTGACGGCGTCACTTGGGGTCACTGAGTGTGAGAAGCACAAGATGTGGCTGTAAGATCAAATCGTGTTGTTGATGAAGATCTCGTAAATGGTGGAGTTGCGCCGTGAGTTTGAGGAACTATAATTTGATGTCTCAACGATGAATCGAAGGGCGTTTTGAGGATGGCGTTCTTCGTAGTCACGATGTCGAAGGTTGGCGGCGATGAGATTGGGGTTTTGATTAATGGTGTTGATGAAGAAGAAAAGGTAGCGTTCGGAGTGAACGTTAATGGCGATGATGGTGGTCACTTTTGGGTGAGAAAGAAGAAGGGTTGGATTTTCTGGTGAGGGAAAAGGGTGGTTTCGCGGCTGTTATGGAAGAAGAAGAGCCTCTTCTAGGTTTTTTTTTTAGGGTTGAAAAGAGGGTTAACGGCGCCGGTTTGAGTAGAGGCGGAAGATGAACAGTCACTTAGGGTTTTCTCTTGAATCAAATTCCCCTCTTCTTTTATAGCATGCAAACTCTCTCCCTTAGCCTCTCCAATGGGCCTACACGATG